>CAWUFW010002489.1:882500-2191995 GCA_963921515.1 Calotriton arnoldi | reverse complement strand
GCAACTAGACGAATCAACAGATGTCAGTGGGTTAGCTCAATTAATGGTTTTTATACATTTCATTCAAACTGACAAAATTATTGAGCAATTCCTGTGTTGCCTAGAACTTCCATTGAGAACTAGAGGTGAGGATATATTTCAAACTTTAGATTGCTTCATGAAGGAAAATAATTTGCGCTGGTTAAATTGTGTCGGGATATGCACGGATGGTGCACCCTCAATGGTTGGCTCAACAAAAGGTTTTATAGCTTTAGCAAAGAAAGAACATGAAAATATCATATTTACTCATTGCTTTTTACATCGCGAGGCACTAGTCGCGCAAACCATTGGAAATGAATTGAGGGAAGTTATGGACAAAGTGATTCAAATGGTGAATTACATTAAAAGCCAACCTCTTAAATCAAGAATATTTGCTCATATTTGTGAACAAATGGGGGCAAGGTTTAAAAGCTCCTACTGCACACAGACGTTCGTTGGCTCTCAAGAGGTCGCGTGCTTTGTCGTGTATACGAATTGCGGAAATGATGCTTAAACTTTTGAGGATAATCAGCAGCATGAATTCTACGGTCTAATTCAAAACAAACTTTGGTGCACAAAATTGGCATATCTTGCTGACATATTTGAACATTTGAATAAAATTAACACCAGTATGCAAGGAAAAGGAGAAAATATCTTAACAGCAGTAGATAAAATTTGTGCTTTGAGAGACAAAATAAAAATTTGGGAAAGGAAAGTGAAAGAAGGCAGTTTTGAAATGTTTTCCAAAACTGATGAGTGCCAGCTGAAATGTGATATCAGCCCGCTGATTGTTGACCATTTAACATTGCTCGCAGAGAAAGTTTATCATTACTTCCCAAATGTTGAAATCCAAGACTATGATTGGATCAGAAATCCATTTCTTTCAACTGCAACTGGGAACTTTTCTCTTACTGAAGAAGAAGAATTAGCTGAAATAAAAAATGATCGAAGTATGTTAATGATGCATGAAGAGGGTGATTTAGACAGCTTTTGGGTTCGTGTTGCAAAAATGCATCCAAACATAGGTAAAAAAGCGTTAAAAATTCTCTTGCAGTTTTCTACTACATACATTTGTGAAGTATCCTTTTCGACGATGACAAACTTAAAGACACTGAAACGTGGATGCTTGAAAATGCTTGATGATGAAATGCGAGTGTCTTTATCTAATATTCAACCAAATATTGACCAGCTGTGTTCATCCTATCAACCTCATGTATCTCATTAAAATAGTAAGACAAGTGCTGTTGTTCTTATTAAAATTTTGTAATTCTTGTGCTATGAGAGACAAAATAGCAATTTGGAAAAGCAAAGTTAAAGAAGGGGATTTTGAAATGTTTTCCAAAACTGCTGAGTGCTCGCTGAAATGTGATATCAGCCTGCTGATTGTTGACCATTTAACTTTGCTCGGAGAGAACATTCATCATTACTTCCCAAATGTTGAAATCTAAAGACTATGATTGCATCAGAAATCCATTTCTTTCAACTGCAACTGGGAACTTTTCACTTTCTGAAGAATGAGCTGAAATAAAAATGACACTGAAATGTGGACGCCTGAAATGCTTAATGACGAAATGCGAGTGTCTTTATGTAATATTCCACCAAATATTGACCAGCTGTGTTCATCCTATCAACCTCATTCATCTCAATTAAATAGTAAGTGCTGTTTTTATTCAAAGCTTTGAATTCTTGCACATATTTACATATTGTTACGCATAAAGGCCAACATGTCTTTGTTAGAACAGATTCACAATTGCTTTATTAACCTTCCTGCTTTCTCAAATTTGCTTTAAAATGCACCGTTTGCCCACTCTTTTTCAAAATTTTCTCGGGGAGAACCCCCAAACCACCCTAGTTTGTTCGGGCTCGCTCGCTACGCTCGCTCGCTACACTGCATTACCGTGTCACTAAACGTTGCATTTCGAAAAAGTGTGTCCCCAACATGAAAAGTTTGGAAAGCTGTGGTGTAGGTGGTTAGAGGACTGCATGCGTAGTAGATAGGGGTTTGTAGCAGTCTATGTCCTAAGGCCTGGTTCATTGTATGAGTACTTGGGTACTGACTCAATGATTAGAGTACTGCAAGGAGAGTGCCTGGGTGAATTTATAAGTGTTTGGGTTTTGGCGCAGTGTTTGGATTAGTACATGGTGCTGGATGGCTGACTGGAGGAGTGCATGGGGAGTGAAAGGGTGTTTGCTGGAGTGTATAGGTACTGCCTGGGTAATTGAAGGTGTGAAAGACAAGTGTGTAGGTGGTTAGAGGACTGGAAGCATGGAAAGTGCCAATATACCAAATATACTAATATATATGAATAGAGCACAGCAGCATCATCTTCGTTTTTTTTTTTTTACATATTATCCCAGAACAGAACAGGGCAGCATTTAACTGGACAGAACAGAACATTACAAAACAGAAGAGGGCAGCACAGACCTGGAAAGGACAGCGCAGAACAGGGCAGAACAGAGCAGTGCAGCCCAGAACAGTGCACAACAGAACAGGGCAGCACACAACTGGACAGGACATTGCAAAACAAAACAGGGCAGAACAGAACAGCGAAGAGCAGAACAGTAAGCACAATCAAGACCAGCAGAGAGCAATGCGGAATAGAACAAATAACAAAAGGGCAAAGCTAACATTGGGAACAGAAAGGAGGAGATGTGCTGCGTGAAGAAAGAAATCAAAAGAAAAATGGCAAATGTGAAGGAGATAGAAGGGAACAACAAAGAAGGGAGAGGAAGGGAAAGTGATTGGGGAAGGCAGGGTATGCCATGGAAACTTGTTCTACGGGTCAGGGGGGCACAAAGGGGGCTCTAGAAGAGAATGGAAGTGAGCAAGAGAAGAAACGGAGAGAGAAAACAAAGATGTATCTAAGGAGGAAGACATGGATTTGTGTGTGCGCGTGTTTGTGTATGTATGCATGCGTGAGTGCGTGCGGTTTCACATATTAAAACACCTGGCCTGCTGCACGCGAAACGGAGAGTGATGTGAGGTTTTTCGTGAGTTGTTTAGTCCCTAAGAGGCTGAAGAAAGGGCCGGCGGAGAGAGGCATTTAAATACCCCCGGATATAAACCCCGCTGAGGGCTCAGACCTCCTCCCTTGCTGCACCCCTCCTGCAGGAGCGTCCATAAGAGAACGCAAGGCGGCCTGAGGTGGACCCAGGTTTCCGGCCATAGCAAAGGCGGCACTGGGTAGCAAGTCTAGCGCGGGCCATCCCGGGGGTGCACTGCACATTAGCTAGTACAAATGTTATGCTGCTTTCTGCGACCTGTAGCATTTATACTGAGAAATGCAGAACTACATGTATCAAAATGCATCAGGCTGAATAACCTGCCTTGTCTGGCATGAAGCGCTTGTGAGCAGGCAGGGAGAGGGGCGGGTGCAGAAAGCCGGCCAGCAGCATCAATGTACTTGTTCTGCCCCTGATCCTCACGTGCAACTCTTGGGAGCGGTTCATGGCAGGCACCAGCCCCCCCAACCCCATATATGAATAGAGCACAGCAGCAGCCGCTTCGTTTTTTTTAAATTTTCGGTGGATTCCCGCACCCGGCGCGACCCCGCCCGAATAGTTTTAAAAAAAATGCTTTTTTGGGGCCTGGGGGTCCTTGAGGGGCCCCTTGAGCAGGCCTGGGGGGTCAGGGTGTTTTTACCCTGCCCCCTTTTCATGCTTTTTTTAATCTTTGTCTCACCTTTTTGATTTTCACTCCTCGGAAGCACAAGATGGCTGCCAACACTTCCTGGTTTGAAGTGTTGGCAGCCAATCAGAGGCAAGCTCGTGCTCGAGAGGTTAGGCTCCGCCCAGATATCGAAACTTTTACTTTTTCTAATTTCTCTGAAACTGCTGAACGGATTTACACCATTTAACTAAAAGGGCACTTTCTGAACCAAGGGCTACCTTTTTGCCAAATTTGGTGTAATTCCGTTCAGCAGTTCGGGCTGTAGCTTTGTCTAAAGTTTCCTATGGAAAAATGCATGGAGAAAATGTGTTTTGGGACCCCCCTTTTTCTCGGCCCCGCTTGACCAATCACCCTGAAACTTTCAAGAGAGGAGCTGACCGGAGCGGGCCATTAGTTTTGAAAATTTCGCAAAGATTCTCAAACCGGCGCCAAAGATATTGGCAAATCAAAAACGCTTTTCCTATGGAAACTAGGTTCTAACTATAACTACCTGCTGGCAACGGCCAGTAGGTCATATATATATATATATATATTCACTGAAAAAATCATAGGTTTTAGGGAAAGTTATAGTTAGTTGGACATTGCACTCGTACAAAACCCGCGAAATTCCCCCGTTATAGTTAGTTCAGCTAACTATAACTCGCGCCCCCGCAATGCACTGCTGATGACGTCACATATTACATCATTCGTGACATGGTCAGTGACATCACTGATGACATCCCTGATGACATCTCAAATAACTTTCCCTAAAACCTATGGTTTCTTCAGTGAATTTCTAAGATTTTTAAATGCTAATTTCTAACTATAACGTGCCTGAAACCTATGGTTTTTCAGTGAATTTCAAAGGTTTTTAAATGCTAATTTCTAACTATAACGTGCCTGAAACCTATGGTTTTTTCAGTGAATTTCAAAGGTTTTTCAAATGCTAGTTTGTAACTATGCATACAGAAGTAGGACATGTGAAGAAAGAAGAAAAAACACACAGAAAGAAGCAAAAGAAATGTCGAAAGAAACAGAAGTCCACAAAGACGAAGAAAAATCCAGGAAGAAGCAAGACATATGCAGAAAGACCCAACAGAGGAGCAGAAAGAGGCCTTGTTGCAAAATCATCCTGTGCCCACACCTTTTCCAGACGTGTACTGGTGGTAACTGACTCTGACTAACCAGGCCTAGAGCCAGTGCTATGGTAAAAGACACTTAGAATACAGTTAAAACACCTACATACACTAGGGAACACTATGCGTTGGGGTACCCCTGTGATTAGCATGACCTCCTCTGTAACTCCCTAGTACATAATAGGGCAGGAGGATTAAAACTACCTCTTAAAACACGCCATGGGGCGCGTTTGCACACTGGTGTAGGGAGGGGGGGGCCTGAGGTTACATGTGTGCAAACACGCCCTCTGGCCATTTTAAGTTGGGTGATAAAGTCCCCTTGAATCCTAAGGGTCGTTGGGGTCCAACTAGCCCACTTTGTACCTCCAGTATGCGCCAGCGAGCTGAGTTGCAGAGAGGTGTTCAGAGGCCACGCCTCTTTTTACACCTCTCTGCAATGCAGCTCTGTGGCGCTTACTGGATGTACCTGGTGGGCTAGTTGGCCCCCAGGGACCCTCAGGATTGAAGAGGAATTAATTCCCCAACTTCAAACGCGCCACAGGGCATGTTTGCACACATATCACCTCATGCCCCGCCCCCTCCCTTCACCACTGTGCAAACGCGCCCCGTGGCGGATTTTAAGTTGGGGAATTAAGTCCCCTTGAATCCTGAGGGTCCCTGGGGTGCAACTAGCCCACCAGCTACTTCCATTAAGCACCACAGAGCTGTGTTGCAGAGAGGTGTAAAAAGGGGCGTGGCCTCAGAACACCTCTCTGCAACGCAGCCCCCTGGCGCATACTGGAGGTTCCTGGTGGGCTAGTTGGCCCCCAGGGACCTCCAGTATTCAAGGGGAATTTGTTCCCCATCTGCAAACGCACCAGGGGGCGCGTTTGCAGAGTGCTGCCAAGGAGGGGGCGTGGCCTCCGGCGCGATCCTGGTGTTTTATGATTATTTTTTTTTATGAAGGGGGGCTGTGTGGCCCCCCTTCTTTTTCTAATTTATTGGCCTTGGGGACCCCATCCCCCAGGGCCTGCCCCCTAATATTAAAAAAAAAATAATAATAATTTGGAAGGGGGTCGCGTGGCCCCCCTCCCGAGGCCTTAATCGGCCCCGGGGACCCCATCCCCCGGGAATGGCCTTCTTTTTAAAAAAAAATGTTTTGGAGGGGGGCTGCGTTGCCCCCCTCCTCAGGCCTCTTATGGCCCTGGGGACGCCATCCCCCGGGGCAGGCCTTTTTTTAAATTTTTTTTATTTATTTTAATAATTTTGGGGAAGGGGACCCCATCCCCCGGGACTGGCCTTCTCCGTTGGGGACCGTGGGGGGGTCCCCAATCCCCCCACCGTCCCGCCGACTCCCCGAGTCCTGCGGGAGCTGGCATTGCTTTTCCATAAGGGGAGCTGCTGACATGCAATTCAATGAAGCAAAGCAAGTTTGCAATGACAGGGCAGGAGCCGCGCGGCTCCCGCCCTGCCATTGCAAACAGCAGTGTCCCGGGGGTAGGCAACTGCATGGCCCTGGGGGTTGCAGTCCCCATGGCCATGGAGGGCTCCAGGAGGGGGGCCGCGCGGCCCCCCTCCCTTCATTAGTAAAGCCCCGGGGAGGTGGTGGTCCCCGGGGCATCGGGGGTCTGAAACAGACCCCCACATTTTTTTTGTTAGTGCCCCGGGGAGGTGGTGGTCCCTGGGGCATGTGGGGGGGCTGGAGCCCCCCACACAGGTCATTTATTTTTTTTAAAAAAAGAAGCCCCGGGGGGTGGTGGTCCCTGGGCTGCGGGGGGGCCGTGTGCCCCCCCCACCCTTATTTAGTTGAAGCCCCGGGGGTGGTGGTCCCCAGGGCTTGGGGGGGCCTTAGACGCCCCCATACATAAATTTCACAAACCCCCGCATGCCCCCAGGACTTGGCCCACCCAGGGGTCAAATAACAACAAAGCGTGGGAGCCCACGCTTCGTTTTTTGTTTTTTTCACGGTGGGATCCGCGCACCCTAAGCGCATCCCGCCGAGTTTTGGGGAAAAAAAATGCTTTTTTTGGCCCTGGGGGTCCTTGTGGGGCCCCCTGAGCAGGCCTAGGGGGTCAGGGTGTTTCTACTCTTCCCCCTTTTTGCATTTTGAACACTTGTAGGCACAAAATGGCTGCCAACACTTCCTGATTTGGAGTGTTGACAGCCACTTGACAGCCAATTAGGATGCAGCTCGTGATCTGGAGGGTGCGCGGACCCTACGCGGCCATAGATATATATGTGATTTTCTTTTGATTTTCTCAGGAACTACTGAACCAAGGGCTACTTTTTTGCCAAATTTGGTGTAATTCCGTTCAGCAGTTCGGGCTGTAGCTGTGATGAAAGGTTCCTATGGAAAATTGCATGGGGAAAACACATTTTGGGACCCCCCTTTTTTCTCGGCCCCCACTTGACGAATCACCCGAGACTTTCAGGATAGGAGCGGACCGGAGCGCCCCACAAGTTTTGAAAATTTTGCGAAGATTCGTCAACCGGCGCCAAAGTTATTTGAAATAGAATGTTGCGGATTTCCTATGGAAAATAGGTCCTAACTATAACTATCTACTGGTGACCACCAGTAGATAATATATATATATATATATATATATATATATATATATTTATATATATATATATATATTACCTACTGGCGGTCGCCAGTAGGTAGTTATAGTTAGAACCTAGTTTCCATAGGAAAAGCATTTTTTGATTTGCTAATAACTTTGGCGTCGTTTTTTAAGCATATATTTAAAAACATTTTATGGGTTTCGCTTGTATTCATCACTAGTAGCAAGACATTAATGTAAGCAGGGACACTAGAGATGTTAGTGTCCAATATCGGCACAAATTTCAAAATTGCATTCAAGCATTCAAATTATTATTAGAGTCTGTTTTCTTTATTATTTATTTCTCATTGCCATTTGTTTGATATTTTATTTCAACAATTATGACATTGTATATTGTGATGTGGAAAACAGAGGGATCATTGCCTTTTAACAGTCGTTATATGCATAGTATTTTGTCCATGTCAGTCTAACACGTGGTGTGCACTTAGCAAATTTAAAAACATGGCGGGCCGTATCTGACTATCTGTGAGCAAGGACATTTTGTCCGAAACGCGTCAGAGTGCAGCTCTGTAAATAAAAACATCACCAGTGCCATATACCTGGGATTCGTGTGGTCTCTGTTCGCCTGGCAGTGTGCGGAATTGCGGAAGTGCAGAGACGACGTGTTTTTATCGATATATATATATATATATATATATATATATATATATGACCTACTGGCGGTTGCCAGTAGGTAGTTATAGTTTGGACCTAGTTTCCATAGGAAAAACGTTTTTTGATTTGCCAATACCTTTGGCAATTTTCAAAACAAATGGCCCTCTCACTTCAGCTGCTGTGTTGAAAGTATCGGGGTGATTCATCAAGCTCGGGCCAAGAAAAAAGGGGGGTCCCATGTTAATTTCCATAGGAAACTTTAGATAAGGCTAGAGCCCGAACTGCTGAACGGAATTACACCAAATTTGGCAAAATCCTAGCTCTTGGTTCAGAAAGTGTTCTTTTTGTTAAGTGGTGTAAATCTGTTCAGTAGTTTTTTGAGAAATATAAATATTTACAGATATACAACTGGGGACGTAGAGGATCCGCGAACCCTCCCGATCTCGAGCCTGAGATCTGATTGGCTGCCAACACTCTAAACCAGGTAGTGTTGGCAGCCATCTTGTGACTTAGTTGAACCGAGTCACAAGAAAAAAGGTTAAAAAAGAAAAGGGGGCAGGGTAGAAACACACTGATCCCCTAGGCCTACTCAGGGGACCAGGGCCCAAAAAAGCATTTAAAAAAAAATAAAAAATGGCGGGAGTCGTGTAGGGTGCGCGAATCCCACAGATTTATTTTTTCAAAAAATGAAGCACGGTCTCTTGCGCTTCATTTCTATTAAGCCCCAGGGTTGGCCAGGTCCCAGGGGCAATGCGTAATTGTGGTGCCCCCACTGCCCAGGGGACCGCCACCTCCCCGGGGGTATACTGATTAAATGCAGGGGGCACGGGCCCCCCGCAGCACAGGGGATTGCCACCTCCAAGGGGCTTTGATTTTTTAAATGAAGTGTGGGGGGACTCCTGCCCCTTCCCACACTGCCCCAGGGACCACCACCTCCCCGGGGCTTATTTTATTAAATGCTGGGGGCCACACAGCCCCCCTGCAGCCCCGGGGAGTGCCACCTCCCAGGGGTTAAATTTAAAAAAAGAAGTGTGGGGGGGCTCGATCTCCCCCACACTGCCCCAGGGGCCACCACCTCCCCGGGGCACAGATCAATTAAATGTCAGGGTCCATTGCGAAATCAGCCTGGGCCCCCCTCCCTTAAAAAAATTAAAATAAAAATGGTCGGGCCTTGGGGATGGGGTCCCCGGGGCCGAAATTGGCCCATGGAACTGGGGGGGTAATCATTTTTTTTTTTTACTCTCGTGATAGGAGTCACGACCCTATCACGGCTCTCAGTGCACCCCCCTGTGTAATGTCGCAGTGGATTCGTGGATCCATCTTAAATAAATAATTAAATAGTATACAATTCAGAAGGCAGTGTTGCTGTTGTGAAGTTTTTTGTAGAGTTAGTGAGATTGAATTTCATAATAACATTAAAATTGAGAGAGTTAGAAATAATATTAAAAAATATAAATTAAAAGTTGAAATTGAAAAGTGAAATGTGTTGTAGTACTTTGAATTTGTGCTTTTGTTTTGTGGATTCGTGATGGGTTCGTGAATCCAGGAAATATTTAGAAAGAGTATATATGCTTAAAAATATATATCTTTCACTGTTGGGTTATAGGTTGGCTCTAAGAAGAGCTGTTGTGTTCATTATGACTCTGTTCCAGCTACATGTAAGTCCGGATGCATAGCTTAAGGTTGTTGAGAAACACTCTGTGTTCTTTATCTGTGAAGTGAACTCCATCACTTCTGTAGATGTTATGCATGTCAAAACGTAGATTGTTGTTATAGATAAGCCCATGTCATGGTGTCTGAGGTAAGCAGAAACAGCTTTATTGACATTCCTCTTAGCCTTCTCAATCTGTGGACAGAATTGATTTGACCACTTCCATTTCTGTCTTTGGCATATATTAGAGTATACAAAGACAGAGTGTGTTGCACCGCAAGCCATGCTCAGCCCATGGCGCTACCCGCTTCATCATCACGGGCTACAGTGCAATCTGTGACACCCCAACAGCGCTTCTTTCTTAGGTGCGTCGCAGTGCTGCATGCCTACCCACTGTTTCAGCATTGCGGTTACACTCCACGACACTTATGTCTAGTCATGCACGCAGCAGCACCACACCAGCTAATACTCATTAATTCACAGTAGGAACACCACAGCTTCAAATTTGGAGCTGGGGCTTCCAGTACTTCTATGGGGCATATTTTCACTCACATTTTGTTGTGCACATTTCACTGCAGCTTCCAGTATATTCTCCTGGTGACATGTTGTTACTTCTTCTTCCCATGAGTCCTCAGTCTCATTTCCCAGAGGGCCTTGGAAAGGGTATTTGTTTAAGCCTTTCCAAGATGGCAAACTTTCCTGTTCCTTATGTTTCCTTTTCCCTGTACAAGATGGCAACTGCTTATTTCCTGTTACCTCACTTCCAGTTACCTCACTTCCTGTTACATCACTTTCTGCCAATGGGTATTTAAGGGGCTGAATCCTTCATTGCCTTGCTTTGCAACACTCCTTGCTCATGCTGGTGTGTCCTTGCTCCTGTCCTGGTGTGTGGTATTTCCAGTTGGCATTTCTTGTTCCAGTTTGGATTCCTTCTATTCTCCACTCTTTGCTGGTGTTTGCTCTTATTTGTGGGTTTGTTCCTTCCTTTCCGTTCCTGGAGTCTCTGCCTTCATCAGAGGTTTTTCTCTATGGGGTTTTTTCCTCTTGGGACTTCTATTGGAAGGCACAGTCTGATCTGGCTTTTCATGTTGGCAGCACCGTGGCTACCAGAAAGGGTTGTCCTTTCCTCGGACAGACCAGAACCCTTAAGAACCGAAGTCGAGAACCTCTCCAACACGCCAGAACTGGTAAGAACATTACAGGTCCTGACAGTGTGAGGAAAAAGTATCATCAGTTGTGCATCGGTATCCTTCATTATGATTTCCAATCCTACCCCATTCAAAGCGCCTGGGTCATTGCCATCACAGTGCACAATCATGAGGTCAGGGGGTTGGAGATGCAAAAATGTTTTAACCAAAGGCAGCAATTGAGGTCACTTTAATCCTGTCTTGCAACCATTTAATATCCACATTTTGCAAACCTAGGTCTTTGTCAATACCTCTGTGTTCAGCATACCTTTTGCTCCAGAAAACATAGCTGTGCCCTACAATCCGTACTGTAAGCATTTTGAATGGGTGTCTAGAAGGAATCAAAAGATGTCTGTTGCTGAGTAAATCAATTGGTAGAATGAGAGGTATCTAAAATGGTGGAGAAGATGCTGTTTTTGAAAAAGCCGATAACTAATTGGCTGTTCATCAACATTATACACTCAAAAATAGAATGCATGTTACTTTACTGAACAAGTATCTTTCTGATTGGTTATCGAAAAAAGTTTGAAAGGTACAGTGGACTGGATAAGCTAATATTTTGCAAAACTCAACCCCACCTGCTTGTAAGCTAGTGTGCTGAATTTCAAAATATGGTGAACTTGTGACCTGCTGGCACAGTTGAATGTTGCAGAAAGTGTTACTATGGAAACTAAGATTGAACAGAATTGGGGAAGGGTTGAAACTTAACTGTGGTTTTAAAATATGAAATGCTAAGTGATATATAAGTGATATGCTACTAAAGTAAGATTTCCCAAATCAGTACTATGTTTAGAAGTGGTATGTTCTAAAACAAGTCTGCGGTAGAGTCACGATTCCAATAAATTACAGAAGTATACTGGGTAGTTTTAGAAGCTAGTAATAAAGGGTTAATATGTGTAACCAATAGAAATGGGTTTTAGAATTTGGAAAACTGAAGAGAGCATTTTGATTTCTTACTAACATTCATTTGTGGCCAAAAGAGGGAAGGTTTGCCATTACCATGTTGAGAATGGTGCACCACATTTATTGTGTTGCAAAGAAAATCTTTTAGGAGTTTCTGACATTTTCATGTTCGGCAATAGTATTTCAGAGGTGAGTGAAATATGTGTAAGGTGTGTTATGTATTGCGTAGGAGTACTTCAGTGTTTGTAATGATATTTTTAACTTTGTAATGCATTATTTATAAATCTTGCAAACAATTAGAGAAAGGTGATGTTTGAAATACGTTTTCAAATGTACACATTTGTATTGTAGTTTGTTTTATTGTACTGAAATGAAGATTAAAAAACATTGTGCATACTAATAAGTGTGCTTCTTGAGTCTGTAATCAAAGTACTAGAGTAAAATGAGGTTTAGAATATGTTGGCAGATGTATTGAACTGTAGCACTGTCTATATAAGACTGTACCCTTTTGTCCTGCATTATGAGTAGAAAAGAATATATACACTTTGATGCAGACACTACTCTTGCAGTCATCCAGTCCCCCTGGCACTACCCATGAATTTATCTAATCATTCAAGCTCTATTCTTGCACTCAGCGATTCATTCAGGCGCTTTGCATGGTGTCCTTCTATCACCAAGTTACTACCTATGCACTTTTTAATTCTTTATGGCAATACCCATGCACTGATGCAGTCAGCCAAGCACTACCCATGCACTCATACAATCACTAAACCACTACGCATGTACTGATTTATTTACTCAAGCACATTTCTTCCTCTTTCTGTACCTGTCTTTCTCTTTCTGGAATTCTCTTACCTCTTTCAACACCCCTCTTCCCTCTTTTTGCACCTCTGTTCCCTCTTTTTGTACCTCTCTTGCCTTTTCAGCACTTGTCTTGCCTCTTTCTGTACCTCTGTTGCTTCTTTCAGCACTTGTCTTGCTTCTTTCTGCATCCCTATTGCCTCTTTGTGCAGCCCTCTTCCCTCTTTCTGCAGTCTTGCCTATTTCTACAGTTCTGTTGCTTCTTTTAGCAGTTGTCTTGCTTCTTTCTGCACCCCTCATGTCTCTTTCTGCACCCCTCTTCCTTCTTTCTGCACCTCTCTTGCCTCTTTGTGCACCTCTCTTGCCTCTTTCTCCATAATCTTTCCTCTTTCTGTACTTTTCTTACTTTTTTCTGCACCTCTCTTGCCTCTTTCTGCACCTCACTCTCTTCTATCTGTACCTCTCTTGCCTCTTTCTGCACCTCTCTTGCCTCTTTCTGCACCTCTTAGGCTCTTTCTATACCTCTCTTGCCTCTTTCTGCACCTCTCTCGCCTCTTCCTGCCCTTCACTCTCTTCTCTCTTCACCTCTCTAGCCTCTTTATGCACCTCACTCTCTTCTTTCTGCACCTCTCTTGCCTCTTTCTGCACCTTTCTTGCCTCTTTCTGTACCTCACTCTCTTCTTTCTGCATCCCTCTTCCCTCTTTTTCCACCTTTCTAGCCTTTTTCTGCACTTCTCTTGCCTCTTTTTGCACTTGTCTTGCTACTTTCTGCACATCTGTTGCTTCTTTCTGCACTTCTCTTGTTTCTTCCTGTACCTCTCTTACAAATTACATTCTGAGCAGTTTGTGAATGGTAAAGCTGCAAGATAAAAGTGATGTTTAAGACATGTCGGCAGAGGGATTACTGATTAGGCTAGAGTCTGTGGAAAGGTATAATCGAAGAAGGCCGTATACATTTAGATATGTGCTTGAAATGGAAAGTGTTGTCTGTGCAAGTTTAAAGTTCTGCATACTCTTGTGACTGAGGTATGTGTCTACTTGTACATGTATTCTCACATGTCTTATGTATCTAAAGATGCTAGCTTAAAGAGCTGGTAGCTTCTCCTACAGGTGGAGAAATCTTCCTAGTTCTGTTCTGTCATTTGGTCGCACAGGTAGACATGTCTTACATATGTATGTGTTATAGAGTCCCTCAAATAGACTATTTACTGCCCAGGCGCACTGTTTTATGAGTAGAGAGGTGTTAGAGGGTAATATTTGCAGGGCAATACACCAGCTCAATGGTAGCAGGTACACTGCTGTCTAAAAATAATGAGACACTGGGGTGCATACCTTTTATACCTGTTCAATGCAGAACTGTTAACCACATTGACGTGCGCTGTTGACCGCAAGCCTATAGTTACTTGGCTAAAATATTAAAAACACAGAAGTGACATTATGATGAAAAAAGTGTTTATCGGTTGGACAACTGATGCTTGACCGTAAAATATGAAGAAAATCGAACTATTATCATAAAGACTTTGCTCCATTTCTCGGAAACTTTATAAGAAAGAACTTTGATAAGGTCACATGGTTATGTTGTTGTGGCAAGATGCCGTCTTGGTTGTATAGGCAAGCTAGAAAATAACAAATAACAAATATGAAGCAAATTTTCAGTATGTAGCAACGAAATGTACCAGCAGGCCTCCACCTACGTGTTGCCTAAGCTATTCCTGTAACTCGGGGATGTTTTTGCAGTCGGCCTCGCTGTGCTGTGTACGACAGAAATGCACATTTGAGACTTGTGGGGCTTGAAAACTTTGTTTACTACAATGACAGTGGGCTGAGGCCTATGTGTGTATGTATCTAGGTGGGCATGAAATCTATGGCATCTACTAAATGTTTTATATAAAATGGTCAGGTTAACACATATTCTTAAATTCTGGCTGGTGGGGCCTATATGGGGGTTTCATGCTCCCCGTGTAGAGCAGGAATTTGTGTAGGGCATTTATATAGTAAAACGGGACCCTGCTTCATTTTCCTCCTCTTGTTCATTTTTGAACAAAACTCTCACACAGTATTTAGCTGGCCCTTCATCTTGTTGGGCCACCCAGAGCGGGTCATTAATGTAGGAGCACTTGTATTGGTCATGTAGTTGTGATATTAACTCAACATATTCTCTGTCAGGCCTGTCAGCTAGACATTCAGACTGATCACTGGCAGGATCTTCTCTTATTGCGTATCTACCTGGCGGGAGTGGGGGAGCCGTGGGTACATTGTAATGAGCGTCAGCAGGGGTGTGCAGTATGTGGGAGGCAGGTGTTGTGAGCTCATTTATTTCTAATTGTGTTAGCCCATCCCCGTCCCCTGGTGCACGTTCCTCATATAATGTCTTCCTGTAAAGCCCTGTGTTTGCGTAATTCATTCCTACTACTTTAGTGCTAAATATTTTTACACAGTGACACATGATCTGTATGACGCAACACAGCAACAACAACACTGCTATTATGGGAAAAATCAACTTTAGGATGGCTGTCAGCCATGAGGGCATCCAGCCAAAATCGAACCAGTCTGGGGCAATGTCTGCCAGAGCGCCTCCCTCTTCGGCCATTTTTATTCCTAAGTTTGTCAACTCCTCAATGGCCTTTGTTATAGACCCATTCTCCTCATCGTTTGCCGGCACGAACGTGCAGAAACTTCTGCCGATCCAGTGGCATACTCCACCATCAATTGCTGTCAGCATGTCTGGAACATATCGGTTCTCTAGAACCATAAGTCTCAAGGGGCGTAATTCTTCCTTGATAGCATTCAGTCCATCCCTTGTGCTGTTAACAGCTTTCATGACTTCATAGCGGGTGACCTCTATCCACCGCACATTTGCTTTTGTTTGAAACAGTGGGACCAGGCCTCCAAAGAAGACCTGGGCATCATTAAAGAGGCGGAATTCCTGAGGAATCCCATCAAAGGCATCATTGGCAAAATATTCGGCTGCTCGCAGGTGACGATGGAGGAAGGTGACGTCACCAATCATAGGATGAGAAAGAATATGAGAGATATTGGTTGCAGGAACAACCAGGTGCACTTCATGTAAGGTTACCAAGGTGCAAAGGCCATTCCATTGAGGAGGCAGTTGGAGGTAGAGGCGTTCTCCGCAGGCCCAGTAGTAGTCCATTAAGCTGGATGTTCCGAACTGCATATCAGAATTAAAAATCGTGTTGTTGCATTCTGTGTTGCGTCCGACAGGTAGAGTGCCATTCCCTAGGAAACAAAGAAATGGATTTTTCAGTTTAAATGCTTTTTTAGGTATGGACCTTTTCTCCCCTCCCCAGGTGTATTTCCTGCCTTCCTGAGCCCATATTTCTTCACAGTCATCCTCAACTTCCCAGTCAATCCCCTCTTCATAATCTGAATCTACGAAGGGGGGGGGCCTAAAGATGCTACTTTGCATACTACAAAGTCGGGATCATGCCATTCATTGTTATAATATGTTTGTGCCCATAATTGCAGCACAGTTCTGTTCTGACATGGGCAATCTTGGGGGCGGTGTTTGTCAGATGTGTTTAGGTGGTGACAAGCTGCTAAAGGTGTCGACACTACAATATATCCCCTTTGTCTTATCCTTGGTGCACTATAGTCCATGGTAGGTACTCCTCTCTTGTACATCCCTTGTATTACCTCCTCGATGTCAGATCTATCAGAAGTAACCTTGTATATGACGCATTTATAGTCCCATTCCGTAATATTCACAAATGCAGTGGAGATCTCAGCCTTAATCACTTGAACCAGCCCCTGTATGCGGCAAAGAAACAGATGCAGGAGGCACCTGGCAATGCTGGGTGGGACCTCTTTAGGGATAATCAATCTATCTGCGCCAACTGCATGGGGGATGTAAGAGCACACATAACAGGACTCATTCGTCGCTGCTTTCCCCTCTGTGGTCATATGTTTGTACCATGAGTTATCTAATAGGGAAGAGTGCACCCAATGATCCCTTATCGACTGTTCTCGACCTGGTGTGTGTGCTATATCCTTCTGTATTTTAGGAAGATGTTGAGATGTTATGTGCGCATGGGGTTTGTGAGGGAACCATTGGATGGAGGGAGTTCTGCTGGGAGCAATAGCAAATAAACGGACTCTGTGTTGGGCTGCTCTGTGTCGGCGGGAATTGTGGGAATTGTGGTGACGGGAATTGGGTCGACGGGACAGTAGTGGGGGGCCTATCGTTAGATCCACGATACTGTCCCATATAGTAGAATTTTCGACTGGTGTAGGGGTTGGGGACCTGGGGCGCATACTAGTGTGTGTGTTGCTAATGTTACTGTCAGGATGTTTTGGACCTAATGTGTTGCTTTGAGGGCCCTGTTCAATATGGGTGGCTGCTGGTACGGGGGTGGTGTTGTAAAAGCCAAGGTAGTGCTGCTAGCTGCAGTTTGAGGAAGATAAACCTTTACAGTGATACAGTAAAAGATAAACCAATTAAATGTTGCCAGTGCTACTCCAACAAGAATACAGAATAATAGAACAGAAAAAATACATAACTTTGCATCGTGGCGGCTGTATTCATGGACCAGCACGCGAGTGTCGTCTTCTTCTTCATCGATAGTTGATGGGAACACGTTGTCCTCATTCAGTGGTACCAGAAGCATGTTGTGTCCCTCTAGTCCATTGTCTGGTGATGCGGGGTTGCAGGATCTATCCTGATGTCGCTGCGGTAGATCCATGCCTTTCTTTCGGCTATGCGGACTGCAGTGGGTGAGGAGTCTGTCACTTCATAGGGACCGTCAAATTTCGGGTCCCTCCAACGTCGGACGTTTTTCCGGACAAAGATCAGAGTTCCAGGACGAATTGGTGGGAGCTCAGGAACAGTGGGGCCCTTCTCCTTCCTTTTGGATACCTGGGTGGAAAGGAACTGTGCAGCGCGTGTTAGTGCACACATATAATCATATAACTCAGCTTTAACAATCTCAGAGGATGATTCATTATCTATTTTGGGCCTGGCGGATGGGACAGCTATATTTATGGATCGTCCAGTGACAAGCTGATGGGACGTGAGGTGGTGATCCGAACTTGGGGAATTTCTGAGTGCGAAGAGGGCAATTGGTAGGCAATAGAGCCATTTCTTTCCAATGGTGGCACTTATCTTGCTTATTTTACCTTTGAGCAGGCCGTTAAGGTGCTCACAAATGCCATTGCTTTGTGGGTGATAGGCTGATGTCAGTTTGTGTTTGATGCCTAACATTGTTGTCAGGAAGGAAATGATGGCATTTGAAAAATGACTTTCGTTGTCGTAACGGATGGCGTCGGGCACACCCCACCATGAAATGACCTCACGGAGTAAGAAGGTGGCCGCTGCTTTGGCATCGCAGTGGACACATGGTCCAGCTTCGATCCAGCTTGAGAAGGGGCATACTACTACAATGAGATATCGATAATTTTGGCATTGATCAATCTTGTCGACATAGTCAATGTGAAGTTCTTTGAAAGGGCCTGTGGGTTTTGGGATTGTGGAGGCAACTGTTTTCATGGTGGGGTTTGGTGAGTATTGTTGACAGATGAGACATTTATTAACAAAAAGTTGTATTTGTTCATAGGCATTGGGAATGAACCAGTCTGTCTGTAAAGTTGTGGACATATTATCTTGGGAGACATGTGTGGGAAGGTGTAGTTGATTCAATGCCACTTGCAATAAGGCCTGTGGCATAGCAGGCTTTCCTGTCATTGTCTGCCTATCAATGAAATCAGCAGGATCCTGTTGTACTCCCCTCTTCTTCCACAACTCTTTCTCTTGATCTGGTGCAGTTTCTTGTATTTCTCTGAGATGTAATTGTGCAATGCCATCATATTGTTGTGTGCTGTCGATAGTGTATGGGGGTCAGGGTTAGAGGTGTCATCATCTATGTCTTTTTGCTCTGTTGTAGGGACTGTTTGGGCAAGTAGGATAGGGGCATGCTGAACTTCTAGTGTTGCTGCAGCTGGGGGTACTCTGGCTGCGGGTTTAGCTGCCCAGTCTGCCAGGGCGTTGCCTCTGGAGACAAAGTCTTGGCCATTTGTGTGTGCTGCACATTTAACTACAGCTACCTCAGCTGGCAGTGTAAGGGCCTCTATGAGTTCCTCTAATAACTGCTTGTGAATTACAGGCGTACCATCTGATTTAAGAAATCCATGCCTTTTCCAGCGTAGGATGCTGGAGTGTGTTGTTGTTGTTACATACTCAGAATCTGAGTAAACGGTGATGCGGTCGTCAGCCCCATTGTTTAAAGCGGCAATCAGTGCCACGAGCTCAGCTGCTTGGGCTGAATAATGTGAAGGTAATGTAATCTGCTATACAATGTCTAGGGAATCAGAGGAGTCATTTTGCTGTGCTCTGACTACTGCAGCTCCTGTGTACCGGATCCCTGTTTCTTGATCAATGGTAGAGGATCGATCAACAAAATATACAGTACTGTCTGGCAATGGGTCCTCTTTTGCTGCTCCTGACTCATCTGGTGAATATGTGGCACAATCATGAGGGTCATTATCTGAAGTTGCAATGGGATGGGCAAAGAACGTGGCAGGGTTGACTGTGTGGCATTTGACAACTTTCAGAGAAGGTAATGACAGTATGACCTCGTAACCTGATACTCTTTGTGTAGTTAGTGTGGTCTTGGCTTTTTGTATTATTGCAAAGACAGCGTGCTCAGAGTACAAAGTCAACGGGGACCCTATGACTATGGGGGTACTTTTCTCCACAGCGAATGCTGCAGCAGCGAGAGCTTGTTCACATGGATAGTGACCTTTCATTACAGAGTCCAGCATGCCGCTGAAGTAGGCAATGGGCTTATGGCCCATAGGATATTTTTGGGTAAGTACTGCAGTCATAACTTGGCCATCACAATGAGTGAACAGGTAGAATTCCTTGGTGTAATCAGGGGATCCTAACACTGGTGCATTTGTTATTTCATCTTTTAACTGCGCAAAGGCTGTTCTCATCTCAGGTGTCCAATCTAATTTGTTATGTCTGTCTTTAGCCATTTTAACTGCTTTCAGCAAAGGGGCAGTAATTGTTGAGAAATCAAAGACCCACTGATGGACATAATTCACTAATCCTAGGAATTTCTGCATGTCCTTGACTGTTTGTGGTTCAGAGGTGCATTTTATTGCCTCAACTCTATCTGGTGTACTCGTCTCCCTGATGCTGATAGTAACTGGCCAAGGTAGTGTACCTCTTTTTGACAGTATTGAAGCTTTTGTTTGTCTACTTTGTATCCTCTTTGTGCTAATGTGGTTAGTAGAGAAATTGTATCTTTCCTGCATTGTTGTTCTGTGGAACTACAGAGTAGTATGTCGTCGACATACTGCAGCAGGGTGCTGTCACATTGAAAATTAGATAGATCGGTTTTGACAACTCTATTAAAAACGCTGGGGGATTCACAATAGCCTTGTGCTAACCTTCGGTAGGTCATTTGCACATTTCTGAAGGTGAATGCGAGCAGATATTGGCTATCAGGGTGTAATGGAACACTGAAAAAGGCGTTTTTTTAGGTTGATGACTGAGAAGTACTGTGCGTCCGGGGGGATGTTTGTGAGAATTACAGAGGGGTCTGGTACGATGGGGAACTCTGGTACGACTATGTTGTTAACAGGACGCAGATCATGAACCAAACGCCATTGATTAGTCTTACCATTCCGAACCGGAAACAGGCATGTGTTGCAAGACGATATACAGGGGTATATTACTCCCTGATCCAGTAATGCTTGTATGGTGGGGGCAATACCCTCCTCTGCTTCCTTAGACAAAGGATACTGCCGGACTCTTGGTAGGATGGCACCTTGTTTCAGTGTTATTCTGAATGGTGCAGCAGAGTGAATAAGGCCTACGTCATTTGGGCCTGTTGTCCACAGATTTGCTGGAACTTGGGCCAAATCTTTTTCACGTATGGAGTCATATTGTTTGACGGCAGTGGGCGTTCTTATTTCCACTGTCACTGAGAGGGGTACTTCATTTAGATAAACAATTTCGCTTTTTAAGTAATCATCGGGAGAGCCAAAAAGTTGGGCGTCCAAAATATCTCTAACTAATCCTCCTGGTTGAATGAAAATAACACAGGCCCAAGTATGAGCATTATCGTCCAGCGCTAGGAATGCTCTTCCGTACGTAGGTGTTATTTCAAGGGCCTGTATGTCCAGGATCAAGTGTTTTTCAGATATTTGTGGGTCTGACGCTTGGGGCCTGAAAAGGAATTCTTTTGGTAGCTGAACAGTGCGGCCTTTCAGTTCTGGAGTGGTGGCAACGATGGTGTGGACTGCCGCAGAAAATGCGTGCTCATCCACTGGCCGGGCTCTGACCTGACTGCTCAAAGAGGAGTCTACAGTGACTGCCATCATTCTAGCCAATGGTGTGCCTGGAATTGAGCAGATCATGGTTCCGTTCTCATCAAAGTGGATAGTCATGTTTAATTTTGCCATGAGGTTACGCCCCAAGAGATTCACTGGAGACCGTGGTGAGTAGAGCAGTCGTTGTTCCACCACGTGGCCTCCTATCTCTAGTGGTACTGGCTTAGTGAAGGGGACCCAGAGAACCCCTGTGTGTCCGCTATCTGATCTGAAATGGGCAGTGTTCCTCCTGTGTATTACAGGAGTACGTGGTGCCTGTGTCAATGAGAAAGCTGTAAGTTTTATTGTTTATCGTGACAAGGACACTTGGGTCCTCTTCAACATCCATAGTGCACGATAAAACTGGGCACACAAGAGTTGTCTGTGGGCTGTCCTAGCCAGTGTATCCTCCTGTTTGATATTGCTGGATGGTGCCCTGTGTAAAAGGGTTGCTGGATGGAATCACTGTGCCTCCCTGGGGCACAAGAGTTGGAGCTTGGGGCATCACCTGATATACAGGTGCTTGTTTTGGCTGTGGCATTGTATTTGGAGATGTTTGCCCAGGGGGATCGACCTGACTAGTTGAGGCAGCTGGCTGGGTTATTCCAGACGCATCGGCTTCATAAGGATGGAGGGCTTCATTATCGTGTGGTCTTCCAACCCCCTCGTCATCACCAGGAGCATATGTCTGTGATCGTTCCTGGATGAGCTGGTGTATTGTTGGCTGTCGTGATGGTGCTGGAAAGCCTGTGTTACTGAGCAGGTCAGCGAATGTGTTCTTCATTGCCTCTACTTTCACTGACAGGCGTCTCATTTTCTCAACATGGCTTTCAGGGCTTGGTGACCGATCCATGTGTAATACATCTGTTTCGGGGTGGTCTAGTGTGATGCTTTCCATGCTATTGCTCAAGTCAGCGTGCATTCTCCAGTTATCATACGGGGTGGGGTCATATTTCACAGGGGACAGCTGTCCTCCACCCCTACCCTGCTGCTGTGGATTTTGGACATCCGAAATCGGCTGCTGTGTGGTTATGATGCCAGAGCACAGGGCCTCATGCAGTGGTGCGGTGGTGTTATAGGGCAGCTGGCTTTGGGAAGAGGGGTGCATGTTTGAAAATGGTAGCACGTCCTTCAGAAGGAGGTTGGTGCTAGTGCGTGAGCAATGAGATGATGCGCGAGAGTCAGAGTCTTCATCTTCCTCTTGGTGTTGTTGTGCAGTATTTGAGGATGGAGTGAGTTTCAGTGTGAATTGCCTATCTATCTGTCCTGTTAATCCTGGTACTACGGCCTCTATCTTTGGGCCATGGCTGGCGGGAGATGACGAAGTTGGGGCTGTATTCATGATGGCTCTGTCTGGAGGGAGGTGTTGTGGGGAAGGAGTATATTCTGGTATTGGGACGGCACCAATAGCTGGTAGGTCATTGGTGGTGATTCGTAAGTCTGGGTTTTCAGTGTGGGTGAGTTTGGGGTACATACCGCTGACATGATATGGTGGAGGAGCGGAGGGCATAACTGTGTGTAGCGTGCCTGTGCATTCCTGAGCATTCTCCTTGAATATACGCCACAAATCTAGGGTGGCCTTTCTCTTAAATAGCTTGGTGCCGGAATACTTAGTTTCCAAGAAGGTGATAGCATGATCTAGTGTAGCGCGATCAAATGTACCTTATGACGGCCAAGGGTGGCTCATGTGTTTCGTGAGTTTATGGAGCTCTCTACAATGCTTAAGTATGCGTTGCTCCTGCCCTGCGAAGTTTTTCAATACGTGTTGTAATGGGGTGGCCATACTGATGTAGTTTGATGTCTAAATGTAAGTTAGGCCTTAGTGGAACACGGGTGTTGCTGTGAAGAGGCGCACCCTAATTATGCTTACCCTTTTAATTACTGGTATCAAGGTATCTTATAAGTTCTTCTCCTACTGCCTGAAGGACGGTAAGGTAGACACCCTCTTGTAATCCTTTTTCCTGTGTAGGAGGATTGGGGAACCGCAGCTGGCTGCTGAAACAGGCAGCATCAATCTTACTTTGGAGTGGGTTTCTTGGCCAAGAACTGGATAATAGGGTGGGTATCTTCCAGCCTGGGAGTACTAGGACGAAATGTACGTGAATGTTAGTCTGCGTTTTATACACTGTGCAGCTCAATATTCTATTCATGGGGCCAATAGTGTGAAATCAGCTATTGTAGGGGTGCAATAGGGGTGGTTATTGTGTACTGCGCTTTAGTACGCTGGTCTTGGATGCAGTGGGAAAAGCGAATGCTGATGCTATTGTGAGCGTTACTTGTTGTGCATGAGTGTAGTCAATACTTAAGACTTGAAACAGAGTGAGAAGGACAGCACTCGTTAAAGGTGTTACATGAACAAAGGAGGATGGGTGACCGTCCGAAAGACCTACAACATGGTTATTAACCAGATATACAGCAATGTGAGGTGCTGTATCGTTGTGGGATTGTTCGCTCATTCCCTAGATCGAATTGGAGTAATAGCGTGGGCTTGCTGAGGCAGACACATGCTCAAAGTCCTGTGAGTAATCCCACAAGAGTGCCCTCAAAAGCGGTGACGTGTTATCCTGAGAGTGTGCGTGGTATAAAGCACCATTAAAGGTGGATCTGGACGATGTGGGAGAGGCAGGGGGGCTAATATCTGGGATGGTGGCCGCTTCTGTGGATGCCACAGAATATGTGGAGTCTAATGAAGACTCCCCATCAGTGTTAATCACAATTGGTGAATCAGCGGAATATGCAGAAGGTGCGAGGCGTAACGTGGTGTTGGTGGATGAATCAGATGAATGATTAGGCCAGATCAGGTCTGGGCGAGTGGTGTCGGGGACGGCGGGGCATGTGTGTGGGCGGTGGCTGAGGGTGGTAGATCAGTTAAAGAGAGTATGGACAGTCAGACTTCTGTTTTTGGGGTGAAGGTGACCCCTAGGATGTCCCAAGCGACGGAGAGGAGGTCACTCTGATATTCTGTGAGTGGAATAATGCGATCAATGGTGGTATTGTATACTGCAGTGGCTCTACCATGTACCAAATGGATAACGAGATCAAGGGTGTACTGGGGGTTATTGGACATAACGGGCAAGGAGGGTGTGTAGGAGAGACGGACAGCATGATAGGTGGCAAGAGGGAAGGAGAGATACCTCCACCCCCCTTTTGGCTACCAATTGGCTGGAACAGACAAGTGGTAGGCAACAGGATGAGAGCAATGAAGAAGAAGGGAGAATGCTATGGAGGGTGGTGTGTCAATAAAAGAGGAGTAAGGCGTAACTACCTAGCAGGGTTGCATGGCTAGGCAGTAGAAGGTGTGTAATGGTGCAACCCAGTCAACAGTAACTAACGGGCCCTACACTCGCTAGGGAGTGTGGAAATGTAGGAGCAGCAACTAGAGGGAGGGGCAGGGGACTATAAAAAGAACAGCATGCACAACAAGCAACATGGACAATTAACATGGAGATTAAACACACAGATTTAACAGGCATGAAAAATGCACAGTGGTGGACCTAGTTGTTCAGTCCCGCTATGGAAAGCAAGAGAGGGAAACAGGTGGGAGAGAGATGCGCAGGGAGATATGGGAGCCTGGTAAAGACTAGAGAAAACCACTGGGTACCAATGTGAAGAGGAACCAGAAGAAAGCCACCGTGGAGAGAACAAGGCGAGAGAGAGCAGAAGTGCGACAGGCAGCTGTGCAGTGGGCGGGAAAAAAAATGAGTGAGAAAGGCTGTGTGATAGAAGAAGAAGAAGAAGAGAAGATGGTGAGAGGTGAAAGAGGGCCATGGATGGGCAGGAAACCACGAGAAAAGGTAAATATTGAAAATGAAACACGAGCGTTTAATGTACAGTGGTAGAAGACGGAGAGGAAACCACAGTGAAAGGCGGGGGGAGGGTAGGCCAGGAGCCGAGGCAGGGAAAGGAGCACTTCCCCTTTTGTGAAATACGCAGTTGAAAAAGGCGACGGTGAGTTAAAAGAATAACATACTTAAAATAATAATAGCACACCCAATCCTTGCAGAAGGAGCTTGTTACAACACTGAATGCAGAATGAAATTCTTTAAACAATATGAGGCAGTGCCCGTGAACAGCAGTGAATGCAGTTAATTGAGAGAGAAAGACGCAGTCAACTGAACACGCATTTAAAAACAACAATATAGAGATGAGAGGTGGCAGACGAACTCCCTGCAAAGTGAGGGAGGCGAACCTCAAAACCTGAGACACGAGTCAAGAGATGCAATCAAAAAGGGGGGGGGGACCCTGAGCCGCAATCAAAGGGTCCGGGGCTGGAACCCGGAGCAACAATGAAAAGGCACACATAAGGTCCAGGACTTGAACCTGGGGCCGCAATCCGGGGCTTCAACCCTGAGACAAAATTAAAAGGCACACATAAGGTCCAGGACTTGAACCTGGAGCCGCAATCCAGGACTTTAACCCTGAGACAAATTCAAAAGGAACACATAAGGTCCAGGACTTGAACCTGGAGCCGCAATCCGGGACTTTAACCCTGAGACAAATTCAAAAGGAACACATAAGGTCCAGGACTTGAACCTGGAGCCACAATCCGGGGCTTGAACCCTGAGACAAATTTAAAAGGTACACATAAGGTCAAGGACTCGAACCTTGAGCCTCAATCCGGTAATTCAACCCTGAGACAAAATTAAACGGCACACGGGAACCCAGTGTCCGTGCCCACACACAGATGTGAAAAGGTGGAGGACGTGGCAAGACAGTAGGCTGCAGGGAGCGGGGAACCAGGGGGACCCAGAGCACGGAACTGCACCCCACAGAGCTCATCCCACCAAACCACACACGCCTGGCACCAGAGCAAAATCAAGGAGAAAGAAAACGTGTCCCTCACTTACCCGGGCAGGTGGTGGCATGAGGCAGGGAGAGATCCCGAGCGCAGCCGCAGGGTGGTCCCAGCCCCTCGCAGTCAGGAACAGTCTGCACGAGCTTCGTGGTCAGCCAGCTGTTAGAGGGTAATATTTGCGGGGCAATACACCAGCTCAATGGTAGCAGGAACACTGCTGTCTAAAAATAATGAGACACTGGTGTGAAATGCAGACACTGGGTTGAAGTGGCACTTTATTCAAAGAACACATTAACATAAAGGAAATGTTTAAAATCACAATTTAAATCGATCAAAATAGCTCTGCATAAACACTAATAAATGCATAAGTGCCTAAAAGGCACATCTCAAATAAGAAAGTGAATCATCCAATAAGACAAGCTTTAAAATACATCAAATGCAAGAAATTGGGTGGTGATGAAAGACCGAGAGAGAGAGACAGGCAAAAAGACTTTCAATCTAAGTTGGACGCTACAACCTCAAGAATAGGCTTTAGGGCCAAAAAAGACTTTCGGTCGACCGGGAACTCCAACCTGTGCTTGGCACTGCAGAAGGTGTTCAGTGTGTCAACTGGGGTGCATACCTTTTATACCTGTTCAATGCAGAACTGTTAACCACATTGATGTGCGCTGTTGACCGCAAGCCTATAGTTACTTGGCTAAAATATTAAAAACACAGAAGTGACATTATGATGAAAAAAGTGTTTATCGGTTGGTCAACTGATGCTTGACCGTAAAATATGAAGAAAATCGAACTATTATCATAAACACTTTGCTCCATTACTTTATAAGAAATCAGAACTTTGATAAGGTCACATGGTTATGTTGTTGTGGCATGATGCCGTCTTGGTTGCATAGGCAAGCTAGAAAATAACAAATATGAAGCAAATTTCCAGTATGTAGCAACGAAATGTACCAGCAGGCCTCCACCTACGTGTTGCCTAAGCTATTCCTGTAACTCTGGGATGTTTTTGCAGTCGGCCTCGCTGTGCTGTGTACGACAGAAATGCACATTTGAGACTTGTGGGTCTTGAAAACTTTGTTTACTACAATGACAGTGGGCTGAGGCCTATGTGTGTATGTATCTAGGTGGGCATGAAATCTATGGCATCTACTAAATGTTTTATATAAAATGGTCAAGTTAACACATATTCTTAAATTCTGGCTGGTGGGGCCTATATGGGGGTTTCATGCTCCCGGTGTAGAGCAGGAATTTGTGTAGGGCATTTATATGGTAAAATGGGACCGTGCTTCAGAGGAATACGCACACTTTTTTGTACACAAATTTAGAGAGCATGCCGGTCTGAAATACAGGTATTCAACTATTTGTATGTTTCTATTTATGTATCATGGCACTAGCAAAAGGTACAGACATACACATGAATGCCTTCAGGAATATGGTGAGACTTACAAGAGTGATATGGGAAGGATTGCTGTTTTAAATTTTGCTAGGTCCAACATTCAGAGTTGTCAGTAAATAGTGAAGCTACACAACAAAAGTAAGATTGAAGACATGTTGCCAGAGGGATTAGTGATTAGGCTACTTCGTATGAGTGTGTGGAAAAGTACAGTCAAAGTAGTCTGCATAAATGTAGGTGTCTGTTTTAAATGGGAAGTGCAGTCTGTTAAATTTAAAGGTCTGTGTGCTCTTGTGACTCAGGTATGTGTTTACTTGTACATGTATTCTCATATGTGTTTTACACCTGATGATGCTTGCTTAAAAAGCTGGTGGCTTCTTTTTCAGGTGGGGAAATCTTCTCAGTGTACCTTTCTTTCTCTTTCTGCATCTCTCTTCCTCTTTCTGAGTTCTCTTGGTTCTTTCTGTACTTTTCTTACCTCTTTCTCTACCTCTCTTGCCTCTTTCTGCACTTTTCTTGCTTCTATCTGCACTTCTGTTTCTTCTTTCTGCACCCCTCTTGCTTCTTTCTGTACCCCTCTTCCCTCTTTCTGTACCTCTCTTGCTTCTTTCTGCACACTCTTGCCTCTTTCTGTACCCCTCTTGCCTCATTCTCCACCTCCCTTGCCTTTTTCTGCACCCCTCTTGCCTCTTTTTGCACTTTTCTTGCTTCTTTCTGCACCTCTGTTGCTTCTTTCTACACTTCTCTTGCTTCTTTCTGCATCTCTCTTACAAATTACATTCTGAGCAGTTGGTGAATAGTGAAGCTGCAAGATAAAAGTGATGCTAAAGACATGTTGGCAGAGGGATTAGTGATTAGGCTAGTTCTTATGAGTCTGTGGAAAGGTTCACTCGCAGAATGCCGTAAAATTTAGGTGTGTGCTTGAAATGGGAAGTGTAGTCTGTGCAGTTTAAAGTTCTGCATGCTCTCGTGAGTGAGGTATGTGTCTACTTGTACATGTATTCTCACATGTGTTATACATCTGAAGATGGTAGCTCAAAAAGCCGGTACATTCTCCTACAGGTGGATAAATCTTCTTAGTTCTGTTCTGTCATTTGGTCGCACAGGTAGACATGGCTTACATATGAAGGTGTTATAGAGCCCCTCAACTAGACTATTCACTACCCATGTGCACAGTTTTATGAGTAGAGAAGAATACATACACTTTCTTGTACACAAATTTAGAGAGCATGTGGTCTGAAACACAAGTATTCAACTATTTGTATGTTTCTTTTTATATATCATGGCACTAGCAAAAGGTACAGACACACACATAAATGCCTTCAGGAATATGGTGAGACTTACAAGAGTGATATGGGAAGGATTGCTGTTTAGATTTTGCTAGACCCAAAACTCAGGGTTGTTAGTGAATAGTGAATCTGCACAACAAAAGTAAGGTTTAAGTCATGTTGCCAGAGGGATTAGTGATTAGGCTACTTCGTATGAGTGTATGGAAAAGTACAGTCAAAGTAGTCTGCATAAAAGTAGGTGTCTGCTTTAAATGGGAAGTGCAGTCTGTTAAATTTAAAGGTCTATGTGCTCTTGTGACTCAGGTATGTGTTTACTTATACATGTATTCTCATACGTGTTTTACACCTGATGATGCTTGCTTAAAAAGCTGGTGGCTTCTTTTTCAGGTGGGGAAATCTTCTCAGTGTAACTTTCTTTCTCTTTCTGCATCTCTCTTCCTCTTTCTGAGTTCTCTTGGTTCTTTCTGTACTTTTCTTACCTCTTTCTCTACCTCTCTTGCCTCTTTCTGCACTTTTCTTGCTTCTATCTGCACTTCTGTTTCTTCTTTCTGCACCCCTCTTGCTTCTTTCTGTACCCCTCTTCCCTCTTTCTGTACCTCTCTTGCTTCTTTCTGCACACTCTTGCCTCTTTCTGTACCCCTCTTGCCTCATTCTCCACCTCCCTTGCCTTTTTCTGCACCCCTCTTGCCTCTTTTGCACTTTTCTTGCTTCTTTCTGCACCTCTGTTGCTTCTTTCTACACTTCTCTTGCTTCTTTCTGCATCTCTCTTACAGATTACATTCTGAGCAGATGGTGAATAGTGAAGCTGCAAGATAAAAGTGATGCTAAAGACATGTTGGCAGAGGGATTAGTGATTAGGCTAGTTCTTATGAGTCTGTGGAAAGGTACACTCGCAGAATGCCGTATAAATTTAAGTGTGTGCTTGAAATGGGAAGTGTAGTCTGTGCAGTTTAAAGTTCTGCATGCTCTCGTGAGTGAGGTATGTGTCTACTTGTACATGTATTCTCACATGTGTTATACATCTGAAGATGGTAGCTTAAAAAGCCGATACATTCTCCTACAGGTGGATAAATCTTCTTAGTTCTGTTCTGTCATTTGGTTGCACAGGTAGACATGGCTTACATATGAAGGTGTTATAGAGCCCCTCAAATAGACTATTCACTACCCATGTGCACTGTTTTATGAGTAGAGAAGAATACATACACTTTCTTGTACACAAATTTAGAGAGCATGTGGTCTGAAACACAAGTATTCAACTATTTGTATGTTTCTTTTTATATATCATGGCACTAGCCAAAAGTACAGACACACACATAAATGCCTTCAGCAATATGGTGAGACTTACAAGAGTGATATGGGAAGGATTGCTGTTTAGATTTTGCTAGACCCAAAATTCAGGGTCGTCAGTGAATAGTGAATCTGCACAACAAAAGTAAGGTTTAAGTCATGTTGCCAGAGGGATTAGTGATTAGGCTACTTCGTATGAGCGTGTGGAAATGTACAGTCAAAGTAGGCAGTAGAAGTTTAGGAGTCTGCTTGAAATATTAATTGCAGTCTGTTAAATTTAAAGGTCTGCATGCTCTCATGACTGAGGTATGAGTCTACATGTACATGTATTCTCATACGTGTTATACATCTGAAGATGCTAGTTTAAAAAGCTGGTAGCTTCTTTTACAGGTCAAGAAATCTTCTCAGTGCCCTTTTCTTTCTCTTTCTGCATGTCTTTACCTCTCTCTGGAGATCTCTTGCTTTTTTCTATACTTTTCTTGCCTCTTTCGCCACCTCTCTTGCCTCTTTCTGCACTTTTCTTGCTTCTATCTGTACTTCTGTTGCTTCTTTTTGCATCTCTCATGTTTCTTTCTGCACCCCTCTTCCCTCTTTCTGCATATCTATTGCCTCTTTCTGCACCTCTCTTACCTCTTTTGCACATTTATTCCCTCTTTATACACCTCTGTTGCTTCTTTCTGCACTTGTGTTGTTTCTTTCTGCACCTCTCTTGCCTCTTTCAGTACTTCTGTTGCTCCTTTGGGCACTTCTCTTACTTCTATCTGCATCTCGTTTGCTTCTTCCTGCATCACTTTTGCCTCTTTCTGCACCCTTCTTCCCTCTTTTTGCCCCTCTCTTGACTCTTTCTGCTATTCTCCTGCCTCTTTCTGCACTACTCTTGCCTGTTTCTGCAGCTCTGTTGCTTCTATGAACAGTTGTCTTACTTCTTTCTGCACCCCTCTTGTCTCTTTTCTCACCCCTGTTCCCTCTTTCTGCACCTATCGTGCCTCTTTTTGCAGCTCTCCTGCCTCTTTCTGTACTTCTCCTGCCTCTTTCTGCCCTTTTCTTACTTCTTTCTGCACTTGTCTTGCCTCTTTCTGCACTTTTCTTGCTTCTATCTGCACTTCTGTTTCTTCTTTCTGCACCCCCTTGCTTCTTTCTGTACCCCTCTTCCCTCTTTCTGTACCTCTCTTGCTTCTTTCTGTACACTCTTGCCTCTTTCTATACCCCTCTTGCCTCATTCTCCACCTCCCTTGCCTTTTTCTGCACCCCTCTTTCCTCTTTTTGCACTTTTCTTGCTTCTTTCTGCACCTCTGTTGCTTCTTTCTACACTTCTCTTGCTTCTTTCTGCATCTCTCTTACAAATTACATTCTGAGCAGTTGGTGAATAGTGAAGCTGCAAGATAAAAGTGATGCTAAAGACATGTTGGCAGAGGGATTAGTGATTAGGCTAGTTCTTATGAGTCTGTGGAAAGGTACACTCGCAGAATGCCGTATAAATTTAGATGTGTGCTTGAAATGGGAAGTGTAGTCTGTGCAGTTTAAAGTTCTGCATGCTCTCGTGAGTGAGGTATGTGTCTACTTGTACATGTATTCTCACATGTGTTATACATCTGAAGATGGTAGCTTAAAAAGCCGGTACATTCTCCTACAGGTGGATACATCTTCTTAGTTCTGTTCTGTCATTTGGTCGCACAGGTAGACATGGCTTTCATATGAAGGTGTGATAGAGCCCCTCAAATAGACTATTCACTACCCATGTGCACAGTTTTATGAGTAGAGAAGAATACATACACTTTCTTGTACACAAATTTAGAGAGCATGTGGTCTGAAACACAAGTATTCAACTATTTGTATGTTTCTTTTTATATATCATGGCACTAGCAAAAGGTACAGACACACACATAAATGCCTTCAGGAATATGGTGAGACTTACAAGAGTGATATGGGAAGGATTGCTGTTTAGATTTTGCTAGACCCAAAATTCAGGGTTGTTAGTGAATAGTGAATCTGCACAACAAAAGTAAGGTTTAAGTCATGTTGCGAGAGGGATTAGTGATTAGGCTACTTCATATGAGCGTGTGGAAATGTACAGTCAAAGTAGGCAGTAGACATTTAGGAGTCTGCTTGAAATGTAAATTGCAGTCTGTTAAATTTAAAGGTCTGCATGCTCTCATGACTGAGGTATGAGTCTACTTGTACATGTATTCTCGTACGTGTTATACATCTGAAGATGCTAGTTTAAAAAGCTGGTAGCTTCTTTTACAGGTCAAGAAATCTTCTCAGTGCCCTTTTCTTTCTCTTTCTGCATGTCTTTACCTCTCTCTGGAGATCTCTTGCTTTTTTCTATACTTTTCTTGCCTCTTTCGCCACCTCTCTTGCCTCTTTCTGCACTTTTCTTGCTTCTATCTGTACTTCTGTTGCTTCTTTTTGCATCCCTCATGCTTCTTTCTGCACCCCTCTTCCCTCTTTCTGCACATCTATTGCCTCTTTCTGCACCTCTCTTACCTATTTTGCACTTTTATTCCCTCTTTATACACCTCTGTTACTTCTTTCTGCACTTGTGTTGTTTCTTACTGTACCTCTCTTGCCTCTTTCAGTACTTCTGTTGCTCCTTTGGGCACTTCTCTTACTTCTATCTGCACCTCGTTTGCTTCTTTCTGCATCACTTTGGCCTCTTTCTGCACCCTTCTTCCCTTTTTTTGCCCCTCTCTTGATTCTTTCTGCTATTCTCCTGCCTCTTTCTGCACTACTCTTGCCTGTTTCTGCATCTCTGTTGCTTCTATGAATAGTTGTCTTACTTCTTTCTGCACCCCTCTTGTCTCTTTTCTCACCCCTGTTCCCTCTTTCTACACCTATCTTGCCTCTTTTTTGAAGCTCTCCTGCCTCTTTCTGCACTTCTCCTGCCTCTTTCTGCCCTTTTCTTACTTCTTTCTGCACTTGTCTTGCTTCTTTCTGCACTTCTCTTGCTTCTTTCTGCATCCCTCTAGCCTCTTTCTGCACTCCTCTTTCTTCTTTCTGCACTGCTCTTGCCTCTTTCTATACCTCTTTCTTCTTTCTGCACTTCTCTTGCCTCTTTCTGCACCTCTGTTGCTTCTTTCTGAACTTCTTTTGCCTCTTTCTGCACCCCTTTTGCTTCTTTTAGTAGCTCCCTTGCTTCTTTCTGTACTTCCCTTGCTTCTTTCTGCAGCTTTCTTGTTGTTTTCTGGTGTCTGCTTGAAATGTGACCTGTAGGAGAAGGTACCAGATTTTGAAGCTAGCATGTTCACATGCATGCTATGCAGGAAAATACATGTATAAATAGACACATACCTCAGTCAAGAGAGCACACAAGCCTTTAAACTTGACAGTCTCCACTTTCTGTTTCAAGCAGACCCCTAAGTTAATACGGCCTACTTTGAGTTTACCTTTTCCCACACTCATACGTAGTAGCCTAATCACTAATCCCTCTGCCAACATGTCTTAAACCTCACTTCTCTTGCAACTTACTATTCATTGACTACTCTGAATGTTGGGCCTAGCCAAATTTAAAACAGCAATCCTTCCAATGTGATTGTTTAAAGGTTTGTGTGTTACCGTGACAGGTTTACTAATGTGCAAAGTATGACATCCTCCTTATTTAGTTGTTATGGAGAGATTTCCAATGTAATTGTAAGCTACTTGTGAATATTAATATATAATTATTTGTATAGTTTAAAATTATGTAACAAAGTATTAAAACTATTGTTTGTTTTCTAGATATTTACTTTTTGGGGGGAAATATTGGAGATGGCAATAAAAGATCAAAGAGAAGAGAAGAAAAAAAGCAGTACTACTCAAAGAAAAGTGAAAAGAGGAAATTAGATGAAGCACAAAATGTTAGAGAGGAAAAAAAAGTCTTCTGTAAGAGAACTAAAAAGTTTGTTAAAAGAATTTCACAGAGTTTAAAACAATTTGAAAATGTTGAAAAGAAAAGTTCTAAAACAAATTAAAAGGAAAGGAAAAAAGGACATGATAAAAGTAAATCATTCAATGGGAAAACAATGCATATTACAAAGAGGCTAAAATAATATAAATATATAAGGAGGAGCGCTACAAAATGTATTGAAAGATTGTAAAAAATATAAAAAAGATCAGCAGCTGATAAGAAAAAGCAACAGATTGAAAATGTAGTAGATTTTGAAAAAAACCAAAAATTATTTATATTAATACTGAAGAGAATGACAACATTGGATAAAACAATGGTGTTTATGAAGGAGGAATGCAAAGAAAAAGACTTGTTAATAGAAGCAATTTTTGTAAAACTTTCAGTGGTGAATGGAAGCACACTTCCAGTACTGAGCCTTTCTTTAATGAAGAAAGCTATTTTCAAGAGAACACATTAGTACATGCAGTTGATACTAGTGGTTAATGCTATGAGATGAAAGATGGTTCTCCCATTCAAAAAGAAAAAATGGTTGTTAGGAATGTGGAAGAAGTAATAGCTGAAGAAGTTCAAGGGAGGTGTACACAAGCTCCTGTATATCAGTGGGATTGCAGCAGTATTTGCAGTATTCGACAGGAATCTATTGGCATATTACGAATTCTTTAACGAGGATATGCCAAAAAAAGTGTTAAACAGAAGATGAAGATGTTACAAGGAGTAAATCCATGTAAAATGAGAAAATATGCTAAGTTGCAGGGTCATTCTCCGGCTTGTCATTCGAGAAAAGTGTGCCAAAGTACTTTTCATCATTTAGGAATGTTGGCTGTACACCACTCTGAAATGCGGAGGTTAGTAATGAGACTCTATTATGCAAAAACTCCTGCACTATGTTTAAGTGAAATGAATACAGCTCTTTTGCATGGTTCTCTATCAGATATAGAGAAAGTTTGTGATGTTATACAGTTTCATTTTTTTGGTTCAGAAGACGAGTGTAGAGAAACTGAGAGTTTGATAAGTGTAGGTATTGAAGAACATGAGAAAGAGATTAGAATTGATGAGTTTGCAGAACAAATTACAAAGTTTAACAAAGTTTTGTCTGAAAAACCAAACTATATTTGTATTTGTTGTCGACATACTCACTTTAAAACTCAAACTAGAAATGTTGATTTATATTTGAAAAGTGAAAAGGAAAACGATGATAAGTGGCAGAAATTTGGTATTTATTTGTTTGTAGACGTTCAGTTTGATTTGGCTACTGATCAAGTTATTTGCAAGTACTGTTGCAGCAAATTAGAAGAAAACAAAATGCCAGCTAGAGCAGTACATAACAACTTAGAGTTGGTGCCTATTCCTAAGGAACTGGCCGATTTAAATGTATATGAGTCTATTCTTATTCAATCTGTATACCCATTTCAGGCCATAGTTCATATGGAGCATAAAACAGGTAAGCTGCCACCAACAGATTTACAAAAAGGTCTAAATGGAAGAGTTGTGTGCTTACCTTTAGATTTTAAGAAAAACATTGAAACTGTGTAGATAGAGAGGAAAATGAGCCAGTAGTTATTCTAGTTAATTGTGTACCAACAAAGAGTCGAAAAATGGGGCAAGAGTTTGTAGATGTTAATAAACTTCAAAAGCTACACTATATCTATTACAGAATAATATTTATTATAAGAATGTAAATATTGATGAACAGGTAATCTGCTTAGAAAATGAAACAGAAATTTCAAGTGGCCAAATTGAAAAAGTGGACAAGTGCAGGACTGAAGAGATTTCTGAACATTATACAATACATCCTCTGCATTCAAAAGAAATATTAGGAAACATTATTGAATTAGTTCAAATGAAAGAAGCAAAGGGAGCTCCCATGAGTGTATGGGAAAAAGGTTTAGAAGCTCGTTGTTCTCCACAGCTATTTCCCCCCGTAGAAGGTGGACGATTTGATGAGCGAGCTGTACGGATTCCAGCTTCAGAAAATCGATCAACAAGAATGTACTCTGAAGATCCAAGATTTCGACGGTGTATTCCATACATATTTCATCTTCTGTTTAAAAGCGATTTGTCTGCACTTTCATATGCAGTGAACCACATATTAAAAACAGGACTTCATTTTCAACATGTTTCTGCAAAAGAGTTCATGGACAAAGCTCAACAAAGAGATGAAAATTTAGAATGTTAGTTAATTAATTTGATGGAGAAGCTAACATGGTACCAATGAATATTGGTATCGTCGTCATGGTGAATTAAATGCATTTTAAGAACCTTAGGTACACCGACATGGTTTGTAACACTTAGCTGTGCTGAATATGAGTGGGAAGATTTATTTGTATTTCTACGAGAAGCAAATTCAAATGTTAAACACATTGGATTGAAGACAGCTGAAGAACTCTGTTCCTTGGATCCTGTAAATGTGTACAGGTATTTTAACCATAGGTTTCAAAGTATGTCATTTATTTGCAATAAAAGTGTTCTACCGATTGGAGAGGTAACTGATTTCTTTTGGTGAAAGGAGTACCAAGCCAGAGGTGCTCCTCATATACACATGCTATTATGGATAAAGAATGCACCAAATTTGGAACAGATAGTGATGAAACTGTTTTGTCTTTCATCAAACAGTATGTTACATGTGCGATTCCAAGAGAAGGAGGAGAAAAGAGCTTGAGACAACAAATTTTACACTTTCATAGTCATCAATGTGGAATATACTGTAGACGGAAATTCAAAATGTCGTTTTGGATCCCCACGTCCTATAATTTCTAAAGTAAGAGTAAATAGTTTCTTGTCATCAGTGAGACATACAATAACTCGGAGATCTCCCAAGAATACATACAATTTAAAAAGAACAGAAGCTTCAAAGTACATTAATGACTACAATCCAGTTATTTTGAGAATGTGGAATGCAAACATGGATATTCAGTATGTTGCAAATAATTCAATTGGTGTTGCTCGCTATGTTACATCATATATTACAAAATCTGAAAAGACAGAGATGAAAGAAATGTGGGAAAAAATTTCAGTAGAGAAGAGATTTAGCAAGAAATTGTACAGCTTCAGCTTGAAAATGCTTTCTCATAGAGAGATTGGATCCTATGAATGTTCGGATCGCTTGAGCTCAGCCAGTTTATATTCAAAGTCAAGAGCAATCATTTGGGTAAGTCTAGGTCTTGCCTCCACCCGAAAAGAGTATTGAGATCTTCACAAGAAATCAAATACTTAGCACAGTATGAACCAGAAAGTACTGATATCGTTAAAACTAATATGTTGGATACATACTATCCCAAAAGGTGTGCACATCTTGAAAACCTATGTCTGTATGAAATATTTCAACATTACAGCTTTAAAAAGAAAGATACAGAAAATATAAAAAATGAAAAATATGCAGTATTTGGATGTGATGGATATTTAGTGAAACATGCCTAAGGAAATCTTATTAACCACAGAAAACTTAGTTGCGAAAGTACAGATAAGAGAGAAATGTTCTATTTAGTACTTTAGCAACTGTTCAAGCCTTGGCGTAGTGAAACAGAATTACCTGGAGATTTTGACTGCTATGAAGATTCTTTTAATGCAACTAAAGACAGCATTCCCAACTTATCTGCAAATGTTAAATGATGAGTTTGAACAAGAAAGTACTAATGCAGCTGAAATAGTTAGAGAAAGTTCACAAAGCAGTCAAAGTTCTGGTCCACTGAGTCAAGATCCACTGGGACAACCAATTATTGAAAATGAAGCAGCAATAGCCATGAATGCGGTAGAAACTGCAATGCAACAAGCACAACAGGAGATTACTCAGTTGGAAAAGTTAGAAGAACAACTAAATATTGAACAAAAATAAATATATCTACAAGTCAATCAGCAGGTACAACATGGTTTGCTGCATGAAAAAATAGTATGTCAATGTTCATTATTTAAACCTTTTCTATTGCACTTCAGTGGTCAAGCTGGAATGGGAAAAAGATTCTTAATTAAAGTTTTGACCCGTTATCTACACAAAACTATAGGATCACATGTATCTTGTGTCGTAACAGCTCCAACTGGATTAGCAGCACACAACATCAAAGGGACTACTTTACATCGATTACTTATGCTACCTGTTGAACATGATAATATATTGGAATATCAGAAGCTACCTGGAGAAGCTTGTTATGAAGTCTCAAGGTGTAGTGAAGAAAATGAAACTTGTAATCATTAATGAGGTGAGCATGGTCTGAAACTTAATGCTTGCCTTTGTACACTTAAGAATGCAACAGATTTTAAAAACAGATTACAATGTTCTGTTTGGAGGAAAACATTTAATTGTATTTGGAGACTTACTACAACTTACTCCCATAAAAGGACAACCTGTTTTTAAAACTCTTTTCCATGATGACACAAGAAAATCTTTGGGAAGTAATGGGAATATAAATATTTGGTTACACTTTGAATAAAAAGAACTTGTTAAGAATATGCGACAAGCAACTGATGAAGATTATGGAAATATTCTTAAAGACATAAGAATTGGTGTCTTGACAGATCATGGAAAACAAGCTTTAGAAAGTCGACTGCTAAGGAAATTGTTTACAACTGGAGAACCAGCAGCTGAAGTAATGTACAATATGCTTGCAGAAAACAAGTCTATAGTTTGTCTAATGCCTACACTGCAAGAGTGTTCTACATTTAATCAACAACTTCTCAAACTGGAAAAACAATAAGTTGTGGAAATTAAAGCTATTGACAAAATCGAACACCAGGGAGTAACAATTCTTCTTACTGAGAAACCACAGGCTAAATTGGATTCTTTGGAAAAGTCTGTATCTAAAACTGCAGGATTAGAAAAGGCTTTACATGTATGTAAAAACTGTTGAGTAATTTTGAGGCGTATTTTGAAGGTAGAAGAAGGATTAGTTAATGGAGCAATGGGAAAAGTTGTTGACTTTGTACATTTTCAAAATAGACATGGAATAGAATTTTTTAATATAAAATTTGATCAGATAAATGAGTTAAGATAGATTGGGCATTGTGTTGTACATTTTGTGCTTGTAAAAGGCTTGTATGTTCGCAGACAACACTGCTCAGAGGAAACTCACAATAATGGCATCTAGGATTGCTCCTCTGTTGTGAGTTTCCTCTGAGCAGTGTTAGGTGAGGTAGTTGGTGAGTGTTCACCAACTCATTCGGCGAACACCTCACCAACAACCTCACCCAACACTGCTCAGAGGAAACTCACAACAGAGGAGCAATCCTAGATGCCATTATTGCCCAAAGAGACACAATCACGATCGACTACATCCTGCCTGTTGACTGGTCTGACCACCACATCATACTATTCCACATCAACCAAACGACTCGAAAACAATCCCTTACACATGACCCCCCAAATAGGTAAGAAACCTCAATCAGATTTCCTTGGCTGACCTAGAAGAAAAGGTTAACTCTCTCCTTCCCATCCTCACAGAGGATCTCTCCACAACAGAACTCACCTCCCTCTACAACACAAATATGACCTCCATTCTGGACCAATTTGCCCCATTGAAACTAAAAAGAGTCAGGAACACTCCATCCAGATCCTGGTTCAACACAGACATCAACGCTGAAAGGCGACAACTTAGAGCTACAGAAAGACTCTGGCAGAACAACCATTCCAAAATCCTCCAAGATCAACTCAAATCAGTTTGCGCGAATTACAAAATCCACATAAAGAACGAAAAGTCTGCATTTTTCTGCAACGCTCTAAACAATGCAAAAAACAGGCCTAAAGAACTCTTCAACCTCATCAGGCAACAAACTTCCAGGCCCCCTACATCCTCAGGTCAGGCCTCCAAAGAGCGATGTGACAACTTCGCGAACTTCTTCAACGACAAAATCACCAAGATTGAGCTTTCACTGGACAACTGCAACGACCTCAGTCCCCCTCTCACGATCCCCCAGAAGACCCCACACCCAAACATCTCCCTAAAACCTGGAAATCCTTCATCCCCATCTCGGAAAAGGAGATAGTCAATCTAATCTCCTCTTCCAAACCTTCTTCTCATGTCCTAGATCCTATTCCCGCCCCAATGGCCAAAAAATGTAAACTCTCTCTAGCCCCGCTCTGGAGCAAAATCATAAATAGCTCTCTAAGAACTGGAGACATTCCAGAATACCTGAAAGTCGGCCAAGTCACTCCACTACTGAAAAAGCCAGGCTTGGACACCAATGATCTGAACAACTTCAGATCCGTCTCCAATCTCCCTCTCCCAGCCAAAATCCTAGAAAGGTGTGTCCTCCTACAACTGACTCAACAAATGGACAGCATTAACCTTCTTGACCCCCACCAATCGGGCTTGAGTAAAGGCTGTAGCACTGAGACCGCGATCCTCAACGTCATGGACGATATCCACAAGTCACTCGATACAGACCAATGCTGCTTACTCATTCTCCTGGACTTATCGGCAGCCTTCGACACGGTTGACCATAATCGACTCATCAAGGTCCTCAAAGAAAGGGTAGGTGTGGATGAGATGGTTTTACACTGGTTCTCCTCCTTCCTCCACAACCACACCCAAAGAATACAAATCAAAAACGTAACGTCTGACCTACACCCCGTCAGCAGGGGTGTTCCCCAAGGACCAGTACTTTCCCCGCAACTATTCAACATATACATGGAACCCCTCACAAACATACTCAAAAAAGCCAACATCCCCTTCTACCTCTATGCAGACGATATCCAGATCTACCTCGAAACCTCCTCCATTGATGACATTCAGAGACTCAACAACACTCTAAGAGAAGTCCAACACTGGCTGACAATAAATCATCTAAAACTCAACCAAGACAAAAGGGAAATCCTACTCATTTCTAACAAAGAAGAGAACCCCCAAATCCTAGACTGGCTAAAAGCTATTGATGCTCTCAGCGGCAATCTCATCCTGGCTGACTCTGTTAAATCGCTAGGAATCACCCTAGACCCTATACTTGACATGACAAAGCACATTAAGAACTCCGCAAAAAGCGCCTTCCTCAACATGAAACTACTCTGCAAAATAAAACCCTTCATCCCGCCCAAGGACCTCAAACAAGCGACTCAATCGCTGGTGCTGTCCAGACTTGATTACGGGAATGCAATCCTCACAGGTACAGCTAAATCACACCTAGCTCCCCTCAGAACAACTCTCAACGCAGCAGCTAGAATGGTCACTGGAGTTAAGAAATACGATCACATTTCACCCGCACTCAGAGAACTAAAATGGCTCCCAGTCAAAATGCGAGCCAGCTTCAGAACTGCCTGCCTAACACACAAAGCCCTGCACACAGGGAAGCCAGAATACCTGGCCTCCAAACTCAAGAAAGCCGGCCAGGCAAGGAACCTCAGGAGCACCAACATGCTACTCCTCCTCCCTATGAAAACACACAAACAAAAAACCGCAGCCCGGTCCTTCGCTGGAAATGTGCCAAAAATCTGGAACTCAATCCCAGTCCATATCAGGACTACCACCTCCTTTGTAAAATTCAAGAGACAGCTCAAAGACCTCTTCCTCAATCGTTCCCTCCTGAACTGATAGCTGTCGTTGAAACTCACACTGCCGCTTCCTGCTAACGGGACATTAGGGGGTCGATTCCGATCTCGCTCGGACAGCCCTACGAGAGCTGTCCGTAGCCTTACCTTGCGACCGACTCGTTCCGGGAGCCGGTCCGTCCGGGCAATGAAGTACGATGCGCAAGTGTGTAAAAATCCCGATCGGCACGTACGCACCCATTCCAGCAACATTTCCTGTACGAGTCTCACGGAAGCATTTTCACAGCAGTTTCCGTCCGGACAAGTACGATGCGTACTTCCTACGTGCCGAACGGGTCGCCACTTCCAGCACATCACAGCATCCGGGAGAGCTGTATTTCAGGTCCGATTCGCGCCACTACACTATCCACGGCTACGAGACGGACCAACTATCAACGTGTACGAGACAGAGCAACAATCAGCAAGTACGAGACGAACCAATGATGAATCCCATTGCGCAGGTCATCCCAGTACTGTATATCTATGACCGGATCAGGAACAGACGCGTACGTCGCAGACGGTAAGTCAGACACCCACCACACAAACAAACGTCATGAACCCGCAAAATGCTACACACACATAGGGGGTGGATATCTCTTCCACCAGCAACAGCCAAACCATAGGGGTTGTATGGTTATCACTACCAGCAGTCCCCACTCATAGGGGGGGCAAATCACTACCAGCAGTACCTACTCATAGGGGGCTGGATGCCCATCACTACCAGTATCCCCTACTCATAGGGGGCTGGATGCCCATCCCTAACAGTATCCCCTACTCATAGGGGGCTGGATGCCCATCACTACCAGTACCCCCTACTCATATGGGGCTGGATGCCTATCACTACTACCATCCCCACTCATAGGGGGCTGGATGCCCATCACTACCAGCAGTCCCTACTCATAGGGGAGTGTATGGCTATCACTACCAGCAGTCCCCACTCATAGGGGGGGCTTATCACCACCAGCAGTACCTACTCATAGGGGGGGCTTATCACTACCAGTACCCCCGACTCATAGGGGGCTGGATGCCCATCGCAACCAGTATCTCCAACTCATAGGGGGCTGGATGCCCATCACTACCAGCAGTCCCTACCCATAGGGGGGTGTATGGCTATCACTACCAGCAGTCCCCACTCATAGGGGGGTGTATGGCTATCACTACCAGCAGTACCCACTCATAGGGGGGGCTTATCACTACCAGCAGTACCTACTCATAGGGGGGGCTTATCACTTCCAGTACCCCCTACTCATAGGGGGCTGGATGCCCATCCCTACCAGTAACCCCTACTCATAGGGGGCTGGATGCCTAGCAGAACCAGCATTCGCACACATAGGGTGTCTAAGCCAAACCCGCCCCTACCATCTTCGCAAGATTGTTTTTCTGTGTGTCAAATGCTTACAACACAGATTCTGACAGTGAACATACAATGTGACTCCCATCACATGTGTGCCCAAAAGGTTATTGTGGGCTTCAAAAATCCAGCATTTTTGGATCATTGTGGTAATGGGGTCTAAACCCCCCATCACTACAGTGACTAAAAGGTGATTGTGGGGTTCAAAACACCAGCATATCAGGAACAATGTGGTAATGCGGTCTAAACCACACATCACTACAGTGACCAGAAGGTGAGTGTGGACATAATAATAGCAGCATCTTCAAACCAGCATGTATGATTCCTGGTCCCAACACCACAAGCAATGTTGTGGCAATGTAGTGGTTGTGTCCCATACAAACATGGATTTGGTGAGGCACAGATTGCTGCGTATCACAAGAACACCGTCTGCCATGTGCAGACAAGCATCGGCCATGATCCCTGACAATGCCTCCAGTGTCCAATTAGACTATGTGAAAAGTGAGCATCATGATGCATACACACATATCTTAACGAACAGACACACAAACTAAGGAATCCTGTGGAGACTGTAGATGTTAGGTGACCAAGTCCCATACCATGGCAGCAATGGGACATACCAAACATGATGAATGTGCAGGCTGATGAGCTAGGAGACCCTGGGACACTAGGGAAAAACCTCCAAACAACATCCTGCCAATGGACCGCAAAAGCCATACCAATGCAGTGGTGCAGATGCACAAACACAGACAGGCAGCCCCACACTGCATATCAAACACAACATGTGTGTGTGTCTCACTGTCCCCAGGCTAGTACACAACACATGATGGTGGGCTGAACTCCAATGACACAGATGTGTACACAGTGCCATACAAAAGTAACTCATGAACTGTGCACCCCTTTGTGGGCAAGCAGGCATTGCCAGATGAGTGGAATCCCAACGGATTCATGTGACACAAGCTGGGTGGAACAGCAACCAACACAGCAAGAGACAGACCCACTACAGCACAACCCTCAGGGACCCTACATTGGGGTGTCAGTAGCCTGTATGATAATCCCACTGTGATGACAAAGGTAGATGTTGCCCATACTGTGGAGCACAGTCACCTGTGCACACTGGGTCATGTGTCCTGACCAACAAACTTCCATCACACCTACACAAACACAAATCACTGGCCATGGCCTGTAATCAATGGGAAAAATGTAGGTAGGGGCCTAGCCATGAGACAACTCACATTTGGCCACTCTCAAAACCACACACCTTGATCTGCACCAATGTGCATCAGCTAAGCACACATGGACTGGTGACATTGCTCATGCACCCATGACAATCTCAGGGGTGGTGGGGGGATCCAAGGTACCCAAAAATCATCACACGTGGCCAGGCAACAACCCTTGTGAATGTCTGCCACACTGCACAGTATGCGGTACATGGGCATGACGTGAAATCTACCCAAATCATTGGGATCCCTGCCACACTCCCACACCAATGAGGAACCAAAGGAGACCCACAAAGAACACATGTCGACACCTTCCAACATTGCAGATCTGACCCTGATGAGTGGGAGTAGTCACACACACATACAAGTGACCCACTCACTGACAGATACCACAGAGGGAAATCAACATGATGTTGGTAACACAGAAGTGTCAAGTGGAATCCTTAATGTGTCCCACATGCGTTTGACAACATCCCTGGATCTTACAACTAAAACACCTAGGGATGACACCCTAATGACCAGTAGTTTGCCATGCACCTACATCCCAGGAAACCCAGGGCAAAGATGTTGGATGAACACAGGACAACTCAGCAAGTGCCACAAACAGGAACATCTGTAGGGAACACAGGCTGTGTTGAAAAAGGGAAGGGAACACACACAGACATGCTCACACAACACACACCATGGGCTCAGGAAATGTCACGGAATGACACACTGCCATGAGGGGACTCCACTCCTGGGGAAGGTCAGCTGTGCAAAACGTTGGCTGTGCAGGGCTCTGCCATGTCAGCATAACACTTGCTCAGTGAGCCAACAATTACAACACAATGAAAGCTCTGGTCACATCAGCCTGTGTATGGGAGTGTCCCTTAAGTCATCTGCACATATGCAATACACATGTATAGCAAGTTGCACTGATGACACAGATGACTTGTGTACCACTGATGCACAAACCTGCCTGTCCAGTGTAGATGGGCCCAGTCAGGGAATCTTACAATGTGCACAAATGTAAGCCCAACATATGTGCAACAGTGTATGCCAAAGATGTGAAGTAGCAAACAAAAAGGAGAAAATCCTGGTCCCAAAATCTTGCTATCACTACACCCTGAAATTGCAGCAAAGGATGATATGGATACATAACAGAATAGTACACATATCCCATGGACCACATGTAGTCTATCACATCAGCAAATCGATCTCTTATTCCTTCAAAACACCATTACAACAGCAAGTGCATGATACTCATCATCAACATCATGTACATTAGATGCAACACCACTGGATTTCAACAATTGGCTTTATTCAGCACATAAATCCTTGTAACTGTTAAGTCCACAATGTCAAAAGGCCAATGGCCAGTCCATATCAAGAGTCCGACCAGGGTGACATGTGACAAGTTGTCACCCATAGCTTGCCTGCACTGCTACGGCCAGGGGACATCTCCCCTTGGAGGGGCATACATAGGGGCAGGCCAGGCACCACAGGGACATGATCAGGGGATAGCAGAAAGGGGCAGGGGAGGGGTGGTGGGTGCAGGAGTGTCACTGGCAACTGCAGTGGAGGTGTCTGACACAGTGGGCGCCGTCACCACTGCAGGGCTCAAGTCAGATGGGGTGGTTGCCGGCACCACTGCAGTGGTCAGGTCAGATGATGTGGACAGGGTCTCCACTGCAGTGCCCAAGTCAGACGGGGTGGATGTGCTCTCTACTGCAGTGCCAATCTCCAAAGGAGTGTAATGGGGTTCAGGTGAGGTGGGCAGGACAGAGGGGGGAGACACGGTCTCCACACCAGTGGCAGGAACAGGCTGAGCGTGTGAGTTGGGGGTGGAAGTGCATGTGGTAGGGGGGAGGGCCTAAGCATTTTGGGGATGTGGTATCGGTGTGTGGGGGAACCTGGTGCAGGGTGTGGTGGGGGGACCTGTGGAGTGGTGGCCTGGGGGCTGGAGGACGGAGACTGTGTGGTGGAAGTGTGGGATTGTGGTGGGGTCTTGCCCTTCCTGGTCCGGGGGGATTTGCGGATGAGGGCCTCAGTGTTCCTGCGCCTGGGGGAGGGTGTCCGTGTGGCAGGGGAACTCCCCTCTGTGCGTGGTGACTTCCTCTTCCCCTTGTAAGTTGGATCAGATGGATCGGTGGGGAAGGTCACAGAGGAAGAGCTGCTGGGAAGGGGGGGTTGCAGGTGAGGGAAGGGAAGGGGTTTTGGAGGGAGAGGCATCTGAGGACTGCGGAGTGCTCGTGGATGGCTGTTTGTGTGTCTGTAACCCATCCCCTGTGTGTGTGCCATCAGTCCCCGGAGTGTGCTTGCTTGTGCATCTGGATTTTGTCTTGCGTGGCTGTGTGCTGCTTGTGTCTGTTGTGGTGCGTGCCTGTGCCGCTGTGTATGTGCCTTGGACAGGTAGGGTAGTGGGGATTGTGGATGGGGCAGAGGTAGGAGGGGTGAGGGACTGTTGGAGGAGGGACACTGTTGCCATCTGTGAGGAGGCCATGGACTGAATGGTCCACTGTAGGGCAGACATGTTTGATGAAATGCCCTCCATGAAGGACACCAGTTGTGTCAACAGACTGGTGTGAGAATGGAGGACACTCAGCATCGCTGTCTGCCCTACATCGATCTGCTTAAGTAAGTCCACAGCCTCCACACTCAGGGCAGCAGGGGAGACAGAGGCAGGGGGTGCGGTGCCTGGCACGAAGGAGACATGCTCCCTTACACGGGAGCCTCCACGGACATCTGGGATGGGAGCAGATGGGAGGGTGGAGATGGTGGTGGTGGCGGGGACAGACTCACTAGGTGTTGTCTGGGGTCTGCTGACACCCGCCTCCACAAGGGAGTCATCACTCAAGCTGCTGTGTTCCTCAGCCGAGGTGGTTGTAGCTGAGGTCTCCTCAGTGTGGATCCCCTGACCCTCCGTGCCACTGGGTCCCTCCGACTCCTCTGCAGCGGACCCAGTCTGGCTCAGCAGCTCCTCTTGGTCCATGGAGCTGTCTCCTCCAGTAGCCGTAGATGTATCTGCAAACAAACAGGCTAAACAGATCCACATCAGCCACCTGTATTGACCTGACACATCACAGTCAGTACAGCACATTACAGAGCACGCCTTGGCATCATTTGCAAAATTTTGCAAAAGGAGCTGACACATATTTGAACAAGACACTTGTCAGTCTGCCAGTCAACCATGCCCCTCATATCCTTTCCGTCCATGGACCCATCTGTCTGGTGCATGTAGTATGCCACTACTCATATGTGCACACATGCACCACATAGACAGTTGTCTGAACTGCAGGATTTGTGATTGAAATGTGTCAGTACACACATATCCCATCTCCTGCCACTGACTCAGTACATATGTCAGGATAAGGGATGGCCAAAGACATTGTTAGCAATATGGATATGCTTCCTTCACCAGACACCATGATGTGCTCATATATTGATGGTCAATGCCACAATTAAGTGCATGCAGGACAACTGACATTAATGCAGGATATACATTTACAAGTGGTATACCATGCTACAGGCCAGTCTGGCTAATCAGTCATTACTGGCTTCAGTCACAGGTGCAGTGCATCCAAAAACAAACAGTCTGCACTGTGTCACAATCATGTTTTTGTGGGGAATGTAAGCTCTGCAGCTTGCAAGTGCACATGTCCACCCACTGCTCCCCACATCTTAACCGCTTCGCTGCGCGGCCGATTCCGCCCAGGTGCTGGGCGTTCTAAAGACTGGGCGTGTCTCGGACGGCCCCCGCGCGTCCCGAGCACATGCCCACCGTGACTCATGACGGCTCCCGGCCGTCATGAGCACGGAAGAGGTTAAGGCATCTGATGATCCCACGTAATACAAATGGTACAGTTGAGTGACTGCAAGCACAAATCTGTAAACATGATCACATCACAGTCTGATGAGAACGAATTAAAGCTGCCTGCACTTTAATGTAGAATAACACCATTAAGCACAGTCAAGTGATTACACACCTATGTTTCACCCCATTGTGCTGATCCAACAGCCACATCTCAGCTGGCTGCCCACCCCAAACTGTTTAACACCCCAGGAGTCTAAAAAGCTAGGCCACTCCACAATGACACAGAGGCAGACACCTGATTGCACATTTCACAATGCACAAAATGTAGGCTGGCACACAGGAGTAGGAGAACAGAGTGTACTTTCATGTCCGGAGTAGGCATACCTGTCCTGGTCCATGTGCAACATGGGATAACCCTGAACACTAGGCATGTGTCTATGCATGTGTGACACACATGATGCACATTCTTCTGAGGCCCCAACATTGTCTCACCTGCTGCATGGGTGTGTGGTAAATACCCCAGATACATATGGTGAGCCAGAGCAGCAATTAGTACACATATTAATGGCCCACACAGAGTACATGTCAGCTTTCTGGCAATGTGCAGACACATGTCAATCAATTGCCTCACTCATGAAGCCCAAAACAATGCACCGGTAGCAGATGCTGTTTCAAACCTTATCCTTGGACAACAGCAGGGACACACAACCCAAGTGACACAAGTCACAGACTGAAAGGGCCACACCTGTGTATCAGATGAGGATGGGCCATCACCTAATTTAGGCACATGACTCTTGTTCAAGCAGACAGATGAACTGTGGGAGTGTAACCAGGCTGAAGGAGTGCAAATAGCATTTGAGACATAGTTCACAGAAAAGGCATGCACTTACCCCCTCCTTGCTGCTGTCTGGCCTTTAACTGCCTATCCAGGTCAGGGAAGACCACCGTCAGAATCTGGAGCATGTGGAGGATCAGGATCCATCGTCCGCCCCTTCTGCTAGGAGGCGACAGCTTCAGCTGGACTCTTGCGATCCTCCGGGTCCAGCCACGAAGGTCCTGCCACCTCTTCTGGCAGTTGCGGATGCGGCGCTTGTAGACCCCCACAGATCGAACTGCCCGGACGATGGTCTTCCAGATCTTCTATTTCTGATGGGCATCAACCTGTGAGGATGACAAAGTTAAAAGACCATTACTACACATGCAACATGTTTGTGCATCACACAGTTGGATATACATGTCGTTATCACAAGGGCATATGATGTACACAGGTAGTGCAACTATGGTAATGGACAGTTGTCCTGCATTAACAACATGGAAACACTGCCTGGGTCTTATGACCGTGTAAAAATGCACTTTTTCAGCACAGTACCTGTTCCCTACAGGTACCTACACACTTTGGGGGTTACAACTACTCAGTGAGCATGCTAGCCACTGGTGTACACAATGCCATTAGTGCCAGACCGACAACATGCACAATGAGAAAGGTCGTGGACTGCACACTCACCTGCTCCCCTGGTTTCCCATACAGCCCGCTGTACTGTGGAAGGAGGCTGTCCAGCAGGGCCTGGTTCTCCTCCTCTGTGAAGGCTGGGGCCCTCTCCACAGTACGTGCCATTCTTGAAGCCAGAGAATGCAGAGACAGCAGCAGTGGTAGCAGAGATGTCAATCTGGAGCATGTAGTGCAGGCAAGTGAGCTCTCAGGTGAACAGACAGCCTTATATCTGTGCTGCAGAGGCAGATTATGAACCATGCGTCCAAAGCGATAGGTCCAACACGTTTGCATCCTATGAATCTGGCCAATCCATCGCATTGCACGCCTTGTACATGCCGTCCGCATCGTTTAAAAAGTTCAACTTTATGACACCAATGAGTTTGATACATTGTTGTAGGGAGCCAACGGATTTTTCAGCACACGAATCGTACAAGTATCAAATCCGCGTCAGTCTCCATGGCAGTCAATAGCCAATGCGTACGCACGCCTTGGTCCCTAGGTGTCCGACGCGTCTTTTGAAAACCCACCGCGTATGTCACCATTACATTCAGGGTCCAAGGCGTGCGCACACCTTGGACCCTAGGTGTCCGACGTGTCTTTTGAAAACCCACCCGCGTCTGTCACCATTACATTCAGGGTCCAAGGCGTGCGCACGCCTTGGACCCTAGGTGTCCGACGCGTCTTTTGAAAACCCACCCGCGTATGTCACCTTTACATTCAGGGTCCAAGGCGTGCACACGCCTTGGACGCTAGGTGTCCGACGCGTCTTTTGAAAACCCACCAGCATCTGTCAACATTACATCCAGGGTCCAAGGCGTGCGCACACCTTGGTCCCTAGGTGTCCGACGCGTCTTTTGAAAACCCACCGCGTATGTCACCATTACATTCAGGGTCCAAGACATGCGCACGCCTTGGACCCTAGGTGTCCGACGCGTCTTTTGAAAACCCACCCGCGTCTGTCACCATTGCAGTCAATGGGCAAAAGGATGCCGCCCACCATAGCTTGCCAGGGACCCATGTGCACACCTACAACAATACAGCCTGTGACACAGTATGTCAAAAGGCATGTCAGGCAGCATTACCTGTGTGCGTATGTGTGTCAACATGTGATTTAGTATGTGGCACTTAGTGGCACCCACTACCAGGCTGTGCAAGGTGTCATGGGGACAGATACCTTTTAGTGTTGTGCACATGACCACTGTGATTGACAACTGTACAGTTCAGAGCACAAGGCATGAACACAGTTCCAGGGATACATTGTGTAACATGTGACATACACCCTGACTCTTAGGTGGAATGGTATGTGTGTCACAGGGTGTCCCAGTGCCACAAATGTGATGTTCATCCACAGTATGTGTGCATTTTGCAAAGCAAATGACTCTGATTTCATGTGCTCAATGTCAAACGGTCACCACATCCATGTGTTTTGTCAATGTGAGTTGATGTTGCGTCTGTGTGTCACAGACATCCATGTCTGACCTGCAAACATATCAGGTGGCACTTCATGTGGGTGTCATGTGTGCGTTGTGGCGTGTACATGAGACGCTACATCATGATAGTGTCCTTGTGGCAATACAAGGTCCCTGTGTGTGTGTCTGTCAAAAACCTGTGATGTGGGGAAGACATATGTCCTCACTAGTCACTGTGGTGTGTGTTTGGTATGTGACACTTGTACTGATGTACTGTGACAGAGCCCATAGATTTGTCACAGCACAACATGGACCTTGTTGTGTAGACATGTAGAGCAGAGATGTCAGATGAATGGCATGTAGCTGACATATGTGCCCCTACCCAACAGCACACACATCAGGTACTTGGGTCCTGTTGTGATGTTTCATGTGCTATTTAGCGTGGACACTGGCACATAGATAGGGGAACTGACAACCTTTATTTGCTCATCTATGTACTGCAGGAGACCAGCTGTCCACAGATCGTTCCCTGACCTTGCAACCATGGTTGAACGTGACTGCATCCGATGGTACCGCTTCACTAGCCCGCTGATTGAGGATTTGGCGGAGCAGTTGGCCCCACACTTGCAACCTGGCCGGCCATACCCTACAGCGCTGACCCCCAAGGTGAAGGTGATGGCAGCCCTACACTTCTTTGCCACCGGTATCTTCCAATACACTGTGGCTTCTGCTGGTGGGATGTCACAGACCATGTTCAGCCATGTGCTCCGAGATGTGTTGGAGGTGATGTTGCATTTCCTCAACCACTACATCCATTTCCCAATGCCACAACAACTCACTGACATCAAGAGTGACTTCTATGCACTGGGAAGGATGCCACATGTCATTGGCTCCATTGATGGGACACATGTGGCTTTGGTACCACCACAGGCACATGAGCAGACATACCGAAACAGGAAACATTTCCACTCAATCAATGCTCTGGTGGTATGTCTGGCGAACATGACCATTTCACATGTGTGTGCACATTTCCCAGGTTCAGCACACGACGCTTACATCATGAGGAGTGGTCGCATCCCGACGATGATGTCACAGATGCCGAACCAGCGTGCCTGGCTTGTCGGTGTGTACTTACTTTACCATTGTGTGTGTTTGGTAATGTTGTTTTCCACCCTGTTTTCAAACTCATCTAATGTGCAATTGTCTGTATGTAGGTAGGTGACTCCGGATACCCCAACATGCTGTGGTTGCTGACACCCCTCAGGAACCCTGTGACACCTGCGGAGAAACGCTACAATGAGGCACATGGTCGGACCAGGAGAGGGATCGAGCGGACATTTGGTCTCCTGAAAAGCAAATTCCGCTGCCTGGACAAGATAGGAGGGGCCCTCCCATATGCACCAGCTAAGGTGTGCAAAATCATCATAGTGTGCTGCATGCTACACAACCTGGCAGTGAGGAAGGAGTTGCCTCTCATCCAAGATGACGCTGACCAACATCCGCCAGCCGTGGAGGATCCTGCCCTGGGGCATGATGCCAGTGATGATGAGGGTGAGGGTGATGTTCGGACCCAGCTGATCCACAACTTCTTCACATGAATGTCAGTATACAGTGATGTGTTGTCAAAGTATTGTGTTTGCCTGATATATGTTGGTGGTGCACTGGTGCTGCTTGAGTGTGGCTGTGTGCTACTTGACAGGATGCTTGCAGTGATGTGTCCTTTCAGGTAGTCTGTACTCCCAAACAGTGTTTACCTGTTTACTGGGTTGTGTTTACATAGCTTGGGATTTGTTTTGGGCATGTATATTGTAGTTGTATGCTGTAAATCTGTGTATTTGATTGTGTTTTCTGTCTATCCTTCACAGGGTACTTTGGCTGCTGTATGGTGAGTTCTGAACCCCGACACCCAGATTCCTGTTCTAGGGTGCAAGTAGTCGTTGTCCCAACCAATGATGTGCCACACACCCCTGGACTTTCATTGTTTACCACTTGGTTACTTTTTGATCACTGTCACGTGAGGTTACCTTGCATCAGTTGTGGAATCCTCAGGTTGTAAATCTTTAATAAACCTGTGCTTCACTTTGGGATGTGCTTCGTCTGTATCCACACATCCAACAGTGATTTGCATTCTGTACCTGTGGGCTGATTGCCACTGACTCAGGATGGGTGTGGTGTATGTGCATTCCACAGTATTTCCTGTCAACATCAGTGTAGGCAATGAGCTAGATGGCCATGGTGAGTATGTGTTGTGTTGCCCTAGTGGTGTGTCTCCCTCATATGTGTCACATTATCATGACTCACATAATGGTGTTTACATTGCTGTAGTAGTTTGCATGCACAGTGTTCTTTAGCAGATCATCATCTCCATGACACAAACCCAGTTTAAATAACAACAGAGGCAAGTATTGTGTGATTGTCATTTAATTTACAAACATGTGTGAGGAAAGTGAACGTAATTGAAAGTGCTGTACAGTGTGATGGTAATCCAAAGTTCACAGGTGAGTTGGTAGTGTTGGAAGATGAAATGTTCAGAGTAAATTCCACAGTAATTTGATGCATTGTTCCAACTTAGACCCTCCATGTCAAGTGGGTGAGTTGGGTGTCAGTCAACAAGCTTAAATGGTTTGCACACAAAGGTCGATATCAAGAACAGGTGTTGAGTTCCTGGGGGATGTGCATGGCCATCAGGGTCTCACTTGCCCTTCTTCGGACGACCCCTCTTCTTTCTCGGGGGACCCTCAAGTAAAGGCTGCTGCAGTGCCGAGGACTCTCCGCCAGAGTCCTCCTCCCTCCCTGTGGCAGTTGCAGATGTTGTGGCAACAGATGTCGTGGGCGCACAGGGAAGTGTGGTCATGTTGCCGCTGATCTGGCGGAGGCATGTCAGTATGTCCCTATGCACCGCTGTTAGATCATCCAATTTGTCCCACTTGGACTCCATGCGGGACATGTGTGTCTCCACCCAGGACATGTGGGAGTCCAAGCAGGCATGATGGGCAGCCTGCTGTTGTTTGAGGTCCTTGAGGATCCCCACTACCTGGCCAAAACCTCCGGTGCTTTCATGGTACGCATCTATGATGCATCCCAGGTGTGGCTCATCATGCAGTCCAGCCCCCTCTGCAGGCTGTGTCCTCTGCCTGCCCCCCCACCACCCCTACCCACACGGGCAGGACCTGCCGTGGCTGTCACATGCAACACTGGGCCCCCTTGGGTGTTGGCGCTGGTGGTGTTATCCGTTGCTTCCAGGGTGCCCTGTGTACTTGTGCCGTTGGCATTCTGTGGCCTTGGTCTGTCCGTGTCGGCAGGGGTACTATGTCTGTTGTCAGATGTGGCAGGAGTGGTTGCAGGGGGTGCTGATGTTCCTACTGCTGGTGCTGCATGATGACTCACACCGGAGGTGCCAGGTCGTTCGTGGTCATCGTCCGAAGAGGACAGACACTGATCCACACCGGAGAGCTCAGGGTCTGCCAGAGTCTGGGACTGGGACTCTTCTTCAGTTCCTGCTGTGTCCCCAGCATCCCCTGTGGTTGGAAGAGACACACAATGTATATTATGGTTCTACACACATCATTGTTTCACACACATGACAGTTGCCACTTGACATCATTATGAGAGTCTGTACATTGCATTGTCCTAAGGTGTGACAGACAGAGGTTGATATTGTTGAGGCAGTTTGTCATGGCAACCTGAGGCATTTCAATGTGCACGTCAAGCTGTGTGCATGACCAGCTCATGTATTGATCAATTGTCTGTACATGGCCATTGCTACTCAGGTGCCATCACATGCCTGACACAGCTGTGTCATCCCTGTCCACATTTGTGCTTTGACAATGACATACGTACAATTCCACTTAGGGTATGTTGCAAGCTTGGGGCATGTGTGGTGGCAGTTTTTGCTTGTCTTTGTGCGTCACATTGGTGTGTCTGAACAACATGGTCACAGTCTGGTATGCCTGAGATCTATTGGGAGATACTATTTGGTTGTCTGTGTTCCTAGTTCACATCTCATTTCATACAAGTCATGGTGTTACCGTGGCTGAAGATGTTGGTGCTGAGTTTTGTATGTGCTAACGTCATTTGTCTTGTCATTTTCCTCCATGGTGGGAGGGATTGAGCACAGCAGCTCTCTTGCTTTTCCATGCTCATGAGAGTGATGGCCAGGGGTGTGTGTGTTGCAGTTCTGCTGCTGTGAGTTGCATGCCTCCTCCAATGCAGTCCAGGTTAGTCATTGTGTTTGGAGTGTCTATGACAGTGAGTGATGTGTTGTGTGAATGATGCATACAACGCAGAACGATGTGGGATTGAAATGCAGCTCACAACTGCACCTTTTGGGAATGACACCATGCTACAATGTCAGCTATATGGGTGTGTCCATTCTAGTCACTGTCAGGTGTACCCTGTCAATAATGTATAGGTGACATTGTGTGTGCTTGGTGCTATGTACTATGTCTGCATCTCCCCAATTGTCATCTAAGAGACACACCTTCACAGCCAGGTCAGGGGACACCCCTGGGACACTGCATCCCCAGACAGTGAGAGGATACCTACAGTTCCAATGGCTGTGAGTGTAAATGTGTTTGAGTTGGCCAGTGCATAGGTGTGACTTGCAGCCAATTCATACATCAGGACTATGTGTCAGCCATCTTGCCAGGGCATTCACTTTCGGAGTGACTGGTCCCAAGGGTGCTATTTGTTCTGGCTGAGAAGGTGTGTTTTGAGCTGGCCTTGGTAGCATTTGGAGTCATTGCAGGACCTCCTTCACCCACAAAGGCCAGGTAATCCCCCATGTGGCATGCTTCCATTGCAGGGAGTCATAGTTTACGTTCAGGATGTCAGGCAGTGGTGTCCTGTTGTTAGTTTGAGCCCAAGTCCCAGCAGGGCCTTGTGCTCCCCATAGCAGGGCCTAGTGTCAGCCATCTTGTCAGTACTTTTGCACTCCCTGTGAGGTGAGCATGGTTCAGGGTGGGCTTGATGGGCCATGTGGGAGGATGACTTTTGCCTGTGACTACGACTCCCATCATACTTTTGGCTACACCCCCCTTCCCAGCATACCCAACCTTCCTTCCTTTTGACTCTGCTTCCCTGTGAGGTACTGTAACGGTGCTACCAAGATGGCTGACAGTGGTGTCCTGTTGTTTGTTTGAGCACAAGTCCCAGCAGGGCCTTATGCTCCCCACAGCAGAGCGCCACTGTCAGACGTCTTGGAAGTGGCTTTTCATTCACTCTCTTGTGGAGCAATTATCCAAGGTGTGTATTTTGGTGTTGGTGGGAGAGGTGTGTGTGAGGGGGGCTGCTGGTAGATGTAGTCAGAGCTGGTGGTCCTCCTCCCCCCGGCCAGATATCCCACCATGCAGCATGCTTCCATAGCAGGGAGTGGAAGTTAACACTCAGGATGTGAGGCTGTGGTGTCCTGTTGTTTGTTTGGGCACAATTCTCACCAGGGCCTTGTGCTCCCCACAGCAGAGCCCAGTGTCAGCCATCTTATCAGTACATTTCCACTGCCTGTGAGGTGTGCATGGTTCAGCGTGAGCTTGATGGTCCATGTGGGATGTGGACTATTGGCTGTGACAACCACTCCCATCATGCTATCGGATACACCTACCTTCCCAGATACCAAAGCATCCTTCCTGTGAATCCCTCTGAGGTAGTGTGACAGTGGTGGCAACATGGCTGACAGTGTTTGTTGGTGATTTATGCCACTGCCTTGCTGTATTTGTTGTTAGGTCTGTACATGTTATGTCATGGTTCCATATTACTATGAGATGTCAGGTATTTTGTTTGTCTGACTGGCATACACATCACAGGATACTTGCCTTTCGGTTGCTATGGCTTTGCTGACAGTACTTGGTTTCACTGTCCCCTTGACAGTGATATTTGTGTATTTCCGCACAATATTGCATATATTGGTTGTGTACTCACCAGGCTCTGGTATTCCTGTTAATCCATGGATGCTCTCCGGTGATAGGATGGCCCGCACCTTCTCCTCCCAGGACCTGAAGTGTGTTGGTTTGGCAGGAGGGCCACCGCCAGTCTGCTTGCTTAAGACGTGATCCCTGTCGATGAGCTTCTTGGCCCTCCTGCGCACATCATAGTACCTGTTCTGAATATCGTCCTTTGTGCGCAGACAAGGTGCTTGTGCGTTGACCTTGTCGATGATTCTCTCCCACATCTTGGTTTTCTGTTACATGGGGGTCTGTTGGACCAATGTGCCGAACAACTGTGGCTCTACTCTGAGTATTTCATCAATCATGACTTCCAACTCACTATCTGTGAACTTTGGATTCTTCATGGGGGGCATGGTGCTGGGTGGTTGTGGGTATTGATGTGTGTGTGAGGGTGTAAGTGAGTGTTGTGGGTGTGAGTTTCTCTGTGAATGTGTGATTGATTTTTTGAGAGGTGCAACTGGTGTAGATGTTGTGTGGTGTGTGAGTTGTGGTGTGTCTCTGCAGTGTGGTGGTGTTGTCTGCTGTCCTATGTCTGTAGTTTGCAAAGGATCATGGTAGGGATTTCTGGCCTTTATGTTGGTGGAGTTGTGGGTGTGTCTTTGTTCCCTTTTTAATTTTTTTTATTTATTGGCTTTGTCATTGTTTGTTTGGTTCTTTTTTTGTCTTTTTTCCTTTGGTTTTGTTGAGCATGATGGAGACGTTATTTTGACCGGATCGGATGCTGCCAGTGGCTCTTGCGGGGTAATCCGAGTCTGTCACACTGACATTGTGCTGTGTTTCATCGTTGGCGTACGCGACGGTCGCAAAGGAGTATGTTGTTTGCTAGTCACTGTTTTCTGTACGTCTCGGTCTTCCGGATTGTGCTCCGTGCGAATCGGTCTCATTTCACACGCATTGCACCGTACTACGCGGTCGTACAGTGCGGGTACGTGTCGGTCGGGTCCATTCCTGATGCGTGTCGGTCGGTACGTTTCCCGGTCCATTTACGGGCGAATCACTGTTGTCCATACGGGTCGATCATGCGGCTTGTGTTCGGTACGAGTCGGTTGTAATTCACATGCATTGCATCGTACTGCGCAGGTCGTAAGGCACCGGTATGTGTCGGTCGGTCTACATTCCCGGTCCGTGTCAATCTGTACGGTTTCCAACCGGAATCGGAATCGGCCCCTAGGTCTTTTTCCTCCTCCCCTCCACAAATGGAAGTGCCTTGGTCACCCCTCCCCAAAGGAGACGCGGTGCAAGTCAACAGACACACAACCTGAATACTACCTGACCCCCTTGCATCCCTGGGTACATTGCACTGAGACTTGAAATGCGCCTTGAGCTAATATGTTTACTTTTGTCTAGATTGTATGTCTTTCGCAGGCCGACTGTTGTGAAGTGCTCCGATACCTTCGGGTCTGGCTAGCGCTATAGAAAACTCCTAAAATAAAATAAAACAGTTTCCTCTGTCTCTAGCATATGCAGTAACTATTCATTAATCTCAAGGTTTAAGTATAGACAGAGCTTTTGTAAATTTTAGATATACAGTGTTGAAAAAGGGAATGGCATATGTTGCATTGTCTTGATTAAGAACATTGTCTGGTTTGTATTTGATAGATTTTGATGAGACAAAGGTTAGTGTTGATGCAAATTGTGTAAGAGAGTACAATCGTTTAAGAAGACTTTATGCTCCTGATTTAGGTGAATTTCCATATATGAGAAATGTGTAGTGTGTCCAAAATGGAAATATGTCAGACATTCAACTGAGGTTCTCAAAAAGAAAACAATTGTAGAGAAACGTAAAGGCTTAAAGAAACAATAAATGGAAAATGTTGATTACGTTGTAGGATACCAGTTGGAAAATAGTTCAGGTATCATCTGTTATGGTAATGTGATTCTGAATATCGTCTTTTATCTACATCTTCATAATGAAATCATGGGAAATTGTGAAAAAAGATTCTGTTCTGCACTACATCATGTATTTCAATAGTTGGTAAATGACAGAAGTAAAATGCATATTGCTTCTGGCATTCGGCATCTTTTAGATATATGTTCTGGTTCATTGAAATTTACTTTTAACATACTACAAGATGCACAAGAATTTCTAATGCATATGCTTTGAGTATTAGAACATGAAGGAATACGCATTGAAAACTTATTTGGACTAAGTTACAGATGAGATCATAAGTGTGAAGAGTGTTCATTTACTTCTACCACTCAAATACAAACAGAACGATTATTGTACTTATCAATTCCAGACTGCATATCAGTACCTTTTAACAAACTGATAAAAACAGCAAATCATGGTGTGAGATATTCACATTGTAGATCAGAGATGTTGTCTACATTACATTTAGTAAAATTTGGAAAGTATCTCATTTTAATGCTACAACGTTGTCGAGCAAATGGAAGAAAGTTGCAAACAAAAATTATAAAGTTTAAAGGAAGTCAAATAAATATTTCAGGAAGAACTTTTACAGCAGTGGCTATTATTTTCTATGATGGACCTACTACAACATCTGGACACTATACTGTTTATTTAAAGTGTAATAAGGGATGGGCACATTGAATGATGCCCACTTGGAATTCAAAGCGAGTTTGCCTAATGAATTATCAAATTCTTATATGTTATTTCTGCAGCCGAAGTTTTGAGTACATCCTTCGGCCTATTGGGGAAGATGTGGAGAGAAAGTAGACAGTACTGGAAACTATTGTTGTTTATAATTAGAGTTTGGATTATTATTTGCCCTAATTTATATTACATTTGGAAAATTGTGTTAAAAAACAAATAGTTTATATATTGGTTGTCTATTTTGTAGCAGATGTAAATGAGATTATACGTTTTGTAAAAGGTATTTGTGATAAATAATAGAGTTAATGTAGATGAAAGAACTGATTAAGAAAGTATAGAAAGGAGAACACATAGCTACACATATTGATAATGATGTTCTATGCTGATTTTTCTTTTTTTTTTGGCAATCAATTTTATTGTATTTTTTCCCCACTGTTCCATGATGATCGTACATTGAAATCACTGTTTATGGTGAAGTTATGTGCAATCTGAGAACAAAAATAAGGAAAATTGAGATTCTTATGTAATTCTAAATTAATGTTGTGTTCTCAAAAATATAATACTATAATTTCTCTAATATATCATTATTAACCCCTTCCCTGCTCATGACGAGCTCAGCTCGTCATGCTGCGCGGGCGGGCTGTGCGCATGACGAGCTGAGCTCGTCACGACCACGCCCGCGTTCAGAATGTCCAGCACCTGTGCGGAATTCCGATCGCAGCGAAGGCATTAAATAACATTTCTTCATTTTCTTCTTTATAGTAACTACTGTTGAAGTTTGAAAACAGTTTTAATGCTGTTCAGAATATTATTACTCTAAAATAGATTTACTGAATAATGTATCTAAATTACTTGAAAGGTAAGAATACATAATACAATATGCATGATAACCTGGAAAAATGTTTAAAATTTAATTATATGTTATTTATTTCTAAGATAAATATTGTTCATCCTTTAGACTATTTGAAAAGTATCATTATATTTCTGAGGAGCAGTATCACACTTACTTTTTACAAAAGTGTATAAGCCAATAAAAGTTATTTTATTACAAGTTATTTACTCCTCACTATACAGGACAAGTGTGTATTGAAATCTCTATCCAAGGACTTTTGAGACGCATAGTTAGATAACAGATGTCTGCTTTAGTGACTCTATACTCTAGTACAACTAATAAGATTTGTTCACCTGTATGATAAATTACATAGTTTTGAAGTTAGAGTCAACAGATGCACAACATGTGTCAGAATACATGTAGAAGCCTACACACACTAGAATACATCTTTTTCACACCACATTTCCTCTAAATTTGTGTTCAAGAAGGTGTATGTATTAGTTTCTCCTTCCCATACAGGACAGGTGGGTATTGAAAGTGCTTTTTATTATATTTAAACATTTGAGAGTTTTGAAGTATGATGTATCTTCTCATTTGAAGAAGTATTTTAGGACATATTATAGAGCTTAAAATTTAAAGGATAGATTCTACTGTAAATGGCACAACCCATGCACTCATCCAATCATTCAAACACTATTCTTGCACTCATACATTCACTCAGGCACTATGCATACACCCATCTAATCACCCAGACACTACCAATGCACTCATCTATTACCCTTGCACTACCTATGCACTCATGGAATTTCCCAGGGACTACCCATCATGCACTTATACAACCAAACAGCCACTATCCATATACTCATCCAATCAACCAGGCACTACCTATGTACTCATTCATTCACCCAGGTATGATCCATGCACTCATGAAATCACAGAGGCACTGCTCTTGCACTCACCAATTCATATAGCTACTACCCATGCACTCATCCATCCACTCAGGCACTGTCCATGCAGTCATGCAATCATCAAGGCAGTCCACATGCATTCATCCAATAACACAGACACTACCCATGCACTCACTCAATGAGCCAGGCACTACCCTTACACTAATCCATTTACTCAGGCACTATGTATGCACTTATGTAATCACCCATGCCCTACCCATGCATTCATCAAATCTCCCAGGCTATACCCATGCACTCATTCAAACCCCCAGGCACTACCCATACACTCATTAATTCACCCAGGTACTATCCATGCACTCATAGAATCACCCGGACACTGCTCTTGCACTCACCCATTCATCTAGCCACTACCCATGCACTCATCGATTCACTCAGGCACTGCCCATCCAGTCATACAGTGATCAAGGCAGTCCCCATGCATTCATGCAATCACATGAACACTACCCATGCACTCACCAAATGCGCCAGGCATTACCCTTACCCTAATCCATTTACTCAGGAACTACGAATGCACTTATGCAATCACCCAGGCACTACTCATACATTCATTCATTCACCCAGGTACTATCCATGCACTCATAGAATCACCCAGACACTGTTCTTGTACTCACACATTTATCCAGCCACTACCCATGCACTCATTGATTCACACAGACACTGCCCATGCAGTCATGCAGTGATCGAGGCAGTCTCCATGCATTCATGCAATCACACAGACACTACCCATGCACTTACCCAATGAGCCAGGTACTACCCTTACACTAATCCATTTACTCAGGCACTGCACATGCACCTATGTAATTACCAATGCACTATCCATGTACTCATTCAATCGCCCGGGCACTACCCATGCACTCATCCAAATACCCAGGCACTACCCATACACTCATCAATTCACCCAGATGCTATCCATGCACTCATAGAATAACCCAGGCACTGTTCTTGCACTCTCCTATTCATTTAGCCACTACCCATGCACTCATTGATTCACTCAAGCACTGCCCATGCAGTCATGCAGTGATCGAGGCACTCCCCATGCATTCATGCAATCACACAGATACTACCCATGCACTCATCCAATCACCCAGGCACTACCCATACACTCATTCATTTACCCATGTACTATCCATGCACTCATAGAATCATCCAGACACTACTGTTGTACTCACCCATTCATCTAGCCACTTCACAAGCACTCATTGATTCACTCAGGCACTGCCCATGCAGTCATGCAGTGATAGAGGCAGTCCCCATGCATTCATGCAATCACACAGACACTACCCATACACTCACGAAATGAGCCAGGCACTACCCTTACACTAATCCATTTAATCAGGCAATACCCATGCACCTCTACAATCACCCAGGCACTACCCATGCACTCATCCTATCTCCCAGGCAGTACCTGTACACTCATCCAATCACCCAGACACTATCCATGCTCTCACCCAATCACCCAGGAGCTATCCATACACTCATCCAATAACCCAGGTATTAGCCTTGCACTCATTCATATAACACATACAAGTTTGTCTATCTTTAACCAAATAGGTGGTTCAAAAAGAATACATCAGTGATGTCATTTGAGATGTCATCAGAGATGTCATCAGTGATGTCACTGACCATGTCATGAGTGATGTAATATGTGACATGATCAGCAGTACATTGCGGGGGTGCGTGTTATAGTAAGCTCAGCTAACTATGACTGCTGAATATCTCGGTATTTGTATGAATGAAATGTCAGCCTAACTATAACTTTCCTGAAACCTGTGGTTTTTTCAGTGAATATATATATATGTGTGTATGTATGTCTGTATGTATGTATAGGTTACAGGGACGTTACAGTTAGGCTCAGGTTTCACTCGTACACAACCAGGGAAATTCAACAGTTATAATTAGCTGAGCTAACTATAACTTGCACCTCAGCAATGCACTGCTTATGAGTTCACATATTACATCACTCATGACATAGTCAGTGCTTGACATTTTACTCGTACAAAACCAGAGAAATTCGGCTGTTATAGTTAACTGAGCTAACTATAACTCACACCCCCGCAATGCACTGCTGATGATGTCACATATTACATCACTCATGACATGGTCAGTGACATCACTGATGACATCACTGATGACATCTCAAATGACATCACTGATGACACCACTGATGACATCGTCTAGTGACTCAGTGTTTCTAAAAAGTTTAAGAATGTTATATATATATACCTTGAAACCAAGGAGAGGGGCTCTAAAATCCAAAGGGATGGAGCTCCCAGTAACTCAGAAGTTAAAAATAAATGTTCCCTTTGGTAAACCTAAATAAAACAATTCACACTCAATATACAACCACATTCGTACTTCATACAGTTATCACTTCACTTGGGACGCTTGAGGCACTTATGTACACACTAAACCAATATGAAAGCAAATATGTAAATATATTTTTTAATAATAAAAGAACATTAAATCCACAAGAAACAATATTGTTTAAAATCATTTTTAAGTAGATGGAATATAGAATGAGCAGATTTCTGTCTATGTTTAGAAACTTCATGAAATGATATGTACTTGTTATTTTCTTTTGTTTCACAATAAGTTTTATTAATGATTGAAATGAGGTCTACTTACAAAGGAGAAAATAGTTGTGTCCTGAAGAAGGTGGTCTTATTTTGATTGTGCCACCGAAACGTGTCGACACCCAATGTGTTTTTGTTAAATTTGTCAAAGTCAGCGGTCTAGACAGGGAATTTGTGCTCGTGCTTGATGCTGTCTATATTGCTCCCAAATATATATATATACGCCAAGGTGTATTGGAGAATGAGTGGCTGTATGAGTGTCTGAATGAATGACTTAGTGGGTGTGTGACTGACTGTATAAGTGAGTGATTGAATGTGTCTTAGTGAATGCATGGGTGAATGACTAATCTGTGTGAATGTCTGTATCAGTCTGTCACTTGGTGTGTAAGTGGCTGCATGGGTTGCTGAGCAGCTATATGAGTGTCTAACTATAACGTCCCTGAAACCTCTGGTTATTTCAATGAATTTGTTAGGTTTTTTTAATGCCAATTTCTAACTATAATGTCCCTGAAACATCTATTTTTTCCGTGAATATATATATATTTACATATATCCAACAGTAGCTTAGCGATAAAACCCGCGCCACTTGTAATGGCGGGCCGTGGCAGGGTCACCAACCCTCGTAAATCCAAAAAGTAATGCGCCGTCTCAAGTTTTCAAAGACAACAAGCCTTGGCCCATATTTTCTTCAAGCGTGGTATTTATTTACAGCAAAGTCACCCTACGCGTTTCGGAGCGTCCGCTCCTTGCTCACGAGTAGTGTGTATGAAAGAGCAATAAAGTTTTATACAAACATCATGTGACATTCAAATCAAATCAAATTCAAATCAAATCATCAGCACGCACGCCCTGACCTCTACCGACTACATCCTCCTCGGAGATCTGAACTTTCACCTGGAGAACAACAACGACAGCAACTCCACCACCCTGATCGACAACCTCGCCAACCTCGGGCTGAGACAGCTCGTCACAACACCGACCCATTCCGCCGGCCACACGCTCGACCCCGTCTTCTCCTCAAGCTCCCACGTCTCCTTCAGCCACACCACGGAACTCCTCTGGACCGACCACCGCTGCATCCACTTCACCTTCCAGAAACCCACCACACACCACCGCACCCAACAGATCCCACGCCGCTGCTGGAGCAAAGTCACCGAAGACCAACTATGGGCAAACCTCACTCTCAGCCCTCCCTCCGACCCATCCAACACCAACGACGCTGCCTGCAACCTCAGACGATGGATAGACGACTGTGCCAACACCCTCGTCCTGCTGAAAAAATTCACCCTCAGTGACACCACCAAAAGAGCCAGCTGGTTCACCCTGGAACTCCTAGCGTCCAAGCGTACCTGCCGGAAACTAGAGAAGAAATGGCACAGTGAGAAGACACCGGACAGCCACGCAGCCCACAAAGACGCCATCCGCAACCACCACCACCTCATCAGGTCCGCCAAGAGAATCTCCTTCAAAGACCGCCTCGACAACAACGCACACAACAGTAAGGAGCTCTTCAACATCCTGAAGGAACTCTCCAACCCCAGCTCCAACACCAACGACATCCCGCCGTCGCAAGCCCTGTGCGATTCCCTCGCCACCTTCTTCCACAGCAAGATCGCTGACATCCACGACAGCTTCAACACCCAGACAGCCCCAACTAAGATCGATGCACCAGACCCGCCACACACCATCGACCACGACCCCTTGCCAGCCTGGGCCAGCGTGAACATCGATGACACCATCAAGACCATGAGCACAATACACTCCGGCTCCCCGTCAGACCCTTTCCCGCACCACATCTTCAACAAAGCCAGCAGCTCCATCGCACCCCACCTGTGCAACGTTATCAATCTCTCCTTCGAGACCGCGACCTTCCCAGAGAGCTGGAAACACGCAGAGATCAACGCCCTACTCAAAAAACCAAAGGCGGACCCGAGAGACCTCAAGAACTTCCGGCCCATCTCCCTGCTTCCGTTCCCAGCCAAGGTCATCGAGAAGATCGTCAACAAACAGCTAACCCGATACCTCGAAGAAAACAGCATCCTGGACCCATCCCAATCAGGGTTCCGCAGCAACCACAGCACTGAGACTGCCCTCATCGCCGCCACCGACGACATCAGGACCCTGCTGGACAACGGTGAGACCGCAGCCCTCATCCTGCTGGACCTCTCCGCCGCCTTCGACACTGTCTGCCACCGCACTCTACGCACACGCCTCCACGACGCAGGGATCCGAGACAAGGCCCTGGAATGGGCCACCTCCTTCCTCGCCGGCAGAACCCAGAGAGTCCGCCTCCCACCATTCCGATCCGAAGCCTCCGAGATCATCTGCGGCGTACCCCAGGGATCATCCCTCAGCCCAACACTGTTCAACATCTACATGGCCCGCTCGCACGCATCGCCAGACAGCACGACCTCAACATAATCTCCTACGCCGACGACACTCAACTGATCCTCTCCTCACCAAGGACCCCTCGCCGCCAAATCCAACCTCCATGAAGGAATGAAGGCCGTCGCCGATTGGATGAAGATCAGCCGACTAAAGCTGAACACGGACAAGACAGAGGTCCTCATCCTCGGCTCCAACCCCTCAGCCGGGGACGACTCCTGGTGGCCTACAACACTGGGAGCAGCCCCGACACCCACCGACCACGCACGCAACCTGGGAGTCATCCTCGACTCAACGCTCTCCATGGCCAAGCAAGTCAACGCAGTCTCCTCCTCCTGCTTCAAGACCCTCCGCATGCTTCGCAAGATCTACAGGTGGATCCCGACAGATACAAGAAGAACAGTCACCCAGGCCCTCGTCAGTAGCAGACTTGACTATGGGAACGCCCTCTACGCGGGAGCCCCGGCCAAGCTCATCAAGCGACTGCAACGCATACAAAACGCCTCCGCCCGCCTGATCCTCGACGTACCACGCCACAGCCACATCACCCCCACCTGAGGAACCTGCACTGGCTCCCCGTCGACAGGAGAATCTCCTTCAAACTCCTCATCCACGCACACAAGGCACTCCACAAGACTGGCCCAGCCTACCTCAACAGACGACTCTTCTTCTACGTCCCCAACCGCCAGCTCCGCTCCGCCGACCTCTCCCTCGCCACCGTCCCTCGCATTCGAAGAACCACCGGTGGCAGATCCTTCTCACACCTCGCCGCCAAGACCTGGAACACCTTTCCACTAAGCCTACGACAGACCCAAGACCTGCTGACCTTCAGGAGGCTACTCAAGACCTGGCTGTTCGACCAGTAGCAGCAACCCCCCCCCTCTTTCTCCCCAGCGCCTTGAGACCCTCGCGGGTAAGTAGTGCGCTCTACAAATTCTGTGATTGATTGATTGATTGATTGATAATAAGTGAAAACAGACTTCCTTGTAATTGTCTCTTACTATATACAATCAAAGGCACATTGAGCTCGTCTCACCATAATCAAAATAGTAGCATTGGCATATATTGTATACAATTCTACTGTGACAAATATACACTTTATACAATTAATTATCGCAAGTGTGTAATTCGAGTGAAGACCCAGTGTAATGGCACTTCCCTCCTTGATGAGGATGACTACAAGGTCCACCATGCACTCTGGCACGCAATCACGCATGCCTGCGGCTCAATCATAAAATCAGACACCCAAACTGCGGCTAGTCTATAGGCCGTACCAGGCACTTAAATCCAGCCCAAGTGGGCATCAGGATCAAACCACACAATTATAATTAGAAATGCTCATCACCGCAGTGCCAGCGGCTCAATCATACAGTGAGACATCCAGACTGCGGTTAGTCTATAGGCCGTACCGAGCACTTAGATCAAGCCATAGTGGGCATAGGAATCAAAAACATAATTCAGCCCACTTGGGCTCAATTATGTTTATCTGAGCCTGTGGGGAGGTACCGACACATGCGATGAAGTTTATTGACATTGCGGCAATGAGCATTTTAATTGTTTTTGTTTTTGATTCCTATGCCCACTAGGGCTTGATCTAAGTGCTCGGCGGAGCAGTTGGCCCCACACTTGCAACCTGGCCGGCCATACCCTACAGCGCTGACCCCCAAGGTGAAGGTGATGGCAGCCCTACACTTCTTTGCCACCGGTACCTTCCAATACACTGTGGCTTCTGCTGGTGGGATGTCACAGACCATGTTCAGCCATGTGCTCTGAGATGTGTTGGAGGCGATGTTGCATTTCCTCAACCACTACAATCATTTCCCAACCCCACAACAACTCACTGACACCAAGAGTGACTTCTATGCACTGGGAAGGATGCCACATGTCATTGGCTCCATTGATGGGACACATGTGGCTTTGGTACCACCACAGGCACATGAGCAGACATACCGAAACAGGAAACATTTCCACTCAATCAATGCTCTGGTGGTATGTCTGGCGGACATGACCATTTCACATGTGTGTGCACGTTTCCCAGGTTCAGCGCACGATGCTTACATCATGAGGAGTAGTCGCATCCCGACGATGATATCACAGATGCCGAACCAGCGTGCCTGGCTTGTCGGTGTGTACTGACTTTACCATTGTGTGTGTTTGGTAATGTTGTTTTCCACCCTGTTTTCAAACTCATCTAATGTGCAATTGTCTGTATGTAGATGACTCCGGATACCCCAACATGCCGTGGTTGCTGACACCCCTCAGGAACCCAGTGACACCTGCAGAGAAACGCTACAATGAGGCACATGGTCGGACCAGGAGAGGGATCGAGCGGACATTTGGTCTCCTGAAAAGCAGATTCCGCTGCCTGGACAAGATAGGAGGGGCCCTCCCATATGCACCAGCTAAGGTGTGCAAAATCATCATAGTGTGCTGCATGCTACACAACCTGGCAGTGAGGAAGGAGTTGCCTCTCATCCAAGATGACGCTGACCAACATCCGGCAGCCGTGGAGGATCCTGCCCTGGGGCAGGATGCCAGTGATGATGAGGGTGAGGGTGATGTTCGAACCCAGCTGATCCACAACTTCTTCACATGAATGTCAGTATACAGTGATGTGTTGTCAAAGTATTGTGTTTGCCTGATATATGTTGGTGGTGCACTGGTGCTGCTTGAGTGTGGCTGTGTGCTACTTGACAGGATGCTTGCAGTGATGTGTCCTTTCAGGTAGTCTGTACTCCCAAACAGTGTTTACCTGTTTACTGGGTTGTGTTTACATAGCTTGGGATTTGTTTTGGGCATGTATATTGTAGTTGTATGCTGTAAATCTGTGTATTTGATTGTGTTTTCTGTCTGTCCTTCACAGGGTACTTTGGCTGCTGTATGGTGAGTTCTGAACCCCGACACCCAGATTCCTGTTCTAGAGTGCAAGTAGTCGTTGTCCCAACCAATGATGTGCCACACACCCCTGGACTATCATTGTTTACCACTTGGTTACTTTTTGATCACTGTCACGTGAGGTTACCTTGCATCAGTTGTGGAATCCTCAGGTTGTAAATCTTTAATAAACCTGTGCTTCACTTTGGGATGTGCTTCGTCTGTATCCACACATCCAACAGTGATTTGCATTCTGTACCTGTGGGCTGATTGCCACTGACTCAGGATGGGTGTGGTTTATGTGCATTCCACAGTATTTCCTGTCAACATCAGTGTAGGCAAGGAGCTAGATGGCCATGGTGAGTATGTGCTGTGTTGCCCTAGTGGTGTGTCCCCCTCATATGTGTCACATTACCATGACTCACATAACGGTGTTTACATTGCTGTAGTAGTTTGCATGCACAGTGTTCTTTAGCAGATCATCATCTCCATGACACAAACCCAGTTTAAATAACAACAGAGGCAAGTATTGTGTGATTGTCATTTTATTTACAAACATGTGTGAGGATAGTGAACGTAATTGAAAGTGCTGTACAGTGTGATGGTAATCCAAAGTTCACAGGTGAGTTGGTAGTGTTGGAAGATGAAATGTTCAGAGTAAATTCCACAGTAATTTGATGCATTGTTCCAACTTAGACCCTCCATGTCAAGTGGGTGAGTTGGGTGTCAGTCAACAAGGTTAAATGGTTTGCACACAAAGGTCGATATCAAGAACAGGTGTTGAGTTCCTGGGGGATGTGCATGGCCATCAGCGTCTCACTTGCCCTTCTTCGGACGACCCCTCTTCTTTCTCGGGGGACCCTCAAGTACAGGCTGCTGCAGTGCCGAGGACTCTCCGCCAGAGTCCTCCTCCCTCCCTGTGGCAGTTGCGGATGTTGTGGCAACAGATGTCGTGGGCACACAGGGAAGTGTGGTCATGTTGCCGCTGATCTGGTGGAGGCATGTCAGTATGTCCCTATGCACCGCTGTTAGATCATCCAATTTGTCCCACTTGGACTCCATGCGGGACATGTGTGTCTCCACCCGGAACATGTGGGAGTCCAAGCGGGCATGATGGGCAGCCTGCTGTTGTTTGAGGTCCTTGAGGATCCCCACTACCTGGCCAAAACCTCCGGTGCTTTCATGGTACGCATCTATGATGCGTCCCAGGTGTGGCTCATCATGCAGTCCAGCTCCCTCTGCAGGCTGTGTCCTCTGCCTGCCCCCCCAACACCCCTACCCACACGGGCAGGACCTGCCGTGGCTGTCACAGGCAACACTGGGCCCCCTTGGGTGTTGGCGCTGGTGGTGTTGTCCGTTGCTTCCAGGGTGCCCTGTGTACCTGTGCCGTTGGCATTCTGTGGCCTTGGTCTGTCCGTGTCGGCAGGGGTACTATGTCTGTTGTCAGATGTGGCAGGAGTGGTTGCAGGGGGTGCTGATGTTCCTACTGCTGGTGCTGCATAATGACTCACACCGGAGGTGCCAGGTCATTCATGGTCATCGTCCGAAGGGACAGAGACTGATCCACACCGGAGAGCTCAGGGTCTGCCAGAGTCTGGGACTGGGACTCTTATTCAGTTCCTGCTGTGTCCCCAGCATCCCCTGTGGTTGGAAGAGACACACAATGTATATTATGGTTCTACACACATCAACGTTTCACACACATGACAGTTGCCACTGCACATCATTATGAGAGTCTGTACATTGCATTGTCCTAAGTTGTGACAGACAGAGGTTGATATTGTTGAGGCAGTTTGTCATGGCAACCTGAGGCATTTCAATGTGCACGTCAAGCTGTGTGCATGACCAGCTCATGTATTGATCAATTGTCTGTACATGGCCATTGCTACTCAGGTGCCATCACATGCCTGACACAGCTGTGTCATCCCTGTCCACATTTGTGCTTTGACAATGACATATGTACAATTCCACTTAGGGTATGTTGCAAGCTTGGGGCATGTGTGGTTGCAGTTTTTGCTTGTCTTTGTGCGTCACATTGGTGTGTCTGAACAACATGGTCACAGTCTGGTATGCCTGAGATCTAATGGGAGATACTATTTGGTTGTCTGTGTTCCTAGTTCACATCTCATTTCATACAAGTCATGGTGTTACCGTGGCTGAAGATGTTGGTGCTGAGTTTTGTATGTGCTAACGTCATTTGTCTTGTCAATTTCCTCCATGGTGGGAGGGATTGAGCACAGCAGCTCTCTTGCTTTTCCATGCTCATGACAGTGATGGCCAGGGGTGTGTGTGTTGCAGTTCTGCTGCTGTGAGTTGCATGCCTCTTCGAATGCAGTCCAGGTTAGTCATTGTGTTTGGAGTGTCTATGACAGTGAGTGATGTGTTGTGTGAATGATGCATACAACGCAGAACGATGTGGGATTGAAATGCAGCTCACAACTGCACCTTTTGGGAATGACACCATGCTACAATGTCAGCTGTATGGGTGTGTCCATTCTAGTCACTGTCAGGTGTACCCTGTCAATAATGTATAGGTGACATTGTGTGTGCTTGGTGCTATGTACTATGTCTGCATCTCCCCAATTGCCATCTACGAGACACACGTTCACAGCCAGGTCAGGTGACACTTCTGGGACACTGCATCCCCAGACAGTGAGAGGATACCTACAGTTCCAATGGCTGTGAGTGTAAATGTGTTTGAGTTGGCCAGTGCGTAGGTGTGACTTGCAGCCAATTCATACATCAGGACTATGTGTCAGCCATCTTGCCAGGGCATTCACTTTCGCAGTGACTGGTCCCAAGGGTGCTATTTGTTCTGGCTGAGAAGGTGTGTTTTGAGCCGGCCTTGGTAGCATTTGGAATCATTGCAGGACCTCCTTCACCCACAAAGGCCAGGTAATCCCCCATGTGGCATGCTTCCATTGCAGGGAATCACAGTTTACGTTCAGGATGTCAGGCAGTGGTGTCCTGTTGTTAGTTTGAGCCCAAGTCCCAGCAGGGCCTTGTGCTCCCCACAGCAGGGCCTAGTGTCAGCCATCTTGTCAGTACTTTTGCACTCCCTGTGAGGTGAGCATGGTTCAGGGTGGGCTTGATGGGCCATGTGGGAGGATGACTTTTGCCTGTGACTACGACTCCCATCATACTTTTGGTTCACCCCCCTTCCCAGCATAACCAACCTTCCTTCCTTTTGACTCTGCTTCCCTGTGAGGTACTGTAACGGTGCTACCAAGATGGCTGACAGTGGTGTCCTGTTGTTTGTTTGAGCACAAGTCCCAGCAGGGCCTTATGCTCCCCACAGCAGAGCGCCATTGTCGGACGTCTTGGAAGAGGCTTTTCACTCACTCTCTTGTGGGGCATGGTCTCAGGTGTGTATTTTTTGTGCGTTGGTGGGAGGGGTGTGTGTGACGGGGGCTGCTGGTAGATGTAGTCAGAGCTAGCAGTCCTCCTCCCCCCCAGGCCAGGTATCCCGCCATGAAGCATGCTTCCATTGCAGGGAGTGCAATTTACCTTTTAGGCTGTCAGGTATTGGTGTCCTGTTGTTTGTTTGAGCACAGGTCCCAGCAGGGCCTCGTAATCCCCACAGCAGAACCCAGTGTCAGCCATCTTGTCAGTACATTTCCACTCTCTATGAGCTGTGCATGGTTCAGTGTGAACTTGATGGGATATGTGGGTGGGGGATATTTAGCTGTGACTGCAACTCCCATCATGCTTTTGGCTACACCCACCTTCCCACAATACCTGACCTTCCTTCCTGGGATTCATTTTCCCTGTGTGGTGGTGTGCCTGTGCTGACAAGATGGCAGACAGTGGTGTCCTGGTGTTTGTTTGAACACAAGTCCCAACAAGCCCATGTGCTTCACACAGCAGAACCCAGTGTGGTAAATCTCTGTGAGATTTTTTAATGGAGTCTGAGGGAATGCATTATCCCAGGTGTGTTGTGTGGAGTTTGTGTTGAGGGGGGGGGTGTGTGCAAGCACCTGCTGGTAGATGTAGTCAGAGCTGGCAGTACTCCTTCCCACTAGGCCAGATATCCCACCATGAGGCATTCTTCCATTGCAGGGAGTGAAGGTTCATGTTCAGGATGTCAGACAGTGGTGTCCTGTTGTTAGTTTGAGCCCTAGTCCCAGCAGGGCCTTGTGCTCCCCACGGCAGAGTGCCATTGTCAGAAGTCTTGGAAGTGGCTTTTCACTCACACTCTTGTGTGTGCTCCCCACAGCAGGGCCTAGTGTCAGCCATCTTGTCAGTACTGTTGCACTCCCTGTGAGGTGAGCATGGTTCAGGGTGGGCTTGATGGGCCATGTGGGAGGATGACTTTTGCCTGTGACTACGACTCCCATCATACTTTTGGCTACACCCCCTTCCCAGCATACCCAACCTTCCTTCCTTTTGACTCTGCTTCCCTGTGAGGTACTGTAACGGTGCTACCAAGATGGCTGACAGTGGTGTCCTGTTGTTTGTTTGAGCACAAGTCCCAGCAGGGCCTTATGCTCCCCACAGCAGAGCGCCATTGTCAGAAGTCTTGGAAGTGGCTTTTCACTCACACTCTTGTGGAGCATGATCCAAGGTGTGTATTTTGGTGTTGGTGGGAGAGGTGTGTGTGAGGGGGGCTGCTGGTAGATGTAGTCAGAGCTGGTGGTCCTCCTCCCCCCGGCCAGATATCCCACCATGCAGCATGCTTCCATAGCAGGGAGTGGAAGTTAACACTCAGGATGTGAGGCTGTGGTGTCCTGTTGTTTGTTTGGACACAATTCTCACCAGGGCCTTGTGCTCCCCACAGCAGAGCCCAGTGTCAGCCATCTTATCAGTACATTTCCACTGCCTGTGAGGTGTGCATGGTTCAGCGTGAGCTTGATGGTCCATGTGGGATGTGGACTATTGGCTGTGACAACCACTCCCATCATGCTATCGGATACACCTACCTTCCCAGATACCAAAGCATCCTTCCTGTGAATCTGCTTCCCTGTGAGGTAGTGTGACAGTGGTGGCAAAATGGCTGACAGTGTTTGTTGGTGATTTATGCCACTGCCTTGCTGTATTTGTTGTTAGGTCTGTACATGTTATGTCATGGTTCCATATTACTATGAGATGTCAGGTATTGTGTTTGTCTGACTGGCATACACATCACAGGATACTTGCCTTTCGGTTGCTATGGCTTTGCTGACAGTACTTGGTTTCACTGTCCCCTTGACAGTGATATATGTGTATTGACGCACAATATTGCGTATATTGGTTGTGTACTCACCAGGCTCTGGTATTCCTGTTAATCCATGGATGCTCTCCGGTGGTAGGATGGCCCGCACCTTCTCCTCCCAGGACCTGAAGTGTGTTGGTTTGGCAGGAGGGCCACCGCCAGTCTGCTTGCTTAAGGCGTGATCCCTGTCGATGAGCTTCTTGACCCTCCTGCACACATCATAGTACCTGTTCTGAATATCATCCTTTGTGCGCAGACAAGGTGCTTGTGCGTTGACCTTGTCAATGATTCTCTTCCACATCTTGGTTTTCTGTGACATGGGGGTCTGTTGGACCAATGTGCCGAACAACTGTGGCTCTACTCTGAGTATTTCATCAATCATGACTTCCAACTCACTATCTGTGAACTTTGTATTCTTCTTGGGGGGCATGGTGCTGGGTGGTTGTGGGTATTGATGTGTGTGTGAGGGTGTAAGTGAGTGTGGTGGGTGTGAGTTTCTCTGTGAATGTGTGATTGATTTTTTGAGAGGTGCAACTGGTGTCGATGTTGTGTGGTGTGTGAGTTGTGGTGTGTCTCTGCAGTGTGGTGGTGTTGTCTGCTGTCCTATGTCTGTAGTTTGCAAAGGATCAATGTAGGGATTTCTGGCCTTTATGTTGGTGGAGTTGTGGGTGTCTTTGTTCCCTTTTTTAAATTCTTTTATTTATTGGCTTTGTCATTGTTTGTTTAGTTCTTTTTTTGTCTTTTTTCCTTTGGTTTTGTTGAGCATGATGGAGACGTTCATTTGACCGGATCGGATGCTGCCAGTGGCTCTTGCGGGTTAATCCGAGTCTGTCACACTGACATTGTGCTGTGTTTCATCGTTGGCGTACGCGTCGGTCGCAAAGGAGTATGTTGTTTGCTAGTCACTGTTTTCTGTACGTCTCGGTCTTCCGGATTGTGCTCCGTGCGAGCCGGTCTCGTTTCACATGCATTGCATCGTACTACGCGGGTCGTACAGCGCGGGTACGTGTCGGTCGGGTCCATTCCTGATGCGTATCTGTCGGTACGTTTCCCGGTCCGTTTACGGGCGAATCACTGTTTTCCATACGGGTCGATCATGCGGCTTGTGTTCCGTACGAGTCGGTTGTAATTCACATGCATTGCATCGTACTGCACAGGTCGTAAGGCACCGGTAAGTGTCAGTCGGTCTACATTCCTGGTCCGTGTCAATCGGTACGGTTTCCAATCGGAATCGGCCCCTAGGTCTTTTTCCTCCTCCCCTCCACAAATGGAAGTGCCCTGGTCACCCCTCCCCAAAGGAGACGCGAAGCAAGTCAACAGACACACAACCTGAATACTACCTGACCCCCTTGCATCCCTGGGTACATTGCACTGAGACTTGAAATGCGCCTTGAGCTAATATGTTTACTTTTGTCTAGATTGTATGTCTTTCGCAGGCCGACTGTTGTGAAGCGCTCCGATACCTTCGGGTCTAGCTAGCGCTATAGAAAACTCCTAAAATAAAATAAAATAAAACACTTTCCTCTGTCTCTAGCATATGCAGTAACTATTCATTAATCTCAAGGTTTAAGTATAGACAGAGCTTTTGTAAATTTTAGATATACAGTGTTCAAAAAGGGAATGGCATATGTTGCATTGTCTTGATTAAGAACATTGTCAGGTTTGTATTTGATAGATTTTGATGAGACGAAGGTTAGTGTTGATGCAAATTGTGTAAGAGAGTACAATCGTTTAAGAAGACTTTATGCTCCTGATTTAGGTGAATTTCCATATATGAGAAATGTGTAGTGTGTCCAAAATGGAAATATGTCAGACATTCAACTGAGGTTCTCAAAAAGAAAACAATTGAAGAGAAACGTAAAGGCTTAAAGAAACAATAAATGGAAAATGTTGATTACGTTGTAGGATACCAGTTGGAAAATAGTTGAGGTATCATCTGTTATGGTAATGTGATTCTGAATATCGTCTTTTATCTACAACATATTCATCATGAAATCATGGGAAATTGTGAAAAAAGATTCTGTTCTGCACTACATCATGTATTTCAACAGTTGGTAAATGACAGAAGTAAAATGCATATTGCTTCTGGCATTCGGCATCTTTTAGATATATGTTCTGGTTCATTGAAATTTACTTTTAACATACTACAAGATGCACAAGAATTTCTAATGCATATGCTTTGAGTATTAGAACATGAAGGAATACACATTGAAAACTTATTTGGACTAAGTTACAGATGAGATCATAACTGTGAAGAGTGTTCATTTACTTCTACCACTCACATACAAACAGAACGATTATTGTACTGATCAATTCCAGACTGCATATCAGTACCTTTTAACAAACTGATAAAAACAGCAAATCAGGGTGTGAGATATTCACATTGTAGATCAGAGATGTTGTCTACATTACATTTAGTAAGATTTGGAAAGTATCTCATTTTAATGCTACAACGTTGTCGAGCAAATGGAAGAAAGTTGCAAACAAAAATTATAAAGTTTAAAGGAAGTCAAATAAATATTTCAGGAAGAACTTTTACAGCAGTGGCTATTATTTTCCATGATGGACCTACTACAACATCTGGACACTATACTGTTTATTTAAAGTGTAATAAGGGATGGGCACATTGAATGATGCCCACTTGGAATTCAAAGCTAGTTTGCCTAATGAATTATCAAATTCTTATATGTTATTTCTGCAGCCAAAGTTTTGAGTACATCATTCGGCCTATTGGGGAAGATGTGGAGAGAAAGTAGACAGTACTGGAAACTATTGGTGTTTATAATTAGAGTTTGGATTATTATTTGCCCTAATTTATATTACATTTGGAAAATTGTGTTCGAAAAAACAAATAGTTTATATATTGGTTGTCTATTTTGTAGCAGATGTAAATGAGATTATACGTTTTGTGAAAGGTATTTGTGATAAATAATAGAGTTAATGTAGATGAAAGAACTGATTAAGAAAGTATAGAAAGGAGAACACATAGCTACACATATTGATAATGATGTTCTATGGTGATTTGCTTTTTTTTTTGGCCATCAATTTTATTGTATTTGTTCCCCACTGTTCCATGATGATCGTACATTGAAATCACTGTTTATGGTGAAGTTATGTGTAATCTGAGAACAAAAATAAGGAAAATTGAGAATCTTATGTAATTCTAAATTAATGTTGTGTTCTCAAAAATATAATACTATAATTTCTCTATTATATCATTATTAAATAAAATTTCTTCATTTTCTTCTTTATAGTAACTACTGTGAAAGTTTGAAAACAGTTTTAATGCTGTTCAGAATATTATTACTCTAAAATAGATTTACTGAATAATGTATCTAAGTTACTTGAAAGGTAAGAATACATAATACAATATGCATGATAACCTGGAAAAATGTTTAAATTTTAATTAGATGTTATTTATTTCTAAGATAAATATTGTTCATCCTTTAGACTATTTGAAAAGTATCATTATATTTCTGAGGAGCAGTATCACACTTACTTTTTACAAAAGTGTATAAGCCAATAAAAGTTATTTTATTACAAGTTATTTACTCCTCACTATACAGGACAGGTGTGTATTGAAATCGCTATCCAAGGACTTTTGAGATGCATAGTTAGATAACAGATGTCTGCTTTAGTAACTCTATACTCTAGTAAAACTAATAAGATGTGTTCACCTGTATGATAAATTACATAGTTTTGAAGTTAGAGTCAACAGATGCACAACATGTGTCAGAATACATGTAGAAGCCTACACATACTAGAATACATCTTTTTCACACCACATTTCCTCTAAATTTGTGTTCAAGAAGGTGTATGTATTAGTTTCTCCTTCCCATACAGGACAGGTGGGTATTGAAAGTGCTTTTTATTATATTTAAACATTTGAGAGTTTTGAAGTATGATGTATCTTCTCATTTGAAGAAGTATTTTAGGACATATTATAGAGCTTAAAATTTAAAGGATAGATTCTACTGTAAATGGCACAACCCATGCACTCATCCAATCATTCAAACACTATTCTTGCATTCATACATTCACTCAGGCACTATGCATACACCCATCTAATCACCCAGACACTACCAATGCAGTCATCTATTACCCTTGCACTACCTATGCACTCATGGAATTTCCCAGGGACTACCCATCATGCACTTATACAACCAAACAGCCACTATCCATATACTCATCCAATTAACCAGGCACTGCCTATGTACTCATTCATTCACCCAGGTACGATCCATGCACTCATGAAATCACAGAGGCACTGCTCTTGCACTAACCCATTCATATAGCTACTACCCATGCACTCATCCATCCACTCAGGCACTGTCCATGCAGTCATGCAATCATCAAGGCAGTCCACATGCATTCATCCAATAACACAGACACTACCCATGCACTCACTCAATGAGCCAGGCACTACCCTTACACTAATCCATTTACTCAGGCACTATGTATGCACTTATGTAATCACCCATGCCCTACCCATGCATTCATCAAATCTCCCAGGCAATACCCATCCACTCATTCAAACCCCCAGGCACTACCCATACACTCATTAATTCACCCAGGTACTATCCATGCACTCATGAAATCACAGAGGCACTGCTCTTGCACTCACCCATTCATCTAGCCACTACCCATGCACTCATCGATTCACTCAGGCACTGCCCATCCAGTCATGCAGTGATCAAGGCAGTCCCCATGCATTCATGCAATCACATGAACACTACCCATGCACTCACCAAATGAGCCAGGCATTACCCTTACCCTAATCCATTTACTCAGGAACTACGAATGCACTTATGCAATCACCCAGGCACTACTCATACATTCATTCATTCACCCAGGTACTATCCATGCACTCATAGAATCACCCAGACACTGTTCTTGCACTCACACATTTATCCAGCCACTACCCATGCACTCATCGATTCACACAGACACTGCCCATGCAGTCATGCAGTGATCGAGGCAGTCTCCATGCATTCATGCAATCACACAGACACTACCCATGCACTCACCCAATGAGCCAGGTACTACCCTTACACTAATCCATTTACTCAGGCACTGCGCATGCACCTATGCAATTACCAAGGCACTATCCATGTACTCATCCAATCGCCCGGGCACTACCCATACACTCATCAATTCACCCAGATGCTATCCATGCACTCATAGAATGACCCAGGCACTGTTCTTGCACTCTCCTATTCATTTAGCCACTACCCATGCACTCATTGATTCACTCAAGCACTGCCCATGCAGTCATGCAGTGATCGAGGCAGTCCCCATGCATTCATGCAATCACACAGATACTACCCATGCACTCATCCAATCACCCAGGCACTACCCATACACTCATTCATTTACCCATGTACTATCCATGCACTCATAGAATCATCCAGACACTACTGTTGTACTCACCCATTCATCTAGCCACTTCACAAGCACTCATTGATTCACTTAGGCACTGCCCATGCAGTCATGCAGTGATAGAGGCAGTCCCCATGCATTCATGCAATCACACAGACACTACCCATACACTCACGAAATGAGCCAGGCACTACCCTTACACTAATCCATTTAATCAGGCAATACCCATGCACCTATACAATCACCCAGGCACTACCCATGCACTCATCCTATCTCCCAGGCAGTACCTGTACACTCATCCAATCACCCAGACACTATCCATGCTCTCACCCAATCACCCAGGAGCTATCCATACACTCATCCAATAACCCAGGTATTAGACTTGCACTCATTCATATAACACATACAAGTTTGTCTATCTTTAACCAAATAGGTGGTTCAAAAAGAAGACATCAGTGATGTCATTTGAGATGTCATCAGAGATGTCATCAGTGATGTCACTGACCATGTCATGAGTGATGTAATATGTGACATCATCAGCAGTACATTGCGGGGTGCGTGTTATAGTAAGCTCAGCTAACTAAGACTGCTGAATTTCTCGGGATTTGTATGAGTGAAATGTCAGCCTAACTATAACTTTCCTGAAACCTGTGTTTTTTTCAGTGAATATATATATATGTGTGTATGTATGTCTGTATGTATGTATAGGTTACAGGGACGTTACAATTAGGCTCAGGTTTCACTCGTACACAACCAGGGAAATTCAACAGTTATAATTAGCTGAGCTAACTATAACTTGCACCTCAGCAATGCACTGCTTATGACTTCACATATTACATCACTCATGACATGGTCAGTGCTTGACATTTTACTCGTACAAAACCAGAGAAATTTGGCTGTTATAGTTAACTGAGCTAACTATAACTCACACCCCCGCAATGCACTGCTGATGATGTCACATAAGACATCACTCATGACATGGTCAGTGACATCACTGATGACATCACTGATGACATCTCAAATGACATCACTGATGATACCACTGATGACATCGTCTAGTGACTCAGTGTTTCTAAAAGTTTAAGAATGTTATATATATATATATATATATATATATATATATATATATATATATACCTTGAAACCAAGGAGAGGGGCTCTAAAATCCAAAGGGATGGAGCTCCCAGTAACTCAGAAGTTAAAAAGATATGTTCCCTTTGGTAAACCTAAATAAAACAATTCACACTCAATATACAACCACATTCATACTTCATACAGTTATCACTTCACTTGGGACGCTTGAGGCACTTATGTACACACTAAACCAATATGAAAGCAAATATGTAAATATATTTTTAATAATAAAAGAACATTAAATCCACAAGAAACAATATTGTTTAAAATCATTTTTAAGTAGATAGAATATAGAATGAGCAGATTTCTGTCTATGTTTAGAAACTTCATGAAATTATATGTACTTGTTATTTTCTTTTGTTTCACAATAGGTTTTATTAATGATTGAAATGAGGTCTACTTACAAAGGAGAAAATAGTTGTGTCCTGAAGAAGGTGGTCTTATTTTGATTGTGCCACCGAAACGTGTCGATGCCCAATGTGTTTTTGTTAAATTTCGCAAAGTCAGCGGTCTAGACAGGGAATTTGTGCTCGTGCTTGATGCTGTCTATATTGCTCCCAAATATATATATATATACGCCAAGGTGTATTGGAGAATGAGTGGCTGTATGAGTGTCTGAATGAATGACTTAGTGGGTGTGTGACTGACTGTATAAGTGAGTGATTGAATGTGTCTTAGTGAATGCATGGGTGAATGACTAATCTGTGTGAATGTCTGTATCAGTCTGTCAGTTGGTGTGTAAGTGGCTGCATGGGTTGCTGAGCAGCTATATGAGTGTCTACTATAACGTCCCTGAAGCCTCTGGTTATTTCAATTAATTTGTAAGGTTTTTTTAATGCCAATTTCTAACTATAATGTCCCTGAAACATCTGTTTTTTCCGTGAATATATATATATTTACATATATCCAACAGTAGCTTAGCGATAAAACCCGCGCCACTTGTAATGGCGGGCCGTGGCAGGGTCGCCAACCCTCATAAATCCAAAAAGTAAAGCGCCGTCTCAAGTTTTCAAAGACAACAAGCCTTGGCCCATATTTTCTTCAAGCGTGGTATTTATTTACAGCAAAGTCACCCTACGCGTTTGGAGCGTCCGCTCCTTGCTCACGAGTAGTGTGTATGAAAGAACAATAAAGTTTTATACAAACATCATGTGACATTCAAATCATAATAAGTGAAAACAGACTTCCTTGTAATTGTCTCTTACTATATACAATCAAAGGCACATTGAGCTTGTCTGCCATAATCAAAATAGTAGCATTGGCATATATTGTATACAATTCTACTGTGACAAATATACACTTTATACAATTAATTATCGCAAGTGTGTAATTCCAGTGAAGACCCAGTGTAATGGCACTTCCCTCCTTGATGAGGATGACTACAAGGTCCACCATGCACTCTGGCACGCAATCACGCATGCCGGCGGCTCAATCATAAAATCAGACACCCAAACTGCGGCTAGTCTATAGGCCGTACCAGGCACTTAAATCCAGCCCAAGTGGGCATCGGGATCAAACCACACAATTATAATTAGAAATGCTCATCACCGCAGTGCCAGCGGCTCAATCATACAGTGAGACATCCAGACTGCGGTTAGTCTATAGGCCGTACCGAGCACTTAGATCAAGCCATAGTGGGCATAGGAATCAAAAACATAATTGAGCCCACTTGGGCTCAATTATGTTTATCTGAGCCTGTGGGGAGGTACCGACACATGCGATGAAGTTTATTGACATTGCGGCAATGAGCATTTTAATTGTTTTTGTTTTTGATTCCTTTGCCCACTAGGGCTTGATCTAAGTGCTCGGTACGGACTATAGACTAACTGCAGTCTGGATGTCTCACTGTATGATTGAGCCGCTGGCACTGCGGTGATGAGCATTTCTAATTATAATTGTGTGGTTTGATCCCGATGCCCACTTGGGCTGGATTTAAGTGCCTGGTACGGCCTATAGACTAGCCGCAGTTTGGGAGTCTGATTTTATGATTGAGCCGCCGGCATGCGTGATTGCGTGCCAGAGTGCATGGTGGACCTTGTAGTCATCCTCATCAAGGAGGGAAGTGCCATTACACTCGGTCTTCACTCGAATTACACACTTGTGATAATTAATTGTATAAAGTGTATATTTGTCACAGTAGAATTGTATACAATATATGCCAATGCTACTATTTTGATTATGGCAGACAAGCTCAATGTGCCTTTGATTGTATATAGTAAGAGACAATTACAAGGAAGTCTGTTTTCACTTATTATGATTTGAATGTCACATGATGTTTGTATAAAACTTTATTGTTCTTTCATACACACTACTCGTGAGCAAGGAGCGGACGCTCCGAAACGCGTAGGGTGACTTTGCTGTAAATAAATACCACGCTTGAAGAAAATATGGGCCAAGGCTTGTTGTCTTTGAAAACTTGAGACGGCGCTTTACTTTTTATATTTACATATATATATATATATATATATTTATATAATTATATATATGTATTTTCAAAATATACAAATGCAATTTTTTTTAAATTATTTTTTATTTTTACGTAAATCAAAAAACATAACGCAGAAATGAGATGCAAATTCAGCAAAGAACAAAAAAAAGGCATATAAATACACTTCAGAGATACCATATTTCTCTTACGTCAATCATTATTATGAAATTAAAAACAATTCAATCAAAAAAGAAGAGTATGCAAACATTTCTTATATGGACATGAAGTTAAAAAATCCTACAAATAGGCTATTAAGATCTTCTCCATTTTCAATAATTATAGAAAACAGGGTGCCGTGAAAATTACAAAGATATCGTAAACGATGATGCAGTACAAACACCTGTGTCATCAAAATTCATACACACTCGTCACAAATTTTTAAAATACAGACAGAAAGGAAAAAAGGACCCTAGTTAAACAAAACCTCGGTGTTCATTCTACCTTGGCAAGTTGAGCCATCCATGTGGTTAATGGCCCCCAAATCCTCTTACCTTTAATCCTACTTTTTCTGCCTCTCTGATCATAGAGTGCTTTTTCCAGATTAAATATGGGTAGGAAGCGACCTTTCCACTGCTGAAAGGTCGGAGGAGAGGAATCTAGCCAGGCTGACGCGACACAGAGTCTGAGCACTGCCATTGCTATAAACCTGAGCTCCTCCCCGATTTTCCCATTTCGTTCATTTACCCCTAGTAGCAATTTTTTTAAAAACTTTTTTAATTACATTTTAAAAAAAATGTAAAATATATACTTTTTAAAAATAAAGATATATATACACATATATATAATAGATGTATTTATATGTATATATTTAAATAAACAAAAAAACATGGAGTCGTGTACCAGACGCGAATTCCTGTACATTGTCGGGGCGCGTCTCCGGCGTGATTTTTCAAATATATGTTATTCATATATATATATATAGACAATAATAATATTAAGTTCAAGCTAAGAGGTTTGTTAAGATAGTTACTAAACTTGTATATTAATAAATGAAACTTATTAAAATGTTATTTTAATAGTTATTTCAGTAGACGTGGTACGTCCGCGTATATTGCAACTTCTGGATTCTCGTCCGGGCCGCAAATCTAACGTTTTTTTTAAACAACATTATATATTAATATAGCTATATTTAATTTATTTGAAATAAAGAGATATATGTATGTGTAATCAAAATAATATTAGATACTGCTAAATATTCCTGAAATGTAATATTGAAAGAAGTTGCGGAATCGCGTCCGGTACCTGCAGGTTCCCTGTACGGGTCGCGCACCCCATGTGACACAAAAAAAGAAATTTCATTGGTTAACGATCCTGTCATCTTTAAGTTTGCTAGATCCCACCCTCTTTCTTCTAATTTTGGGTGTGGTTGGCAAGAGCCATACTTTTTTCAGAAGCAACACAATTTTGGAGTGTTTTTTTGTGTTTTGAGGATTTGTTTTCAAAATTTCAAAATGGCAAGTGCACAGGATCTGCAGGAGGAGGAGGAGGAGATTCTGCTGGAAGAGGAAGAGGAGCCAAGGTGCAGAATGAAGCAGAGTGTGGTATGGCAATTTTTTACCATACCGGAAGGAGAGAAGCAGGTTAATGCGCGCAAGGTAACTTGCAACATCTGCCAAAAGGTGCTCTCTCGTGGTTCTGACAGAAAGTACTCGTGTGGTACATCCTCGATGTACAAACATCTGAAAACCATGCATGAAAAGAGGCTTGCAAGAGCTGAATTTGCATGCCAAAATGAAGGAAACGAGGATGTGCAGCCTTCCACTTCAAGAATTGGTGACACCTTGCAGTCTATCCCACCGACTCTTCCAGATTTCTCTAAGGCAGAACTTTTTTGCCCAAAATGCATTACAGTTTTAAGCATTGGGGAACAGGTTGTCCAAACAATATTGGACACAATTAATAATCACAAATGTTAATTTTTTTCTTTCCTGTATTTACGCATGCTGTTATGTGCTTGTTTTTTGTTTCCATTTTTTGAAAACATCAAAAAAACACCCAAAAAACATAACATTGTTAAAAAAAAAGAAAAGAAAAAATATATCAAATAGTTTAAAAAAAGAAAAAAACGGTTCTTACGGAACCAACTATTCTGGTTTAAAAAAGAAAAGCTATATGTTGTATGAATACGTGAGTCAATACATAGGGGTCGATTCCGATGTCGGCCGGAAGCGCACCTAACAGTATTCGTCTGGAAAAAATACCAGCCGAACGCGTGTTTTCCGACCGACTCGAACACTCTACCGAACGAACAAGTACGATGCGCATAACAGCCCAGATTCCGAGCGAGCCGTACTTACCCATTCCAGCTCCTGTTCCCCGCCGAGCCGGATCCGTAAACGCCGAATCGAGTCGCACGGAACCAAATACACAGCACTTTCCGGCGGACTAGTACGATGCGTCTTCCGTACGCGCCGAACTCGTCGCTATGTCTGGCACGTTTGAGCATCTGGGAGAGCTGCACATAAGCTCCGATTCGCGCCACAAGACAATCCACGGCGACGAGACGAACAAGCCAGCGACGAGTACGAGTCGAAGCCACGAGAAACCCGAACGAGACGACCCAACCATGAATCCCATCGCGCAGGTCCTACCAATACTCTACATCTATTACCGGGACCGGTACGGACGCGTACGGCGCAGACGGTAAGTCAAACACCCACAACACAAACAAACGACACGTACCTGAAATATGTCACACACAAATAGGGATGCACAAATTACGTACACAAGCAACAGCAGAACCATAGGGGTGGGATGGCCAACACCAATGCCATACACACCCATAGGGGGATGGATGCCTACCACCAACACCACCCTACAACCACCCCTACTCATGGGTGGCTAGATGCCTACCACTAACACCACCCCCACTCAGGGTGGGCTGGATGCCTACCACTACTACCATCCCCACTCATGGGGGGCTGGATGCCTGCCACTACTACCATCCCCACTCATGGGGGCTGGATGCCTACCACTAACACCACCCCCACTCAGGGTGGGCTGGATGCCTACCACTACTACCATCCCCACTCAGGGTGGGCTGGATGCCTGTCACTACTGCCATCCCCACTCATGGGGGGCTGGATGCCTGCCACTAACAACACCCCCACTCAGGGTGGGCTGGATGCCTACCACTACTACCATCCCCACTCATGGGGGCTGGATGCCTGCCACTACTACCATCCCCACTCATGGGGGCTGGATGCCTACCACTAACACCACCCCCACTCAGGGTGGGCTGGATGCCTACCACTACTACCATCCCCACTCAGGGTGGGCTGGATGCCTGTCACTACTGCCATCCCCACTCATGGGGGGCTGGATGCCTGCCACTACTGCCATCCCCACCCATAGGGGGCTGGATGGCTGTCACTACTACCATCCACACTCATGGGGGGCTGGATGCCTACCACTACTACCATCCCCACTCATGGGGGGCTGGATGCCTGTCACTACTGCCATCCCCACTCATGGGGGGCTGGATGGCTGCCACTACTACCATCCCCACTCATGGGGGTCTGGATGCCTACCACTACTACCATCCCCACTAATGGGGGGCTGGGTGCCTACCACTACTACCATCCCCACTCATGGGGGGCTGGATGCCTACCACTACTACCATCCCCACTAATGGGGGGCTGGATGCCTACCACCACTGCCATCCCCACCCATAGGGGGCTGGATGCCTACCACTAACACCACCCCTACTCAGGGTGGGCTGGATGCCTGTCACTACTGCCATCCCACCCATAGGGGGCTGGATGGCTGCCACTACTACCATCCACTCATGGGGGTCTGGATGCCTGCCACTACTACCATCCCCACTCATGGGGGGCTGGATGCCTACCACTACTACCATCCCCACTCATGGGGGGCTGGATGCCTACCACTACTACCATCCCCACTCATGGGGGGCTGGATGCCTACCACTACTACCATCCCCACTCATGGGGGGCTGGATGCCTGCCACTACTGCCATCCCCACCCATAGGGGGATGGATGCCTACCACTAACACCACCCCCACTCAGGGTGGGCTGGATGCCTACCACCACTGCCATCCCCACCCATAGGGGGCTGGATGGCTGTCACTACAACCACCCCTACTCATAGGACGGGTAATGCATGACACAACTAGCATACTCCCACATAAGGACTGTCTGTAAATTACATCCCACCCCCAACACCATGACAAGCGTGTGTGGTCTGTGTCAAATGCATACAACACTGAACATGACATTGAACATACAATGTGACCCCCTAACACATGTGTCACACATAATTGTGTGTGTGGCCTACACAATGCAAGCAGACCATGACCACTGTGGCAATGTGGCCCAAAGCCCCATCACCACAGTGCCCAAGAGGTAAGTGTGTGCTCCATAGCTGAAGCACATTTTGAACAGTGTGGCAATGTGGCCCGAAGCCCCATCACCACAGTTCCCAAAGGTAAGTGTGTGCTCCATAGCTGAAGCACATTTTGAACAGTGTGGCAATGGGGCCCAAAGCCCCATCACCACAGTGTCCAAAAGGTAAGTGTGTGCTCCATAGCTGAAGCACATTTTGAACAGTGTAGCAATGGGGCCCAAAGCCCCAGCACCACAGTGCCCAAAAGGTAAGTGTGTGCTCCATAGCTGAAGCACATATTGAACAGTGTGGCAATGGAGCCCAAAGCCCCATCACCACAGTGCCCAAAAGGTAAGTGTAGTCCTGGTAAAAGCTGCAAAAACAAAACTGCAGGGATTATTCCTGGCCACACAACACCAAACACTACAGTGGCATTGTAGTGCTTGTGTCCCATAGCAACATAGATTGTGTGAGGCAAGCAGTGCAGTGCCAATGACACATCGTTCTGGCCATGTGCACACAAACATCAGCCATGGGGGCCCACATTGTCTACATTCACAAATAACACAATGACAGAAGTGAGCATCATAATGCAGACCCAAATATCTGCACCAATGGACACACAAATGTAGATATCCTGTGGAGACTGTAGATGTCAGGTGAACAAATACCATACCATGGCAGCAATGGGACATACTAACCATGATCAATGTTCTGACTGATGACCTACCAGTCCCAGGGCCAGCAGGGGCAAGCCAACAAACAACATACAGCCAATGGCAAACTAAAGATATGCCAATGCAGTGGTGCACAAATGCACAAACACAAACAGGCAGACTCACACTGCATATCATACACAACAGGTGAGGGGGGTTGTGTGCCAGTGTCCCCAGGCAAACACACAACACATGAGGAGGCCAGATTCACTAATACACAGATGTCAACACAGTCACATACAAAAGTAACTCATGGATTGGATTCCCCTATGTGGGCAAACAGGCATTGTGAGATGAGAGGGAGCCCAAATTACACATGTCACACAAGCTTGTAGGAACAGCAACAAACACAGCAAGAGACAGAACCACCACAGCACTCCCCCATGGACCCCACATTGTGGTGACACTAGCCTGCATGACAATCACACTGTGATGACAAAGGTAGATGTCATCCACACTGTGAACCACAGCCATGTGACCTGAGCAACAAACTACCATTACACCTATACAAGCACAAAGCACTCAGCATGGCCTGCCAGCCAAGGACAATATGGAGGTAGTGCCCCAGCCGTGCAACAACTCACATTTGCACACACTCAACGCCACACACCTTGAACTCCACCAATGTGCAGCAGTGAAGCTCACATGGACTGCTGACATTGCACATGCACCCATGACAATCCCAGGGGTGGTGGGGGAAATAAGGTGCAGAAACCCATCACACATGGCCAGTCAACAATACTTGTGAATGTCTGACACACTGCACAGTATGCCGAACATGGGCATGACGTGAAATCCACCCCAAACAATGGGATCCTGGCCATAGTCACACACCAATGAAGAAGCCAAGCTGACCCACAAAGGACACACATAGACAACTTCCAACATTGCAGCTCTGACCCTGAGGAGTGGCAGCAGTCACACACACAACGTGTCACAATCACTGAAAGCATACACAAACAGAAAATCACATTACTCGTGTAACCAACAAGTGCCAAGAGGAATAGTGACTGTGTCCCATCTGCGTTTGCCCACATCCCCAGCCCTGACAACAAAGACAACTAGGGATGACAACCTCATGAACATTAGTTTGCCATGCACCCACATCCCGGAGAAACCAGGTCCAAGATGCTGGACGAACACAGAACAACTCAGCAAGCATCACAAACAGGAACATCCGTAGGGACACAGCCTGTGTAGGAAAAGGAGAAGGGAACACGCACAGACATGCCTACACAACACACAACACGGGCACAGCCTATATCACGGAATCACGCACTGCCATGAGGGCACTCCCTCCTGTGGAAGGTCAGCTGTGCCAAACCTTGTCTGTGCATGACTCAAACATGTCAGCAGAACACTCGGTGAGTCAACAACTACAACACACTGAAGGCTCTGCTCATATCAGCCTGGGCACGGGAGTGACACGTCAGTCATCTGCATACACCCAAGACACGTGTCAAGCAACTTGCACTGTGTACACAGATGAGTCCTCCAAATTTGATGTGCTAAACTGCATGTCCATTGGAGACGGGCACACAGTCAGGGTACTAGGAACATTGGACAGTGGTAAGCCCACCAGATGTGCATCAGTGTAGGACAAAGATGGTAATCTACAAATGCTAAACGTACATCCCTGTGTCAAATGCTGAACATTACACCCTCAGACTGCAGCAAAGGATGCTATAGATCCAGACTAGATTAGGACACATATCCCATGGACCACATGGAGCCCATCACAGAAAAACTTCTGATCTGAACCCTATTACCTGATCTGAACCCTATTACAACAGCAAATGCATGATTCTACACATCTACATCATGTACCTCCAAAGATTAACCACAAGTAAACAAAAAGAGGCTTTATTCAGCAAGTGTGCAACTCAAATCAAAAGTCCAAAATAAACTAAGGCCAATGGACTGTCCAAATATACAGTCCCAACAGGGTGATGTGTGACAAATTGTCAACAATTGCTTGCTTGCACAGGTACGGACAGGGGACATCCCCCTTGGAGGGGCATACGAGGGGCAGGCCAGGCACCGCAGGGACAGGATCAGGGGATGCCAGAAGGAGGCAGTGAAGGGGAGGTGGGTGCAGGAGTGTCACCGGCAACTGCAGTGGAGGTGTCTGACTCAGGGGCTGGCACCACCGCAGGGCTCAAGTCAGATGGTGTTGGTGCTGCAACCACTGCAGTGGGCTGGTCAGATGGAGTGGACTGGGTCCCCAATGCAATGCCCGAGTCAGACGGGGTGGTTGTGGGCTCCACCGCAGTGCATGACTCCAAGGTAGTGGAAGGGGGGGCAGAAGAGCTGGGCAGGACAGAGGGGGGAGACACGGTCTCCACACCAGTGGCACAAACAGGCAGAGCGTCTGGTTTGGGGGTTGAAGAGCAAGTGGCAGGGGGGGAGGGCCTAAGCAGTTTGGGGATGCGGTATCGGTGTGTGGGGGAACCTGGGGCAGGGTGTGGCGGTGGATCCTGTGGAGTGGTGGCCTGTGGGATGGAGGTGAGAGACTGGGTGGTTGACTTGCAGGGCGGTGGCGGGGTCTTGCTCGTCCGGGACCGGGGGGACTTGTGGGTGGGAGGCTCGCTCTGCCTGCGCCGGGGGCGAGGGGCACTCCCCTCTGTGTGGGTGGACTTCCTCTTCCCCCGGTATGCTGGATCAGCGGGATTGGAGGGGAAGAGGCCGAGGTCACAGAGGAAGAGCTGCTTATCAGGTGGGGTTGCAGGTGAGGCAAGGGAAGGGGTCTTGGAGGGAGAGGATCTTGAGGATTGCGGAGTGACTGTGGTTGCCTGTGTGTGTGTCAGTTCCCCATCCCCTGTGTGTGTGGTATCAGTCCCCTGAGGATGCTTGTGTGCACGTCTTGCCTTGGTTTTGGGTGTGTCTGTGCTGCTCATGTCTGTGTGTCTGGGTGTTTGTGCAGGTGTGCATGTGCTTGGGACAGGTAGGGTGCCAGGAAGTGTGGATGGGGCAGAGGTAGGAGGGGCGAGGGACTGTTGGAGGAGGGACACTGCTGCCATCAGGGAGGACTCAATGGACCTATTGCTCCTCTGTAGGGCAGACATACCCGTCGAGATGCCCTCCATGAACGACACCAGCTGTGTCAACAGAGTGGTGTGTGCATGGAGGACACTCAGCATTGCTGTCTGCCCTACATGGAGCTGCCGAAGGAGGTACACAGACTCCTCACTCAGGGCAGCAGGGGACACAGGGGCAGGGGGTGCGGTGCCTGGCATGAAGGAGACACGCTCCAGAGTACGGGAGCCTCCACGGACCTCAGGAATGGGAGCCAATGGGAGGGCGGTGTTGGTGGTGGTGGTGGTGGTGGTGGCGGGGCCAGACAGACTAGCTGGCCTTTGGTGGCTGCTGAGACCCACCTCCACAAGGGAGTCATCCTCCGAGCTGCTGTGGTCCTCAGCTGAGGTGGATGGTGCTGAGGACTCCTTGGTGTGGCTCCCCTCGCCCTCCGTGCCACTGGGTCCCTCTGACCACTCGTCTGATGCTGACCCAGTCTAGCTCCGCTGCTCCTCCTGGTCCGTGGAGCTGTCCCCTCCTGTGGCCGTGGATGTATCTGCAAACAATTAGGGAAACAGACAAACATCAGTCACCTGCACTGACCGCACACACCACAGTAAGTACAGCACATTACAGAGCAAGCCCAGGCATCCTTAGTTGAACATTGCCTAAAGTCCTCACACAGATTCGGGGAAGCCAATTGTCAGTCTGATGGTCAACCATGGGACTCACACCCCTCCTGCCCTTGCACCCATCTGTCTGGTGCCTGTCTGATGGTAAGACCCCAGTGTGGACACATGCACCACCTACACAGTTGTTGGACATTGCAGGGAACACAGTGAAGTATGTGAACATGCACACATCACATCTCTTGCCACTGAGTCAGTGCAGGTGTCCGGATAAAGGGATGGCCAGAGTCCAAATAGAAATGCATGTGATGCATACCAGCACCAGACACCATGATGCACCCATGTCCGGATAGTCAATGCCACAATGGGGTGCATGTTGCACATGTCACTCCCCTGCAGGATCAGTCTCAGGAAGTTTAATGCCATGACACAGGAATGCGTGCAAAGTCATACATTACTGTCTCAAGTCACATGGCCATGGCAGCCAGCCAACAACAGTCTGCACTGTGTCACAATCCGAGGGCATGGGGAATGCAAGTTATGTGACTGACAAGTGCACATGTCCATCCCCCAAATACCACATCATCTGTACTACTATTTGTCCATGTCATACCAACTGGACATATGGGGGACATGAAACACAACTCTCTGAACATGAGCACCTCACAGTGTGCTGTGAATGAAAATACAGCTGCATGAAAGTCACAGTCGCAAACACCTGTGTGCACAGTCAAGTGATCAGACACCTATAAGTCACAGAAGTATCGTCTATCATGGTCACATCTCAGATGGCATGCTAATCCCTAACCGATAAACATACCAGTAGTCCTGACAACGAAGACACAGCATAATGAGACAGAGGCAGACACCTGAGGGTACATTTCACTGATCACAACATGCCAGATGATACACGGGAGTGGGAGTACAGAGTGTATTGTATGCCCTGGAGTAGGCATGACTGTCCAGCTCCACCTGTAAGAGGGATGAGTCCTGGACAGTAGGCAGGTGGCTAAGCATGTGTGACACACTGGATACACATACTCCTGAGGCCCAAACATTGTTCCCACGAGCAGCATGGGTGTGTGCCAAATTCCCCAGGGACATGTGGTGAGTCAGAGCAGCAAGCGGACCACATATCAAAGTTACACCCAGATTACATGTCAGAACTTAGGCATTGTGTAAGCAATTGACCCACCCATGAATCACACAACATAGTCACTGGAACAAATGCTGTCCCCCACCTTGAGCAAAGCTAAATGCAATGACACAGTCCCCAAATGACACAATTTCCTGACTATAAGGGCCACACATATGCGTATCAGAGGAGAAGTGGGCATGTCACAAATGAGGGACATGGGTCCTGGACCACATGACTGATGTACTGTGGAAGTTTAACCAGGCCAGAGGAGGGCACATAGCATGTCAGACAAAGTGCACAGTGCAGTCATGGACTCACCCCCTCTTTGCTGCTGTCTGTCCTTCAGCTGCCCATCCAGGTCAGGGAAGACCACCGCCAGGATCCGGAGCATGTGGGGGGTCAGGGTCCGGTGTCCGCCCCTCCTGCGAGGAGGCGACAGCTTCAGCTGGACCCTTGCGATCCTCCGGGTCCAGCCACGAAGGTCCTGCCACCTCTTCTGGCAGTTGCGGATCCTGCGCCTGTAGACCCCCACAAATCTTACTTCTGGGCAAGGGTCAGCCAGATTTCCTGCTTCTGGTGGGCATCAACCTGTGAGTATGACAAAGTGAAAAGGCCATTAATACACATGCAACATATACGTGCATCACACAGTTGGATATACATGTCTCAATCACTGGGGCATATGATGTACACAGGCAGTGCAACAATGGCTATGAACAGTTTGCCAGCAGTCACTACATGGTATCATTGCATGGGAAGTAAACCTAGTTGGAATGCACTGTTATTGCACTGTACCAGTTCAGTGCATGTAACTACACACTTTGGGGTGTGACAACTACTCAGTGGGCATGCTAGCCAGTGGTGTGCACACTGAAAGTCCTGCTAGTCAGACAACATGCACAATTAGTGAGGCAGTGGACAGCACACTCACCTGCTCCCCTGGTGTCCCATACAGCTTGCTGTACTGAAGGCTGGGGCTCTCTCCACAGTACGTGCCATTGCAGGAGCCAGAGGATGCATAAACAGCAGCAGTGTTGGTGGCAGATGTCGTCCTGGAGCATGTAGTGCAGGCAAGTGAGCTCTCAGGGGAACAGCCAGCATTATATGTGTGCTGCAGAGGCAGATACTGTCCCATGTGTCCAAAGTGATAGGTCCAAGTCGTTTGCATCTTCTGAATATGACCAATCCATGGAATAGCAGCACTAATACACGCCCACAGCATCCTTCAAATTTTCAACTTCATGACACCCATGATTTTGCAACATTGTTGTGGCTGGCCAACTGAATTCACTGCATCAGACTCGTTGAAGCTTTGAAAACGCGTCCGTTGCCATGCCAGGCCCCAGCCAATGCGTGCGCACCGATCGGTCCATTGCTGTACAACGCGTACCCGGGATACAACGCGTACCTGCTCACATCCGATGCAATGGGCCGTGCGGGCACACCGATCGGTCCATTGCTCTACAACGCGTACCCGGGATACAACGCGTACCCGCTCACATCCAATGCAATGGGCCGTGCGGGCACACCAATCGGTCCATTGCTCTACAACGCGTACCCGCTCACATCCAATGCAATGGGCCGTGCGGGCACACCGATCGGTCCATTGCTGTACAACGCGTACCCGGGATACAACACTTACCCGCTCACATCCAATGCAATGGGCCGTGCGGGCACACCGATCGGTCCATTGCTCTACAACGCGTACCCGGGATACAACGCGTACCTGCTCACATCCAATGCAATGGGCCGTGCGGGCACACTGATCGGCCCATTGCTGTACAACGCATACCCGGGATACAACGCGTGCCCGCTCACATCCAATGCAATGGGCCGTGCGGGCACACCGATCGGTCCATTGCTCTACAAAGCGTCCCTGGACAGGTCACACGCATATGTCACCATGCTGGTCACTGATGAACCTATGCCAGCCACATTTACTTTCCAGGGACTCAGGGGCACACCTACAACACCACACCCAGTCCACACTGTATCTAAGGCATGTGTGGCAGCATAACCTTATCTGTGTATGGGGGTGAACATGTGGTTTTTGGGGTGGCACTTGTGGGCAGACACACCCAGGCTGTGCACGTGTTCATGGGGACAGGGTCCTTTGTGTGTTGTGCACCTGACCACTGTGGTGTGCAACTTATCATTTTTGAGCATGTGTCATGGTCACATTTCCAGGTTGTGTATGTGTATGACATGTCACATACCCCCAGGCTCACATGTGTGAAGGTATGTATGTCACAGGGTGGCCCATTGCCACAATAGTGATGTCCCTCCGCAGTCTGTGTGCATGTTGTGTTTCACATGTCTCTGACTCCAAGTGCACAATGGGAGACAGTCTCCACATCCACGTGGTTTGTGCATGAACTTTGATGTTGTGTGTGTGTGTGTCACAGACATCCATGTCTGTCCTGCAGAGGCTACAGGGGCCACTCACTACCTGTGGGTGTCATGTTTGTTTTTCTGACGTGTACATGATACGCCATGTCATGCCAGTGTCCATGTGGCAAGACAGGGTCCCTGGGAATCTACCTGTCAATGAGCTGTGATGCCTGTGGAGCATCTGTCCAGACATGTCACTGTGGTATGTGTGTGGAACGTGAGAGCAGTAAATGGGTACTGTGACACAGCCTAATGGTTTCCCATAGCACACCCTGGAACCTGTTGTCAACACTTGTTGAACAGAGAAGTTAGATGATGTCCATGTAGGTGCCATATATGTCCAAACAGAACGACACACACATCAAGTACTTGTGTTTGTTAAAGATGTATCATGTGAAATTGAGTATGGTGAACGGCACATAGGTGGGGTGACTGACAATCTTGCTTTCTTCACCTATGCACTGCAGGGCTCCTGCTGTCCATCAACCATTCCCAGACCTGGCAACGATGGTGGAACGTGACAGCATCCGACGGTACCGCTTCACCAGGCAGCTGATTGAGGATTTGGCAGTGCGGTTGGACCCACATTTGCAGCCTGGCCGGCCGTATCCTACAGCGCTGACCCCCAAGGTGAAGGTGATGGCAGCCCTACACTTCTTTGCCACCGGTACCTTTCAACACACTGTGGCATCTACTGATGGGATGTCACAGACTATGTTCAGCCGCGTGCTACGCGATGTTTTGGGGGCAATGTTGAGATACCTGAACCAGTACATCTATTTCCCAACACGTCAATGACTCACTGACGTCAAGAGTGACTTCTATGCCCTGGGGAGGATGCCACATGTAATTGGCTCCATTGATGGGACACATGTGGCTTTGATACCACCACAGGCACATGAGCAGGCATACCGGAACCGTAAACATTACCATTCTATCAATGCTCTGGTGGTATGTCTTGCAGATATGACCATCACACATGTGTGTGCCCGTTTCCCTGGTTTGGCACACGATGCCTATGTGATGAGGAGTAGTCGCATCCCGAGGATGATGTCACAGATGCCGAACCAGCGTGCCTGGCTTGTTGGTGTGTACTGACTTTGTACCATTGTGTGTGTTCTGCTATGTTGTTTTCCCGCACACATTTTCAAATCGGCTAATGTGCAATTGTCTGTCTGTAGGTGACTCGGGATACCCCAACATGCCGTGGTTGCTGACACCCCTCAGGAACCCTGTGACACCAGCCCAGATGCGCTACAATGAGGCACATGGTCAGACGAGGAGGGTGATTGAGCGGACCTTTGGTCTCCTGAAGAGCCGCTTCCGCTGCCTGAACAAGACAGGAGGGGCCCTCCCATATGCCCCAGCAAAGGTGTGCAAGATTGTCATCGTCTGCTGCATGCTACACAACCTGGCAGTGTGGAAGGAGTTGCCTCTCATCCTGGATGACGATGACCAACGTCCGCCACCTGTGGAAGATCCTGGCCTGGGTCACGATGCCAGTGAAGATGATGATGGTGATGTCCGCACACAGCTCATCACCAACTTCTTCAGCTGAATGTGAGTCTCCAGAGGGTTGTAATGTCAATGATTTGAGTTTGCATGATATGTGTGTGTGGTGCTCTGGTGCTGTTTGACTGTGGCCATGTGCTACTTGACTGGATGCGTGCAGTGATGTGTCCTTGCAGGTGGTCTGTACTGCCCAACGGTGTTGACATGCTAACTTGGATTTGTGTAGTTATCTCATGACATGTATTAGACATGAGTATTGCCGTTCTGTGCTGTTCTTCAGTGGTTTTGACTGTGTGTCATGTCTGTCCTTCACAGGGTGCTGCCGGAGTTGTTTGATCAACTTGGATCCCCCGAATCCATGATTCAACTTCCAAGGTGGAAGCAGTCGTTTCCCTACAGGTGATGTGCCACACACCCCTGGACTTTCTATCTTCTGCACTTTTTGACTTTGTGGCCACAGCCAGGTTGGATTAGCTTGCATTTGTAGTGGAAACAACATGTTGCAAATGTGTAATAAACCTGTGCTTCACTTTGGGATGTGCGTTGTCTGTAGTCACACATCTGACTGACATTTGCTTACTGCACCTGTAGTCTAGTTCACACTGACTGTGAATAGGTGGCGTGTCTGTGCATTCTACTGTATTTAGTTGCAACATCAGTATAGGTGATGAGTCTGATGGCCCTGGTGTGTATGTGTTGTGTGACCCTAGTGGTGTGTCTCCCTCATATGTGTCACGTCGCCATGACTGACATGACGGTGTTGGACTTGATGTAGCAGTTAGCATTCACAGTGTCATTTTTCTGATCACCATCTCCTTGACAGAGAGCACGTTGGAATCACAACAGAGGCAGATATGGTGTATTGGTGAGTTTATTTACATACAGGTGTGAGGATGGTGCACAGGATGGTGGGTGCTGTACATAGAAATTGGAATCCAATGTTCCCATGTGATTCGGAAGTCTTGGTAGCTGAAATGTCCAGAGTAAAGTCCACAGTCATCTGATAAATGTGGTCAACTAGAGCTCCCCATGTCATGTGGGAGAGTTGGGTTGGCTTCGACAGGGCGTGCAGTTTGCACACAGAGGAAAAGTTCCAGAACAGGTGTTGGCTTCCTGGGGGATGTAGATGGCCATCGGCCTCTCAGTTTGGCCTCCTCGGACGGCCCCTCTTCTTGAGGGGGGACCCTCAGGTGCAGGCTGCGGCGGTGCAGGGACTCTCTGCCAGAGTCCTCCTCCCTCCCTGTGGCATTTGCAGTTGTTTCAGCAGCAGATGTTGTGGGCACACAGGGAGGTGAGGCCATGTTGGTGCTGATCTGGCGGAGGCATGTCAGTATGTCCCTATGCACCGCTGTCAGTTGTTCCAATGTGTCCCACTTGGACTCCATGCCAGACATGTGTGTCTCGACACGTGACATGTGTGTCTCGACAAGGGACATGTGGGAGTCCAAGCGGGCATGATGGGCAGCCTGCTGCTGTTGTATGTCCTTGAGGATCCCCACTACCTGGCTGACCTCTCCGGTGCTAGTCTGGTACGCATCCGCGATGCGTGCCAGTTGTGGGTCATCATGCAGTCCAGACCCCTCTGCAAAGAGCGACCTATGTCTACCACCCCTCCCACCACCCCTGGCGACACGTGCAGGACCTGCGGTGACACGCACAGGTGACTGTGGGCCCACTTGGGTGTTGTTCCTGGGCTCGTTGTCACCAGCTCCAGTTTGGACCTGGGTCCCTGCGCTGTTGTCATCTGTGGTCCTTGGTCTGTCCGTGTTGGCAGGGGTGGCCTGTGTGTTGGCAGTTGTTGGAGGGGTGGGTGCAGGGGGTGCAGATGTTGGTCCTGCTGGTGCTGCATGATGACTCACACCGGAGGGTCCAGCTTGTTCTTCGCCAACCAAGGAGTGCAGAGGCTGATCCACACCAGTGAGCTCAGTGTTCCCCGGAGCCTGGGACAGGGACTCCTCCTCGTCTGCTGCTGTGTCCCATCATCACCTGTTTTGGGGAGAGACACAGATTGTATGTTATGTTTCTACTGGCATCAATTGTTCAAACACCTGACAGTTGTGACTGTACCTCTGGATGTGGGCCAGGACATTGCATTCTCCTAAATTGTGACAGTCAGAGAGTGATATTGGTGTAGCACATTGTCCTGCCAACCTGTGGCATGTCAATGTGAATGTTGAGGTGTGTGCATGACCAGCATTGGTGGTATTTGGTTGCCATCCAGGCCTCCTTATCCCCCCAGCCCAGTTATCCCACCATGAAGCGTGCTTCCATTGCAGGGAGTGCAAGTTGTCTTTCAGGATGTCAGTCAATGGTGTCCTGCTGTTGGTTGTTGCACAGTTCCCAGCAGGGCCTTGTGCTCCCCCAGCAGTACCCAGTGTGAGCCATCTTGTGAGTCCTTTTCCACTCCCTGTGATGTGAGCATGGTTCAGGGTGGTGTTGATGGGCTAATTGTGAGGCTGACCAATATCTGTGACTACCACTCCCATCATGCTATTGCCTCCACCCCCTTCCCAGCATGCCCATCCTTCCTTCCTTTTGACCCTGCTTCCCTGTGGGGTGGGGTGCCTGTGCTGACAGGATGGCTGGGAGTGTTGTCCTGGCAGTTGTTTGGCTACAAGTCCCAAGAGTGTCCCTGTGCTTCACACAGCATAACCCAGGGTGGTGGTTCTTTGTGGGATCTTCAGTTAGGATGTGAGGCATTGCATTCTCCCAGGTGGGTTATGTGGAGTTCGTGTTGAGGGGGTGTGTGAGTGGAGGTGCTTGTAACTATGGTCAGTGCTGTGAGTCCTCCTTCCCACCCAGCCAGATATCCCACCATGGAACGTGCTTCCATTGCAGGGAGTGCAAGTTGTCTTTCAGGATGTCAGTCAGTGGTGTCCTGCTGTTGGTTGTTGCACAGTTCCCAGCAGGGCCTTGTGCCCCCCCAGCAGTACCCAGTGTCAGCCATCTTGTGAGTCCTTTTCCACTCCCTGTGATGTGAGCATGGTTCAGAGTGGTGTTGATGGGCCAATTATGAGGGTGACCAATATCTGTGCCTACAACTCCCATCCTGCTATTGCCTACACCCCCCTTCCCAGCATGCCCATACTTCCTTCCTTTTGAGTGGACTTCACTGTGTGTGAGTGTGACAGCAATGGCAAGATGGCTGACAGTGTGGTCCTGTTGTTTGTTGGTGCCCAGTTCCCAGCAGGGCCTTGTGCTCCCCACAGCTGTGGCCAGTGTCAGACATCTTTGAAGTGGCTTTTGACTCCCTGTGAGGTGTGCATGCTTCAGTGCTAACTTGCTGGGCCATGTGGGTGTGAGATGTTGATCTGTGACTACCACTCCCATCATGCTATTGCCTCCACCCCCCTTCCCAGCATGCCCATCCTTCCTTCCTTTTGACTCTGCTTCCCTGTGGGATGGGGTGCCTGTGCTGACAGGATGGCTGGGAGTGTTGTCCTGGCAGTTGTTTGGCTACAAGTCCCAAGAGTGTCCCTGTGCTTCACACAGCATAACCCATGGTGGTGGTTCTTTGTGGGATCTTCAGTTAGGATGTGAGGCATTGCATTCTCCCAGGTGGGTTATGTGGAGTTAGTGTTGAGGGTGTGTGTGAGGGGAGGTGCTTGTAACTATGCTCAGTGCTGTGAGTCCTCCTTCCCACCCAGCCAGATAACCCACCATGGAACGTGCTTCCATTGCAGGGAGTGCAAGTTGTCTTTCAGGATGTCAGTCAGTGGTGTCCTGCTGTTGGTTTTTGCACAGTTCCCAGCAGGGCCTTGTGCTCCCCCAGCAGTACCCAGTGTCAGCCATCTTGTCAGTTGTTTTCCACTCCCTGTGATGTGAGCATGGTTCAGAGTGGTGTTGATGGGCCAATTGTGAGGATGACCAATATCTGTGCCTACAACTCCCATCATGCTATTGCCTACACCCCCTTCCCAGCATGCCCATCCTTCCTTCCTTTTGACTCTGCTTCCCTGTTGGGTGGGGTGCCTGTGCTGACAGGATGGCTGGGAGTGTTGTCCTGGCAGTTGTTTGGCTACAAGTCCCAAGAGTGTCCCTGTGCTTCACACAGCATAACCCAGGGTGGTGGTTCTTTGTGGGATCTTCAGTTAGGATGTGAGGCATTGCATTCTCCCAGGTGGGTTATGTGGAGTTAGTGTTGAGGGTGTGTGTGAGGGGAGGTGCTTGTAACTATGCTCAGTGCTGTGAGTCCTCCTTCCCACCCAGCCAGATAACCCACCATGGAACGTGCTTCCATTGCAGGGAGTGCAAGTTGTCTTTCAGGATGTCAGTCAGTGGTGTCCTGCTGTTGGTTGTTGCACAGTTCCCAGCAGGGCCTTGTGCTCCCCCAGCAGTACCCAGTGTCAGCCATCTTGTGAGTCCTTTTCCACTCCCTGTGATGTGAGCATGGTTCAGAGTGGTGTTGATGGGCCAATTATGAGGGTGACCAATATCTGTGCCTACAACTCCCATCCTGCTATTGCCTACACCCCCTTCCCAGCATGCCCATACTTCCTTCCTTTTGAGTGGACTTCACTGTGTGTGAGTGTGACAGCAATGGCAAGATGGCTGACAGTGTGGTCCTGTTGTTTGTTGGTGCCCAGTTCCCAACAGGGCCTTGTGCTCCCCACAGCTGTGGCCAGTGTCAGACATCTTTGAAGTGGCTTTTGACTCCCTGTGAGGTGTGCATGCTTCTGTGCTAACTTGCTGGGCCATGTGGGTGTGAGATGTTGATCTGTGACTACCACTCACATCATGCTATTGCCTCCACCCCCCTTCCCAGCATGCCCATCCTTCCTTCCTTTTGACTCTGCTTCCCTGTGGGATGGGGTGCCTGTGCTGACAGGATGGCTGGGAGTGTTGTCCTGGCAGTTGTTTGGCTACAAGTCCCAAGAGTGTCCCTGTGCTTCACACAGCATAACCCATGGTGGTGGTTCTTTGTGGGATCTTCAGTTAGGATGTGAGGCATTGCATTCTCCCAGGTGGGTTATGTGGAGTTAGTGTTGAGGGTGTGTGTGAGGGGAGGTGCTTGTAACTATGCTCAGTGCTGTGAGTCCTCCTTCCCACCCAGCCAGATAACCCACCATGGAACGTGCTTCCATTGCAGGGAGTGCAAGTTGTCTTTCAGGATGTCAGTCAGTGGTGTCCTGCTGTTGGTTTTTGCACAGTTCCCAGCAGGGCCTTGTGCTCCCCCAGCAGTACCCAGTGTCAGCCATCTTGTCAGTTGTTTTCCACTCCCTGTGATGTGAGCATGGTTCAGAGTGGTGTTGATGGGCCAATTGTGAGGATGACCAATATCTGTGCCTACAACTCCCATCATGCTATTGCCTACACCCCCTTCCCAGCATGCCCATCCTTCCTTCCTTTTGACTCTGCTTCCCTGTTGGGTGGGGTGCCTGTGCTGACAGGATGGCTGGGAGTGTTGTCCTGGCAGTTGTTTGGCTACAAGTCCCAAGAGTGTCCCTGTGCTTCACACAGCATAACCCAGGGTGGTGGTTCTTTGTAGGATCTTCAGTTAGGATGTGAGGCATTGCATTCTCCCAGGTGGGTTATGTGGAGTTAGTGTTGAGGGTGTGTGTGAGGGGAGGTGCTTGTAACTATGCTCAGTGCTGTGAGTCCTCCTTCCCACCCAGCCAGATAACCCACCATGGAACGTGCTTCCATTGCAGGGAGTGCAAGTTGTCTTTCAGGATGTCAGTCAGTGGTGTCCTGCTGTTGGTTGTTGCACAGTTCCCAGTTGGGCCTTGTGCTCCCCCCAACAGTACCCAGTGTCAGCCATCTTGTGAGTCCTTTTCCACTCCCTGTGATGTGAGCATGGTTCAGAGTGGTGTTGATGGGCCAATTATGAGGGTGACCAATATCTGTGCCTACAACTCCCATCCTGCTATTGCCTACACCCCCCTTCCCAGCATGCCCATACTTCCTTCCTTTTGAGTGGACTTCACTGTGTGTGAGTGTGACAGCAATGGCAAGATGGCTGACAGTGTGGTCCTGTTGTTTGTTGGTGCCCAGTTCCCAGTAGGGCCTTGTGCTCCCCACAGCTGTGGCCAGTGTCAGACATCTTTGAAGTGGCTTTTGACTCCCTGTGAGGTGTGCATGCTTCAGTGCTAACTTGCTGGGCCATGTGGGTGTGAGATGTTGATCTGTGACTACCACTCCCATCATGCTATTGCCTCCACCCCCTTCCCAGCATGCCCATCCTTCCTTCCTTTTGACTCTGCTTCCCTGTGGGATGGGGTGCCTGTGCTGACAGGATGGCTGGGAGTGTTGTCCTGGCAGTTGTTTGGCTACAAGTCCCAAGAGTGTCCCTGTGCTTCACACAGCATAACCCATGGTGGTGGTTCTTTGTGGGATCTTCAGTTAGGATGTGAGGCATTGCATTCTCCCAGGTGGGTTATGTGGAGTTAGTGTTGAGGGTGTGTGTGAGGGGAGGTGCTTGTAACTATGCTCAGTGCTGTGAGTCCTCCTTCCCACCCAGCCAGATAACCCACCATGGAACGTGCTTCCATTGCAGGGAGTGCAAGTTGTCTTTCAGGATGTCAGTCAGTGGTGTTCTGCTGTTGGTTTTTGCACAGTTCCCAGCAGGGCCTTGTGCTCCCCCAGCAGTACCCAGTGTCAGCCATCTTGTCAGTTGTTTTCCACTCCCTGTGATGTGAGCATGGTTCAGAGTGGTGTTGATGGGCCAATTGTGAGGGTGACCAATATCTGTGACTACAACTCCCATCATGCTATTGCCTCCACCCCCTTCCCAGCATGCCCATCCTTCCTTCCTTTTGACTCTGCTTCCCTGTGGGGTGGGGTGCCTGTGCTGACAGTATGGCTGGGAGTGTTGTCCTGACAGTTGTTTGGCTACAAGTCCCAAGAGTGTCCCTGTGCTTCACACAGCATAACCCAGGGTGGTGGTTCTTTGTGGGATCTTCAGTTAGGATGTGAGGCATTGTATTCTCCCAGGTGGGTTATGTGGAGTTAGTGTTGAGGGTGTGTGTGAGGGGAGGTGCTTGTAACTATGGTCAGTGCTGTGAGTCCTCCTTCCCACCCAGCCAGATATCCCACCATGGAACGTGCTTCCATTGCAGGGAGTGCAAGTTGTCTTTCAGGATGTCAGTCAGTGGTGTCCTGCTGTTGGTTGTTGCACAGTTCCCAGCAGGGCATTGTGCTCCCCCCAGCAGTACCCAGTGTCAGCCATCTTGTCAGTTGTTTTCCACTCCATGTGATGTGAGCATGGTTCAGAGTGGTGTTGATGGGCCAATTGTGAGGGTGACCAATATCTGTGCCTACAACTCCCATCATCCTATTGCCTACACCCCCTTCCCAGCATGCCCATCCTTCCTTCCTTTTGACTCTGCTTACCTGTGGGGTGGGGTGCCTGTGCTGACAGGATGGCTGGGAGTGTTGTCCTGGCAGTTGTTTGGCTACAAGTCCCAAGAGTGTCCCTGTGCTTCACACAGCATAACCCATGGTGGTGGTTCTTTGTGGGATCTTCAGTTAGGATGTGAGGCATTGCATTCTCCCAGGTGGGTTATGTGGAGTTAGTGTTGAGGGTGTGTGTGAGGGGAGGTGCTTGTAACTATGCTCAGTGCTGTGAGTCCTCCTTCCCACCCAGCCAGATAACCCACCATGGAACGTGCTTCCATTGCAGGGAGTGCAAGTTGTCTTTCAGGATGTCAGTCAGTGGTGTCCTGCTGTTGGTTTTTGCACAGTTCCCAGCAGGGCCTTGTGCTCCCCCCAGCAGTACCCAGTGTCAGCCATCTTGTCAGTTGTTTTCCACTCCCTGTGATGTGAGCATGGTTCAGAGTGGTGTTGATGGGCCAATTGTGAGGATGACCAATATCTGTGCCTACAACTCCCATCATGCTATTGCCTACACCCCCCTTCCCAGCATGCCCATCCTTCCTTCCTTTTGACTCTGCTTCCCTGTTGGGTGGGGTGCCTGTGCTGACAGGATGGCTGGGAGTGTTGTCCTGGCAGTTGTTTGGCTACAAGTCCCAAGAGTGTCCCTGTGCTTCACACAGCATAACCCAGGGTGGTGGTTCTTTGTGGGATCTTCAGTTAGGATGTGAGGCATTGCATTCTCCCAGGTGGGTTATGTGGAGTTAGTGTTGAGGGTGTGTGTGAGGGAGGTGCTTGTAACTATGCTCAGTGCTGTGAGTCCTCCTTCCCACCCAGCCAGATAACCCACCATGGAACGTGCTTCCATTGCAGGGAGTGCAAGTTGTCTTTCAGGATGTCAGTCAGTGGTGTCCTGCTGTTGGTTGTTGCACAGTTCCCAGCAGGGCCTTGTGCTCCCCCAGCAGTACCCAGTGTCAGCCATCTTGTGAGTCCTTTTCCACTCCCTGTGATGTGAGCATGGTTCAGAGTGGTGTTGATGGGCCAATTATGAGGGTGACCAATATCTGTGCCTACAACTCCCATCCTGCTATTGCCTACACCCCCCTTCCCAGCATGCCCATACTTCCTTCCTTTTGAGTGGACTTCACTGTGTGTGAGTGTGACAGCAATGGCAAGATGGCTGACAGTGTGGTCCTGTTGTTTGTTGGTGCCCAGTTCCCAGCAGGGCCTTGTGCTCCCCACAGCTGTGGCCAGTGTCAGACATCTTTGAAGTGGCTTTTGACTCCCTGTGAGGTGTGCATGCTTCAGTGCTAACTTGCTGGGCCATGTGGGTGTGAGATGTTGATCTGTGACTACCACTCCCATCATGCTATTGCCTCCACCCCCTTCCCAGCATGCCCATCCTTCCTTCCTTTTGACTCTGCTTCCCTGTGGGATGGGGTGCCTGTGCTGACAGGATGGCTGGGAGTGTTGTCCTGGCAGTTGTTTGGCTACAAGTCCCAAGAGTGTCCCTGTGCTTCACACAGCATAACCCATGGTGGTGGTTCTTTGTGGGATCTTCAGTTAGGATGTGAGGCATTGCATTCTCCCAGGTGGGTTATGTGGAGTTAGTGTTGAGGGTGTGTGTGAGGGGAGGTGCTTGTAACTATGCTCAGTGCTGTGAGTCCTCCTTCCCACCCAGCCAGATAACCCACCATGGAACGTGCTTCCATTGCAGGGAGTGCAAGTTGTCTTTCAGGATGTCAGTCAGTGGTGTCCTGCTGTTGGTTTTTGCACAGTTCCCAGCAGGGCCTTGTGCTCCCCCAGCAGTACCCAGTGTCAGCCATCTTGTCAGTTGTTTTCCACTCCCTGTGATGTGAGCATGGTTCAGAGTGGTGTTGATGGGCCAATTGTGAGGATGACCAATATCTGTGCCTACAACTCCCATCATGCTATTGCCTACACCCCCTTCCCAGCATGCCCATCCTTCCTTCCTTTTGACTCTGCTTCCCTGTTGGGTGGGGTGCCTGTGCTGACAGGATGGCTGGGAGTGTTGTCCTGGCAGTTGTTTGGCTACAAGTCCCAAGAGTGTCCCTGTGCTTCACACAGCATAACCCAGGGTGGTGGTTCTTTGTAGGATCTTCAGTTAGGATGTGAGGCATTGCATTCTCCCAGGTGGGTTATGTGGAGTTAGTGTTGAGGGTGTGTGTGAGGGGAGGTGCTTGTAACTATGCTCAGTGCTGTGAGTCCTCCTTCCCACCCAGCCAGATAACCCACCATGGAACGTGCTTCATTGCAGGGAGTGCAAGTTGTCTTTCAGGATGTCAGTCAGTGGTGTCCTGCTGTTGGTTGTTGCACAGTTCCCAGCAGGGCCTTGTGCTCCCCCAACAGTACCCAGTGTCAGCCATCTTGTGAGTCCTTTTCCACTCCCTGTGATGTGAGCATGGTTCAGAGTGGTGTTGATGGGCCAATTATGAGGGTGACCAATATCTGTGCCTACAACTCCCATCCTGCTATTGCCTACACCCCCTTCCCAGCATGCCCATACTTCCTTCCTTTTGAGTGGACTTCACTGTGTGTGAGTGTGACAGCAATGGCAAGATGGCTGACAGTGTGGTCCTGTTGTTTGTTGGTGCCCAGTTCCCAGCAGGGCCTTGTGCTCCCCACAGCTGTGGCCAGTGTCAGACATCTTTGAAGTGGCTTTTGACTCCCTGTGAGGTGTGCATGCTTCAGTGCTAACTTGCTGGGCCATGTGGGTGTGAGATGTTGATCTGTGACTACCACTCCCATCATGCTATTGCCTCCACCCCCTTCCCAGCATGCCCATCCTTCCTTCCTTTTGACTCTGCTTCCCTGTGGGATGGGGTGCCTGTGCTGACAGGATGGCTGGGAGTGTTGTCCTGGCAGTTGTTTGGCTACAAGTCCCAAGAGTGTCCCTGTGCTTCACACAGCATAACCCATGGTGGTGGTTCTTTGTGGAATCTTCAGTTAGGATGTGAGGCATTGCATTCTCCCAGGTGGGTTATGTGGAGTTAGTGTTGAGGGTGTGTGTGAGGGGAGGTGCTTGTAACTATGCTCAGTGCTGTGAGTCCTCCTTCCCACCCAGCCAGATAACCCACCATGGAACGTGCTTCCATTGCAGGGAGTGCAAGTTGTCTTTCAGGATGTCAGTCAGTGGTGTCCTGCTGTTGGTTTTTGCACAGTTCCCAGCAGGGCCTTGTGCTCCCCCAGCAGTACCCAGTGTCAGCCATCTTGTCAGTTGTTTTCCACTCCCTGTGATGTGAGCATGGTTCAGAGTGGTGTTGATGGGCCAATTGTGAGGGTGACCAATATCTGTGACTACAACTCCCATCATGCTATTGCCTCCACCCCCCTTCCCAGCATGCCCATCCTTCCTTCCTTTTGACTCTGCTTCCCTGTGGGGTGGGGTGCCTGTGCTGACAGTATGGCTGGGAGTGTTGTCCTGACAGTTGTTTGGCTACAAGTCCCAAGAGTGTCCCTGTGCTTCACACAGCATAACCCAGGGTGGTGGTTCTTTGTGGGATCTTCAGTTAGGATGTGAGGCATTGTATTCTCCCAGGTGGGTTATGTGGAGTTAGTGTTGAGGGTGTGTGTGAGGGAGGTGCTTGTAACTATGGTCAGTGCTGTGAGTCCTCCTTCCCACCCAGCCAGATATCCCACCATGGAACGTGCTTCCATTGCAGGGAGTGCAAGTTGTCTTTCAGGATGTCAGTCAGTGGTGTCCTGCTGTTGGTTGTTGCACAGTTCCCAGCAGGGCCTTGTGCTCCCCCAGCAGTACCCAGTGTCAGCCATCTTGTGAGTCCTTTTCCACTCCCTGTGATGTGAGCATGGTTCAGAGTGGTGTTGATGGGCCAATTATGAGGGTGACCAATATCTGTGCCTACAACTCCCATCCTGCTATTGCCTACACCCCCTTCCCAGCATGCCCATACTTCCTTCCTTTTGAGTGGACTTCACTGTGTGTGAGTGTGACAGCAATGGCAAGATGGCTGACAGTGTGGTCCTGTTGTTTGTTGGTGCCCAGTTCCCAGCAGGGCCTTGTGCTCCCCACAGCTGTGGCCAGTGTCAGACATCTTTGAAGTGGCTTTTGACTCCCTGTGAGGTGTGCATGCTTCAGTGCTAACTTGCTGGGCCATGTGGGTGTGAGATGTTGATCTGTGACTACCACTCCCATCATGCTATTGCCTCCACCCCCTTCCCAGCATGCCCATCCTTCCTTCCTTTTGACTCTGCTTCCCTGTGGGATGGGGTGCCTGTGCTGACAGGATGGCTGGGAGTGTTGTCCTGGCAGTTGTTTGGCTACAAGTCCCAAGAGTGTCCCTGTGCTTCACACAGCATAACCCATGGTGGTGGTTCTTTGTGGGATCTTCAGTTAGGATGTGAGGCATTGCATTCTCCCAGGTGGGTTATGTGGAGTTAGTGTTGAGGGTGTGTGTGAGGGGAGGTGCTTGTAACTATGCTCAGTGCTGTGAGTCCTCCTTCCCACCCAGCCAGATAACCCACCATGGAACGTGCTTCCATTGCAGGGAGTGCAAGTTGTCTTTCAGGATGTCAGTCAGTGGTGTCCTGCTGTTGGTTTTTGCACAGTTCCCAGCAGGGCCTTGTGCTCCCCCCAGCAGTACCCAGTGTCAGCCATCTTGTCAGTTGTTTTCCACTCCCTGTGATGTGAGCATGGTTCAGAGTGGTGTTGATGGGCCAATTGTGAGGATGACCAATATCTGTGCCTACAACTCCCATCATGCTATTGCCTACACCCCCTTCCCAGCATGCCCATCCTCCCTTCCTTTTGACTCTGCTTCCCTGTTGGGTGGGGTGCCTGTGCTGACAGGATGGCTGGGAGTGTTGTCCTGGCAGTTGTTTGGCTACAAGTCCCAAGAGTGTCCCTGTGCTTCACACAGCATAACCCAGGGTGGTGGTTCTTTGTAGGATCTTCAGTTAGGATGTGAGGCATTGCATTCTCCCAGGTGGGTTATGTGGAGTTAGTGTTGAGGGTGTGTGTGAGGGGAGGTGCTTGTAACTATGCTCAGTGCTGTGAGTCCTCCTTCCCACCCAGCCAGATAACCCACCATGGAACGTGCTTCATTGCAGGGAGTGCAAGTTGTCTTTCAGGATGTCAGTCAGTGGTGTCCTGCTGTTGGTTGTTGCACAGTTCCCAGCAGGGCCTTGTGCTCCCCCCAACAGTACCCAGTGTCAGCCATCTTGTGAGTCCTTTTCCACTCCCTGTGATGTGAGCATGGTTCAGAGTGGTGTTGATGGGCCAATTATGAGGGTGACCAATATCTGTGCCTACAACTCCCATCCTGCTATTGCCTACACCCCCTTCCCAGCATGCCCATACTTCCTTCCTTTTGAGTGGACTTCACTGTGTGTGAGTGTGACAGCAATGGCAAGATGGCTGACAGTGTGGTCCTGTTGTTTGTTGGTGCCCAGTTCCCAGCAGGGCCTTGTGCTCCCCACAGCTGTGGCCAGTGTCAGACATCTTTGAAGTGGCTTTTGACTCCCTGTGAGGTGTGCATGCTTCAGTGCTAACTTGCTGGGCCATGTGGGTGTGAGATGTTGATCTGTGACTACCACTCCCATCATGCTATTGCCTACACCCCCTTCCCAGCATGCCCATCCTTCCTTCCTTTTGACTCTGCTTCCCTGTGGGATGGGGTGCCTGTGCTGACAGGATGGCTGGGAGTGTTGTCCTGGCAGTTGTTTGGCTACAAGTCCCAAGAGTGTCCCTGTGCTTCACACAGCATAACCCATGGTGGTGGTTCTTTGTGGAATCTTCAGTTAGGATGTGAGGCATTGCATTCTCCCAGGTGGGTTATGTGGAGTTAGTGTTGAGGGTGTGTGTGAGGGGAGGTGCTTGTAACTATGCTCAGTGCTGTGAGTCCTCCTTCCCACCCAGCCAGATAACCCACCATGGAACGTGCTTCCATTGCAGGGAGTGCAAGTTGTCTTTCAGGATGTCAGTCAGTGGTGTCCTGCTGTTGGTTTTTGCACAGTTCCCAGCAGGGCCTTGTGCTCCCCCCAGCAGTACCCAGTGTCAGCCATCTTGTCAGTTGTTTTCCACTCCCTGTGATGTGAGCATGGTTCAGAGTGGTGTTGATGGGCCAATTGTGAGGGTGACCAATATCTGTGACTACAACTCCCATCATGCTATTGCCTCCACCCCCCTTCCCAGCATGCCCATCCTTCCTTCCTTTTGACTCTGCTTCCCTGTGGGGTGGGGTGCCTGTGCTGACAGTATGGCTGGGAGTGTTGTCCTGACAGTTGTTTGGCTACAAGTCCCAAGAGTGTCCCTGTGCTTCACACAGCATAACCCAGGGTGGTGGTTCTTTGTGGGATCTTCAGTTAGGATGTGAGGCATTGTATTCTCCCAGGTGGGTTATGTGGAGTTAGTGTTGAGGGTGTGTGTGAGGGGAGGTGCTTGTAACTATGGTCAGTGCTGTGAGTCCTCCTTCCCACCCAGCCAGATATCCCACCATGGAACGTGCTTCCATTGCAGGGAGTGCAAGTTGTCTTTCAGGATGTCAGTCAGTGGTGTCCTGCTGTTGGTTGTTGCACAGTTCCCAGCAGGGCATTGTGCTCCCCCCAGCAGTACCCAGTGTCAGCCATCTTGTCAGTTGTTTTCCACTCCATGTGATGTGAGCATGGTTCAGAGTGGTGTTGATGGGCCAATTGTGAGGGTGACCAATATCTGTGCCTACAACTCCCATCATCCTATTGCCTACACCCCGCTTCCCAGCATGCCCATCCTTCCTTCCTTTTGACTCTGCTTACCTGTGGGGTGGGGTGCCTGTGCTGACAGGATGGCTGGGAGTGTTGTCCTGGCAGTTGTTTGGCTACAAGTCCCAAGAGTGTCCCTGTGCTTCACACAGCATAACCCAGGGTGGTGGTTCTTTGTGGGATCTTCAGTTAGGATGTGAGGCATTGCATTCTCCCAGGTGGGTTATGTGGAGTTAGTGTTGAAGGGGTGTGTGAGGGGAGGTGCTTGTAACTATGGTCAGTGCTGTGAGTCCTCCTTCCCACCCAGCCAGATATCCCACCATGGAACGTGCTTCCATTGCAGGGAGTGCAAGTTGTCTTTCAGGATGTCAGCCAGTGGTGTCCTGCTGTTGGTTGTTGCACAGTTCCCAGCAGGGCCTTGTGCTCCCCCAGCAGTACCCAGTGTCAGCCATCTTGTCAGTTGTTTTCCACTCCCTGTGATGTGAGCATGGTTCAGAGTGGTGTTGATGGGCCAATTGTGAGGGTGACCAATATCTGTGACTACAACTCCCATCATGCTATTGCCTACACCCCCCTTCCCAGCATGCCCATACTTCCTTACTTTTGAGTGGACTTCACTGTGTGTGAGTGTGACAGCAATGGCAAGATGGCTGACAGTGTGGTCCTGTTGTTTGTTGGTGCCCAGTTCCCATCAGGGCCTTGTGCTCCCCACAGCAGTACCCAGTGTCAGCCATCTTGTCAGTTGTTTTCCACTCCCTGTGATGTGAGCATGGTTCAGAGTGGTGTTGATGGGCCAATTGTGGATGTGACCAATATCTGTGACTACCACTCCCATCATGCTATTGGCTACACTGACTTCACCAGCATACACAGAATTCCTTCCTTTCAGTGAGCTTCCTGTGAGGTGGTGTTCTAGTGGTGGGTAAATATCTGGGAGTGTTTGTTGGTTCTATTTGTGCCACTGCCTTGCTGTATTTGTTGTTAGGTTTGTACATGTCATGACACAGTTACATATCACTATGAGATGGCAGGTATTGTGTTTGTCTGACTAGCATTCACATCTTGGGATGAATATCTTTTGGTTGCTGTGTATTTGCTAAGGGTGCATGGTTTGCCTATCCCCTTGACTGTGATGTGTTTGTGTTGTCACACCATATTGTGTATATTAGTTGTGTACTCACCAGGCTCTGGGATGTCTGTTAGTCCGTATAAGCTCACTGGTGGTAGGATGGCCTGCACCTTCTCCTCCCAGGGCCTGAAGTATACTGGTTTTGCAGGAGGGCCACTGCTGGTGTGCTGGCTGAGGATGTAGTCCTTTTTGAGTAGGTCCCGGACCCTCCTGCGCACATCATACCACCTGTTCTGGATGTCTTCCTTTGTGCGCAAACATGGTGATTGTGCGTTCACCCTGTCGACAATCCTCACCCACATCTTGGTTTTCTGCGACATGGGGGTCTGTTGTACCAATGTACCAAACAACTGTGGCTCTACCCTCAGGATCTCGTCTACCAGGACTTCCAATTCACTATCTAGGAACTTATGGTTCTTCTTTGGGGGCATGGTGATGGGTGGTGGTGGTGATTGATGTGTGTGTGTGTGCAAGTGGGGGTGTGAGTGTAGGTTTAGCTGGGTGTGTGTGAGGGTGCTATTTGTAGGTGTGGTAATGGTGTGTGGCTTGTGTGATGTATGAGCTGTGAGTGTGTCTGTGGTTGCTGTGTGATGGTGTTCTGTGCTGGCAGGTCAGTGGAAATTGCAAAGGATCATGGTAGGGATTTGTGGCATTTATGTAGGTGGAGTTGGAGGTGTGTCCTTGTTCCATTTTTTTTCCCTCCCTGTATTTATTGGCTTTGTGGTTGCTTGTTTGGCCCTTTTAAAAAAAAAAAATCCTTGGGTTTTTGGTGCATGTAGGAGTCGTTCTTGTGTCCGAGTAGGATGCTGCAGTTGTCTGGTGCGATCTTGTCCGACTCGTTACCGCTGTGTGTCAGCTAGGTTTCATATGCGGCATACGAGTCGGTCGCGGAGTATTGGGTTGCTTCGGCTGGGTTTTGTATGCGTGTCGGTCGTACGGCTTGTGCTCCGGGCGAGTCGGTCGTGTTTTGCACGCACAGCATCGTACTACGCGGGTCGGAGTTCGCGGGTACGCTTTCGCTCGGGTTCAATCCGGTGCGTGTCGGTCGGTTCGTTTCGCGTGATTTCCCGGCCGGATGGCTTGTTTCTGTCCGGCTCGGTCGGTCGTTTTGTATTCCGTCCGAGTCGGTCGGATTTCACATGCATTTCATCGTACTACCCGGGTCGTACGGCACCGGTCCGAGTCGGTCGGACTAAATTCCCGTACCGAGTCGGTCGGTATTTTTTCCGGCCCGAATCGGATTCGGCCCCATAGTGTCTGTGTGATTGCATTAGTGCGTATGTAGTGTCTGAGTGATTACAAGAGTAAATGAGTCATGCCTGAGTGAATGGACGAGTGCATGGGTAGTGTCTGAGTGAATGCTTGAGTGCAAGAGTAGTGCCTGACCGATTGCATAAGTGCAGGGGTACTGCCTGAGTGATTGCATGAGTGCATGGATAGTGTCTGAGTGACTTTATGAGTGCAAGAGTAATGTCTGGGTGATTGGAGGGGTGCATGGGTACTGTGTGAGTAAAAGCATTGATATACCACCTTCTTCAGCACTTTAGTAAATGACAACAATCATCTATAAAAAATGTACATGAAACATAGTTACAAATCAAATATATATACATAACATCTTTACATATATAGAGTTCAGTGACAACGTTCCCACTCACACACAGAAATAACTTCCCATTAAACCCAGAGTGCTCCATCTATTTTTAGATGAGTTATCTATAAATTTCATCTTACTTTTAGTAAAAATTTCTTGATTAAAGAACAAGTTTTCTATAAAAAGACGGTGATGAGTTAGCGTTTATTATGATTGTCCAAGGTCAGCACTTAACAACTTTCATGCTTCTTATCAGTTGTTTACTCTATAACAGAAAACCCTTTTTTAGTGTTCTGTTTTTTATCAAAATGCATCACTTCTTAAATATACTTGCATCATCTTACCTCCTGATTGGTATTTATATCTTAAACCACAAGTATATATGTGAATTAATCCCTCTGTGATAAACAAGGGCTGTTAAGTTTAACAATTCAAGTCAGAAGGGCTAATTCCCTCTCATCAATTATATAGATGTATCCTCTTTTTTTAAAACCCGATATAGTGCTCACCTTCAATTTAATTAACCTTTTCCACTTTTTTCGTTCTGATGAGGACAATGGTTAAGAATCACTTTGAAAGCAATTGCGTTGCAAAACCGCCAATTTTCTTTACTTTCTTGGTCAGTTACACCCTTTTTTTTATAATTTAAGGGGATAAACAAAGTCCATATGTGATTTTCAATTTCAAACGAGACTAGCCACTCATAATGATGTTAAATTCATAATATTAAGAATATCGTTATAGATGTGCAAATATTACTTCATAGGAAAAATCAAAGGCAGTATTGCCACCCATTTCAGCCTCTAGTGCGCTCTCACTTATATACAATTTAAAAGTTTCTGTGCAGTTTGAAAAAATGTGTGCAGTTTAAAAACTATTTTTTATGGGTGCTATACTATGGCCATCTGAGGTTTGCATACAGTTGCATAATTCACAAATCCAACTTCATAGCCTCCTCAATTTTTAGTCATGTCTGTTGTTTTTAGTTATAATTGCATATATCTAGTAAACCTCACCTCTCACTGTCTGCTAAACTTTTAGTAACAATGGGGATTCAGTTGCAACTTATAACCATCTCTCTATGTACCTGTATCTAATCTCACTTCCCACATTTTTATAATATGGATGGTGGCTTTGTTTTTAAACCCACACGGAGACAAAAACATAGGCAAAATACTCCCGTAGGCTACTATTCTAAAGATTTAATATTGGGGACAAGATATTAATTAAACATAATCACTGTCCCTGCGAACACGGTACATAATAGAGTCCCTCATTACATTGTAAAAAGCCCTAGTCTTTAAAGAGCATACTTCCCCCTTTTTTTTAGGTGCTGGACCCGATCGTGGTTTATTAAAAGACTTTCAAAACTATTAAATTCACCAAAAGTATTTATTCAAGGCAAGATAAACTGTTGTTTCATTTCTCCCAAAAGAACTCACATGTTTAATGAGCATTCTATCCCCGATAAAAGACTTCCAAACTCACCGTGAGTGTTTGTTAGACTTGGCTTTTTCAGCGGGTTTACCCCCAGACTTTTTGCTTTTTGGCCTCCTGTTTTTGACCCTGTGTGTGTTGGTTTTAGGACTCTGGGCACTTTACCACTGCTAATCAGTGCTAAAGTGCATATGCTCTCTGTGTAAAATATGTTATGGATTGGTATTTCCATGATTGGCCTATTTGATTTATGTGTCAGTCCCTAGTAAAGTGCACTGCGAGTGCCAGGGCCTATAAATCAAATGGTGTTGGTGGGCTGCAGCACTGGATTGTGCCACCCACGCAAACAGCCCATAAAGTGTAACTCTGGCCTGCCATTGCAGAGCCTGTGCGCAGCCTGGGGCTGCCATGTCGACTTGGCAAGTGCACACACTTGCAAGTCCCTAAACCTTCCCTTTTCTACATGTTAGTCACCCCTAAGGTAGGCCCAAGGTACCCCTGTGGGCAGGGTGCATTGTATGTGAAAGGTAGGACATGCCCTGGTGTGTGTGGCATGTCCTGATAGTGAATTACAGCCTATTTCGTTTTTCACTATTGCAAGGCTACCTGTTCTCCATAGGCCAGAATGGGCAGTTTTGATTATTACAGCTTATAATCCTAACTGACCCAGGGAACATGGTAGAAAAACGAATTTAGTATGCCTGGACTCAGAATGATAAAATACATATTTTAGTGAAGTTGATTTTAACATTCTGTGTTTGAAAATACCACTTTTAGAAAGTGGGTATTTTCTTGTCTAACCATCCAAGCCTGCCTCTGCTAGGTTGTGTATTCCTTGTCTGGAGTGTGAGTGACAGGGGCTGGGGGATGCCAGGAGACAGGGTGAGTCAGCACAGGGCTGAATAGCAAGATCTACATGTAGATGGGTGGGAGGGGTCGCACCTGGGCCCTGAATAGGACAGTGCCTTCCCTCCACAATGCTGGCTCCACCTCCTGTGGTGCGTCTGATGTCCCTGGCCTACTCACTGAAAGAAGGGACGGAGACTTGTCAACAAAGTGCTCCAGAACTGGTTTGGACTAGGCAAAGGCTTCTCTGCCTCCAGAGAACAAAGGAATTTGGGATGTAAATATTGGGGCCCTGACCCCATGAAATTAGAACTCTTATGGATCAAGAAGACTGCCAAGAAGAAGAGCTGGAGAAGCTGTGAGGAGGAACTACCACTTTGCTGTGTGCTTTGCTGTGTTGGCCTGCAGTGGCTGCTTCTTGCTTGGGCAGTGAAAGGACTGGAACTGAACTTTCTGCAATCTACTTTGTGAGTGTCTCCAAGGGCTTGAGGTAGAGCTTGCCCCCTGTTCAAGAAGTCTCAGGAACAGCAAAGACTTCAACCCCGACGTCGACGACGCCGCTGCCGACGCCGTGTCCTGAAAGCACCGCAGAGGGCACCGCCGCAACGCCGCACCGCGACCCTGGTCTCACCGACGACGCCTGCTGACGCCGCCACCGAGCCGCTGCTCGCACCGCGAACTGTGGGCACCGCACTTCGCACCGCCTCGCTTCACGACGACGCTGTGGTATCCCCGACGATGCCGCTCCACGCCGGACTCGACGCCGCTGCTTGCACCGTGGTTTGGGGGCACCGCTCATAAGTTACACGACGCACCGCCCTCATCCCGCACCGCAGCCTTGGCCCACCGACGCCGGTGCCATCGACTCCAGTTCGTCAGCCGACGACAGCGCTGCAGCTACGACGACGCCGCTGCTGCACCGTGACCTGCCAGCACCGTGACGAGCATCGCCTTCATCTCACACCGCGACCCTGGTCTCACCGACGACGCCATCCGACGCCGCCACCGAGCCGCTGCTCGCACCGCGACCTGAGGGCACCGCACGCCGCACCGCTGCACTTCACACCGCAGCATCCGATGCCGGCCGGCGCCAGCGCTCCTGACTTCAACCGAGGAGATCGATCTGCAACACGTGTGACTTCGAGGGCCCCGACGACGCCCGCACCGACCTCCGGAACCGACACCTGCGGACGCCGTGTCTTCGGAAGCTCACCGCGAGGTCATCGACGCCCTGCATTTCTGAAAGGTACTGTTTGCGGGTCTTCCCGACACCGTAGCTGACCCGCGACGCCGCGGTCAGCCAGAACTGTTTGGATTTGTTTGTTCACGACGCCGTAATAGCCCCGGACGGAGCTATCGACATCAAGGAACTGTTTTTAAAGACATTTTGAGAAGTAACTATTTTTGAAGTACTGTACAGTGGATTTTTATCGTATTTGGTCTTGTTTTAAAGTATATAAAAATATTGGATATTTTTCTAAACTGGTGTGGTGTCAGTTTGTAGTGCTTACACTGTATTACTGTTGGTTATGTGCAAATGCTTTACACACTGCCTCTAGAATAAGCCTGACTGCTCGTGCCAAGCTACCAAGGGGGTGAGCAGGGGTTATTTTAGGAGTGTAACTCCCTTACCCTGACTAGGAAGAAGGGTCCCTACTTGGACAAAGGTGCAAGCCCTTGCCAACTAGAGATCCCATTTCTAACAGTGTTTATTTAAAACAGGATGCCTGTTCCCGCTTCTGTCTTTCAGAGAAGTGAAACCGAGTCTCACTCTTTATGCTCCCTTTATACGTGCTGGATCTCAAATCGCGTAGGACCACGTGTTCTCAATTTAAATACAATTAAAACTTTATTTACACATGCTGGGTGAGGAGAAAGGCCATAACATCATTTGAATTAGCTTATAGCTTTATGTAAACACGCCGCATGAACAAAGCATCATACTGTGATGTATTGCTTCCTTAGATTCAATTTCAACTTTATTTAAATACTGCGAGTCAAGCAGCAACGTATTACAAGGCATATATTATGTAGCATACATAGACTCTATGCCAAAACGGCGGTGATTAGTGAATAATTTTTTAAAAAGGGAGCCATATTTATCATACTGACCTTTTGTTGTTCTAATCACCAGAACATTGCCATAATTAAATGGTGACTACTAGAGACACTCTCTTCAAAGCTTTATTAGTATTTATACTCATTCTTTAACACATTAACAAACAGCTCACCAATGGGTATTATATTGCGGCCATAAACTTCTTATTGTTGTCCATGTTTATAGCATTAATGATCCCTATCTAAATAATGACATCTGTAGATCTAAGGATGTTTTATCAACCACCATATTCTATTATAATGATTAGTATTAAAATTTAGATATTACTACTCCAAATGCTGAAAAATCAAGCGGAATTACATATATAATTAAATAAGACCAGTCAATCATAACCGATCATTGTTTCCGTGACCCCTATTTCTCGCTTTACAGTTTATCCTAATTATCAAGGGCCATCTCATTAAGTTGCTTCTACAATATTAACCTTTCCCATTCTTCCCTATTGTTTAAACCTTATCTGAATGTGTCAAATTTACTCATATAGTATTGCTCTCTTCTTTTTCTTTTTATATCTACGTCACCACCTCTCATTGGGCATTTAATACCTTCTAAGATTGACCATCTGATGTCTTTCATAGTATGTTTATTCTGTTGCCAATGTTCGGTCAGTGGAGCGTTCTTCTTGTTAGTCCTGATTGCAGATCTATGCTCATTCAATCTTGTTCTCATCTCTTTGCTGGTCGCACCTACGTACCCTTTGCCACAGGGACATATTATCAGGTACATAACATTTTTGGCTCTGCAATTCAGGAGGGATCTATATCTATGTTTCATGACGTTGTATTCTATACAATCACCCTGAATCATAGATCCACAGTTCACACAATTTCCGCAAGGGAAATTCCCTTCTATTATTTTGCCATTTAGTAAACTAGTTTGTTGGGGCACCTTTAGTTCCTTGTATGTATGTACTAATTAATTTCGGATTGTTCTATTTCTTCTAAAGGCGAAGATAGGTTTAGGAATTTCCTGGTTACCTATGCCATTCAACAGGGTCCATGATCTATTTATCAAATTCTTGATTTTATTACTGACGTTTGAAAAATTGGTTATAGCCACTATCCTTTTATCCTTGTCAGTTTCTATTTTGTCCTTATCTGCAAAAATATTATCTCTATTAAAATATTCAGCATGCTTATATGCCTATTTAATGAGCCTATTTGGGTATCCTCGATCATGTAACTTCTTTTTTAGACGGTCTTTTTTGTTTGTACAATTTCTTTTTAGTCGCAAAAACTGTCCGTAGGGTATATTATCCATTTGGGAGCTAGTATGGTTGCTATTATAATGCAGAGTTGTATTCCTGTCAGATGGTTTAGTGTAGAGTTCTACTTCTAACTTCTTATCGACTGCCTTAATGCTAATATCTAAAAAGTTACAAACTGCCTGGCTAATTGTGGATGTAAACTTCAAGTTTACATCTCCGTAGTCGATCTATTGAATGAACTCCTCTAATGTACATCTATCACCTTGCCATATAAAGAAAACTGGAGTTGCTAGATGTATAAAACAGAGGTATACGTCTATTTGTATGTTTCTTTTACATATGATGCTAGTAGCAAAAGGTGCAGAGATATCCATGCATGCTTTCAGGAATCTGGTGAGACTTACGAGAGAGTCATGTGAAGGATTGATGCTTAATATTTGGGTAGGCCCAACACCCTTAGTAGTATTACAATGGTGAAGCTGCAGCACAAAAGTGAGGTTTAAGACATGTTGGTAGAGGGATTAGTGATTAGGCTACTTTGTATGAGTTTGTGGAAAGGTACAGTTGAAATATGTCGCAAAATGTTGGTTTTCTGCTTCAAATGGGAAGTGCAGTCTGTGAAGTTTTAAGGTCTGCATGGTCTTGTGACTGACGTATGTGTCTACTTGCACATCTATTCTCATACATGTTATGCATTTAAAGATGGTAGACGTATAAAACTCAGGTATATGTCTATTTGTATGTTTTTTTTATATATGGAGGCACTAGCAAAAGGTACAGACACATGCAAGTATGCTTTCGGGAATATGGTGAGACTTATAAGAGAGACAAGGGAAGGACTGCTGCTTTACATTTGGATAGGCCCAACACCCTGAGTAGTATTACAATGGTGAAGCTGAAGCACAAAAGTGAGGTTTAAGACATATTGGTAAAGGGATTAGTGATTAGGCTATTTTGTATGAGTCTGTGGTAAGCAACACTTGAAATACACTGCATAATTTTCAGTGTCTGCTTGAAATGGGAAGTGCAGTGTCCGAAGTTTGAAGGTATCCATGGTCTTGTGATTGAGGTATGTGTCTACTTGCACATGTATTCTTATATTTGTTATGCATCTGGAGATGCTAGATGTATAAAACAGAGGTATATGTCTATTTTTATGTTTCTTTTACATATGATGCTAGTAGGAAAAGGTGCAGAGACATGCATGCATGCTTTCAGGAATATGGTGAGACCTACAAGAGAGACAAGTGAAGGATTGCTTCTTTATATTTGGGTAGGCCCAACACACTGAGTATTATCAAAATGGTGAAGCTGCAGCACAAAAAGGAGGTTTAAGACATGTTGTTAGAGGGATTAGTGATTAGGCTACTTTGTATGAGTCTGTGGAAAGGTAAACTTGAAATACACTGCATATTTTTCGGTGTCTGCTTGAAATAGGAACTGCAGTCTCTGAATTTTTAAGGTGTGCATGATCTTGTGACTGATGTAAGTGTCTACTTGCACATGTATTCTTATACTTGGTATGCATCTGGAGATGCTAGATGTATAAAACAGAGGTATACGTCTATTTGTATGCTTCTTTTACATATGATGCTAGTAGGAAAAGGTGCAAAGACATGCATGCATGCTTTCAGGAATATGGTGAGGCTTACAAGAGAGACATGTGAAGGATTGCTGCTTTATATTTGGGTAGGCCCAACACCCTGTGTAGCATTACAATAGTGAAGCTGCAGCATAAAAGTGATGTTTAAGACATGTTGGTAGAGGGATTAGTGATTAGGCTACTTTGTATGAGTCTCTGGAAAGGTACAGTTGAAATATGTTGTAAAATTTTAGTTTCCTGCTTCAAATGGGAAGTGCAGTCTGTGAAGTTTTAAGGTCTGCATGGCCTTGTGACTGACGTATGTGTCTACATGCACATGTATTCTCATACATGTTATGCATTTGGAGATGGTAGATGTATAAAACACAGGTATATGTCTATTTGTATGTTTATTTATATATGGTTGCACTAGCAAAAGGTACAGACACATGCAAGTATGCTTTCGGGAATATGGTGAGACTTATAACAGAGACATGAGAAGGGTTGCTGCTTGGTTGCTGCTTTGTATTTGGCTAGGTCCTGCACTCTGAGTGGTAGTAAAATGGTGAAGCTGTAGCTCGAAAGTGAGGTTTAAGGCATGTTGACAGAGGGTTTAGTGACTAGGCTACTTTGTATGAGTCTGTGGAAAGCTACACTTGAAATACACCGCATAATTTTCTGTGTCTTGTTGAAATGGGAAGTGCAGTCTGTGAAGTTTTATGGTCTGCATAGTCTTGTGATTGATGTATGTCTGTACTTACACATGTATTCTCATACATCTCATGCATTTGAAGATGTAGACATATAAAACAAAGGTATACGTCTATTTGTATGTTTATTTTATGTATGATGGCATTTTCAAAAGGGACAGAGACATGCATGCATGCTTTTGGAAAACAGTGATATTTAAAACAGAGATATAGAAACGCTTGCTGCATTATATTTGGATAAGCCCAACACCCTGAGTAGTAGTAGAATGGTTAATCTGCAGCACAAAAGTTAGGTTTAAGACATGTCGGCAGAGGGATTAGTGGTTAGGCTACCTTGTATGAGTCTATGGTAAGCAACACTTGAAATATGCTGCATAATTTTCGGAGTCTGCTTGAAATGGGAAATGTAGTCTGTGAAGTTTTACGGTTTGCATGGTCTTGTGAATGACATATGTGTCTACTTGCACATGTATACTCATACAGGTTATGCATTTGAAGAAGGTAAACGCATAAAATACAGGTATACGTCTATTTGTATGTTTCTTTTACATATTATGCTAGCACAAAAAGGTCCAGGGACATGCATGCTTTCAGGAATACGGTGAGACTTACAAGAGAGACATGTGAAGGATTGAGGCTTTATATTTGGGTAGGCTCAACACCCTGAGTACTAGTAGAATGCCATACCCATGGGTCCCCCCTGTGTGTGACTCGCACGGCTACGCGTACAGGGGGGGTCCGACACGGACCCCCAAAGTCCGGCTACGACTGCTCTTTTGAGCCGGACGACGCGAGTCGGTCGGACTGCTTGCGGCGCGCATCGTACTTGCCCGGCCGGGGAACGTCTCCATTGCGCGGTGCGAGTCGTGTCCGTGCGAGTCGGTCGGAGCGGTTCGGACCCGCGTACGAGTCGGTCGGCGATTTCGCGTGCGCTCGCATCGTACTCGCTCGGCCGGACGCACGTACGAATCGGTCGGGAAAGAGGGCTCCGAATCGGATCCGGTTAAGCCGAATCCGATTCGGTGCCCTACGGCCGAGATCGGAATCGGCCCCAAAGTCTTTTTCTTCAGTGTAACATTTTGCACTTCATCTAATTTCCTCTTTTTTCTTTCCTTTAAATAGTACTGTTTTTTTCTTGCCTTCTCTTTTGATCTTTTTTCCCCATAGTCAATCTTTCTTACCAATAAATGTAAATATCTGAAAAACAAACAGAAGTTTAAATAATTAGTTAAATAATTTTATACTTTTAAAATAATTATATGTAAATATTCATATCAATAAATAAACAAATACATGGCACCTGGGTATAGAACAAGCTATATCAGACACTGTGCAATGCCTTCATTAAGAAGACTTCACAAGCTGTGCGACAGAACGACAGAGCAGAACTAAAAGATTTCTCTACCAGTAGGCAAACCAAACCAGGTTCAGAGGCATAACACATCAGACAATAGATGTAGAAGTAGACACATACGTCATTCACAAGACCATAAAGTCCCTTAAACTTCACACACTGCCATTCCCATTTCAAGGCAACACCTAAATTGGTGCCATCATATATAGAATAAACATACAACCAGACACCTAAAACTTTGCGATGTATTTCAACTGTACCTTTCCACACACTCATACAAAGTAGCCTAATCATTAATCCATCTACCAACATGTCTTATACCTCACATTTGTGCTGCAGCTTCACCATTGTAATACTACTCAGGGTGTTGGGCCTACCAAAATGTAAAGCAGCAGTCCTTCCCATGTCTTACTTGTAAGTCTCACCATATTCCTGAAAGCATGCATGCATGTCTCTGCACCTTTTCCTACTAGCATCATATGTAAAAGAAACATACAGATAGACAATTGCCTCTGTTTTATACATCTAGCATCTCCAGATGCATAACATGTATAAGAATACATGTGCAAGTAGATATATACCTCAGTCACGAGACCATGCACACCTTAAAACTTCAGGCACTGCACTTCCCATTGCAAGCAGACACCGAAAATTATGCGTTGTATTTCAAGTGTACCCATCCAAAGACTCATACAAATGTGCCTAATCAGTAATCCATCTACCAACATGTCTTAAACCTCACTTTTGTGCTGCAGCTTCACCATTGTAATACTACTCAGGGTGTTGAGCCTACCCAAATATAAAGCAGCAATGCTTCACATGTCTCTCTTGTAAGTCTCACCATTTTCCTGAAAGCATGCATGCATGTCTCTGCACCATTTCCTACCAGCATCATGTGTAAAAGAAACATACAAATAGACGTATAGCTGTATTTTATACCTTTACTATCTTCAAATGCATAACATGTATGCGAATAAATGTGCAAGTAGACACAAATGTCATTCACAAAACCATGCAAACCTTAAAACTTCACAGACTACACGTCCCATTTCAAGCAGACTCCGAAAACTATGCCGCACATTTAAGTGTTGCTTACCACAGACTCATACAAAGTAGCCTAATCACTAATCCCTCTGCCAACATGTCTTAAACCTCACATTTGTGCTGCAGATTAACCATTCTATTACTACTCAATGTGTTGGGCTTATCCGAATATAATGCAGCAACCGTTTCTATGTCTCTGTTGTAAATTTCACTGTATTCCTAAAAGCATGGATGCATGTATCTGTACATTTTGAAAATGCCATCATACATTAAAAAAAACTACAAATAGACGTATACCTGTGTTTTATATGTCTACATCTTCAAATGCATGAGATTTATGAGAATACATGTGTAAGTACAGACATACATAATCACAAGACCATGCAGACCTTAAAACTTCACAGACTGCACTTCCCATTTGGAGCAGACACCTAAAAATTTGCAAAATATTTCAACTTTACCTTTCCACAGACTTATACAAAGTAGCCTAATCACTAATCCCTCTAGCAACATGTCTTAAACATCACTTTTCTGCTGCAGCTTCACCATTGTAATACTACTCAGGGTGTTGGGCCTACCCAAATATAAGGCAGCAATCCTTCACATGTCTCCCTTGTAAGTCTCACCATATTCCTGAAACCATGCATGCATGTCTCTGCACCTTTTCCTACTAGCATCATATGTAAAAGAAACATACAAATAGACGTATACCACTGTTTTATACATCTAGCATCTCCAGATGCATAACAAGTATAAGAATACATGTGCAAGTAGACACATACCTCACTCACAAGACCATGGACACCTTCAAACTTCGGAGACTGCACTTCCCATTTCAAGCAGACACCGAAAATTATGCAGTGTATTTCAAGTGTAGCTTTCCACAGACTCATCCAAAGTAGCCTAATCACTAATCCATCTACCAACATGTCTTAAACCTCACGTTTGTGCTGCAGCTTCACCTTTGTAATACTACTCAGGGTGTTGGGCCTATCCAAATGTAAAGCAACAGTCATTCCCATGTCTCTCTTGTAAGTCTCACCATACTCCTGAAAGCATGCATGCATGTCTCTGCACCTTTTCCTAGTGGCACCATATGTAAAAGAAACATACAAATAGACGTATACCTGTGTTTCATACATTTACCATCTTCAAATGCATAACATGTATGAGAAAACATGTGCAAGTAGACACATATGTCAGTCACAAGACCATGCAAATCTTAAAACTTCACAGACTACACTTCCCATTTCAAGCAGACTCCATAAATTATGCAGCGTATTTCAAGTGTAGCTTACCACAGACTCATACAAAGTAGCCGGATCACTAATCCCTCTGCCAACTTGTCTTAAACCTCACTTTTGTGCTGCAGGAGTTTGTAGATGTTAACAAACTTCAAAAGCCTACATTATATCTGGTACAGAATAATATTTATTATAAGAATGTAAATGTTGATGAACAGGAAGTATGTTTAGAAGATGAAACAGAGATTTCAGGTGGCCAAATAGAAAAAGTGGACAAGTCCAGGAGTGAAGATATTTACGAACGTTACACTACACATCCTATACATTAAAAAGAAGTGATAGGAAACAGTATTGAATTATTTCAAATGAAGAAAGCAAAGGGAACTCCCATGAGTGTATGGGAAAAAAGTTTAGAAGCTCGTTGTTTTCCACAGTTATTCCCCACTGGAGAAGGTGGACGATTTGATGAGCGAGCTGTACAGATTTCAGCTTCAGAATACCGCTCAACAAGATTGTACTCTGAAGATCCAAGATTTTGACAGTGTATTCCATATATATTTCATCTTGTGTTTGAAAGTGATTTGTCAGCACTTTCATATGCAGTGAACCACATATTAAAAACAGGAGTTCACCTTATACCTGTTTCTGCAAAGGAATTCATAGACAAAGTTCAACAAAGGAATGAACATTTAGAATCTCAGTTAATTAATTTTATGACGTGTCAACGAGGTACGAATGAGTATTGGTATTGTCGGCATGGAGAACTTAAATGTATGTTAAGAAACTTAGATACTCCTACATGGTTTGTAACACTTAGCTGTGCTGAATATGCGTGGGACAATTTACTTGAATTTCTACCCGAAGCAAATTCAAATGTTAAAAACATTGAATTGAAGAAAGCTGGAGAACTCTGTTCATTGGATCCTGTAAATATCTGCAGGTATTTTAATCATAGGTTTCAAGGTATGATGTCATTTATTTGCAATAAAAGTGTTCCACCTCTTGGAAAGGTAATAGATTTCTTTTGGAGAAAGGAGTACCAAGCCAGGGGTGCTCCTCATATACACATGCTTTTATGGATCAAGAATGTTCCAAAATTTGGAACTGATACTGATGAAAGTGTTTTGTCTTTCATCAAACAGTATGTTACCTGTGCCATTCCAAGAGAAGGAGGAAAAAAAGCTTGAGAAAACAAGTTTTACAGTTTCTTTTTTATTTTTTTTATTTTTTCATCATCGAGAAATACATGTTTAAATAAGTAGAGATATGAGGAAACATTCTCCATCATAAATGGAATACATAATGGAATGAAAAGAAGCATTATACATATCTTTCATTGTATAAGCGAACACAACAAATTACACATAATAAAAATGAAACCCTGAGATCCCTAGTTCTAAGAAATACCTGGATTGATTTCGACTCTAGTTTTCCAATACTTTATAGGAGCCCAGATCAGATTCCCTAATTTCCGAGCCTTCCATCCTTTCCTCTCATATAAACCTTTTTCTAGATTATACATAGCTTAGAGCTGTGAAAGCCATTGTTGAAAAGTGGGGGGTCCAGGATCTACCCATGCGGATGAGATGCAAATTCTTACTACAGCCATAGCTAAGAAGACAAACTCCCGCTGTATCAATGGTGTTCCCCCTTTAGTGACGCCTAGTAACATCAACTCAGCTGTGAGTTTGGTTTGAATCTTCAAAGTTTGCACCAGGAATTCTTCTATGGCTCCCTTTAGAGTATCTAAAGCCGGACATGAAGCAAACATGTGAACTATATCTGCATCTGTACTATGGCAGCGGGGACATAGAATCCCTTCCGTACCACCCCATTGAGCAATCTTGGCTGGCGTGTAGTATAATGCAAAGATTGTCTTATAATATTGTGCTTGTAGTCCTGCTACTCTCAATATGGTGTGGCCAAGCTTGAGTGAGGCCATAAACTTGTCCCCTTCAATATTCAGCTTCTGCCGCCATTTCTCACCCTCCTTGTCTAAATTGTCAACCAGTAATTGCCTCAGCCCACCATAAATCTGGGTAATAGTACAGCCATCTGGATCTCTTATTGCCTCCATGACTGGATCTTTAGAGAAGGCTTTCCCCCCCCCCTTTCTTCCTTGCGATGGAACTACGTATCTGGAGATATTTTAAAAAATCCCTCCGATCAAGATTAAAAAGAAGTTGAGCCTTCTCAAATGAAATTATACCGTCTGAGTCAAACAAATCCCCCATCTTCCTCACCCCGGGTGCATCCCAATGCATCATAACCCCATCATGAAATACCTTCGGGAGTGATGGATTTCCAAACAGAGAAGTATAATAATTCATCCTTCCTAGCCATAGCTTGTTCCTGACACTGGTCCAAACTACTGCTGCTGCACCGAGAGTCTTAAATTTAACTTTTTTGTAGTAACTGGCTTCACTGAATCTCAAAAGCCAGTTAGAGGCCTCTCTCTCTCTAATAACAATTCGTATACATCCGGCGGAGCATCTCTTCTCTACCGGTCCACAACCATCCCTCCTAATAGCCCTCAAAAGTATTGGATTGCTGTAGCCCAGTAATACATTTTTAGGTCTGGGACTGCCCAGCCCCCCTTTCCCTGGGTAAAGACATATATCTGAGGGCTCTTCTAGTCTTTCCCTACACCCAAACAAATCTGTTAATCATTTTATCCATTTCCTTAAACCAATGGTTCTCAAACACAAGGGGTATTGTTCTAAATAAATATAAAATGTTTGGGAGGAATATCATTTTGATAATGTTACATCGTCCCACAATCAAGAGATGCAAATTATTGAGCCTTCCCAGATCTTTTTTACTTTTTTGTATAACTGGGATGAGGTTTTTTTCCACAACTTCACCCAATTCTGAGGTTATCGTGACCCCAAGATATGTTGCACATTCAGTCACTCGTGAGTCCGACAAGGAAAGTTTGTTATTGATTACTATTTGTGTCTTTTCCCGGTTAAGCCGATAGCCAGAAAACACCCCAAAGCATTCCGCCTCGTGTTCTATTTCCGTTAAGGCCACCAGCAGATTTGCGGCTGTTATTGCCAAGTCATCCGCATACCCTAAAATTTTAGTTTCAAATCCGTTCAGTCGGATGGGGTGAATTCCCATGTTCACCTCAATTTTCCTAATTAGGGGATCTATATAAAATGCAAATAGGAGGGGGGAGCACGGACACCCCTGTCTTGTCCCCCGTGTGATGAAAATAGGTTCACTCTGTCCACCCATTAACCGGTGTCAGGCCTGCGGAGTTCTATACAAGGTCTGTATGGCCTTTATACACCCCTTTCCTACCCCCACATTCTCGAGTACGGCCCATAGGTAATCCCATGAGACCCTATTGAATGCCTCCTCCGTGTTAAGTAGGATGAGGGCCATAGAGTCTCCAGTGACTGCAGTGCCATCAAACATAGTAATAACTCTGCGAATATGCTCGGCCGTTCCTCTGCCAGGGATGAACCCAAGCTGTCGGGGTGATATCACGTTCCCAATAATGATACTAAAGCGATTTGCTAAAATATTTTAAAAGATTTTTGTGTCACTGTTCATAAGACTAATGGGTCTATATGATCCAGCCTCGTAAGGGTGCTTCCCTTTCTTTAAAAAGATAACTATGCAAGCTTCTGCCCATGACTCCGGGGGTGCCTCCCCTTTCTGTGCCTGACGCATACGTGTCTTAGATCATCCCCAAAACTGGGAAAAAAACTTTATAAAATTCTAATGGGATTTGATAAGGTCCCACAGCCTTACCGGAAGGGAGTTTCTTGAGGGATTTTCGAATTTTATCATCTGTGAATGTAGATTCTAAGGCCTCTGAGTCCTCCTGTGAAAATATCTCACTAGTAAGCTATTCCAGATATTCCTTTATATATTTTGGCTCCTTATGTCCCTCTTCCCTGTATACATTTTCATAGTACTTTTGAAATACCACCTGTATTTCCCTGATCTCTGTTACTGCTTCGCCAATTTGGTTTTTAACCTCTATGATGTCCCCCCCAGCAATTGTCTGTCTTGTCCTAGTGGCAAGCATGTGCCCAACTTGTTCGCTATATTCATAGCATGTTTGCCGCCAGGCCAAATATGTTTCTGCTTATCTTTCTGCCACTATTTCTCCTGCCACAGCTTTTACTACCACCAATTTCTGGAGTATCCTTTCTATACTTAACCCATTTTTAATGGCTCTAACCAGCTCTTCTTCTTGCGTATCCACCATTATGCCTGTTATCTCCAAGACCAAGGGATTGTAATCAGACATAGCCCGGGAGGATTTCTTAATGGTACAAGTTGTAAGGAGGCAGTGTAAGACCAAGAAATAATCCAGTCGTGCTACAGCTTTATGTGGTGCAGAGAAATATGTGCTACCCCCCTCCTGCGGGTTAAGTTGTGCCCAAGCATCAGTAAGCCCATTGTCTTGCATCATTTAAAATTAGGGCCCATCGTACTTTTTTTCCCCGACCTATATATCTACTTGGATTCCCCTTCCATAGCCCCCTCATACCATTTATATTTAGATTGCCACACACAATAATCGGTAGAGACCACTTTACCAGTTCTGAGTTAAGAAAATCCAATACTTCGGGATCATCACCCATAGATCCATAAATCGTACAAAGCATAAAATTAAATCCCTGCAATTGGCATTCAACAATTGCCCAATGACCGAGTCTATTAGCTGAGCGAGTTTTAAATATAATCCTCCCCTTTTTGGCCAATATCGCCAACCCCGCGTTCTAGTCCCCCGCGTTGAAGCCTGTTGGACTTGGCCCTTTTTGGCACGTTCACCCCTAAACTTTTTGCCTTGTATGTTAGTAGTTAAAAGTCTCTGGTCACTTTAGCACTGTGGTCCAGTGTAAAGTGCGGGCACGCTGAGTGCATGTGGTGAGATTGGCCTGCCCTCCCATAGGAATGCATTGAGGATGAGTGTGTCAGTGGTAATTCCTGTTATGAGAGGTGCAGCATGGTCAAGTTTAGTATGTCTGAATTCGTGAGAATAAATGCTGCGCAATGGTGTGCGCAGATTTATGGTGACTGGTGGAGAAATGCCACTTCTAGAAGTTGGCATTTCTGTGTGCTCTGTGTCTGCCTTCCTGATGTGAATTCCATGTCTGGCTTGTGAGTGACAGGGGCTGGGAGGTGTGTGTGGCTCCAGGAGGGGCAGGGTGAGTCAGCGCAGGCTGAATGGAGAGATCTCCATGTAGATGGGTGGGAGGAGTTGCACCTGGGACCTGAATAGGGCTGTGCCTTCCCTCTACAATGCTGGCTCCACCTCCTGTGGTGTGTCTGATGTCCCTAGCCTGTCCTGTGAAAGGGAATAGGAGCTTGAGCAAAACAAAGTGCTCCAAAGCTCCCCTAAACCAGTTCTGACTGGTATCCCCAAGCCCTGTGCTGTGTCACAAAGGAAAAGGGCATATAAATATAGGGGCTGTGACCCCATGAAATTGTTCAGTTCCTGTTCTGTTCCTGATCCTGACGGAGGGGGGGCTTGCTGCTGCTGGGGCCCAGGAGGGACCGCCATGGGGGCTGCCTCCCTGCTGGAGGGCCCTGTGTGCTGGCCCCTGGGCCCAGCTCTGCCCCTGAACACCTTCCTTGGACTTTGGCTCCCTAGCGCCCTGTGAGCGCTTTACTTTTATTTCCTAAAAGCGATTTTCATAGCGCCGTGCTCCCTGCAGCTGAGGAGGAGCACTTCTATCCCTTTTAGAGGGAATCCCCGGCGTAGGGATTCCCCCGCATTGTTGGGTTTCTGAGCGGGAGCCCACCCCGCTTTATTGTTGCCTAAAATGGCGGGTGCCCACCCCGCTTGCGCTGGATGCTATTTGCGGGTGCCCACCCCGTGTCCAGTGCCGAGAATCACCGCGCGGCCCGAGCCGCCAAGAGGAGAACGCGAAAACCGGACATCAGGCACCCGCGCCTGACTGTGGGCGGGGCCGGAGTCCGGGAACAAGGGCAGGCCTAAGCAGGGCTCCCGTGAGCTGGTGGGAGCCCCACGTGAAGTAGAAGCTAGGCGAGAGCCCACCCCGCACTGGCGATCGTCCCAGAAGAGCCCACAGAGAATCCAGGTGGGAGCCCACCCCGCGCTGGACTGTGCAGGGAGAGGAGCATGGAGAGAAGACGCACCAAGAGCCCCGCACGCCTTGAGATATGAGTCCCGGGTCCCAGGAGGGGGTCCGGGTGAAGAGGAGAGGCGTTCCTGATTCTGGCGCCTGCCTGCGCGGGGCTCCCGTGAATGAGGGAGAGCCCCGCGGGCACCAGCACCAAAGAGGAGTCCCACCGCGAGGAAGAGCCCGGTGAGTGAGGGCTGATCTCGGGCGGGCGGGCGGCCACCATTTGTTTTCAAAGTCTCCGTGGGGGCTTGGGGGCATTATTTGTTTACAGCTCCCCGTGCGCTCCAACGATGGGGCATGATAATTTTAGAGCCCCGTGTGGCTCCACCGAGAGGGGCATATCTTTCAGAGCCTTGGTGGCTCCAACCTGGGGCAAGTGATCTGAAAGGTCCCGTTGGGGTCAGAGGGCATTGTATGGCCAGGGCCCTTTTCATGCCTCACAGCTGCGCCGCACCAGCGCGGGCAGCTGCAACCTTGGCAAATTGCTCCAGATGACACCGTGGTGCCAGGCCCCATTTAAATATTCCCAGCTGCCCAGCAAGTAGTGGACAGCTGCATCGTTTAGGCCTCAGTTCTTTGGGGGGCATGTCTTTTTGAAGTTAGGAGTGAGATGCACTCTTGTGCCCCATATCTTCACAGCTGCGCAGCACTTAGTGCTAGCTGCAACGTTTAGGCCTGCGCAGAGTGCGCACCCTTGACTTATGCTGCATTAGCAGCGCCCTGACTCTTGGGACATATGGCATTTGAGCCCCTTTTGGGATGGCCAGTTGGCCAGGGGACTGTTAGGATTGTAGGGCGCCAGGCCCTAAGGTGATTATGTGGTGCTAGGAAATGTAATGTATGTACTATGTTTTATGCACCCTGTGTTATACCTCTAAATGTGTTTTTTATGATTATGAGGTTGTTTTGCATATTATGGTTTATGCTAGTGAGATTATGTTTCACTGTGTGATTTATTACCCTAATGTGAGTTATGCTTAGGAGGTTAGGGTCTAATGTGTTTAGACTTATGAGAGGATTGCATAATGTATTTATGCTGGTGAGGTTGGCGCAGAATGTAATTCGCACCTGATGTGATACTGTGCAGAATGTAGTTTATGTTACAGGCTGATGCTAAGTACCGTGATTACCAGTGGATACTGGTTGTACGTTTAGGATATGTTTTACTTTGACTAAGTTCGCTTTGTGATGGTTCTGACAGTGGTCCACGTGGCCCTGTCATGTATAAATAATTCCCTTGTAGATATGACCCAGTGCCAGGTGGCACCATGTATATTATGTGTTTAACTATTCTAATGTGTTATGAGAATACAAAGGCTATTTTTGATATAACCTTGTGTGGAGTTCCTTTTGTAGTGTGCCTGGGATGTTGTTGCTGGGTGCGTGCACAAATGCTTTACACATGGCCTCCGGGATAAGCCTGACTGCTCGTGCCAAGCTACCAAGGGGGTGAGCAGGGGTTATCTTTGGCGTGTAACTCCCTCGCCCTGACTAGAGTGGTGGTCTCTGCCTGGCTTTGGCGCAAGCCTTAGCCAACCAGAGATCCCTTTCTAACAAAGCCCCAACTGCTCTAGAAGATTTTCCCTCGTCCCCTCAATGTGCATTTCCTACATGCAGGCAATGACAGCATGCAACATCCTGAGTTGCTCCTTAACTGTCTGTCGTTTTGCCGGGTCATTCAGCCCGCAAATATTTATTGTTGCTATCCGCATGCTAAATATGTTTTTCCACACTGTTCCATCCGTGTTTCCCTTCCTCGCCATCCCTCCTTGGTTTCCTCGTCTGATGGTGTTTTTAGTTTTTTACCCCAGCGCACCCCTCAGGGCGACCCTCCCGCTACCCTTCCCCCCACCAGCCCCCTTCCACCCGGACCGATGCCCTCCCCTCTCCCCCCACCTATACTGTGAGACAAGCAGACAGTGGGTCTATGTGATGGAACCTGTGAGTCAGCCTCCCCTTGCTACCGTCTAGCAAAATTACCATTTTTTAATCTTTCCCTTTTTTAAAAAAAAGTGTTACCCCTTTGTGAATTCTTATAGAATAAATGGTTACTCCCGGTGCATTCCCCTTTCAATCAGTCCAGAAAACCCCCCTAGCTGCTTCAGGCTATCAGGCCGGAAAGATGATGATAAATCACAGTCATTAAGTTTTTAGTTTATCATTATATTCTTTAGCTTGAATGTCTGATGTGAAGACTCTTGTAGTGTTCTTAAATATGATCTTCAGTCGAGCTGGGTTCATTAGATAAGCTTCTGCCCCTAAGGTTTGGCATGGTTGGATCAATTGCCTTAATCTCCAGCGCCTTTCCACCGTAACATGGCAAAAATATGGGCTTGAAAAGAAGGACTGGTCTTCATATGTTCGTCTGGCATTTGATCGGGCCTTTGCATATACTTCCTCTCGGAGTAGATAGTTCCCAAAGTATATTAATATTGCCCTCGGCATGACAGTGCCTTCTCTCCCAGGCTGACTTGGCTTCTTTAAGCTCAAAGGGAACCGGTGAACCCGTTGTATTTCTGTTTCCAAATTCCAGTGCTCGGGAAAGGCTCCTTTCATTAGCTTCAGCATGTAGGCCCATATATCATTGCCCTCTGCACCTTCTTTTATGCCGAGTATCCGTAGGTTATTACGCCTTTGCCGGTTCTCAAAATCTTCCATTGAAAATCAGCGAACTGAGCTGCTTGGGTCTCTGTCCGTGCCTGGGCTCTGGTCATATCATCTTCCGGTATAGCAGTTCTCTCCTCAACCGTTGTCAGCCTTGAATTTATGTCTGTGTAGGCTTTAGCCATTTTCCTTACAGCGCCCTGGAGCTTCTTCATTGCCAAGCGATTATTCTTCCCATCCATACGGGTCTCTTCTTGAAATTGCTTAATGGATTCATAGATTAATTTCAAGGTGGGTTCTTCATCTTGTAGAGTTCCTGCATTGGTAATAGCTTCTTCCTGGCCCGGAAGGTCTGGATAAACTTTTTGCGTAGCAGAGTAGTCCCATTTTAAGCCAGGGTTTAGATTTGACCTGGCTTTCTCATCAATCAACCATCCCGTTGGTTGAGAATCTTTATGTTTTTTATAGCGCCTCTTCCTTCTTACCACTGTACCTGGTCCCACCTGTTGGCTACTCGGACTTGAGCTGGACAGCTGAACAGTACTTCCATCTTCCAAGTCAGAGGAGCTGATGTCAGAGCCATCGGTCAGAGAGAAGAATTTATCACTGAGCTCCTGAGTGTCTTCGAGCCCCTTCACTTCAGTTGCCTCTTCGACTAATACACTGGTGTTTAAAGCTATACTAACAGGGGCTAATTCCTGTGCCAGTGAGGGGCAAGTTGCAGCCTGATAACCATCAGGGGTGGCTAGGAAAGGTTGCCCAGGCGCAGATAGTGGAATAAGTCTTTGATTATTGACATTTTCAGGTCTTGTGGTGGCAATTTCATTGTGGATGACATCCACCTGCATTGTTGACTCGCTATCTAGCTGTCTTTGATTTGCATCTGGGGTATTTCCCCCCATACTATCCAAGCTTGTTGCCTGAATCTTCCCTTCTCTGTAAGTGTCCCTCACATCATTAGCATCAGCGATGGGAGGAGTAACTGCAGAAAAGAATTCAGTGATACTTTGCTGTTGCTGAGCCTGCACCTGTATTTGAGGCTGTGATTGAATCTGTAGTGGTGGTTGCGACTGTAGCATGAACTCTGCTTGGCAGTCTTTTTTTTTTTTTACCACAATGGTGCTTTCTGAGTTTTCAGTTTGCCTTTCAGCTTCTTTCATTTCTGCCTTTTTGGTGTTATCCTGGGTTTGTTTGGACTTTAGGGTTATCCTATTGCTGGAGTTTGTGCAGCCCCCTGCCTTCCCTCCCTTAGACCGGTGTGCTGTGATGCTGGTGTTTGCCTCTGCACTAGCACTTGCCTGCCCCTCAGGAGCCTTCAGGCATGCCGCATGACTTGGTTTGGGAGGCATTCTCTCGTCTGATTTTCCTTTGGTGCGACCCCGCGCCGTGATCCACCCGGTCCGATCAGATGTTCCGGCCCCTCTTTTCCTGCAGTCCGAGGCAGCCACCGACGCGAGCCGCAGCGCTCTCTGCATCCTCTGTACTCCTGCCAAGATCACTCTCACTGCTGCCACGAGACTCCGCAAAACATCCGCGGTGCGAGCCTCCAGCCAGCGAGTCTTTGAAGCAAACATATGTTTTAGTTAGTAAGGGTTTGTGAAGCCGTTTTATCCTTCCTCTTTATCGGGCAGCAAGGGGCGACCAGCGCGGCCGTCTCAGTCAGGCGCCATCTTGTCTCCTCATCGTTCATATACATTCCCACGGTTTCAAAGTCATCGATGTGGAAAATACTGTCGACGAAAATACATGTCTTAAAGGGAAATTTTATACAAAATGTCGTTTTGGATTCCCATGTCCAATAATTTCTAAAGGAAGAGTAAATAGTTTTATGTCAGCAGTAAGGCATACAATAACTCGAAAATCTCAGAAGAATACATACAACTTCAAAAGAACTGAAGATTCAAAGTATATTAATGACTACAATCCAGTGATTTTAAATATGTGAAATGCAAACATGGATATTCAATATGGTGCAGATAATTTAATTGCTGTTGCTCGCTATGTTACCTCATATATAACCAAATCTGAAAAGACAGAAATTAAAGAAATTTCACAAGAAAAGAGTCTTAGTAAGAAATTATACAGCTTTAGCTTGAAGATGCTTTCCCATCGAGAGATTGGATCCTATGAATGTTCAGATCACTTGAGCTCTGACAGTTTATATTCAAAGTCAAGAGGAATCCTTTGGATACGTTTAGGTCTTGCTTCTACACAAAATAGAGTATTGAAAACATTACAAGAAATCAAATACTTAGCACTGAATGAAACAGAAAGTACAGATATTCTTAAAACTAATATGTTGGATACATACTATCCCAAAAAGAGTGCACATCTGGAAAAACTATGTCTGTATGAAATACTTCAACATTACAGCTATAAAAGAAATGTTACAGAAAATATAAAAGAAGAAAAATATGCAGTAATTGGATGTGATGGATATTTGGTAAAACATGCCAAAGGAAATCTTATTAACCACAGAAAATCCAGCTGCGAAAGTCCAGATAAGAGCGAAATTTTCTATTGGGCACTTTTACAAATGTTTAAGCCTTGGCGAAGTGAAACAGAACTACTAGGACATTTTGACTGCTATGAAGATTCTTTTAATGCATGTAAAGATACCATTCAATGCACAATTTTCCCTATATATCTACATATGTTAAATGAAGAGATTGAACAAGAAAGTACTATTGCAGCTGAAATAGCTTGAGACAGTTCTCAAGATAGTCAAAGTTCTGTTCCACTAAGTCAAGATCCACTGGGACAACCAATTATCGAAAATGAAGCAGCAATAGCCATAAATGAGGTAGAAACTGCAATGCCACAAGCACAACAAGACATTACTCCATTGGAAAACTTAGAAGAACAATTAAATATTGAAAAGAAAAAAATATATCTTTGGGAAGTATTAGAAATGTAATTGTATTCGGAGATCTACTGCAACTTACTCCTGTAAAAGGACAACCTGTTTTTAAAACACTCGTCCATGAAGACACTAGGAAATCTTTGGGATGTATTGGAAATGTGAACATTTGGTTACATTTTGAATATAAAGAACTTATTAAGAATTTGTGACAATCAAGTGATGAAGATTATGGAAATATTCTTCAAGATTTAAGAATTGGTGTCTTGACGAAGCATGGTAAACAAGCTTTAGAAAGTCAGCTACTAAGGAACTTGCTTACAACTGGAAAAAGAGCAGCGGAAATAATGTACAATAAGCTTGAAGAAAAGAAGTCTATAGTTTGCCTAATGCCTACACTGCAAGAGTATTCTGCATTTAATAAAGAACTTTTGAAACTGGAATAACAGGAAATAGTGGAAATTGAAGCCATTGATAAAATTGAACACCAGGGAGTGACTATTCTTCTCACAGACAAACTACAGGCTAAATTGCATTCTTTGGGAAAGTCGGTATCTAAAACTGCAGGCTTAGAAAAGACTTTGCATGTATGTATAAACTGTCGGGTAATTTTACGGCGTAATTTGAATGTAGAAGACGGTTTAGTAAATAGAGCACTGGGAAAATTGATTGATTTTGTGAAATTTCAGAACAGAGATGGAATAACATTTTTGATAATAAAATTTGATCAGATTAAAGAGGTAAGACAAATTGAGCATTGTGTTGTACGTTTTTTTACTTGTAAAAGATTTGTATTTTTGCAGAAAACTGTTTCCTCTGTCCTTAGCATATGCAGTAACTATTCATAAATATCAAGGTTTAATTATAGACAGTGCTTTTGTAAATATTGGAAGTACAGTGTTCAAAGAGGGAAGGGCATATGTTGCATTAGCTTGATTAAGAACATTGTCTGATTTGTATTTGATAGATTGCGATGAGAAAAAGGTTAGTGCTGATGCAAATTGTGTAAGAGAGTATAATTGTTTAAGAAGAGTTTATGCTCCTGATTTAGGTGAATATCCCATATATGAGAAATGTATAGTGTGTCTAAAACAGAAATATGTCTAAGATGGAAAAGAGGTTCAAAAAAGGAAAACAAATGAAGAGAAAGTTGAAGGCACAAAGAAAAAGAAAATGGAAACTGTTAATGAGTTTGTAGGATATCAGTTGGAAAATAGTTCAGGTATCAACTGCTATGCTAATGTGATTTTGAACGTTGTGTTTTATCTAGAAGATCTTCATTGTGAAATCATGGGTAATCTTGAAAAAAGATTCTGTTCTTTATTACAATATGTATTTCAACAGTTGTTAACTGACAGAAGTAAAATCCATACTGCTTCTGGCGTTCAGCATCTTTTGAATGTATGTACTGGTTCATTGACATTAGTAGTAAGACGGGATACCATTCCTCATCAAACTAAAAGTGACAGGTCCCACGCCCCGGAAATGAACTAAAAGTGACAGGTCCCACGCCCTTAAAACGGCGCTGAAATGCTGTAGGAATGACGTCTGTGTGTGTGAGTGACAGCTCTCCTCGGAACTGGGCTGTTGTGGGGGTGTGTCACAGGGGCTGTGCCGTAGTGTGAGCATGTGTTGATGGGTGTGCTAGGGTGTTAACAGTTCATTTAGGGTTATGTAAAAAATGTGTCCCTAAATGTGTGCGCAAAAGGTTCTTAGTGTAAGAGGAAAATGCCTGGGCCTGTTTAAAACTGTGCCTGCAGAGCTGTGACAGATGGGGCCTCAGCAGGAGGAGCTGTGAATAATCAGACATACCAAGTTCCCCAACCCCCATGGCTTCGTGGCTGCCTAACACTGGTGTTTGCTGCGCAGAGGTGTTTTAAAAAAAAAAAAGAAGTGTCTTTCTTAAGAAGCAGCTATGTCAATTTGAAATGCCTCCCTGACAAAGGTGCTGGCAGCAAACTATCCCCGACAGGCTTCAAAAGAGGCTGAAGCTGTTAAAATGTTAGAGTGGGAAACCCCTGTAAGAATCACAAGTCATGAAGTAAAATCATCTGCCAAAGGGCAGCTTTCCCGGCAGGGCTCGGTCATGATTAGCAGATGTCAAATTGATAAAGTGACAACATTCGTGAGCAGAGCTGTGTTGAGAAGGGGGAAAAACCAAGCCCGGGCTGGGTCCAAATTTACCCAGGAGAATGTAAAACAGGATAACACAACAGGCAGGAAATAAATCATGCACCCCCAACACACAAGCCGATGCTGCGAAGTCGAAAACTTCAAACAAAGAAGCTGCTTCTAGCTTTCCAAACAGGGCTCATTCATGATTAGCCGATGTCAGATGATAAAGTGCCAACAGTCGTGAGCAGAGCAAGGCTGAGAAATAAAAAACTGAACTTCAGGCCGGTCCCAAACTTCCCCCCAGGATAATCTGAAACCTGATAACACATGGCAGGACAACACGAGGCATGCTATAATCCTGCCAGTCTCAGCAGCCAGAGCGGTGTTGACTCAGCAAGGCCTACAAACACATTTCCTGGGCCTAGCTCCTCATGACAGTGTTCAGGCTTGATTAGCAGCTGTCAAATGATATGTGTGCACTAAACAAACAATGCAACTGTCAGAAAAGGGTCCCTCCAAAGACCCCCAATACCTGTTTCTAAGCCCTCCCTCCACAAAATTTGCAGGGCTTCTAATTAGCATGCCTAACAAGTATAAAAGCATAATTTAGGGCTCCAACACAAACATTAAAAACCCCTTTGGAACTATGTGTTTGGATTGTTTGCTGCACAGGCCTACCACAGGAAATTAAAGAGAAAAAGAATGGAGCAGAAAAACATGGCACAGAATGATGTTGCATGCTGTACTGTAATGGAGGTAAATAAATAGGGGTGGCACATCGCTGTAATCTTAAGGATTTAAGGGCTTATTTAAAGTATTGGGGAATGCATTTAATGTGAACAATGTTGTAGTTTTAAAAGGTACTTAGCGCACAGTGGGATTTTATTCATGATGTTTTAAATAATGTTTAAAGCATTGTTGTAGGATGCTTAATGTGAATAATGTTGGAGGTATTGAGGTGAAATGTGGTTGTAATTTTAAGTTTTTTAAACTGCGCTATGCACAAGGGGGACTGTATTTAACGTGAATAAAGGCTGGTTTTTGGGGCTGTACAGGGCTGCAACCAAAAGGTATTAAAGAGTGTATAACGCCATGAAGGGCTGCATTTAATGTCAATAATGCTGGTGGTTTTAGGGCCCGTGTATGTCTGATGTCTTAAGGTTTTTGAACTACATTTTACACCCTGTGTGTATGTATTTAATATGCTTAATGCTGATGGTTTTTGGGTGGTTGTATCCTTAAGGCTTTCAGCTCATAGAAAGTTTTCAAGGTGTGTGTGTGTGTGTGTGTGTATGGTTTTTGCAAGGGTGTCAGAGCATCCAAATATACTAAACCTTTTTACAAATAAAATAAATAAATAATACAGTCTTGTACTCACCCTCTGGCTATGCTAGTGGTGAACTGTCTCAGGCTGTGTCTTCTGCTGATAGTTGTCCAGGCAGGTTAATCTTGAGGCCAAAAGCTGTCACAAGTCCACTCGGGGTCCGGGTCCATATGTGGTGAAAGGCCGTGGTGGAGCCCAAAACCTCCGGTTGTAACCCCAGAGCACTCTGTGGTCTGGGAGGGGTTCTGAGGGTTTGTGGTGCATGGGTAGGAGTGGGGAGTTGTGTCCCCAGAGGCTTTTAAAGTGAGGCGACCAGAACACAATGAAGTTCAGGCTGCGCTTGGGTGGTTGGAGATGGCAGAGCAGGGGAGGTGTGGGGGGATCCTGCGGCCCCAACATTGATTGTTTTAACCCAGAGCCCTCTCCCAACAAGCTGGGGCTCTGAGGTCTGTGTCCCATAATAAATAAATAAAAAATACGGCGTGGGCCTGAGGCCCAAAGTTTACCCTGTAGCACCCAGATGGGGCTCTGGGTACATTTGCATGTAGGGTCTGGCGTGGGGCCCGATGTCATCAAATTGAATTTAATTAAACCCCCAGAGGCCGAGGCATCCTGTGTGGTGCTCTGGGGGTTGATGTGGCAGGTTTTAGTGTGGGTCCGCAGCCCAAAGTTAACCCTGTAGCCCCCAGAGCCCTCTGAGGTCTGGATGGGGCTCTGGGGACGTCTGAGTCACGGTCCAGGGAGTGGTTCAATGCCCAGAAGTAGCTGTTTACTGCCCCAGAGCACCCTGAGGAACGGCTGGTACTCTGGGGTCTGTGTGCTGATGCCGGCGGGGTGGGACGTTCGGTGGGGGGTCGAGGGCCCTGGGATTAAAAAACAAATAAGGCTCTCAGAGCACGCTTGGGGGCAGGGTTGTGCTTTGGTGCGTGTGCAGTAGGGGCCGGTCGCCAGTGAGGGGCCCTCGGACCAAATCTGTTGAGGCTGCCCCATAGCTCCGCTGTGCTCCGTGCGGTGCACTGGGGCTTGTCTCAATATACAGTGGGCCATCGGTCCAAATATGCTGAGGACTGCCCCAGAGACCGATGCACCATGTGTGGCGTTCTGGGGCCATGTGCGGGCGGATCCGGTGGCAGCCTGCTGAGGCCTCCCCAGAGCCCTCGCCGGTCCATGAGGGCTCAGGGTTGTGTGCAATATGGGGCTCGAGGCCCCAATATTTAATAAATAAGCCCCCCAGAGCACGCTTACCGTGGGCGCTGCTCTGGGGGGGTGTGGCCGGGTCCGGTGTGGGCGCAAACATGCTGGGGGCAGCCCCAGAGCCCTCTGAGATCCGGGTGGGCTCTGGTGCTATGTGAGGCCTGGGGCTCGAGGCCCCCGGTGTAATAAATGAGGCCCACAGAGCCCGCTTACCTAGGGTGCTGCTCTGTGGGCATCTGGAGGCTCTTCTGTGGACCCTCGTGGGTCATGATGGCGGTGTCCTGGCTACAGGGAAGCCTTCCGCAGCGTTGCGAAGGCCGGTCCCGCCCATCCGTGATGTCAGGGGTGTTCCCCCAAGGATGACATTGATCCAGCGCAATATTAGCAAACTGCATTCATACACCATATACTCACTTGAGCCCATACATTCATACTACACTAATACTTATGCTGGGTGTCAGATATACTCTTATATCAAAAAATCCCTGCTACCAATTACCTTCTGATTGAAGGGTAATAACTTACCAATGGATCCTTTGCTAATTGGGAAGTTTAAAATGAGTAACATTCACTATAATACATAATCCTGAAATAACCACAGAGTCAGGAAGTTTTAAAATGTTTATCTAAAAGTTTTAGCAGAGTAAAATACAAGGAAAGACACGGTATTTGATCAGAATACCCATGTGAAAGCTAAGAATAATTATTTCTAATAAATGACGGTGTTTAGGAAAAGAGAGGATAGGAACAGCAGCGCAACTAAAGGTTGCATATATTTACCTAATGCGAGAATCAAACCCCTTAGCCAAGGAATTCGAAAGAATAGGACCCAGGAAGGATGAAGAGCAAAGACCTCCTTTAGGATCAGGACAGGACTGGTGACCTCTCTATAACGACGCCTGCGCCGTTCCCCTCTCTGGCACTCGACTTCTCCTCGATTCTCCCGTCTAATGGACTCCGCCGCCCCCTCCTCAGGACCTCTTCGGGATAGGGATTCGATCAGCAACCGATCAGCATGGCAGCCTGGAGCTCTTCTGTATGTTCTGAGCAAGTGCGCTAACTAATTACTAATGCTATATTCTATTATACCCTTCTATACCCATGTACCTCCCATTAATGTTGCTAAAATATGGGACCACTATTTCTGATTGGACAGGGACAGGGGGTGTACTCTCGCACCATGACACTTTAGGCTAAATTTGTGAAGCCTATTGTATTTACTTTCCCGCCCCTTCAAATTAATACATTCACTTTATTTCCCACCCGTCTCACGGAAGATTTTATACAATTTTAACATTATGTATTTTATTTCTGCAACATTTTAATACATTTGGCGCATCTGCTTCGGTCAATAGGTTATGGCCTTGTACGGCATCCAAGTTGACTTCACTTTGGCAGTCATTCAGGTCACATGCGCAGAACACTCTTCTCTCGAGTTTCACGTCACCAACCCTGGCCCAAGATTACGAATTACTAAAAGTGCAAGAAGAAAATATTAAAATCACAAATAAAACGTTTCACTGTATACCCATTTATCTTATTTCTAATCCCATTTAATTATAAAATTCTATCCCGCATGAGTAGCGTTAAAAAACAAACAATTTAGTTATGACACAAGTGCAAGCTGAAGCATGTGAAAACACAGAGCAGCCATTTTAAGACATACTGCGCAGAAACAGAAATTCCCACCAAGCTAAGAAAGACGTCACACCATGTGATCAGGTTGTGACATGCGCAGATAAGATCCCGCGCTTAAGCGGCCATTTTAGACTAGGAACAAGCGTTATTCGTTAGTAAAACACATAGGCAAGCGTCCTATCTATTCGTGTAATGTGTGCAAGGATTAATATAGACAATACAAATTTTAGTATTAATACTTATGAGGAAGATTGCGTACGAGCAAGTTTCATTTGCGAAACCTTGCTCCATCAATCCCCTCTCTGATGGCGTTTCTGAGCCATCAAAAAATCTACCCTCAATCAGATGCCAACTTCTAGCAAATCACTTCATTCTCATTTTCATCTTTTACTTTTCTACTTTTATTATTTCCTTTCATCTTTTTATATAATTCACTTTTCCATTCTTCCAGTTCGATTTCGTCTCTCTTTCTCTTCTTTCCCTTTTCAGTCACGTTCCCTTCTTTCTACAGCATTTGCACAAAAATACTATTGTCAGAACTATTATTGCTATTCCTGCTAAGGGAACTAGTATTTGACCTATAAGTCCTTTACCTATTTTAGCAAACCAGGTTCCAATTGACGATATACTATTTGTCAATCTTTCCCATACACTATCAACTTCCAGTGGTTTAAGTTCTTTCTCAAGTTTAGTTATATTCTGAATATACATTCCAATTTCTGCACTCTTATCAGGAATATAAGTGCAACAGAGTTTCGTCTTTAAAAATTTACAGACTCCGCCCTCTTTTGCCAATATAATGTCAAGAGCAAGTCGATTTTGCATTACCATAGACCTAATCGCAACCATTTCCGCATTAATCATTAGAAAACCTCCAGCAGTATCCGTTGATAAACGATCAACTACTGTAGACAATTTACATATTTTCCTTGAGTTCAGAATTATTCCCACCGAAGGTATCAATGCACCAAATATATCACCTACTATTTCTGAAAAACTAGCTCTTTTACTACGTATTAATTCACCATTGTTTTCATTGCTTCCAGTGTTTCTTTTTACGTGGTATATCTTTGGAAAAACTATTCCAAAATAACAACTTCCATACCACCTTGCAGGAAGCCTAAAGTAAGCCTTATTCCCGCAGACATAATAGATTCCAGGAAAAACTGAATCCGTTCCTCCTTTGAGTCCCCAACCTCCAATTATTAAAAAATTGTGTTCACACTCACTGGTACAGATGAAAACATTGTTATAATCAGTTTTTAACCTATGAAGACAAATTTTTCCCTTCTTTTCAAAATCCAGAGCCATAGCAGCTTGAGCTTTGCCAGGTGTATAAATTCCCTCTTTCTCTGCCCAAGGTGGTAAATTAGACTTATGCTCTGTAGCTTTCTTTTGAAAATCCTGTCTTCTATCTTCTACTAAGATCAAAAATACCTTTTCTTCTTCATGTAAAGAACATGTTAAATTGTTATCGTGTGCATGTGTTATATCTATGGACTTCATTGTTAAGAAAAACTCTCCCATAAACTGTGCATCTAAAGCGCTAAGTACTGGATTCATCTTCTTGCAAATTGGAACCTCAGAAAATAACACATCTAAGTTTGAATAATAATACTGTAATCTACCTGTACTATAGAATAAACTTGTTAATACACTACATGAAATGCCATATGTCAGTGGTAAGTGATGGTATGTTAACCCTTCTGCTACGGATTCGGGTAACTTCATACAGACATAACAATTACTAACTTCCATAGTGTCTACATTCTGAAATAATAACTTTGTGAAAACATTTAAACTAGTGTCATTATCAGCTATCTCATGATGAATTCCTACATCATCTTCTGCCATTAGATCTACTCTATTGCCCCTCATGTTTGCTGTCCTCCCTATAGTTTCATTATTGTTCTTTTTATCTATTATCATCAGGTAAGGAACTGCTACAATCAGGACTAACCATACTATAAGCGTCAACACTAGACTACATATGCAAATTGCACAGCATCTTCTACAACATTTTCTCTTTGGTCTCCCAGTAACTCTATCATCAGGCATTTTTCGACAAGGAAGATTGCTCTTCTTATCTCTATTCCTTTTCTTTAGCGGATTCTTTTGTTTAGTCAGGGTGGTCTTGTTTCTTTTTCGTACGTTAATTCTGCACTTGTTCCTTCACCACCACTGTCACTTGATTCTGAGTTTTCAAAGTCTTCAAGAACGATATACGTCCAATCAGGACCCTTGAATTTGTTATTCACAAGTCTTAATCTTTTACTTTTTCTCTTCCCAGACTTTTTCTCTTGTTCAGTTTGACTTGTTACTTCAGGTACTTGATCTGGATCTTCACTTCTGGTTGTTATGTGACACTTTACTCTTTTGATGAAACTTGGCCAATGGTCCCCTTTTCTTGGCTTTTCTGTTTGTACTGTTTCTTTTATTTTGTCTTCAGATATCCTTTTATCTTCACTGGTTGGTACTGTTTTGTTTTCTGTAATTTCTGACTTGCTTAATTGTTCTTTCTCTGGTCTTATTGGTTTCTCATTTGCAGCTCCACTGTGAGTTTCCAATAATTCACTTTGTTCTGTATTTAATTCTTTATGTTCACTTTTCTCAGTCTCTTTTTCTTCTGTCTTTTCTTCTTGACCTAACTGCTTCTGATCAGGGCTTATTGCACTGTGTACTTCTGCAGCCTGACCTGCTTCTTCTAAACCTGTCTCTCCCTGTTCGAATTCTGTCAATTCCTCACCGCTTTCAGTCCAGTTTTCTTTCCCTATCTGATTTGGTTCAGGGTCGTTTACTAGCTTGTCTTCTTGATCCTGAACCCCTTCTTCTTCACCTATCTGATCTTCTTCAATTGCTCTTAATTTCTTTTGACTTTTTGTTTGGTGGAAAACCTCAGGAATTTCTACCACTGGTATCCAATCGTGACTTGTGCTCGGTTGTTCTCCGTCAGCTTCTCTTGAACCTCGAGCTTGAGATTCTTCAGCTTGGCAACCTTCAGCTTCTTCAGTGATTGGTGTCGTCTGAGTATTTTCTTCCTCTGGGTCTGGTACTCTCTTGGTGTGACTTACGTGAATCCAATTCGGAAATCCGGCACACTTCACTGCTGTATTCGTAGTCAATATGATTTGACAAGGTCTGCTCCACCTGGGTGATAGACACGTTTCTCGGGTGTGATTCTTCACTACCACCCAATCACCAGGATTCAGATAATGTTCTAGTTCAGGCTGCCTGGAAACTGCGTCTTCTCCAATCTGGTGAGAGACAGAACGCACTAGGTCAGCCAATCCTTTACAGTAGTCCAACACTATATCATCAGAAATATTCACCAGTCTGTTTGTGGGAACATGTGTTTGTCTCATTGCTCTTCCCATCATAATTTCATGGGGTCTCAAACCTGTTGTTCGATCAGGTATACTTCTGAGTCCCATTAGAACAAGTGGCAATGCATCAGGCCACTCCAATGATGTTGATGCACACATTTTTCCCAACCTCGACTTTACAGTGCCATTCAATTGTTCAACCACTCCAGAAGCCTCTGGACGATATGCACAATGTAGTTTCTGTTTGATTTGAAATGCTTCACATATTATCTGGATCACTTCGCTGTTAAAATGTTTTCCTCTATCTGATTCCAAAGATACTGGGAAACCAAACCTAGGTATAAGTTCTCTTAGTAACAGCTTTGCAACTGTAATGCTGTCATTTCTCCTAGTTGGATAAGTCTCCACCCACTTTGAAAACAGACACACTATGACTAGTACGTATTTCAACCCTCTGCATGGTGGTAACTGTATTAAGTCAAATTGGAGTCTTATGAATGGACCTTCTGCCTTCCCAATTTTCCCAAACCCAATTATCGTTTTCCTGCCTGTGTTGTGCATTTGGCAAATTAGACATCTCTGGCAAAGGCTCTCTGTAACAGCTCTGAATTTGGGATTGTACCAATTTTGTCTGAATAGTCTAATCATTGCATCTCTTCCTATGTGTGTGTCTCCATGATACATTCTGGCCATTTGTGAGAGTAAACAATCTGGCATGACTGGTCTGCCATCTGTACTGACCCATACTTCATCCTCTCTTCTTTGAGAACAACCCACTTTGATCCACAATTTTCTTTCAATCTCGTCAACCTCATCTTGCAATCTTTTCACTTCGATCCAAGTTTCAGGTGGCGTAAATAACATAAGTTGGCAGCTGATTCCCATTCTTTCCACCCTCTTATTCACTGATGTTCTGGTTTTGGCACAATATTGAGCCACCAAATCTGCATATCTGTTGCCAACTACCACCCAGTCATCTCCTGACTGATGTGCGGCACATTTCACCACAGCCAATTTTTTTGGTGTTTGTATTGCTTCTAGCAATTCCTTTACAAATTATCAATTTTTAATGGGGGATCCTGAAGAAGTCATGAAATCCCTCTGCATCCACAGTTGGCCAAAATCGTGCACAACCCCATAACCATATTGACTATCAGTGAATATGGTTATTCTCTGATTCCTCCCAATTTTGCATGCTTTTATCAGTGCAATCAATTCAGCTACTTGTGCAGATTTTACACCTGGTAAATAGGATGCCTCGACTATTCCAGTTAATTCACATACTGCATAGGCAGCAGTTAGCTTACCATCTTCATGTCTCTGGCAGGAGCCATCAACAAACAGTTCTTTATCTGGCTTTTTAAGAGGCTGTTCCTCTATATCTGGGCGAGGTTTTGTGCATAGTTCTGTAATCTGTACACAATCATGTTCATCCTCTTCGTCATCTTTATTTGTTTCATGATATGGATCTGGTAGTAAGGTTGCTGGATTTATTATTGTACACCTTACCATGGTCACATTTTCAGCACCCATTATTATTCTCTCATACTTAGTCAGCCGACTAGGAGTGAGATGCTGCGTTCGGGTTCTTGTCAACAGAATCACAACTGCATGTGGAACATAGATCTTTACAGGATGTCCCATCACAATTGATTCACTTTGTTCGATGCTCAAACAAGTTGCTGCCACTGCTTTCAAGCATCCTGGCAATGCAGATGCTACAGGGTCTAGCGTAGCAGAAAAGTATGCTATAGGACGTCTGTCCAGACCATGTCTTTGAGTTAAAACTGAAAGTGCACAATTTTCTCTTTCATGACAAAATAATGCGAATTCTCTTTTATAGTCTGGCATGCCTAAGGCAGGTGCTGAACAAAGAGAGTTTCTCAATTTTACAAAAGCTTCTACACTTTCATCTTCCCACTCAACAGGATCTTTGGCTTTCTTTTTGGTCATGTTAATCAAGGGTTTAGCTAACATGGAAAATCCAGGTATCCATTGTCGACAGTAACCTACTATTCCTAGGAACATTCTTACTTGTCTTTGCGTTACTGGCATTTGCATTCTTTTTATTAATGCTACTCTTTCAGATGTTACTCTTCTTTTTCCCCTTTCAATTTGGTGTCCTAGGTATTTAACAGCTGTTTTACAGAACTGTAATTTTTCAGGTGAGACTTTATGCCCTTCCTCTGCCAAAAGATTCAAGAGTGCTATAGTATCAACTACACAGTCCTCTCTGGTGTTTGATGCCACCAATAAATCGTCGATATATTGGACTAAGACTGAGCTTCCTGGCATTACTAATTTTTCAAGGCACTTTTTCAATATCTGATTAAAAATGGAAGGACTTTCCGTGTACCCCTGAGGAACACGATTCCATACATAGACTTTGTTTTTGAATTTAAATGAAAATAGATATTGGCTGTCTGGATGTAATGGAATTGAGAAAAATGCTTGACTCAGATCTATAACTGTAAACCATCCAGCATTCCAAGGAATCTGGTACAGAATTACTGCAGGATTTGGCACTATAGGACAACATGGTTCCACGATCTTATTTATTTTCCTCAGATCTTGAACGATCCTATATTTTCCACTAGGTTTCTTTAGTCCCATGATTGGTGAATTACATGGGCTACTCATCACTTCTCTCAGTATGTTTTGCTTGACCATCCGGTTGATTTCTTCAATGACCCCTACTTTAACTTCTGCACTCATCTTGTACTGTTTAGTATTCGGAAAAATCGCACCTTCTTTTACAGTGACTTGAACTGGGTCTATTTTTGCCATGAGTCCTACTTCCTTTCCAGTGAGATCCCATACTATAGGATTTACAGTACTTTTTAATTCTTCTGGCAACTCATCTTTTGTTAGTAATGAAAACATTTCATCTACTTCTGTTCCTTGTTTTGCAACCATAATTTTATATACATGATCTTCATCTGGTGGCTGTACTGCTACACCATCCGGTGTACAGAAAATGGTGCAATTCATTTTGCACAATAAGTCCCTACCTAGCAAGTTCACTGGACTAGAATCGCATACTACAAATTGATGCATTTCTTTGAAGTTTCCAATTTTAACCTCCATTGGTTCGGTAAGTGGTGTTCTAATTCTTTGGTTAGCAACTCCTACAACTTGAATATCTTCACCAGAGAGAGGAAGGTTTGGGACGTCTACTGTTCTTACAGTAGACCTGGTAGCACCAGTATCCAAAAGAAAAGTAATATCATTACCTCTCACTTTTCCTTCAACATATGGACCTGATTGATCTACCTGCAGGGATGCGCCAAGTATGCATTCCTTCTCCCCCTCTCCTAGGCACCGTCATGCGTCGAACCCGCAAAAATCATCCTGTAAAAGAAATTGTGAGGTCATATAATCATTCTTACCACTTCCTCCTGGGTATCCGATGTCTGTACCGTGCTTTGCTCTGCTTATATTACCTTGAACAGGTGGAGGTGGTAACTGACTCTGAGGATTTACCCCTTGCTGTGAGTCATTCTGTGTCTGTGAATTTAAATTCTGATTTGGGCCATTATTATTTCGAATCTTTTTACACTCGTCCTTCCAATGCCACAATTTTCCGCATCCATGACAAGGAAATTTCTTTTTAGCTTCTTCTCTACTCATTCGTACTTTCATTCTTCTACCATTTCCAGAATCACCATTCGTTCCAGAATCTTTTTCTTGTTTTTCATGAGGATTGTCTAAATTAATTCCCTGTTTTTCAGCCATTTTCACCTGTGCCCACATTACTTTTTCCTGCAATTTCTTGTGTCTGTCCTCAATGTCATCCCCACAATATTTTGCTTATTTCAGGATTTCATCTATGGGCTTTCCCTGCCAGCAAAGCATATGTTGCTTAATTATCTGACATATTTCAGGCTTCAATCCGTACACGAATCTGTACACAAATTGACTCATGTTTTTGTCTCCAATATCCTCAAATCCACTATACTGCTTGAACACCTGCAAAAGACGCTCATAATACGAATGAACTGTTTCACTGGCTTCTTGGGTAGTTCGATCTATCTTTACCCAATCTGTTTCTTTCAGCGTTATTTTCCCTTTCAGGTAAGTTATTACCTGCTGGTACTTTTTCATCACGTCATTTGACGGGGCACCTGTCTTTGGATCTTTGGGATATTCATCACTTGGCCAATCAACTGTGATCTTACAGTCTGTCCATAAATCTGCAGGTACCACTATGTCAAACAGACCATCCAAATCCTTCAACAATGCCTTTGACACCTTTACAAACCTTTCAACCTGCTTGTACCATTCAATTGGCTTTTCTCGCAGTTTTGGGAAATCATTCGTAAATGATAAAATATCCTGTCTGCTCCAAGGGACATGCACATACCCTCCTCCTGCGACTTCTCGCATCGGGTACATTTTGTCAGCTTTTTCTGTCTCTTTCATCACATATTCAGAGGCTGTTCGACTTGAGCGAGCTTCTTCCTTTTTCTTTGCCCACCTAGTTCTCCACTTATCTAGGTCTCCCCATTTTTGCAAAACTAACATTAATTCTCGTATTTGTAGTCTTTTTCCAGAAGCATTCATATTTTCTAGGTCTTTGTCTGAGAAATCTGCTCTATAGGGCTTCTGTAATACTTTGGATCTCCCTATTTCAATTCCCATTTGTAGGGCTAAATTGGACAATTTTTCATGAAATAACCTTACATTTCTAGTGATACTTCTGCACAGAAACAGCAACTCTTCTTCCTCATAAGTGTTTAAACGTTCTACTCCTATATTTCCAGCTATCATTTCTTCTAGTTCAACCTTTAATTTCTGAATGTCCAGCAATTTTGGAGGTGTGCACATTTTATCTGATCCCTGCACCCATCTTTCTAAATCTTCCGGTGTTACTATAGTGGCACTTTTTGCCCCTGATGAAGTTATTAAACTTACATCTCTTGAACACTCAGGCTTTTCTTTTCTTGGAGTACCTTTTACTGGTCCTCTAATAGGTAAGTCCATAAGTGATATTGTGGAATCACAATCACTAAATTGATCCTCAATTATGACTGGAGCTTCAGGTTTTGAAAGATTTACAGGAGTCTTCATAGGAGAAGGTACGGGTATCAGAGGAGGACAATTTCCTTGTGTACCATACAATGGTACTACTGGACCAATTGTTACAGGAATAGTCAATGAATCAGGATGCGTTTTTATCTGGGATATCTTCCGTACAAATTCTGCTCTAGTCTTTTCTAGTGCTTCCTTTTCTTTCTCAAGAAGTATTCTATTCGGGGTGAATTCATGTAGTACCTGAGGTACCATTGGTGTTTGTGGTGGGGCACTAGGAGGAAGTCCACTTGACCCTTCCTGATACGGTGGAGGATGTCTCAACAATTCTTCCATAAACTCATCTTCTGAGTCTTCAGGTCTCATTAAATGTTTAGTCTTTTCTGTACACTTGCCTCCTGATTTCTCTCCTTCTGTAAATAAGGGATATAATCCCTCAACAAGCATTGCCCTTCTCTATTGCTTCATCTGACCTTCCCTAGTTTCACGTAAATATCTGGGAAAAAATCCTGGATACTTCCCATTACTTCGAGATCGATCACGCTCAAATGCCTCAGTTTCCCACTCTTCTAAAGCTTCGTATTGAGTTAATCTGGGTCTAGGTTCTAAATCATTCATCCTTTGTCTTAAATTTTGAAGAATTCGGCCATTAAATGTGCCATTCTCGGGAAACTCTAATATTCTGTCATTCTTGGTATATTCTCTCCAATTTTCTATCCATACACAAGTATGATAACCTCTCTCCATCATCATAAATGATGCGGGCGTTTTGGCTGGGGGAATAATAATTCCTTCCCTAGTCTTGATTGGTTTATCCTTTTTGAAATAATTCTTAATCTTTTGTAAAACTGACATCTTTTTCTTTTCTCCATACATCTTAGGCAAGTACCGATGTATAAAATTATATTCTTTAAAGCCTAAATATCTCCTATCTGGACGATTCCCTGTTAAAGTCGGATCGCGTTTTAACATGCAATCCTTATCCACTTACAATTTTGCTTCTATTTTCTCAACCAATCAAATGTCTGCTAACTTTTAATTCTAAGCCAATCCTTGCGCGGCCTTTTTGGTGACGTTTTTCTGTCAACCCCTCCTTTACAATCTACTCTTTTCTGTTCCCACGCTGATTCAACCTATCCTAGCGCGGCACATATGACATCAGTGCTACTCCTGACTACTGACCCCTCCTTTACAAGGGTTTTCTCACGCCTGTGGATCCAACCAATCCCAGCGCGGCGTTTTATGACGTCAGCTCCCTCTCTGGCAACTGACCCTCCCTTTACAAATTTCTTACGTAAAGCTTATTTCTTCTACAATTCTTAAATAAATTTCAGTAACAACATAAAACATTCGCTATCGTGCCAGTTTCTCTAATTCGAAAAGATAGTCTCTCTTACACATTTAGTAAAACCTTTCCGTTTACTAATCATACACTACGAGTAAAACCCTTCCGTTTACTCTTCACACAAGCTTCCGAAATACCTGTTACTTCTTCAATGTTACCCTTTCTAGGTGATATAACATCAAATTTTTACTAGCGTACTCCTTCTGCTATACTTACGCACATAGAGTCCCTAACAAGTACTGATAGCCCTGCTTAACTTTTCAGTACTATTTCTGCCTGACAGATAACCTCACTGCAGTATGGCTTCTACCTGCCACCCACTATTCTTTTCCCCGGGGTATTCTGGACAACATAAAACGATACTCAAAAATAAACGGTTATTAGTTCATAAAAAAATACAAATAAAATTCTCATTACCCAATTAACAAAGAGTAACACAAACCGCCCTCTGCTTACCAGAAAACTGATCCAGCGCAATATTAGCAAACTGCATTCATACACCATATACTCACTTGGGCCCATACATTCATACTACACTAATACTTACGCTGGGTGTCAGATATACTCTTATATCAAAAAATCCCTGCTACCAATTACCTTCTGATTGAAGAGTAATAACTTACCAATGTATCCTTTGCTAATTGGGAAGTTTAAAATGAGTAACATTCACTATAATACATAATCCTGAAATAACCACAGAGTCAGGAAGTTTTAAAATGTTTATCTAAAAGTTTTAGCAGAGTAAAATACAAGGAAAGACACGGTATTTGATCAGAATACCCATGTGAAAGCTTAGAATAATTATTTCTAATAAATGACGGTGTTTAGAAAAGAGAGGATAGGAACAGCAGCGCAACTAAAGGTTGCATATATTTACCTAATGCGAGAATCAAACCCCTTAGCCATGGAATTCGAAAGAATAGGACCCAGGAAGGATGAAGAGCAAAGACCTGCTTCAGGATCAGGACAGGACTGGTGACCTCTCTATAACGACGCCTGCGCTGTTCCCCTCTCTGGCACTCGACTTCTCCTCGATTCTCCCGTCTAATGGACTCCGCCGCCCCCTCCTCAGGACCTCTTCGGGATAGGGATTCGATCAGCAACCGATCAGCATGGCAGCCTGGAGCTATTCTGTATGTTCTGAGCAAGTGCGCTAACTAATTACTAATGCTATATTCTATTATACCCTTCTATACCCATGTACCGCCCATTAATGTTGCTAAAATATGGGACCACTATTTCTGATTGGACAGGGACAGGGGGTGTACTCTCGCACCATGACACTTTAGGCTAAATTTGTGAAGCCTATTGTATTTACGTTCCCGCCCCTTCAAATTAATACATTCACTTTATTTCCCACCCGTCTCATGGAAGATTTTATACAATTTTAACATTATGTATTTTATTTCTGCAACATTTTAATACATTTGGCGCATCCGTTTCGGTCAATAGGTTATGGCCTTGTACGGCGTCCAAGTTGACTTCACTTTGGCAGTCATTCAGGACACATGCGCAGAACACTCTTCTCTCGAGTTTCAAGTCACCAACCCAGGCCCAAGATTACGAATTACTAAAAGTGCAAGAAGAAAATATTAAAATCACAAATAAAACGTTTCACTGTATACCCATTTATCTTATTTCTAATCCCATTTAATTATAACATTCTATCCCGCATGAGTAGCGTTAAAAACAAACAATTTAGTTATGACACAAGTGCAAGCTGAAGCATGTGAAAACACAGAGCAGCCATTTTAAGACATACTGCGCAGAAGCAGAAATTCCCACCAAGCAAAGAAAGACGTCACACCATGTGATCAGGTTGTGACATGCGCAGATAAGATCCCGCGCTTAAGCGGCCATTTTAGACTAGGAACAAGCTTTATTCGTTAGTAAAACACATAGGCAAGCGTCCTATCTATTCGTGTAATGTGTGCAAGGATTAATATAGACAATACAAATTTTAGTATTAATACTTATGAGGAAGATTGCGTACGAGCAAGTTTCATTTGCGAAACCTTGCTCCATCAACATCATGGAGGGGCGGGACCAGCCTTCCCAGCTGCTGTGGAAGGCTTCCCTGCAGCCAGGACCATGACGGCAGCGATCAGGGGCAGAGCATTGTGGGGAGCTCCCAAAAGGGATTCCCCATTAGACACTGTTGGGCCTCTTTCAGCCAGGGGCCGTGTAAGCAGAGCCCCTGGCTATAAATAAAAAAAAAATTTAAAAAATGTGAAGGGCAATGCACAGCCGTGCAGGGAGCGGTAGCGAGCCACTAAAGCTGTAGCTCACCCTCTCCCTGCACCTATAAACCGGATGCTGCCTTTCAAAGGGCACCGGATTGCAGTTTATTTATGTATTTTTAAAATGACTGCTGCCAAACACCATGTCTCCCGCAATTTCCATGCAACAATAAATGAATAAAAAATAGAATAAATTAATAAATAATAAATAATTATTAAAAAACATTTACAATGTTGAGCTCAAGTGAATGCCAAGCACTCTAGGAACGGTGCCAGATGTTCTTAAAACCAGCGGCTGCCAAGCACCATGCAACCATCATTTTCCAGCCTCCCTCATAAAATTACACATCTGATTAATATGCATGATTCATAGCTTGTATAACAGGCAGCCCATAGTGTGTATATAATGTAATTGCGGCGTAGCTCATTGTGTTTCATCGATATATCCTTTTGTTACTTGCAGTTTATAAGTTAAAATCCTAATATAGAGGTGTTTATTAAAATGTTGTCAAAGAACAGAATGCACAATCCACTGTATAGATTAGAGCCTAGAATAATGTACATGGGAGTGGGTCATGTGGGTAGAAATCAGTTTATTAACTAAAAAGTAAACGTCAATACATGGTTTTGTTTTCAATTTTAGGAATTTATGCTTCTCCAAATTTTCACTAGGGTGTTTAGCAGGAGAGATGATAGGCTGTTCCTATAGTTTGTACACCTCTGGCCTATGTAACATTTTCCTATACGCTGCTTTACACATTCCCTATGTAAGGATGATTGTCTCTATGTAATATGTATTTATGTTTTCTAAGGTGACATATAGTAATGCTATGTTTATGAGGGCTAGTTTTAAAACAGACGTATTTGATCTAACCTACCACAGGACCTCCAGGAAATAACTATCAATGACGAAGACCTACAGACCTTTCAGCAAGGTATATGTATTTAGAGTTCTATAGTTCTGCATAGTTTTTTTTGTACACTAGTGTCTCAGAAACTCTGCTTTTCTAATGGTATTCTCATGTATGTATGATTTTATAGATTATGACGCCGAACTACAACTAGCTGTTGATGCTCTACAACGGTTCCTGGAGTGTGAAGGCGTGGCGAACAACGTGCAAAACAACACAGTTCTTACAGGTAAATCAAAAATGCCCGTGTTCTTTAAACTGTCTAAGACTTACACTGTGTTAGTCCAAAAACCACAGCGGTGACCTGTAGGAGGGTTCCTCAGAAGGGACTGCTAAGGGATGGTTTATACTGCCAATGTGACTTTTTTTCTTTCTTTACAGGGTCCATGGAGTCATGCACGGATGGCGCAGTTGGGCAAGAACCTGCTCAGCGAGCAAAAAAAGGGCCACTGAAAAGGAAGGCTTCAGCATCTAAAGAGCGACCTGTGACGAAGAAAGGAGCTGGGAAAAGACCTCTAACAGGTGTGTGTTTTTTTTCCAAAAGGGTGTCAAAAAGAACTCTCAGGTTTTATTCTCTCAAACAGAAAGGACCACCATCATGTAGTAGTGGGTGCATAAAAGAATGTGTAGAAGTTATAGGCCCGTAGGGTGCCTGTGGTTAGTGTGAACAGTTTATACAGGTTCCTTATTTTTTTTTCTAATATATATATTTTTATGTTACATTCTAGGAGCCGCTCAAAAGAGCACTGGAGAAGAGTCGTGCATCGATAAGAGGATGATGGTCCCGTTAAGCGACATCACAAAGGCAGTCCAGAACATCAAGCCTACAGCAAAATGTATCAGTAGGCGTGTACCCCAGGACAAACTATGCTCTTACTATGCACACATCCAACAGAGAACCGGCACAGACATGAACTGTCAAGTCAAGCCACCCTCCAGCCTGATGAACACTCCTACAGGAATGCCTATTCTGCACAGGGTGGGGGACTCTCGAGGAGGACCAGCCCTTAAGAAGAAGCGGGTGGTCCCAGAGCACCAATCCGTTCATTTAAACCTTAAAAAGAAGCGGGTGGTCCCTGAGTCCCAAACAGCTCCTTTAAACCTCCAGAAGAATAAACAGGTGGTCCCAGAGTGCCAAACAACTCCTTTAAACCACAAGAAGAGGCAGATGGTCCCAGAGCCCCAAACGGCGCCTTTAGATGTCTCATTAAAAAAGGTTGTTACACCGTTGAATGAATCCATTACTCCACTGATCTCTAAAGGGCCATTGGCTACGACGGCTGTTGCTGAAGATCTGGTGCTGTAGTAGTGAGCCTCAACAAGGCCTACCAGTGCTTAGGGGTTCTCCCTTCCTTGCACAGAGTCCTCAGACACTTAGGAAGAAGTTGGCACAGAAACTGGAATAGAAAAGACAGAGTTTATTAAACCTCATGAGGTGGAGCTACATTTACACACCACCCTTCGGTAATGCATGAAGTATCACACTGAATGGAAGGACCATGGTCCTTTTATACCCACACAGGGGCTCAAATGAAGGCGGTACAAACACAAATGCTGGTTTTAGGTACATATAAGGTCATACAGAAAATGCACAGTCGACAAGTGGGTGGAGCTAACAGTTTCTACTTCTAGTAGACACATCCTGACATTTTTAAACTCGGAACAGCTGCAAGCTCAACTGAGCATGTGCAAAGCAAAAGAGAACTAAATATAACTTGTCTCTAGGCAGATTTCAAGAGCAGTTAACAGGAAGGTAGGACAGAGCACATGGTGAGCACATGGCAACCAAAATGGCTGCCAGAAATACAAAATGGATTCCACAAAGCGGACAATTTAGCCTCTGAATACAGGCTGTCTTCAGCTAATGCTTAACTTAAGTGCTGCCAAATTACAACAGTGCAACTCCAAACCCCAAAAGTGAATCGCCTCTCAAGGAAAAATCTTAAGAAGAAGCAAGGGGTCCCTGAGTTACATGTAGAAGCAGTAGAAGGGAACTTAAATAAGCCTGTTACACCACAGTCCCCTTCTCACAACCTGAAGCACTCTATAGTTTCAAATAAGCTGGGGGCCCCTGTAGAGGCGCTCCCCCAGGGGCCACCCCCAAAGCCGTCTATAATCATTCCTAACTGGCATAGGGACTCACCGCTTGTAATTGATCAACCCTTAGGAACAACTTATACCGACGGCCTAGGGTCTCTCAAGGCCCTGGCAGGGTTGGTGAACAGTATTGACAGACCCACAGAAGCCGTGCACGGAGGGTCTTCTAATGTGGTGACTGGGAGGTTGCAGGCGATGGATAGACACACACCTGAGCCTAACTCTGACGATTCCTACACTTCCGGGTCCATTGAGTATTTTGATCGGCATTTAAATTCCCCATACCATATGTTGCCTATCACCCCACCAGGAGCATACAACCCAACCAGCCCCGTGTCCAGTGTAAACCCCACATCACCAACCTCAACATACCCATATTAGCTGTATAGGATGGACCGGCTGCCCAAATAAAAGTTTGGATGTCGTGTCTAGTGAGGAACCGTCCACAGGATCCCCAGGATGTTCGCATTGGGACCCTATTTCTTTGATCCCTACAGGCCCCACGTTACAGAATGGCATTGTGGAGGACCGTCTGAGAATGGCCCCAGAGGTACTTCAGGGTTTTGTACAAAACATCCCTGTGTTCATCCCTAATCCTCCACAATATGATTCTGTAGACCCAAAAGAGGTACTAGGGGCTCTAGTCAAAGATATACATTTGGCGGTCCGAAAACTAAAACGGCAGGTGAACACCGCCACCTTAAAACTGGGGAATGGGGGAAGAGGTGACAGGGTTATGATGGATGCACAGCTGATGATCCTGCAAAGGGCTGAGCTGTGTAAAAGTATGATCCTACAGGCTTGTCAATCAGCAGCGACAGACATAGGTGTTATATAGGCGTGACTAGGTCCACGGCATCCGTAAAGATCCCCTATTCCCCCGGTGTTCATAAAAGTATACACACAAAAAACCCTAAGGTCTGCACAATACTGACAAAGTCCCTACGCTTCTTACGCTGCCTCAGGCGTAAAAAGTACATAGAGCCCCGCAAACAAGGTCTTGCAGTATCAAACACCATGCCTGAAACATATAAATTAATACCCAGAAGTCGACAATACATAAGTTCAGGAGAGAACATCCCGAGGGTGGGTGATTTGAAACGGTCAAAGGGTAGAGCTGCAATACCCAGACACCAGGAACACACCGACAGGGCAAATGTAGGGTCTGTAGCAAAGGTCTCTTCGAGTACAACGCTTACAAGTACAAACCATACTGCTCAAATAGGCTGGGGGCTGTTGTCTAAAAAAGGATGGTCCAGTAAAAAGCAAAAGTGGATTAATAGCGCTAAGAAGCAGCGGCTTCTAATAAGTAAACTAAAGAAAGCCAGAATATGCGCTACAAAGCGGCTTAAAAATACACCAGAGTCAGGGTAAGTACAAATCCACAAAATGATGCTGCATCGAGTTCAACAATCCCAATTCCTCAAGCTCAGGATTCAGAGCCTGTGTTTTTAGAGAGCATTCGAAGTTACAGTCGTACGGTCGAGAGATTGAACGCTACATAACTCTATGAGGAATTTAGGTTTGTTAACCTACAACACATAAGGTCCTCTGATCATGGGGTTTTAGCCATATATCAGGCTGTGCAAACGCTTATAGAAAGGTTGTTACATGATGTGGGTCCTAACGATTTCTTCCAGCTACGCTTCCAGGGCCAGGGCTTTGACAGTCCATTGTTCACCAAACGAAGGTCCCGCGATGTCTTTGACGCTGTGGAATTTCTAGAAAACCTCTCAAGACTTTTACAGAGTAAGGCTGAACTTGTCGCCTTTGGTACTTTCAGGGTCATAGCCCTCATTGTACGGGGCCATGAGAGGGGTGTTTCCAGGCCTTTAAAGAGTATGCTGTACAGTAATATCATTGGTAAGAAACAACGGTGGCTGCTCAACTTTTACAACGGAGCAGCCAACACCTGTCTGGCGGCCAGCATCGTGGGGTTGCTGCAGGGTCACAAAACCCCCAACGCTGTCATCATGTCTAGAGCGGCTGAAGCCCATGAGGTGCTTGAAATACCTCCAGACCGTATGGTCGGCTTTGGCGACATAGGTCTTTTTGAGAACTATTTTGCCGTTACGGTGAAAGTTCTTTATCACAACGGTTCTTGGAAGTACTTTACAACTGGGGAACGTGTGAAAAACAAGACAGTATATGTCCTCCACCACGAAAATCACTTTTATGGGATATTGAACCTCAAAAGTTTTCTAGGAGCCAAGTACGTGTGCACCCACTGCGATCACATCTACAACACTAAGGCAAATCATCAGTGTGAAATGCATTGTAAGATATGTCAGAAGGACGGTTGCGTCATAGACGCGGCCCTAAAGGTGAGGTGCTGCACCTGTAATCTGTTTTGTCGCTCGCAAGCCTGCTTGAGCATACACAACAAAGCTGTTAAATGCATCCCTAAAATGGATTGCTGTGAGTGTGGCCGGAATGTGGCAGAAGTTTACAAATGCAAAGGCGTGAAATGCCCAAGGTGTCAGACTCCTTTTAGGGCAGGAACTGTACCCAGGTGCTACATGGTTAACGGGAGGCCCCAGACCAAAACCCGAAGACTACATAGTGTTTGATATAGAGTGTACAAAGGAGACGGGGGTACACCAACCTAACTATATTTACGCACACCATCTAACTTCTGATGACAGCTGGGAGTTTGAAGGGCGAACGTGCGTTGGTGATTTCCTTAACACTTTCATTCAAACCAAATTCAAAGGGTATACCATGCTGACCCATAACTCAAAAGCATATGACTCATTCTTTATTTTACAAAATATGATTCGTGAAAAGGTACAAGTAGAACTCATCACTCAGGGTTCCAAGCTGATGTTGTTAACGGCTGGCCAGTTACAAATAAGGTTTTCCAGGAAGTAAAGGTTATTTCCCACACTTTTTTAACACCTGGGCGAACCAGAATTATGTGGGGCCCATGCCGCCTCCTGACAGCTATGGGGCTAAGTATATGATGCCTGGTGAAAAAGAGAGCTTTCTAAAATGGTACAATGAAAACCGTGAAAAGGAGTTTCATTTTCAAACAGAGTTGAAAGCTTATTGTCAGGCTGATGCTATGATCCTGCGAAAAGCCTGCAACCTCTTCAGAGATGTTGTGGTGTCTATGACTAAGAAAGTAAGGGTTTTGAAGCCCAAAACCTCTCAAATGACAAAGACAGTCGAATACATAGACCCTTTTCAAAACATCACTTTGGCCTCCATGTGTATGTCCATCTACAAACACATGTTTTTAAGACCTAAAAGTATTGCTCTAGTTCCACCAGATCTCTATAACGGTAACGGTAAACAGAAACGTTATTCAACCCCCTCTATCCAATGGCTCATGTACGTCTCTGAGAAGGAAGACATACATATTCAACACGCCTTACAGGGTGGTGAATACCGCCTGGGTCCCTATTACCTGGACGGGTACGCTGTAATTAAGGGAGTGCCAACGGCCTTTGAATACAATGGCTGCTTTTACCACGGCTGCCCTCGGTGTTACAAACCCCACGAGTTTTTCAGACTGATGGGTGCCAAATTTGAGCACTTACACAGACGTACTCTGATGAAGGCCCAGTATGTTGAAAAATGTGGCTTTGCTATGAGGCCCTTTGGGAGCATGAGTGGTTAGATATGCTAACATCAGATACGGAACTCTGCTCTTTCCTTAAGAGGTGTGATTTAGCAGAGCTTCTGGATCCCCGTGATGCCTTATTTGGGGGACGTACAAATGCTATACAGCTGAATAGGGCCGCTGGTGATGGTAAGAAAATACACTACTACGATTTCACTAGTCTGTACTCGTTTGTGAACAAGATGAAGGTATACCCCTTAGGTCACCCCACCATCATATATAGAGATTTTAAACCCATATCCGAATACTTTGGGTTAGTTAAATGCCAAATCTACCCTCCAAGGCATCTTTACTTTCCGATGCTACCATACAGATTCAACGGTAAGCTAATGTTTCCCCACTGTCGAACATGTGCATGTGGTGTGAGTAAAGAGGTCAGTGGGTGTACACACACTGAAGAACAAAGGATGCTCACAGGGACATGGTGTAGCATAGAGGTCCAGGTGGCCTTAGAGAAAGGCTACAGGCTCGGCAGAGTACATGAAGTGTGGCATTTTAGGAGTACCACAACACGCCTCTTTTCTCCGTATATTAGTTTGTTTCTCAGAGACAAACAGGAAGCCTCAGGATATCCCGAATGGTTTACTAGTCAGGATGCAAAGCAAAAATACATCGATGACTACTACACTCACGAGGGCATACGCTTACGACCCCATCTGATAGAGGTCAACCCTGCCAGACGACAGTTAACCAAGCTCTGTCTGAACTCCTTATGGGGAAAATTCGCACAGCATGCAAACATGTCAAATACGACCATCATAACAGATCCTGATAAGCTGTTTAAGTACCTTTTTGCCCCTTGTTACGAGGTGTCAAGCTGCGAGTTTATCGATGACGAGTCCACGGCTTTGTGTTGGAAATACACAAAAGAGTACACCACAACATGTAACAACATAAACATCTTCATAGCGTGCTTCACGACCGCTCACGCTCGTTTAGAGCTTTATGTGGTTATGGATAAACTCCAGGACCGGTGTTTGTATCATGATACCGACTCTGTTATTTTTGTGAGTAAACCAGGGGATGAAGACCCTCCTCTTGGTGATTATCTAGGTAATTTGACCAGTGAACTCGATAAGGATGAGTATATAGTCGAATTCACCTCGTCCGGATCTAAGACCTAATCTTACAAAACAAACAAAAACAAAGTATGTATGAAGGTCAAAGGTATAACATTAAATGTCAACAACACCCTAAAAATCAATTTTGACCGTCTGAAGGATCTGGTGCACGAATACTCTGCATCGGACTACCTTGAAAATGATAAAACCACAGTTGTTAATCAGCCCTGCATAGTCAGATCCAAAAAGAAGTGGGAAATTACAACTCAACCTCTACATAAAACCTTACGTGTTGTTTTTGATAAAAGAGTCCTAATTGAGGACTATAAAACACTGCCGTACGGTTATTAGTCGCATTAGAGCAACTGACTCGTACACTATGGACACCCAATTACAGCATCCGTTCTCCTGCATTTTAGCAGGTCCCTCAAACTGTGGTAAAAGCTACTTTATAAAAAAGTTCTTAGAAAATGCTGCAGGGGTTTTATCCCAAACACCGAACAACATTGTGTGGCTTTATTCTTGCTCGCAAGGCCTTTATACCGAACTAGCCAAAAGTTTCCCTCATATAAGGTTTATAGAAGGTATACCTGATAATCTCAACGATGATGAGCTGCTACCGCCGAACCTTGTAAACCTTGTAATTGTAGACGACCTTATGCACGAAGGTGGGGATCATCCTGAGCTAGAGAAAGCTTTTACTCAATATTCACACCATCGCAATCTAAGCATATGCTACATCGTGCAGAACCTGTTTTACAAGGGTAAGAACAGTCGTTCTAAAGCTCTCAATGCCTCATATCTCATTTTATTTAAAACCCCCCGTGACAAACAACAAATATCCATCATAGCTAAACAGATGTACCCTGGAAACACAAATTTTTTCATGGAGGCCTTTAATGACGCTACTGCAAAACCCCACGGCTATTTGCTGGTTGACTTAAAAAATAATACTCTAGAAGACTACAGGCTCAGGGCTGATATTTTCCCCCCTGATCTCCCCGTTGCTTACACACCTAAGGCCAAGCCAAGAGCCTCTAAAAAGAAGCGTTGAAGGCGTTTTAGTGACATTTACAATCTAGATCTTATAATATAAGGTGGTGACTATGTCTGTCCGCTTGCGGCGTAATTTAGCTCTCCTAAAAATGCTGGTTACAGCCAGCCCCGAGCACAGAAAGGCCAACCTGTGCGTGGCTTCAGATGATTTAGTGGCTGCCATTTCAGAAATAGCCCTAAACACCCTAAAAGGTATTGTCCCTATATCAAATCGCCAGTTACAGGTGCTGAAGAAGAAGCGACACCTTATCAAAAGCTCAGTAATAAAAGGGCGTCCCTCATTTCCAAGAAGAAACTGGTAAAACAGTCTGGTGGGTTTATGGGCTCGCTGTTGGGCATAGCTATACCCCTAATTACAAGTGATGGAGCATGCCTTAAAGATGTATTTGGTGCCTAGACAGCAGTTGGAACATTTGGGACCATCTATGGACAATGCCTGGGATATAAGGAAAAATGAGACTCTAAAGGCTGGATGCTGAAATTAAAGAAATTTTGAACCGGACTGATCTACATCCGTACGACAAAGCAAGCCTTTACACCAGCACCCTAAAACATTTTTTGGACAATTACAAACAGTGGAATACCGAAAAAAATAAGCTAACTCTATATGCCCCAGACTCTGAACAACAACCAGCAAACCATGCAGCCCCGCAGCAACCACAACAGCCGCCTCAAGGCCCCGCACCACCCTCACATATCTTTGTTGATGACCTCTTAAAAAATATAAGTCAAAGGTACCGAGGGGCTGCGCAGATGCTGATGAGTAAGCTTGCAGCTTCTAAAGACCTAACAGCGTGGAATGAGCGGGGCGAATTCCTCTACAGGGGTCAGCCGATTGTTGGATCACACATGTACGATCTAGTCAAAGGTCTCACACATGCCAGACCCTTAACAAGTCAAAATGCTCCTAGAGGTTGGGAGCAGTTTCTGCGAGCCTCTGCTGAACTCAATATCCCTACAACGCTCGTGGGTAATGGCGACCACCAGTGCCTGCTTGAAAGTCTAAAGGGACCCATCCTGTTGTCACCACCATCCTCAGGCGTTTCACAGCTATGACCCTCTTGGACCACCCCAGTTGCGACATCTGTACCTCTAAAAAAGACACTAGCCAATCCCCCCTCGTGGATTACTAACTAGAGCTTCTCCAGACTTTTTGAACAATTGTACCGTGTACATGTGTATAGTTATACATCTGCTAACACATGTGTCTGATTTTTTCTTCGTATAATTCTTTAGTTAGTTTGTCACTGTAATACTTTTCCCTGCAAAAATTTTTGTAATAAAAACTTTAAACTTTTCACACTGTCTCAATCATCTTTTAAAGTACTGTAATTATGTTGTATGTCTCAGAATAAAAATTCGTAGGCTGTATTCAGGTTTTATAATTCCTTTATTTTAGACAATAATCATTAAACAGGCAGCCGCTACACGACCTTACAATTTTGACATACAGCGTATTCCGTTTTAACAGGACGGACCATAGCACCTGTGTTTTCTTTTACATATTTCACAACTATACAGTCATTGTTAACAAGATCATTCGAATATAGATTTAAGAAATTTCTAAACGTCATACCCTCTGTCATTTTACTAATAAAATATATACAATGTTCACCGCATGTGATGACTAGCAAATCCTGGACCCGCATCTTGTTATACTCCACCCTCGCTGCAGTTTTTTTCACATACTCGAATATAGGCTTTGCATAGATACTGTGTACGGGGAACTCTGCGGTACTGTCAAACACTGTAATCTTGTCACTATCCATAAACAGGGCAGCCCAATGTGCTCTGTCCTTGTAATGCGGATCTGTGTTAAAGACAAGGGTTCGGGTCTTTCTGCCCCTATTTCAGCTGGTAACCCATCGCTAGGGAAAACACCTAAAAAGTATTTCCTAGCGTGTTTATGTCTGCTTAAGAACTCCCGTATCTGCACAGTGTCCATTTCACAATGTTTTTAAAGATAGTCGAACAGAATCTGTCTGGCGTGGTTGACCTGAATGACGCTGTCGAATACAGAGAATACGACCATGTTCATATTCACCGGCAGGGGGTTACTAAAACATATTTGAGCTTTTAGATTTCTGTTTTTGACCAAGTTATAATGATCCCCGTCTTCCATGTCAGGGGTCAGATCGAATGTGAACAGTGTGTATCCGTTCCTATAGCCTTCTCTTGACACAACTACCCCCAGTCCCTTAGATGCTTCCCTGTTATCGAAACCAACCCCAGATATTTCCTAATAAAGTTGGAGGCTCCAAAACTGGGTGTGTAGGGTTTTGCAGGAATCACAGAGCCCTCATGGACCAGCGCCGCATAGTTGTTGTCGTAGTGCTTGAAATAGAAGGGGTTTGAGGTGTAGACGCTGCTAAAAGCTGTTTTGTCCACAAACCCAAGGATAATAAGTTTGGGTAGTTGTCCCAGAAATAAATTCTTTTGCTGGGTTAGTCGGGTACCTGCAGGGATGCTGAATACCTTCAGAGCTACTCTTTCCACTGCATACTTGACATTTGATATTTGCAAAGCGTCGGCGTGAGTTAGTCTGACACTCTGGGACACTTTCACTCTCTTTACAAACAGGCTCGCGGATAGTATGTCCAGCTTGTACTGTTCCACATCCCCGCTGATGAGGCAGAATGAGTCATTGCTGCGGGTAAGCCTGATTTTAAGATCAATTCCATTGACGAGAAGTTTATCTTGGAAGAAGAGGTCTGAATGTAAGCGTCCCAGGAGGTCAAAGTGGCGACTGCCTGCTGCAAACCCTGCTCTTTTTACAAATCCCTGATTGTCACTGTCCAGCTCCTTGGCTTCAAAGTGGGCGTACGTGTCCTTGTAAAAGAGCCCGGCTGAAAGCTGCGTGTCAAGGGCTTCACTACTGTAATTTAGAATGCTCTCGAGGAAGGATCTGTAGGCGTACATGTTATCGCTCTGTGTGATGAGAGGATCGCCCAGGGTGATGTCCACCTGATAAAACATGGTTGCTAGGGGGTCTGCTGCTATGTTGGAACCATCCACTGTTATGATTTTACACATAAGATGCAGCATCGTGTTTTTGAGATCCAGATACATATCCGTGGACTCCGTCACAAAAAAACTCTATATGGGCCATTGGCGTAAAAGGTGATACCTCCATGAAAAAGCTGTTTTCGATGCTGGTCTGCGTAGGTTTTAGAGTAAACAAGTCAAACTCTGATTTGGCGCACTCACCCAATGCACAGTGTACGAATGCCATGCTTTCATTTGCGTTGCTTTAGAAAATATTTACTTTAGAGACGTTTCTCTTCTTCTTCGAAGCTCTCTTCCGTCTTGGGGTTCTTCTTTTGTGAGCACCTTTTGAAGAACTCCTCCTTTTTTTATAGGGGGCCGGTGGTCCCCTACGCCTTGAAGCGCGACGTTTCCTTTTAACACTTGTGCGGGGTCTGTATACCAGCCCCGCTCCTTCTTGTGACTGCTTGTTCATGCGCTCTGCGACAGTCGATGTGACAGACCCAAACACCTCTTGGGCTATGTTCGTAGCCGCTGCTTTAACATGTGGCTTTGCAATTTCATAACCTCTTCTCAAGATTGGCATTGCTCTTCTAAACAAACTACGAAAGAATCCTCCCAAGCCGGCCCCGTACATTACGGGGGACCCCTGAAAGTACGTTAGCCCTACATAGCCAGCCTGATTTCTGTAATAGTCCCTGTACATAGATGGATCACCGTATGTTTTCATGACCACCATGCTGTCTTCTTAATAGTCCCTGTCACGTCTCAGCCTTAAATGAAGCTTAGCAATAACTTTCCCGTATTTAAAACCACCGGCGCAGACTGCTCGTCAAAGATCATAATTGAAATAATGTCAAAATGGTTTTTAGAAACTGCAACGTAGTCAGGCTTGTTAAATTGAATATTGACCATCGTATTATTTTTACCCTTCACATGGACCCATCTTAAAAACGGTGAATAACTATCCCCAATCCGCTGCGCTTCTACAATATCGCTATACACGTAGAGTGTATAGAACCCTCCGTTAATATCAGGGCTCGAGCGGTCGGGTTCAACAGGACTTCTCGCATGTTGCGTGCCTATAACCCTTTTTAATTTACCAGAGCAGTTAAATGTTGTATTGCGACCCGGGGCTTTAAGACAGACCTTCCTTCTAACATTAGATAAATATTCGCAAAGGTTTCAATGTTGGATATGGATTTGTTGATGGCCTCGATGACACTTGTAACGGTTGGGTAGTATCCTTATGGGAAACCTGCGGGTATGCTCCCCAGGGTCCTTCTCACGCTTTATGTTAAATGTGGCATCGTCCGGTGCAAATGTATTCCATGTTCTTGGGTATTGGATTTCTTTTACAGCTACTTCCCAATACCCTTTCAGGTCCACTGGTTTAGCCAATTTCACTGTGTAATTAGAAATCTTGTTGTCGGGGAACATGTCCTTGGAAGCGTTGGACGGGAGGGTAATATAAAAGGGCACTGTCTCCATCTTATCTTGACCTTTAGACCGTACCAAACTCACATACCCTTCAGAGAGCTGGCCAACACCCAACTGTTAAATTTCTCCGGCCACCCCGCCTTTTGACAAATGCTTGTCTGTTAGCCCGCTACCTTTCCTTTTCAGAACCTTTTCAACCCTATATACCCTATGCGGATCGTTGGGTACCATTTGTAACTCTTACTTGTAAAAGACTCCAGACACCTCTTCCCCAGCGTAGTCCTTTAACCTGTAAATATACAACCCCTCTTTAAGCTCCACACTTTCCACTATAAATATCTCATCGCTAAAAGTCTGCTGGTATCCCTTTGTAAACACACCTTTCAATTTTGAAATCCTAACATGGTCCCCTTTTTTAAAGAGTGGTTTCTTCACTATTGTAGCGAAATGGCTCCCGTACACTGCTCTCCAGACCTTTAACGAATTAGACAATGTTACCTCTACGGGAGATGTGTTGATGGTTCGGTGATAACTGGCATTGTAAACATCTATAAAAGCCTGTAGAACATCGACGTATCTGTATGTGTTGTAGGCCTTAAAGTATCTCCACATCTTAGACTTTAAAGTTCGGTTAAACCGCTCTACAACAGCTTCTTTTACTTCCGTGTGTGACGCAAAATGTTGAACAGCATGCTGCTTTAATAATTTTTGAAACAACTTGTTTAAGAATTCTTTCCCCGCATCTGTTTGTAGTTTTTGAGGGATTCGCCCCTTCTCGAAGATGGCTTTGAAAGCTGCTGTAATGCTAGCCCCACTTTTATCGCTTAGCGCTTCTGCAAAGGCGTACTTGGACAACACATCTCTGATGGTTAATATATAACAGGATCCATTATTATGTTTTGCTATATCTTGATGGCTGATGATGTCCACCTGCCATTGACAATCTATTTGCGCATTAACAATTGTAGGTCGCCTCTTAAAACACCTTCTGACTGGTTTGTGGAGTGAATATGCCTCCTCCCCTGATAACCAGGTCTTCACCAGGTCTCTGTTTACCGGTTCATTTTCACCTACAGCCCTTCTATACAGGGCTTCAACGCTTCCAAAGCTACCAACACCCCTTGTATCATAATAAAGTTTTCTTAAACGGGCCCCAGACATGTTATCAGTAGCTACAGCCATTGAAATGAAAGACGCTTGGTTTGTGTAAGTCCATTTTATTAATAATAAAGAATATTGGCAAAACATCAACAAAACACATTTCACATTTTCATAGTATATAGCATATTGGCTTTGCACTTTTTACAGACATACACACAATGGTTCTACCTGGACCCTCCAAAACAGCCTCTACACCAGTATGCAGGGTATAATGCATAGCCACGTAACCCCTCGACATTCTACGGTTTTGTTCTAAATACACGCATGTATATAACAGTACATATTAACTTATTTTATTTTTAAAACAGTCCTCGGGGGGTTAAAGAACCTGTTCTTCTATTTCTTAAATACATATTACGCATACGCCTTTCTACAAGTCTTTCTATCATCTTTCTATCAAAGCCCGTACACAGCCCCGGCATACCTTGTAGTTTTGAGCTTGGTTCACTGGCGTATCGGATCTCATTGAGCGCCATTGACAAGGTGTTCAGCTTATCCGGGTGAGCATATTTCTTTTCAGCAGACAACCCATACACAACCCTTAGAAGTTTATACACCTTGTACGGGTCTAACAAACTACATATATAACGATTGTTCTTGCTCTGTATGAATCACTTAGGCATTCATGTGCAGGCTGCTGAGGATCCTTCATTTGATGTCCATAACAAAAGCTGTAATAGTCACGTCTGGCACATGCTAGTACAACTGCTGCAGCAAAACCTTTAACAGACAACACGGCGTCTTGGTGTACCGCTGGAGTTTCCTTTTCACAGGCGTAGCTCCTAGATGCACAGACACAATTCCTGTGGCCAGCATTGTTTTGGCATGTGGAACTTTCAGTCTGCTTTGAACACCACAGACAGTAGAAATGTACGTCATTCACTTTTGACGGCCGACCCTCGCCACCTGTTCTTTCTGGTGATGCTTTCTACAGTTCAAGAGAAGAAAGAGAGACAACCCATTAGTTAAAAATAAAATACACCATTATACAAGTTAAATGTCTATAACGTTTTTTACTAACCTCAGCATTTTCATAGCCCTCAGCTGCGCCCCTGAAGTCTTGAGAGTCACATATGTCCATCGATACCCCACAGTCTTCGTAGCTTGTACCGGTCTGTTGCATGACAACTGCCTCTGGAACTTCTTCCTCCATAGAAGCCATATCTTCATAGACAGGTGTGTTAGGAGGCGCTACAGCTTCTTCACCATAGTCCATTGCGAAGAAGTTGCTTCCAGCAGACCCTTCACCGCTAGTAGAGCCCTCACTGTCGCTGCTGTCGGCCTTAATCGGCGACACCAGGTGTGGCCAGTCCTTGAGACTAAGCCCTTCCATCCGGCGGCACAAGTCAGTGTCAAAACCAGTAACGTCGCAGCCCATATCTTTAGGAGCTTCCTGTTGAGCATTCTCATCCAGTACCGTAGGTGTTATGCTATGGTAATATCTATCGATAGTGGCCTGGCCACCCGCCAATGTTGGCCTTTTGATGAGTGGGCTGTATCTCTTCATATTGATAAGTTCCTCTTTCTGTATTCAGGCTCCTGCTTGCTGTACAGTGGTCTTAAGGACGCCTTATATGTATTTTAAGCAACCCCTAAAAGAGGCGTACACCCCTACATCACAACTTGGACACATGGCATCATAGATTTCTGGTTCGCTGGGGTCTCCAAAACAGACCGCCCCTATGACATCCCGCCCCCTTTGGACAAGTGTTGGGACCTGTCACTTTTAGTTCATTTCTAGGGTGTGGCGCCTGTCACTTTAAGTTCATTTCGAGGGCAGGCACCTGTCACTTTTAGTTCATTTCTAGGGTGTGGGACCTGTCACTTTTAGTTCATTTCCGGGGCGTGGGACCTGTCACTTTTAGTTTGATGAGGAATGGTATCCCGTCTTACTACTACTGACATTTACTCTTAATGTCCAACAAGATGCACAAGAATTTCTAATGCTTATGCTTGGAGTGTTAGAACATGAAGGAATACAGATTGTAAACTTATTTGGACTAAGTTACAGATGGGATCATAAATGTGAAGAGTGGTCATTTACTACCATCACTGAAATACAAACAGAATGATTCATATACTTGACGATTTCAGACTGCAAATCAGTACCTTTTAACAAATTGATTAAAACAGCCAATCAGGATATGAAATGTTCCCATTGTAGATCAGAGATGTTGTCTACATTACATATAGAAAGAATTGGAAAATATCCAATTTTAATGCTTCAACGTTGCAGAGCAAATGGAAGAAAATGTAACTTTTTTACTGCAAGTCAAATATCTCTTTCAGGAAGAACTTTTATAGTAGTGGCTATTATTTTCCATGATGGACCTACTACAACATCTGGACACTATACTCTGTATTTAAAGTGTAATAAAGGATGGACACATTGCAATGATGCCTACTTGGAATTCAAACCTAGATTGCCTTATGAATTACCAAATTCATATTTGTTATTTTTGAAGCCAAAGTTTTGAGTACATCATTTGGCCAATTGGGAAGATGTGAACAGAAATTAAACAGGAATGCAAACTATTAGTATTTATAGTAAGTGTTTGGATTATTATTTGCGGTAATTGATATTGCATTTGGAAAAATCTGTTTCAAAGGAAATAGTTTATATATTTGTTGTCTATTTTGTACCAGATGTAATATGAGAGTCTATATTTTGGAAAATGTATTTGAGATGAATAATAGAATTTATGTAGATGGTGAAGGTAATTAACAAAGTGTAGATAAAAAGTACATAACTAGACATATAGAAAATGATGCTTTAAGGTGATTTGTTTTTTTTTCTACAATCAATTAGATTGTTTGTTTTCCCCGCTGTTGAATGATGATACCACATTGAATCACTATGTCTGGTAAAATTAAGTGGAATCTGAGAACAGCAAAAAAGGGAATCTGAAAATGTTATTTAATTCTATATTTATGTAGAGTTGCTAGAAGTATAATCTTACAATTTCAGTAATATATTATCTTTAAATAACAGTTTTTCTTCTTCTTTATATAGTAGGTACTGTTGAATTTTGAGGAGATTGTTAATGCTGTTTACCACAATACTACTTTAAAATATTTCTACTGAGTAATGTATCAAAATTATTTAAAGGTAGGAACACATAATATAATATGCATGATAACATGAACATTTTTTAAAGTTTAATTATATGTTATTTGTTTCTAATATAAATAATGTTGATCCTTTAGACTATTCACTCAGGCACTACTCATACACTCATCCCATCACTCAGGCACTACCCATGCACTCATGAAATCACTCAGGCAGTACTCTTGCTCTCAGGCATTCAGTTAGGCAGTACGCATGCACTCATCCATTCACTCAGGCACTACCTATGCACTCATCCAATGACCCAGGCATTACTCTTGCAGACATAATTTTACTCAGACACTACCCATGTACCGAACTAAGCACCCAGAGATTACCTTTGCACTCATGAAGTGACTCAGGCACTACTCATGCACTCATCCAATCACCCAGACAGTAACTCTGCAGTTATGCAATCACCCAGGGACTACCCATGCACTCATGTAATCACTCAGGCCCTACTCTTGCACTCAACCATACACTCAGGCACTACACATGCACTCATCCATTCACTCAGGCACTACTCATGCACTCGTCAAATGACCCAGGCATTATGCTTACACTCATACTTTCACTTAGGTACTTCTTATGCAGCATACAATCACCCAGGCATTACCCTTGCACTCCTACTTTCAGTGAGGTACTTTTGATACACTCATCAAATCATCCAGATACTACCCCTGCACTCATGCATTCACTGAGGCACTACTCTTGCACTCAACCATTCACTCAGGCATTACCCATGCACTCATCCATTCACTTAGGCACTACCTATACAGTCATCCAATGACCCAGTCATTACTCTTGCACCCATCCTTCTACTCAAGCATTACTCATACACTGATTCCATCACTCAGGCACTACCACTGCGCTCATGCAATCACCCAGGCACTACCCATGCACTCATGAAATCACTCAGGCACTACTCTTGCACTCAGCCATTCACTTAGATAGTACCTATGCACTCATCCATTAACTTAGGCACTACCTATGCACTCATGCAATGATGTAGGCATTAGCCTTGCACTCATCCATTCCCTCAAGCTGTACCCAATCACTCATCCAATGACCCAGGAATTACTCTTGCAGACATAATTTTACACAGACACTACCCATACACTGCTCTAAGCACCCAGAGATTACCCTTGCACTCATGAAGTGACTCAGGCACTATTCATGCACTCATCCAATCACCCATACAGTACCTCTACAATTATGCAATCACCCAGGGACTATTCATGCACTCATCCAATCACCCAGGCACTACCACTGCACTCATGCCCTAACTATGCACTCATGCAATCACTCAAACACTACTCTTCCACTCAACCATTCACTCAGGTATGTCCTATGCACTCATACAATCAACCAGGCAGCACCCCTGCACTCATGCAATCATCCAAGCACTATCCATGCACTCATGCAGTCACTCAGGCATTACTGTAGAACTCATCCATTCCCTCAAATACTACCCATGCACTCATTCACTCACTGAAACACCACGTATACACAATTCTAACATTAATCATACACACATTCATACAATCAATTCCTTTCATTATGTACAATTTTTCTATTTTTTACCAGTTTAGGTGGTTCCATTAGAACCTTTTTTATAGAACAATTTTATATATTTTTTGTATTTTCTGAACTTTTTTTTTTGTTGGTGTTTTTCATTTTTTTAAAACAAAAAATAAAAGCAAAAGTGTACAACTCTGCTGTTTCTGTTTAACATAGAAACAAAGATAATAAAAAAATAACATTTGTGGTTTCTGAGGAGCGTCTTGATGGTGTCGATAGAGAGTTCACCCACACTCAGCATTGTAAGACAGTGGTGGCAGTGTATGGCACCATCTGCCAACTCAAGAACTCTCAGGGGTTGTGGAGTTGTCAAAACAACCCCTGTAGATGTTGATGGTTGTTGTCCATCATTGTTGGCTGCTTCCTCCTGTCTTCGTCACTCCACTTCACGTGCCAGGCAAATAGGATGCGTTGTCTCCAGATGTTTCTTCATCGAAGAAGTACCACAAGAGTACTTCTTCTCAGAGCCTCTCGATAAGATTTTGTGACAGATGGTACACGTCACCTTAGGGGCATTTACTTTTTTATCACCTTCAGGCACAGTAAAGAATCTTACAAGAATAATGAAAAAATATATTGAAACCAAAGATACCAACAACAAACGCTAGAGAAAATTGTGCAGGTCCTCACTCATATTCAAGCCATTTGGCATTTTTGTATCGCGTGCCAGAATAAAATGTGACTCCAATTGGCGTAAACTCTTTTCTCTGTTTCCTCCACGTCTAGATATGGGGACTGTCCCTATAACAAAGTATTTGAGCTCCTTTAAATTGTTGTGGTGTACTAACTTAAAGTGTCGGCCTACAGGACAATTTGGATCAGAATTGACCACTGCCCTCAAATGCTGTAAAATTCTGTTGAATACTGGAAGTTTAGTACTACCCACGTACTTGAGCCCACATGTACACTCTAAAACATACACAGCATGGTCTGTGCGGCATGTGTAATGACCCTTGATTTGAACGGGTATTAAACTGAATGTTGTTCGGTATTCAGTTGTGTTAGCACCAAATTTACAAGCTCTACACAAACTGCACTTGAAAAAACCTGTTTTAGATAACCATGTTTGTGTAGGGGGTCACTTCCGGACTGCTTTTCACTAAGGCGTCCTTCATCAAAAATGCTCTTTTAAACGTGATAGAAGGAAGAGTTAGAATAATTTGGTTTAGAGTAATATCAGTCAAGACAATTGCCTGAGTATTTGTATGGGAGACTGAGTATGTGTGTGGGTGGGTTGGAGGTATGTGACTCTGTGCATAGATGTGTGAGTGGTTGATTCACTGGGTGTATGGGTTCAAGAGTGCATGTGGAAACAGCTGTATGGGTGGGTGAGTGTGTGTATGGGTGTGTTGGTGAGAGATTGGATGTCCAGTGTACATGTCCAAGTAACTACATATGTAAAAGGCAGTGTATGTGAGAGTTGGAGTATATAAATGACTATATGTGAGAGTCTGTGATTGTGAGAGTGGCTGTATGGATAAGCGTGTACTTGTATCAGTGATTATATAAGAGAGTAAGTATGCGTTAGTATCTGTATAGGTGAGTAAATGGGAGTGTGATTGATTCTTTGCATTACTGACTAGGTGTGTGAGTAACTCCATGGATGAGTGGCGGTGTGTGAGTGTCTGTATAGGTGTATGAGTGCATATGATAGTGTTGTATTGATGAGTGACTGCATGTATGAGTGATTGTATGGGTGACCTAACAAGTAATTACAGCCGCAGGGCTACTGTTTTTAAACCTTTGTACTTGTGTTTTCATCTCTTTTATAATTTAATTTTAAATTGCGCCATGATCAGGCTGTGTATCACTCACCCCAGGTTGTTGCCTCGGTCCCCGGTCCACCACGGCTTGTGCCGATTGAGCGGAGGGACGGAAGTAGGCTCTTTTAGCGCTCCCGGTGCTCCAGACCGGAAGCAGTGTTAGCGCTCTAGCCACTACACTTTTGCAGGGCTACTTAAGGCGAGTACAAGCGCGACGCGCGCAGTGGGCACCTAACAAGTAATTACAGCTGCAGGGCTACTGTTTTTAAACCTTTGTACTTGTGTTTTCATCTCTTTTATAATTTAATTTTAAATTGCGCCGTCATCAGGCTGTGTATCACTCCCCCCAGGTTGTTGCCTCGGTCCCCGGTCCGCCACGGCTTGTGCCGATTGAGCGGAGGGACGGAAGTAGGCTCTTTTAGCGCTCCCGGTGCTCCAGACCGGTAGCAATGTTAGCGCTCTAGCCACTACACTTTTGCAGGGCTACTTAAGGCGAGTACAAGCGCGACACGCGCAGCGGCACCTAACAAGTAATTACAGTTGCAGGGCTACTGTTTTTAAACCTTTGTACTTGTGTTTTCATCTCTTTTATAATAATTTAATTTTAAATTGCGCCATGATCAGGCTGTGTATCACTCACCCCAGGTTGTTGCCTCGGCCCCGGTCCGCCACGGCTTGTGCCGATTGAGCGGAGGGACGGAAGTAGGCTCTTTTAGCGCTCCCGGTGCTCCAGATCGGAAGCAGTGTTAGCGCTCTAGCCACTACACTTTTGCAGGGCTACTTAAGGCGAGTACAAGCACGACGCGTGCAGCGGCGCGCCGGTGGCGCGCCAAAGGCAAGCCCGTCTGCGCCCGTCCGCGTGAGTTCGCCGACAGTCGACAGGACCGTATGCTCCTATTGCTGCTCTTTGGGCTACGCTTTGAAGGAGTGTGCAAAATGAAGTTAAAACAATATTCTAGCCAAGAGCTAAAAAATTTTAACCGCGATTACTTGGAGCAACCAGTAATCCCGGGAGACATTGATTACATATGCCGGCAGACTAACACTAGCTCAACCACGCATGTGTCCTCAACCATTATACAAGTACCGCGCAATATCCATAATACAAAATCTCCTAAGGTTTTAAAAGGAATGTATCTTAATGCTCGCTCCATACCAAAACTTAAGGATGGAAATATGGGACCTCTTGGTTGCAGAATCACCTGATATCTGCTTCATAACAGAATCTTGGCTGCATGAATATGCTTCCCCGGATGTGGCAATCGCTTTTCCATCAAAATATGAAATAACTAGAGTTGACAGAAAGGGAAAGAGAGGAGGGGGCTTACTTATAGCTATCGGTCCCGGTCCTAAGATTTTCTCTTTGGATTCAATGAGCACCGAACAGATTGAATTATGTATTTTTAGAATTGATGGTACATCTCAAGGGCCATGGAGAGGAGCTCTTGTATATAGACCTCCTGGCCCGAAGAAAGATTTCACGCACATTTTGTGTGAACAGATAGCTCCACATGTACTTGCCACCGACCAATTTCTTCTGGTAGGAGATTTTAACTATCACGCTGAGATCTTGACTGATGCAGACACCGACCAACTTATTACTGAAATGAACTCTTTGGGGTTAGACCAAATGGTGAAAGGTCCAACTCACTCTGCTGGACACACTCTTGACTTGCTATTCACAAACTCCTCAGGTGTCACAGTCGAATCCTCCCTCCCACTATTATGGTCAGATCATCACCTTCTAAAATTTTCTATCCCAGCACATACAGGAAAAATCGAGCACAAAAATGAATTAATATGGCGCAGGTCCTGGCGAAAGGTCACGGCCTGCTCTTTTTCAGCTTTTTTCAGGCCACTCTTAAAAGATCAGGCTGAAAACATTGACCTGACGGCAACTACATTTGAGGCAGAAATAACTCAGGCCTTAAATAAGATCGCTCCTCTCACCAAGGTGAAAATCAGATCCAGAACTGCTCCATGGTTCACGGAGCAATTGAAAATAATAAAACACTCCTGTAGAGTGCACGAACGCAATTGGAGAAGGAGTAAAGATCCTTCAGATCACAGAGAATACAAATGCATTCATCGTAACTACATGGAGAGCATTAGACAGGCAAAGAAAGTGTTCCTATTAAACCGTATCGAAGAAGCGGCAAACTCTAATAAGGAGCTCTATAAGGTCCTAAAAGAATTTACGTCCCCTCAACCAAAGACTGAGGTTGCTAATTCGCAGGATTGGATAGATTCCCTCTCCAAATTCTTCGATGACAAAATAAATACAATACATAGCTCCTTTCCACCTCAAGAAGCTCCAATCAAAAACTTGGAAACGGACTCTATCTCACAAACAGGCCCGCCTCCCATCTTGGAGGAATTCTCCCAGTTTAATCCCGCTGAAGTGACAGAAGCCATGCTAAAAATAAAATCTGGCTCACCAGCTGACCCTGTACCACCATGCTTCCTACCAGCGATTGCTCCCACCCTTCTTGAAAGCATCACTGAACTATTTAATCGTTCGTTGGCTCAAGAAATAGTTCCCAAAATATGGAAAGCCGCCAGAGTTAGACCTATCCTGAAAAAACCTACTGCAGACCCCAATCTCTTGGTCAACTATCGTCCGATTTCACTGCTCCCATACTTTGGGAAAGTACTCGAATCCTTGGTCCATAAACAACTTGTCTTCCATCTTGAGAGTAACCATCTATTGGATCCCTCAGGGTCTGGTTTCAGGGCCGCCCATAGCACCGAAACAGCGCTGGTAGAGGTAATAGACAACATTAGACTATCATTGGATAAAGGACAATCCCCTATTCTTATCCTACTGGACCTGTCGGCGGCTTTCAACACCATCTCCCACAGCATTCTAATACAACGGCTAGGGGAGATTGGTGTCAGAGGGAAGGCCCTGGGGTGGCTCAGGAGTTATCTAACGGACTGAGTCACCACTGTCCAGGTTGGCGACATTAGTTCCTGTAGTAGGCCAGTCACGATGGGAGTGCCACAGGGCTCCATTCTGAGCCCAACACTCTTCAATCTTTACGTGACACCTCTGGCCAGGGTGATCAGATCATATGGCTTTGACGTAATGTCATATGCCGATGACACTCAAATTCTGGTCACCCTTGGTCAGAACCCCATAGGCACCAAGGCTCGTTTTAAAGACTGCATGAAACACATTAACAGGTGGATGAATGAAAACCATCTACAGCTAAATGGTGACAAAACGGAGATAGTATTCTTGGGAATGCACAAAAGCACTGGACAAATGACTGGTGGCCTGCAACTCTTGGCCCTAGTCCAATACCCAAACAATCGGTTCGCAATTTAGGAATCCAAATCGACAGTAATCTATCGATGAAGAATCAGGTGAACCACATAATCGGCTCCTGTTTTGGTATCATGCGCAACCTGCGTAAAGTTTTTTAATGGATTCCCATGGAAGCCAGAAAACAATTAGTCCAGGGATTGATTATTAATCGCCTGGACTATGGAAATGCCCTACTATCGGCAATAAATGAGGATCTCTTATCCAGACTACAGGTCCTACATAATACTGCAGCTAGGATGGTCCTGAATCTTCCGTCGGGCTCCCCATCTGCGCCTAACCTGAAGCAACTCCACTGGTTTCCTGTCGGAAAGATAACGCGTTTTAAGATTCTTTGCTTAGTACACAAAAACATGTACGGTAGGGGCCCTTGTTACTGGAAAAAGAAGCTCAACTGGCATCAGCCAAGCAGGCCGCTCAGATCCAGCAACAGGCACCTTCTTACCTCCATCAGAATCCGTACAACTAGAAATGGAGGAAGATCTTTTTCGTTCCTAGCCCCCACTCTCTGGAACAAATTGCCATTACACCTTCGCACTATTGCTGACCATCATCGTTTTCGTAGGGAACTAAAAACATGGTCTTTTGACAACTGACCCCCTGTTTTCTTTATTAGCTGTCTTTAGTTGGAGCTGCCTGTGAGCGCCATGAGACTTTCGGGTGATATGAGTGCTTTATAAATGTCCCTGATTTGATTTGATTTGATAATGAGTGGATATGTGTGTAGACCTAGGAATCAGTGAGTGCGCATGTAGTAATGGTATTGTTGTGTCAATGGTTTCGAAAATGGTATTTTACAGAGGGTGTATCAAAGGTTATATTAGAGTGTGAGGAGGTGCATCAGATTTTCACGTGGATGATGTCATCAGTGATGTCATCAGTGATGTTATTTGAGATGTCATCAGTGATGTCATCAGTGATGTCACTGACCATGTCATGAATGATGTAATATGTGACGTCATCAGCAGTGCATTGCGGGGGCGCGAGTTATAGTTAGCTGAACAAACTATAACGGCGGAATGTCTCTGGTTTTGTATGAGTGAAATGTCCAACTAACTATAACGTCAATGAAACCCATGGTTTTTTCAGTGAATTTCTAAGGGTTTTTAATGCTAATTTCTAACTATAACGTGCCTGAAGCCTATGGTTTTTTCAGTGAATTTCAAAGGTTTTTTAAATGCTAATTTCTAACTATAACGTCCCTGAAACCTATGGTTTTTTCAGTGAATTTCTAAGGTTTTTTAAATGCTAATTTCTAACTATAACATACCAGTCGCGTTTCCAGAGTGGTGGAGAAAGGTGAGCGTGACCTCAGTAACACCTCTTAGCAATCCCACTGTGTGGGATTTACTGGAGGTAACAGGAGGAGTAGTTAGCCCCCAACGTCAACCTTGGGGGCCAACTATCCTTTTATTACCACCAGTAAGTCCCACACAGCAGGAATGCTAACTTCTTATATCAGGCCCCGCCCCCTCCCTTCACCACTGTGCAAACTTGCCCCCTAGCATGTTGTAAGTTGGGGGATTAAGTCCCCTTGAATCCTGAGGGTCCCTGTGGGCCAACTAGCCCACCAGGTACCTCCAGTAAGCGCCACAGAGCTGCTTTGCAGAGAGGTGGTCTGAGGCCATGCCCCTTTTTACACCTCTCTGCAACGCAACTCTGTTGCGCTTACTGCAGGTACCTGGTGGGCTAGTTGGCCCCCAGGACCCTCAGGATAAAGGGGACTTAATCTCCCAACTTACAACGCGCCAGAGGGCCCGTTTGCACAGTGGTGAAGGGAGGGGGTGGGGCCTGATGTGACAAGTGTGCAAACGCGCCCCGTGGCGCATTTTAAGTTGGGGGATTAAGTCCCCTTGAATCCTGAGGGTCCCTGGGGGCCAACTAGCCCACCAGGTACCTCCAGTAATCGCCACAGAGCTGAGTTGCAGAGAGGTGGTCCGAGGCCAAGCCTCTTTTTACACCTCTCTGGTATAATTCCGTTCAGCAGTTCGGGCTGTAGCTTTGTCTAAAGTTTCCTAGGGAAAATAACATGGGGAAAACATATTTTGGGACCCCCCTTTTATCCCAGCCCCCGCTTGACGAATCACCCCGAAACTTTCAAGACAGGAGCTGACTGGAGCTGATCACTAGTTTTCAAATATTGCGAAGATTCTTCAACCGGCGCCAAAGTTATTGGGAAAACAAAAAACGCTTTTCCTATGGAAACTAGGTCCTAACTATAACTACCTACTGGCGACCGCCAGTAGGTAATATATATATATATATATATTCATAAACAAGATATTTATAATAAGGACACAACAATGCACCTTTTATACTGTTAAAAGTTCAAAGTAATCATACAAAACTTAATTTAGCAAAAAACAGTAAAGAAAATTACCCCAAAATATTAATCATAAATTTTCTTTTTCTACGCATAATTCTGTCATATAATAAAATACTCTACAAACTTATAAACAATAGAGCAATATTTAAATTTTCTTAAAATTTAAATCGTTCAAATGAATAACACTATTAATATCTGATCAGCTACTTTATATATATTTTAAAGAAGTGATTATAATTTTTTTTCAACTTTTTACAAATACATCGAAAATAACAAATAAACAAATAATAGTTACAGAAATCTTTTAACCCGTTTGCTGCGTGCGTCGGCCCCGCCCGTTTAATAGAACGTTCCGCACTGGCGCGGAACGTTCGGAGCAGCAATCGGGTTAATAAATAAAACTTTTTATAAAAACCTTACAAATTCACTGAAAAAATAAAAGGTTTCAGGGACGTTATAGTTCGGAATCAGCATTTAAAAAACCTTAGAAATTCATGGAAAAATCCAAAGGTTACAGGGACGTTATAGTTAGGCTGACATTTCACTCGTACAAAACCAGAGAAATTCAACCGTTATAGTTAGCTGAGCTAACTATAACTCATGCCCCCATAATGCACTGCTTATGACCTCACATATTACATCACTCATGACAGTCACATCACTGAGGATATCTCAAATGATATTACTGAAGACATCACTGATGAAATCATCCACAGAATCTCTGACACAGCTACTTACACCCCATGTAACCATTCAAACCCCCACTCCAACTTCCACATCACCATTCTCAAAGCCATTGACACACCCATACCAGTATATACATACTCACTGATGATTCATAGGTCTACACACACATCCACTCAGTCACCCATACAGCATCTCATATACCCACTCACTCACTAATACAGCCACTGATATATCCACTCATACAGACATACAGTCACTCATAGAGCTAATCACACACCTACTCACTCACCTACAGAGTGAATCAGATAGTCATTTACTCACCTATAAATTTATATGCACACCCACTCACTTATTCATTGAGATGCTAACACATAATCACTGACCCATACAGACCCTCACACACCCACTCACTAGCCCATACAGCTACTATCACAATCCCTCACTCACACATAGTGTGACTGATAAACTCCAACACTTACGTATACTGCCTTTCACATTTCCACTTACTCACCCATATACCACTGACACATCCATTCACTCACTGACATAGCCATAGACACACTCAGTGACTTATGCAACCCTTCTCATACACTCATTAAGCCATACACACACTGACTCATGCAGTCACTCTTCCATGCAGGCAGTCACACAGCCTCTCACCCACCCACACAGACACTCATACACCCATACAGGTACTTAGACAACTGATCAGTAAACCATACTGCCACTCATGTACCTACAAACCAACCCATGCAGCCACTTACACAACTGGCAGGCTGATGCAGACATTCAGACAACCTATGTCAGTGACCCATACATCCACTGAGATACCTAATCTCTTACTTATACAGTCAGTCACGCACCTACTAAATCATCGAGACAGGCACTGATACACCCACTGATTCATCAAAAAGCCTTGATATATATTTTAAACACTCATAAACTGTTTAGAAACACTCACAGTCACTGGATGATGTCATTTGAGATGTCATGAGTGATGTCACTGATCATGTCATGTGATGTAATATGTGTGATCATAAGCAGTGCATTGAGGGGGCGCGAGTTATAGTCAGCTAACTATAATGGCTGAATTTCTCTGGTTTTGTATGAGTGAAATGTCAACCTAACTATAACGTCCCTGTAACCTTTGTTTTTTTCTGTGAATATATATTTATTTATTTTACCTAGTGGCAGTCACAAGTTGGTAGTTATAATTAGGTCTGCGTTTTCATAGATGGAGTGTTTTTAGTTTGCTAAGTCTCAAAGACTGGCAGTGGTGGACATCTTTACCTACCTGGGGGTAGTGTTTGACAGAAAACAAACATGGTCAAACATGGTGGGTAACAGAGCCCTAGCCATGAAAAGAAGTGTAAAGGCTATTTTCAACCTTGTAAAGAACCTGGGGTCTAATAGGATTGATGTAATAAAAAGGTGTATGCCACAAAATCAGTTGCTTATAGCATCATATGGAGGAGGGGTGCTGGGGATGGTGGCAACTGATCCTCTACAAAGAATAGAGGATGATTTTTATAAAAGACTATTAGTACATCCAAGTTATTGTGCAAATTGTATGTGTCACGCTGAGCTAGAGGCCCATATATTTTTGATATTGTGAGACTTGAACCTATTTTGCTATGGCACTCGATCTGGAAGAGAGAAACAGTTAGTCTGACCCAAAATATCATCAGGGACTGCCTGGCCCTAGACAATGTACATAAGATTACCTGGCTCCACTATGTTAAAGAAATCCTAGGAAGTTTGGGTTTAACAGACCTATATGCTAATTCATCCAGCTGTAGATCCGTGTCCAAAGAAAGAATTAAACAAATCTTCAGAGAGAAGTCTGTAAGAGATCGAGTGGAAGCAAGTTGTAATAAAATCTTGGTAAAGTTGTACCTCTTGTGCCCCCTTCCCACCACGGCTAGCGATTCAAATCTTGTATTTGTGTCAAATCCTCAACATCGTTTTATCCTAGTTAGATTCTGTTTGAACCGTGTACCTCTAATGATGGGCTTTCCTAAGAATACTTATTCACTTCATGACCTGCCAGTTTGCCCTTGAAATAAAAGGTTAGCCCAGTCCTATCTGCACATATTGTTTTTTTGTAGTTTTTATGATTTGCATAGAAACAGGTATATACTCCCCCTTCTGCATAAACTCCTATTCAAACAATGCCATCCAGCGCTTTATTTTATATCACAACTGTCTAATCCGTTTCTTTGTTACACTATGGCATCATTCTTATGGTCCTCTCTGACTAGCAGAAGGCCATGACAGAATGGGAGAGCGAAGGATAAAAGGGAGACAACTGTGTTTAAAATCACGTGCACATTGTACTTTATATTTTCATGGTGATTGTACTTTTAACCTGTGGATTTTATATGTGGATTTAATTCTGTCTCACGAGGCATTTTATATGATATGTATATAGATTTTATTGGAGATATTTTTAAATCTACTTTATATGCTTTGGAAACATTACGAAATAAAGAATCTTGAATGAATGGTTTGGTAATAACTTTGGCCCTGGTTGACAAATCTTCACAAAACTGTCCCAAAAAAGTTCATCTACCTTAGCTTCTTTCTACATAGTTTTGGGGTGATTTGTCAAGTGGGGGCAAGCAAAAAGGGAGGACCCAAAACACAAAATCTCCATGTATGTTCCATAGACTTCTTTAGACAAGGCTACAGCAAAAACTGCTGAACAGAATTACACCAAATTCGTCAGGAAGCTAGATCTTGGTTCACAGATTGTGCTTTTTGTGATTTGGTGTGAGTTCTTTATTTCTTTATTTCGGTATTGTACACCATAAAAGAACAAACACATATAAGTGCAAACAATGCTAAAAACAGTTAAGAAAAGCTAAAAATCATGATAAAAACAATTTTGAATTAAAAATACATTTGGGATATAAAACAGTGAGAAGGTTAATCACATAGCTTGGTCCATAGTTAAACTTTAAGAAATTTTGTCCTAACCCACCACATGGAACTTAAAAAACGTGATACCGAATAGACAATAAAAAGTTCAGTATTATATTTTAGGAGCCTGAATGCAATTACAGTGTGATGTGCCAAGGTTCCTACACAACTGGATCAACCATCTGTGTCTGATTTTGTGGTAACCCAGGCAAAAGAAGAATACATGGAGTTCAGACTCCTCTCCCGCGCTACATGCAGGACACCCCAATGTGATACCACTGGACCATTTGTTGGTGAAGGAACGCAGAGGAAGGCAGCCATGTCGAAACTGCACATACAATTTTCTGGCTAGTGCCGGTCGAATTTCATCTAGGCATGGCTCAATGTTATACGTAACCTTCACGTTTGGTGTGAATTAGTTGAGCAGTTTTTGAGAAATTATGGGTACAAAATGATCGCATATTTTGGCCATTGGGCTCGCAAGGATGTCCGAGATTCTTGTGGGAGAGCCAATTTAAAAATAGATTGTTCTGATTGTCCCATGCAGCTCTATTTCCCTTGGGCCATCTTGCTCCTGGGGGAGTCAGACTCCAGCAAGAGCGAGCACTCTGATTGGCTGTCAGCAAGATGAGAAAAATGAAGCTGGAAGCCATTACAGGACTCTGGGACTTAGTTCCCTGTCCTTAAGTTCTTAAAAAAGCTATTTGGGGCAGTGTAGGGATACCCTGATCTCCTTGGCTCCATGCGGGGGCCTATAGAGATGCCCTCTGAGGCAAAAAAAGACAAGAAAATAGCAAAAATGCTGTCATCCTCTAAGACTCTAGTAGGATTAAAAAAACAGAAAAACAAATTTGCGGCCAGGCTGCCCCGGGGCTGTGTTTATAAAGGGGTGGGGACTGTGTGGCCCCTCCCAAGTCCCCAGATGCCCCATGGAGGCCACCGCTGGGACAAAAACAATTTGTATGGGGTGGGAGGATGTGCATCCTCCCTCTCCAAGCCATTAGAGGCCTCGGGGATCATACATATCCTCGGGTTGACATTTATTTTTATAGGGGGTGCCACCCAGCTCTCATCCCCATGCCTTGAGAGGCCCCAGGATCACATCCCTGGGTCCTGCATTCATTTTTAGGTTGAAGAGGACACGCAGCCCCCCAGCCAGAGCCTCAAAAGGCCACGTGGAGCCCATCCCCAGGGCCAAAATGTAACTAAATGTGAAGGGGGCATCACTGCCCCCCCTCCTTGAGCCTAAAAAGGCCCTGTGGAGCCCACTCACAGGGCCAACTTCTTTAATGAATGGAGACCGTGCAGTCCCCCTCCTTGAGCTATTAATGGCCCTGAATTCCTGCCTGTAGTGATGTGGGCAGGGAAACAGATTTAAATATTGCTCCTAACCCACAGGGAGCATCATTATTAGGTCCTCCCTGCATCAATCAATCAATCAGGGGTTTGTTAAAGCGCGACTACTCACCCGTAAGGGTCTCAAGGCGCTGGGGGGTGGTGGGTGCAGGTTCCATCCATCAAGGAGGGGGTCTGTCGAAAAGCCAGGTTTTGAGGTTTCTTGCGAAGATGGGGAGCGATGTTGTCTGTCTGAGGTGGAGCGGAAGGGCGTTCCATGCTTTGGCCGCGAGGAAGGAGACGGAGCGGCCTCCCGATCTGGTCTTTCTGGTGCGGGGGACCATGGCGTAGGAGAGCTGGGCTGATCGTAGGGTCCTTTGGAGTGCGTGGAATTTGAGTCGGCTGTTCAGGTATGCTGGTCCGGTGCCGTGGAGGGCCTTGTGTGCGTGGGTGAGCATCTTGAAGGTGATTCTCGCCTCGACAGGGAGCCAGTGGAGTGTGCGCAGGTGCTGGGAGATGTGGCAGTGTTTTGGCAGGTTGAGGACCAGTCTTGCGGCGGCGTTCTGGATGTTCTGTAGCTTGCGGGTGAGGTTTTTGTTTATTCCGGCGTAGAGTGCGTTGCCGTAGTCGAGTCTGCTGGTGACCAGGGCGTGAGTGACGGTCTTTCGGTGTTCGAGGGGATCCATTTGAAGGTCTTACGAAGGAGGCGGAGGGTGTGGAAGCAGGAAGACGAGACATAGTTGATCTGGCGGTCCATTTTGAGCTCGGAGTCCAGGATGATTCCCAGGTTGCGTGCGTGGTCCATGGGGGATGGCGGGTTTCCGAGGGCGGGGGGCCACCAGGTGTCGCTCCAGGCATCGGGGTTTGGGCCCATGATGAGTACTTCTGTTTTGTTGGTGTTTAGTTGTAGGCAGCTGTTTTTCATCCATTTGGCGACGGCTTCCGTGCCTTCTCGAAAGTTGCGTCTGGCGGTGTTGGGCTCGTTGGATAGGGAGAGGATGAGCTGGGTGTCGTCTGCGTATGACACGATGTTGAGTCCGTAGGTTCTGACGATGGGGGCGAGTGGAGCCATGTAGACGTTGAAGAGCGTCGGGCTGAGGGAGGAGCCCTGGGGGACTCCGCAGGTGGTAGGTGTGGGGTCCGAGAGGAAAGGGGGAGTCTGACCCGCTGCGTCCTGCCGGAGAGGAAGGAGCGGATCCAGTTGAGGGCCTTGTCCTGGATTCCTGCGTCGTAGAGTCTGCGTATTAGGGTGCGGTGGGAGACTGTGTCGAACGCCGCTGATAGGTCGAGGAGGATGAGGGCTACTGTTTCTCCTTTGTCCAGTAGGGTGCGGATGTCATCTGTTGCGGCGAGGAGGGCGGTTTCCGTACTGTGGTTTTTTCTGAAGCCGGATTGGGAGGAGTCGAGGATGTTGTGTTCTTCAATGAATGTGGCGAGTTGGCTGTTGATGGCTTTCTCGGTGACTTTCGCTGGGAACGGGAGCAGGGAGACGGGTCTGTAGTTTTTGAGGTCGGTGGGGTCCGCTGAGGGTTTCTTTAGGAGGGGGTTGACCTCGGCGTGTTTCCAGTCGTCGGGGAACGAGGCGGTCGCCAGGGAGCGGTTGATGGTGTGGCGGAGCATGGGTGCGATGGTGTCGGTGGCTCTGTTGAAGATGTGGTGGGGGCAGGGGTCCGTGGGGGCCCCTGAGTGGATTGACTTCATTGTCTTCAGTGTGTCTTCCGTGGTGAGGGCTGTCCAGTCATCAATCGCTGGTTTCCGGGTGTCGGGGGTGGTTGGTGAGGGTTCAGTGTGTTGGTTGTCTTCGTCGAAGTTGTCGTAGATGCTCTTGATTTTGTGGTGGAAAAAGGTGCTGAGTTTGTTGCAGAGGTCTTGTGAGGGAGGGATGTCGGTAGACTCGCTAGTGGGTTGGGCGAACTCCTTGATGATGCTGAAGAGTTCTTTGCTGTTGTGCGCGTGGGTGGAGATTCTGTCTTCAATAGCTTTTTTCCTCGTTTCTCTGATGAGTTGATGGTGGGCGTTGGTGGCGGCTCTGAAGTTTTCGTGGGCTTCTGTGGATTTGGTGTTCCTCTAGGCCTTTTCGAGGCGGCGGCATGTGCTTCTGGACTCTCGAAGTTCGGTGGTACACCATCTGGCTTTCTTGGCGCGTGTATTGTTGTTTTTCTTGAGCGGGGCTATGGTGTTGGTGCTGTCCGTGATCCATCTATGCAGGGTTCGGGCTGCGGTGTTGGGGTCGTCGTTTTCCGCGATGGTTGGGGTGGAGTTGTTGAGTGAGGAGGTGAGCTGGTCGTCAGTGATTTTGGTCCAGTTTCTTCGTGGAAGCAGGTGCTGGTGTCTGTGGATGGTGGGTGTTCTGAAGGTGAAGTGGACGCTAACGATGGTCGGTCCATGGGAGTTCGGTGGTGTGGCTGAAGGTGATGGAGTTTCCTGTAGTGAAGAGGGGGTCGAGGGTGTGTCCTGCTGTGTGCGTGGGCTCGTTCACGATCTGGCGCAGTACAATGTTGTGGAGGTTGTCCAGGAGGGATGTGGTGTTGCGGTCCAGTTGGTTGTCGAGGTGGAAGTTGAGGTCTCCCAGCAGGGTGTAGTTGGTGGATGCGATGGCCGATATGGGAGATAATGTCCGTGATGGAGTTGGCGAAGGGTCCGCGGGGTCCAGGGGGTCGGTAGAGGAGGGTTCCTCGGAGGGTGGCGGTGGGGCTGGCCAGTATCTTGAAGTGAAGGTGTTCCATCAGTTCTGTGGGCTCGTCAGGGAGTGTGCTCAGGCGGAGGCTGGATTTGTGGACGATGGCGATTCCTCCTCCTGGGCGGGTGGGGCGGTCCTTCCTGGAGATCTTGTATCCTTGGGGGATGGCGATGGCGATGTCCGGTCCCGAGGTGGTGTTGGTCCAGGTTTCGGTGAAGAACGCTACATCCGGGGTGGTGCTGTCGAGGAGGTCCCAGATTTCTGGGGCGTGTTTGTGGAGGGATCAGACGTTGAGGAGGATGCATTGCAGGGTCTTCGGTTCGGTTGTGTTCTTGTGGGCGGGTTGTGCTGGATCCGTGTTCTTGGCGGTGCTGCAGGTGTGCCGGCAGCGGTGACAGCTGAAGGGTCCGTGGGAGTCGGCTGGTGATGCTAGCTTGCAGTTGTTGTTGCGGCCTGGGTTGAGTGCGTGGAGTGCTGCTGGGTCGTAGCGTTGGCGGGGCGGAGGTCCAGGGTTCCTGGCGCTGGTCGCAGTCGGGTCGCGGACGGGCGCAGACGGGCTTGCCTTTGACGCGCCTTCGGCGCGCCAGCGGCGCGCCCGCGCAGTGGCCGCCATTAAGTAGGGGTCGGGGAGGGCTGGACAGCTGGGAGGCGGGAGCGGGGAGCTGGATTGGCCGGTCGCACTGGGGGGGAGGGGCCGCGGGGGCAGCAGCGGCGGGGAAAGGTAAAGGGAGGAAATAAGGGATAAAGAAAAAAGGGAAAATAGGCAGAAATAAGGCACAAAAGAGCAGAGATGCAGAAAGGTGAAAGATAAAAGAGGGTAGAAAAACGAGTGAAAGCTAGTGAAAGGGCAGAGAGAGAGGAAGGGAAAATGAGCAGAAATAAGGCACAAAAGAGCAGAGATGCAGAAAAGTGCAGAAAGGTGAAAGATAAAAGAGGGTAGAAAAACGAGTGAAAACAAGTGAAAGGGCAGAGCGAGAGGAAGGGAAAATGAGCAGAAATAAGGCACAAAAGAGCAGAGATGCAGAAAGTGCAGAAAGGTGAAAGATAAAAAAGGGTAGAAAAACGAGTGAAAGAGCAGAGTTAGAGGAAGGAGACAGAGGTCCACTGGACCACCAGGGATGAGGCGCAGGGAAACCTGCGGGTGGAGGAGGGACTCGATCAACAACACTCGAGAGTGCAGGGGCAGGCCTCACTTAATGGTGGAGCTGCGAGGGTGGGAGAGCAATTTCACTGACAATGAGTCAGTGGTCTTGCTCCATGCATGCAGGAGCAAAACCATCTTCTGCTGGATGCAAGGAACCAGCTGACGCCACGGGGGCTATTGGGCTCGCTGTAAGACAACTATATGGGGGTGCCCTGGGTGGGCACAAGGGAACCCACCTTTCAATCTGTAAGTTCCCAGGGAAATCAGCTAACTAACAGCGTCCTTGTCAATTTGGCAGTTTCGATGAATACGTGGTATGGGCAGCATGCTCACCATTGAGCTAATTCACATAGCTCAAAGAAATTTCCCCTAAATCCAGGGAAAGCCCCTGCAAAGGGGGTCAGACTAATCAGGAACACCCTGGCTGGCATTCATGTGAAGTGGGAGTGTCTCTCTGGTTGGTGCTCTGAGGAGGGAGCTCCAAGAGAGGAGGAGGCTATAGTACCATTCTCAGCAAATTGGATGGTCATTTTCAGATTTAACATTAGCTCTCATCCTAAGATATTAGTCCGGGATGAAGGGAAGTACAACAAATGTTCCCTCACCCTTTTACCCCCATCTCTAGCTCAAGAGGATCTGTGAGGGGATTCCCTGCCACTGTGCCTGAGATCCCTTGTACAGTTGCAGTGTTTTTTGATAAGGGGACTGTCCTATCCCATAGGCACAACCTTGTTGTCCCAGTGTCTAGTAGAAAGTGGTAAGGCATCCCTTTGATCAACATCTTGACCACAGGGTCCTCCTCAGGCCAGCCTGGGACAGACAGTGTTGGGTGTGTGTCTTTGGGCATCCTGTCAGTCCCTGACATGACTATCCTTGTAGCCTCCCCCTCTCTGTCTGACCCTGGGGGACTGGTGTCTTCTTCCTCGCTTTCGCTATGTGTTATTGTTTCGATCCAATATGATATTCCCGGCCACTCGTGGAGTGTATGTCTTATGGGCTATATGCATCAGACCGGGTGGTGGAGCTTGGGGAGGGTCTAGCACTGAACTGGAAGGAATGCGTGAATTGTCTGAGTTTGCCGATCTGGTAACCTCCTTGTCCTAAATCTAGTGGTTTGCTGTCTGGTGGGGGTCCCTTTGGCCCCCTCAACTGGCAGACTGGTATAACCCCGTAATTGAATCGCAGGGATGGCAGGCATTAGAGAGCGTATCTCTGTGCCAGTGTATGGTGGGGGAGGTGCGGACACCTTGTTTGCGTGTTCTGGGTCCGAAACATGGGTCGGTGCCACCTTGAAGATGGCCCATAGTTCTAACAGTGACCTCTCTTTCAATTTTTCTCTGTCCTGTGTGTTTGGTCCGAATGTGTGCCCTTGTGTGTTCTTTTATGTTGGTGTTGAAGGATCCCCCCGGGGAAAGACATGCATCTTAGTGTGTACGTGCCATTCACAATAAAAAAGTATCTAGCTTTTTAGCCTGCCTGGGGAACCTAGTTTGTATATGGTTTAAAGGCTACTCCATGATAGGTTGGGAACTGTTTAAGGGCTAGTACACTTCTAATGTAACAAGTATTTTTAAAACAAACTTAAATGATTCATTCCCTTAACCATGAGGAAAACGGTAATCGGGGCTTTGATTCTTTCCAGAATCGATTACGGCAATGCCCTTTACCTGGGAGCAGACAAGGGCCAGATTGCCAAACTACAGTCCATTCAGAACGCGGCGGCCCGGGTGCTTTATGTTCTTCCCAAACATTACCCTACTTCAGCCACCATTAAACTGCTCCACTGGCTCCCGGTTCGGCAGCTAGTGGATTTCAAGGCCCTCTGCCTTGTACACAAAGCCTTGTATGGTGGAGGAGCTGCTGACCTGCAGCTGCTATTCAAGCGGTACTCTCCTCAACGCTGTCTCAGATCATCGAATACAGGTCTGATCTTGATTCCCAAGATAAAAAAAGTCAGATGGGGAGGCAAGGGTTTCTCGTACCAAGCTGCCAAGCTATGGAACGCACTCCCCGCACAGGTCAGACTACAATCAAATAGGACTATTTTTAGGAAGCAAATAAAGACCTGGCTCTTTCCCAAACGGCAGTTTAATCAGTGTGCCCAGCATTCTTTCACCCAGCGCCAAGACGCCTCGGCATTCGGGCGCTTAATAAATAAGTCAGTCAGTCAGTCAGTCAGATGCAGTTCGATCAATTTTTGGTAATTCCGCAGGTTTTGTGGAAAATGTAGCTTTCTCTGGTTGGGGCATGTTGACGTAGATATCCGTGTTTGGTCGAATTGAAATTTGTCTTTCATTTGAGTTTTGATTTTGAACTTCAGTTTCAAGAAGAACGGGTTCCATCGCATTGTTTTATACTCCATCATTCCGTGCAGGTGACTCTTCAAACGTAATGAGTCTTTCTGTTTGGACTTCTTGTATAGTTGCGAGAGGAGGGTGTCTGTTACTCCGGAGTCCATGCGGCCAACTACTCAGTATCGGCCACATAGTGTGGTTTGATTAGTTCTATTGAGACAAATCTTTCCTCATTTTTACCGGCAAGAGGCGGCAGAAGTACTGTTCTTGTTCCTTCAACTGCCAGGACAGGTACAGGCTTTCAGTATGATGGCCCAAATTGTTTTTTGTCCGTTATTTTATCTCTGACCCGGTCCCTGACTTTAGGGATCTAGACAGGTCTTGCTGTGACAGACTTGACTTCCCCAGTGGCAGTCCGTTTAACCTGGACGTTACTTTGCAGTGCCCCGGATTCATTTAGATCCTGTAAAACAGCCAAACGTTTATGGATGTCAAAAGGTTTCTCATCCGCCACTGTGCCTTCACAATCAAGATCAGGTACCCACATTCTCATCCCAAATAGGACCTCATAAGGAGGGACACCCCCTAGAGAGCTTCTTGGCTGGTTATTCAATGCCCTTTGAACTTCCACCCGAGCCTAATACTCTAGCTGTTAAAGACTGCTTTAAGTCCTGGTTTTTCCTCTCCACAACCAAATTTCCCTGCTATACCCAAACTTCCCATGGCATCCTTGTAAGCGCTAGAGCTAAACGCGGGGCACGGTCAGAATGTAATGTGCCTATTGCGTATGTCCCAATAAAGATTTGCAAATCTTTTATAACAGTTCGAGTGTCAGCCGAGCGCTGGGGCCACACCCATAGGAATCTAGACCAGGAATCCACTTCAACCATGATATACTTGTAAGCCCCATCTGTTTGTAAGGGGCTGCAGTGGTCCAAATAAACACATGTGAGTGGTTTGTCTGATATTAGTAATGGTGTCTGTACTGGACGTGTTACGGTCAAGCCTTTCATCTGCTGACAGATGTCGCATTTCAAGACATAGTCCTTAGTTTGCTTTGTTAATCCAGGCCACCCGTAGAGATTCAGTAGAGAAACAGTCGCTGTAACTCCTGCGTGTGCAGAACCTATACCCTCGTATGCTGCTAGAATTAATCCTAACCTACAATCAATATTCGGTATTATTCTGTCCCCCACTCCAGGAATCTGAGCAAATGGAACGTTGTTTGCATCTAACTTGTAGGAGTATTGAGTGGAAATCTTTTCGGTACTGCCGATTTATTGCATGTGGCAATAATCGTAACCATAATCTCACGTCTATTCTCGTTTTTGTTCGAGTGATTGCAGCTACGGAAGCCATTCGTACAGCCCTCTTTGCGGCTTCGTCAGCCAATGAATTCCCATCAACGTGAACACCATCACGTTGATGACTCGGTGTGTTAATCACGTGAGCCCTTGGTAGTTCGTTTTTCAACTCCACTACCTGGTCCCATAGCGTTTTGTGCTTATTTGTGCCACCTTTTGCATCCTTAAACCCATTCTGTCCCCAGTGATGTAAATATTCACTATATGACTGTAAACAGTAAAAGGAATCACACACGATTAGTGTGGGGAATTCTCGATCCGTATTTACCAGTGTCAGTAATAGTGCTTATAATTCTGCCAGCTGCGCAGTGCAGCCTCCTAGAGACTGGGTTTCTGTACAACTCGGATGAAACTTTCCATCCTGCATGCGCCCTTTAACGATAGCACACGCGGCACTGTATTTCTGTTTACTCCCTCTGGCCGGTTGAGCAGAACCATCAGTGTAAATTATATATTCATACTGATCTAGAGGCATTTTTTCATTTGGTAGAGGATATTCTTGTTCGTATTGCAGAAAAGCTTGTGTTTTTAGACTTGGGTCGTAGCTGTATTCTACATCTGTTGCAGTAAGAAAATTAGCCCAATGTATCCATCTTGGATGTAAGGCTTTAGCGTTGGGATTGCTTGCCTTTGTCGCAGCCTCTAAGGCTGGAACTGGGGTAACGACAATTACACGCTTCCCTTGAGCCAGTGCTCTTTCTCTTACTACAGCAGTCTTTTACTGCTGTCAGAATTTTCTCTGTTGATGCAAAGTGCATCTTAGCATTTGTGTACAAATGTGATTTGTATGCTATTGGTACTGTTTCACCTTCATTATGTGTCAGGTAGGTGTACACTGATTGACCCGCAACTATACGGATCACCAGGTTGCGTACGTTTACGTGTGTCTGTAAGTTGTTGGAAGCTATCATATCAGCTTGTAGGGAACGAAGGATATCAGTGTGTTCCTGTGTCCATTGTCTAACTTAAAAGTCATGTTTTATTAAATCGTAGAAAGGTTTTACTCTTTCTGCGTAATCTAAAATGTATGTTCTGCCAAAGTTCAGGAATCCCAGGATCGATTGTAAGTTTTTTAATAATTTTGGAGGTTGGATCAGAGCACATTTCTCTAAAAAGTTAGCTGCCAGGCTTTTCCCTTCACTTGAAAGCTCATATCCCAGAAAAAGGACATTGAGGTGGGCTATCTTTGATTTTTTTAAATTAAATTTGTAGCCCTCAGAAGCAAATCCCAGTATATGGGATTTAATCTGGTCAAGTGTTCCTCCAGGTCATCATCCATTAGATAAATATCATCCACATAGGACAATGCCTCTTCATCCAAATTTTGAAGTAATTCAGTTACTCTAGCTGAAAACAACCCCGGGCTGTTCTTATACTCCTAGGGAGTCTACAAAATTGTCGCTGAAAGCCTAACGCGGAGAATGCGGTTAAATACCTGCTCTCAGGTGCTATATTCTGGCAGAAAAATCCATTTGAGATATCAAGTGTTGTTTTGTATTTTTTCCGCACAACGTTATTCATTAATGTGGCAATGTGTGCATTTTGAACTGCAAATGTCTTAGTGCAAGTGTTTAAATGTCTGTAATCCAAAACTAAGCGATATGAATTGTCTGGTTTTGATACTGGAAACAAAGGGTTATTCATTTGAGAGGTGCAAGTTTCAATTACCCCTTGGTATTCAAGTTGATATAAGATCTCCTTGACCTGTTTCTTAGCTTCTTGCTTTAGTGGATACTGCCTCTGTGCAGTCGGAGTATTTTTTAGTGGAATAATGTGGTGGGTTGAATCCTCATCCCATCCAACATGATTTTTGTATACTGCCGGGTCAAGGGCTACCGCCCACTCCTGTGCATATGTGTGTTTTAGATATTTTGGAACAGGGTCGGAAAAGGCTGGTAATATTACTGTTTCTCCCCTAGAGCAATCCATGACGAATGCTGGCGGCCAATCTTGTTCAGCTAACAAAATGTCATAGCCAAACGTCAGGTTCTCCCAAAAGAGACCTCTAACTGTCCTGCATTTGTCCCCCTCCATCTGGAGTGTTATTTCATATAATTTATGTGGGACACTTACCCTAGTATCAGGTGTTTCCACCGTGATATAATCATTCAAGTCCGCTGTCACCAGAAATTCCATCAAGTTCTGGCGAGCTATTGTTACTTCTACCACACTGTCTAGCATCGTCAGAGCCCATTCCCCGTTCAGCAGTAGAGTCCTCAGAAATCTGGGCATGTCTGATCTTTAGACCTGCAAACTTCTTATTTTTGAACTGTGGCTTTTGTTTTAGTTCATCTTCTTTTTTGGAAGTATATTCTTGAGCGTGCTGCTTGTCTCTGGACTTTGTACGCTCTTCTTGTCTATCTGACCATCCTTCCCTCTTGGAGTTTTTCGTTGAACCCTGAAAGGAACGAGAGGATGGTATATCAGTATCCTGATACCTGTCAGGTTTCCTAATATTGTCCCTATTCCTAAGGTTATACCTCCATTCAGAGGGCTCCTGTGGAGGAGATCTACCTCTGGATTGAGATCTGTTTTCTTTAACTTTTTGTTTTTTGTTAGTGTCCCACTTCTTTTTTGACGAAGCAGGTGTATGCTTGAAGGTTTCCTTTTTAAGAGTACCCATCAGTTGTGGTTTTAATGCTTTTCCACCCAAACTGTCCCTGCCTAATTCTGCATATGCAGTTTCAATTATTTTAGGTAGTTCGTGCTCCTGTTGTAAAGAACTGAACTCCCTTAGGCGTTGGCGGATAGTTAGTGATGCTGCCTCCCCTTTAATATTTGCTAATATTATGGCTGATACCTGGGCATAATTACCTAGTAATTTCATCCCTAAGTTCAGAGTGGGTTCTGCTCCGTACTCATTTTGTATTTGTCTCACTACATCTGGTATTACTGCTAATGACGGGATACCATGAGTTCTGGTATATATATGGCAGCGAAAACTGTACCCCAAGAGTTACAATCCTCTATCTGTGATGTTATCCCCATGGGCAAGCAGATTGTCAGCATTCTGTGTTTTTCATATGGGCTAGGATTCGGAAATAATGCTTCTAGCTGTGTTATTTTCTGAGCTACCCAGAATGGCATTTGTTCAAGTTTTGCGGGCATTTTACCCATTACTGCGTGTAACGTTTGTGGTGTTATTTTAGTTGCTGTATTTTGAACTGGAGTTGTATTTGTTGTAACGGTTGCCGGCTGGACTGTAAGTGTCCTCATGACAAACTGCGTCATGTTTCTGTAAATGTTTATTAATTCTTTGTGAAGTCTAAGTAAGTCTCCTCCTGGCATTGTTTCAATGTCAGGATGTGGTGTATAGGCCGCTAATATTGGCCATGTCGCTCCTTCTCTTCTGAGAGGTCCGAGCCTTACTCTATTTCTTGTATGGGGGAGGGCGGCTTTAAACCAGTATAAGTGTTCCTGGTACGTTAGCGGAACTTCAATGTCCACATACGGACTATATTCCGCTGGTGGTTCGTCTTCTGTGTTGAAATGAAATGTTTTTGTTCTTGAATTTGCTGCTGGGAATGTAACCCACTAATAAAATACCTCTGTTCTGTATTATTCGTGTGCTTCTGTCACAAAAGCTACTACGCCACTCCTAGGTGTTAGACCATGCACAAGCAGCTTCAGGGTGACTGCATTTCTAACATTTGCCGCAATATGTATTGCGTTTGCATCTTCCTCGTCTTCCGAGAGGGGTAGTGGCTGCTCTAGTGGGTCTAAGACCTGGTTAGTCATTGTGTTAAAAAACACGTAATAAATGTTCAAGGGAATCAAGATAAGGTGTTTGCACAATTTTCAGGAACACTGTGTCCTTCAAGATTGATTAACCAACAGCCAATAAATAGGATTTTCGCCTACTCAGCTGTGGCAGAGTTTGTGCCCTCCCACTCAAGACGTCTCTGGCGATTTGTGAGTAGGGGTCTCTGAGACAAGCACGACTGAACTACTCAGATTCTACTGTTAAATAACTACCCAACCAACGTTGGTGGTGCCATGTCGCGTAGCTCCTATAATAGTTATACAGGATCCGCGCATTTTGGACAGCTTACACTGTAGGATTGGTGACAGACTGACTCTGAACATCCCCACCGGGTATGTTGGCCTTTTGTACCAACTAGCTCACTGTGCCACTAGAATCTCCTCTTACCAAGGAGAGAATAGTTCTTGACAACCATTGAACATGACAACCCTGATCCCTCAGGACCGTGGAAACAATATACTAATTTCACGCGTGCCTACTTAGTTTCTTCTCAGAGAGATACACAGAATAAACAGACTGGCCGTGTTCAAAAAGTATTTATTGAACAGTTGTTATACTGGTGTAGAATAGATGAGCTGCAACAACCGTTAGACAGTATAAGATATAAATGATTAGCAGTACTACAAAGGTAAATGGATGGTATAGCTCTACCATCTTACAATAATCAAGAATACATATGAATATATAAAACACGTGATAAAAAGATACGTACTCCTACAATGCCTTCCTAACTAGATGTACCCACATGTACCTAGCATGTGTACTGGTGTTAAGCCAAGAATCCCTCTAGGATTTAGTCAACCCCATTACCTGAAGTGAGAGACTGTGGGACCCCATCTTGGTCTCGAGTAGGACACCCAGCGAGGGATGTTAGACCACTGCAAGCTGGAGTGTCTGCATGCAGGAACCTCAGCGTCTCTGGACAGTGTGTCGGCTGGGACGTCTCGGTCTCCTCTCTCTGTCTTAGCAAGTTGTGATGTATATAAACCCATAGGTCTCCCCAGGGGTCCTACCTCGCTGTATTACTGTGTCGGCCTAAGGATGACGTTGGGCATGAACTTTATACATAGATATTATACAAGAGATGGTAGTCCTGCTGTGCTTCCGAGAATCTTCATGCATAATGTATGAGATTTTGAACTAGGGAAAACCCGCGTTCTGAATGCAGTGTAGTATCTAGGTAAAAGGTCAGTCCCTGTAAACCGATATAAGTGTAATGTAGGGAAGAATATAGGTGAAGGGTAACGAAGTTACCGGGGCCTATATTATGGACCCTATATGGAATATAACAATATCATATCAGGAAGATCAGTTTTATGGTAATCCTGGACTGATGCAAATGCCCCAAATAGGACTCAGTTACGAGCAACAACTCTAAGGGCCCGATTATGAGCTTGGCAGTCCAACCGCCGGAGAACTGCGTCAGTCTACTCCACACCGCCGCTGCGTAGACAGACAACCGCCCATCGTCTTACGAGTTGAACAGTCAGCAGCACACACCACTACCCCAGAGAGCCTGTCAGTGGTCCTGCGGTGGACTCGCGGCGGGCTGATTTGTCGGCAGTGAGACGGCAGACACCACCAGGATAGCGTTTCTACCACCGAGTGAGTTACGAGTACAAAGTGACATTGGTTGTCTCATGGTGGTCGACAGCCAATGGTGGTTGCTCAAAGGCAGTCTATAGCTGATGTTGAAGGAACTAAACTTTTTTTTTTAAAATCTAAAAAATACTATTGGCTGGACCCAGATACCACACAACAGAATTCTTTTCACAAGTGGCCATGCCTGCAAACCGCACTATAAAATACACCCCTAACTTGACCTACATCCTTTGCCATTCTAGACAGAGCAGCCACCTTTATCACAGCTATAAATAATCTTTCAAACTATTATTTCTAATGTTTCGCCCATTAGCCACCACCACCACCACCCTTTAATGTCATTTGCAAAACCTAAGCTGTTATTCCTTTCTTGAATATTCTTTTGAACTCACTACCCTAACATTTTACTTCTCCCCTCACTATGGCCCCCCAAAAAAGCCTTCAGTGAAAGGGAATTAACAACCACAGTGGATGAAATCATTAAAGTAAAGCCCCAAATTCTCACAGCATGAGATCGGAAATGTGGGAGAGTATAGTCAATAGTGTAAACACTGATGGAAACACCCTGTGCACACAGCTGCACGTTAGGAAGAGGTGGAACGACCTCCAGAAGAAGGTTTGTAAGAAGGACAGCGACCACCTCCAGAAGGCACGGAGAACTGGCGGTGGTCCTCTCAGTGTGCCATTACGACGCATGCCCTGGGAAGAGACGTTCTTGGCCACCATACACCCTGAGGGCTTGGAAGGAATACAGGGAGGAATGGACTCTGGTAAGTAATACTACAAGAACTGACACAATATCACAATGTCCTGTCTGACTTAAAATAGGCCTTTTCTGTCATCATTTACATCTACTCCTGAAAATGGCACATAGAATCTATCTCAAAAGTTGGTTTGTATGTGGCAAAGAATATTGTTCCTAACTACACTACAGATATTCATTGCAAAAATAGTATCATATTCCAATGCTGTCTGTAAGTGCTGCATCAAATCCTACAAGAATAGAAGCATGTAATGTGGGATCATGTAAATGTGTGTTAAATCAAAGATCTGTACAATATACAGCTATGGTACAATATTAATCAGTAAAGTAACAAATAACTACATCTACCATGAGGCTTTGTCTCTTCACCTCCACCCAGCATGCTACACGCCTCACCCCCTTCTCATCTGGCAGCCATCTTGCTACTGAACTAACTCCACTCAAGGAGCCCGACTCTTCTTAGCCTCTGCAAAAGTTACATCCCCTTCAATACATCTACCATGAAGCCTTGTCTCTTCACCTTCACCCAGCATGCTATACTCCTCACCCCATCTTCTCACCTGGCAGCCATCTTGCTACTGAACTACCAACACTCAAGGAGCCCAACTCTTCTCATTCATTGACAAAGTCACATCCACTTCACCACATCTACCCTGAGGCCTTGTATCTTCACCATCACCCAGCTAGCTATACTCCTCACCCCCTTCTCACCTGGTAGCCATCTTGCTACTGAACTAACTCCACTCAATAGGCCCAACTGTTCTCTTCCATTGAGAAAGTCACATCCAAGTGACTACATCTAGCCTGAGGCCTTGTCTCTTCACCACCACCCAGCATGTTACACTCCTCACCCCCCTTCTCATCTGGAAGCCATCTTGCAAATGAACTAACTCCACTCAAGGAGTCTAACTCTTCTCAGCCTCTGCTAAAGGTACATCCCCTTCAACACATCTACCATGATGCTGTGTCTCTTCACCTCCACCCAGCATGCTACACTCGTCATCCCCCATCTCACCTGGTAGACATCTTGCTACTCAAACATCCAACATGAAATCTGTCACATTGAGAATTGTAATATGAGGTATCTTAGGTTGTTGGTGTCATGCACACAAACCATGAGCTATGTTGGCCTGAACTACAGAATAACCCAACTATACAACTAAGAAATGTAGGCCAAACAAGACACTCAGGTTTTCTACAATGTCAACTGAGTCCATGCTCACGATTCCAAAATGTTAATTGAGATCAAAGTGATTAATCAAAGCTCATTGTTGACAACCTAGCAAACAAAATGCCTTATTGCATGAACAGATATACCTTAGAAACATACCCTGTCATTGTATGTAATTGTTGATAACTCACTGAGGAAACAGCAAATTACAGAGAACAAGAATTTCACCTTTGAGTAAATGATGTGAAATAATTGCAGATTTCCATTTTCAATGTTAAAGATGATTTATGTCACTAGTTACATATATCAGTTCTCCAGCTCAACAATGGACTGGACACAAATGTCCTAGATGTACATACATGAATGCTGCCATTAACTTTCATCTCCATTCAAATCCATAGCTGACCCAGCAACTGCTGCCGAGCCGACGGAGGAAAGTCAGCAGAGTCCCTCCCAAGACCAAGATGAAAAAGACGAAGAAGCCCTCAGTGACCAACAAGCTTCTGAAGCATTGGACATTGATGACCGGCCTAGCACATCTGGGCAGTCTGGGAAGACCCCAACAGTTGGCCACTCTGGGACCACACATCCTACCATGGCGGGAACAACTCTGATAACATCTGTCCCCATGACCACTGCGCCTAGCATAGGGAGTACCATCTCCTGCCCCCCAGTCTTGGATTCTCAGACAGCCACCACCTCCACCCCAGTCAGTCAGAAGCCAGGACCCAGTGGGAGTGTGCAGTCTGTGTCTAGGGCAGAGGGCAGTTGGGCTAGAAATCAGAGGAGGGCCAATGTGGATCCCCACCGTGAGCCCACTGATGAGATGGGTGCCCAGTCTGCCATAACACAAATCCTGGCTCTGTACCAGGTCTCTCAGGGTGTGTTGGGCCAGGCTATCAGCAAAGTCAGGGAAATGAAGGAGTTGCATGAGTCCACATATCAGGAGGTCATTGCCATCTGGGGAGATATGGCTGGCCTCAACAATGAGGTAGTGGGCCTAAGCACAGAGGTGGCAGGGACCACACCAAGGTGGCTGGCCTATGTTTAGAGGTGGCCTCCATGATAGGGGTGCTGAAGGATATCAACAGCACACTATGCAGGGCTTTCCCCCCAACAGCTCCCCCTCCCTATGTAACAAGCTCATCACCATGATCAACCTCTGCACTGCCACAGGAGGGGAGGCCCTGTTTACACGCGTAGGTGACCCAGGCTCAGCAGCTCTGATCCCCACCGAACCCAGAAAGAGGATACGTCCTTGTAAGACTTCAGGAGGGAGGCTGGCAAGACCAGAACCACTGGCAGAGGACCACATCACCACTAATGTCTATGCTGTATTTGCCACACATTTATGTTGTTGACTCGACCTCCCCATATTTCACACTCTGATGTGAGAAGTCATTTAGATTTTGGTACCCAGAAACTAGGAACTCTATTTCAATGTTTTCATCCACCATGATTGTATCCTTCACTTTAATTGTTTGTTTTCATCCACACTCCTATCACTGTTCTTCTAACAATCTCTTATTATTGTTGGTACTTGTTTATCATTTAAATAAATTGAGATATACCCCACTAATCATACTGTCCATCGTATTCTTTCTAACATCGTTTCATGCGATGATTCATCCACGGTCAAATAACATTGTATATTTGCAAATATTTATTTTCTGACTCTACTGCAAATATAGTTGTGTCTACATAACAACAGTGCTATCCCCTCTGTACAGTAGTAGGTCACATGAGGAAAAACATCATCTACATAATTGAATCTGTACATACAGAGACTATTCAGATGTGTGTCAGATCAGCTATACATCTTCAGCAGGAATTGCTGCAAAAGAGAAAATCTGTACTAGCACCAGTTTTACAACTTGGTATCACAATACAAAGTAGTCACAAACTCACTTCATGTCAAGAACGATTAATTAATCCAAAAACATATGACATGCACATGTGGTTGGCCTCAAAGCTCATTGAATGAAAATAACAGATAGAAAATAAGTACACAGGCACATGTCTGCACCATAGTCCTTGACTCCAGGAACTAAAAAATCATGCGTTGCCTACCTCTGGTGGTATAACACCTTAGTGGTATAACAGACATGTCAGTCATATGTGACCAGCACTCTCAAAACATTATGAGAAGTCACCAAAACAGTCACACACAGGTCATAAGCAATGAGGAAAGAGGCCATGTGAAGGCAGATTGACATTAACTGGCCTTAACCCAAACATTTGTTGTGACACATGATGGCACACATATTGCTTTGGGAACAAAGCACCACAAGACAAAATTCCATGAAAAACAAGGTACTTACCAAACCATAGTAGTACAAGCTGTCCTTACAAAAATGTGTCACACCCATCATCTATGACACACAGTCCCAGGAACAATCCATGTTCACTCCGTTCCTCAGAAACAGCAACATATACCAGCTGAAGTCACAACTTGATTATGAACACATGAAGACAACATGGTGCACAGACCTACAAGTCAACAATACAGTGATTAGTTCTACATAATATAAATACACCTACTCCATGTCGGCTTTTTCAGAGGCTCGATATTTTTAAACTATGACACTACACATTGGTGTCATTAAACACCTTAAAAAGATCACACTACAGCACTTTGACTTGTCTCAACACTCAAAACATTTCCTCGGTCTGTACTGCACCCCTGCAGTGCCTAGTGCAACTGTTAACTTCACATCTCAAATATACACTTACCTTCAGGAGAAGTAGTTGCGGATGAGTTTCTGACACACATCTGCTCCATCATCCTCACCACTATCGCCATCATCACTTGCCATTTCCCAGTGCTGTGCAGCTGGGTTCCCATGCTCTCCATCCTCTGGGATATATGGTATCTCCTATCTCAGGGCAATGTTGTGGATGATGCAGCAGGTCACGGTGATCTGGCATACCTTCCTGGGTAAGTATTGGAGGGCTCCACCAGTCCTGTCTAGGCAGCAGAACCTGACTTTCAGGAGGCCAAAGGTCCGCTCCACTTGCCGCCTTGTCCTTCCTTGTGCGTCATGGAAGCGTTGTTCAGCAGGTATTGTAGGATTTTAGAGAGGCGTCAACAACCATGGCAGGTTGAGATATCCTGAGTCTCTTAAATGTGAGCTATGTAGGCTGAAAATATTAATTCACACACTCATATCAATTTGCATGATATCCATCCATAATCACTTTACCACACATCACACTTACCCACAAACCATTCCCTCTCTTGTTGGAATTGTGACATCATCCATGGTATGTTACTGTTCTGCAGGATGAAGCTATCATGGGCTGATCCTGGAAACCGGGCACAGAGGTTGGAGAGGTACAGATCTGCCAAACAGACAACTTGCATGTTAATGGAGCTGTTGTGTTTCCGGTTCCTGTTAACTTGCTCACGGTCGTGTGGTGCCACTAAGGGAATGTGTGCACAATCAATAGATCCAATTACATGTGGGATGTGAACTAGCCCATAGAAAACAGCTTCACTGTGCCCAAATCATCACAGCCAGGGAACTGAGTGTAGCGGCTCACGTCTTTAAACAATGCATCAAGCACCTCTGTCAGGACAAGACTGAACATCGCTTGTGACATCCCACCCGAAGTGGCAACAGTAAACTGAAAAGAGCCAGTGACCAAAAAGTGCAAAACAGACAAAGCCTTTACAAGAGGGGTGATAATGTGAAGATTGTAAATCTCTGGTCGAAGATCCTGCTCCAACTCAGTAGTCAGATCCAGGATGGTCAGTCGACCCAATCTGTATTTCTGTATGAAGTGCCTCTCCTGCATGTTCTGGAGGTCAGGGAATGGATGGAACACCGGAGGATGACGGCAGCCTCCCCCTCTCCCAGGTTACCAAAGTGAGATTGTAATGGAACATCATTACACTCTGTTTGCAACATCAAAATACCTTTTACATGTAAAGCATTGTACATATGTAAATGCCATGTTTTTAAATGCAGCAAAGTAGGTATTGTGAATTCATTATTGGCCAGCCTGCCTTTACTTTCAGCCACTTACAAGGTCAAAAATCACATCCCGACACCTTGATCATGAACTACATCAAGTGAAAATAGCTGATATGGCAAAAAGGGTGGCTTGTCTGACATGTTTAAACTGGTACACCATCACACATGCTGCAAAGTTTACCTACCTGCCATGTGCATCTATGCTTTTCACAATGAGTACCATGTACAACACTTTGACTGGGATTACGAGTATATGAAAAAGTAAGCCTTTAACAATCACATGTAGTGGTAGTGGTGCAGATACAATTGTCAAAAACAACAGTAATAAGTGGGTCTGAGGTGATTACAAACATAACACACTCAACCGCTGATATGGCGGTTGCCTGAACTTTAGCAAATAGGAAAATGTAGGCGTAAACCGCCAGCGGACAAAGACCGGACACTTGGCAGTTTCATGCATGGTGGTCTCCCTCATAGGATAACATTGGCTCCATTTGATCACGGTCGACCAATGGCTATGTGCGTCTATGAGAACGTATGCGTATGTGCCGTACAAGTAAGCTGCAATTCAAAAACACACTCAATTGCCTACAAAAATTTACCACTCCTAGTGATCAGCTGCTGTGTGTTACCTCTGGTATGAACCAAGCCAGGCCAAACCGGTGCGAGCGCTCATGCCTTCACAGATGAAGAGCTGGGAACCCTTTTAGAAGAAGTCCTACCAAACTATGGCCAGCTCTATGGTTCACCAGAGGAGCAGGTGAGTTCTGATTTTTGCTTTGAGGATGCAGATGTCACTATCCCCAACTGTAAAGGTCAAACATATTCACTAGGATGACGACAATCATATCCCTTACATCTGTCCTTTTAACTTTCAAAACTATGTTTGCAAGATATGTGTAAGCATATGATAGCACTTAACTTTTATGCAATTAACAACCAATCTCTAGAAATATGTACCGCACCACATCTGAGGCCTGTGGCAGGGATGGTCAACTGGATGAATGTCTGAATGTGGAATCTATTGGCATAGTCATGAGAACTGTGTACAAGCTTTATGAAAATGGTCATGAAGCTATATATTGCAATAAGAAGAAGGTACCCCCTAATTACTTTTAGGTCTAAGAGGAGGGGGAAACAAAAACATTAAAGAAGAACCTCTCAACTGACCTATATTTCTTTATGATCTGGCCTCTTAAGGCTCATTAACAGCAACCGTCCCAATATCAGTGACATACAACAACTTTAATTCAAAAATATATTTTTTATTTATTTATTGTTAATTTTTTCATATAAAAATATTTTTTTCTTTTCCAAGAACTCCAACATATTAGTATACAAAGCTACTGCATTGTTTTCAACATATAATATCTGCATATGGACAGTCAAAAAGGATTTCTTAAACAGTAGATTAGATTAACATTACTTCCAATTATGCCAATGACTTCGTCTGTAACTGTGTTGGAGGCAAAGTGATTAACATGTTCAACTCTAAAATCAAATAGAATAATTAAATACACAGATAACTCCACACTCAACCATAAACATTTCACTCTCACCTATCATACTATCTCATTCTCTCTAGCACTCATACACACAAGAGAAACAATCTCAGCGGAGATCTTAAGCAGCTTTGCAGAGACAAATTAATTCTTCTTTGTGATACATGTATCACCCATGAGATTCCTCTGGTGTGTATGTCTCTGAGAGGACTCTCCATATAGACTTCTTTATTAAAGAGTTTGTACCTTTACAAGAGACCTATGTTAGAGATACAATGTATATGATCAATCTAGTGGATGGCATGCCATACAACACTGAATCTGATTGGCTGGCCACACTGGATATCTCCTCACTCTATACTAACATTCCCCAAGAAGATAGTATTAAGGTGATAGAGGACTTACTTGATACAAGACCGAGACCCTTACAAGTACCTACGTCCTTTATCATTAGCCTACTACGCATTGCCTTGCAATCTAATTATTTTGTATCTAACGGTGTCTATTACCAACAATGTTCTGGGACCAGTATGGGAGCTATTTTTGCACCGAATCTGGCAAACATTTATATGGACAGTGTGGAACACAAGTTTGTCCTAAATACCAGCAATATACATCGTCCCAACATCAAATGTTGGAAAAGATATATAGATGAAATTTTTTTAATTTGGTCTGGAACTCAGACTGAATTTAATGATTTTGTCACACACTTAAATACTATTCAGACACACTTGACTTTTACCTCAATCATCCACAAGTCATCTATTGCCTTTTTGGATCTAAATATACTACTTGAGAATGGGTCGTTATATACGTCCCTTCATAGAAAACCCACTGAGAGGAACACCCTTCTCACATATAAAAGCCAACATCCCAGAGCCCTGAGAGACGGACTGCCCTTTGGTCAGTTCCTGCGCCTTCGCAGAAACTGCTTGCACAAAAATGATTACATGATTGAAGCAGGAATTTTGAAATCAAAATTATTGGCGAGAGGTTATCCCAACAGAATAGTGAGAAGATCACTCAAAAGAGCTTGGTTTTGTCCCAGAGAAGAATTACTCAAAACAAAAGAAAAAACTCTCACTGACAAACTCATATGCGTAACAACATTTGGGGTACACTCTAATAAGATCCGCAGCATGATTCTAAAAAATTGGCACATAATAAAGAGCATTGATTCCTTAATTGACACTCCAATGTTTGCTTTCAAAAGGGGTAAAAACATTAAAGACCATCTCATTCGCTCATCCACAGAGGGGAGCTTATGAGTAACGAATGCCTTACAATCCGCCTGGAATTTACCAGAGGTAAAAGGCCATTTCAGGTGCGGAGACTGTGTTTCCTGCCCTCTCACATTCAATACCAAAACTTTTGAACACTCTGGTGTGAAACATACCTTACAGTTCCTTTCGAATTGTAACACACGCAATGTGGTTTATTGCATATGGTGCCCTTGCGGCTTGCCATACATTGGACAGACACAACAACTAATCAAGGCTAGGATTGGACAACACAGGAGCCACATACGATGGTCTGTGCTGAATGCACCTCTAGTAGCACATTTTTCTGCGCTTAATCACACGGCTGATGATATTAAATGGCAGGTCATTGACAGAGCCAATATATCAGCAAGGGGCAGAGACCTCACCCAAATCCTACAACGGTTTGTGTGCCGCTGGATTGAAAGGACCAATTCCATAGTCCAGGGATTGAATGCCGCCGAGGAGTGGCGTGGATTTGTCACCCCACTGTTGTCTTAAAATCACACATGTTAAGTACCGTCCAGTATTTCTCACCGGTACTTTCTCTATATGTGGGACTATGTGTTCTTGTAAAACCTTGGCCTGGACACTATGATCTGATTGCCAGTATACCACACTACATTGTCTTGAAAAAGATTCTAAACTACTAATCTGAAATATTTCCCTGTTCCATCGCATTTGCTTTCGGTTCATATATCATCTGAATGTGGTTTTACTTCTCAAATTATACAATGCCCAGCATAGAAATATTTGTATATTAATGTATATTTATGGTTACATCCACCACTGCATTATGCTGTAATAGTTCATCACCTTTTACAATTGTTGGAACATATGCGCATAGAAGGTACCATTAATGAAAACTCCAATGTTATTCTGTCGCTCGGCTGAGCAATGTATTATTGTCCAAAACAAAATAATTTGGAATATCGTAATAATGTTATTTCTTTCCCATAAAATGTCTGTATGACCACCAATGCACTATCCTTATTCCAATCCATGCTCTAAAGACAACAGAAGTCTATTATGAGTCATAATGTTTTTCCTTCATTATCGATGTTATATTCTCATTGTTAATATTTTATGGTTTTGTAGACATGAATACCAGGGATGGTTTTCGGATGTTCCTCTCTCTATAATTTTGCAATTGGAGAGAATATGTTAATTTGCAACATTCCTACCGCTTCGCGCTACACTTTACTAACTCATCCCCTTCCTTCTCTTTCTATTTCTCCACCACCGGTCTTTCATCTCTTTCTGTCAGAGAACAGACAACCGATCCTCATCCACAGGCGGCAATCCGTTGTGATGCCTGCCTTGAGGACCGGTTAGAACAGGCTCAAAGTGTATTTAATCCCGCTGTAAACCCAAGTTCGCTGTCATTGTACCTGAGCAGACGGCCTGTGCGGTTCCGGCGTAGCGAAGGCACGCTTTGTATGTACCGCTGATTAATTCGGAAGGTAAGCATTTTGCCGATACTCAGCTCGGGCCTCTCTTGATTACAGGTTTAGTGCACACTGCAGAACTTTATACGAGGCTCGCTGCTATTTGAAATGTACTTGAGGTTTGGCACTCATTAGTGACCCCATCCTCCATGTGCCAACTCTCAATGGTTGATTAAGACTTTAGCACTATGTTCTAGTAACCAGAACATATTGAGCTTTACTGCAAACTATGCGTTTTTATGTACGCCCATGAACTTTACCTCACATACTCTGATATTTTACTGATCCAGCGGTGTACTAACAGCAGATGCTCCACTACCATATACTCACCTGGGCCCATATAACTACTTCCACTAAATACCAAGTAGACCGCTGGAACTTAGTTTATGATCTCATACTTCAAGATCTAGTTATTTCTTTTCCCTAACTAAACCTTTCACTGATCAATTAGTTCTTTCCTCTGGTCAATGGACCATTAGTTGGAACTAGTTGATGGTGATAATTAACATAGCTTATTAAACATTTCTCGATTAAAATGAAATAATCACAGACTCGGGAAGTTTTAAAATCTTTATCTAAATTAAATGAGTGTGAACCATCTCAAAGTTTCAGTACAAACACCCTCATTCGCAAGAGTGTCAATTCAATCAATTCTCAATAAGCAATAGCAATTCAGATCCACACAATAACTATGCTCAGAAAGAAGAGGACAGAGAGAGAAGAACATCTGTCAATACGATGAATTTATAATTACCAAGGAAGGTGTGAAGACCAACCCCCTGGCCAAAGGGCTGGTAAGGGTCTCCCAGGATAGATCAGGAGACAAAGACTTCAGGACAGGAATCAGGACAGGATACTTCACCTCTCTAAATACCGACGACTGCGTCGCACCCCTCTCTGACACTCTCTTCCTCCTCGTGGTTCTTCTGCGATCTTCTTTCTAACCCAATTATATTAAGATAGATGGTTCTGCATTCGATTTCTTCATCAGCGTCACAGCATCAGCACCACCCCCAGCACCGACAGCACCCCGAGCTCTGCATCTGTGCTCCCGTTAAGCTGCTCATCATCGGCTCCCAATAAGACCTAACAAACTAACTAAAACTACCTCAATTATACCTTTCCATAACCATGTTCCACCCATTAATGTTTCAATTTAACAAAGTACTAACTCTGATTGGACAGGCGAGGGGGATGATCATCACACCATGCTTACATTTCACTTATTTCATTAAACCACTGTTTTCAAATCCCTCCTGTTGCAATATCATGAATAAGGCTTCTTCATATGAACTCCTCACTCTCATGTTCCCAGGTCACATCTTCGCTGGCCTTGGACGTGTGACAAGTCCTTACTCATCTTTCCTTATTCTCCCTCTGGTGTGCATGCGTGGGGTCAAGTCAGTCAGCTCAATTCAGACAAGTGTGGAAGGCCCAAAATGCGCACTAATAATAAAGTCAAAAGAAGAAGTGTTATTCTCAAAAATAAATGGTTTCACTGTACACCACCAACCTCTACTCTAACCCACTCTAATTATTATTACCCTTTCTGCATTTGCGTTAGTATAAAACTTATTTTCTATTTCAGCCAAGCAGGTGCCATGCATGTGAGCTTTCAAGCGGCCATTTTTAATAACTTTGCGCAGGCTCAAGAATTTCCCTCCAAGCATTAGTACGTCATACTACGTAGGTGCAGTAGACGCATGCGCAGTAAAGATCCCTTGTTAAAGTGCGTTTTAGTCCTTCGTTCATGTTGTTATGATTAGTAAAAACATATGCAAGCTTCACTGTCCCGCGTGTCTTTTTCTAAATGCGAATTATTAATTACAAACACGTTGTTAGTAATTCGTTAATGAGTTAAAACGAAAGGATTGTTTCCGAGCAAGTCTCATTTACGAGTCCTTGCTCCATCAATCCCCTCTCTGATGGCATCTTAAGCCATCACAAAATTACCCATCCCATCCCAGATACCAACTTTAGCACTTCTCAGTTTTCTCTATTTCTCCTCTCAATTTTCCATTAATCAACATGTTTCCTTCTAAATCCCTCATCTTCTTGTATAATTTGCCTTTCATTTCTTCCAGCTGTATTTCATCATATTTTCTTTTTCGTTTCTGTCCCTTTCCTTTTCTTTCAAAATGGATTTTCTCTTTCCTTCCTTTTCTACAACACTTATATGTAATCATTATTATCATCACTACTGTTATTATCATAACTAATGGTATTATTATTTGACCTAGAAAACCTTTCCCAAAATTAACAAACCATTTCCCTATTGATGTTATACTTTTTGTTAGTCTTTCCCACACACTGTCAACCTCCAGTTGGGTCAAATCTTTATGCATTCTTGTAATGTTTTCAATACATCCTTTAATTTCTCTGCTCTTGTCCGGAATATAAATGCAACAATGTTGAGTTTTCAACATGCCACAAACTCCACCTTCCTTTGCTAATAATATGTCAAGAGCAAGACGGTTCTGTAAAACCATAGACCTGATGGCAACCATTTCTGTGTTAATCATTAAGAATCCTCCTGCAGTGTCTGTAGAAAGACGATCAACTATGGTTGATTACTTACAAATTTTCTGTGAATTAAGAATGACTCCAACTGAGGGTATCAGTGCACCAAAATGTCTCCGACAATTTCAGAAAAACTAGCTCTTCTTCTACGTGTTAGTCCATTAGAATTTCCATTGGTTCCACTGATTTTATCTACATGATAGATTTTTGGAAAAACTATTCCAAAGTAGCAGCTCCCGTACCATCTTGCAGGTAACCTATGATAGGCGTTGCTCCCACAAACATAATACACTTCTGGAAATACAGGATCAGTTCCCCCTTTTAGTGTCCACCCTCCTAGAATTAGGAAGTTGTGTTCACATTCACTGGAACCAATGTAATTATTGTTATAATCTGTCTTTAATCTATGGAGGCAGAATTTTCCCCTTTTCACAAAATCCAGGGACATCGCAGCATGAGCCTTGCCACTTGCATAGATTCTCTCCTTCCCAACCCATGGAGGTACATGGGTTTTCTGTTCAGTTGCCTTCTTTATTAAATCCTGTCTCCTTTCTTCTACTAAATCCAAAAAATCTTTTCTTCTTTTCTTAATGTTCATGTTAGATTATCTTTATGTGCCTGAACTAAATCTATTGAACTCATTGTTAAGAAAAATTCACCCATAAACTGTGCATTTTTACTACTAGCTACTGGATTCATATTCTTTCTAATAGGTAATTCTGAAAATACTACATCTATGTCCGAATAAAAATATTGAATTCTCCCTGTAGTATAAAATAAACTTGAAAAAATACTACATGACACACCATATGTTAAAGGTATATGGTGATACGTCATCCCTTCTGATACTGATGAGGGTAACTTCATATGCACATAGCAATTATTAATTTCCATAGTACAAACATATTGAAATAACAATTTAATAAACACATTAGAGGACGTATTATAGTCTGATTCATTATGATAGTTTGCTTCATCTTCTACCCCTATTTCTATTTCAGTTTCTTTTATTCTATCCACCTTAACATTAGTATCTGTATTATTCTTGTCACTTGTTTTCATTAACAAAGGTACTCCTACTGTTAGGAATAACCATACTAATGCTACTAATAAAATACTACAAAAACAAAATCTAAAACACTTTCTTTTTAATCCACGTTTTGGTTTCTCGGTAACTTCAATTTCTGCCATTTTATTCCTGAGAAAATGTATTTTCTCTTATCTTTTCTTTATCAGTTTGACTTTTCTTTTCGTTCTTAAGGAGGCCTCAATTTGCTTTCATCAATCTGAGCAATATGAATTTCTTCTGTTTCATCGGTCAGATCTAGGGATTCAAATTCTTCGAGTATAACATAAGTCCATTCAGGAGCCTTGTATCTCCTGTTTAAATTTCTCAATCTTGGACTTCTTCGAGTTATTTTTGCCAAGGTTTGTTTAGATTGTGTTTGACTTGTAACTTCATTTACTTGTTCTGGTCTCTTTTCAGATTTTCTCAAGTGATATTTTAGTTTCTTTACTCCAGTTGGCCAATTGTCTCCCTTTCTGATTCTTTTGATTTGCACTGCGTTTTCACCTTCTTTATTTCCTTGTAAAGTTCTTTTAATTTCATTTATTTTAGGCACAATCTGCTCTGTTTCTCTGTTTTCTGTGCTTGTACCTTCTTTTGCTTCCACCTGCTCGGGTCTTACCGTATTTTGTTCTTCCTCCTGAGCTTGTTCTTCTAATTCTATCTGACCCTGTTCAGGTCTTAATTCAAACTTTTCTTCTTCCGCCTGAACGTGTTCTTCTATTTTTCCCTCCTCAGGTTCATGAAAGTCTTTTTTATTTTCCACCTGAGTGTATTCTTCTTCCCCTATCTCGTCCTGACTACTTTCCTGTCTTTTCAGTCCTGTTCTTCTTCTTGTTTCAATAATATCATCAATTACTTCAATCACTGGTATTCACTCTTCCTGACTTGTACTTGGCTGTTCGTCATATGGTTGTCTTTCAGAATCTATTACTCTAGATTCTTCAATCTCACAGCTTACAACTCCTGACGCTTCAGCCTGTTCAGTCAGTGGTTGCTCTTGTTGTTATGATGGGCTCGGAACTCTTCTGGTATGGCTGGCATGAATCCAATTGGGCAAACCTGCACACTTCACTGCTGTGGTTGTGACTAGTATGACTTGCAGCGGTTTTCCTACCTTGGTGCTAAGCACGACTTTCTTGCGTGTTTCTTCACTAGCACCCAATCTCCAGGATTCAAATCATGCGCTTGGTCTGGCTGTCTTTCAACTGCGTCTTCTCCAACCTGGTGAGAGACAGAATGCACCATTTCAGCCAATCCTTTGCAATAGTCCAATACCAGATCATCAGTTATACTCATTAATTTATTTCCAGGAATAAATGCCTGTCTCATGGCTCTTCCCATGAGAACCTCATGTGGGCTCGTTCCTGTTTTTCTGTCTGGAATACTTCTGAGACCCATCAATACAAGAGGTAATGCATCTGGCCATTTCAGCTTTGTGGATGCACACACCTTCCCCAATCTTGACTTGATTGTGCCATTCATTTGCTCAACAATTCCAGAAGCCTCTGGACGATAAGCACAGTGCAATTTTTGTTCAATGTTAAATACAGCGCAGATTAATCGAATTATTTCATTATTAAAATGAGGGCCTCTATCTGATTCCAAAGTAGCTGGAAAACCAAATCGTGGAACTAACTCCCTCAACAACAATTTTGCAACTGTAAGACTGTCATTTCTTCGAGTGGGATAGGCTTCCACCCATCTTTAGAAAAGGCATACTATGACAAGTATATATTTCAGTCCATTGCATGGGGGCAATTCAATAAAATCCAACTGTAATCTGGTGAAGATTCCTTCTGCCTTTCCAATCTTTCCCCAGCTAACCACTGTCTTCCTACCGGGATTTTGCTGCTGACAGTTTAAGCATCTTTGGCAAATGCTCTCTGCGACTACCCTGAATTTCGGATTGTACCAACTCTGAATAGCCTGATCATTGAGTCTCTCCCTATGTGTGTTGCTCCATGATACACTCTTGCCATTTTTTAAAGCAAACAATCTGGCATGACTGGTCTTCCATCTAAATACACCCATACCTCATCATGTGGTCTCTTTGTACAAGCTGCCTTTATCCAAATTTCCTTTTCCTTTTCCTCAACTTCTTCCTGCAATTGTCTAATCTTGTCCCATGTTTCTGGTACTGAGAAGAACATAAGTTGGCATCTGGTTTCACCCGTTTCAATTTTTCTGTTGATGGCCACTGTATTTTTGGCACAGTATTTGGCCACTTGATCAGCATAATTATTGCCAGCAGTCACATAGTCATTTCCTGACTGATGTGCAGCGCATTTTACAACTGCTATCTCTTTTGGCAATTTTAATGCTTCCAACAAATCCTTTACATTTTTGCTGTTTCTGATAGGAGATTCTGAAGGAGTAAGAAATCCCCAATGCATCCAAAGCTGACCGAAGTCGTGCACAACCCCAAACCCATATTGACTATCCGTAAATATGGTTACTCTCCAATTTTTCCCCTTTTTGCATGCCATTGTTAAGGCAACCAATTCAGCTACTTGTGCAGACTTGACCCCAGGTAAACAGGATGCTTCAATTACTCCAGATATTTAAAAAAAGCATATGCGCACTTAATCCGTCTTCTTGTGTTCTGAGGCAGGAACCATCTACAAATAACTCATGGTCAGCCTCTTTCAAAGGTGTCTCTTTTATATCAGGCCGGGGCTTCGTACATAACTCAGTCACGTCCAAACAATCATGATCACTCTCATCTCTCTCTTCTTCATTGCAGGGGTCTGGCAGTAGGGTAGCTGGGTTCATAATCTTACACCTTATCACAGTCACGTTCTCAGCTCCCAAAATCACTCTTTCATACTTAGTCAATCGACTAGGGGTGAGATGCTGTGTTCTTGTTCTTGTCAAAGGAATCTCAACTGAGTGTGGAACAAAAACCTTTACTGGATGTCCCATTATTATCGACTCACTTTGCTCCAGGCTCATACAAGTAGCAGCTACTACTTTTAAGCAGCCAGGTAATGCTGAAGCCACTGGATCCAATGTAGCTGAAAAATATGCTACTGGACGTCGACTCAATCCATGTCTCTGTGTGAGGACTGAGAGTGCACAGTTCTCTCTCTCACAACAAAACAATGCAAAGTCTTTTGAATAATCGGGCATGCCCAAGGCAGGAGCTTCACACAAACAGTTTCTTAATTTCACAAATGCCTCTATGCAATCATCATTCCAATCAATCGGGTCTTTTGCTCTTTTCCGAATCATCTGTATTAATGGTTTTGCTAACATCGAAAAACCATTAACCCATTGCCTACAGTATCCAACCAATCCTAGAAACATTCTCATTTCTCTCTGAGTCTGTGGCAATTGCATTTCTTTGATTATTTTTATTGTTTCTGGTGTCACTTTTCTAACTCCTCTTTCTAATTTATGCCCTAAATATCTAACTTCTTGTTGACAGAATTGTAATTTTTCTGGAGACACCTTGTGTCCTCCTTCAGCCAAATGGTTCAGCAATGCAATTGTGTCTGTGACACAATCTTCTCGTGTTTTTGATGCCACCAGTAGGTCATCAATGTACTGGACCAGAACAGATTTTCCAGGCATAATTAATGATCCTAGCCACTTTTTCAAAATCTGATTAAAAATTGAAGGACTCTCTGTGTGCCCTTGAGGAACTCGACACCATGCGTAAATACGATCCTCAAACTTAAACGTAAAAAGATACTGGCTGTCTGGGTGCAAAGGAATAGAAAAGAACGCTTGGCATAAATCAATTACTGTAAACCAATCTGCATTCCAAGGTATCTGATAAAGGATCACTGCTGGATTTGGCACTATTGGACAACATGGCACTACAATTTTATTTATTTTCCGTAAATCCTGCACTATTCTGTACTTTCCGCTAGGCTTTTTCAGTCCCATTATTGGCGAATTACAGGGACTACCCATCACTTCTTTTAAAATACCTTGTTTAACCATTCGTTCAATCTTTGGAATAATTCCTGCTTTTACTTCTGGACTCATCTTGTATTGTCGGGTGTTTGGATACACTGCATCTTCTTTCACTGTCACTTTAACTGGGTCTATATTTGTCATTAGCCCAATGTCTTTTCCTGTAAAATCCCACACTTCTGGATTAACTGTGGTTCTCAACTCTTCTGGTAATTCATTTTCAGTCATTAGTGAAAACATTTCCTCTACTTCCGTTCCCTGTTTGGCTAACCTCATCTTGTATACAACGTCTTCATCAGGGGTTTGGAAAGTGACACCATCCGGTGTACAATAGATCGTGTAATTCATCTTGCACAAAAGATCTCTTCCCAACAGATTTACAGGACTGGAATCGCAAACTACGAACCGATGCATTTCTTTAAAATTTCCAATGTGCACCTCCATCGGTTTGGTGATTGGGGTTCTAATCTGTTGGTTGGACACGCCTACAACTTGGATTGATTCTCCAGAGAGGGGTAGGTTTGGGATGTCTGCTGTTCTCACAGTAGACCTGGTAGCACCAGTATCCAATAGGAAAGTAATGTCTTTACCTTCTACTTTCCCATCAACAAATGGACCTGACTGATCTACCGGCAAGGTTGCGCCAAGCACGCACTTTTCTTCCTACCCCCTCAGGCACCGTCATTGTGCAACATCTGAATTTTCCTCATCATTCTGTCAAAAATATTGTGTAATTGTTCTATTATTCGTACCACTTTCTCCTTGAAATCTGGTGTTTGCACTGAAACTTTGATGATTCACAAAATTTGACATAGGAGCTGGTGGCACCTGATATTGTGGAGTAACTACTTGTTGCGGCTGATTCATAAGTACTTCATTCTGCATCTGTGGGGTTAAATTTTGATTTGGCCCATTATTACTCTTATTATTCTGAGTACTCTTACACTCGTTCTTCCAATGTCCAAGCTTTCCGCACGCATGACAAGGAAACTTCTTTTTTGCTTCTTCTCTGTCCATTCGTCCGCTATATTTATTACCATTCGCTCCTTGATTATTCTGACTCTGTTCTTTCATTTGATTATTATTTTGGTCATTTGTTTTCTCTTCTTGCTGTTCTGCCAATTTAACTTGTGCCCACATCATTTTTCTCTTTTAGCTTCCTACGCCTGGCTTCAATGTCATCTCCGCAATATTTCGCATACTTTAAAATCTCATCCACTGTCTTGCTTTGCCAACACAACATGTGCTGCTGTATCATCTGACTAATTTCTGGTTTCAAACCATATACAAACCGATACACAAAATGTCCCATATCCTTGTCACCGATATTCTCAAAACCACTATACTGCTTAAACACCTGTAATAACCTCTCATAATATGCATGTACAGATTCATTTGGTTCTTGAGTTGTTCTATCTATATTTACCCAATCTGTTTCGTTAGGAGGAATTTTCCCTTTCAAATACGTAATCACTTGGTGAAACTTTTTCATCACCTCCTCCGAGGGTGCTCCTGTCTTTGAATCTCTAGCATACTCCTCATTAGGCCAATCAATTGTAATTTAGCATTCTGTCCATAAATCAGCAGGTACCACTATATCAAATAGACCACCCAAATCCTTCAATAAAACCTTTGAAACCTTCACAAATCTCTCTACCTGTTTGTACCATTCAACTGTTTTTTCTCTCAGCTTTGGAAAATCATTTGTAAATGACAAAATATCTTGTCCGCTCCAAGGAACATGAACATATCCACCTCCAGGAACCTCTCTCATTGGACACAATTTTTCCACTTTGCTTGATTATCTTACTGGAAATGCAGCTGCTGCTTCTCTCACTTGTACTTTCTCTTTCTTTCTTATCCATCTAATTCTCCATTTATCAATGTCTCCCCATGTTCGCAAAATGTTCATTAATTCCTTTATCTGTAGTCTCTTTCCAGAAGCATTTACACTTTCTAAATCTTTATCAGTAAAGTCCACTCGATATGGTTTCTCTAACAACTCGTCATCTGATTCACCATATCCTGCTGTGTTCATGTGTTTCCTTTTCTCCTTACACTTTCCTCCAGACTGTTCCTCAGCCATTAACACTGGATATAAACCTTCTGATACCATAGCTCTCCTCCATTGTTTCATCTGCCCTTCGCATGACTCATGCAAGTGTCTGGGAAAGAATCCTCTATATCGTCCACCTCTGCATTTCTCTCGTTCATATGACTCAGTCTCCCATTCTTCCAAAGCCTCATATTGAGTTAACCTAGGTCTAGGTTCCAAATCATTCATTTTCAATATCAAATTCTGAAGAATCCTCCCATTAAATGTACCATCTTTTGGAAAAGTTAGCACTCCATCATCTTTCGTATATTCTATCCAGTTTTCCAACCACACGCAAGTATGATATCCTCTTTCCATCATCATAAAAGATGCTGGTGCCTTCAGTGGCAGAATAGGAATTCCCTCTCTAGTCAACACAGGCTTATCCTTTACAAAGAAATTCTTAATTTTCTTTAAAAATGACATCTTTCTTCTCTCTCTATACATCCTTGAGGAACGATGTAGAAAATTGTATTCTGCAAACCCTTGAAATCTTCTACCTGTACGTCTTGCACTAACAGTCAAATCAAAATCCTGCATACAATCTTTCTCTCCACCAATCCTAGCGCGGCTTCTAACTAGCTATCCAATCAAATCAGGCTCACGCTCGTGATCCGACCAATGCCAGCATGGCCTTTTCCTGACATCAGTTCTGCTCCTTACTACTGACCCCTCCTTTACAAGGCTGCTCCTGTCACATGCCCGCTGTTTCTACCAATCCCAGCGCGGCTCACTGTGACATCAGAACCACTCCGGCAACTGACCCTCCCTTCAAAAGGTAATACGAAAACTTATTTCTCGATATTTTCTTTAAAATTCTTTGTTATTAACGACATAAAAACATTCGCTACTCTGTCTGTTCCACTAAATCAAAGGATAGTTTATTTCTTTCCACTGCGAGTAAAACCCTTCCCCTTACCCTTCATTCAAGCTCCAGAGAACCTGCTACTCCTCCGGTGTCACCCGTTTTGGGAAATTTGAGACCAAAGTTTCACCAGCGAACTCCTTTTGCTGTCAATCTAGCTTGGAAAAACCTGCTACTCCTTCAGGGTTACCCTTTCTAGGTGATATAATGCCTAAAGTTTCACTAGCAAACTCTTTGCTATCAATCACTCTCACATTTACGCAGAAAATAGTCCCTATTTTAACACTGCCAGCCCTACCTAGCTTCTCAGTGTTATTCCAACAGACGAGTAACCTCACTGCAGTGTGGTTTCTATCACCATCCGCTATTCATTCCCCGGGAATTTTCCAGACAACATAAAACAAGACGCTAACTCTTTTTGTTAAACATAAATCAATAATCAATAATCTATACTTATCACCAAACTAGTCAATAATAACAATAACTCTTCTACCAGAAAACTGATCCAGCGGTGTACTAACAGCAGATGCTCCACTACCATATACTCACCTGGTCCCATATAACTACTTCCACTAAATACCAAGTAGACCGCTGGAACTTAGTTTATGATTTTCATACTTCAAGATCTAGTTATTTCTTTTCCCTAACTACTAAACCTTTCACTGATCAATTAGTTCTTTCCTCTGGTCAATGGACCATTAGTTGGAACTAGTTGATGGTGATAATTAACATAACTTATTAAACATTTCTCGATTAAAATAAAATAATCACAGACTCGGGAAGTTTTAAAATCTTTATCTAAATTAATTGAGTGTGAACCATCTCAAAGTGTCAGTACAAACACCCTCAATAAGCAATAGCAATTCAGATCCACACAATAACTATGCTCAGAAAGAAGAGGACAGAGAGAGAAGAACATCTGTCAATACAATGAATTTATAATTACCAAGGATGGTGTGAAGACCAACCCCATGGCCAAAGGGCTGGTAAGGGTCTCCCAGGATAGATCAGGAGACAAAGACTTCAGGACAGGAATCAGGACAGGATACTTCACCTCTCTAAATACCAATGACTGCGTCGCACCCCTCTCTGACACTCTCTTCCTCCTTGTGGTTCTTCCGCGATCTTCTTTCTAACCCAATTAAATTAAGATAGATGGTTCTGCATTCGATTTCTTCATCAGCGTCACAGCATCAGCACCACCCCCAGCACCGACAGTACCCCGAACTCTGCTTCTGTGCTCCCGTTAAGCTGCTCTGCTCATCATCGGCTCCCAATAAGACCTAACTAACTAACTAAAACTACCTCAATTATACCTTTCCATAACCATGTACCACCCATTAATATTTCAATTTAACAGAATACTAACTCTGATTGGACAGGCGAGGGATGATGATCATCACATCATGCTTACATTTCACTTATTCCATTAAACCATTGTTTTCAAATCCCTCCCCTTAAACTTTATTAAATCATTTCCTTTCCCATACATCTCCAAACTTTATTAATACAAAATGTTGCAATATCATGAATAAGCTTCTTCATATGAATTCTTCACCCTCATGTTCCCAGGGCACATCTTCGCTGGCCTTGGACGTGTGACAAGTCCTTACTCATCTTTCCTTATTCTCTCTCTGGTGCGTATGCGTGGGGTCAAGTCAGTCAGCTCAATTCAGACCAGTGTGGAAGGCCCAAAATGCGCACTAATAATAAAGTCAAAAAGAGAAATGTTATTCTCAAAAATAAATGGTTTCACTGTACACCACCAACCTCTACTCTAACCCACTCTAATTATTATTACACTTTCTGCATTTGCGTTAGTATAAAATATTTTCTATTTCAGCCAAGCAGGTGCCATGCATGTGAGCTTTCAAGTGGCCATTTTTAACAACTTTGCGCAGGCGCAAGAATTTCCCTCCAAGCATTAGTACGTCATACTACGTAGATGCAGTAGACGCATGCGCAGTAATGATCCTTTGTTAAAGTGCGTTTTAGTCCTTCGTTCATGTTGTTATGATTAGTAAACACATATGCAAGCTTCACTGTCCCACGTGTCTTTTTCTAAATGCGAATTATTAATTGCAAACACGTTGTTAGTAATTGGGTAATGAGTTAAAATGAAAGGATTGCTTCCGAGCAAGTCTCATTTACGAGTCCTTGCTCCATCAATCCCCTCTCTGATGCATCTTAAGCCATCACAAAATTACCCATCCCATCCCAGATACCAACTTTAGCACTTCTCAGTTTTCTCTATTTCTCCTCTCAATTTTCCATTAATCAACTTGTTTCCTTCTAAATCCTTGCTCCATCATTACCATCTACAGAGTACATCCTATCTAGACGGGACGATCGAGGTCCCGCGTTCATGTCAGCACAATTGTAGCTGGAACAACAGCCCCGCCCATACTCGTGGCCTTGCCTTGGTAAGTTTCTATTATTTCAGTCCTCACTTTGTATATTCTTACATCTTTCTAGGCGCCACATGCTCATGATTACCTCATTTACTTTCCAGAGAGAACACTTAAGCCCACAGGAATACCTGCTCCTTACACGGTGGCACTTGCCCTGCTGTACTTATCCGTGGTTGCCAGCCCTTCACCCCGTCTCTCACTCTGGGGTAAGGAACTCCAGACAGAGCTGCCTACATAGATAGTATTACACTGTTTATCCCTCACTAATTTTACTCTCTCTTTTATTTCCTTCTCTCACTCGTGTAGTACCCGGCTGGGTCCAGTGTGAGTATTTCTTTACTTTTTTCTTCTCACTTGACCGGTGTCTCACATTTTTCACGTGGCTGCGCAATACTTCCCTGTATTCAGGTACCCTATGGCCTTTTCAGTCTCTTAATTTATTGCAGTCACTTCCAACATCCTTGGTGACACTGTCTCTCTTTGAACCATAGATGTCCCTACATCCATAGGCCTTGAAGAGACCCTACATCCTTTGAAGGGTCGAAACGTCATCTACAACTGTGCAAAGCGAACCATTGTGACCAGCTCTGACTATTGTATACAGTGGCTGTGATTATTACATAATTGTAGATGGTCGTCTTTCAAAATGATGGAAACCGAGTTATATATGTCACAAATTCACTAAACATTTTTGTTCTTTTTTTGGTTCCATTTACACTGGGGACACTAAGCACGATCTGAAAACACTTTTTTGCTTTTTGTACATATTTATATATTTTTTGAAAAATATATAAAAAATCTGTTGTATACACAAACGGAAGTGTTCTTGGTCTCCTTTCCGTCTGACATCTAAGTAACCCATAACTATTGCGATTGCGCACAATATTACCAATATAGATAAGTACTTTTCCACAGGAACCACTGTTTCTGTTACACATCATGACTTTTGTGGCAGACCTGCTTCAAGAAATCAGAGGGGATGAAGATGCCGCCACACCGGCCCTGGACCATGCCCACCGAGTGTCTGGTCCTCCTGGTCGTCCTGGCCTCATTCCCGACATTCTGACCCGGGTCCACTTCTTTACGGAGAAGGAGGCCAACTTCAAAGCGGCACGCTCCAAATTGGAGTTCACCTACAAAGGCACTACTATCCAATTGCTCCAGGACCTTGCCCCTACCACGCTACGTCGCCGCAGGGACTTTAAACCCATCACCGACAAACTCAGGCAGTTGGGCATCTGGTACCAGTGGGGCCATCCCTTCACACTCATTTTCCAATGGGAATCAAAGCGCCGGATGCTGCGGTCCTTCCAAGAGGCTGCGCAGCTGCTTCAACTCCCGGTCACTCCACCATCGAGCCCCTCTACACTTCCATCCCTGAAATATGAACCTGCAAAACCTCAATGGGCTAAGGTACATCGCTCTAGATGCCTGTCCCATCGAGGAGAACATGCCTCATCTCAAGCTAAACAAGACATTATCCAACACCTCCGCTCTTTAAATGGTGGGCGATACCCCTCGGGCTCCCAGCCCTCTGAGAAATAACTTTTAGGCACCCCTCCATGTTCCTTGGATTTTCATCACCTGCATCAGCCCCCGCGGTGGTGGGGTTGGTTCCCCACCCTCCTGGCCTGATCTCCCTTCGCCTCAACTGCATGTTGGCAGCGGCACCGGAATGTGCTCCTTGATGGTGATGCTGATCTTCTGAGACCCGCTTCCCTTCCTATTCCTCGGAGAGTGACATCTCTGTGATGGCCTGTGCCATTAAGCCTGGCTTGCTCCTGTACTGGAATAGGTCATGTTGGCCACGTTGGCCGTTGTTACATTTGGACATTTTGTCTCTCTTTTCTTGCTCCTTTTTTCCTCTCCTTCTCCTTCCTTGGTGGGAGGGTGGTCCTAATTATCGTGAGTGAGCTCTCTTCTGTGAATGTTGCCCCTTCTCCCCTCCGCATTGCGCTGGGCCCTGTGACGTGTCTCCACTCTGCCTGTCTTCTTTGGAAATACTTCGGGGTGGTGAGGTGGCGCTGCGTTCCACTCCAATTCCTCTGCTTGCAATGGCGCTTGCGCGCGACCTGCCTGCACCATGGCCTCAATCCCCTGTCTGAAACTACTCTCCCTTAATGTAAAGGGTCTTAACTCCCCCAACAAGCGCCGCCAGATATGGCGATATCTATTACAGCAAAATCCGGACATTGTCTTCCTGCAGGAGACTCACCTGCTGAGGGAGGATGTCTCTCGCATGGCCCACCCTCGATACCCTCTTCAACTCTGGGCATCTGCACCCACTAAATCGGCGGGGTGGCTATCCTCTGTCGGGCAGGCATCCACCAGGACGACTCCAGGGTGATCCGTAGCAAGGATGGCAGATTCCTCAAAATGATGGTCAAGGTCGGGCAGCGGACCCTCACCCTTTGGAATGTCTTCGCTCCGAATCACGCTCAGGATCTCTTCCTTAGGGGCCTACTGCAGGAACAGATAACTCACAATGACTCTCACCTCATCCTGGGGGGCGACTTCAACCTGGTTTGGGAAGCGGGACTTGACCGCAGCGATGGCTTGTTTCATGGGACAGGGGCTATGTCCTCCGCCTTAAAAAGGCGTCTAACTGACCTTGGCCTAACGGACATTTGGCGCTATCATTCCCCAGCCACCCGTGACTATTCTTATTTTTCCCATGTCCATCGTTCGTACTCGCGCATCGACTACATCTTCGTTTCACACTCTCTGATTAAAGACACCCTCTCTGCGTCTATGTCCCACATTTCTGTCTCCGATCACGCTCATGTGGAACTTCTCATACAGGATCACTTCTCTCGCCCAAGCCGCTCCCCCCAGTGGCGCCTCCCCCCCAAGTCCTTCGGGACTCCGTGGATGCGGCGGAACTTCGGGATGCTATCACATCCTACTTCGTGTCCAATGACCTCCCTGAGACCCCCCTTCCCGTGGTCTGGGATGCGTTTAAGGCCACGATTCGAGGCTGCATTACATCCATTGCCATAGCTGGGGCTCAGGAAGCCCGCCTCTTCAAAGACAACCTTTCTCGGGACATAAAGGCACTTGAAAGGTTAGACCAGGAACATCCTCTGGCACTCCATAAACGACGTCTCGCCATGCTTAGAGGCCAGCTAGGGTGCATAGAACCAACAAGGCAGAAAACGCCCTCTTAGCTCTGAAACAACGGTATTATGAGGGGGGAGATAAAGTGGGCACAGTCCTGGCACGTCGCCTCCAGACACGGGCCGCCAAGGCGCACATAGCCAAAATTAAATTAGAAGATGGCACATGGGCCACCACTGAAGCCACTAAATTAAAAGCTTTTCAGGAACACTACTCGTCCCTCTATACCAGGGAATCGTCCAGTCCAGAACAGGTGTAGGCTGCACTGGGAGCCTGTGAATGGTCCCCGATTAGTCGTTACCATGCGCAGCTCCTGGAGGACCCGATTACCTCAGAGGAGCTCACCGGTGCTCTGAAGGACCTCCCTCTTGGTAAATCCCCGGGGCCAGATGGCCTGACGGTTTCTTTTTATCGCGCTTTTCTCCTGCAACTCAAGACCCATTTACTTCATCTCTTTAATTCTTTTTCGGACACGGAGGGGCCCTCCACATCTATGGCCATGGCTGAAATCGCCTTAATCCCCAAACCAGGGAAGGATCCCACACTATGCTCCTCTTTTAACCCTATTGCGCTCTTAAATACTGACCTTAAACTCTACACTAAAATACTAGCTAAGCAACTCGACCCGCACCTACCCGTACTCATTGAACCTGATTAGATTGGCTTTATCCGCCACCGGCAAGGTGTGGATAACGTACCACGTATCGCACATTTAGTCGGGAAGGCTCATCACTGGAAGATACCCTCTTGCTTGCTGTTGCTCTATGCTGAGAAAGCATTTGACTGAGTGGATTGGGTATTCCTTCGGGCTGTCCTACACAAAATAGGGCTGGGCCCTCAGATGATCGCTAGGATCATGGCTCCTTATCTCTCCCCTTTGGCCCAAGTGCGGGTAAACGACCAACTTACCAGACCCATCTCGATATATAGAGGCACCAGCCAGGGGTGTCCCCTTTCCCCTCTATTATTTGCCCTCATAGTAGAACCCCTCGCTGCCATGATACGCCAGTCCCCTGATATTCATGGCATCACACTTGGGGGGTTGGATCATAAAATCGCCTTGCTTGCGGATGATTTCCTTCTTACCCTATCCCACCCGCTCACCTCCTTACCTGCTCTTCATAGATTGCTCCAATCGTTTGAACTGGTCTCAGGCCTCAAAATTAATCATGCCAAATCATGGGCCCTAAATCTTACGATCCCTGCGGAGGAGATCCCAGTGCTCCAGTCTCTTGTCCCATATCAATGGGCCTCCCATTCCATTCGGTATTTGGGGCTCAATTTGACCCCCGACCTTGCCACATGGTCACAAGCTAACTGGCAGGAGTGTAAAAAGGCCGTACTAGCGGACCTGAGAGCGTGGAAATCCCTCCCGATCTCCTGGTTGGGGTGTTTGAACACAGTCAAAATGTCGATACTCCCAAAGATACTTTACCTTTTTCAGACCCTTCCTACGCCCATCCCACAGCATCAGATCCAGAGCCTTCAACGTGAGCTCACCACGTTTATCTGGGGAGGGAGCAGACTGCGCTTTTCTAATAAGATTCTCTTGTTACCTCGAGACAGAGGGGGGCTGGCTTGTCCTAACTTGTTAGAATATTACTGGGCATCACACCTCCGCTTTATCTTGGAATGTATGGCGAGGGAGAGTGAGAAAGTCTGGTTTCACATGGACAGGGCGGTGACCTGTCGACCCATATGGGATCTTGCTTGGCTTCCGCTTGATATCCGGGATAAGTTAGCATTGTCTAGAGGCCTCACCTCCTTCCCGTCCCCCCACACTCCGATCGCTCGCAACTCTCATTTCCCACCTGCCTACCACCCACACTCTTTCTCGGAATGGACAGATGGGGGCTATCGGACGCTTCGGGACCTTTTTTCGGGGACTCTTTTAAAACTTTTGACCAATGTAAGCAGGATTTCAAGCTTTCGGAGGGGGCTAGGTTTCAATATATTCAACTCCGGCATTGGGTTCAGGCGTAATCCTCGGCACGGACGGCCACTCTCCCCTTTACTCCTTTTGAGCGACTGGTGCGCTCCTTTGACATCTCCAGGGGCTTAATCTCTCGTACATATCAAGTTCTTCAACACTCTCAGCGGGTCTCCCCCCATGCTTATCAGTCATGGTGGAAGTCGGACACATGCACCGACATCACACCCACACAATGGGATCATCTGTGGCGGGATATCCCGAAGGTCTTCCATAGCATACCCCAGCGGAAAACTGCGTACAAGGTTATGACCCACTGGTATTACACTCCACATAGGCTACACAAAATGTTTCCTACCTCCTCGCTTCTCTGCTGGCGCTGCACAAGTGCCCCGGGAGACTTTTTTCATGTCTGGTGGACGTGCCCACTCTTGACCATCTACTGGAAGGAGGTCCTTGGTCATATCAGACTGGTAATTGGCTACCCGTTGCCCGACAATCCTGCCACGGTCATTTTGGGCCTCCGGCCGGTGAACCTGCGTGCCATGACCCGCCGGGATTGGCACCTAAGCCTTCATATGCTTGTCGCTGCCAAGCAAATCATTGATCTCTACTGGAAAAAGGCTGATACGCCCCCGATCACTGTTTGGTTCACTTGCCTGTGGCACACAATGGCAATGGAGTTGCTCACGGCGCGCCTGCAGCTTCGAGACACTAACTTCACCAAACTCTGGCAACCATTGGTGGATTACTTTTGCAGGCTGGAACATGCCCGCCTCCAGCCCCCGAAGCTCCGGGCTTTACGCCTCTTTGAAGAAGCTGTATATCCCCTGGATGCTGATAGCCTCTGGGGAACCACTGGCGGTACCGCTCGATCCCTCCCCTTGGTGGGGCTTTCTCCACAGGCCCCGGGCGCCCCATCCTCTTCCCTAGTATAGTCAGTCCTGCCCTCCATTTGAATGCCACCCGAGACAAGCACTGGCCTTGGATATTACAGCACCCCCGCTTTGAGGGCCCACATTTTCAGTGTTGAGAGGACGTTGACCACCACCCGCCTCCCTTCTGACTCTTTGCTCGCTTCTCTTTCCTCACGTTTTCTTTCCTTCCCCTTCTTAGTTTTTTTGTCGCCTATGTTGGCTATATTGTTCTCAACTGGAATTTTGATCCCAATGAGCAGACTTGAAATGTACGGCACCATGCAAGAGACCGTTCTGTGGGAGCTCTGATTAGAGATGTGTTGGACTAGCTAATACTCATAGATACACAAGGTTTGGAAAATAAGCTACAGAAGGTCCAACTTTGTTAGCATGGCGGTATTCAGGAACCCTAGGCCCTACTGTGTATAACGCGTCTGATATTGCCTTAGCCGAATATGGCAGATGATGAGACTGAATATTGTACAATAGATCCCGCTTTACTGCTGACGTGCCATATTGTAGTACAATGGGAGAATGGAAGATAGCATTGTTTGTAACTGCTCAGGTGTGATTACTTTAAATGCCAATAAAAATACGTTTAATAAAAAAAAATAGTTCCTCATGAATTTCAAAGGAGGAGGGAGGGGTGTAATTTCTCAATCAAGCAATCAGGGGTTTATTAAGCGCGCTACTCACCCGTGAGGGTCTCAAGGTGCTCGGGGGGTCGCAGATCCGTTAGCCGAAGAGCCAGGTCTTGAGGGCCTTCCTGAAGGTGTCCAGGGAGCAGTTGAGTCTGATGTCTGCCAGGAGCTCGTTCCAGGTTTTTGCCGCAATGGGAGAGAAGGATCTTCCACCTGCTCTGGCTTTGCGGATGCGCGGGGTTTCGGCCAGTGCGAGGTTGGAAGATCGGAGGTTTCTTTTTATGTACGTGGAAGTTGATTCTGCCGTTGAGGTATTTGGGTCCGGTGTTGTGTAGGCTTTTGTAGGCGTGGGTGAGGATTTTGAAGGTGACTCTTTTATCCACGGGGAGCCAGTGGAGCACCTGAATGTTGTTGGCTGATGTGTTCATGCCGGGGGATGCCGAGGACGAGTCGGGCGGCGTTATTCTGTATCGTCTGGAGTTTTCGGAGTAGGGACTTGTTTATGCCGGCGTATTGTGCGTTTCCATAGTCCAGTCTGCTGGTGATGAGTGCGTGGGTGACTGTCTTCCTTGACTCCGAGGGGATCCATTTGAAGGTCTTGCGGAGGATGCGGAGGGTGTTGAAGCAGCTGGAGGTGACGGCGTTGATCTGTCGGTTCATGGTTAGGGATGAGTCGAGTACGATGCCAAGGTTTTTGGCGTGGTTCGAGGGGGTCGGTGGGCTTCCGAGTGCTATCGGCCACCAGGTGTTGTCCCATGCTGAGGGGGTGGTTCCGAGGACGAGGACTTCTGTCTTCTCGGCGTTGAACTTGAGGCAGCTGTTGGTCATCCAGATAGCGGCCTCCTGCATTCTTTTCTGGAAGTTGAGTTTGGCGGTGGCGGGGTCTTTGGTGAGAGAGAGGATGAGCTGGGTGTCATCAGCGTAGGAGACTATGTTGAGGCCGTGTTGTCGGACGATGGCGGCGAGGGGGGCCATGTAGATGTTGAAGAGGGTCGGGCTCAGCGATGATCCCTGTGGGACTCCGCAGGTGATTTCCGTGGGATCGGCGAGGAAGGGCGGCAGTCTGATTCTTTGGCTTCTTCCGGTGAGGAATGATCGGATCCAGTCTAGGGCTCTTCCTTGTATGAAGGCGTTGTGTAGTCTGGCGACGAGTGTGTGGGAGACGGTGTCGAAGGCTGCTGACAGGTTGAGTAGGATGAGGGCTGCGGAGTGGCCTTTGTCCAGGAGGGTGTGGATGTCTGATATTTAAGTTTCCCTCATCCTCATTGCTTGCAAGAAAGTGTCACTCATAGTCATTCAAATGCAGGGCCGGCTCTAGGGCGGTGCAATCGGTGCCACCGCACCAGGTGCTGACTTGGGAAGGGTGCCGTGTTTTCAAGTACAATACAGTTTTAAAAGCACCTGCTGCCACGTTCCTTGCCTCCAGCAATTGTGAGGCAACCATAAAAATGTCAAGATAACTCGAGATTGCAAAAAAACAATGAAACAACGAGCCTATATAGGAGCTTTACCTCCCTTGCAATATCCCAAATTAAGTCGAAAGTGCAGCAGTTTTGGGCCACGTAGTGTGCACATCTACTGCTCCTGCTGCTTCCAGAGAGTGATCCAAGGATCAAGCCTATTCCATCCACAAATGTGAAATGCACCGCAAAAACAAGTTTCCACAGTAAATTAGTCCATTCCGTCCATACTGTATCCAATATAGTCTTTATTTTTCACAGGAATAACATAAAACAGCCAACGTGTTTCATCCACTGCCTGTAGACTTCATCAGGGCTGTAAAATATACAAAGACACATAGGGCCAGATGTATGTACCTTTTTTTAGCTCGCAAACTGGCTGATTCGCAGAATTGGCCATTTTGCGAACTGAAAAAAGGCTTTTCAAATGTATCAAACCCAAATTGCGATTCGGTAACCTGTTACCAAATCGCAATTTGGGTTTGTGATCCGGTATTAGGTTGGGGCGTGTTTAGGGCATCCCTTCCTAATACCAAATTGCATCGGTATGTATGAATGCTTTGTGACCGTGAATGTGGTTGCAAAACATTCGCATTTTAACACCTACTTCAAGTAGGTGGTAACCCATCTGCAAATGGGAAGGGGTCCCCGAGGGACCCCTTCCCCTTTGTGAATGTTTGTAAAATCATTTTTTAAGAGCAGGCAGTAGTCCCACGGACCACTGCCTGTACTTAAAAAATGAAAAGAAAACTTTAAATTTTTCTTTTTTAAATGCAACCCGCTTTCCTTCAAGGAAAACGGGCTGCATTTAAAAAAAATAATGAGTGCTTTATTTAAAGGCAATCACGGACATGGTGGTCTTTTGACTCCAGCAGGCCACCATCCCTGTGATTTTAGCTATTCTTAGGGGGTCGCAAATTGCGACCTACCTCATTAATATTCATGAGGTAGGTCATTTGCGACCCCCTAGGAATCGCAGAAAGTGTTCAACACAGTTTCATATATGCCATTTTGCGATTTCCTAATTGCGAATCCTTACGATTCGCAATTAGGAAATTGCAAAATAGTATCTTCATACATCTGTCGCATAGTGTATAAAACAACATACATATAAAATCACAATACAACATGTATAAAATCCACAGTTAAAAAAACCATATAAGACGGCACAAATTTATCAAGACAGTACAAACAGGGACAATACAAATTCACGTAAAGAAAGGAAGAGTATTGAGTTAGATCAAGTTAAATTAGAATGGAAGAAAAAGGTGTGAGAAAGCATGCATTTAGTAAGACCAAAACTTAAGTTTAAGTGAGACAAAATCCTAACTTTAAGACTTCCGGTATTCACAAAGGGCATTTAGGAGTAGTACAGTTAGGATTCCTAACTTTACTACTCCTAAATTCCCTTTGTGAATATCAAAAGCCGTAAAGTTAGGATTTTGTCTCAGATTACTTTTGTGAATCGGGCCCTATAACCTGGCATAGCCCTTGCGACATACCGTAACGGTTTATCATGTTGGTTTCTCCAGTATATCACCAATCATCATCTCTAACCAAACAGTTTCCCAGTTGGTGGTACGCCCCTAAATCTCATTGGGCCCTCATGTTTCCAGGGCTGCTTGGAAGTCGTTATACGAACATTTGAGTCAATAAAACGTGGACACCTAGAAGCAATGACAGGCTTAAATTTAAAACCTATATTTGTAGCCCATAGCACAGTTTTGTTATATCCTGTATTGTCTGTGTTTTACCCATTTAGGATGGGTGCAACTTAACGGCCGGGTGTTTTTAACCTTATGTCGTACTCCAACATATACTATTTTGTATCCCGTTTAATAGTCCCATTGAGGATAGCAATATCATACTGTTACTTCAACTAGTTTATATGTAAGCATGCGAGAAGAAAATAGTGCATATCTTTCAAATTGGCATTTCATAAATTATGGTTTGGGCCCCTCTCTTAGTACCTGGGACCCCATTTAATGCTAAATAACCAGCCATGCTCGCATAGGCAAATGTCCTTAACCTATGTGGGCATATACTCTAAAAAATTACTCAAAAGGCTGTCAGGGCTGACTTATTCTCACAAACGAGATGGCAATTATTAACCTCAATACAAATGTATACGGCATACAGCTGAATGTGTATAGAGTATTGCGCACCGTAATCTTAGTGGCAGACATGCTGTTGTACCAATCACCCAACTCCGTATATACCCTGCTCGGAAATATTCACTGTCTGAAAAAAGACCAACGTCAGCTACCAACCACCGCCCTGTCCAGTTGATGCTGTTAGCTGAATGTTCACACACAACGCCATGTAACCTCTTGGCAGGTCTAACCTTGATAAGCATCGGTTACTGCTCCATGAGTCGGCATCTCTCTGTGGGTAAACTGACCCTATCCTCTCGACTCCATGTCAACGTGTGTGACGTAAATCTGCGCCAAATGTGTCTCTGTAGTTAAAAAAAAAATGTGTCTCTGTAGTTAAAGGCATATTACACCACCTACGACGTTGCTTATAGTCAAATTGAGACCTGTTCTAAATCATGAAGTTTATTTTTGATCAGTTAATTGTGCTATGCCGGGCAGACACCAAATTAAATGTAGAAAGAGGAAGAGTGCAAATTATTACTAATGTCATGTATATCGTGATTCAGAGAAAATGTCAATTTCGTCAAATGGCATAATCATATGAAAATGCTTAATATACTTAACGTCAAAAGTAAGTTGGGGAATGCCTACAAGGGATTTTGTTCACAATCTTAGTTGAATGAATTTTATAACACAATTGTTTTTGTTCACCCTTGTCAGTGGTGAACTAGTGATTAAAGCACACTCGAGAAAAATTTCTATACTTTTGAATAAATCAAATATCATGCAGATATAAACTGTATAACAGACAAGGCAATCTTTTCTTCAAAAAAATATACACAAATGAAAACAAGGGAATTAAATTGAGAATCAACCAAACATATTGTTCAAGATATTGTAATTTAACCTACAAAACAAATATGTAAACATCTATTCCAAAAATCAATCAAGGTAAACGATCTGACAAAACAGAATACGGTTCCTTAAAATCAATGAAAGTTACAGAAAATAGATGTGCTGTCGACGTTTCGGTCTATGTTGGCAGTGAGACCGTCAGACCTTCTTCAGGACGTGAAGTTGATTGTAAAACCACAACATATCCTTCTTAGATTTCTTATAGGAAGTGGCACGCTCAATAGAGTCAAGGTAAACAAAAAACGTTCTCCGTATGATAAAGAGGCTATCTGTAGCCAAATTAATGTTATTATCAAACAGATATCTGTTCAAAACTTGCGGACATCAACTGCCGAGTATAAATGCGGCGTCTTTAGGGAATCTAATCTTAATCCATGCATTCTCGAATCGTGCAATCCATCGGTTAGAAGTTCTCAAACAAGCGTGGTGTCGTGAAGCCCACTTGGGATTGTGAACAAAATTCCTTGTAGGCATTCCTCAACTTACTTTTGACTTTATTGCCCAAGCCTCCAAGGGTTTATTGGGTTTACCCACTTTTTCATAATATACTGAACAGCAAAATGCAAGTTACAGAAGTTACTAGGGGGGAGTCCATTAAAAGTGTTCACCTATTGTGTGGAGTCAAATAAAAATCCCCTAAGGGACTCAGTTCCTATCCCTTTGAAACAATGAGATACAACCACTTAATGTTTTTCAAAGTGCGCAATATAAAAAATTGATGGACCTGCTGCAGAGAGATCGGCGTTTTGTCTTGTGGAAGTTTTGACTCATCATAAAGTAGTGCAGGAGGTTAAACTGCCTCATGCAAAGCAGGTGAACCATGCAGATTACAAATTGCATACAATGTAAATAGGTCAGTGCGTTACTGATTCTGTCGGAGAGCCCCTTTTGTTACTTGCAGTTTATAAGTTTAAATCCTAATATAAAACAGTGAGCTATTAGCTATTATCAAAAAGCTGCATGCAAACTGCAAGGTATAGGTTAGAGCACTACGATTTTTGATTCCCCCCCAGTCTTTCATTATCCTAATGTTGCAAAAATGTTTCACTTGGGTAGAAATCAATTCTTATTAGTAAAGCCAACCTCCAAGCATGGTGTTATGTTTTAAATTCTCAGTGTGTGCTTCTTCAGACCAAGCACTTTTAAACTATACTGTCTACCAGTATGGCTGACTTGTGACTCCTACACCTTGTAGTCATCTGTCTGATGTAACATTTCCTATGAATTGATTTACACACTATGATTCAGTGTCTCTGTGCAATGTGTATGCGATGTAAAGTGCTTAACACCTTACACTGTTATGAGTGGTGCTATTAAACAAAATTAATGCATGAGAGAGAGCTTATGGAGACTTGAGGGGCACTGTTAAAGGGTGGTAATAAGGGTATCCTTTGCTGAGGTGGTCATTTGGGGCTCCAACAAACATTGTCGCACAGGGGCCACTTGCACTAAAGTCGGCCCTGTTCAAATGTCACTCATAATTACACTGAAATTATGAAAACATCCCACATAGCAATTTGAAACCTTGGCAGCTATGTTGCTACATTTCTTTTCTTAATAGAGCGCAGCTGCGGGGTGATTGTGTGCCTCTGTTAAAGTTTTCATGTTAAGCGCAGTGCCAGTAATGAGCGTCAATTAACATGAAAACTTTAACAAATGCACACAATCACCACGCAGCCCAGCTCTTTTCAGAAAAGAAATGCAGCAAGTTCACAAACACGGCGTGTGCTTTCTGAATCACCTAAAAGCACACACAGCACTGCACACACGGGGGGACGGAGGAGCACGCTTGTGCACCATACAGGGAACAGTGGTCATGACTACTGTTCACATTTACATGACTTACATGTCAGATAGAAAAGCGTAGAGCTCTCACCATGTGAATGGGGTGCACAATGCAACTGTACGCATTATTTGATAGTAGTATATGTAACAGTCTCTGTATGCACAGACAGATAGCCACATGGTGAACTGATTGTCAACTTGTTCATTAGAAACAATCAATGACTCACATTTATAATGGGATAAAGTCTCATATTTGACACATTAACTCCTGTACTGTGAACGTTCTGGACAGTACTAGATACCCTCTACATACTGTACAATGTTCGCACAAGTGTCAATTACAATTATCTTGACATGAACCCTAGTGACTGGTGTAACAAATATGGAGCCTAGATCCTTCACTTGTAAGGCCCCCTTACTGCACTAAAACTCACAGTTCGAACCAAACAATTGGGTTTTTAGAACACCTTTGACATTTTTGTCTCCATATCACAAGCATCAGGCCTCTACATCAGTGAATTTGAATGTGGAACATTGGATACTAACTCAAAAATTAATAAACACACCAACGTATCACATGGTGGCCCCTTTTGACCAAATAGCTGCCAGTGTAACTGTGGTTTGACACACTACTGGATTATATGAAATGTTATGTATGATTTTCTTAGTGGCAGTCCCAGCATTGCTCCTCCCATTAACAAGCTGTACCCCTTCTGTATCCATGTCGGAACATGATTATACTTGTACATTAATTTAGCCAGGGTCCTCCTGACACTCAGGCCATTGAGTACTGACATGCCTGTGGTGAGAACGGTCCCTATCGGAATCTGTCTGTATGAGCACACTCTGGTTCTTACACATCTGTGCCTATGTGCTGTGGTACCAGCGCTCACAGTCTCTGTAGTGTATTCTCCAAGAACTCTCTGATTCCAGACCCTGTTTATTCATGTGTCTTCAGAAGTGGATTTCGTACAAAGATAATCGCAGTGGACAATATCATGTTTTTGCATTTTACATTTCTGGCAATTGCATCTACAGTGACTGTAGTTGCCAAACTCTTATGGTCACATAATCATCCATGAGAATTTCCATGTTGGAATATCACTCAGCAATGATCAAGTGTGTTTTCACAGTATGCTAGACACTCATGAGTCCATAATGTAGTAAGATGGGAAGCCTGGATCTTACCCCTGTCAGCCACGCACCTTTCATGACAATTTCCAGCTCAAATTTGAAAAATATATATTTCTTAAAATGACTTGGGTTGGAAGCTCTAGTTTAGCATTTGCAATGTGAAAAATAACAACAAACAAGATGGCCAATGTCTGGGGTCGGTTCCCAGACATTCGAAAAATAACTAACCCTGGGCGTGAACTCTGCTCCGCTCGCGGAGTTTGCAGAGTTTTCCGCACTCCACGTAACGCAGAGATCGCGGAGTTCCAAAAAACTATGCTTCGCGTTGCGGAGCGGAATTGTTTTCCTTGGTCGTGATTGTCAATGTCATGTGTTTGCGCGAGCGAGGAAAATCAACCTCCTGGTGGGATTTCCCAACGCGGGGGGGTCAAATTTCTCATTGCTAGTGGTTGCGTATGCTCACGACCCCTCACATTGAGAAACTGTCCACTCGCGTTGAGTAAGCTGCAGCTCGAGTAAAAATCTACTCAAGCAGCAGAAAGGAAAGCAGCGGCTGCTTGCGACAAGCATCCGGGACCGCAAATCACAGCGAAATGGCATTTTCTATCGCACTCCGCCGCTTGTGGAGCTCCTCGTAGGAACTCCGCGAACTCTTCCCAGGATTAAAAATAACAATGTTTGCCAGATATTTGCCACAAGGAAGACGGTCTCAAACGCAGAAGCTGAATACTTTGTATCACATTGGCAGTTTTTGAAAGTCACGGACCAATGGCGGTGTCCGTGCATGGCTAAGACGGGCTATGTTGTGTACAAATACATTGCTGGTAATGATACACTCCACTTGCCTCCTCAACTACAGCTGCTGTTTGCTATCTCTGTGAGATGATGAGCCGTGTACTGCTTATGATTCGCCTGGCAGCAGGGAGTGCATTTGTGTTGTTAGAAATCAGCTATGGATGTCTGAGTTCAATATGAAATGGATCAATCTCTTACACTGGTGCTGCTGTGCCTTGACCGTATGGCTCAGTGCTTCAGGACAGCGTGGCTTCTGGAGCTAAACGAACATTGGTTTCTGTTCTTTAGACCAGTGTGGCATCATTGCGCACAACCTGTGTTGTGCTGTCTGTTCTCCCCACATGAACTGGAACTGGATTTGTGTCTCGGCTTGCCAATGGGAGCATCTTCTGACATGAATGTACTGTTGCCTCCCTTAGATGCCCATTTGACTAGTTGTCCCCAGCATATACCTATTCTGCTAAATGCTTTTTTTAAGCATCCAGGAATTCATCTGGTCCTAATGTAATGGCATTGGAAATGCATCAATGTGAAATCCTTTCCTCTGCGGCTGCAATGGCAACAGGCTGGGAACATACTTTCTCAATTAACTTGCTTGAATCTGCACCATTGGTACCTCCTACTGCATTTGCTGGCACCATCAATGATGCCTCGACCATTGGTCAGGCAGGGTTGTAGTTTGGCTCAGTGGTGGGGGGCTGTGACACCAGTTTGCAGATCTCATGAAACTTTCTACCTACACAAGCTAACTAGATATGTTAGCCATACCGATTTTTATGTTAACATTCATTTCGGTGTGATGAGCCTTCAACGCAAACTGACTGTCATTAGCAAAAATGCTTAGTTGCTGTCTGCTTTCCTACTCATTCTGCATGTTTTGTAGTTCATATGGCTGAACACAAGCACTTGATTTATAAGGCAAATATCAAGCATTTGCTTTGATACAATGCTATTTATCTTCTCAGTTTTTAATTTTGTGGCTAACCCTTGGACAATGACTAATAGGACTTACAAACAGTTGTATGATGTGAGTCAAGTTAACATACTTGGGCTGTTATGTATGTGTGCTTGAACATGATAAATAGTGCATTATGTGTAGCCTGCGAGTATGATTTAAAAAATTGCATTTTGGCGCCATTTCCAGTATTGCTGTAGCGGAGGAACCTCTGGTGACAGATTTATGTGTGCTCATGCTGAGAGTGTACCTATCAAGTTAATGGGTTTGACATGAGGGGTGTGCATGCATTGTCAACATGTTTTTGAAGGACAGCCAATATGCTAGAAAACTTGTTCTTGTTGCTTTCACTTCGCATAGACCTATGCATTTGAGCCAGACAATTCTAAACAAAAATGTTTTAGTGTAATTGTCAGATGAACATATTTTGTAGCTGCACATAAAAATCAGTGAGCATAATTAGGTTGACTAGCAGTAATAATTTTTTGAGAACTATGTGTGAGCATCTATACATTTTCACCTGTTTGAATTTAGTGATCATATGTGCACATGGACTATGTACTCTGTCATTGCATTTGTATAATGAATACATTTTTTAATTATGTGTCGCCATTGGAACATTACATTGACATGATCGTTACAGTGATTTTCTAGCTCTATTCTCATTTTCCCAGTGTTTATATTTGATTGAAATGTAGTTTTTGGAAATGCCCAGAAGCAAACACATATTACTACTTGCTGGATTTACAGTGGTACTTGGATGTGGCTAGTGACTAGTCATACAGATCCTGCATTTGCAGATTGTATATGTGTAGTTACAACTTCAAAGTGTTTATTAGTACCAAGCGCACACATCCCACAGGTAGAAGTAAAACAGGTTGTAGACATACTTGTGTAATAAAATGCTGAGGAAGCTTGTTAGATGAGTTGAATTCTAGAGTCTATGGTGTATGTTAGTCATGTGATGGTCACTTCAGTATCAAATGAGGATTGTTCACATATATATCTAATTATATCACAAACATTTTTCATAGTCGTGGACCTATGGTGTTTGTGAATCGCCAAAGTCTACCTCCTAGTCCCACACATAGTTGTGTCATATATGTCATGTGCCCTGTTAGAGTGTGTTTTTTCACCAAACAGGAGCCAGCATTTACTGTGTTACCTGATATAACACGATACACTCTGAGAAGCAGGAATCAAGTCAGGAGGGGCACTTTATTCAAACAAGTAAGTAACAAGTATCAAAGACACGTCAATAATCAAGAATAAAAACACTAGCAAATATTAAATCCCAGCATGGTCCTTGGTTTAAATGTGTGTAATATCTTTGGAGTTCATTGCTCCACTGTTGGTTGTACTCTCACTGACTGATAACATGTCTTAGCAAAGTCTATGTATTATTTGTGTCATTTTGTGGGCTCAGATGTTGAGGCATTTCCAATGGTGTAGCATTTTTGGGGGTGTGGAAATACAAATTGTTTTGATATGTTATGCACTCTCTTATGACCATCCACTGTCAACATTGGTTTGAGACATGCAGTGTAATGTTGGTGTTGGCAGCCAAACCTTTGTGAATTGAGTATGTCCCTAGCTGTAAGTAGCTTTTGTAACCCTGTCAATATGCCTTACTACTGGCCAGTTATGGTTGGCCATTGTGTTACTATACAAGTTATGAACTTAGTTAACTGTGTCCTTTGGAGGCTGTTGCAACTGTGTTATGTAAGTGAATGAAATGTGTTCAGTGTCCTTACAACTATTTTCACTGTCTTTTCAGCATTGACATAGGCAAGCAGAGGAGATGTTGCTGGAGACTTTGGGGATACAGCTGGCCAGAGTGGCTCTGGTAAGGATACTGACAGCAACAGAGTCACTGGCACAGAGGGTGAGGAGCGTGCACAGGAAGAGCAACTTTCAACCTCTTCATCGGATTCTCCCTCTAATGGCAGCCCTGTGGAGGTGATGGCCAGCCCAGGACTTGAGACCACATCAACCTTGCCCGCCACCTCCACTCCCTTATCCACCCTCTCTGCTGGTCCCCACAAATTGGTCCGGCTCCTCAACCGTAAGGTGCGGAATGTCTCCTTTGGCCAAGGTGCCTAATCCCCTGCCCCCGTGGCCCCAGCTGCCCTGAGTCAGGAGGTTATTGACCACTGTAATCGCATAGACGCTAGAGTTTCTGGAGGGCATTCACAGTAGTATGTCCGTACTACAGAGGTCGTTTCAGGCTCTGGCCTCTTCACTGATGGAAGCCTTTCCCTCATCCCAGTCTTCCAGCCTACTTCCTGCCACTCCCCAAACCTGAATCCCTGTTCCCATACCTGTCCCTTACAGATGTAAATATAGACAGACACACAGTGCAACATCCGCATGACCACAACACCCCAAAAATGCAGAAAAACTAACATACATGCACCCACCAAACAGACACTCACCACCCTCACAAGGGCCTGCCTACACATACCTACTGAATATGCACCAACAGACACAACCCAGACACAAACACCATCAGACTCCAGATACTTGCACCAACCACAGACACACCCACAACAGTAACATGCAGTCCCTCATCCTCCCAAAGCCCACCCCTTGCCATCCCACCTGCCCAGGATCCCATGCATGCCCCTCCTGTACCTGACCACTGCCCCACCTTCCTTCGACAACCCAACCTCACCCAGTCCTGACCTCATTTCTCCCTAGTTTGATGTTTTGAGGTGCCAGGCCTGCCCACTAGATACCCCTTCCTGAGGAGATTTCCCAGGCAGTGTCATGTTTGGCAAGTTCTGTAATGCAGCAATGTGCTCAGGCAGTTTTGAACATTGGACTGGCCATTAGCCTTAAAAGTCTGGTACCTTAAATACATTTATTGTTTTTTTAAAGTAATTTATTCCATTCTGTCCTTTACAAAGTTTTAGCTGTATGTGGTACCTGGGTACATGCTTGCGCTCTGATATTATTTTGATGGGGATTGGCGTTTCTTTGTAAGTGGGATTTGTAATGTGACCTTTGGACATGTTGTGGAGTTCCACTGAATCATAAGACAAGTTCATAGATTGGGTATGTGGCCTGTAGACCAACTGATTGTGTCCTAGCAGTTTGTGTTTGGGTGTTAGTCAAGTATTTATTTTTTACGACGGTCAGCAACAATTTGCTTGCTCTGCTCCCATTGAGATATGTTGATTATGTTTTGTTATTAGTAGTACTCAATGTGGGTCTCAAGACATGGAGTGTATCAGCATTGCTTAGGTTGGTGTAGGTCTGCATGTACATGTGTGAAATGGGCAGTGTGTGCTTTTTGACAATTAATGTCTGACAGATGCCCTGTTTGCTATTTCTTTTGCTGCTTTGCGCGTCTTCAAATCCTACAAATGAGTTCATTTTAATGCTGTATAACCTTTTGAAAACCACACATTTGTGATTTCCTGGGGCCAGTGGTTCTGTGATTGTCAATGCATGTGGTAGTTATTTTTTGGGCCACTGGCTCGGACTGTTTTGTTGCCCTGATGGTATCATTGGTATCCTGCAGGTTATGTTTTGATTAGGATATGTTTCCCACTGCTTACCGGCAATGGCATTGTATAACTTGCCTTGTGAGCTATGTGTGTGAGTTTATTTCAACATTGGACTTTTTTTAGCTTTGATGATTTGTTACTACTGATGTGTGCTTAAAATGACAAAGGGAGTTTGGACCTGTGTATTGTAATAGGGTCATTTTGAGTGACTCATCTTATTCTGAGATAGATTAACAAGGCCTCATGGTAGTTGTAGTCATTTCTGGGAGACACATAAGATTTTTTTTCTAATGTTGCAGTGGGTGACTGGAGTGGGACAGTTGAATTGTGGCTGTGAAGATAGTTAGTTTCACAGTTGTGTGTGATAAAGATTGGTGTGCCGTTTATAAGGTGGGGGTATTGTGTATCATGAAATGCCGACTTTACTTTCACTTTTGTAGTACTGACATGTGTTCGTTTGTAGACGGTGTGCTTGTGTTATTCAAATTATGTGGCATCTAGTGAACGTTACGGAATAAACAACACATTTTAGAAATCTGTGCAATGTGAAATGTGGACCTGTGACCTTGTTAAATATAGGTAGAAGAAAACTACATTGTGTGTCTGATGCCGACGCATTCATTTTGCATGGGCCATAATGGATACATGGAGTGACGACACTCACCGGCAATGTCGACTTCGATGGGCTCTTCTTTAGAGGTTATCGATGAGGTAGAGCAACGGCATAACAGGTAGGTTAGCCTTTGTGTTTGCACAGGACGTGTGGATGTGCGTAGAGGTAAGTTTTGGCCTTATAGCCCACCTTTTCTGTCGCTTTTTGCCTGGAGGTGGGACTGCCACACTTTCACCGGCTGTGATGCAACTCATAATGGGGCAGAGGTTGGAGTGGCGGTGGGGGCTCATTGGCCCTATCCACCAGCCTGGCGGTCTGAGATATCCGGAGGTGTCAGCAGAGCAATGGCAGTCCGCAGCAAGCTTTTTGTTGCAACTCGTAATAGGACGATCGGGACAGCCGGCTAAACCGCTGTTGCTATGCCTCCACCACCAGGGCAGTCCACAGACCGCCTAACTCATAATATGCCCTTAAGTGTGTTAAAACATCTCTAGCAGTGCTCACTGTAATGTTTGTATTTCCAGAGTATGGTAAAATCCCCACCAATAGCAAATAAGATGAAGCGACAGTGCCCATCATAACCGTATAAGGCCCAGACTTTTAAGGATCAGAAAGAACAGTTTGTCCTGAGAGTAGTAATTGATTCATTACTTCACATAACGTTTCTCTGACTTATAGGCAGGATATTTTGGGAATTTATCCCTAATTGAACCTTGCTGTTTAGACAATAAATCTACTATGTCTGTTCTTGGTAACTTCATATTACCACCACAAAGATTTAAGGTGGAATGGAAGCATAATATCAACCTCCATTGGGTAAGATTATAGTCTGAAGCAGGGCTAGCTTGTGGTGTGTACACCAAACCTCTTCACAGTTTTCTCACCTGTGACACACAATCTTGAACCCGAAGTCATTGGCAGTTTAGGGATCCCCTCTGCATGTAATCTACAGCGAATATGTATAAATTAGGATCAATCGGTAACCATCTTGGAAATTCACTGAAAAAACAAAGGTTAAAGGGGAGTTAAATATAGTTCTTCTAATAATGAAAAACCTGCAGTTTTAAAACAAAAAAAACACATCATCATGTAATTGACATAAGTTTAACTTGCACTGTTGTCGATTTAAGACGTCATCAGTGATGTACTATATGTAGTCATAAGCATTGCATCATAGCAGTGGTTTTAAAATGCTAAGCTGTGCGCAGTGTTGGGTTGGTCACAGGGCCTGATCTGTGGATAGGCCCTGTGCCCAACTGTTGTTGGTGGCCAACGCCATGCCTTTTGGCTGTGCACAGCAAAGAGTTGACTTTAGGGCCTGACTTGCGGCTTGGCCAAGCCCCAGTTAGCAGGCAACCATCTACGGACCCCCACATCACATTCTTCCTTTTTTCTGTCCAGAGGAAATCCTGAGGGTATGCAGGGGTCACGTTGGTCCAGCAGGACCACAAGGGACCCACACTGGATCTCCCAAGACTCTTGAGGGATCTGTCAAAATCCTCCATGAGAGTCCAGCAGGACTGATGAGCCAATTTGTTTTTATTTTGGTGGTGAAAAGACTGGGGGCTCCCATAAGGGCAAGGAGGTCAGGGTACCACTAACCTGCCCTCTTCTACTTTAATTTTTATTTTTTATTACACCGGGACAACTACCCGCGTCCTGAAATAGTGGCTGTAACGTTTTCTTTCTTGTTGCGACCAGCCAATAACATCCCACAGGACCAACCTAGAAAATGGGAGGAAAAAAAGCTTGTGACCAATCAGATCCCCCATTTTTTTTTAATTTAAGGGACCAACCATCCAGATATCTTTATTTGTTTAAGTTTAATCTCTCGAAAAGAGCTGAATAGGTTTACATGCAATCACAAAAAGCAGGCCTCCTGAATAAAGATCTAGCTTTATGCCAAATTTGATGTAATTCTGTTCAGCCGTTATTCTCTGCATCTTTGTCTGATTTGTTGCTAAGCCAGCCAAGAACACAACAGAGGTCAGAGGACACAGGTTTTTAATACCCGGTACTCCATTTTTGCCTATTAGATTTTCCCAATTTGCTTTTGTAGAACAACCTTGATAGAAACAGAGACGATGAGTCATTCGATTTTAGCTTCAAGTGAATTATTTTGAAACATTTTTGGTAAGTGTCTAGCAGACTTTTCTGCTGCACTACAGGCATTATTTGTAAGAGGCACCTCTAGAGACTATGCGGCATATTTTGTGATCTATTGGAACAGATTGTTGCATTTATAAGAAGGCCCCTTTTTTCTTTCCAATCCAGGTACTCTAGACAGATGACACTATCCTGATGAGGCCCAGAGATTTCTTTATAGGTCAAAATGTTGACAACCTTCTCTGGGTTTTTTGTTGATCTGCTTCCATTGGACTGACTTGTATTATAATTGAAAGCATTCATATAACTATTTAAGTAAAATCTCCCAAGCCAGGGATTTGTATAGTGTTTATGCACAAATGTATATATATCTGTAAGTATATGTCCATGTTTACTGTGTCATCTGCACTTTGTTCATTTTCTATAAATACTTTTACGATGAATAGAGAAAAGCAACAAATTGTGAATTGATTTTGTCGTAAGAATTTACATCAATGAATATTTTTGTAATGACTTTGATATAAATTGTTCACATTATCTTTAAACTATATATTTGGTAATGTTGTAAATATGTTCCACAGGACAATTGGTTCTTTAAATATTATTATCCTGGTCCCCATGGGCACATCGGGTTGTCAACATGGATACATATTTAGCCACTGATGTTTGTAAGAATGAATTACACATATTCTTGAAATAAGCATAATGAAGTACACAATTACAATAATGCTTACAATTCTGTGACTTGGACCATTTGTAAATGAGCCACCCATAGATTAAGCATTTTTCAACAATGTGCAGTTTCATAATTTTCATTTAACTTTTGGAAATAAATATCTGTACATTACCACGCTCCAGTTTATAGGCAAATCTTTCTATAGCACTATATGACAACTCTTTAATGTCAGCATGTACACAGGCATCCACAGGTGAATACTGTATTCTAAACATAAGGTTTTGTTTTTCTCAAATATTTTGGCAATATTTATTTAAGCCACAACCGATTTGTAATGTGTGTCTGAAACTCACAGTAGTTGCGATCAGTGTCTACCTTCTTTAAGAGAAGCACTGTTACAGCAACATTACTTTACCTTTATTTTTTTAGTTAGTTTCTAGTTTTTTTTTTTACATAAGCCAATATTTTATTAACATACCTAATTATAACCTCACTTTATCCTTTGTTTTTATTCAGAAAATTTCTTGTTTTTTTTTTATTGTTGGAGAAGAACATATTACCATACCTGACTATAACGTCTCTTTAAGCTTTGTTTTTTTAGTGAAATTCTAGCGTATTTTTAACATATTCAGCCAACACCAATGTGCGCAGAGTTTGGACGTTCACAACATGGGATTGGCAAAAGCCCCCCTGCTAGTGGCCAACATACCCAAGCCATCTATCCATTGTCAGCTTGCTGCACTTGCCTCTGCTCTCCTCCTGCTTGTCTTCGGCTTTCAATCAGCAAGTCCCTGCCTTACCGCCTACCTCCATGGTCAGCTTGCTGCCCCTACTCTTCTCTCCATCTGAGTGCTCCGGGTCAGCTTGCCTTCACTCTGTGGTCAGTTTGCATCTCCTGCCATCTTCCCATCTGCCCACTGTTCTCTGTGTGGGTGCACCTGCCCCCTCTTGCCTGCTCTCCATGGTCCATTTTGTTGCCCATGCCAGTCTGCTTTCCATGGTCAGCTTGATATCCCTGTCTCTGCCCCCACCTGCTGCCCTCCATTCTCCAAGTGCATGCCCCTGACCCTTCATTCTATCCTCCATGGTCCATAGTGGTTACCTTGCCCATGCCAGTCAGCTCGCCATGGTCAGATTGCTGCCTGCCCCTTTTATCTGTCCTCCATTCACCATCTGTGTGCCCCTGCCCCACCCTGCCAGCCCACCGTGGACAGCTTACTGCCCATGCCAGCCAATCCCTACTTGGTCAGCTTGCTGTCCCTGATTCTGCCCCCTCCTCCCTGCCATTTGTTCTGTGTGTGTGTATCTGTTCCTTCCCCCTCACCTGCCATCCTCCTCCCTTCCCTCCATTGTCCAACTCTGTGACCTGCCACTCCCTACTGCCCTTTGTGATCTTTTGTTCTGCCATTCCCCCTTCTGATTTCCCTCTGTGCTTAGGTTTCTGCCACTACCCACCTCCTTCATGCTCTCTGTTGTTAGAATCCATGCCCCTGACCCCTCCCTCCTGCCCTGCATGGTCAAATATGCTGCCACTGTCCCTCCCACTTGCCCTCCATGGTTATCTTGTTGTTCTTGCCCCTGCCCCCCACTCTCTGCCCTTTATTGTCCAGGTCCATGCCCCTGCCGCCACAGTCCAGCCCTACTTGGTCCATTGTGCTGCCATTACCCCTCCCACCTGCCCTGTGTGCTTAGCTTGTTACCTCTGCCCTGTTACCCCTTGCCTTCCAGTGTCTGTGCATGAGCCCCAGCCCCATCCTTCCTGTCCTCCATGATCTACTGAGCTGCCACTGCCTCTCCTGCCTGCCCTACCATCAGTTGTGCTGCTACTGCCTCTTCCACCGGCATAGCATGGTTGGCTTGCAGCCCCTGTCCCTGCCCTCTATTTATACCTCTATCCCTTCTCTCCTGCCCTCTGTGGTCCATTGTGCTGCTCATCCCTCCTGTCCTAGATGAACATTTGTTCAGTCACTGCCCCGCCTGCCTGACCTCTGTGTCGTGTAGTACTGCCATTGATCCTCCTGCCTGCCCTGTGTGGTTAGCTTGCTGCCCCTGCCCCCTTTTCCCTGCCCTGTGTTGTCTGAGTCCTGTCCTTACCCTTCACTTCTGCCTTCCATGGTCTTTCATGCATGCCCCTATCCCTTCCTTCTTACTCATTATTGTCTCTGGTGCTGTCATTAACTTTCCCGCCTGCCATACATGGCCGATTGCGCTGCCACTGCCTCTTCCACCTGCTCTGTTTAGTCAGCTTGCTGCTTCTGCCCCTGAACCCCTCCCACCTTCCTCTATTGTCAATGTGTGTGCCCCTACCTCTCCTTCCCTCCTTCCTGCCCTTCATGGTACATTGTGCTTCAAATGCCCCTCCTGTCTGATGTGCATGATCAGCACGCTGCTCCAGGCCCTCTCGCAGCCCTCTGTAGTCCATTTGAATGCTCCTACCCCCTCCCTCCTGCTCTCCATGGTCTGTTGTGCTGTTACTGCCTCTCTCTCTTGCCTTGAGTGATCTGTTGTGCTGACATTGCCTATCTGACCTTCCTTATATGTTCAGCTTGCTGACCCTGTCCCCTCCCCTTGCCCTTCATTTTCCATTGTCCAAGACTGTGCCCCTACCCCCACCGTGCTCTCATTCATGGTCTGTTATGTTGATATTGCCCCTCCCTTCTGCTCTTTATGGTCTTCTGTGATGCCACTCTCCCTCCTGTTAGCCCTACATGGTTTGTTGTGTGTGGTCAATTCATGGCCACTCTTCCTGCCTGCCTCCAACCTGCCCTCTGTTGTCCAAGTTCATATGAGTATCCACTCCCACCTACATTGCCTGATCCCTTGTGATGCCACTGCCAATCCTGCCTGCCCTGTGTGGGCAGCTTGCTGATCTTGCCTCACTCTACCCTGCCCTCCATGGTCTGTGTGCATGTCTCTTCCTTTCCCACCTGCTTTCCATGTCCATTGTGCTACCACTGCCCGTCCTACTTGCCCTGCATGGTCAGCTTGCTACCTCCTCCCTCTTGACCTCCGTTGTCCATGTGCATACCCCTCCTTTTGTTAGTGCTTTACCATGTGCACACTTCAGGCTCATAAAGCACTTTCGAATGAATCAAAGCTTACAGCTGAGGCTGTTCAACAAATAAAATACATTTAAATAATGTGAAGAACATTACACTCCACAAGGAAGACAGAGAATGGTTTAGTTTCAAACCATAAAGGTTTACCAAATGCTAAAACCTTTCAGAAGGGAAAATCAGATTAATATCAACTAATCAAATATGACAGGAAGAACTTTATTGTATATGGTTATTTAAAACCTTTACAAAATACAAAAAGAATGAATCACAAGCATTATTATAAGTAAACCAATCTCAAGTGACATAAAAGCAATTTATGAGAATATATATAAAATATCAACAATTCTTCAAATACCTCTGGATTCTAGCAGCATTCTAATTGCATTTAGCAGGATCTAAGAAAGGATTAAACCGTGGTTATGGCAGCTGTTTGTTATTCTTAATTATAAATTTACAGGTCACAAGTGTATTTAAAACAGTTTGTTAATAAGCACTTAAAATGCCAATTATTGTTCGTATCTCCAAGAATTAGCAGCTTTATAATAGCATGTAATGGAATCTTAAAAGGGTACAGGGTCATAAATATAGCAGCTGTTGGGTCTTTCCACAACTAAAAATCATGAAAAGCAAGCTGTAATAAACTACAGCCCTAAAACCCCTGTCCAAAATGTAATAAGCATGAGAAGAACTACTTTCAAGTATTATGTTTCGTAATGTACCCCAATATAGGCCTGGGTAGTCACCCAAACTTTCATCTACATCTTCCCTGCCATTGTACTACATAACGGTTTTTGGTACTGACCTTTTACCTAGTTAGGTGCTGCATAAATGTTGTGTGGTTTTTCCCGAAAACTAGCCTTATTTATAATGCATGAGGATTCTCAGAATCACAGCAGGATTACCATCTTCTGCATAATAACTATGTATAAGGTTCATCACTATCATCATCCTCGGCCGACATGACACAGCAAGGTAGAACCCCTGAGGGTACCTTTTGGGTATATAAACAACATATCTTTCCTGGAGCAGGCAGAGGAGAAAAAGACTTCCATGCTGACACGAGACGCTGAGATTCCTGCACACAGACACACCAGCACGCAGTGGTCTGACATCCCTTTTGGGGTGTCCATCTCATTAACAAAATGGGGTCAATCGCTCTCCCACATCAGGTAATGGGGTAGGATTTATCCTTGGGGATTCTTGGCTCTACACCTACACACATGCTAGGTACATTTAGGTACATCTAGTTAGGGTTAGCATTGTAGGAGTATGCATCATTACTGTCATGTATTTATATACCTGCATATATTCATTGTTTTAGCACTGTGGTAGAATTCTACCATCTATTTACTCTGTTGGTGCTTATAACCATAAACATCTGTTTCTGTCTTATGGTTGTTGCAGCACACATATTTCACACTAGAATGATGATGATTCAATAAATGCTTATTGAAAACTTCCCCATCATTTATTCTGTGTAAATCTCCAAGAAAAAGCGAGCACGAGTGACTGAGCGAAAAGTACTATACTGTTTCCATGATCCCTGAGGGGACAGGGTTGTCATGTTCAATAGTTGCCAGAACCTATTCTCTCATTGGTAGGGGGGGTTCATAGTGGCACTGTGAGCTAGCTGGTGCACAGCTGAACATATCCAGTGGGGGTGTCTACAATCAGTCTGGACACCAGACCCACAGTTTATGTTGTCTAAACGCGCAGATCCTATATAGATTTATAGGAACTACACGACATGGCGCTGCAAATATTGGTTTGGTTCTTATTTAACGGTCAAATCTGAGTAGTTCAGTCGTGCTTTTCTCAGAGACCCCTACTCACATCTACCCAGAGACGTCTGGAGTGAGAAGGGAAAAATCCACCACAGCTGAGTAGGCATATCCTATGTATTGGCTGTAGGTTTATTCAAGCTTGAAGATTATAGTTCCCTATTGTGCATAAAACCTTATCTGATTTTCCTTGTAACTCTATCAACAATGTCTGTTGACGAGAATGCTGCACCAGCATTATATGCGAATGCAGCAGGAGAAGGGGAGCCGGAAGGGGCTATAAACATATAAAAAAATGTCAGAACTGCACTCACTTTAAAACTAGCAGAGTTTGGAGTCCCAGCATTAGGTGGGACTGTAACATTTGTGATTGAGACACACGAGTCATTCAGAACAGAGCTATTCTATTCATGGGTTAAATTCCCACCTGCCGATGGACGCACAGACACAATCCATTCTTACACCCCTGATGAAACTCCAGAGGAATACTGTCCATACGAGGACATTGAAGTTCCACTCAGTTACCAGGAGCATATAAACTGGTTTAAAGGCGCCCTCCCACACACAACAGAAAAAGTAAGACTCGGTCTGCTCAGCAGAGACAGAGCAACTTTGCCAGTCCTAGCAGCCTACATACCGTATTCAGACATTGACACATTGGCAATAGCAGACTTACGTCCACTTCACAAAAAAGTAATGAAACTCTACAGAAATCTGACACAGTTCGTTATGAGAGCACTCACACTCCAACCAACTAAAACTACTCCAACAGGTCAACTACAAGGGACCACAACTAAAATTACCCCACAAACATTCAACGCAGTTCTGGGAAGAATGCCCACTAAATGTGAGCAAATGCCATTCTGGATAGCACCGAAAAAAGCACAATTAGAAGCAGTGTTTCCACACATAGGCCCACAAGAAAAACACAGAATACTGATAATTTGCTTGCCAATGGGAATAGCTCACCCGATAGAGGATTGTTTTTGCAGCCATCTACACCAGAACTCATGGTATCCCTTCAATTGCTGTGATACCAGAACTATTAAGACAAATACAGAATGGGTATGGAGCCGAACCTGCTCTCAACTTGGGGATGAAATTATTAGGCAATTTTTCCCAGGTATCAACAATTATGTTAGCAAACATAAAAGGTGAGGCAGCAGCGGTGGCTATACGCCAACACCTGAGGGAATGCACTCCTACACAACAGGAGCAAGAACTACCTACAATTATTGAAGATACATATGCTGAATTAGGTAGAGATAATTTGGGAGCTAGAGCTACAAAACCACGAGTAATGGGTAGTCCAAAAGGATACCAGCAAGCTTCTAAGAAGAAATGGGAGAATACAAAACAAACAAATAGAAAGACTAGTTCACAATCTAGGGGTGGATCTCCTCAATAGGATCCCTCGGAAAGGAGGTATAATCTTAGAAATCGTGACAACATTAAAAAACCTGACAGGTATCAGGATACTGATATGCGTTCCTCTCATTCCTTTCAGGGTTCATCAAAAAACTCAGAGAGGGAAGGACCGTCAGAACAGAGATCAGAAGAGTGAACAAAGTCAAGAGACATGTATCGCAGCTCAGACTTTAATATAAAAAAAGAAGCTAAACCAAAATCAACACCTCAATTTAAGAAGAAAAAGGTAGCAGGACTTAAAATATGAAATGCCCAGGTTACTGAGCACTCAACTTCTGAACGGGGAATGGGGTCTGAGGATGCTAGACAGTGCAGCAGAAATAACAATAGCTCGCCAGAACCTGATGGAATTTCTGGTGACAGCGGTGTTGAATAAACATGTCACTGTGGAAACCCCTGATACTAGGGTAAGTGTCCTACACCAGTTATACGAAATAACACTCCACGTGGCGGGGACATACCCAGGAAAGTAAAAGGTCTCTTTTGAGAGAACCTGTCCTTTGGATATGACATTCTTTTAGTAGAAAAAGATTGGCCGCCTGAGTTTGTTATGGATTGCCCAAAATTAGAAACAGTAATTTTACCAGCCTTCTCTGACCTCATTCGAGAAACTCTGAAACACTCATACACGCAAGAGTGGGCAGTAGCACTTCCTCCTGCATTATATCGCAATCATGCAGGGTGGGATGCTGAGTCACCTCACCATGAAATACCAGTAAAAACTACTCCAACTCCACAGAGACACTGTTTCCTGCAATCAAACCTGATAATTCACATCGCCTAGGTTTAGACTACAGGCATTTAAACACATGCACAAAATCATTTGCAGTACAAAATGCACACAGTACCTCATTGATGAATGACATTGTGCGGAAAAAATACAAAACAACACTAGATATCTCAAATGGATTCTTCTGCCAAAATAAGGCACCTGAATCAACCAACCAAATCACTTTGGTTTTGTTCAGATTTAACTCTAGCCCTTGCTTTACCATATAGTTTTTTAGGGCATCCATACTCCGTTGCAGTCCTATTGGTGTTTTGCTTAGTAGGACTATATCGTCCGCATATTGGAGACAACCCAACTTCTCTGCAACTAGGGTTGGTGAATGGCTGTTATCCAAATCCAAAGCATCAAATAAATCTGCGAGATATAAATTAAAAAGGCTTCACCCCAAAACGCACCATTGTTTGAGGCCATTCTTTGTAACAATTTTGCTTGTTACTTGACTGCCGTCTCCTATTTTAACTTGCGCCCAGGCTTGTGTATAAATTTTGATAATTGCCCTCTGATTGTTTGGGGAAATCCCCATTCTTAGTTTTTGCCATAATCAACATCTGGGCACACGGTCGAAAGCAGACTTGAGGTCTATAAAACATGTGAATAATCGTGATTTTTTTGAGTTTGGCCTTCTCTATTAGGAGGGTTAAAGTTGTAAGCTTTGTTAATGTCCCCATACCTGCTCTAAATCCTGTCTGAAATTTTGGTAATAGTTGTTTTTTTACTACTCGTGATTTTAAATGTTGAAGTAGACAGGATGCATAGAGTTTCACCTCAACGTCGATTAATGATATGAGACCATAATTAAGAGGTGACGCTGGATTTCCATTTTTAAAAATAGGATGGAAGATATTGCCTTTACAAGACTCCGGTGACTGATTTGAGCAAAAGAGATCATTGAAATTTGGGGTCAAATATTGTGCTCAGTAGACTACCTCTTCTTTAAATAAAGCATTAGGAATTCCGTTTGGTCCTGCTACACTCGGGAAGCAGCATTTACATCGCATGCGGTACAACGCATGCGATTACAATGCGGTCATTACATTGACCGCGTTGTTACAACGCTAACCATTACAACGCAAGACGTTTCTACGACTTTCTGTAGGGGGCACTCTAAACTAAGGAATAGTATAATTTACTATTCCAACACCTTCCCTACTGTTGCGCAGGCTGGAGTTGGAATAGTAAATTATACTATTCCTAAGTCCAGCGCGCCCCCTACAGCAAGTCGTAGAAATGACTTGCGATGTAATTGTATGCGTTGTAACAATGCAGTTGTTGTAATGACCACGTTGTAATCGCATGCGTTGTACCGCGTGCGATGTAACATCGCATACCCCTGCACTCTCAGATTTTAATCTCTTAAAAAATCCTATGAGTTGTTCTACGTCTCCCAACAGGATGGTTTGGCCTTTCTTTGTATTTGGCTTTGGATTCTCAGTACATTCTTGAAGACCCCTGGAATTAATCATCATCATCATACTTTATTCGGTTTTGACTAATAAAACCATATGAGTCATACAAACATCATCATAAAAAAAACAGCGTATATACAAGAACAAAACACAAGAACATTTAAACCCCTGATTACAGAGGTAAAAAGATGGGCCCTACTATTGAGGTTAATCACAACTGGACCTAAGCCTGATGGCGGCCGTTAAAAAGCTAAGCGTATACAGTACTGAATCACTTGAGAGAAGTTGTAAAAAAAATAAAAGCAGGTCTGGCCCTCCTGAAATAAGCTTTTTTAAGGATAGGAATAATAAAAGACTTCCTGGGAGCCTCATAAAAATTGTAAAACAATCAAAAGTGCATCATATCCTGAGGAGACTGTCTGTCGCAGCCACAGGGTATGAGACACTGTTCTCTATGGGCACCCCTGCATGAGTACATTTGAGTAATTCTGCCCACTCAAGGTGATGTTCCTCAATAAGGAACCCAACCATGTGTTGTTACATGCTTCCATTTGGGCAACTACTGCATTATAAAAGTTAAAAAGCAGGAGCTTACTAGTCCCACTAGATAATGACATCACATGTAGGGTGGAGGAGGTGTGGAGCACGATAACAGAACTGACTCTAGCTGCTAGTAAATCAAAAGTTTCCAGACCCCCCTTAACTCTTCCTAGCATGGAGGGGGTAGGTGGCACAAAAAAGCTTTGTAGCCTTCCAAATATAATGCGTTCTCAACAGCCCATGTTTCCTGGAGGCATGTCAAATCAAAACCTTTAACAAAGAGCAGCCACTTAGAGTCGTCAAACTTACTCGTGAGCCCTGCAATATTCCACAACATAAACGTACCCCCCTCGTGATCTTGAGAACCCGGGCCCTATGGCCGTGCCACACTCTGTGATGAGAGGACATCTAGATCCTGTGGGCCAGCCCTCAGTCAGTCGCAACAGTCTAATGAGCTCAGGGGCGTGAACCTGTTTGACAAACTTACATCCATCATCACCACATGCACATTCCTATAACTCACCTCTTGAGGCTGCCCTAGTGTATTTCCAAAAAGGGCAGTGTAGAGTTCCAGGGCCTATAAACGTAATCCAATGGGAGTGCCACAATGACCGAATTTCGATTCCTGTAATTAAATTGCACTACTGAACGTAGTCTATTTACCATAGAAGGACTATTCAAATTGATAATAACACAATCTCCAGCCCAGACTTTTTTGGCACTGCCCACCCAAGATGTCCTGCACACCATGATGACGTGATTTTCCACCCTGGGACAGTGTTCAAATTTAATCAGTGCACAACCCTATTCTTCAATTGGTTGAAGTCTTCCTTGGAACCCGGGTCCTGTCGCCGTACATTAGCTAGAACCACTTCAAGCGGGGTTGACTCTGGTGGCAGGTGGACAGTTGACAAACTCTGGGTACAGGTGCTAAGTTCCCCTGGAGATATCCCTCCACGCCCTTCATCTGGAAAGGTGTTTAACCCGCCTATTTCGGGTCCATGAATCTGATGGTGCTCTAAATTCAAAAGACCCCCCACCAAGTGGTTATCTGACTGTGCCAAAGGTCCTTTACTGTTCGAAGCTGATGCTGCTGTGGCAGAACAAACTTTAGATGCTGGAAGACTAGTGTGCTTTGTCGCTGCCTCTGACGCAGACCATGGGGAAGGTCTAGGGCCAGACTCCAAGCCGTTTCCACAAGAACTGTTAGTCGTGACCCTTAGAGTTGGGGGACATGTGAGCGTTGTTGTGTGGTCCCCTTGTAATGAAGCAGTCAGTTTGGACAGGTTATTTTCAATCGCAGTTAAACAATGCAAAATTGGGTCTAATTTGGAATCCAAAGCTGATAGCAAAGCTGCCTTAAACGTGTCAAGCAAAAGGGTCACATCTGTGCTGGGCTCTGCAAGGGACACTGAGGTATTAGGATGTGGACCGTTGCTCTTCCGGCACTTTGTGTGGCCCTCATCGAGGGGCACTTCCTCATTGCACCCCCTGATCCCTTACCCATTCCTACACCAGGAATTATATGCCCTGCCTGAGGCACTGACAGCTGAACACTATCCCGTTTGGGAAAAACTGACGGGGCAGGCAGGCAACCTTAGTCAGGTCTTGTACCATGTCTACTGGTCCGGAGCTTTGTGCTGGCACTGGTGACCCTAATCGCAAAGGAGCTCTGGGAGGAGGGGGGAATAGGGGATCAGGACAGTTGCAGAGTGGCCAGTTCTATCAATTTCCTTGTCCAGGACCCCGACAGCACGCTGCAGGAAAGCGTCCATGGTGGTCACTGTATTCACTGGATCTTTAGGGGTGGGTCCCACTGGCCTACGTTTGCCCATTATGACAACACCCAATGACCCAGCAGCCCTGCAAGGAAGGCCCAACCAAATCTGACAATTACCCAGCAGTTCAGCATTCCAGCTATTCAATTGATAAACTGGTTAAATTGGCTAATTGGCTAATTGGAGAACTGGAGATCCCATGAAGGACTGAACTTTCCACTGCAAAGACACTGATCAATGGTCCCATTAGCTGAGGTGCAAAAGCTCCATCTGCTTACTTGGAATGTTAGAGGCCTAGGAGACCCCCGTAAACTTAGGCAAATTTTGGCGTACCTTGATAGGCATCAAATCCACATTGCCATGTTGCAAGAGACACATCTCGATCCACACCGGACTCCTGTGTTTGCCAGTAAAAGGGGACAGAGAGAGTCTTTTCCTCGTACTCTACATACTCTAGAGGCACAGTGATTCTTATAAAAAAGAATGTTCCTTTTATACTGGGAGGGACGAGTCACGATTCTCAAGGGAAGAGTTGCATGGTCTGGGGCAGGTTAGGGTCCCAGTCCGTCACGCTTGTATGCTGCTATGGACCCAATGTTGATGACCCAGACTTCTTCACTACACTTTGGGGACAAATCCTTAAGATAGGATCCACGCATATTATCTGGGGAGTGGACTTTAACACGGCACTTAACCCTGCCAATGACAGATCCAACCCTCTTCCTCATCATTACACAAAAACACATGGCCTATTGACAGACATGTTTTCTGACCATGGTCTTCTAGATGCATGGAGGCATGTACATCCGAATACGCGGGAAGGCATGCACCATACAGCGATGCACTCAACTTGGGCTCGCCTAGATTATTGGGTGGTTTCCCGGGGAGTGGGCCTGTGGATACTCAATGCAGAACACCTGGCCAAAACTTATTCTGTTCACGCACCAGTGCGTCTGACGATAACTCCCCCTGATCCGACCTCCACTCCTCGGAGCTGGAAGCTCATGCCGGAGGCTTTATTAGACACCGTCTTTAGGGCTGAATTGGGAACAGAAATCACTGAATTTTTTCAGAGGAATGTAGGCTCTGTCACACAAGTGGGCATGGTCTGGGAGGCCTTTAAGGTCACAATAAGGGGCTTTTGCATCGCTAATAGCTTTGGTGTTTTACGGGACATCAGGCGCAACTTGCGGAAACTTGAGGTTGAATTAAAGCAGTTGGAAGGCGAAATGGGTCACGATGCAACTGGGATGCACCTGGTAGCGTTCAGGGATAAACTCTCTGACTACAAGGATACAGCTGAAAGGGAACTATGCTTCTGTGGGAAATACTGCACAGCCCGAAAGTACGGGGAGGGCGAGAGACCAGGCAAGGCTCTGGTGATGGAAATTCGCACACCCCGCTTCTCCAATCATGTATTGGAAATCCAAGATAGTAGTGGGACACGTCATAGAGACAGTAAAGATATCCTGAATGTATTCATCTCATTTTATTCTGACCTTTACAGCACTCGCAGAACACAGCCTCCTTACCTGCCTGTGTTCCTGAAAGATATAGCTCTTGGCTGGTTAGGAGATGGCCAGAGAGATTTTCTGGCGGCATCCCTCGAAAAGTATGAGATCCGGGCTGCTATTAGGCAGAAGAGGTCACGGAGAGCACCGGGGTCTGATGGTCTCCCTATAGACTTCTACAAAACATACATTGACCAGTTGATCCCCATACTGAAAGAGGTCTATGAAGAGGCGCAGGAACGTGAGGTCCTCCCAGGCTCTCTTAGAGAGGATCTCATTACATCACTTCTGAAGCCTGGTAAGCCCGCGGATCTTTGTGATTGCTACTGTCCTCTGTCTCTGATTAATAATGATGCAAAAATCCTCGCCAAAGTATTGGCAAACAGGCTCAGCCTACTAATGGAGAAATTGGTCTTACCTGATCAGGCCGGTTTCATTCCTGGGAGAGCGACGTCACATAATCTTCGTACTCTCTTCTCTATCCTACAAAATGTTGACCCACAGCTGGCCCTGGTGGCAGTCTTTTTAGACGCCACAAAGGCCTTTGATTCAGTTGAATGGGATTACCTTTTCACCATACTTCAATGTATGGGGCTGCCTAAAGGATTTCTTGCTTGGATACGCCTCTTGTACACTTTCCCGGTAGCCAAGGTTTTAATCAATGGGCATACCTCTTCCCCCTTCCCCATCACTCGGGGCACCCGTCAGGGGTGCCCACTTTCCCCTCTCCTTTTCCCACTTGCGATTGAACCTCTCGCGGCCAGAATTAGGCAGCATCATCAAGATAAAGCATTGGGCTGTCAACTCCGTCCTATACTAATTTCACTGTATGCGGACGACATCACCTTGTATATTAGGGATCCCCAACAAAATCTCAACCCACTTTTACGCGAATTTGTGCGGTTCGGTGGGCTCTCAGGAATACACATCAATTGGGCGAAGTCTCAGATTTTTCCTCTCACTACCTCGGTGAAAGTGTTCACTCCGGATTTCCCAATAGAATGGTGTGCGACAGAGGTTAAATACCTAGGGGTATGCATCACTACTGATCGTGACGAGCTAATGCGCCTAAATTATGGCAGGACGTTGGAGAGCATAACCAGCAGTGTTGCGAGGTGGATTGCGCTCCCACTTTCTATGGCAGGACGAACTTCACTCATTAAAATGGTCATTCTCCCAAAACTCTTGTATCTTTTTTTAAACATCCCATATGACCCGGGTAGACACTTCTTCTCCGCATTACACACGGAGCTGATACGGCTAACTTGGAGAGGCAAGCAACCCAGGCTACAATGGGATACGCTTACTAGACCCTACTCCCAGGGAGGGTTCGATATCCCTGATCAAGAACTGTACTATCTTTGCGCACAGGCGCACTATGCCCACTATTGGTTTCATCCACCTAAATACATGCCGCAAGTGGCAACAGAGCACTGGCTGGCAGATCCTATCCCATTGGAGGGGGCTATACTGAGCGCGGTCACACCTCGAGAGACTGACCCGACACCAGTTACAGGTACGGTGAAAGCATGGCAACGTATTGCCAGACGAATGCATGCACCCATGGTATACTCGCCTCTACTACCCTTGGTTTACCACCCTAGGATGCCAGTATTACTAGAAGGAGCTTTCAAAAAAACTAAGGCAAAGTTCAATATTACCTGCTGGGGGGATCTTTATTTAAATGGCAAGTTCCGCACCTTGCAGCAGCTGTTTGATAAAAAGACGCCTTCTCCCATGGACACTTTTCTCTAGGTCAGACTCCGTCAAGCCATAAATGAATACACTCCCACATATCCGCAAGCACTGCAGGACCTCTCCCCACTACATACGATATTGCACAGTGATGCAGCGTCACACCTGGTAGCGACACTATATCATAGCCTGTATGCCAACCCGTCTTCAGCTCGATGCCCTGATAGAGACAGGTGGACCTCTGACATAGGTCAGGACATAACTGACAAACAGTGGGGCTATTGCTGCATGCAGACAGAGCGAATTTCCTCTAGTAGCCGCTTACGCATTACAAATTCCTGCACCGCACCTACTACACCCCTAGCAAAATGTACAGGTACAAACTGCGCGATAATGATAAATGTGACAGGTGTGGCGTGGAAGCTGCGGATTTTTTGCATCTTACGTGGGAATGCGGCGCTGTACAGACATATTGGCGACAGGTGCTCTTCGCATTAGAACAGATGACATCACTACAGATTCAGGCTTCCCCCCTGCTGGCTCTACTAGGGTACACGGAGGATCTAGATATAGCACATCAGCGCTTTGTTTCATTTGGTCTTCTGTTGGCCAAACGGAGAATAGCATGTAGATGGGGACGGGGCAGGGCGCCCAAGTTTAAGGACTGGTTCAGTGATATGATATTTTGGCAGGAACAGACATTTACATATGCTGAGCTCCTCCCTCTAACTTCGCGCCCTAGGGATATATGGGATCCCCTCAAAGCATATTTACTTGCACACCCTGTTGATACCACGCACACTCCAAATTCACCCTGAAGCAAGTAAGGTCTACACGACTCAAGTAAATACTAGGCTACACTTCGCGCACACATTGGATCAGTAGTTGCAAGTTCTGCTTAATTCGACATGCTGTTTGATTTTTCTGGAAAGATTACTATATGTGACTAATGTTATATAGCTTAATGCCTTTAATAAGGTTTCGGACGCTGCTATGTACTTTTATGTTTATACTAAAACTGTATGAGCATGTATCTGCCCAAGTAATGTATACGCTGAGCTGGGTTTATGTTCAATAAAATAAAAAAATTAAAAAAAAACTTTCCACTGCGAAACAGGGCACCAAAAAAGGGCGTTTAATAATCAAGTCAGATACAGAGCCCACAAAAACATAAGATAAAAAAAGGGCTCTTACTTGCACAAGTCCCCAAGTTCGACCCCCAATCCGGCCCTCCGGATGTTGGTCCCAGAAGGCTTACGCAGGACCGGAACCAAGCCCAAGTGCCAAGCAGGAAACGGAGGAATCAAGAGGGGGGCCCAGCCCAGCCTCCTCCAGTCTCTGATGGGCACGGACAGGCCCGCCCTTGGCCCGGGCTTTGCCCGGGCGAGTTCCGTGCCGCGGGAGATAACCAGTACCTTTACGGTGCATGACGTGGGTCAGCTTGGAGCGGGCTCCTCCTCCCTCCACTCTGCGTTGCTAGATGGGACACCGAGTCCCTGGCGACTTCACATTAGGCAGCGGCAGCAGCAAGAAGAACAACCAAGTGGAATTAATCAAATATGAAAGCATCAAATACATGTAGTTCATATCAAAGTCATATAAAAAAGGAGGATCTAGAATGAAGTCACCACAAAGGGAAATGTAAGGAAAGTCAGTGTTCTCATATAGAGAGTATCCTAATTTTCTTACTCTGTTCTGCTCTATTGCTAAGTCTGTATCAGTAAGCATTCTGAACTATAATCTACTATGCACTAGCTTAAATCACACAATTTTAACATTTGCTAAACCCACACATAATTCTCATGAAATTATACAATCAGGGTAAAGTGAGGTGATACAATTTTATACTTGTTAGCTTCTCATGACTATTCACAATACAGCTTATGTATGTGTCCTTCAAACATACATGATCTGTAACAAGATGAAAAACAAGGGGCCAGCTTCATTTTTCAGGTGTGTTTGTGAATGTGCTACTCAAATTCAAAATAACTTTATTTGGTTCCAAGAACCATAAATAAAAGTTTAGAAAACAAACATCACAGTTTTCAAATTTCATAACATATTTATAAAACAACATAGTTAAAATTAGCAGAGAGAAAAGTTCATAGGAGTCTGACAGTTAAAATATAATCCATAATACAAATGACCTACCACGGCAAGATATATCGCTAATCATGAAATTCCAGAGAATGTGCTACTCATTAAAACATTGCATGATTATCTCCAAGAAAAGAAAACATGTCACATGGGAAAGAATGTAAACGAACATTCCATTCAATAATTTGAACTCCAGTTACACTTAGAAATAAAATGTTTATGTGTCACAAAGCAATATGGCAAACAACATTAACCACTTCCAAATGCAGGTCTACATTAGTCATGGTCAATCTAAATGGGAATAAAACACAGTTAATAAATCTACTTGTTTATTTGTTAATGTTGATTTAATGCTAAACACTTAATATAAAAACCCCTTCCAGTCCCTTCTTCTTGCCCTCCATGGTCCATTGTACTGCCACTGCTTTCCTGCCAGCTGTGTGTGGTCTATTGTGCTGCCACTATGGCTACTCTCTGCCCTGCATGGCCATTTACCTCCTCCTTTCTTTTTTGTGCCCCTACACATGCCTCATGCCCTCCATGTTTCATTGTGCTGCCAAAGCCTCTCTCATGTGTCCTTGCATGGTTGGCTTGCTGCACCTATGCTCCCTTCTCTACAAAGTCCATTGTTCTACCACAGCCCCTCCTGCCTGCCCTGCATGGTCCATTGTGCTGCCACAGCCTCTCTTGTTTGCCCAGTGTGTTCAGCTTGTAAATGAATAAGAATATTAACGCTCTAGTTGTTCATTAAAACACTATAGGGGGCTGCAGTAGGACACTGGGTGATAAATTAACAGACTGCTGCAGTTAGAAATACATGTTTTACTCAGTATGTCAGACTTTAGTCTCACATGGCTGAGGTAGATAGTGTGAGTTTACAGAAAATATGCTCCTATTTTAGCTTCTGGAGCACCTTCCATAACCTCTATGAGACAATCATGATAAATGTTTTCATCATCATCATCATAAAACTTTATTTCGGCCTGTAGGGCCATAAAAGCACAAATAAAAATACAATATATTACATACAGCTTGTAGAAAATATCCATTGGGCTACATAAAACCAGATAGTACATTAACGAAATAAAATTCCAGTCTGGTTTTTGGTTGACGAGATCGACTCCCCTTCTCACTAGCCTTACCACAATTATAAAAGATATAAAATGCTTGTACAATATACACGCAACATTTGGCCTTTACAATAACCAAACGATAGAATTTGGTAAAGTGCATGTGCATAGACAGTGTGGTTGCTTTAGCAAAAAGTTGTCTTCTCTCGAGTATGATCTCATTAAAAAGTGCATGTGCAAACCTTTGGACAGCATGGTGGCGGTTGCGATATTTAAAAAGACAATGTCAATAAAATGCATAAGTCATATCTAGGCAGAGAGCTAACCATTACAAAAATCCTATATAATTCAATGGAACCACTAACTTGACTTACAGTTCCTAGAGAGAAGAAAGTGCACGTGCAAAGCTTCAGCAGCATGAAGTTCTCTGCTTTAAATTTAAGTCACACATTCTAAAATGCGTATACAAAACTCGGGTGATACAGAGGTCAATGCAATTGCTGAGTGAGCCAAGATATTTTAAAACTGTGGAGGAACCCACACCTGCCAGCATTCTCAACACAGACAACTAATTTAAAATAAAACAATATAAAAACAACAATTGATGGAGCACTTATTAGTTAAAATAGTGATAAGCATGACAATCATCAGTTGATTTCATTCATTTTAAAGAGAGAGGACGAGGCCCAATTTACGTGATGGATGATAATAGGCTGAGCAGACCTATGAGTTCTTCTATAGAATAGCTCTGCGAGTACACCACATGGAGAACAGAAAGCGCGAGATAGAGAACACAATGGGCATATCAGTATCATATTTGAATAGCCTAAAGACCTCGCTACAATGTCTGGACCCCAAGTACCTACATAGCTGTAACAGCAAGTGCATCTTTGCCCTCCTATAACCTTGACAGAAAAATAACACATATATTTCAGTCTCATCTGCATTCTCACAAGCTGGACAAACCAGACTGGGGGAATCCGGCCACTTATTAGTAAATGTGTGCAGCGGGTACACCCGGTGTCTGAATTGGAGATATAGCTTCTTGGCAAGGAGCGGCTGGATCTCATCCAGAACCGATTTTAAGTTGTATTGGTCTTTTGCTTCCAGAAACCTAAGGGTCAAATGACCAGACGTAGACCCCCTCTGTAGTTGGACGAGTTTATGTTCTCTATAACTCTCCAACAGGACCTTTCTAGAGGTCGCATAGCAGGTTTCTTCTGCATTATTCCACAGGTTACCCCTCCCCATGGCCTCACAGATATTCCTAATATATGCCAACCATGGGAGTTTTCCCGCACCTTGAAGGCCCATAACTTCGCTCAGCTCATACCTATATGGAGCCAATTTAGGAGTGCTCCACAGACGTCACCAAAATAAAAGAGGTCTGAGAGCTACTTCTTCTGCAACAGGTCTAATCCTGAGGTCCATCCTAAGAGGTGTTAATGGAGAGCTAGAGGGAAGACCCTGTTTTCTCTCAAACATCGCTCATCAAATCCCAGCAGGGGATCAGCATTTTACACAGGGTACAAACTACTTAGAATACACCACAATTGCTAAAAAAAAGTATGACGCCACCAACAAATGATCGATATTGTGACTAAAATTTGTTGTCATCCTTTAAATGTGCTCTTTTTTTTATCCTTAAAAACAGCCTTTCACTACAGTGCTTTTCAAAAGAAACCACGTCTTAGAGCCCTGTAATGGCTGCCACAAAATGTTGTCCATGTTATGGGCAGGCAATCAAGGAGGCACCTTTTGGAACCTACCCTTTGGGGGATCAGGGTGCGCTCACCCTGCCCCCTTATATATATATTTTTAATTCATTTTCAAGGCACAGGGGTCAAGTACCTGAGTCCTGTAATGGCTGCCACAACATATTGTTCAGGCTATGTATCACCAATCAGGTATGACTAGTCCCCCTTTAATTAGCCAAACAGAGCATATCTGTGCACCAACAGTCGAGCTATCACTATAATTTGAAGGTTAATTTCTCAAAAACAGCTGTAAAGATCTAGCTATCTGCCAAATTTGGTGTAAATCTGTGCAGCCATATTTTCTGTATCACTTCTTTAAATTCCTATGGGAATTTGAATTGGAAAACGCATTTTGGAACCCTCTTTTTTCTTTCCCCCCACTTTATGGATGACTCCAAAACATTCTAGGATGGAGCTGAAATGGATAAACATTTTTGGAAAGTTTTGTGTAGATTCATCAAACTATGTCAAAATTATTAGCAAAACAAACAATATTCTTCTTAAGGAAACTCTGACCTAACTATATGTACACTGTAGCGAGCACCACGGTGTAATATATAGATATTTTTTCTTCACCTACAGATATGATGTTTTTTAGAGCAGAGAGGGCACAGGTCCAGATGACAGAGATGTAGCACTTTTACCCTGCTCTCCAATTTTAAGCATTACTGATAAACTGGGAGCGAGCAGTGTTAATCTCCTAAGGATTTTGTTGCTCCACAACTGGACTTGGTCAACATGTAAAGCCAATATGAAATAACAATTCAGATTTAACTGTAAAGCACCATTAGGCTGCACAATAAAGACTGACAATTATTGTAATGCAACTCCGACAACAGAGAGTTACCCTATTAAAGCCAAAAGGGATCGGGTAATTCAATGAACTAAAAATCTTAAGCAAATTTCCCTTTTGTGCTCTATATTGCTTAATCCACTTATGATCAATCAGAGTGCACTGAACCAGTTTTGTACCAAAGGGTATACAAAACTAAATAAAACATAAATAATCCTGTTTCCTCTATAAATTATAAAACTGTTCTTTATTATAAAAATTCAGTTAATTACATTCACAATATTATTATTTCATGTTGGTACATGATTCTAAAAGAATTTTGCACAATTTGGTAATTTGATGAAATATCAACATGATCAAGTATAATTTCTATTTGTTTGTAAAAGTTTTTGCCATGTACGATAATTGTCTATGATCCCTAGATATGCAAACCTTGTATTATATCCTGGTTAGAAACACTTCTAATACACATAGATCAAATAAATTAAATCATAGTCTCAATACAAATTTAGGGGCATATTTACAAGCCCCTTGCGCCACTTTTGCGCCGCCGTTGCGTCACGCATGTGACGCAGCAGCGACGCAAACCATGCGCCGCGTTGCGCTATATTTACAACGTGACGCATCTAGGGAGATGCGTCACATAGTAAACCCCTGCGCCACATGAAACTTGCGTCAGGTTTCATGTGGGCGTACCGGCGCAGGGGGGGGCGTTCCGGCGCAGGTACGCCTCGGAAAAGTGACGTAGTGAAATCTACAAGATTTCACGCAGTCACTTTTCCGATGCTGGTGCGTCGAATCCTTACGCCTGCTTCAAGCAGGCATAAGGATTGACGCACCATGTTAGGGATAGGGAAGGTTGGAACAGTGCTGGAGTTGCGTCGCGCCTGCGACACAACTTCAGCACTGCTCCAACCTTCCGCCGGCAGATGCGTCACGCATCTGCTTATCCTTGCGCCATGATGCGCCGCATTGTAAATGCGGCGCATCAGACGTGGCGCAAGGGTAAACTTGCGTGACGCATTTTCCTGGCGCATCCCTGCTGATATGCAGGGATGCGCCAGAAACGTAAATATGCCCCTAAATATATAAAAACATTAGATTATTTCTTGTGAATGTAAATATCAACCACATTTAAAAAGGCTCTAAAAATCTTGTGTCCTTAGTGTACTTATTATCTTCCTACAAACTGTCAGCGCAGCATTTCGGTGGATCATAAGATCAAATCCCTGCCTTCTTCAGGACAATTTCCGAAAAAAAAATCTATGTTTTATAACAACAGTAGTTAATCTAGGAAACAGAAACAAATAAAAAAAAGCCTAATTAACCCCTTCGCTGATAGGCCTTTTCCCCTCCTGTGCTAAGCCTTTTTTTGGCTATTTGGGGTAGTTCGCGCTTAGGCCCCTGTAACTTTTTGACCACATAAGGTATCCATGCCAAATTTGCGTCCTTTTTTTCCAACATCATGGGGATTCTAAAGGTACCCAGGGTTTGTGGATTCCCCTGGAGGGATCCAGAAATTAGCCAAAATACAGCTACATTTTGTTTTTTGGGGAAAAATGCGAAAAAGGGCTACAGATGAAAGCATCTGGTTTTCCCTGCAAATGGCATCAAAAAGGGGTTGTGGTGCTGAAATCACCATCTTCCCAGCTTTCAGGGACAAGCAGACTTTTGTCAGAAAACCAAAATTTTGTACACAGTTTTGGCATTTTTCTGGGACATAGCCTATTTTGCTATTTTTTGTGCTTTCAACCTCCTTCCAGTTAATGGTAGAAATGGGTATGAAAGCAATAATGGATCCTAGAAAGCCATACATTTCTGAAAAGTAGACAAAATTATGAATTCAACAAGGGGTCATTTGTGTAGATCCTTCAAGTTTTCTTTATAGAAACAAACAGGTAAATATCGGAAAAATTGAAAATTAGTTGAAAAAAACAGCCATTTGTGTCAACGTTTTCACCTGTAACTTCTTATAATTATGACAGCTATCTGAAAGCAATATACCATTACATCCGCTGGACCTTTCTGGTTGTGGTGATATATAGGACTTGTAGGTTCACCAAGAACCCGACGAACCCAGAGCCAATAACTGAGCAGCGTCTTGCAATGGTTTTTTATTACGTCCCGGGTATATAGCAATTATTCTGGGAAAATTTATACATGGAAAAATCGGTATGAAAGACACCTATGTATTTCTGAAATGGGAACAAAATATAGAGTTTAGAAACAGTAGATATTTGCACATTTCCGAGAATTGGGAGTACCCATACCAGCATGAGAATTATAGGTCATTTTTCAAAATGACTTCTTTTTACACATTGTCTTTCATTTGGAAGGCAGAAATGCATCGAAAGTCAATAGATAATAAGAGTTGCTCTACAATTTTGTGTTACCCTAAGTCTCCCAATAAAAATGGTACCTCACTTGTGTGGGTAGGCCTAGTGCCCGCGACAGGAAACGGCCCAAAACGCAGCGTGGACACACCACATTTTCACAGTGAAAAATGACCCTTTTTTGCAAAGTGCCTAGCTGTAGTTTTTGAACCCTAGCTCTGCCGGCACCTAGGAAAACCTAGCAAACCTATACATTTTTTAAAACTAGGCACGCAGGGGAATCCAGGATGGGGTGACTTGACTGGCTCTCACCTGGTTCTGTTACCCAGAATCCCTTGCAAACCTAAACAATTGTAAAAAAAAACACATTTTCCTCACTTTTCTGTGGTGGAAAGTTCTGGAATCTGCGTGGATCCACAAAATTCCACCAACCCCGCGTTTCCCAAAGTCTTTTGAGAAAAATGGTACCCCACTTGTGTGGGTAGGCCTAGTGCCCGTGACAGGAAACGGCCCAAAACGCAACGTGGACACACCACATTTTCACAGTGAAAAATGACCCTTTTTTTGCAAAGTGCCTAGCTGTAGTTTTGAACCCTAGCTCTGCCGGCACCTAGGGAAACCTAGCAAACCTATACATTTTTGAAAACTAGACACCCAGGGAAATCCAGGATGGGGTGACTTGACTGGCTCTCACCAGGTTCTGGTACCCAGAATCCCTTGCAAACCTAAACAATTGTAAAAAAAACCACATTTTCCTCACTTTTCTGTGGTGGAAAGTTCTGGAATCTGCATGGATCCACAAAATTCCACCCACCCCACGTTCCCCAAAGTCTTCCAAGAAAAATGGTACCTCACTTGTGTGGGTAGGCCTAGTGCCCGCGACAGGAAACAGTGCAAAACGCAACGTGGACACACCACATTTTCACAGTGAAAAAGGACCCTTTTTTTGCAAAGTGCCTAGCTGTAGTTTTTTAACCCTACCTCTGCCGGCACCTAGGAAAACCTAGCAAACCTATACATTTTTGAAAACTAGACACCCAGGGGAATCCAGGATGGGGTGACTTGACTGGCTCTCACCAGGTTCTGGTACCCAGAATCCCTTGCAAACCTAAACAATTGTCCAAAAAAACACATTTTCCTCACTTTTCTGTGGTGGAAAGTTCTGGAATCTGCGTGGATCCACAAAATTCCACCCACCCCGCGTTCCCCAACGTCTTATGAGAAAAATGATACCTCACTTGTGTGGGTAGGCCTAGTGCCCGTGACAGGAAACAGCGCAAAACGCAACGTGGACACACCACATTTTCACAGTGAAAAATGACCCTTTTTTTGCAAAATGCCTAGCTGTAGTATTTGAACCCTAGCTCTACCGGCACCTAGGGAAACCTAGCAAACCTATAAATTTTTGAAAACTAGACACCCAGGGGAATCCAGGATGGGGTGACTTTACTGGCTCTCACCAGGTTCTGATACCCAGAATCCCTTGCAAACCTAAAATATTGTCAAAAAACCACATTTTCCTCGATTTTCTGTGGTGGAAAGTTCTGGAATCTGCGTGGATCCACAAAATTCCACCCACCCCGCGTTCCCCAAAGTCTTCCGAGAAAAATGGTACCTCACTTGTGTGGGTAGGCCTAGTGCCCGCGACAGGAAACAGCGTAAAACGCAACGTGGACACACCACATTTCCACAGTGAAAAATGACCCTTTTTTGCAAAGTGCCTAGCTGTAGTTTTTGAACCCTAGCTCTGCCGGCACCTAGGGAAAACTAGCAAACCTATACATTTTTGAAAACTAGACACCCAGGGAAATCCAGGATGGGGTGACTTGACTGGCTCTCACCAGGTTCTGGTACCCAGAATCCCTTGCAAACCTAAACAAATTTTCCTCAATTTTCTGTGGTGGAAAGTTCTGGAATCTGCATGGATCCACAAAATTCCACCCACCCCACATTCCCCAAAGTCTTCCGAGAAAAATTGTAATTTTGATGTCGCCTCAATACGATTTGGGCCCTTGCCTGTCACAGGTTCTTTGGCCTCCCACCCGAGTGAGACACCATTTTTATCGGGAGACCTGGGCGAACGCTGGGTGGTAGGAAATTTGTGTTAGCCCGGTGATGCCACAACTTTCCCACACACAAATGTGTGAAAAAAGTGATTTTTTCAGCACAATTTCAGGTTTGCAGGGGATTCTGGGTAAGAAAACGTTGGGGGATCCATGCAAGCCATACCTCCCTGGAATCCCCTGGGTGTCTACTTTTCAGAAATGTGTGGGTTTGGTAGGTTTCCCTAGGTGGCCACCGAGCACCGGGCCAAAAATTCATGGGACCCCCTTGCAAAACCAGGTTGTTTTGTGATAGGCAATTTTGATGTCGCCTCAATACGTTTTGGGCCCTTGCCTGTCGCGGGTACTTGGGCCTCCCACCCGAGTGAGGCACCGATTTTATTGGGAGACCTGGGCGAACGCTGGGTGGATCGGAAATTTGTGTCAGCCCGGTGATGCCACAACTTTCCCACACACAAATGTGTGAAAAAAGTGATTTTTTCAGTAAAATTTCAGGTTTGCAGGGGATTCTGAGTAAGAAAACGTTGGGCGATCCACGCAAGCCATACCTCCATGGAATCCCCCGGGTGTCTAGTTTTCAGAAATGTGTCGGTTTGGTTGGTGTCCCTAGATGGCCGCCGACCCCAGGGCCAAAAACCCAGGTAATCCCCCGTGCAAAACCAGGTTGGTTTGTGATAGGTAATTTTGATGTCACCTCACTAGGTTTTGGGCCCTTGCCTGTCGCGGGTACTTGACCCACCCACACAAGTGAGGTACCATTTCTCTCGGAAGACTTTAGGGAATGCGGGGTGAGTGGAATTTTGTGGATCCACACAGATTCCAGAACTTTCCACCACAGAAATGTGAGGAAAATGTGTTTTTTATACACATTTTGAGGTTTCCAAGGGATTCTGGGTAACAGAACCCGGTGAGAGCCAGTCAAGTCACCCCATCCTGGATTCCCCTGGGTGTCTAGTTTTCAAAAATATACAGGTTTGCTAGGTTTCCCTTTATGTGCCAGCTGCGCTAGGGCCCAAAATCCACAGGTAGGCATATTGCTAAAAACAAATTCGTGCCTAGTCGGCTTTCTGCTGCCCTGGGGGGGATATCGGGGGGGGGGGGTGGGGGGGTTGCTCTGATATGCAGGGGGCAGAAACACTGTGGCTATTTTTTTGGGGGGTAGGGGCATTGGTATGCCCATTCTGGGCTGCACCCACCCACACACATAAAAATGCCAGCGTAATCGTTGGCATCCAGTGGGCTTTTTGCCCCCCCCCGGTGGGGGGCAGATTGGGGGATACTGCCCCATCTTCCCCCCAGGGGGGCAGAAATGCTGTAATTGTTGCGGGTGGGGGCATTGGCATGCCCGTTTTGGGCAGCCCCCACCCTAATTATAATTTGCCCCCAAAAATCCCTGGCGTCTAGTGGGCTTTTTGCCCCCCCGGGGGGGCAGATTGGGGGCTGCTGCCCCATCTGCCCCCCACAGGGGGCAGGAAGGCTGTAATTTTTGCGGGGGAGGGGGTGGGGGCATGGGCATGCCCGTTTTAGGCAGCCCCCGCCCTAATTCAAATTTGCCCCACAAAATCCCTGGCGACTAGTGGGCTTTTTGCCCCCCAGGGGTGGCAGAAAGCCTACTAGAAGCCAGGGATTTTTTTGAGCAAATTTTAATTAGGGTGGGGGTTGCCAAAAACGGGCATGTCAATGCCCCCACCCTAATAAAAATTAGGCATTGGGCCTGACCGTTTTGGGCAGCCTCACCCTAATTCAAATTTGCCCCAAAAAAATCCCTGGCATCTAGTTGGATTTTTGCCCCCCCCGGCGGGGCAGATTGGGGGCTAATGCCCCCATCTGCCCCCCAGGGGTGGCTGAAAGTCCACTAGACGCCAGGGAGTTTTTTGGGCAAATTTTAATTAGGGTGGGGGCTGCCCAAAACGGGCATGCCAATGCCCCCACCCTAATTAAAATTTGCCCAAAAAATCCCTGGCGTCTAGTGGGCTTTTTGCCCCCCCGGGGGGCATATTGGAGGCTATTGCCCCATCTGCCCCCCAGGGGAGCAGGAAGGCTGTAATTTTTGCGGGGAGGGGGTGGGGGCATGGGCATGCCCGTTTTGGGCAGCCCCACCCTAATTCAAATTTGCCCCCAAAAAATCCCTGGCATCTAGTGGGCTTTTTGCCCCCCCGGTGGGGCAGATTGGGGGCTAATGCCCCCATCTGCCCCCCAGGGGGGGCTGAAATTCCACTAGACGCCAGGGAGTTTTTTTGGCAAATTTTAATTAGGGTAGGGGTTGCCCAAAACGGGCATGCCAATGCCCCCACCCTAATTAAAATTTGCCCAAAAAATCCCTGCCGTCTACTGGGCTTTTTGCCCCCCCCTGGGGGGAAGAAAGGCTGTAATTGTTGTGGGGGAGGGGTGGGGGAATTGGCATGCCCATTTTGGGCAGCCCCCACCCTAATTCAGATTTGCCCCAAAATATCCCTGGCGTCTTGTGGGCTTTTTGCCCCCCGGGGGGCAGAAAGGCTGTAATGGTGGTGGGGGTGGGAGCATTGGCGTGCCCGTTTCGGGCAGCCCCCACCCTAAAAAAAATGGTGCAAAAAAAATCCCTGGCGTTTAGTGGGCTTTCTGCCCCCCCGGGGGGGCAGAAAGGCTGTAATGGTGGCGGGTTTGGGGGCATTGGCGTGCCCATTTCGTGCAGCCCCACCCTAAAAAAATGCACCAAATAAAAATCCCTGGTGTTTAGTGGGCTTTCTGCCCCTTGGGGGGGGGCAGATTGGGGGCTACTGCCCCATCTGCCCCCCAGGGGGGGCAGAAAGACTGAATTGTGCCCATTTCTTTATGGGGGAGCGAAGGCCCTTCCACAAGGGACCGCTCCCCCCTCCCTGGTGTCTAGTGGGTGGATCCCTGCTTGGTGATCGCCCTCCTGGGATCCACTGGGGAGGGGTACCATTGGAAAGGGGAGATTCTCCCCTTTCCAATGATACCTCTCCCGTCTTTCTACGTGCCCGGGGGGCTGAGATAGCCCCCTGAGCACATAGAAAGTGAAACTGAAATGAGCCTAAAGGCTCATTTCAGTTTCGGTTTCTGTGCAATAACGACAGGCCGACGTGCGCGCTGATCGTCATGGCACAGAAACCAGGGAGGGGCTCTCGGGAGCTGGGGAAGCTCTTCCCCAGCTCCCAAGGTCACAGGGAGAAATAGAAATCCCTCTGCTGTCTGCAGCAGAGGGATTTCGTGCCCCTGGCCTCATGACGGAATGGTTCCGTCATGAGCACAGGAGCACCGATTCTCATGACGGAACCATTCCGTCATGAGCATCGAAGGGTTAAATACATATAATGATTCTGCTTTATACTAGGTTCAGTGCAAACTATTGACCGACTAAGTTTAATCCTGAAAAGGTAAATTGTACCCAACATTTCTTTTTAAAACAGAGGCACCTAAATTAGAGAATCCTCTGGATAAAAATGCCCAGGTTGGTAAAATATTTACTGCAGCAAGATATCAGGAAATAGGTCTGAATAACCATAACTGGATATATATTCTTATAAATTACCTCTATTAATTGGTATTGTTCTTGTCGTGCAGTAGTAGGTCAGTTCTGAGATTCGGATAAAATCACTATCAATAGGATCTCGACCAGTAAATTATATAGGTCCATTGTTATTTAAAGACCTTTTCTCAATTTAATAACCACACTGGGTTCTGATCCTATATAAATCTAAGAGACTTACTTAATTCAACCTGTTATAAGGTCAAGGGTGAGTATGTTGATTTTCCTTTTGAATATTATTCCACTGTTTATCACCTATTAAAAACCAAAACAGTATTCTCAGTATACCAGTGAAAATAGGATTTAATTACTTATTTTAACTAAAAGACCGGGGATGTACTTACTTACCCTAAGATCTTGCATATGATTTAATTTTTCATGGGTAGTGAGTGTTTCTATTGTACAATTTAGAATCCTCATACGTCCAGCCTTCAATGATCCAGGATTTCCTGTGAAAATACACATTTGTTATGTGTACCTATAGTTAAAATTCACCCCTATTTACTATTTTCATAGTCACATCTATATTTATAGACAGCATTATAATATTAGTTCTGCCCGCATGTAACGTTACTGCAAAGTTATATTATATGTAATTGCTCTCATTTCATCCCTACAGTTCAACTTGACTGATCTTATAATCACTCTCATTTATATATTACCTACTGGCGGTCGCCAGTAGGTAGTTATAGTTAGGACCTTGTTTTTATTAAAAAAGAGTTTTTTCTTTTGCCAATATCTTTGGCGCTGTTTGATGAATCTTTGTAAATTTTTCAGAACTAATGGCCCGCTCACTTCACCTCCTGTGTTGAATGTTTGGGGGTGATCCATCAAGCGGGGGCTAAGAAAAAGGAGGAGTCCCAAAACGCTTTTTCTCCATGTTAATTTCCGTAGAATACTGTTGACGCAGCTACAGCCCGAACTGCTGAACGGAATTACACCAAATTTGGCAAAAGGTAGCTCTTGGTCCAGAGTGCACTCTTATTGTTAAATGGTGTAAATCTGTTCAGTAGTTTTTGCGAAATTTAAAGAAATACTAAATTGTATATCTAGGGACGCGAAGGAAACACGAACCCTTCAGATCTTGGGCGTGAGATCTGATTGGCTGCCAACACTTCAAAACTAGGAAGAATTGGCAGCCATCTTGTGATTCGGTTGAACCGAGTCACAAGAAAAAAGGTAGGAAAATAGGGAAAGGGGGCAGGGTAGAAACACCCTGACCCCCTAGGCCTGCTCAAGGGGTTCCACAGGGACTCCGAGGGCCAAAAAAAGCATTTTTCTTTCTATATTTTTGGCGGGAGTCATGTAGGGTCCATGAATCCCACTGAAGATAAAAAAAAAAATGAAATGCCATCTCCCGCGCTTCGTTTCTTTTAAGACCCCCGGTGGACAGGGTCCCGGGTACAATTGAAAATTATGATGCGAGAGCCCCAGGGGGCCCCTGCAGCCCTGGGGACCGCCACCTCTCCGGGGCTTTGTTCATAAAATGTGGGGGGCACGCACCCCCTCGCAGCCCATTGGACTGCCACCTCCCCAGGGTATGTTTCTTAAATGAAGTGGGGCGGCTTGAGCCACTCCACACTGCCCCGGGGACTACCACCTCCCCAGGACTTATTTTATTAAATGTGAGGGGGCCATGCAGCCACCCCAGCCCAGCGGACTGCCACCTCCCATTGGCTTTATTTCTTAAAAATAAGTGTGGGGGGTCCTATCCCCCACACAGCCTGGGGGACAACCACTTCCCCACGGCTATACTCATTAAAAATGGGGCCATGCAGTCACCCTGCAGCCCCGAGGACCGCCACCTCCCCGGGGCTAAATTAAAAAACATAGTGTGGGGGTTCCAGCCCCTCCCACACTGCCCCCGGGATGACCACCTCCCTGGGGCACACTTTAATTAAATGCGGGGGTCCTTTGCAGCCTCCTGCAGCCCCAGGGATGGCTCCAGCAATGTCCTGGGGTGCCCACCTCCAGGACATTGCAGTTTGCTATGGGATGGTGGGAGCACTGCTCCTGCCATCCCATAGCAAACAAGTGCTCACTTTAAACAAGTCAGAGCATTTTGCTCTCACTTGTTCACAGTGGAGCACTTTCCTTTTTTACCTCCAGGGAGCTGCATGTCAGCAGCTCCCTGGGGGGTAAAAAGGCATGCAGGCTCCCGCATGCAGGCTCCCGCATGCAGGCTCCCGCAGGAGGTGGGAGCCATCCAGGACAGTGGGGGCCTTCAGGCTCCGGGACTGTGGGGGCGTTCAAGCTCCCCCCACATTCCCTTTAGAGATGGCAATGCCCCAGGGGATGCAGTCCCCGGGGTGGAAAATGGCCCGGAAAGAGGGTCGCTCGGCCCCCCTCCCTTTCAAACCAAAAAGGATAAGGCCTGGCCTTGGGGGATGGGTTTCCCCGGGTTAAATTGGCCTAGTGCCTAGTGCCCCCTCAAAATATATAGATAAAAAAATATAGGGCATGCCCCAGGGGATGGGGTCCCAAGGGCAAAAGTGGCCCAGGGATAGGGGGCCACGCGGCCTCCCTTCCATTAAAAAAAATAAAAAGTGGTAGGGCCCCGGGGGTTGGGGTACCTGGCATCGAAACAGCCCTATTGTAGTAGGAGGCACTAAATATTTTTTTATTTCATGGTAGGAGTTGCGACCCTATCGCGGCCCCCAGTGTAACATCGCGATGGATACACGGATTGACCTTAAATAAATAATTAAATAGTTTACAATTCAGAAGGTAGTGTTGCATTGTGAACTTTTTATAGAGGTAGTGAGATTGAAGTTTATAATCACTTTAAAATTGAGAGGGTTAGAAATAATATTAAAAAATATAAATTAAAAGTTAGAGTTGAAAAGTGAAATGTGTTGTAGTACATTGAATTCATGCTTTTGTTTTGTGGATTCGTGATGGGTTCGCGAATCCTGAAAATATTTAAAAATAGTATATATTTTAAAAAAGATAAAACTTTCACTGTTGGGTTATAGGGTGGCTCTCAGATGTTTATCATCACTTTGTTGGCTTTGTTCCAGATACATGTAAGTGTGAATGCACAGCTTAAGTTTGATGAGAAACACTCTGTTCCCTTCATCTGTGAAGTGAACTCCATCAGTTCTGTAGATGTTGTGCATGTCAAAACGTAGGTTGTTGTTATAGATAGAGCCCATGCTGTGGTTTTTGAGGTAAGCAGAAACAGCTTTATTGACATGCTTCCTAGCCTTATCAATCTGTGGACAGAATTGATTTGACCATTTATATTTCTGTATTTGGCATATATTAGAGTATAGAAAGACAGTGTGGGGGAAAAGCGACAGAAGTTGTTCAAAGGTATCCTTCATTATGATTTCCAATCCTACCCCAGTCAATGTGCCTAGGTCATTGCCACCACAGTGCACAATCATGAGGTCAGGGGGTTGGAGATGCAAAACGTCTTTAAACAAAGGTAGCAATTGGTGCCACTTTAATCCTTTCTGTGCAAACCATTTAATATCCACATTTTGCAAACCTAGGTCTTTGTCAATACTTCTGTGTTCAGCCTATTTTTTTGCCCCAGAAAATATAGCTTTGTCCTACAATCCATTCTGTTAGCATTTTGAAGGGATGAGTGGATGGCATCAACAAATGTTTGTAGCTGAGTAAGCTAGTTGGTACCATGAGAGGTATCTAAAATGGTGGAGAAGATGGGTCTTAGAAAAAGCAGATAACTGTTTGAAAGGTACAGTAGACAGGATAAGCTAATATTTTGCAAAATTCAACCACACTTGCTATTTGCATTTGATAGCTAGTGTGATGAATTTGAAATTATGGTGAACTTTGACCTGTCAGTACAGTTGAATGTTGCAGAAACTGTTACTATGAAAACTAGGATTAAGCCGAATGGGGAAGAGTTTCAAGTTAACTGTGGCTTTAAAATATGAAATGGTAAATTATATATAAGTGATATGCTTTTAAAGTAACGTTTCCCAAATAAGTGCTATGTTTTGAAGTGGTGTGTTCTTAAAAAATAATACTAGTATTGTTGGAAATAGGTTTTTGAGCTGCCGTCAGGGTTCACGACTCTTACGCGAAGCTACACTGTGGCACCACGGTGGAGTCACGACTCCCTTAAGTTACAGAACCAGATTGGGCACTTTTTCGAAGAGAGTAATAAAGGGTTAACATGTGTATCCAATTGAAGTGTGTTTTAGAATTTGAAATAATGAAGGGAGCATTTTGATTTGTTACTTACATTCATTTGTGTGCAAAAAGAGAGGGAAAGTTTGCCATTACTTGTTTTACCTTGTTGAGAGTGTTGTACTACATTTATTGTGTTGGAAAGAAAATCTTTTAGGAGTGTCTGACATTTTCATATTCTGCAATGGTACTTCAGAGGTGAGTTACAAATGTGTAAGGTGTGTTGTGCATTACGTAAGAGTGCTTGTAATGATATTTTTAAGTTTGTAATGCATTATTTATAAAGCTTGCAAAGCATTAGAGAAATGTGATGTTTGAAAAAAGTTACCAAATGTATCACTGTGTATTGTAGTTTGTTTTCTTGTACTGAAATGAAGATTGAAAAAGGGTTGCACATAGTAATATTCGGGCTTCCTGAGTGTCTAATGAAAGTAGTAGAGAAAACTGATGTTTAAACCATGTTGACAGATGTATTAAACTATATCCCACTCTATATAACTCTATACCCATGTACCCTGTGTTATGAACAGAAAGGAATACATACACTTTCTGTTACACAAATTTAAAGAGCATGTGGTCTGAAACACAAGTATTGGTATGTTTCATTTTATGTATCATGTCACTAGCAAAAGGCTTCTTTCTGCACTTCTCTTGCCTCTTTCTGCATTTCTCTTGCTTCTTTCTGCACCTCTCTTGCTTGTTTCTGCACCTGTTTTGCTTCTTTCTACAGCCCTCTTTCTTCTTTCTGCACATCTCTTGCTTCTTTCTGTACCGCTATTGCATCTTTCTGAACCTCTCTTGCCTCTTTCATCACCTCTCTTGCTTCTTTCTGTACCTCTCTTGCTTCTTTCTATACCTCTCTTGCTTCTTTCTGTACTTCTCTTGCCTCTTTCTGCACTTCTCTTACCTTTTTCTGCTCCTCTCTTGCTTCTTTCTGTACCTCTCTTGCTTCTTTCTGCACCTCTCTTGCCTCTTTCTACACCTCTCTTATCTCTTTCTGCTACTCTCTTGCTTCCTTCTTCACCTCTCTTGCTTCCTTCTGCACTTCTCTTGCTTCTTTCTGTACCTCTCTTGCCTCTTTCTGCACCTCTATTGCCTATTTCTGCACCTCTCTTGCTTGTTTCTGTACCTCTCTTGCTTGTTTCTGCACCTCTCTTGCTTCTTTCTGCACACCTCTTGCTTCTCTCTACTCCTCTCTTGCCTCTTTCATCACTTCTCTTATTTCTTTCTGCACTTCTCTTGCTCCGTTCTGCACCTCTCTTGCTTCTTTTTGCACCTCTCTTGCTTTTTTATGCACCTTTCTTCCCCTTTCTGCTCTTCTCTTGCCTCTTTCTGTACCTCTCTTCCTCTATCTGCACCTTTCTTCCTCACACGCATGCATGCCTTCAGAAACTTGGTGAGACTTACAACAGTGACATGGTTAAGATTGCTGTTTTAAAATTGATAGGCCTAACATTCTGATCAGTCGGTGAATAGTGAAGCTGCAAGAGAAGAGTGAGGTTTAAGACATGTTGGCAGAGGGACTAGTGATTAGGCTACTTCGTATGAGTCTCTGGAAAGATATTCTTGAAGTAGGGCGTATTACTTTAGGTGTCTGCTTTAAATGTGAAGTGCAGTCTGTCAAGTTTAAAGGTCTGCATGCTCTCGTGACTGAGGTATGTGTCTAGTTGTACATGTATTCTTACATGTGTTATGCATCTCAAGATGCCAGTTATAAACCTGGAAGCTTCTCCTACAGGTGGACAAATCTTCTCAGTTCTGCTCTGTCATTCGGTTGCACAGCCAGACATGTCTTACGTATGTAGGTGTTAAAGAGCCCCTCAAATAGACTAATCTTATTCTATACCCTCATCCCATGTTTTATGAGCAGAAAGGAATACATACACCTTCTTGTACACAAATTTAGAGAGCATGCAGTTTGAAACACAGGTATTCTACTATTTGTACGTTTCTTTTTATGTATCATGTCACTAGCAAAGGCATAGACACATACATTGATGCCTTCAGAAACATGGAGAAACTTACAACAGTGACATGGGGAGGATTGCTGTTTTAAATGTGGCTAGGCCTAACATTATGAGCAGTCGGTGAATAGTGAAGCTGCAAGAGAAAATGTTAGTTTAAGACATGTTGTCTGAGGGGTTAGTGATTAGGCCACTTCGTATGAGTCTCAGGAAAGTTATAATTGAAGTAGGCTGTATAAATGTAGGTGTCTACTTGAAATGGGAAGTGCAGTCTGTCAAGTTTAAAGGTCTGCGTGCTCTTGTGACTGAGGTATGTGTCTAGTTGTACATGTATTCTCACATGTGCTATGCATCTGAAGATGCTAGGTTAAAAATCTCCTAGCTTCTCCTATGAAGGAAGTAACCCAATTAGGGCCACCCGGGTCACTAACGACCACCTCTCAGCCTTCCGTACTAAATGAAGAGTCGGTCAGACAGTAGAGAATACAAACCAATAACTGTTTATTCATATACACTCAGAGCAGAGCCCCTTCTGCCCAGTGACTGAGAGTGCTGCAGAGGGAACTGAACTCAACAAGCATAAAGATACATTATGTACGTTTCGTAACTGGGCGAAAACACGCCACAGTGGAATTTTCAAGGCAGGTGCAGTTAAACAGTGTAATTCAATGCTCCTATCTTACACAAAGTATCGTAGTCCAAGGTCGTTCCATCCGGAGGTCGCCACCAGACAAGGGGGAGAAGGCCTTTAGCTAGTGAGAAAGCTATGTGCTAACATGAATGGTATGCTTTTTACTAAAACAGGACACAGAAGAAGAATCGAAACTTACAGGGGAGCATTTTTTCAGAATTGAACTGGATCAGTTTCGTACAGGCTACAATGGCGCCCAAGAAGAAAATGGCATAGCGAATGCTAACTTACATAGAGCACTGCGTAAGCGCAAATGATTTCTATTCTAACAGACCCTCCTTTTAGCATGAGCTAAAACATTTTCTAACATCAACAAGAAGAAACAAAACCTCAAACAGTAATAAAAAATCGCAAAAATTCCCTCATCGATGTTTATCATATCCTCAATATACTTTTGAATCATTATGGCAGCATTGGTGATATGAATCAATATCTTCTTTTTAGGGGTTAGAATAGTGGTACAATAGGAGCAGCAGAAGGGAAGGCACTGAATAAGAGCACAGCAGAGCACCAATATCACAATCAGATAAAACACTATTTCAAGACTCCAGCCCCAGCTGTCAAAGAGAGACCAGCTCCAATCCCCACTTTTCATTCCTTTTACATTTTCAAGAATATCTAAAATGTGTTTGGTAAGATTCTTTTCCATATTCTTGATCCCAACCACACACTGATCGCCCACTACCGCGCATACACCACTACACCTAGCAAGAATAAAATCAACTGCATAACGGGTCTGTTCCAAATAAATTTGCATACTCTCCAACTGAGTGGTGATGTCACGTAAGGCTGCTCCTGTGGTGTTAGATAAAATGTGCAGCTTGCATCCAAAATATTCTCTAGCTTTTTCTTCCCTGGCCATAGAAGAACCACCCAATGTGAAAATAGAGGAAATAATATACTCAAAAGTAATCCCATTACTATAGTTATTGATCTCTAAATCGGTCACTCCCTCACAGAATTATTTTGTTAGAGTCCTTTTAACCCATCGTATATTAGGCTTAGCATATTTACAAGGTACACTCAAAGGCAGCACAATTCCAAGAGCTACATCATCTGTTCCGTTGTGGACATGGAATATGTTCTATTGGACAAAAAGTAAAACCCTGGATGTGCACAGATCGGACTTTCATAATCTACTGCTGCATACCTGGAATTCATTCCAAAAGTACTAGGATCCTCGTCATTCACCAAAGGGATCGTATTTTTATACAGCACTTTCCTGAACAATTTATATAGAGTGAAGTGTCTTTACTATTCACGAGAGGGCAACAAGCAGGATAATAACCAGCCTCCCGGGTAACTATCAATTCCATGTAATGCCAACCCACCAATGTAATATATTGTTTTTCCATATAGAAATTGTCACAATATGTATTGTGATCACAACATGGATAACCCATTCTTAGTGGCTTTCTATGGTATAAACATGGTCCCAGGTAACCAAAACCAAATACTCCTTTCACTTCCATAAATTGGGGTGGCCGAGTATAAGTATAATTCAGAAGTGACAATGGATATGCAGTCCACAGACTAGTAACAGATTGAGTGGGTAACAAGCTGTCCCGTCACCAACAAATCTCTTATATGTCTCCAAAAATACATTACTCAGGCTGTCCTTTTGTTTCTTTTCTGGGGCAAAGTCTTACCCTTACTATGTGAAGGTACAATTTGATCATTTTCCAAAACCCACGACACCCCACACAATATTAGTATCAATAAAACCAAAAGAACAACACATATCATTTTGTTTTTCCATGTCCACATCATTTTATGCTGTGGAACAAGAACCATTGGCTGCTCTTTATCAGCAACCTTTCTACCAAAGGGATGCATAATGGATTTGCAAAGAGGCCAGAATGCAAAGAAAATATACAAGTTCCCAGTGTTCATCAGTGCCTCACTGGTACAGGCTCCTATTGTCCATCAAAAAGTTGGCACTCTTGAGCATCGGCGGTGGAGCTTGCTCTGTCCTAAGCTCTTTTAACCTATCCGATGCCGATAAAGATGGTATACCTGAAGGGTATACTTCTAGTCTCCCAAGCTAATATTCAGAGAATAAAAGCTAATTGAGTACAAAATCCTCCACTAATTTTCAATTAATTCCGTTGGTACTATGACTGAGTACTACCTATCTTATACAGTCCATCCCTAATCTTTCTTCTCCTTGGACTCAGTATCCCTCAGCCGAGGGCGCAAATTGTACCTGGTAGCTCCAGGCACCATGTGATTAATGAACAAAGGCTCCTGAATAGCTCAAATCTCTGGGGGAACAGCCTCATTCAAAACATCATCATTCTCCTTATCGGTCTGGGTCCAGATCAGCTGGGCGTCGCTGAAGGGAACAAAGCTGGGCACCTGTTCACACTCTGAGTCACCCACGCCCTCCTTGACCCACTGATCGTATGGTAACGGCAAAGGAATCTTCCTGTAATGGGTGGCATGCACCCAGTTCGGCATGCACCCAGTTCTTTTAACCAGCAACCTTTACAGCTGTCCGCATCACCAACATAACCTGCTCAGGACCCATCCAGTGCGGCTCCAAACTTTTCTTTTGCTGGAAATTCCAGAGGAGAATGTAGTCACCAGACTTAATGTCGTGGCCGGGTCCCTCTTGTATAGGAGGTAGGGACTCCAGCACCCGTTGGTGAATAGAACATGAACTTTCGGTTAACTGGCCAAGATAATCAAGCAACACAGGATATTCGATATCGGAATATTTACGAGGGCGTGGGACGCCCTGGACATTTGCCGGGCATCCAAACACGACCTCATAAGGTGACAATCCTGTTCTAGAATGGGCTGTCGTTCTTGTTGACAAGAGAGCTAACGGTAAAGCATCTGGCCATTTTAACCCTGTTGTCTCTTGAATTTTTGCCAATTTCAGTTTGAGAGTACCATTGTACTTCTCAACAAGGCCAGCTGACTGGGGGTGATTGGCAGCGTGAAATTTCTGCTGAACATGCAACCCTTCACAAATCAATTTAATCACTTTCCCATTAAAATGACTTCCATTGTCACTCCAAATAACTCGGGGCAAGCCGAAACAAGGAAAGAACTCTTTAAGGAGTACCTTTGCAGTCGTAATGGCTGTATTATCTTTAGTGGGGTAGGCCTCAACCCATTTACTGAACGCACATACAACTAAGCCTGGGAAGAGTTTGCGGAGTTCCTTAAGAAGTGCAAAAAAAACTCTGCTGCGCTATGCAGAGCTCCGCAAGCAGTGGAGTGCATTAGATAAATGCTGTTCACGATGATTTTCAGTGCCAGATGCTTGTCCGCACTGTGCAATCATTGCAAATGGCACCATGCACAGTGCAAGTGGGTGCTGCTTCTTTTCTGCTGCTCGAGTAGATTTTTACTCGAGCGGCAGCTTTCTCAACGCGAATGGACAGTTTCTCAATGCGAGTAGTCACGAGCATACGCAACCACTTGCAATGTGAAATCTGACCGCCCGTGTTGAGAAATCTCGCCAGGAGGTTGATTTTCCATGCTCGCGATCGCCAACTTGAAGTTGACGATCGCTAACGGGGAAAAATCTCGCCGGGATGTTGACGAACGCGAGCAAGGAAAAAACCTCCGCTCCGCTGTGCGGAGCTGAGTTTTTTGGAACTCCGTGAGCTCCACGTAACATGGAGTGCGGAAAACTTTGCAAACTCCGCGAGTGGAGTGGAGCTCAACGCCCAGACTTACATACAACCACCAAAACATACTTAAGATTATTGCATCTCTCTAATTCGATGTAGTCCATTTGAAGAACTTCAATAGGAAAAGTGGGTGGTGCAAAATTACCAGGTGGTGTAGGGGTACCCTTCCCTGGATTATGCATCATACAGACCATACAATATTTCACCAAATGCGCTGCTGTCTTAGAAATCATTATGCCACACAGGGGCTAACAATTTGCAAATGCCTTTTGCACTAATATGAGCTGGACCATGTGCCATAGTAACCACAGGAAGTACATATGCATCGGGCAGCATCCATTTCTGTTGCCCCAATTTATCAATCCAAAACCCTTCCTCATTCTACTGTGCTGTACTCTCCTGACATTGCGCCAATTCCTCTATCGTGGCTTCACTCTGTATCTCCTTTACACTCTCAAGAGTATTTTCAAACATGACAACTTTAGGAACCCACCTAGCTGGACCTGCAACAAACATGCGTTTCATCCTACTTCGGGCCGTTTCGTTAGCTACCTGATCTGCAAAAGCATTTCCTCCACCCACATCATCTGTGACTTTTTTATGGGCACTGCACTTGATGATTGCCAATTTCTTGGGGAGTGTTAAAGCAGACAAAAGCCACAAAATAAGATGCCCATGCTGAATCTTGGTACCATGGGAGGTAAGAAACCCTCTCTCTGCCCAAAGCCGCCCAAAATTATGCTCAACCCCGAATGCGTACTGGCTGTCAGTATAAATATTCACAACTAACCCTTCACTCAATTTGCAAGCTCGAATAAGGGCAGCAAGCTCAGAAGCTTGAGCGGACTGATAGGGAACCTGTGATGTCTCTACCACTGTCCGCAACCTAGTGATAGCATAAGCTGCAGTGGTGGTGCCATCTGGTAATTTAAAACAAGAGTCAACAACATATAGTTCTCCCTGATGGTCAGATAAGGGAACATCAGTCAGGTCTACCCATCCTCTCGTTTCTTCCTCTGTACAGAAAATACAGTCATGTTTATCGACTGCATCATTCTCAGAAGGGAGGGGTAGTAGCGTGGCTGGATTCACTGTGGCACATCTTTTGATTGTAATATGCTTAGCAAACAATGTCAATTTATAGCCAGTAAGACGTGCACTGGTGAGGTGCCTTGTCTTCGTCTTATTCAAAAGTGTATCCACAGCATGGGGTACCATAACTGTGAGGTCTGTACCAAGTACGAGTCCAGCCGATTGCCTGATTGAAGTGGCCACAGCCGCGACCGCTCTCAGGCAACTCGGGAGGGCCCTAGCAATAGGGTCAAGCACAGCAGAAAAATAAGCACAAAGCCTCTGTTTATCCCCAAATATGTGTGTTAGGACAGAAAGTGCGCAGCCAGCCATCTGATGGACATAGAGCACAAACAGTTTGTTATAATTGGGTGTGCCAAGAACAGGAGGCAAAGAAAGAGCAGTTTTTAGTTGCTCAAAAGACTGCTGGCATTCTAGCATCCAAGACAAAGGCTCATGTACTGCTTTGATTGTTAATGCAAGCAAAGGTTTGATTAGTAGCAAGTAATTTGGGATCCACTGGCGACAGTAGGAAGTAATACCTATATACCTGAGTTTGTACAATGGGCATTTTAACAATGGTACTGATACGCTCAGGGGTCAGCCTCCTACCCTCCTTTGATAGTAGGTGACCTAAGTAGGTGACCTCCTGTCAACAATACTGAAATTTGGAAAGACAAACCTTATGACCATGATGTGCCAAATGCAAAAGCAATTGCACCGTACTGTATTTGCAACCCTGTTCCGTATCAGAAGCAATCAATAGGTCATCAACATATTGCACCAATACATTACCTGGAGGAAGCAACAGTGAATTCAATTGACTTTTTGATGCCTGACTATAGAAACTAGCACTATCCGTATAGCCTTGAGGAGCGCAACAGAATCTAAAGCTTCTGCCGGCCAGTGTAAATCCAAATAAATACCTACTGTTTCTGTGAATAGAAATACTAAAAAATGTATTTTTCAAATCAATAACAGAAAAGAATTTAGCAGTGGATGGAGTCATAGTTAAGAGCATAGTGATATCAGGAACCACCGGAAACTGTTAAACTACAATTTTATTAACCTCTCGCAAATCAATCACAAAGTGATAAACATCATCAAGAACATCAGAAGAACCCGAAGGTGTCCTCTTAAGAACAGGAAGAATAGTGCTTTTACAAATATTGGCAGACATTTCCTCAACCACTCCCTTTTGTATCAAATCCTGAATAATCTGGAGAAGAGCCCATTCTCCTGCCTGCGGTATTTTATATTGAGGAATGCGGGGTAGAATAGCATTATCCTTAACTTGTATAGAAACCGGTGGTATATGTAACAAACCCACGTCTGTATCACCTGTGGCCCATAGCGTAGGTGGTATCTGAGCAAATTCAGGTAGAAGGGGCGCATCCTGAGATAAACACTACTTAATACTCACATCTGGACCCATAGTAATATAGACATCGGCAGGGGAACAATAAATAGTAACATGTAATTTCTTCAACATATCCAAACCCATCAAATTTTTACCCAATTAGATATTAATGAAAAACCTACCGAAACATTATTGTGGCCAGACAGAGCCACCCCGGAGACCATAGTTTGAGAAACAGAACACTTTGTTGCACCTGTATCCACCAAAAATTCCTTAGTCGAGCCTTGCAAATCCGCTGTGACATAAGAACCACGCTGATCCACAGGTATTTGAACTGGTCCCTCACTCTGTCCCTGGCTGTGCTAACTATAAGACATACCTGTCACATCATCCATGTCATAATCATCATGATAATACTGTCCATCTCTTGGGTAATCAAAATAATTATTGTCAGATCGGCCCACAGAAGTCGCAGTATTCTGATTTCTGTCAGTCCCACGGCCTCTACCACCAGAACCTCGTCCTCTAGGGGACGAAATCTTCTGTAAAAGCACCGGACACTGGCTGCGCCAATGTCCTTCTTCCTTACGATATGCACACTGATTCTGCCCTAAAGGTGTAGTTGAAGGCTGCCCAGTATGCAGAAGTTGTCTAGAGGGACCTCCTCCTCCCCTACTATTACCCATAAATGCTTGTTGCAGCAACACCTTCGTCTTTAAATCCTTATGCTTCTTATCAGTTTTATCTTTTTCCTCCTGATCTCAATGTTCATAATATTGGGCTATATTCAAAATAACAGAGGAGAAGACATAGACCAAAGTACTCTCAGACGCCTTTAAATGAGTTATTATTTCAGGAAGAAGGTTAGTAACTAACCTGTCTACAAACAATCAAACTCCTCCCTCAGTGAACATATCCTGCCCACTATAATCCAAGAACGTGTCCTCAAAGCGAGTAAAGAAATCAGACACACTCTCATCCTTCTTCTGTCGACAAGCTGCCAATCGATCCCAACTTACCTTCTTAGGTGGAATAAGAGTGTGCATATATGTAATAATACGACCAGTAAAAGCAAGTATCTCAGCGCGGGGTTTATCACCTGGCTCCCTCTCCTGATCCCATCCTTTAATCACATCCCATTTACTGCCCAATTCTGCAACATAATCTTGAGTATGAACCTGTCTCCAAATATCAACCGGAACAAGAAGACCGAAAAACATTTCAATATCAGCAAGAGTCATAACAGTAGAAGAGGCAGCCTCCGTTAATTCTTTATAATAAGCTGTAGGATTCGTCCTAGGATCAGGCAACGTAGCCTTAGGGGCTAAAACTTCACTTCTTTTCCACAGAGTATAAACCCATGGCTCCTGAAAACAGGCAGCTACAGCTGGTCTAGTGACATTACCAAGCCAGTCTGTTAACTCAGGTGGTAAACAATCTAAATATCGAGTTGTTAATGTCGACTAGCACAAATATCGAGTTTAGAATATCGTCTGCCAAAAATATCGACAGTCAGAATATCGTGGACAAGAATATCGAGTCTAAGGTAAGTAATATCGTTTTTAAAAATATCGAAGTTATTAATATTGTTTGCAAAAATATAGTTGTTAAAAATATCGTTGTTTTAGTTAGTGTTATGTATTTTAGTGTGTATTTTAAATGCATGTGCTCTATTTTTTTGTCTAAGTATTGCATTTATTTTTTATGTATGTGTTAAATTTTTAAAAGTCATAAAAAAAAATGTAATTACATTCTGCGTTTTAGTTCTGTAGCGGGTTGTGGGTTATAGGGAATAGGGTGGGAAGTAATTTGAATATAATTAATTGAATATTAATTTTATTTGAATTACATTTTTGCGTTTTAGTTCTGTAGCGGGTTGTGGGTTTATTGGGGAATAGGGTGGGAAGTAATTTAAATATAATACATTGAATATACATTTTTAGTTATTAGTATTTATTTTAATTTTATTTTATAGTGTTAATTATGGTAATTAATTAATTAGTAATTAATTAATAATTGGCTGTTCATTTTCATTGATTAATTAATTGGTAAATATGTTAATTGTGTAATTTTTTTAGGAGTGGGTTGTGGGTTTATAGGGGAATAAGGTGGGAAGTAATTTGAATATAATTAATTGAATATTAAATTTTTTTAATTACATTTTTGAGTTTTAGTTCCGTAGCGGGTTGTGGGTTTATAGGGAATAGGGTGAAAAGTAATTTGAATATAATTTATTGAATATTAATTTTATTTGAATTACATTTTACGTTTTAGTTCTGTAGCGGGTTGTGGGTTTATTGGGGAATAGGGTGGGAAGTAATTTAAATATAATAAATTGAATATTAATTTTTAGTTATTAGTATTTATTTTAATTTTATTTGATAGTGTTAATTATGGTAATTAATTAATTATTAATTAATTAATAATTGGCTGTTAATTTTTATTGATTAATTAATAGGTAAATATGTTAATTGTGTAATTTTTTTAGGAGCGGGTTGTGGGTTTATAGGGGAATAGGGTGGGAAGTAATTTAATTATAATTAAATTAATATTTTTAAGTAATTCATATTTATTTAATTAATATTTTATACTGTTAATTGTGGGGAATCATTTATAATTAAATATTTAGTTATTCATTATTATCAATTAATTGGTAAATATGTTAATTGTGTCATTTGTTTTAGGAGTGGGTTGTGGGTTGATAGGGGAATAGGGTGGGAAGTAATTTAATTTTAATACATTTATTAATATTTAATATGTAATATATATTATTTATGATTTTATAGTGTTTGAGTTAATTTATTAATACATAATTATGTTTTGATTGTTAATTGTTATTATTTAATTAATCAATTGTTAAATAATTATGTTAATTCTGTAATTTTTTACCCCTCCGCTATCCAACACTTAACCTACTGTTGCACTAATTGGAGTGGGAATAGTAAATTATTCCCCTCCGCTATCCAACACATTCCCTACTGTTGCACTTGCTGGAGTGGGAATAGTAATTTTTACCCCTCCGCTATCCAACACTTTCCCTACTGTTGCACTCACTGGAGTGGGAATAGTAATTTTTACCCCTATGCTATCCAACACTTTCCCTACTGTTGCACTCATTGGAGTGGGAATAGTAAATTATTCCCCTATGTTATTGAATACTTTCCCTACTGTTGCATTCACTGGAGTGGGAATAGTAAATTATTCCCCTCCGCTATCCAACACTTTCCCTACTGTTGCTCTCACTGGAGTGGGAATAGTAGTTTTTACCCTTACTCTATCCCACACATTCCCTACTGTTACACTCGCTGGAGTGGGAATAGTAATTTTTTCTCCTCCGCTATCCAACACTTTCCCTACTGTTGCACTTAGTGGAGTCGAATAGTAATTTTTACCCATCCGCTATCCAACACTTTCCCTACTGTTGCATTAACTGGCGTGGGAATACTAATTTTTAACCCCCTCGCTATCCAACACTTTCCCTACTGTTGCACTAACTGGAGTGGGAAAAGTAATTTGTAGTCCTCCGCTATCCAACACTTTCCCTACTGTTGCAGTTAATGGAGTGCAAATTGTAAGTTTAAAAATTAATAGATATTTTAATGTTTTAATTTCTAATAATAATGTTTTTTGATTATATTTTATGTTATAGGTGTATGTATATATATATATATATATATATATATATATATTTATTTTTAATTTCATATATATTTATAACATTTTAAAATAAATTATAATTATTAGTTTATTAATTTTTTAAAGTAAATATATGTATATATATTACATTTTATATATGTATGTTTACATTTTTAAAATTACATTGATTTCTTATATTTGTTAAAATGCACATTATATCTAAATATTTTTTTAAGTTAATTTTATTTTATTTATTTAACATAATTTTTTATATATTTATTTTCTCGATATTTTGGTACTTACCATTATAAGTATAGGATGTCGATATTCTTGACAACGATATTTTTGTCATGATATTTTTGTAGCTCGATATTGTGGTCGTCGATATTCTGTCAGTTATTCAACTCAGGTATCACTGGATGATATATTGGATGGCCCTCACGCATAGGGAACTGAGTAATTTAAGTGGGACTCTTTTCATACAACCGGACTCTGTAAAAAACTATAGTATGAATATTCGCAAGCACCTGTCCTGGGGCTAAATAAGCTACTTAAACACGGTCCTTAATATCAAATAACGCTTGTGGAGCCTCTATTTTCATGTGTGTGCGCAAAAGGTCAATCAATGTAGTGGACATTTGCTGAAGAACGTGCTGCTGTAAAAAAGGCTCAAACTCACGCACAGCCTGCCAAATGTCCTCAGCCCCATAAATCGGATTACTAGCCCACTTCATAGCCTGTCTGGCTAATACCTCCTTCCCATCTTTTTTAGCTCTCCATAAATCATCCAGAACTAAATCATGCAGCAAATTTTTCAGAGCCCGCCGTATTTTTGGTGCTCCAATTACCCGGCCCAGGTTAGACCTATCCTTAACAGGATCAAGCAAAACATTAAAATCACCCCCTACCAATAGGGGAGGGGATACTAATAACAATTTATCCTGCATTTTATAGATATGGGAAGGGTCATCTACATTAGGACCATAGTATGAGGAGCAACTTAACTCTAACCCCCGAAATCCATCTGGGCTATTATCCAGCGCCCTGTCTGATCCGTCTGAACATTTTTGATACTACAGGAGTCCCTTTTTAATAACTATTGCTACCCCTTTACTAGCAATTAATTGCTGTGAGGAACAAAAACTATCTATCCATGAAATTTTAGAAAAAATCGAATGAAATTCTATATGGGTCAAATGTGTCTCTTGTAGCAAAAAGACCTGGGCTGGTGAAAGTTCTAAATATTTAAGTATCATCCTCTGTCTACGGGGGCACCTTAAGCCATTCACATTCCATGAAATAAAACAGAGTTTACTGTTTCTGTCGGAATTCCCTGCCATCATCTAAGGTGTCCCGACTCCCCCACCTTACGACTTTCTCCAGACATAAATAAGATGAGGATTACAATTTTTTTATATTTTCTCCCATCTGCTCCCCACCCTGTGACCCTCTCCTCCCACCCAACCTCCCCCGTGCCCCACTACTCCCTGAGGAACCCTCCCTTCCAATAGGCTAAGCCTATTCGGTCAGCACTCCCTCGGGTAACATTTAACAATAGCTTAATAATACCACACTGGGAACCATATACTAAAGCACGCTTAGCCTCTTGGCCTTTCGGGCTCTATTTCCCTCCTAATCTCCCCTCCTGATCTTTTTAATTTTAATTATTAGGGCATCTACTTCATCAGTTGATCGAACCATGTGCATATGATTATTCCACATCACACGCAATGTGGCTGGAAATCTCAATTGAGCCTTAGCACCAAGACCATTCAATTCATCTAACCTCTTCCCGAGTTCCCATTGCCTCGTTGCCGTGATATGAGAAATATCAGACCTGATGGAAAAGGCAAAAGGGTTAGAGTCCGACAGCGTAGAAGTAATCAAACCTTCTTTAAGAGCAGTAGTAAGAATCAGTTCCTTCACAGTATAGGACAAAAAGTTCACCAAAATTTTCCGTGGCTTTTGTCTCCCTGGTTTCCTCCTAAAGGGGTCCCGATGTACTCTTTGGATCTCATGAACTAAATCAATATCAGGAAAATTCCTTAATATTGTCCCTTTTAACAGGGAGACCACAAACCCCTTTATATCTGTCCCCTCAAGGTCTTCCGGAATATTCAGGAGCTTCAGATTATTTTTCCTTGAGTGGTTTTCCAGCCTCTCTAGGTCGTCCTTTAAATCCTTATTTTGGGCCGCTAAGTTCCTCAATTCATCCGAATTTGTTTGGATTGCCTCTTTTATTTTGGGATCTCAGTCTCAATTGCGTCAGTCCTTATAGTGACTTCCTCCAATTTCTGAGCTAGGACCTCACCACGACAATTTTATAGCAGACTGATTCGCCTCCGAGACAGCAAACCTATTAGCTAGCTCAGCTTGATTGGTCTCAGATATTTTAAACCTATTGACCATCTCTTCTTTCATAATCGTTAATATCTCAACTAATGAATGATTTGGAGGGGCAATATCTCATCTTCCCCCAATGTATGGGAAGAAATGTTATTACTAGTCCGAAGTTGAAAGACCTGATCTGGCACCTGCTCTTGTTCTGCAGCCGACTCAATCCCCTGGTCCTGCCCTTCTTGAACATTTAAGATAGAATATCTGTTGGAGATGCTCACCAATGGATGTATTTCATTCTCCACTCCTGTTGTGTCTCCCGAAGAGATAGGGGGTCGTTTAGTGTCATTATCCTTCTCCTTAGAGGCAATTACCGAGGCCACCATCTTTTTATCTTGATGTGATGGATTTTTAGCTTAACTTTAAGCTCCGAAGGAGTCGTTTTTGGGTCCCAATATCCATATTGCTAACTCGATCCACACTGCAATCCTGGACCTGTATTTCCTCTCTTACTGAACTGCCCTGGGTGGAACCCACAGGACTCCACCATTAGACATGACCCCTGATTTCCCACTTTCAAGGATATTAAATGTGGGAGTAGACACAGAGATAACCCGGTAATAGGATTTCAAAGATGGGGTAATTTTCGGTTTTTGGGAAGTCTCTTACTCCCTCCTCTACTCTTGTTGACCCCTCTCCCTTTACTGGCAATCCCGCTATTCGATGTGGCCCCTATCTGTTTAGACTGTTTTTTATTAATTTTGTTTCAGAAATAGGGGGAGAGATCTGGGAAGAGAAAATGGGCTGTGTGATGATCGTATTTGCGGATAAATGAGCCACTCTAGCCCTCAAGGTATATCTAGACAACTTTGGGGAGAGGAGCCCTTATTAAGTTCCCCTGTCTCCATACGGCAAGAGGTGCCCCCTCCTTACCTGAAGCCCAAGGGATAGAACTTATAGACCCAAGTTTCACAAGAAACTTTCCTGCTCTTATATTCCCAACAGAGCGCAGTTTTTCTCCTGGATGCTATCACCATAGAAAAGTCCACCATATATTCTCAAGCTCACCTTGCATTCGGGAGGGCAGCAAGGGGATAAGCTGGAATAACTAACTATGGCCGAGGGCTGTTTAACAAACACTCGGCGCTCTGTCCGCCATTCCTCCTCAGCCTCCTCCAGCTCCACTACATTGAGCCTTTTTCCCTCACAGGTCGTAGAGACCTCGTATACTTTGAAGCAGGTGCTGACTCTGCCCCCAATGACCCGGTACAGCAGGGAGGCTGCGTCTCGCCGTCTCTTTCCCCACGCCGCCTCTCTCCACTTCCAATGCTTCCAATGCTGCGCCTTCCACCCGTCGCCGCAGGGAACCGCGTCCTCTGACCCGCGGACACCGCTGGAACCGGGAAACGGACTCAGCCGCATAGGAGCTACACCGGAGGGTAAGTAGAGGGAATTTCTGCCTCTATTGCTCGGTCACATCACCATCGGCATAGGTCCCAATCAAGAAGAAAATACCCGAGGGAGCGTGGCCGCGACCGTTTAGCTTACGGCCGCCATGTTCCTCCCTCCAGTGACTCCGACCCAATGAAAAGGATGGGCGGGGCTTCAAGTCGATGGGCGGGGCTTCACGTCTATGGGCGGGGCTTCAAGCTAAAAAAGGTGATCTGCAAGGATACACTTTCTATAGCAAAAAATATCACCATGCCTCCAGAATTGATTATATCCTGGTTAGTAGAGATGTAGTTGGTAATATGCCCGAGATAAAGGTATTACCTAGTCATCTCTCAGATCATGCTCAGTTTTATTTACATACTTTAAAAAGGGAGCACCTTACAAACCAGATGGACATTGAGCAGAGCGATGTTGGTAGATTTTGAAATAATTCAATCTATTAAAACATTGTCAAAAGAATATTTTATCTTGAACATCGGCTCTGCACCCATGGAATATGTATGGGATGCGTTTAATGCGAGTTTGAGAGGGTGGTTACACGGTCTGATTCGTCAAAAAATAGGGCTAGAGCATAGGAGTTGCGTGTTAAAGAGAAGAAGATTTTAGAATTAGAAGTAGAAGTAGAAAGGAATAGTTTGGGACAGATGGGTGATGATAGAGAGGCACAAATTCAGATGACCTTGGATGGGGTCAGACAGGAAGTTAGAACCTTATTAGATCAGAAGTGTAGGGCACAATGGCACACTCGAAATATGCAGCATTTTGAGTATGGGGAAAAGGCCGGGGCCTTGTTGGCATGGAAGGCCAGGGTTGATAGATCAAGAAATAATATTAATGAATTAATAATTAATAATAATGGAGATAGATCTAGTAATATAGAAGATATACAAAATTGTCTTCTAAATCTTTTTCGGGTCTGTATAGGGAAAGTCTGGTCCCTACTAAAGATAAAATACAATCCTGGCTAGCGAGTAAACATTTGCCTATGTTAAACGAGGATAGCCGGACCCTTCTTGATGCACCGATCTCTGTAGAAGAGATTAGGGACATAATTCAGAAATCAAAGAAAAATAAAGCTTCTGGGTTAGATGCCCTCCCAAATGAAGTGTATAAATTAATGTCGGATGAAGTGGTTCCGGTAATGGAAACTTTATTTAACTCAGTCTACAGATCTGGGGTGAGATCCCGAGTTCCTGGAAGGAAGCCACTATTGTTCTGATATTGAAGCCAGGGAAGGACCCACAAGTAGCTGATTCTTATCGCCCGATCTCCCTGCTGAATGCAGATTATAAGTTTTTATGGGTATTTTGGCAGGGAGGCTTGCTAAGTTAATTTCTAGTCTGGTCAATATTGACCAGAAGGGCTTTATAGCCGGGAGGTATATTCAGGAACAAACTCAATTATTAATCGGGAACATCGACCTGGCTGTTGTAAGATCTGATCCTTTGGCAGTAGTAGCCTTGGACGCGGCCAAGGCTTTCGATAGAGTTTGTTGGAATTACCTTTGGGAGCTATTAGAGAGAATGAGCTTTGGCCCCTCTTTCGTACAAATATTGAAGAAATGTTATCTAGGAGCGTCAGCAAAGATCTTGTTGAATGGTATGCTGACTAGAAGTTTTAATATAGAGAGGGGGACCAGGCAAGGATGTCCTCTCTCACCCTTGTTATTCAACATATATATAGAGCCCTTGGCGCAAGCTATTAGAATGGATGAGTCAATTCATCCATTTAGATCCTAAACATATCAGTGTAAGATTGCATTATATGCAGATGACATTATTATTTACACTAGTGATCCTGAGGCGTCTATTCCACGGCTGGAAGCTCTCTCTGTAGAATTTGGTTCAATATCTGGATATCTAGCCAACTCTTCCAAAACAGAAGTAATGTGTTGGAATATCGACTATTTGGGTGGTCCTATCAGCAAGGAATTTAAATATTTGGGTATCAAAATCGTCAATGATATAGCTAAAATTCCGTTACTTAATCTGGAGAAAGTTACAAAGGAAATTGACCAACTTCTCGCTAGGTGGGGAACCTCCCTTTGACGATCTATGGGAGGGTCAATCTGGTGAAGATGATTGTTCTTCCCAAAGTAACTTATCTGTTTAATGCCATTCCTTTGACTTTTCCTAATAAGAACATCGGTAAAATACAGGGGAAAATTGGGAGTTTTATTTGGGGCAATAAAGGAGCCAGAATGTCATGGAAGAAGTTGAGGAGGAGGTTGAACAAAGGAGGATTGGCCCTACCAGATATTAGTTGTTATTTAATTGCTTTTCAGTTTAAAGGTATTAGGATGCTGCTTTCGAACCCGGATGAGAAATCTTGGGGCAGACTTTTAGGGGAGATGGTTTTGGCTGAAGGAGGGAGTGGAGGAGGGGTTTTCTCTATAAGTTTGGTGCTCCAAAGTACTTCAAGCGGGTACGCCTCAAGGTTTTAAAATCAGCCTTGGAAACTTGGTATAAGGCTAGACGAAGATGGGGGTTGGGTTATTTTTCCGATTTTGCCCCTATTTGGGAATCCCCGGCACCCCCTGTCTTCAAGATAGTTTAGCAACTACAATTAAACATGCAGGTATGGTTGTATGGCATGATTTAAAGGATGAAGACGGGATTCTTCCTTGGGAAGTATTAAGAACAAAGATAGGTCCTGCCTTCTCAAAGTTTAAGTTTATACAACTTAGATCATGGTATGAGGCAGAGAAGAGTGAATCTAGGGGAGAATGGGAATTAGAGAGTGCATTACAAAATGTTCAACCAAAAAAAAGAAATATCTATGTGGTACTCGAATCTTCTCCGAGCAGAGGACTTGGACATTCCACCACAATCATCGGTTTGGAAACACACCCCTCTTGAGTCTGTTGCTGAAGCTGTTCTTGAGCTTTCATTAAAAGGATGTATAAGACTATAAAATCAGCTAGTTTAAAGAAGAATCATTTCTTTGTAACAAATAGGTTGTATTACACCCCAGCTAAAATAGCCAAGTTTGCCCCTTCACCTCCCCGAAATGTCCTAGGTGCAGATTACCTCTAGCGGATGATATACATGTCTTCTTTGAGTGTTTGGAATTAGGATCTTTCTGGAAGGAGGTGGGAGACTCTCTATCAGATATTTTTGAGACCAGTATAGAGGTTAATCTTCAGCTGGTGTTTTTTGGGGGTAATGATGTATCCGACTCTTTTCTATCACAGTCGGATAAGGGGCTGTTGTTATATCTGATTCTCTTAGCACAAAGAGAACTATGCATTAAGTGGAAAGATCCCATTCCCCCAAATAGGGAAGACTGGCTGAAAGCCTCGTTTACCATGGCGAGATTAGAGCAAGAAGGGAATGGAGAAACCCTATTCAACATCTGGCAGCCTCTAGTAAAATGGGGTAGAGAATTGAGGCTAATTCTTCCGATGTGAAGCATCCGATAGTATACCATTGTAGTTTCCCTCCTCTTCTTCTTTTTTTTTTCCACAAACTGGGTCCTATGATTATACCAAGCCCCTACAAATCAGGGCCGGTCAGGTTAACCTAGACTGGAGCAGTTAGCCGTAGGCTCCCCAGTTAGAAGATATGACGGCTTTTTAAAATACCTCCTTCCCATCTTCTCTTACTCCAGAGCGCAACAACGGACCCATCCGGTCCCTGAATTTCATTCAATCCCTTTCCTTGAACCCTCGTTCTGGCGTCTCAGCAGGCAAAAGTGTCGGAGGATGAAAAACCAGAGAAGGAGAAGCAACAGAAGTAGCAGGTACAATAGTAGTTGACGTTTGCACTGGAGGAGAAAGAGCGGAGGACACAGGAGTTGAAAAGGTAGATGTACTAGAGGTCACAGTCAGCAAAGACGGCAAAGACAAAGAAGGAGCAGGGGGTGCGGTAGCCGAAGCCGTCGAAGTAACAGCCGTAGATACAGAAACGGCCACAGCAGATGAAACAGGCTGCAGTGACTGTAAATGTACAGTGGGATGTATCCTCTGCAGGGCATAAGGAGGCTGGGGTCGGGTATCTAACAACTCCTCTAAAAAAGTATCATTTTCTTCTTTGGCCAAATAAGACTTGTGAAGAGAAGACGAAATACACTGTTGCGAGGAATATATATTTAAGATATTTATTGGCTGGTACAGAGAGCCGTCCAGACTGGCAGCATCCAAGGCACAAGCAGCAACTGCCACAAAAGAAACACTTGTGGCAAGAAGGACTAGTCAACATTCCAGATGACATCATACACAAGACTCTGCCAGCATCACCACAACTTGTCAATATGCAACTGAAATCTCCTATCTTCACATTCAATTTATGACTCCTGTTTTTCCCTATCATATGCCACAGCTTTCTGTGTCAATGTTTGCATTTTACCTTTCCGTGCGTCCCTCTCCATCTTTAACCGCCTCTGTCTGGCCTCCTTCTGCCAAGTCCTGAGGGAGTCGAACATTGACTGCCTACTTCGTCTCTTAAATACCTGTTCCTGTAAAAACCCAATCTTTTGTTCATCAAAGGTGCCTGTCAAAGGCCACTGCAACTCAGCATTGTCCCTCTTATATTTGTGCCATGGTGTACTAAACATAATACGGCCAAGACCATGTTTCACATTCATATCAAAATTAGGGCTGCCTTCAGGAGGCACAGGCTGAGCTTCTTCTAATCGAGCATCTGCAGAACAACAACGACAACACAAATTCCAAAGTTTGCTTAGGCCAGGCATTTTGAAAGAAAAACGAAATTGTTAGTTTTACCTGGCAAAATATTTGCAAATACTTTTTATCAAAAAAGTCCTTAGACTGTACCAAACGCAAACCCAAATGGTACCATATCCACAAAGAACCAAAACAAACTCACCTGATATCAGTAATTCAACGAACCAGTTCTCCACTGCCGACTCTTCAGACCAACCGGTCAGATCCAAGGGTTTCGCTGTTCAGGACTCAAGTTGGGATGACCACTGGGCGATGCACCATCCAGAGGGACGGAAGAAGCAGCTGCGAGTGACAAACACTCTTCGTGCAGGGATCCCTGAGCTGTCATTCCGACCCGACGATGTCCTCAGGCCTCCCCTCCTTCTGCGGAAAGAGGATGGATCAATAACCTGAAGGAGTCCCTGTTCCGGCACCAACCGAAGGCAGTAACCCATTTAGGGCCACCCGGGTCACCAACGACCACCTCTCAGCCTTCCGTACTAAATGAGGAGGCGGTCAGGCAGTAGAGAATACAAACCAATAACTGTTTATTCATATACACTCTGAGCAAAGCCCCATCTGCCCAGTCGCTGAGAGTGCTGCAGAGGAAACTGAAATCAACAAGCATAAAGATACATTATGTACATTTCGTAACTGGGCGAAAACACGCCCACAGTGGAATTTTCCAGGCAAGTGCTGTTAAACAATGTAATACAGAAAGAATGGTTTCAGTGCTCCTATCTTACACAAAGTATCGTAGTCCAAGGTCGTTCCATCTGGAGCCCGCCACCAGACAAGGGGGAGAAGGCCTCTATATAGTGAGAAAGCTATGTGCTAACATGAACGGTATGCTTATAACTGAAACAGGACACAGAGGAAGAATCGAAACTTACAGGGGAGCATTTCTCGGAAATGAACTGGATCAGCTTCAAACAGCCTACAATGGCATCCAAGAAGAAAATGGTGTAGCGAATGCTAACTTACATAGAGCACTGCGTAAGCGTAAACGATTTCTACTCTAACACCTACAGGTGGAGAAATCTTCTCAGTTCTGCTCTGTATTTTTTCACACAGGCAGACATGTCTTACATATGTAGGTGTTAAAGAGCCTCTCATATAGACTATTCACTACCCATGTGCAATGTTTTATGAGCAGAAAGGAATTCATACACTTACATGTACACAAATTTAGAGAGCATGCGGTCTGAAACACAAGTATTAAACTATTTGTATGTTTCTTTTTATGTATCATGTCACTAGCAAAAGGCACAGACACATGCATGAATTCTTCTTTCTGTACTTCTCTTGTCTCTTTCTGCACCTCTGTTGCTTCTTTCTGCACCTCTATTGCTTCTTTCTGCAATTCTCTTGCCTCTTTCTGCACATCTTCCTCTTTCTGCACCTCTCTTCTACTTTCTGTACCTCTCTTGCTTGTTTCTGTACCTCTCCTGCTTGATTCTGCACCTTTCTTGCTTCTTTTTCCACCTATCTTGCTTCTTTCATCACTTCTCTTACTTCCTTCTGTACCTCTATTGCTTCTTTCTGCACCTTTCTTCTTCTTTCTGCACCTCTCTTGCCTCTTCCTTCACCTCTCTCTCTTCTTTCTGCACCTCTCTTGCTTCTTTCTGCATCTCTCTTGCTTCTATCTCCACTACTCTTGCTTCTTTCTGTGCCTCTTTTGCTTTTGTCTGCATATCCCTTGATTCTTTCTGAACTTCTCTTGCTTCTTTATTCATTTCTCTTGCTCCCTTCTGCACCTTTCTTCCTCTTTCTGCACTTCTCTTGCCTCTTTCTGCATAACTTTTGCCTTCTTCTGCACCTTTCTTGCTTATTTCTGCACCACTCTTGCCTCTTTCATCACTTCTCTTGCCTCTTTCTGCTCCTCTCTTACCTATTTATGCTCCTCTCTTGCTTCTTTCTGTACTTCTCTTGCCTCTTTCTGCACTTCTCTTACCTCTTTCTGTACCTCTCTTGCTTCTTTCTGCATCTATCTTGCTTCTTCCTGCATCTCTCTTGCTTTTTCTGCACCTCTCTTTCCTTTTTCTGCTCTTATCTTACTTCTTTCTGCACCTCTCTTGCTTCTGTCTGCGCTTCTCTTGCCGCTTTCAGCATTTCTCTTGTTTCTTTCTGCACCTTTATTTCCTCTTTCTGCAACTCTCTTGCCTATTTCTGTACCTCTCTTGCCTCTTTTTACACCTGTCTTGCTTCTTTCTGCACCCCTCTTGCTTCTTTTTGCACTTCTCTTGCCTCTTTCTGCTCCTCTCTTGCTTCTTTCTGCACCTCTCTTACTTCTGTTTGCACCTCTCTTGCTTCTTTCTGCACCTCTCTGGCCTCTTTCTTTATTTCTCTTGCTTCATTCTGCACCTTTCTTCCTCTCTCTGTAATTTCCTTGCCTCTTTCTGCAATAATTTTGCCTCTTTCTGCAGTTATCTTGCTTCTTTATGCACTTGTCTTACATGCTTCTGCACCTCTCTTGCTTGGTTCTGCACCTCTCTTGCTTCTTTCTGAACTTCTATTGCTTCTTTCTGCACCGCTCTTGCCTCTTTCTGTACCTCTCTTGCTTCTTCCTGCACATCTCTTGCCTCTTTCAGCACTTCTCTTGCTTCTTTCTGCACTTCTCTTGCTTCTTTCTGCACCTTTCTTCCTTTTTCTGCATAACTCTTGCCTGTTTCTTCACGTTTCTTGTATCTTTCTGTACCTCACTTGCCTCTCTCTGCAGCTCACTCTCTTCTTTCTGCACCTCTCTTGCTTCTTTCTGCACTTCTTTTGCTTCTATCCCTACTTCTCTAGCTTCTTTCTTCATTTCTACTTTCAGCACATTTCCTCCTCTTTCTGCACTTCTCTTGACTCTTTCTGCCTTCATTTTGCCTCCTTCTGCACATTTATTGCTTATTTCTGCACCACTCTTGCCTCTTTCATCACTTCTCTTGCCTCTTTCTGCTCCTCTCTTACCTATTTATGCTCCTCTCTTGCTTCTTTCTGTACTTCTCTTGCCTCTTTCTGCACTTCTCTTACCTCTTTCTGTACCTCTCTTGCTTCTTTCTGCATCTATCTTGCTTCTTCCTGCATCTCTCTTGCTTTTTCTGCACCTCTCTTTCCTCTTTCTGCTCTTATCTTACTTCTTTCTGCACCTCTCTTGCTTCTGTCTGCACCTCTCTTGCTTCTTTCTGCGCTTCTCTTGCCGCTTTCAGCATTTCTCTTGTTTCTTTCTGCACCTTTATTTCCTCTTTCTGCAACTCTCTTGCCTATTTCTGTACCTCTCTTGCCTCTTTTTACACCTGTCTTGCTTCTTTCTGCACCCCTCTTGCTTCTTTTTGCACTTCTCTTGCCTCTTTCTGCTCCTCTCTTGCTTCTTTCTGCACCTCTCTTACTTCTGTTTGCACCTCTCTTGCTTCTTTCTGCACCTCTCTGGCCTCTTTCTTTATTTCTCTTGCTTCATTCTGCACCTTTCTTCCTCTCTCTGTAATTTCCTTGCCTCTTTCTGCAATAATTTTGCCTCTTTCTGCAGTTATCTTGCTTCTTTATGCACTTGTCTTACATGCTTCTGCACCTCTCTTGCTTGGTTCTGCACCTCTCTTGCTTCTTTCTGAACTTCTATTGCTTCTTTCTGCACCGCTCTTGCCTCTTTCTGTACCTCTCTTGCTTTTCCTGCACATCTCTTGCCTCTTTCAGCACTTCTCTTGCTTCTTTCTGCACTTCTCTTGCTTCTTTCTGCACCTTTCTTCCTTTTTCTGCATAACTCTTGCCTGTTTCTTCACGTTTCTTGTATCTTTCTGTACCTCACTTGCCTCTCTCTGCAGCTCACTCTCTTCTTTCTGCACCTCTCTTGCTTCTTTCTGCACTTCTTTTGCTTCTATCCCTACTTCTCTAGCTTCTTTCTTCATTTCTACTTTCAGCACCTTTCCTCCTCTTTCTGCACTTCTCTTGACTCTTTCTGCCTTCATTTTGCCTCCTTCTGCACATTTATTGCTTCTTTTGCACCTCTCTTGCCTCTTTCATCACTTCTCTTGCTTATTTCTGTACCTCTCTTGCTTCTTTATGCTCCTTTCTTCCTCTTTCTGCACTTCTCTTGCCTCTTTCTGTACCTCTATTTCTCTTTCTGCACCTCTCTTGCCTCTTTCTGCACGTCTCTTGCTTCTTTCTGCACTTGTTTTGCTTCTTTCTGCACCTCTCTTGCCTCTTTCATCACTTCTCTTACTTCTTTCTACACCTCTCTTGCTTCTTTCTGCACTTCTCTTGCCTCTTTCTGCTCCTCTCTTACCTCTTTCTGCTCCTCTCTTGCTTCTTTCTGCACCTCTCTTGCTTTTTTCTGCACCTCTCTTTCATCTCTCTGCTCTTCTCTTACTTCTTTCTGCACCTCTCTCGCTTCTGTCTGCACCTGTCTTGCTTCTTTCTGCACTTCTCTTGTCTCTTTTAGCATTTCTCTTGTTTCTTTCTGTTCTTTTCTTCCTCTTTCTGCACCTCTCTTGCCTCTTTCTGTACCTCTCTTGCCTCTTTTTACACCTGTCTAGCTTCTTTCTGCACTTCTCTTTCTTCTTTTTACACTTTTCTTGCTTCTTTCTGCTCTTCTCTTGCTTCTTTCTGCACCTCTCTTGCTTCTGTCTGCACCTCTCTTGCTTCTTTCTGCACCTCTCTTGCCTATTTCTTCATTTCTCTTGATTTGTTCTGCACCTTTCTTCCTCTTTCTGCACCTCTCTTGCCTATTTCTTCATTTCTCTTGATTTGTTCTGCACCTTTCTTCCTCTTTCTGCACTTCTCTTGCATCTTTCTGTACTAATTTTGCTTCTTTCTGTAGTTATCTTGCTTCTTTCTGCACTAGTCTTCCATCTTTCTGCACCTCTCTTGCTTGGTTCTGCACCTCTCTTTCTTCTTTCAGGACTTCTATTGCTTAATTCTGCACCTCTCTTGCCTCTTTCTGTACCTCGCTTGCTTCTTTCTGCACCTCTCTTGCCTCTTTCATCACTTCTCTTACTTCTTTCTGCACCTTTCTTGCTTCTTTCTGCACTTCTCTTGCCTCTTTCTGCTCCTCTCTTACCTCTTTCTGCTCCTCTCTTGCTTCTTTTTCCACCTCTTTTGCTTCTTTCAATACGTCTCTTGCCACATTCTGCACCTCTCTTACCTTTTTCTGCTCCTCTCGCTTCTTTCTGCACCTCTCTTGCTTCTTTCTGCACCTATCTTGCTTCTTTCTGTACCTCTCTTGCTTTTTCTGCATCTCTCTTTCCTCTTTCTGATCTTCTCTTACTTCTTTCTGCACCTCTCTTGCTTCTGTCTGCACCTGTCTTGCTTCTTTCTGCATTTCTCTTGCCTCTTTCATCATTTCTCTTGTTTCTGTCTGTTCTTTTCTTCCTCTTTCTGCACCTCTCTTGAGACTTTCAGCACTTCTCTTGCTTCTTTCTGCACTTCTCTTGTTTCTTTATGTACCTTTCTACCACTTTCTGCATAACTCTTGCCTGTTTCTGCACCTCTCTTGTATCTTTTTGCACCTCTCTTGCCTCTTTCTGTACCTCTCTTGCCTCTTTTTTATACCTGTCTTGCTTCTTTCTGCACCCCTCTTGCCTCTTTTTGCACTTCTCTTACTTCTGTTTGTACCTCTCTTGCTTCTTTCTGCACCTCTCTTGCCTTTCTTCATTTCTCTTGATTCATTCTGCACCTTACTTCCTCTTTCTGCACTTTTCTTGCCTCTTCCTGCACTAATTTTGCCTCTTTCTGCAGTTATCATGCTTCTTTCTGCACTTCTCTTCCATCTTTCTGCACCTCTCTTGCTTGGTTCTGCACCTCTCTTGCTTCTTTCTGAACTTCTATTGCTTCTTTCTGCATCTCTCTTTCCTCTTTCTGTACCTCTCTTGCTTCTTTCTGCACCTCTCTTGCTTCTATCTGCTCCTCTCTTGCTTCTTTATGCACCTTTCTTGCTTCTGTCTGCACCTCTCTTGCTTCTTTTTGCACCTCTCTTGCCTCTTTATTCATTTCTCTTGATTCGTTCTGCACCTTTCTTCCTCTTTCTGCACTTCTCTTGACTCTTTCTGAACTAATTTTGCCTCTTTCTGTAGTTATCTTGCTTCTTTCTGCACTTATCTTCCATCTTTCTGTACCTCTCTTGCTTGGTTCTGCACCTCTCTTGCTTCTTTCTGGACTTCTATTGCTTCTTTCTGTACCTCTCTTGCCTCTTTCTGTATCTCTCTTGCTTCTTTCTGCACCTCTCTTACCACTTTCAGCACTTCTCTTGCTTCTTTCTGCACTTCTCTTGCTTCTTTTAAAAAAAAAGTTTTTTATTCAATCCATAGCATATGAGACACATAATTGGTTACATAAGTATTTGAGCAACAATAACACAAGTCGTATAAAACAGGGCAGCAGAAAAAGTAGCAAAAATAAATTATGTCTAACATCAAGGGAAAAAAGTCAACATAGAACATAAACATGACAATAAAGAAGATACGCAAAGAAAATTAAGAAGAAATGATACAGTTAATTCATATGTTCAATCATTGGGCCTCATATCTGAATGCCCAGTTTTTTCTGTTTCATTGATTTAAGGCAATAGAGACTATATTCCAAATTAAAAATATTATAGAATTTGGCCCTCCACATCTCAAACGAAGGGGCATCCTGCTGTAGCCAGGCTGACGCAACACATAGCCGTGCCACCGTTGCTGCTATAAATATAATATATCTAAACGGATGAGCCGTCTGGCCGGGCTTAAGGGTATCGCCAACCCCTGTTAACATTACCTCCTTTGTTATATGGATTTCCACTCCTGTAATTCCGGACAGAAACAGGTCTATGTGTCGCCTTAGTTGCATAAGAACGATACAATCATAAAAAACATGCACAATGTCAGCCCTCTCCGCACTACATCTAAAACACTTCCCATTGTTTGACCCCCCACTTCATCATCCTCTCTGGTGTATGATACAAGTTAAATAACGTCTTGAAGTGCTGGGCTTTCAAATTAGCTGACATCAAAATTCTCCCTGCAATATCAATTGATTGCTGCATATACACACCTTCCTGTCCTAGTCGATCACACCATTTACTATCTTGCACAGCCAAATCATCCTTTTGTATATCAATTAGTATATCATACAGTACCCCTATCCTTGCCCTTCGTTTAATTGCCTCAACTAACAAATTAATAATCATTCCCTCCTGCTTGTGATGTTTAAATAAAAAGTCCCGAATTTGCAAATACTTGAAGAATTAATTTTGTTGCAATCCGTATCTGTCAACTAAACCTGAAAATGAAGCTAGTACACCACCCTCAAATAAGTCTCCTTATTGCCTAATCCCCTTGGCCCTCCATCTCTCCATCCTTAAGTCCCAAAATATAGCGGGGAGTATCAGTGTCGAATTTATCGGAGTGTAATAACAAATCCATGGAATAGCTAAAATCTTTCGGACAAATTTCCAAGCCTTAGCTGCCGACAACCCTACCTTGAATGGTGTTTTCTTAAAATAGCTTGGCTCAGAAAACTTAAATAAAGAATTCCTGGCCTCTGCCCCCAGCAGCATCTGATATATTGATGGTGTTTCCGCCAATACCACATCTTCCCCCGTTAACAATATCCACATATTTTGGAGCAAACATGCATAATAATAAAATATAAAATTAGGCACGGCCCATCCCCCTCGGTCACGTGGTAGCATCATAAACTTGCCCGACGAGCTTTCGTTTGACCCCATAAAAACCTATTGCTTATAAATTGGACTTTCTGCAGTTGTATTCTAGTTAACTCTAGGGGTACTGCCCTAAAGTAGTACATGATTTTGGGAAGGATATTCATCTTAAGCACATTGCACCTCCCCACCAGCGAGAGATGCAAGCACTCCAACCGATCAAGTTGCTGTTGAATCCCAGAAACTATATTGCCCCATTTAACCTCAATTAAATCTTGCAAAGACATCCTGATTTTAATACCCAAGTACCTGGCTTCATCAGTTACCCGAGCATCTCCCGGGCATGCCATTTTAGTACATACAATCTGTGTTTTTGTGGCATTCAGTTTATAACCTGAAACCTCCCCAAATGCGTAGGCCAGACTTTATATCTCTAAAACTGCTTGCTCTGGGTCTGACATTGCCACTGCGATGTCGTCTGCATAGGCTAAAACCTGCACCTGATACTGCCCGCATACCATAGAGGTAATTCGATCGCTCTGTTCCAACATTACCAGGAACGGGTTAATGTATATAGCAAATAACAGCGGGGAGCACGGACAACCCTGTCTTGTCCCCCTACTGATATGCACCGGCTATGATTCTCTACCCATTACACAAACCCTAGCATGAGGTGATTTAGACATAATTTGTATAGCTCTAATATAGCGCTGCCCAAACCCTATCCTCCGCATAATAGCCCATAAAAAAGGCAAGGAGACACGATCAAACGCTTTTTCCGCGTCAAGAAAAATCAAACCTAACCTGCTATGATGTGTATTAGCATAATCTATCAAGGTAACCACTCTATTTATATGATTGACCGTGCTCCTGCTGGGTATAAATCCATGCTGATAAATAGATACCAAGGGCGTGATCACTCGATCCAGCCTTGTTGCAAGTATTTTCGCATATACTTTGCCATCCGCGTTTAACAAAGAAATTGGTCTATATGACCCTGGCAGATTTGGGGGCTTATCTTTCTTTTTAAAGACCACTATATTGGCCTCATATCATGAGGGTGGCGGATTCCCAGATTGTGCCTCTTGAAATGTGGCCAACATATCTGTCTTGAGTACTTGAAAGAACATTCGATAAAACTCTAGTTGCAGCTTATCAGGTCCTGCCGCTTTACCACTAGCCAATGACCCTATTGCCTCCTCGAGCTCCTCCATAGCTATCGGGGCATCCAATAGCAGCTGCTCTTCTTGTCTTAACCCAACTAAATCCAATTGTTGACAAAATCTCTCTTTGTCTTGCTCATTGCAATCGCTCTGTGTATACAATTCTTTATAGAAATCATAAAATACCCCCAAGATACCGTCCATAGTTTCAGCCTTATTACCAGCTGAATCGAACAGTGCCGTTATTTTCTGTGAAGACTGTTTTACTCTTAACCTCTGTGCCAAGCATCACCCTGTAGCTTCACCATATTCATACCTATCCTGTTTGGACAACCATACTCCATTGATTTTAGCTTTACAACACGCAACCTTAGTTTCTATTTCTTTGACTTCTTGTCCCAGCCTTATCACCTGTGTAAGTTCCTGCTCTGCATTCCTTAGATCCACCAGGAGCCCCTGTATCAAGATCTGTTGTTGCTTCTGCTTAGCCAATCCATAACTGAGCGTTTCTCCACGCACTCCCGCTTTGAGAGCGTCCCATACGATGGCACTAGAGGTGGATCCCCTATTAGCCTCAAGAAATTGTGAGATCCAGATTTGCATATGATCAATGAATAAACTGTCCAGTAATAGCTTCCTATTAAAAGTAAATGCCCTACCCACCTTCATTTGGCTAAGACGATAGACATCCAGTAATACTGGGCCTTGATCTGCTGTTATCCTGAGCCAAACCTGCATTTTTGCCCCCACAATGAGTAGCCTAGACATAAAAACATAATCCAGCCTCACTAGTTTATGATGGGGATATGAATAGAAGGTAAACCCTGGGTCTGGATGATTTAGGGTTGTCCACACATCTACCAATTCATGATCCCTTAAGAGCTGCTGTAATGCTCTAAAAACCTTGGGTTTCTGACCCATATATTTATCCATATTATCATCCAGCATGCCCTTCTAAACGGATGTTAAAATCCCCACACAATTTCAGAGGGGTATACCACAAGGCCAACTCTTGCTTCTTTATGCACCTTTTTTCCTCTTTCTGCATGACTCTTGCCTGTTTCTTCACCTCTCATATCTTTCTGCACCTCACTTGCCACTCTCTGCACCTCACTCTCTTCTTTCTAGCACCTCTCTTGCTTCTTTCTTCACTTCTCTTGCCTCTTTATATACTTCTCTTGCCTCTTTCTGCAGTTCTCTTTTCTCTTTCTGCACCTCTCTTGCCTCTTTCAGCACCTCACTTGCTTTTTTCTGCACCTCTCTTACTTCTTTCTTCACCTTAGTCTCTACTTTCTGCACCTCTCTTTCCTAGGTAGCAAACATAGAACCACTATAATATAGAGTTAAAAATCTGACTGCCCTATATAATAAGGAAAAGTAATGCATATTTTGTCTTGTACACAAATTTAGAAAATGAAAGTGTACAGTAATTTATAAATGTTTTTCCCCAAACTTTCTAGCATTTAGAGCTTTGCAAAAGAGTATACTTAGCTATTGTACATTTGTATGTGTTATGAAGGCAATAGCAATGTAATTGTAAGTAATTACCTATTGGTTTTTATGAAAATTCAAATTATTGAAACTGTTCTTTGTTTTTCGATATTTATTTAATTTGGAACACAAATTGAAGATGGCAAGAAAACACGAAAAGAAAAGAGAACAAAGAAAACAGTACTACTTAAAGAAAAGTGAAAAACGCACATTAGAAAAAGAGCAAAATGTTATACAGGATAAAAACTCTTCTGGTAAGAGCACTAAACAGTTTCTTAAAACAGTTGTAGAGAAATTTAAAAAAAAGTGAATAATGATAATAAGAAAAAGACATTTTTACAACAAATCAGAAGGTAAAAAATAATTGTCATGGTCAAAGAACAGTAGTTTATGGGAAAACAATACATATTACAAGAAGGCCAAAAGAGCATAAGGATATACGTACAACAATGTTTAGAAGTAGAGTAATTTCAAAATGTATTACAAAAATGTAAAAAATATAAAAGAAGATCAGCAGCGTACAAGAAAAAACAACAGTTTGAAAATGTAGTTGATAGTGCTTTTGAATTGAAACAAAAATTATTTATATTAATATTAAAGAGAATGAGAACATTGCATAAAACAATGGTGTTTATGAAGGAGAAAAGCAAAAGAAACAGAGTTGTTAATAGAAGTAACTTTTGTAAAACTTTTACAGGTGGATGGAAGCACACTTCCAGTACTGAGCCTTTCTTTCATGAAGAATGCTATTTCAAGAGAAAACATTAATACATGCAGTTGATACCAGTGGTCGATGCTATGGGATGAAAGATGGTTCTCCCATTCCAAAAGAAAAAATGGTTCTTATGAATGTGGAAGAAGTAACAACTGAAGAAGTTCAAGGGAGGCGCACACAAGTTCCTGTATATAACTGGGATTGTGGCAGTATTTACAGTATTCAACAGGAATCTATTGACATATTACAAGTTTGTTTATGACAATATGCCAAAAAGTGTTAAATAGAAGATTAAGATGTTACAATGACTAGATCCATGTAAAATAAGGAAATATGCTAAGTTGCAAGGCCATTCTGTGGCTTGTCTTTCAAGAAAAGTCTGCCAAAGTACTTTCGTTCATTTAAGAATGTTAGCTGTATACCACTCTGAAATGCGTAAGTAAGTTAGGAGACTTTACTATGTAAAAACTCTTGCATTATGTTTAACTGAGATGAATACTGCTCTTTTGCACGGTTATGTATCAGATGTACTGAAAGTTTGTGATGATGTACAGTTTGGTTTTTTTTGGTTCTGAAGAGGAGTGTAGAGAAACTGAGAGTTTGGTAAATGTGGGATTTGAAGAACAGGAGATTAGTATTGATGAATTTGCAGAAGAAATTACAAAGTTTAACACAGTTTTGTCTGAAAAACCAAACTATATTTGTATTTGTTGTTGACGCACTCACTATAGAAATTAAACTATGAATGTTGATTTATATTTAAAAAGTGAAAAAGAAAACAATAATAAGTGGCAACAATTAGGTGTTTATTTTCTGGTAGAAGGTCAGTTTGAGTTGGCTAGTGATCAAGTTATTTGTAAATACTGTTACAACAAATCGGAAGAGAACAAAATGCCAGCTAGAGTTGGTACGTATTTCTCAGGAACAGGCAGATTTAAATGCATATGAGCCTATTCTTATTCAATCTGTACACCCATTTCAGGCTATAGTTCATATGGAGCCTAAAACAGGTAAGCTGCCACCAACAGATTTACAAAGAGGTCTGAAAGGAAGAATTGTGCACTTACCTTTAGATATTATGAAAAACATTAAAACTGTTGGTGTAGACAGAGAGGAAAATGAGAAAGTAGTTATTCTAGTAAATGGTGTACCAATAAAGAGTTAAAAATTCTGGCAAGAGTTTGTAGATGTTAATAAACTTCAAAAGGCTACATTATACCTGGTACAGAATAATATTTTTTAGAAGAATGTAAATGTTGACGAAGAAGTAATATGCTTAGAAGATGAAACAGTAATGCCAAGTGGCCAAATAGAAAAAGTAGACAAGTCCAGGAGTGAAGAGATTTATGAACATTATATAATACATCCTTTGCATTCAAAAGAAATCATAGGAAACAGTATTGAATTATTTCAAATGAAAAAAGCAAAGGGAACTCCCATGAGTGTATGTGAAAAAAGTTTAGAAGCTCATTGTTTTCCACAGCTATTCCCCACTGGAGAAGGTGGACGATGTGATGAGCGAGCTGTACGGATTCCAGCTTCAGAATACCGATCACAAGATTGTATTCTTAAGATCCAAGATTTCGGCAGTGCATTACATATATATTTCATCTTTTGTTTGAAAGTGATTTGTCTGCACTTTCATATGCAGTGAACCACATATTAAAAACAGGAGTTCATCTTCAACATGTTTGTGCACAAATGCCCATGGACAAAGTTTAACAAAGAGATGAACATTTACAATCTCAGTTAAATAATTTGATGGTGTTTCAATGTGGTACCAATGAATATTGGTATCATCATCATGGTGAACTTAAATGCATGTTAAGAAGCTTAGTTACACCTACATGGTTTGTAACACTTAGCTGTTCTGAGCATGCGTGGGAAGATTTACTTGAATTTCTACGAGAAGCAAATTCAAATGTTAAAAACATTGAATTAAAAAGAGCTGGAGAACTCTGTTCCTTGGATCCTGTAAATGTGTGCAGATATTTTAACCATATGTTTCAAATTATGATGTCATTTATGGGCAATAAAACATTCCACCTCTTGGAGAGGTAACTAATTTCTTTTGGTGAAAAGAGTACCAAGCCAGAGGTGCTCCTCATATACACATGCTATTATGGATAAAAAAATGCACCAAAATTTGGAACAGATAGTGTTAAAACTGTTTTGTCTTTCATTGAACATTATGCTACATGTGCTATTCCACGAGATGGAGGAAAAGAGCTTGAGACAACAAGTTTTACGCTTTCAAAGTCATTGATGTGGGAAATACTGTCGATAAAAATACAAGTGTAAAGGGACATTTTATACAGAATATCATTTTGGATTCCCACATCCTATAATTTCTAAAGGAGGAGTAAATAGTTTTTTGTCAGCAGTAAGACATACACTAACTCAGAAATCTTCCAAGAATACATACAACTTAAAAAGAACAGAAGCTTCAAGGTACATTAATGACTACGATCCAGTTATTTTGAAAATGTGGAATGCAAACATGGATATTCACTATGTTGCAGATAATTTATTTGCTGTTGCTCCCTATATTACATCATATATTACAAAATCTGAAAAGGGCAGATATGAAAGAAATATGGAAAGAAATTTCAGCAGAGAAGAGACTTAGCAAGAAATTGTACAGCTTCAGCTTGAAAATGCTTTCCCATAAAGAGATTGGACCCTATGAATATTCGGATCGCTTGAGCTCAGCCAGTTTATACTCAAAGCAAATAGGAATCATTTGTATAAGTCTAGCTCTTGCCTCCACACGAAATAGAGTATTGAAACCTTTACAAGAAATCCAATACTTTGCACAGTATGAACCAGAAAGTACTGATATTGTTAAAACTAATATGTTGGATACATACTATCCCAAAAGAAGTGCACATCTTGAAAGCCTATGTTTGTATGAAATACTTCAGCACTATGGGGGTCATTATGATGGCGTAGGGTCTGCCACCGCCAGCCATGCGGTGGCGCGCCCTCTGCCATCGGACAGCAATTTTCCCCCCACCATCGTAATGTGGCGGAGAGAATCACTTTCTGACCGCGGCGGTCGCAAAGACCGCCCACCATGCTTCCGCCACAGGCAATTGTACTGATTACCTGGCAGAGCGGTCAGCATGCCTAAAATGGTGGCGGTGCCTAGCAGGCACTGTCCGCCAAATTAGGATGCTGACTGTAGCCAGCCTTTCCATGGTGGCGAAACCGTCATGGAAAGGCTGGTGGGGATTGGATTTGGGGGCCCGTTGCGGGCCTCCCTTGTGTTGGGGGAGGTGGTTGTACACTGGGGGATACCCATGGTACCCCCCTGCATTTCCCTGCACTGAGTGGCAGGCACCGCGTGGTGGCCTCCCACGTAGTGCACAGAAAGGCACTATATGCATTTTTACTATTGCGGCGGGTGCTGCAGCCAGCAGCGCCTGCCACAATGGTAAACATGCAAGATGCGACCGCCATGGTGGCGATCACATTGTAATTTCACATGCGGGACCGCCACCATAGAGGCGGGCGGTCCCACTCACCACCTCGATGGCTGGCGGACTCAAGTCCGCCCGCCATCGTAATCACCCCCTAAATGTTTAAAAAGAATGTTAGAGAAAATATGCAGTTATTGGATGTGATGGATGTTTAGTGCAACATGCCAAAAGAAATCTTATTAACCACAGAAAACTCAATTGCGAAAGTCCAGATAAGAGAGTATTTTTCTATTTAGCACTTTTGCAACTGTTCAAGCCTTGGCGTAGTGAAACAGAATTACTTGGAGATTTTGACTGCTATGAAGATTCTTTTAATGCAACTAAAGACATCATTCAGTGCACAATCTTCCCAACTTATCTATAAATGTTAAATGATGATGTTGAACAAGAAAGTACTATTGCAGATGAAATAGCTAGAGAAAGATCACAAAGCATTCAAAGTTCTGGTCCACTGAGTCAAGATCCACTGGGACATCCAATTATTGAAAATGAAGCAGCAATAGCAATAAATGAGGTAGGAAGTGCAATGCAACAAGCACAACAGGATACTATTCAGTACGAAAAAGTTAGAAGCGCAACTAAATATTGAACAAAAAGAAATATATCTACAAGTCAAACAACAGGTACAACATGGTTTGCTGCACGAATAAAAGAATGCTAATGTTCATCATTTAAACCTTTTCTATTGTACATCAGTGGTCAAGCTGGAAAAGGAAAAAGTTTCTTAATTAAAGTTTTGACCAGTTATCTACACAAAACTACAGAATCACATTTATCTTGTATTGTAACAGCTCCAATTGGATTAGCAGCACACAACATTAAAAGTATTACTTTACATTGATTACTTATGCTACCTGTTGAACATGATAATACATTGGAATTTTGAAGCTATCTGGAGATCTGGAGAAGCTTGTTATGAAGTCTCAAGAGTACTGAAGAAAATGAAACTTTTAATCATTGATAAGGTGAGCATGGTCTCAAACTTAATGCTTGCCTTTGTACACTTGAGAATGCAACAGATTTTAAAAACAGATTACGAACTTCTGTTTGGAGGAAAACATTTACTTGTATTTGGAGACCTAATACAACTTACTCCCGTTAAAGGACAACCTGTTTTTAAAACACTTCTCCATGATGACACAAGGAAATCTTTGGGAAGTATTGGCAATGTAAATATTTGGTTAAACTTTGAATGTAAAGAACTTGCTAAGAATATGTGACAAGCAGGTGATGAAGATTATGGAAATATTCTGAAAGAAATAGGAATTGGTGTGTTGACAGAACATGGTAAACAAGCTTTAGAAAGTCGGCTAATAAGGAACTTGTTTACAGCTGGAAAAACAGCAGCTGAAGTAATGTACAACATGCTTGTAGAAAACAAGTCTATAGTTTGTCTAATGCCTACACTGCAAGAGTTTTCTACATTTAATCAACAACTTCTCAAACTGGAAAAACAACAAATTGTAGAAATTAAAGCTATTGACAAAATTGTTCACCAGGGAGTGACAATTCTTCTTACTGAGAAACTATGGGCTAAATTGGACTCTTTGGAAAAGTCTGTATCTAAAACTGCAGGATTAGAAAATACTTTACATGTATGTAAAAACTTTTGACTAATTTTGCAGTGTAATTTGAATGTAGAAGAAGAATTAGTAAATGGAGCAATGGGAAAAGTTGTTGATTTTATAAATTTTCAGAATAGATTTGGAATAGATTTTTTTTAATTATAAAATTTGATCAGATTAATGAGGTAAGACGGATTGGGTGTTGTGTTGTACGTTTTCTGCTTGTAAAAGACTTGTAGGTTCGCAGACAACAGTTCCTCTGTCTCTAGCATATGCGGTATCTATTCATAAATCTCAAGGTTTAGGTATAGACAGAGCTTTTGTAAATATTGGAAGTACGGTGTTCAAAGAGGCAATGGCATATGTTGCATTGTCTCAAGTAAGAACATTGTCTGGTTTGTATTTGATAGATTTTGATGAGAAAACAGTTTGTGCTGATGTAAATTGTGTAACAGAGTACAATTGTTTAAGAAGACTTTTTGCTCCTCATTTAGGTGAATATCCCATATATGAGAAATGTGTAGTGTATCCAAAATGGAAATACCTCAAGCATTCAACTGAGGTTCAAAAATAGAAAACAATTGAAGAGAAAGTTGAAGGCGTAAAGAAAATAAAAGTGGAAAGTGTTGATGACATTGTAGGATACCAGTTGGAAAATAGTTCAGGTATCAACTGTTATGCTAATGTGATTCTGAATGTTGTGTTTCATCTACCACATCTTCATCATGAAATCATGGAAAATCATGAAAAAGATTCTGTTCAGCACTACATCATGTATTTCAACAGTTGGTAAGTGACAGAACTAAAATACATACTGCTTCTGGCATTCGACATCTTTTATATATATGTACTGGTTGACTGACATTTACTCTAAACATACAACAAGATGCACAAGAATTTCCAATGCTCATGCTTGGAGTATTAGAACATGAAGGAATATACATTGATAACTTATTTGGACTAAGTTACAGATGGGACCATAACTGTGAACAGTGTTCATTTACTTCTACCACTCAAAGACAAGCAGAATGATTCCTATACTTAACAATACCAGACTGCAAGTCAATTCCTTTTAACAAATTGATCAAAACAGCAAATCAGGATATTACATGTTCAAATTGTAGATCAGAGATGTTTTCTACATTACACATAGAAAGATTCGGAAAATACCTCCTTTTAATGTTACAAAGTTGCAGAGCAAATGGAAGAAAATTGGAAACAAAAATTACAAATTTGAAAGGGAGTCAAATATCTATTTCAGGAAGAACTTTTACAACAGTGGGTATTATTTTCCCTGATGGTCCTACTAAAACATCTGGACACAATACTGTTTATTTAAAGTGCAACAAGGGATGGACACTTTGCAATGATGCCCACCTGGAATTCAAACCTAGATTGCCTTTTCAATTACCAAATTCTTATATGTTATTTCTGCAGCCAAAGTTTTGAGTACATCATTCGGCCTATTGGGGAAGATGTCAACAGAAAGTAGACAGCACTGCAAACTATTAGTGTTTATAATTAATGTTTTCATTATTATTTGCCCTAATTGATATTAAATTTGGAAAATTGTGTTTAAAAGCAAATAGTTTATATATTTGTTGTCTATATTGTATCAGATGTGAATAAGATTATACATTTCGTGAAATGTATTTGTGATAAATAATAGAGTTAATTTAGATAAAGGAAATGATTAACAAAGTGTAGATAGGAAAACATATTGATAATGATGTTTTATGCTGATTTTTTTTTCTACAATCAATTTGATTGGTTTTTCTCCACTGTTCAATGATGATGCTACATTGAAATCACTGTGTATGGTGAAGTTATGTGGAATCTGAGAACAGCAATAAAGTGAAACTGAGAATGTTATGTAATTCTAAATTAATGTTGTGCTCTCTAAAATGTAATATTATAATTTTTCAAATATCTTATCATTAAATAACAGTTTTTCTCTTTCTTCTTTATAGTAGCTACTGTTGAAGTTTGAAAACAGTTTTAATGCTGTTTAGGATAATACTTCTCTAAAATATCTTTACTGAATGATGTAGCTAAATTACTTGAAAGATAAGAATACATAATACAATATGCATGATAACCTGGAAAAATGTTTAAAGTTTAATTATATGTTATTTGTTTCTAATAAAAATAATGTTCATCTTTTAGACTATTTGAAAATTATCATCATATTTCTGAGAAGCAATATCACACTTACTTTTTACAAAAGTGTATAGACCAATAAAAGTGCTTTTGTTGCAAGATATTTACTCCTCGTTATACAGGGCAGGTGTGTATTGAAGTCTCTATTCAATGACTTCTGAGACACATACACAGATAACAGAGTCTACTTCTGTGACTCAATGCTCCAGTAGAACTGATTTGTGCACCTATATGATAAACTACATAGTTTTTAAGTTAGAGTATGCAGATGCACAATCGTGTCAGAATACATGTAGAAGCCTACACATACTAGAATACATCTCTTTCTCACCTCATGTTCTCACAATTTGTGTACAAGAAGATGAATGTATTACTTTCTCCTCCTCATACCGGACAGGTGGGTATTGAAAGTCCTTTTTAATTTGACAGTTTTGAAGTTTGATATATCTTCTCATTTGAAGAAGTATTTTAAGATATATTATAGAGCTAGTAGGCCTAACTTTTAAAGGATAGAATCTACTGTATATGGCACAAACCATGGACTCATCCATTCATCCATACACTACCTGTACTCTAATGAATCACAAAGCGACTAGCTTTGCACTCATCCATTTAGTCAGGCAGTACCTATGCACTCATTCATTGACTCAAACACCATCCATGCACTCACCCATTCACTGAAGGAGTTCCTTTGCAATCATCCCAGCAATCATACACTAATCATTGCACTTATCTATTTGTTCATGCACTATCCATTCACTCATTAGTTCACTCAACAACTACTCATGCACTCATCCAATCACCCAGGCACTACCCATGCACTCATCCAATCACCCAGACACTATATTTTCACTCATGCATTTACTGACGCATAACCCATGCACTCATCCAATCATTCAAACACTATCCTTGTACTCATTCATTCACTCAGACACTATGTATACACCCATCTAATCACCCAGATACTACACATGCACTCATTCAATCACTGTGACACTACCCATGCACTGTTCCTATCACTCAGGAAGCACCCATGCACTCAGCCATTCACCCAGCCACTACACATGCACTCCTCTATTCACCCAGCAATTACATATGCACTCATGGAATCACTCAGGGACTGCCCATATACTCATGCACCCAAACAGGAACTATGCATGCACTCATCCAATCACCCAGGCACTACTCATACACTCATTTATTTACCCAGGTACAATCCATGCACTCATGGAATCACCCAGGCACTGCTCTTGCACACACCCATTCTTTCAGCCACTACCCATGCACTCATCCATTCACTCAGGCACTGCCCATGCAGTCATGCAATCATTGAGGCAGTACTCACGCATTCATCCAATCAATCAGACACTACAATGCACTCACCCAAAGAGCTAGGCCCTACCCTTGCACTAATCTATCCACTTAGGCAGTACCCATGCACTCATCCAATCACTCAAGCACTATCCTTGCACTCAAGCATTCACCCCGAACCTAGCTTTCTACTCATGCATTCATTGAGGCACAACCCATGCACTCATCCAATCATTCAAACACTATCTTTGCACTCATTCATTCACTCAGGTACTATGCATACACTCATCCAATCACCTAGATACTACTCATGCACTCATTCAATCACCCAGAGACCACCCATGCACTGTTCCAATCACCCAGGCAGTACCCATGCACTACCTATGCACTCATGGAATCACACAGGGACTACCATGCAGTCATGCAACCAAACAGCCACTATGCATGCACTCATCCAATCACCCAGGCACTACCCATACACTCATTCATTCACCCAGGTACTTTCCATGCACTCATGGAATCACCCTGGCACTACTCTTGCACTTAGCCATTCATCCAAACACTACCCATGCACTCATCCATTCATGCAGGCACTGTCCATGCAGTGATGCAATCATCCAGGCACTACCCATGCATTCATTGAATCACTCAGACACTAGCCATGCACTCACCCAATGAGGCAGGCACTACCCTTGCACTAATCCATTCATGCAGTACCCATACACTCATCCAATCACTCAGGCACTATCCATCCACTCAACCGTTTACTCAGGCACTACCCATGCACTCCTCCATTAACTCAGGCACTATCCCTGCACTCAACTACAACAAGGCAACCATTCACTCAGGCAGTACCCATGCACTCATACATTCACTCAGGCAGTACTCATGTACTCATCCAATCATCCAGCACTCCCCATGCACTCATCCAATCACCCAGACACTACCTTTCCACTCTTGCATTCACTGAAGCACAACCCATGCACTCATCCAATCACTCAGACACTACCCATGCACTCATCCAATGACCCAGGTACTACCCTTGCACTCATCCATTCACTCAGGCACTACCAATGCACTCATCCAATCATTCAAACACTATCCTTGCACTCATTCATTCAGTAAGGCACTGCCCATGCAGTCATGCAGTCATCGAGGAGCTACCCATGCATTCAACGATTCACTCACACACTACCCATGCACTCACCCAATGAGCCAGGCACTACCCCTGTACTAATCCATTCACTCAGGCAGTACCCATACACTCATCCATTCACTCAGGCACTATCCTTGCACTCAACCATTCACTCAGGCACTAGGCATACACTCATCCATTCTCTTACACACTGCCCATGCACTCATCCAATCACCCAGACACTACCTTACCACTATTGCGTTTACTGAGGCAGAACCCATGCACTCATCCAATCACTCAGGCACTACCCATGCACTCATCCAATGACCCAGGTACTATCCTTGCAGTAATTAATTCACTCAGTCACTACCAATGCACTCATGCAGTCACCCAGGCACTACCCTTGCACTCATCCATTCACTCAGGCACTACCCATGCACTCATTGAATCACCCAGACACTACCTTTCCACTCATGCATTCACTGAGGCATAACCCATGCAGTCATCCAATCACTCAGACACTACCCATGCACTCATCCAATGAGCCAGGCAGTACCCTTGCACTCATCCAATCACCCAGGCACTATGCATGCATGCATCCATTCACACAGACACTATCCGTGCACTCATTCATTCAGTAAGGCACTGCCCATGCAGTCATGCAATCATGGAGGCACTACCCATGCATTCAACGATTCACTCACATACTAGCCATGCACTCACCCAATGAGCCAGGCACTACCCCTGCACTAATCCATTCACTCAGGCAGTACCCATACACTCAACCATTCACTCAGGCACTATCCTTGCACTCAACCATTCACTCAGGCACTAGGCGTACACTCATCCATTCTCTTACACACTACCCATGCACTCATCCAATCACCCAGACACAACCTTACCACTATTGCATTCACTGAGGCAGAACCCATGCACGCATCCAATCACTCAGACACTACCCATGCACTCATCCAATGACCCAGGTACTACCCTTGCAGTAATTCATTCACTCAGTCACTACCAATGCACTCATGCAGTCACCCAGGCACTACCCTTGCACTCATCCATTCACTCAGGCACTACACTTGATGTCATCCAAGGACTCAGGCATTACCCATGCACTCATCCATGCACCCAGGCACTACCCATACACTCATTGAATCACCCAGACACTACCTTTCCACTCATGCATTCACTGAGGCATAATCCATGCAGTCATCCAATCACTCAGACACTACCCATGCACTCATCCAATGAGCCAGGCAGTACCCTTGCACTCATCCAATCACCCAGGCACTACACATGCACTCATCCATTCACGCAGACACTGCCCATGCACTCATTCAATCATTCAGGTACTATCCTTGCACTCATCCAATCACTCAGGCACTACTCAGACAGTCATCCAATCATCTGGACACTACCCATGCACTCATCAAATCAAACAGGGGCTACAATTGCATTCATGCAATCACCCAGGCACTACCCTTGCACTCATTCTTTCAATGAGGTGCTACCCATACAATCATACATTCACTCAGCCTCTACCCATGCACTCATCCATTCACCTAGGCACTACCTATGCACTCATCCATTCACTCAGACACTAACCTTCTACTCATCAATTCACACACGCACTACCCTTGCACTCATCTATTTAAAGACACTACCCATGTACTCATTCATTCATCCAAGCACTACCCATGCACACATCCAATCACGCAATCACTACCTATGCACTCATCCATTCACCCATGCAATAACCATGCAGTCATCCATTCATTCAACCAGTAACCATGCACTCATCCATTCACCCACACAGTACCAATGCACTCATCAAGTCCTCAAGCACTACCCATGCACTCATCCATTCACATATGCACTACTCATGCAGTCATTCATTCAAAGAGATAGTAGTTATTCCATCATCAACCCACTGATACACAACTCATACAACTATTCAATCCGCCAGGCACTACTTATACGCTCTTATAACCAATCAAAAAATAGTGATTCATTCATTGGTAACATATTCATACAATACATACAACAGTTTGTCTATCTTTAACCAAATTGCTGGTTCTAAAAAGAAAAATTTTTGTGTGTTTTTCAAACTCTTTTATTTTTTTTCTAGGGTGTTTTTAAAAAAAATTGTATTTACAAAAACAAGCCAAAAAACTGCAGAAAAGCAGGGAAAACATTTTTCAATTAGAACGTTATTGCAAAAACAACAAAAAAACTAGCATTTGTGGTTTCTTGCAGATACAATAACTGCAGCGATAGATTGCTCCGCAGCACAAAGTCGTTTTTTGCACTTTAAGCAGTGTTGTTCTAAACCAGCAAACTCAGGTACTATCAATGGTGTGTCAGAACTTGAAATAGAACCCACAGATGTACTGGGTCCTGCAAGTTCTGCATCCTGCGATTGCTGTTGAAGTTCTCGCTGGCGCTGCTCTCTTGCAAGACAGTTTGGATGCATGGTCTGGAGATGCTTCATCATGGACGAGGTGCCACACAAGTATCTTTTCTCGGAACCCTGAGATTGTACCTTATCACACAATGTGCACGTCACTTTACGCTCGTTCACTTTCTTCTCCCCAAGTGGAATGGAAAAAAGGTCCAGACTATGCTCTCCTTTCTTTTTTTGATAGGCTCCTCCTGCTCCTCCACATCTTCAACTTCATCTGTGGGTGGATTTCCAGATGCCATTTTTGTTGAAGGTAAAAAACACCCCAAAAATGAATGCGGGAGTAAGACAAAACACAACAGGTGTGTATCTTAAAGAAGCTCCTGAAAGAAAGAACAAATTGGGTGGGGCCCTCCAAGTAGTACAATAGAAAGATTCTTAACCAATAGAATCCTTTCTTTCGAAATCACATAGGATTATGTGTAAACAATATTATATGTCTATTCCAATGACAAATATAGTAGATTTACAAATATGAAAGTAAATCTGTTGGTATAATGTATAATATCAAATTATATCAATAGGTTTTTTAGATCTACATAATTTGTGCTGGAGTCGCGAACCTGTTGCGCACCCGGAAATACGTGCGGGAAGGTACGCATAAGCGTTGCGGCTTCCGTAATTTCATCAGAAGTCAAGTATTCAAAATATTTATATTAAGGTCAGTTTTATAACTATTTCTATAAAACACATTTGATTGATTTAAAATGTATTTAGTATATATCATGTATTTAAATTGCAAACAAATGAAAAATTTGGGAGCCGCGCACCCATCTTGCACCCTACACGCACCCTACGTGGACATTAAATTATGGCGGCACGATGATCTGATTCGCACACCCACCGCGACTGGTACGCAATCAGCATGTGGTTCTCACAGTTTCTTTAAAAAAAATATATAAATTAGAAAATATATATAAGAAAAGGGTTTAACAAGTACCTTACCTTTATAAATGTGAAAATAATTTGAACTCGCCATGTTAACACGTAGTATAGCTTGTACACAGTGCAATTCTTCAGAAATGGTTGAACATGTAGCACCATTTCTGTTCCACTCTGAAAATTTGAGCACTAGTTAAAAAACCTTAGAAATTCACTGAAAAAAACACAGGTTTCAGGGATGTTATAGGTAGGAATTAGCATTTAAAAAACTATAGAAATTCACTGAAAAAAACACAGGTTTCAGGGATGTTATAGTTAGGAATTAGCATTTAAAAAACCTTAGAAATTCACTAAAAAACACCATAGGTTTCAGGGACGTTATAGTCAGGAATTAGCATTTAAAAAACCTTACATATTCACTGAAAAATTCACAGGTTAAACCAGATGAGTGGGTAACGCATTTTAGTCAGCTGTACTCAAACAAGTCTAGGACAGCGAATGCTAGTGGTATCCCATTAGATAGTGGTGCCCCATCTGAGCCAAGCAATTTCCAATTTGTGTTAAGTGAGACTGTAAAGGCAATCAATTCCTGCATTCCAGGCCGTGCCCCAGGTCCTGATAGGACACCTAGTGATCTCTATAGAGAAAGCCCAGAAATCGGGGGTCCATAAATTAACCTGCTCTCTAACAGTATCCTAGCTGGTATGGACATCCCCCACTCTTGGAAGTTATCTGAAATTGTTACCATCTTCAAGAAGGGTGATCATGCACGTTCTGGCGAACTACAGACCTATCAGTCTTATAGACACCCTTCAGAAATTTTTTGTAAGCAGGTGCTTGATCATCTTCAGGACTGGATTTGTGAGGGGAATATAATTTCAGAGTGGCAGGCACGTTTTAGATCAAACGTGAGTACTATCGACCAGATTTTTCATTTTATATGTATTTACTGAAGTGAAGTGACCATCAACAGGGTCAACTTATATGTTGCCTTTGTTGATCTTTGATCAGCCTTTGACATGGTTCTAAGAGACAAGCTATGGGGAGTCCTAGAAGGGATGGGAGTTCCAGCACCCCTTCTGAACTTTTTAAAAAGGTTACATTCTAATACCCTGGCCCAAGTGAGGTGGGAGGACCGGGCATTAACGGAAGCGATCCATATCGACACAGGGGTAAGACAGGGGTGCTTGTTAGCACCCACACTATTTACTCTGTACATAAATGATGTTATAAAGTTTTTGAACAGGGATGGGTATGACGCACTGAAAATAGGAGCACAGAGTGCCCTTGCACTCCTTTTTGCAGATGACACACTGCTTATTTCTAAGTCACCCCAGAGGCTCCAGCAATTTTTGAATGACTTCCAGGCATTTTGCCTGGAGCGGGGCTTGGAGCTCAATGGTTCCAAGATGAAATGTATCATCTTCTCCTCCAGATCAACAACCCAGTATAGAAGGCAGTTGCTTATGGGTGATGTCCCTTTAGAAGTAGTGGCTGAGTTTGATTATCTTGGTCTGAAACTTACAAAGAACTTTTGTTAGGCTTCCCAGGTAAAAAGGGCACAGCTGTCCCTGATTCAGCAAATGATAAATATAGCTAAAATTCACAGGAAAACTATATCCAGAAGGGTGGCTCCCGCGCTAGAGATTTATAATGTTAAGGCTCTAGGAGCAGTTTTATATTGTGTGGAGATATGGGGTTACCCAAATCTTAATAACTTGTCAGTAATAGAACACAAATTTCTGAGATCTCTGCTAAATCTTCCAGTGATCACCCCATTTGATCCACTTTATTTGGATTTGGGTCCCAAAAAATTACCCACAAAATTGAGCTTAGATTGCTCATGTTCTGGCATCGACTATGGTCTACCACAGCACTAAAATCTTACAGGGTGTGTCTCAGTGATCTAATATCTCCAAAATGTGTAAGTAAGATCTTGCGGCTTTGCACTATTAAGACTCTCTTACAGAGGTTAAGTCTCAACATAGAGTGGGAACTTCTGGAGACCCTGTGTCAAATCCACAAGTCAAAGCTTTTTTGGGGGAAGTATTGTGATTGACAACATACAAAATTGCAAAGGATCACTTTCTGTTGCTTTTTTTTATTTTTAACCGACCCCGTTATTTGAGAGCACTATAGATGAAATTGTCCCTCCATTAGCAATAAAGTTATACCTACAGTTCAGGTATGGGTGCCTACCTGTACAAACATTTAAAAGGAAGTGGTGTAAAGTACTCGATATGGTGGATGAGAACTGTACTTGCTGCCAAGGAGCACCCTAGTTGTAAGGAAGTGGGTTTCTGTTGCATTAACCCCCCCACTTTTTGCCAGACCACTGATGCACTTTGACTTGATGTGCCCTGGGACCCTGCCAATCAGGTTCCCAGGGCCTGTGTTCCTTCCCCAAAACTGTACCCAATTGGCATCTCTGGCCACAGGTCAGCCCCTGGTAAATGGTACCACAGGTACCCAGGGCACTGTGACCAGGGAAGACCTCTAAGGGCTGCAGCACCTATTGTGCCACCCTTAGAGGCCCTGTACCCTGACACACACACACTGCCTTTGCAGGCTGAGTGTCTTGGTGCAGAACAAAACAGAGAGTCGACATGGCCCACATCCCAGTGTGCCATGCCCACAAACACACTGCCCTGGCATACCTCAGTCACCCCTCTAGCTGGGTGCCCTATGCCAGTGGTGAGGGTACAGGTGCATGAGCCCTGTACCCCTACAGTACCCAGGTCCACTCCTGGGCACTGTAAGTGCAGTGCTGTCATTAAGAGTATATGGTGATGGGAGGTCGTCATCACGAACTCCACAGCACCATGATGGCTACACTGAAGACTGAGAAGTTTGGTATCAAACTTCTCAGCACATTAAACCCACACTGATGCCAGTGTGGGATTTAATGTAAGTTCTAAGAAGAAAATGGAAGGTGCACACGTGATGAAGTCAATACACGCACGTCGAAATCTGTTCCAGAATTGCTTCTTTTTATTCAATCAAACTTATTAGAACTGGCACACAGCCAACGCGTTTCGTTCCCGATTTTAGCCAGAGGGAACTTTGTCAGGGCTCCTATATGATCAGTTTGTCAGTAGCAGAATTGGACCTCAAGGGGCATAAAGTAGCCACGATCACAGTAAGGTTAATAGATTCTCACGTTTCAGAATATTGGGCTTAAAATTTTTCTTATGTGGCGAAATCAATATAGAAAAAAAGGTCCAGAACGCTTATTCATCAAATAGACTTTATAAATAAAAAGTCATGCTGTATCAATTTAATAATGCTATGTCTTCTTCTCAGGCGGCATGCTAACCGGCGGTCCTGAGATTTAATGTAAGATGCATGACAGAGGGCAACTTAGAGTTGCCCCCTGAACCTAACCCACAATCCACGTCTTGCCTGAGAGGCTGCCTAGGCTGCCACCCAGCAGACATGTTGCTGGACCCCTGGGTAGAGAGCCATCCGCTCTCCCGGGCCTGCAACAATGCACGTCCTGGGTGAGGTGCTAGGTCTCCTCCCCAGGATGGGCAGGGGAAGCTTCAAAGGCATGCCACCTTTGTGAGCCTCCCCAGACCACTTGCTGTACCCAGCAACTGGTCCCCACCGGTTCTAGCCCCCACTCTGGCGGGAAGACTGGCGGGAAACCCCAAGTGAGGAAAGGGGGTGTGCCAGCCTCTGCCAACCCCACCCCTCAGGTGGGGGAGGCGAGGTGAAGCACATCTCCGGGCTCTCGCCATCTTGAAGATGGGGAGCCCTGCCCAATCAGGACTAGGCTCCTGCCCCCCTCCCACTGGAGAGTGGCAGGATAGGGGGTGTACCCACCCCAGGGAAGGGACCCATTGGACCCTGTCCTTTACCTACCTATAACGCCCCTAAATTTAGTATTTAGGGGCACCCTGAACCTTCCTTCCTCAGATCCCAAATCCGAAACAAGCAAGAAGAACAAGAAGAAAGAAGACCTGCCGTGCAGCTGCTCACAAGAGGAAGACACCAACTGACTTGGCCCCAGCCCTACAGGCCTGTCGACCCTCGAACCTGCTCCTGCTAAACCCCGGCATCTCCAGTGGTCAGCAACCTCGAAAACCCCGGAGGACCTCACTGCCTTGTGACTCTAAAAGACCGGGACTCCCACGAGCAGTGGTACTGCTCAAAGCAAGTAACAAACCCCTGGTGCCAGCCAGGAATCGTGACTCCTGCACACTCTGCACCCGCCGAGCCCGGCCTGTGCCTGAGTGGACAAAGACCACGAGGACGTCCCCCTGGTGACTGTGACCCAGAATCCAGCACCCAAGGACCCTCCTCGACGCTCCTGACGATGCCTGCAGCCTCAGAACCAGGGACCCCTGCAACCGCGACAAGCAGAGGGTAAGATTTCCTGACGCGAAAAGACACCCCTGCACCCGGCGCCCTGCGGCCCCCTGTGCCCAACTCCAGGGTGTCTACCTATCCTCCAACTACCCAACTTACCTCTCGAAGTGGTGGTCGCACCTGAAGAATCTCCGTCCCCGAGCTTGCAGTCTTTGTTCAACTTTCAGCTTCTCCATTGAAATACATTGAGCGCCCGACGGCTCAAAAGCACCCTGCACCCAGCCGCCCGAGTGCCCCTGGAAGTGCAGCATCTATCCTATTCTACTTCCCCACTTGCCCTGTGTAAGTGACCAGGAGCCCAGCTCCTACAGCCACGTGGCCTGCCTGCTAGCAGCCACCAACCAAAGGCCCCCTGCCCGCCATAGGCTAACATTGGGCCTAACTCACTCTGCACCCGGCCGCCCCTGTGCCGCTGAGGGTGTACCAACTGTACCTACCTGACCCTGGGAGACCCCTAGGTCTATGCCCAGAACCTTAACTCTGCCAGTCGAGTACTTACCTGAAAGCCGATAACCTACATTTTCTCCTTAGGGTAACATTGACTGGGTTACACTGAAATTTCTTCTAAGTGTCGAGTTTTGAAACTTTAAAATATTCACTAAAAATCGTCCGATGAACGAAAACGAAATTACTCACCTGTTATCAGGAGAGATCCCAGTGCTGGATCTTGGTGCCCAGCACTGACCCTGAAAAGTAACTACAACTGTACTTACCGATAACTTGGTTTTCCTCCATAGGATAACATTGCCTGGTTTTCTCCAGAAATTCTTCTAAGTGTCGATTTTGAAACATACAAATATTCCTTAAAAAATCGCCTTGTGTAACAAAAAACAATTTCTTTCAACTGTTTACAGGAAATGCACCGGGCTGAATCCAGGATCCAGCCCTGAGTAAGAAAATCATACGCAAAGTAATTTATATTGCATTTACTTAAAATTCCCCATTGAGGTCAATGTTATAATTGTGTTTGAATTGTGTTGCCTATTGCAACAACTGTAGCTACTACATTTAAAAGTCTATTGTGTATTTAAAGTATATAACTAAAGCATCTCATTCTGAGAAAGTATTTTTATACCTACTTGTGGTTCTAAAATAAAACAACAATATATTTTTATATACAAAACAATTGGCCTAGAGTTCAGTTCTTGAGTGTGTGAGATCATTTGCTGACTGAGTGTGTACAACAAATGCTTTACACTGTCCTCTGATACTGCCTTACTGCTCGACCAAGCTACCACTTTAGAGAGTAAGGTTATATCTAACTTTAGCCTCTGCCAAACCTCTGGGGACTGTGGACTCTGTGCACACTGAACCTTACTTTGGTGCAGTATATACAGAGCCACTTTCTTACACTAGTCACTTAAGTATGTTTTATTTTTTTGCCCTTCATATAGACAGTTTAGAGCTAAATGGATAGCTCCACTTTGCAGAAATCTGGAAGTTAGAAAGCACCAGGAGGCATACAGAATACTGCAGTCAGATATATCTTGCATTGTTGTATTTTGTATGGCCAAGTTCTTAATGACAATGTGGTGCAGGCGTGCTAAGTGCTCCCTTGATAGTCCTCAGGCCGCCTTCTTTTGAATGGGTTCTTCTATATTGTATTGTGCCTTTTGGACAAGTTTTAGCTGATCTATGTTTTTAACATTTATAGATTATATTTATTGTACTTTTATATGTTGTTTTAAAAAAAGAAAAGTACTTGTATGGCGTAATCTCTGTGGTCTTTCAAAATTATATTTTCTTCCTTTTCTTCTTTGGACCGATAAATGAGCATTTAAAAGTCTTACGTTATATTATCTGTGTTTGTAAGTGTTTTGTTCTCTGTAGTACTTTTTTGATCTATAGTGATTGAAATAAAGTTTACTGACTGACTGACTGTAATGCAAACCATGAAGGTTTATTAAAAGTTTAAGAGCATTACAGAAAGCAAAATAAATGGCAAAAAGTTAGTCAGTTAATATTTGTCATAAAAAAACATGAAGCTCAGAATACATTGCAATATATGAAATAGCAGAACAGAGTACAATTCATCTCCCTAACTAATTCAGAAAACAGAGATTAGAATGACAGAGTGTCGCCTCCTAAGGTCCAGGAGAAAGTGAACCCAACACCTGCTAAGTGAAGCTCATTTTATATAGTGAAATACATTAAGGTCATACATTTGGTGTGAATGTTCAAAGGCTGAAAATCTGACCCAATGAGGTTGAAGAAAGAATGATCCTGTTTGAAATCAGTTTTGTCGGCACAGTCCCACTGATTCATATAGTGTAGTTCCCATCCCCGGTGCTCCTGTGACACATTATAGTTAGTACAAATGTTGTTACATCAATGTTAAGTTTTCATGAAAATTATCTTGTGGTCCTAATAGGTATGAACTTGGAAAAGCATAAACTTTGTGAACACAGCATTAATCGAAGCTGGAGATTGAAACATTATGTTGTACATGAGAGAACAACATTGTATTTCAAACATTATTTACAGATTAGCAATTGTGTGCTGAGTCCATGGTGGGGAATGGACAGAGTTAACTATGTGCACAGGAAGATAGCTGCAGACTGCAACAATCATTTTGAAATCAAGATATACACTATTAATGTTACATAACCACAGTTCAGTTTACCAGTAAAATATCGCACATTCATTAGGTTAATAGCATGTGTTAATACAATTAAGCATTTTAATTAAAGTCACTTTACCAGCAGACTGAGCATCTCATTAAAAGGCCATTGAGTAAGCTGAAACATTTTGACCCCTCTCTTGGGTTGAATTAGTCCTTGTTTTTCTTTTGTCTTATATCACTAGGAGCAGAAACTAAGGCTTGTAGTCTGGCAGGAGGTAGATTAAACAGTACTCTCCCCTCAGTAACACCATTACTTTTCAACTCTAAATCCATACTCACACCTTTTATCTAAGACCTCAAGAGCTCCCCTCAAAGAAAGTAACAGCCCACATCTGTACTATGCTAGGTACCCTGAGGAGTGGGGCCTTACGATGAAGCATGCCATCTAAGGGGGTGTGAGGGCATCCGTCATTGAATACATCCATGTCTCCAACAACACAATACATTTGCTGTACAATTACACAGTCATATTGTCTAGTTAGGTCAGACTGGTCAGATTAATCTTGCTCTGTCATATTTTTGCCCCTTATTATGCTGACATATACTGTATTGCTGTTTCCAAAACCTCATATACAGATTGGTGCCCTGTTTCTCCATGTTCATCAACTCTGGGTTTTGACATCCAAGGTTTTTATACCACTGTCTCGGTTTCTGGTCACCCTCCATTCCAGTGGTGCATGACAAGCCTGTAATCCCTGTGACCTCTCTGCTACACTTGACCCATGGAGCATGGCTCAACCTGTGTGCCATTGTTCTTAAATTGAGGATTTATGGGGTTGTGATTGACATGTTGGTTGGACGTTATTCCCAACTATGGTACTAGCTGCTTGACAGTATGTCTTGGGTGAGTGTGTAGCTCTCCTTTTGTTCCTCCTTGTAGTCTGTAGCCTGCCACAACTCACTCAGCTTTGGCCTCTTGCATACCTGTAAGATTCTTGTTCACTCTGGTCTTTCATGATTACCAATGTAGAGCATGAATGACGGTTGCACTTCTCCGTCCATAGTTAGCATTTTCTCCTTTTCCCTGCTTCCCCATTTAATGATGGTTATTCTGAGGGAGGTGCACACATGTTGGTTGCCTGCTTTTGCTAACCCCTTTCTTTAATTCAACTATCATGATATCATGCTGCGTCCTACTCCTGTGGCTCTGGGCCTTAGAATTGGGAAGACAATCTTCTTCATTCACTCTATTTTTTTCAGTAGGACAACCCTTATTTTCCCTTCCTCATCCCATTACTTATTTTCTGTCCTCCCATCTAGAGGGGGTTAGTCTACACTCCTGAGAGCAGACTTTGATGGCAACTGATACCATTTTGAGGGTTTTCCCTCTATTACGTTTGTCTGCTTTGCTGATGCACCATTTTCCTCTGGATTTTATTTGTATTGGATCTTCTGATGAGTGAACTACAGGTTTAGTTGACAGTGATGTGGCCTCCTCTCTACCCTCGGAGAAAGAGGGTTCACCTTGCTTTGCCACTAAATTCCACCATTCATATTAAGCAATGGAGTGCTATGACTCCAGACGGAAGGCACTCAAAGGATAGTTAGATCAAACGGAATGCTTGGGAGAGAGGATGCGGCCTAACGTCCAGAGCTGCTGACCTTGGCACTGGCGAACCAGGTTCTAGTCTCTGCATTGGCTCAACAACCCGTGATTCTGGGCAAATCACTTATGGGCTTATTAACAAGCCACCAGATTGTCATTTTTTCGTGATGCTCCAACAGCTCAGATTACTAAATCAATTCAATTCAATCAAATGTATTCAGATACATTGAGCATCCATAAAAGCATCACACAGTGCAAAACAAGCATAAAAAATAAAATTCATAGCATAAGAATAAAATATAGGCATAGAAATACAATAAAAACATAGTGTGATTATAAAGTAGCAACAGGATTTAAGACAGAATAGATCTATGTGCACCTACAAAAGATTTTAAGAAAGACCCAATGTGCAATACAGCTTCCTCATTGGTTAATAACTATAAAAATCTAAAAGCGGGTCTACATTGGCCAATATTGGAACAGCATTTTTTTTTTTTAAATGGGGCGAAATAGTGTCTGTTGTACCTAGCATAAAATGTACAGCAAAAACATGAAATAAAGCATTGGTTGTCCAGATACACCATCGCAGATATGATGTGACTTTAAGATAATGAACAAAGTCCAATGAGAAGCAAAGCAGATATTTCACAGTATCAGAGCTCAGACTAAACATCAGAGAGTGTTCCCATCAACTGCGAGCACACCAGGTATAATCGTTGGTGCACTCAGTTTCAGTCAGCTTGAGGTATCTAATCATATTGGGCTTCCTTGCCAAGTTCCTTACCCACTGTGATTCTTGTTGGTTAAAAAAATGCATCAGCTACAGTTTTCTTATTCACACTAGCACATGATAGAGGGTCCAATAAAATAGAATTCATTCCAATACTCTGACATTTGGCCTTCACATACACTATGCATGGAATTGATAGTCCTCTATCTAGAGACAGTCACTTATAATGTCTGTAGATAGAGCAGCCTCTGGATTTCTCCCAATTGAGAGACACAGTAGAACTGGCCATAATCTGATCAGGTCAGTAATGTAGGGGAACCCAAGTTCCTTATGACAGATAAATGCAAGGCTGGTATGGTAACAGATAAAAGATTCCTACAGAACCTGTTCTCTTTATTCTGGATGGTCCAACAACTGGAGAGCCATCACACTTCCGCCCCATACATGGCAATCAGCAAGCATTGAAATTGATATACTTGTAACAGAGCGGCGGGAGATCTACCCCCGTTTTGGTTGTGGGAGACTACTTAGTGAACAATTCACCATGGAACATTTTGTAGAACGATGCACAATGTTAGAAGACCAAGACCTGTGAGCAAAAACAATGTCACAGAGCTTTGAAAAATTGTTGATACTGCTCAGACAATGGGTATCAATTGTCATGTTCGAAAGGGATTTGCACTTAGGGCCATAAGATATAATGTGGGACTTAGCAAAGTTTGTCTGTAAATTCAGAGGGACCATAAAATCAACAAAAGCATCAACTAGCTGGCGCAGTGCCCTGGGAGTGCGTGCCATGAGCACTGCATCATCCGCATAGAGGAGTGTGGAGAGTGGCTTTCCTCTAAGAATGGGTACGTCAGGAGTAGCACACACTAGGAAGTAATAAAGATCATTAATATAAAGAATAAATATGAGGGGTCTAGCACACACCTCGCCCTCACTCCTCAGTAGATGCCTATGTCTCCTGATACATCCCCCTGTGAGTTAATGAGTACCCGGTTCCTCAAGTCATTGTGCAGGTAGGTGCTATATCCAGGCCCGACAATAATCAGGTGCCACAGTTTATCACAATTCACAAAGTCTGACACTGACAATCGGTCCATGAATGCTAAGTAATGGGGAGAATGTTTAGCCATTGTGTATTTTCTAGGCCTGGGCAGTAAACTCCACTCTTTTCAGAGCGTTTGCCCCACTTCATGCACCGCGTCTAGCACGGAGTTCTGAAACACTCAGCAGAATGGTGCGGACCAGAGTTTTTCCTCTCTTGTGGTTCATCAACGTTAAGTTGGCGAGCACGAGCAAGAAAACTCCTACGCTAGACAACCTCCCAGAGAAGTTTCTCAACGCTGGCAGTCGAGACAGGTCACTGCCACTCGCGTTGAGAAACCTGCCGCTCACATTGAGGAAGCTGCTGCTCGAGTAGAACATCTACTCGAGTGGCAGAAAGAAGCTGTGCCCTCTTGTGCTGTGTGTGGTGCCATTAGCAATAATTTTACAGCGCAGGACAAACAACCAGGGGCATATTTGATAGAGAACGCCACGCTCTGCCACTTCTGAAACGCAGGGCTACACCATATATACAACAATATGGTGCAGTCCTGCGTTTTCCCCTGCGCTGGCGCTAAATTTAGAAGTTTAGCGCCAACGTAGGTACCCTTGCACCATAATGCAAGGGTGTCAGTGTTGAGGGGAAGATTGTTTATGTGCAGGAAGGGTCACCTTCCTGTACCTAAACATTCAATGGCCTTTTGCTGTTTCTATATTTGCTGCACAAGGCAGCAGACATGGAAACAGCAAAAACTAGGAGAAATAAAGCATTTCTCCTTGTTTCGCCTGTTTAATACAAGGTTTTCCCTGCTCTTAATTTTGGCGCTGCCTCCTTTATATGCTGCCCTTGTAAATAGGGGACAGTGTCTAAATCAATGGGTGTTGTGGTGGAACACCCACCACAACATCCATTGCCCTCCCCTTTCACGCTAAGTGTAGCATGAAAGGGTGCCTTATTTACAAGGCAGCGTTAAGCCACGTTAAGTGGCTTAATGCTGCCTTGTAAATAAGGCAAAGCATATATCGCCACAGGAACGTCACTAAAAGTGAGATTCCTATGGCGATAGGGGCTTGTAAATATGCCCCCCAGTGTTAAACATCAGCACGAGCAGCACAACTTACATCACTCTGCCGCTTGCAGAACTCCGCGTAGCGCAGCATAGTTATTTTGTCCCTTGGCTTACTCTGACCAGGACTAGTATTTTCCTAAGATCATATTTAAGCTGAGGCACTGCTCGATTGTTCCTTTATGCCTAAACCCATGTTGACATTGATGTAACATTGACTCCTCTTGAACCTAATCCTTTATACTGTTACAGATAATTCTGCTCAGAATTTTTGCTGTGGTATCGATAAGTGCGATCCGATGATAACAGCCTGGCAGTTAACGATCCCCTTTTTTAAAGATCAGCACTATGATAGATGTGCCACATATGTGGGGCAGAGGAGAGTAGGTGAGATTGTTAAAGACTATGGTGAGAAGAGTTACCCAAAAGATAACGTTATATTTTATTAAATCAATGGGGACCTCATCTAGACCTGGCGCATTGCCCCGAACACTTTGGTTAATGGCAACCTCAACTTCCATTAAGGTCATCTGGAAGTGTGCAACCAAGCAGGGATCTTTATCAAAGGGGTCTGAGAGTGACGGTACTGCATACATTTTGCTAAAATGCTCCTCCTAGACATTACTACAAATATAGCATGAGATAGAACTAAAGGGCCTGACATTACACTTTAGCTCAGATACAGTGGTCCAAAACAGCTTGCTATTACCCAACTGTGATGTCTGAGCTACCATTTCCCATAGTGTTACAACTACCACTTACCAGTATTTAGCAGTGATACTTTTGTATTGCTTGCATAAAGAAGCCACTTATATAGAGTCCCTTGGTTCGGAGACCCGGGCTAGGCGCAGCGCCCTATTAGCTTCCGAGCACTCAGAGTTAACCCATTTTGGAATGCATAATATAGGCCACTAGGGTGTCAGGAGAGCCTTCTGAATCCCAGAACAGAGATCAATGAAGCCTCCTCCACCTGTCAATTTTGGTCAGACAGGCATAAAGTAACCACCTCCAGATTCTCCTTTTATCATCGTTTCAAAGAATTGTGTAGAATCCCACAATTTCCACACCAGCCTCAAATTATCAGTTATAGTTTTCAGGTTACATGCCCCAATATCTCTTAACTTCCCCTTGGGGTGAGGTAATAACGTGTCCTGGATGGGATTGTGGTCGCTAAAACTGAATGGAATGATCGTTCCATGTAAGAGAAGGTCCTCCAGGTTACGAGTGACAAAAACATGGTCTATTATCGAGGGGCTAACTCTACCCCTATAAGTAGGAACCTTGCAGCTAGGCAAACCCATGAATACCAAAGCATTAGCCAACTCAAGTGGGGTGAGGAATGATAATAGTTCTGCGCGACGTGGATCAGTATTGTTATTGGGGGGGCAAGCCCCTGTTTTGGGGTCCCCAAGGTTAGAGGGGAGCCGCACATTAAAGTCTTCAGCCAGGCAAAGGCAGGTTATTTGCTATTTTGGAGATTAATTTAAATAGAGGTGGGGATTTGGTGTTAGGTATACAACTAAAATCATTATTGTAAAATATTGTTAACCCCTTCACCGCTAGGCCTTTCCCTTGTGCTAAACCATTTTTTGGCTATTTGAGGTAGTTTGCTCTTAGGCCCCTGTAACTTTTTCTCCACATAAGGTATCCATGCCAAATTGTTCTACTTTTCTTCCAGCATCCTGAGGATTCTAAAGGTGCCTGGGGTTTGTGGATTCCCTTGAAGCGGCCCCAGACATTGGCCCAAAACAGCAAAAGGGTTCTTTTTTGGGACAATGAGGAACAGTGCTGCAGAAGAAAGCATCTGTTTTTTTAACCTGAACATGGTATCAACAAAGGGTTTGTGGTGCTGAAATCACCATCTTCCCAGCTTGAAGGGACAGGTGGACTTTTTGTCAGAAAACCAACATTTTCTACAGGGTTTTGTCATTTTACTGGGACATAGCCTAGTTTTACCATTTTGTTCCTTCAACCTCCTTCCAGTTAATGGTAGAAATGGGTGTAAAAGCAATAATGTATCCCAGAAGGCTATATGTTTCAGAAAAGTAGACAAAACTCTGAATTTGGCAAGGGGTCATTTGTGTAGATTCTTTTAGGTTTTCTTATAGAAACTAACAGTTGAAATAACAAATATTGAAATTGAGTTGAAAAAAACAACCATTTGTGCCAATGTTTTAACCTGTAACTTCTTCTAACTATGACAGATTTTTTTAAAGCAAAATACTGTTATGTCCGCTGGACTGTTATGGTTGTGGCGATATATAGGACCTATAAGTTCACCAAGAACACAAGGTACCCAGAGCAAATAACTGAGCTGCGCCTTGCAACAGGTTTTCATTGTGTACCGGGTATATAGCTCATTCATTTGGTGAAATATAAACAATGAAAAATAGGTATCAAGGACACCTATGTATTTCTGAAATGGGAACATATTATAGAGTTTAGAAGCAGAAGTTATTTTCACATCTTCGAAATTGTGGGTACCCATACTAGCATGTGAATTAGAGGACATTTTTCAAAATGACTTCTTTTTTACACACTGTCTTACATTTGGAAGGCAGAAATGCATAGAAAGTTAATAGGTAATAACACTTGTTCTGCAATTCTGTGTTCCCCTAAGTCTCCCAATAAAATGGCACCCCACTTGTGTGGGTAGGCCTACTGCCTGCGACAGGAAACGGCCCTGAAGGCAACATGGACATATCTCTTTTTTCTAGTGAAAAGTGACCGTTTTTTTGCAATGTGCCTAGCTGTGGATTTTGGACCCTAGCTCAGCCAGAACATGAGGAAACCTAGCTAACCTGTACATTTTTTAAAACTAGACATCCAGGGGAATCCTGGATGGGGTGACTTGTGTGGCTCTCACCAGTTTCTATTACCCAGAATCCCGTGCAAACCTCAAACTTTGTAAATAAAAACACATTTTCCTCACATTTCTGTGATGGCAAGTTCTGGAATCTGTGGGGGCCACAAACTTCCACCCACAGCATTTCCCCAAGTCTCCTGATAAAAATGGTACCTCACTTGTTTGGGTAGGCTTAGTGCCCGGACTCTTTTTTTACAGTGTGTGTAGCTGTGGATTTTGGACCCTAGCTCAGCCGGCACCTGGGTAAACCTAGCAAACCTGTAAATTTTAGAAAACTAGACATCCTGGGAAATCCGGGATAGGGTGACTTGTGTGGCTCTCACCAGATTCTGTTACCCAGAATCCCTTGCAAACCTTAAACTTTGTCAAAAAATAACATTTTCTTCACATTTCTGTGAAGGAATGTTCTGAAATCTGTCCGGAGCCACAAACTTCCACCCACCCAGCATTTGTATAAGTCTACCAATAAAAATGGTACCTGACTTGTTTGGGTAGGCCTAGTTCTCGCAACAGGATATGGCCTAAAACGCAACGTGGGCACCACACATTTTTCCAGTGAAAATGGAGCCTTTTTTCTCAATGTGTCTAGCTGTGGAGTTTGGACCCTAGATCAGCCGGCACCTAGTGAAACCTAGCAAACCTGTACATTTTTGAAAACTACACATCCAGGGAAATCCAGGATGGGGTGACTTGTGTGGCTCTCACCAGGTTCTGTTACCCAGAATCCCTTGCGAACCTCAAAATTTGTAAAACAAAACACATTTTCCTCACATTTCTGTGATGGAAAGATCTGGAAACTGTGGGCAGCCACAAACTTCCCCACAACCAGCATTCCCCCATGTCGCCTGATAAAAATGGTTCCTCAGTTGTGCACTTGTGTGGGTAGGCCTAGTGCCCACAACAGGACACGGCCCAAAACGCAACATGGGCACATCACATTTTTCCAGTGAAAACGGATCCTTTTTTTGCAATGTGTCTACCTCTGGATTTTGGACCCTAGCTCAGCTGGCACCTGTGGAAACTTAGCAAACCTATACATTTTTTAAAACTAGACATCCCGGTTAATCCAGGATAGGGTGACTTGTGTGGCTCTCACTAGGTTCTGTTACCCAGAATCCCTTGCAAACCTCAAACTTTGTCAAAAAAACAAATTTTCCTCACATTTCTGTGATGGTAAGTTCTAGAATCTGTGGGGAGCCACAAACTTCTACCCACCCAGCATTCCCCCAAGTCGCCTGATAAAAATGGTACTTCACTTGTGAGGGTGGACCAAGTACCCAAAGCAGGAAAGGGCCTAAAACGTATTGTGTAGACATGAAAATTACCTATCACAAAACAACTTCGTTTTGCAAGGGGTGCACCTGCGTTTTTGGTCCAGGCAATGGGGGCCATCCATTGAAACCCACCAAACTCACATATTTCTGAAAACTAGACACCAGGTGTGTCCAGGGAGGTGTGACTTGCGTTGGTCTCCCAAAATTTTCCTACCCAGAATCCCTTGCAAACCTCAAATTTAGCTGGAAAAAAACATTTTTTTCTCACATTTCTGTGTGGGAAGGTTGTGGGATCACTGGGCTGACGCAATATATAATAGGACATTTGTGCCTACACAGGGATCCCCCACAGAAATGTGAAGAACGTGATTTTTTTCCAGCTAAATTTAAGGTTTGCAGATGATTCTGGGTAGGTAAGCTTTGAGGGATCCATGCAAGCCATACCTCCATGGACTCCCCTGGGTGTCTAGTTTTCAGAAATGTCTGGGTTTGGTAGGTTTTCCTAGATGGCTGCTGAACCTGGGACCAATAACCCAGGTGTCCCCCTTTGCAAAACCAGGTCGTTTTGTGATAGGCAATTCTGATGTCCCCACAAGGCCCACGCTCATAACTGAAGTACCATTTTAAGTGGGAGACCTGGGAGAAAGCTGGGTGGAGGGAAATTTGTGTCATCCAGGTGATCCCCCAACTTTCCCACACAGAAACGTGAGAAATATGTGATTTTTTTCAGCTAAATGTGAGGTTTACAGGGGATTCTGGCTTGGAAACCTTTGGAGGATCCACGCAAGCCATACCTCCTGGACTCCCCTACATGTCTAGTTTTCAGAAATGTCGGAGTTTGGTAGGCTTCCCTAGATGGCCACTGAGCCTGGGACCAAAAACGCAGGTTACTCCCTCGCAAAACCAGGTAATTTTGAAGTGTACACAGTACGTTTTGGGCCATTTCCTGTCATGGGCACTAGGTCTACCCACACAAGTGAGGTACCATTATTATCAGGAGACCTGGTGGAAAGTTGGGTGGTAGGAAATTTGTGGCACCCCAGTGATCCCACAACTTTCCCACACAGAAAAGTGAGGAAAATGTGATTTCTTTTTAGGAAAATTTGAGGTTTGCAGGGGATTCTGGGTAGAAAAATGTTGGGAGATCCACGAAAGCTGCATCTCCCTGAAATCCACTGGGTTTCTAGTTTTCAGAAATTTCTGGGTTTGATAGGTTTCACTTGATGTCCGCTGAGCCCGGGTCCAAAAATGCAGGTGACTCTCTCGCAAAACCACGTTGTTTTGCAATTGATAATTTTGAAGTCTCCTTAGTACGTTTTGGAACTTTTTCTGTTGTGGGCACTAGGTCTACCCACACAAGTGATGTACCATTATTATTGGGAGACCTAGGGGAACACTGGGTGGTAGGAAATATATGAGGGGGCCTGGTAATCCCACCACTTTCCCATACAGAAAAGTGAGGAAAATCAGATTTTGTTTAGCTAAATTTGATGTTTGCAGGGGATTCTGGGTAGGAAAATGTTGGGAGATCAATGCAGGCTGCACCTCCCTGGACTCCCCTGGGTGTATAGTTTTCAGAAATATCTGTGTTTGGTAGGTTTCCCTACATGGCCACTGAGCCCGGGACCAAAAATGCAGGTGACTCCCTCGAAAAGCCAGTTAGTTTTGCAATCGATAAGTTTGAAGTCTCCACAGTACGTTTTGGGCCATTTTCTGTTGTGGCCACTAGGTCTACCCACACAAGTGAGGTATCATTATCAGGAGACCTGGGGGAATGCTGGGTGGTAGGAACTTTGTGGTGGCCTGGTAATCCCACAACTTTCCCACACAGAAAAGTGAGGAAAATGTGATTTTTTTAGCTAAATTAGAGGTTTGCAGGGGATTCTGGGTAGAAAAATGTTGGGAGATCCATGCAAGCTACAGCTCTCTGGACTCCCCTGGGTGTCTAGTTTACAGAAATGTCTGGGTTTGGTAGTTTCCCTATATGGGTGCTGAGCCTGGACCAAAAACACAGGTGACTTCCTCGCAAAACCAGGTAGTTTTGCAATCAATAATTTTGAAGTCTCTACAGTACGTTTTGGGCCATTTCCTGTTGTGGCCACTAGGTCTACCCACACAAGTGAGGTATCATTATTATCAGGAGACCTGGGGGAATGCTGGGTGGTAGGAACTTTGTGGTGGCCTGGTAATCCCACAACTTTCCCACACAGAAAAGTGAGAGAAATTTGATTTTTTTTAAGCAAAATTTGAGATTTGCAGGGAATTATGGGTAGGGAAATGTTGGGAAATCCATGCAGGCTGCACCTCCCACAACTCCCCTGGGTGTATAGATTTCAGAAATTTCTGGGTTTGATAGGTTTCTCTGGATGGCCGATGAGCCCGGGTCCAAAAAGTCAGGTGACTCCCTCTAATAACCAGGTCGTTTTTCAATCGATAATTTTGAAGTCTCCACAGTATGTTTTGGGCCATTTTCTGTCACGAGCACTAGGTCTACCCACACAAGTGATGTACCATTTTTATCGGGAGGCCTGGGGGAATGCTGGGTGGTAGGAAATTTGTGGGGGCCTGGTGACTCCACAACTTTGCCACACAGAAAAGTGAGGAAAATGTCATTTTTTAGATAAATTTGAGGTTTGCAGGGGATTCTGGGTAGGAAAATGTGGGTGGACCTATGCAAGCCATATCTCCCTGGACTCCCCTGGGTATCTAGTTTTCAGAAATGTCTGTGTTTGGTAGGTTTCCCTAGATGGCAACTGAGCCTGGGACCAAAAACGCAGTAGACTCTCTTGCAAAACCAGGTAGTTTTGCGATCAATAATTTTAAAGTCTCAACAATACATTTTGTCCCATTTCCTGTCGTGGGCACTAGCCCTACCCACACAAGCGAGATACCATTTTTATTGGGAGACCAGGGGGAATGCTGAGTGATAGGAAATTTGTGCCGGCCTGTGATCCCACAACTTTCCCTCACAGAAAAGTGAGGAAAATGTGATTAGTTTGGCTAAATTTGAGGTTTGCAGGGGATTCTGGGTAGAAAAATGTTAATGTTGGGTGATCCATGCAAGCTGCACCTCCCTGGTCTCCCAGGGTGTCTAGTTTAAAAAAATGTCTGGGATTTGGGAGGTTTTCCTAGATGACCACTGAGCCCGGGACCCAAAACCCTGATGACCCCCCTTGAAAAACAGGTTGTTTTGTGATAGATAGGATTGCCCTTGTGTTTTTGGTCCCATGCTTGCAACCATCTAGGGGAACCTAAAAAATCCAGACATTTCTGAAAGCTAGACACCCATGGGAGTCCAGTGAGGTGTGGCATACGTTGCTCCCCCAACATTTTCCTTCCCAGATTCTGCTGCAATCCTCAAATTTAGCTAAAAAGTTGCATTTTCCTGTAATATCTGTGTGGGAAAGTTGTGACATCACAGCACGGACCAAATTTCCTACCACTCAGCGTTCCCCTCAGACTCCCTATAAAAATGATACCTTACTGTGACATGGAAGGGCAAAAACATGTAGAGATTGTGGTGGGCCCAAAGCGGGTCCAAAAGGGCGATTTGTTTATACATTTTTAGGCTGATGCTACTTTGGGAACCCACACAAGTGAGGTATCATTTTTCTCGGGAAACCAAGTGGAATACTGGGTGGTAGGAAATTTGTGCCTGCGCGGTGATCCTACAACTTTCCCACACAGAAATGTGAGGAAAATATGACTTTTTAAGTAAACTTGGGGTTTGTAAGAGATCCTGGGTAAGAAAACACTGGAGGGTCCATGCAAGTCACACTGCCAAGCACACCACCATCCATGCACACCACCAGCCATGCACCATCCACGCACACCGCTGGAGAAGCACCATCCACTCACACTGCCAGCCAAGAGCCATCCATGCACACTACCAGCCAAGCGCCATCCATGCACACAGTCAGCCAAGCACTATCCATGCACACGCCCAGCCAATCGCCACTCACGCAATCCACCAGCCAAGCACCATCCGTGCAAACCGCCAGCCAAGCCAGCCAAGTACCATCCATGCACAGCACCAGGCAAGTTCCAATCTTCACACACCGTCATCAAGCGCGAGTCCACATACACTGCCAGAAAAATGGCAGCCAAAGGTCAGTACACACAGATCATCAGCCAAACTCCAGTTCACACACACACACCCTGGTTTCTAGTGGTTTTCTGCCCCACTTGGGGGCAGATGAGACTAAAAATATCACTGAAACAGCCAAGATGTGTTCCTAAAAAAAAGACTTTTTTGGGGATGGGGGCATTAGCATGCCCATTCTGGGCAGCCCCAACCCCTATGTATAAAAAAAAACAAGATAATCCCTGGTGCCTAGTGGGCTATCTTTCCCCCCTCCGGGTGCATATCAGGGGCTATTGCCCGCATCTGTCTCCTGGGGGAGGCAGAAAGACTGTGGCAAATAGTTTTGGGGTGGGGCATTGGCATGCCCATTTTGGGCAGGCCACACCCCTACTTAAAATAAAAAACATAATCCCTGGTGCCTAGTGGGCTTTCTGTCCCCCGGGGGAGGGAGATAAGGGGCTATTGCCCCCATATGCCTTCCAGGGGGCAGTAAGACTGTGGCCATTTTTTTGGGGGGTGGGGGCATTGGCATGCCCATTCTGGGCAGCCCCCAAACCTATGTATAAAAACCAACATAATCCGGTGCCTAGTGGGCTTTCTGCACCCGGGGCGGCAGATCAGGGGCTATTGCCCCCATTTGACTCCCGGGGAGGCAGAAAGACTGTGGCAATGTTTTTTTGGAGGTGGGGGTGGGGGTGGGGGCATTGGCATGCCCATTTTGGGCAGCCCCCACCACTCCAAATGAAAAAAAAATATTCCTGGTGCCTAGTGGGCTTTCTGCCCACCCAGGGAGCAGATAAGGGGCTATTGCCCCCATCTGCCTTACGGGTGGGGCAGAAAGACTGTTGCAATTTTGTTTGGGGGTGGGGGCATTGGAATGCCCATTCTGGGCAGCGCCCACCCCTATGTATAAAAAAACATAATCACTGGTGCCTAGTGGGCTTTCTTCTCCACAGGAGACAGATCAGGGGTTATTGGCCCATCTGCCTCCTGGGGGGGGGGCAGAAAGACTGTGAAATTTCCTTGGGGGGGATTGGTATGCCCATTTACGGCAGCCCCCACCTCTATATACATAAAATAAATAAATCCCTGGTGGCTAGTGTACTTTCTGCCCCCCCCAGAGGCAGATCAGGGGCTATTGACCCATCTGCCTCCTAGCGGGCAGAAAGACTGTGGAATTTTTGGGGGTGTGGAGGCATTGGCATGCCCATTGTGGGCAGCCCCCACCCCTATATACATAAAATTAATAAATCCCTGGTGGCTAGTGTGCCTTCTACCCCCTTAGGGGGCCAGATCGGGGGCTATTGCCCCCATCAGCCTCCCAGGTGGGCAGAAAGACTGTTTGAATTTAGATTTGAGTGCGGGCAGCCCCCTCCCCTCTTTTATAATAAAAAAATTAATTCCTGGCGTCTAGTGGGCTCTAGATCAGGGGTAAAATCACCCATCTGCCCCCCAGGGGCTCTCAGCTGTCCGACGCATGGAAGAGGTTAAAAGACTCCCACTGAGTCAGTCAATATTTTTTAAATCATTAAGAAAAGAGAACATATTTGCATAAGGGACATTGCAGGGAACGCTTGAATACTGAGCAAAGGTATCATGTGGAAGAACCGGAAATCTATAAAAATACCCAAGTGGTTCAATTTGGCTGTTAAATTTCTTAGTTTTCAGTATGTTCCATACACAAACTTGTCTGAACAATGCAATCCCCCATGATATTTTTCTTCGAATGGTTAAGCCTCCGCACCCTTCTCACCATTATGATTTCATTTTGGCCCCAGGCATTAAAATGTTTATACTTGTGCAACCAATGTAGAGCCTTGTTCCAGAGCTGGTCCAAAGACTCATTTTGACCAGATCTTAGAGGTGGGAGCTTGGCCAGGATTAGAACGTATGACCAACCGCAGGTGGAAGGCTCAGAATATCCTGGCAGGGGGCATCAACAGGAGTTCCAGCTACATGAGGGGTTGCGACAATTGTTGATGCAGTGGGACATGGTTGGGAGGGTTGAGCACAGACGATGGGGTTGCATGTCACTTTTTCCGAGCCCCCAGTCAAAGTCACTGAAGAGGGACCCGGGATGCTCCCAGATGGCTCATGAGCGATCCTGGACCTGCCCATCTGAGCTATTATAGTGGAATCTTTTGTAAGGGGATGGCTAGATACCAAATGGACATTGCCTTTTTTCCTCGTGTGCTCGATGATAAAATTATTGGAGACACTAACTAGAAGACCCTCAAGTCAGTCCAGCCGATCAGTCAGTGGCTTACGTTTGTCCTCAAGAATGTTGCCAAATTGTTAACATAACGCTTCAAATGAGAAGGAATCGGGTAACGGAGGACCACACGTCTGGCTGGGAAAATACTGTGTTGGCATCGAGGATTGTGATTGAGAGGTAGCCACGGCTTAATCCATATTAATAGTTGTTTACTACTATTTTGGGTGAGGCATGGCTGTTTCCGCTTGACAGACTCATTTCTCCCCAGTTGTCTTTTATGCTTCACAGCTGTAGCATGGGCGGGCCGCAAAGTTGGATGAATGTCCAATTCCGGGGCAGACTCAATAGTGTCAAGCACATCATTGCTATGTTTAGAGATAACGGACAGCAGCAATTGGCGGGCGCCGGCCACGGATAGGGCACTATTATCATAATGATGAATGGTAAGAAATGTCACCTTATGCAAGATAGTTCCTGAGTGTTCGCCCCCTTTGAGGTGGAGATGAAAGAGAGTGAGTTCAGCATCATCCGGCCGCAGACAGGCGCAGCCGGGTCAGCCTTTGGCCCGGGCATGTCCAGTGCTGCTGGTTTGCAGTGGTGCTTATCAGCATGCTGTGTTGACTCTGCAAATGTGCCATCTGGTGCATGCTGGAGTGGAGGAAGGAGGCAGCTGAGGTCAGGATGGTTCACAGGGGCCAGAGAGCCCTGTGCTTGAAAGTGAGTTGCCCCTTCATGATTATTAAATCATATCTATAAGGCCATGCAAAGCCTCTATGCCTGGCTTTGGATGGCCTCATAGATATGGAGTAAGGCAAGGCAATGCAAAGCGCTGCGTTACCTTACTCTGCATTCGGGAGGTGTTCCATGGGTGCTGCATTGGGTTTTCCGACGCAACACCCATGGCAATTGATGCTGCCCCAGATTTACAAGATCATGAAAACCTGGGGAAGCACCAAATCCATATGCCTACTGACATGAGGCGTAACAAGGAGAAATTTCTTTATTTTGCCTTGTTTTTTCCTCTTTCTATGTGGGCTGCATTCTGAAGCACACATAGGGCCCTATTTATGAGAACCTTGCGCCACTTTTGCATCACATAAAGTGGTACATGTGTGACGCAGGGCTCTGAATCATATTTATAAAGCCACTCAAAGCCACCTTGCATGGTTTGATTGGCCTTATTAATCCTGAGTAAGGCGACACAGAGTAAAATCGCTGCTTCACCTAACTCTGCACTCAGGAGGCCATGGATAGGGCACTATTATCAGGGTCTATATGAACATTGCAGTGTAAGACTGGCAACACCCCATAGTCCAAAGAAAGTCTGAGCTCAGTGAGTTCAATTTCGTTTGCAGTGATCCCAATGACTCTCTCAAGTATATTATCAATAGAGGGCGAGGTGGAGGTACATGAGGCAGAGGCCCCCCAGCAATTTTGCATTTCCCCATAATGTTGAATGGTAAGAAATCTCACCTTCACACAGATAGTTCCTGAGTGATCTCCCCCTTTGAGGCGGAGATGACAGAGAGGGGACCAAGCCCAGCCTCATCCGGCTGCCGAAGGGTGCAGGAGTGTCCGTCCTTGGCCCGGGTGCATCCTGCGTTGTGGGTTTGCAGAGGCGCTTATCAACATGTTGGGAGCTGGCTATTGCCTCCTCCTGTGCTGGTTTTTTAAATGAGCCTCCTGGCGCATGCTGGAGTGGAGGAAAGAGGCAGTTGAGGTCAGGATGGTCCATAGGGGCCAGAGAGCCCTTTACTTGAAAGTGAGTTGCCCCTTCATGATTACTACATCATATCTATGAGGCCACACAAAGCCTCAATGCATGGCTTTGGATGGCCTCATAGATATGGAGTAAGGCAAGGCAATGCAAAGCGCTGCATTACCTTACTCTGCACTCAGGATGTGTTCTATGGGCATTGCAGTGGGTTTTCCCATGCAGCACCCATGGATTTTGAAGCTGCCCCAGATTTACAAGATCATGTAAACCTGGGGAAGTGCCAAATCCTTATGCTTCCCGAAGTTAGGTGTAACTAGGAGAAATTTCTTTATTTCTCCTCATTTTTTCTTTTTCTGTGTGCTGCATTCTGCAGAACACATGGGGGGTGTTTATGAGCAGTGATGTGGCAAGGGGGGGGGGGCGGTCCACCCCAGGCGGCACGAGTTTTGGGGGCAGGGCCCCCCACTCTTACCTGCGGCCAAGCGGGGCAGCAAACGCAGTATTCAATTGCCAGCACCCCCCCGCTCTTACGCCCGGCGTGGGGCGGCAAAGGCTGGGACCACCACGGGTGGCAAAAGGCCTATCTATGCCACTGTTTATGAGAGCCGTGCATCATGTTTGCACCACTTAAAGTGGTATATGCGTGATGCAGGGCTCTGAATCAGATTTATGAAGCCATGCAAAGCCACCCTGCGTGGTTTTGAGTAGCTTTATGAATCTTGAGTAAGGCAACGCAGCACAAATCGCTGCGTCACCTTACTCTTAACTCGGGAGGCATTCCATGTGCGTTGTGGTGGGTGTTTCCACGCAACGTCTATGGATTTTGACGCTGCCCCAGATTTATAAAATCATGTAAACCTTTAAGAAGTGCCAAATCCTTATGCCTCCCGAGGTGAGGTGTAATGAGGAGAAATATCTTTATTTCTCCTTGTTTCCTACCTCTTAGGATTGTTTCTGTGCAGTAAGGTGCCCCTTCCTGCACAAAAACATTCCTGCCTGCAATGGAGGCCCCCTTGCACCGTTGGCGCTAGGCGGCCAAAACGGCACCAGCACAGGGAGAAAGGACAGGAATGCACCGTATTCCATAAATACAGAGCATTCCTGTCCTTTCACTTTGGTGTAGGGCAGCGCAGCAGGAGGACTTGTTGCGGTGCCCTACAAGTCGAAATTCCATAAATAAGGGCCTTAATCTTCTCATACGTACCAAAAGTGAACGAGTCCTTGTAATGTAACTGGTGCTCCTGTAAAGCGCTCCAATAACTTCAGGCGCTATATAAAACTTCCAATTTTTTTTTATTTACTAACCAATTAAGTAATGTGTCCTGCTGATCTGTGTCGCTGCAAATGTAAGGCTTGGTGTGACAATTGCACGCTTCCACTGAACGTTTATATCGTTCATGCATGCCTTGCAAAAGATTGTATGTGAGCATACAGCCAATAAAGTTAAAAAGAAATGTAAGTACGTGTCCTAATTACCTAACAGAATTTTATGAACCCTCAGCCAGCTTGTCCCCTACTTTCGGTGAAGAGAGTGAGGTAGGAGTGCCCTCAAGTGGACGAATACCAAATAACATGCCCTTGACAAATCTGCCTTGTCTCCGTTCTAAACACTTCAACAGAAATTAAACATACACTTCCAATCTACAATCCATACACGTAGAAATAGCTCCACTGATGTGAATTGCGATATGAAGAAATAGCTTGATTTACTACGATTTGTCATAAACTGATGTCTTGAAGGCAGGTGTCGTCTTGTGTCATCACTTTTAAGGCATATGCCAGAGTGGCATGTACTGGGAAAGCATCGAAATGCGAAAGATTGTAAAAACTTTAAAATGTATAACAGCGTCGAGAAAAAATAAATACATACATAACCATGCACAAACTGTAGACATCTCATTGTACAGAGTTGCTTCTTGGCACCGTCTGTAATCTTATCACATAGTTATTTTCGATGTTCTTTGCTTTTGACTGAGCCGAAGCTTTTCAGAATGATTTTCCGAAAGTGATAACATGCTTTAAAATGCTCCATTGCTAGCTTAGAAGTCCAGGAAACTGCCCCTATTGAGCTATTCCAGGAACAGATTTACAGCTTGGTCTTCTATTGACACAGTTCTGAAGAGTGGTTAGCTGTTTACAACTAGCCTCACCGATGATTAATATCTCACTCACCCTGAGGTGTATGGCACATGCTGCACAATCTACCTGAAAACGGATTCTCACACACCGAGACACTTGGCACACTGAGGAGTAGCAGGCTATGAGATTTAGGGATAAAGAACGAGCCCTAAGCTACCGGAAAAATGCAATCTTGTGATCAAATGTCATTGTGATCGTCAATGTAGAAAACAGAGTGAAGTAAAATAAATTGGTTAAGTTAATACCACATGCGAAGTAACAATAACGTATTCAGGGGCATATTATCAACGGCCAGCGATAATTATCGCTGGCCGTGCTTAGCAATAAATTTCCTATCGCAGGCTATCTCTGGAATTTATCGCCCTGGTAGCGCGTTATTAACAACACGTTTCTCCCGGGCGATAAAAATTCCAGAGATAGCGAGGTTATCGCTGTTTTGCAGGGAACATCGCTGGTTTTCCAGCGATGTTCCCTGCAAAACGGCGATAACCTTGCTGATACGACCCTGTGGTCGTATCAGCATAATCCACCCCCTATGTCAAACATAGGTAAGTCAGGATTTTAGCAGACATTAGATTTTGGCGAAAACGGCCATTTTCGCCAAAATCTACTGTATGCTTAAATCCTGTGGGCTGCCTTGTAAATATCGCGATGTGAACATCAGCGATATTTGCAAGGTAGACCATCCGGGGTACGCCCAGTGACGCCCACTTTGCATCTCATTAGAGATGCAAAGGGAGGCGTTGGGAAAAAGGGTGCTAACATGCGATTATGCATGTTTGCACCCTCTTGTTAATAGGGCGATAGTTTTATCTCCGCTTTTTGGCTTTAAAAGCCAAAAAAGCGGAGATAAAGCCCTTGCAGATATGCCCCTCAGTGCTTTAAATGGGAAAAAATAAGTGCAGGTACTCATTAAAATGAGCTAGAGGTGTAGTGAGGGGGCGGGGCTAGGGGTGGGGCTAAGGGCAAGACATGATGATACTTAACGCCTTCTATATTAGTTGCAGCACATACCAAAACACATGAGAAATGTGTTTATATAAACAAAGCAGGTTAACTCATTACACAAAATGAAAGAGAAATGCGATAATATGTTAACATTTCCTTTTTTTTTTTTTGCAATAGTTGCACCTTCTGAATGCCATACTGTTAATTGCTGTTGTTTGGCACAATACTATATATTTTTGAGCATGCGAGTAGGAAGAAACTGAAAATACCCCCACTTCAAACCAAAGCTCTTATGGCACCAAGCAAATGAAGCAAACAATCATGACCCTCCCCAGAAGATATCTCTTGTCTCTTCCATTGATCTATCCATTCATCCTTTCATCCTACCATTTACCTGCTGATGTCCACCATTTAACCTTTACCTTCTATCGTCTATTCAGTCTTTCATCCATCATTCAGTTTTTCACCATTCCGTCTATCCACCCTTCATATCCAAACCTATCCATCCATCTCCAAACCTATCCATTCATACTTTCACTCATCCATCTCTTTAGCCACCCTTTTCCTCATCCATCAATCCTTTCGCTCATCCATCCATCAACCCTTTCACTCCTTTATTCCATCCACCCTTTCATTCCATCCACCCTTTCACTCAATCCCTCCTTTCACATCATCTACCCTTTCATCCATCCTCTCTACCTTTCATTCATCCATCCATCCATCCTTTCACTTATCCACCCATCATCCGCCCTTTTATCCAATCATCCACCCATGCATGCTTTCACTCATCCATCTATCTATTCATCCATCCATCCATCTATACATCCACCCTTGCTCACTCATCCATCCACTCACTCACTCACTCACTCACCCATCCACCAACCCTCCCTTTTACGTTATTTATGAATCTTTGTCGCCGAGCAGACATGTACAAACAAAGTGCCACCCATTTTCTTTAAAATACCTCCTGAGAGTGTCTTGATTCTCTCTCTCTTTCTCTCACTTTTTACTTACAAAAACAGGCATACAAATGCAGGCAAACATACAAACATAGCAGACACAAAAAAGACTCAGGTATGATAAAAGCCTTGTTTTCTCTTCACCTACCATGGCTTTTTTAATTTCCACCGTAGCCTGATTGCCACTGCCAGGTGACTGACATGATTCCTGTGTTTGCACAAATGCACAGGATAGTGTGACTGTGATTGACAGCACAGGGCCTGAACGGACCCTGCTTTGTCAAGCACAGCGTGATGGTGAGCACCCAGACATTAGTCAAATGAGCCCTGCTGAATAGCTCAGCTGGGGCTCAGATCGGGGCTACAGAAGCGGCGCCTTTGCTGCCAGAGACAGTTCCCACTCCTGCTCACCAGCACAGCCAATGAGCCTACCTTTTCATGAGTACCGGTACTCTCCTCTGAAGTAGAGAAGTGCCGGTACTCAGAGTGATAAATCTAAGAAGTGCCGGTACTCAATACCGGTGAGTACCGGCCCATTTAAAGCACTGAACGTATTGTTAATAATAATTCAGGGGTGTTGGAACAATTTTCGAACTGGGGGTGCTGACATCAATGTTACATCAACGAAATCATGAGGATTGTGAAAAAGCCAAGTGTCATACTAAGAACAATTAGAGCAAATAAGCCGCACAAATTCAGTAGGAGAAAGTGGTATGGGTGTGGGATGCAGCCAGTTGTGGATTTTGGTGCACACTGTCGCAAACATATTACTAATGCATGGTGTGGTAGTGCAAAGTCATTTTCAAACAGCATGTTTTCCATTGAAGTGCCCACAAAATTCGCACTGACTTACGTTCACTGATAAAGCTATAAAACACACAAACAATAATGCGTGGAAATGGAGCTTCAGCAAATATTTATCATTTGCACATCACCAAGTAGAGTGTCTTGATTATTTTTTGATCCTATTAAAATCTTTGTTTCCGTCATGCTTTAGAATTTCAAAACAAATGTGCTTCATGTGTGCTTACTTCACTGCAATGTTTTTAAATATTTTTACAATTCATTTACAGGTATTTAAATGTGTGCTAGAAGAAGACGCACAAACTACAGCTATTCCTTTGATACTACTGTAGCCTAAAAAGACTGTCAGATAGTTCACTTTACAACTTCTCTAACTCTCCAGTCAGAGAAAGAAAAGTAAGCACCAATCTAGAAGTTAGAAGACTAAGGGGCATATGTACAAGCCCCTATCTCCATGGGAACATCCCTTTTTCTGACGTTCCCGTGGCGATAGGTGCCTTGCCTTATGTACAAGGCAGCATTAAGCCACTTAACGTGGCTTAACACTGCTGTGGCTTAACACTGCCTTGTACATAAGGCCCCCTTTCCTGCTATGGTTAGCGTGAAAGGGGCGTACAGTGGGTGTTGCGATGGGCGTTCCACCGTAACACCCATTGTAGTTGACGCTGCCCCCTATGTACAAGGGTGGCGTACATAGGAGGCAGCATGGCCGGACTGGCCAGCCGGGCAAGCGGGCAATCCTCCGGGAGGCTGGAGACCCAGGAGGCCGGTTTTGACACTTGGAGGCCAGTTTCGGCCTCCAGGAGTGGTGGTGCACGTTACACGATTCCAGCAGCAACTTTAAAAAGTTGCTCTGGTTCTAGCACACATTAGCACGTCTGCACATGGGGGCTGAAGTTAGAATTTTTGCCAGGACTGTTTTAAGTTCCCAGTCCGGCCCTGGGAGGCAGCGCCAAAATTAAGACCAGGAAGACCCTGGTCTTAAGTTGGCAAAACGAGGAGAAATGCATTATTTCTCCTCGTTTTTGCTTTTTCCATGTGTGCTGCCTTGTGCATTTATATGATAGATCCTAGGGAAAACTAGAGCTAAATAGCAACTGCTTACCCAGTTGTGTGGCAACTGGCAATATGCTGACATACCACACACATAACAGAAGCCCTTGATACTTACCACTAATTCTGCAAATGTTCTGCTTTTAACTAAATTGTTATGCTCACATTCACACCATCCCAAATTTCCAACACTCTCGTTTCCCTCTTGCTTTCACATCACACATAAGGATCCTTTCTTGGCAATTTCAATACTCAATTTTGGAGGTGGTTCCTTTAAAATCTTCTTACCTTTTCCAATAACATGTTCTGCAATCGTCTTCTTTTCTCACTTCTCCTCATCTCCTCTTATCCTTTCATTCAGTTTATCTACAAATATCTTTTCGACTTTACTACTTGTACAGGTTACATCATGCATGCTTTGATTAGTTGCACTCATGTTAGTTACAAGAGTAAAGAATTTCATAATATACTCACACTGATCCCTTGACTTAAATCCCTTGCAAGAATGGTAAACATGTTTAGTATCCCACAAATACATATTAGCATCTTTCACGTTTGGCACATCTTCTAAAGGTTTATCATAACAGGAATAGAGCAACTTAATGGAGCTCTGCTGATAGAAGAGATTTAAGAAAACAGAACATGAAAACGAGTTAGACAGAGGTAAATGAAAATATGTTGCCCCCTCAGCTGCAGAGGCTGGAAGGTTTATACCTCTATTACTTTCACATAGTCGTCTAACATTTGAAAATACACATTATAACTATACGCACTCTCATGCTGTGAAACATTTGAAACCTTACTCTTTGTGTACTGGTTTATAGGCAAAAAACTTAGGGGTGGATTTATCATTCTTTCATGCAGCGCAATGCAGCAAGACACCTTGCTGCTTTGTGCTGCGTGAAAGGGTAGGAATGCACCATATTTACCATTATATGAAGCATTCCTGTCCATTCCTAGCACTGGCACACTTTTAGCTGCCTAGTGCCAACTCAGGCAACCTTGCATCATGGTGCAAGGATGCTTGCATTGTAAGTGAATTGTTTTTGTGGAGGAAGAGACACCTTCTTTCACAAAAACAATCCTGGGAGGCATTTTCCTCTTTCTATGTGTGCTACAGAATGCAGAACACATAGAACGAGAAAACAACGAGGGGAGAAATAAAGATATTTTTCCTCATTATGCCTCACCTGGTGAGGCGTAGCTTTTGTGATGCATTTCCAGGTCTTCCACAAATGATAAATCTGGGAAGGTGCCAGAATCCATTGGAGGATGCATTGGAACACCCACGCTCCACCCATAGAATGCTTCCCTGTCACAGATTAACGCAAGACAGTGATATGCACTGCCCTATATTACTTTTGCCATGCAGGGCCGTGCAAGGTGGGCTTGATAAATCTCACTTAGACTTTGTGTCACCCTTGCAGCCCTCGTGGGTCATAAGGGCAAGGCAAAACCTTGATAAATCTGGCCCTTAATCGGGGAGTTTACCGGAGCGTGAGCGATATCACCTCCCAACAGATAAACATCTAACAGCCATCCAATCGTAGAAACATAAATAGCAACTACAAAACTACAAGGAAGAATTTGCAGCATTGCCGAGTCATGTTAGCTTAAATCAAATCAGGGAAATTTCCGGTGGTGGTGGTTAGCCCTCTTGGTTCTACTCTACTGTAACTACCCTATCTCGAAAGCTACAGGGGTTTTTATTCTGTGTCTGCTGGAGGCCTATGGAGCTACTGTCCTCTTGACCTTTACCCTAACTCTCCATCCATCCTTGTTAATATTTGTCGGTGATCGACATAAATGAGCTCTTTGTGTGTATTGCCTTGGTCTCAGGATGATTCATCAGTGTCGGGCAGGCAAACATCAGATTCAAATTTGTTTTTGGCAAGATAGGTCCAGTCTGGGCCTGAAAACTTTCGGGTGACCTTTCCCTCTCTTTTGGGTCATTTGGAAGTAGCCAAGTCTAGTCTTTCATCTGCGACATCAGGTTGATCAGTTTGCTTTGGCGCATCTAACTCACTAACTTCTCTTATTGTCTCTGGTCTTTTTCTAATTGTAAATAGTTTCTTTTGGGTTGTTGTAGCCCTCGGCCAGCCTTACACAGTTGAGCCTCGATCCTTAGAGGCCTTTGAAATTTCTTGCTCTGATGAAGCTGATTCACTTTCAGAGGTGAAATGTCCTTGACCCACGCCACCCTCTGACTCTTGCAATCTTGGCTTTGGCAGGTTTGTTTTAGCTTTCCATGAGTTTTCACTGTCCCAGTGGATGTGTATTTGCAATCCAGTGATTGGCATCACAGTATTTTCTTTAATGACAATGAGTTCACCTGGCTCCTGGTCCGGATGATGCTCTGCTGATTGATACTGGTCCCCTTCCTCTTCAGACGCGTTGGAAACTTAAAATCTTGGGTGACTTGAGGAGTTAGTGGATGTTGGCTCCGCTTCGTCCTCTTCCCATCTCACCCTCATGGTGTGGTAGACATGGATCCAGTTTGGCAGACTAGTACACTTCACCTCAGTGCTGGTGACCAGGATACCGTGATAAGACTTTCTCCTGTGCTCCTCCAGACAGGACTTGCGTATGTGTTTCATTATGTGAAATCAATCCCCAGAGTTCAAATCATGTCCTGATGATTCTTTGACAGCAGGAGTGGCAGCATCAACCTGATGAGAGATAGATTTACAGGGGGTACGTCAGATATTCATTAGAACCAGGGGGACAGCATCTGGCCACTTTAGTGAAATGGAGGCACAGATCTTGGTCAATTTATCTTTGATGGTCCTGTTCAATCTTTCTACAATACTTGAAGTCTTGGGTCTGTAGCTACAATGTAATTTCTGGTCAATCCCTAATGCTGTACACAATTGCAAAAGATACACAATTGATGAACAGAATGCAGAACAAAACAAAACATTCACCCCCGTCAAGAGATCTGGAATAAATCTATTAATTTTTTGCTCACCATGCCACCCCAGTTTAGACCTGGCCATATGCAAATCAGTCTTGGCCCTGTGCCTCATGGGAACAGTCCAGCCCGAACTGCCAAGCCAGCTCCTCCCTGGACCGGAAACAAGCATCCATTTTACCCCTCATCAACCAGGATAGCTTAAATCCAGTGGCACAGTGAGCCCGGGACCCACGTCTGGGCATACCCAGCTCACTTAGGGCGAGAAAGCAAAAGACACACAATTGATGGACGGAATGCAGAACAAATCAAAACATTCACCCGCAGTCAAGAGATCCGGGTTAAATCCATCATTCTTTTGATCACCATGCCACCCCAGTTTAGACCTGGCCATATGCAAATCAGTCTTGGCCCTGTGCCTCATGGGAACAGTCCAGCCCGAACTGCCAAGCATCAATTGTGTGTCTTTTGTACACAACAATTGCATCACCTCTTTTTTGAAGGGAGTTCCTTGATCCAATTCAAGATGGACTGGCATCCCTAATCACAGTATTACCTTCCGTAGTAATAATTTAGCGACTGTTAGACTGTCACATCTCCTTGTGGGATGTGCCTCAACCCATCATCAGAATAAGCACATGATGATGAGGATATATCTCAATTGACTGCATCTGGGCATTTCCACAAAGTCAATTTGGAGATGGTTTAAGGGACCTTACCGATGTGACTCATTGTTACCACAACCCTTTTGTTCACATTTTGCCTCTGACACGTGGCACAAAGCGGACACAGATTATCTGCCGTTGATCTAAAATGATGGTTATATCAATATGATTTAAAAGTAGACACCATTCCATTTCTACCCACATAGCCATGTATGTGCATTACCATAGCAGGCAGCATGGAATCGAGAAGAACCGGTTTACCATCACTAGACACCCAAATGTCACTGGCATCCTTCACACAGCCCATCTTTTCCAATTTGGCATTCTCCGCTTCTGAGACAGTATGCTGCAACTGTCTAAATTCATTAAATGTATGTACAGTATGTGGCAGCCTATTGGAGATAGTCTCTCCTTCTGCATGTATGGTTCATCCATGTAAAAGGTGCTGGGTTCAGGAGCATAATATCGGGCAATTGTGTCTGTGTAAAGATTAGTAATGGCAACAAAATTGTTGCCACTCTTATGTGCAGCACACTTCACCATGGCAAATTTCTTTGGGCAATTGCAATGCTTCGAACAAATTAGAAACATACAGTCTGTTATGAATGGGGGATCCTGTGGATGTCATGAAACCTCACTGTGACCACAATTGCCCAAAATTGTGCACCACTCTGAACATGTATTGGCTGTCAGTGCAAATGGTGACTTGTGAGCCTTCTAAAGTGCCAGAGGCTCTTGTAAGGGTGATCAATTTGGCTACTTGTGCAGATGTTACATGACACAGGTATGACGTTTCCACAACCCTACTTGAAGTGCATACAGCATAGTAGGCTCTTAAAATACTTTGCCAGTCTCCCAAACAAGACCCATCAACAAAAAGAGTATTCTCAGATTTAGGAGGGAACATCCAGTATGTTTGGTCTCGGTTTTATGCACAAATCGGTAACACTGAGTTGTGGTCAAAATCACTGTCATCATCTCCCTCTGGAGTTGGCAATTGAGAAATAGTGTTTAGTGTGTTACATCTCCTGATGGAAATGTTTTCAGCTGCCAAAATGATTCTCTCATAGTGGGTTAAGCGGCTATTTGTCAATTGTTGCGAGTGGGTACAGGTCATGAGAATCTCAACTGAGAGAGGCACCATTACAATTAGGGTGTAACTCATCACTATCCCCTCGGTCTGCTGAATGCTAAGGTTCCCTGCTGCAACCACTTTGAAACAATCAGTCAATACTGGTGCCACTGGATCAAGAGTTGAGTGAAATACACAATGGGGCACTTATTCTCTCCCTGCTCTTGTGTTAGTATGGATAATGCACATCCATCTATTTCATGGCTAAAGAGTACAAACTCTCTAGTACAGTCTGGCATTCCAAGAACTAGTGCACTGTAGAGTAAATTCTTGAGCTCCTGGAAGGCTTTAATGCTCTGGTCATCCTTTGGTACCAGGTCATTGACATCAATGTGTGTCAGCCTAATAAAGGCATTTTCAAAAAGGAAAAGTGCAGGATCCATTGTTGTCAGTAGCCAGCAATGCTCAAAAACATTGGTACTTCTTTCTGGGTGGTTGTAAATTTAATTTTAAGAACTGTGTGTTCATAGGAAACTTGCCTCACTCCGATTTCTATCTGATGTTCTGACAGCCTTTCTCAGGAGAAGCCTTATGCCTGTTCCTAGCCAAATGGTTGAGCGGAGTGATCGTGTCTTGCCTGCAGGCTTCCTTGGTCATTGATGGAATTCAAAAGGTCATTGATGTATTGCATTAAGGTCGAACTGCACGGTAGCTATGAAAACTCTATATTCTTTTTGAGTATCTGTTGGAAATGCCCCTTTTTGCAGGGTTATCCCTAAACTTTTTTGCTTCTTCCTCCTTTGTTTTTCCTGACCTGTAGTTGTTGGCTATAGAACTCTGGGCATTTTACCACTGCTGATCAGTGCTAAAGTGCATATGCTCTCTGTGTAAATTGTTATTATGATTGGTTATCCATGATTGGTATATTTGTTTTACCAGTAGGTCCCTAGTAAAGTGCACTGAGTGTGCCAGGGCTGGTAACTCAAATGCTACTAGTGGGCCTGCAGCACTGATTGTGCCACCCACCTGAGTAGCCCTAAAATGATGTCTCAGGCCTGCCACTGCAGTGCCTGTGCGCAGTTTGTTAACTGCCATGTAGACCTGGCCAGTGTACCCACTTGCCAGGATTGACCCTTCCCTTTTCTTACACATTGGACACCCCTATGGTAGGCCCAAGGTACCCCCCTGGGCAGGGTGCAGTGTATGTGAAAGGCAGGACATGTACTAGTGTGGGTAACATGTCCTGATAGTGAAAATACGGCCAATTTAGTTTTTCACTATTGAAAGGCTATCTTGCCCATAGGACAGAATGGGGAATGCTGTGTAACATGTTTACCTGCATATCTTCCCATAGGGGCAAGATAGAAAATTGGAGTCTGGTATCCCTGAACTCAGAATTTAATAACACATCTTTTAGGAAGGATGGTTTTTAAATTCTGTGTTTGAAAATAGCACTTTTAGAAAGTAGCTATTTTCTTGTTCAACCTTTCTGTGTGCCTCTGCCTGTTTGAGGATTGACTGTCTGGTTTGAGAGTGACAGGGGCTGGGGTGGCTCCAGGAGTCTGGGTGAGTCAGCACTAGGCTGAATAGACCAACTGCATTTGGAGTGGTGGGAGGAGTAGCACCTGGGCCTGAATAGGGCTGTGCCTGCCTTCCACAATGCTGGCTCCACCTCCTGCGGTGTGTCTGATGGCCCTGGCCCACACTCACAAAGGAAGAAGATGTGCACTGGCAGAGTGCCCCCAGAACTGGTTTGAACTGGGTCCAGGACCCCTCACACATAGAGAACAAAGACTTTTGGGGTATAAATACCAGAGCTGAAACCCCTGAAAGTTAGACTACTTCCTGATCAAGAGGAATCCCTGCCAACGAAGATCAGCTGAAGAGACTGAGGAGAAGTACTGCCCAAGTGTGTCTAGGGCTGGCCTGCAGCTTGCTGTTTCTACTGAGGAGAGGACCAAGGGACTTTGCTGTGTGCTGTGTCCCCCCTGCTTGAAGAAGGACTTTGCTGAGTGCTGTGCCCAACTGAAGAGAAGTCTCCAAGGGCCTGAGAAGAGCTGGCCTCCTGTTTCTGAAGTCCCAGGCACAAAAGGACTTCACCCCCAGCTCCCTGAACTTCCTTGCTGGGAGTTCCAGTCTGCCAGGAGGGCCTGTAACTGTGTGTGAGGCCTTTTTGCTGGTGGGAGCTGGAAGCACGACGCAACGAGAGAGAAGTGTGACGCCACCGCAGCAGCTGCTGTCGCATCATCAAGGAAGCGTGTCGCCGCTGCTGCTGCTCGCCATCGCATCACCGGAGAAGCGTGTCGCCACCACAGAGGGTGCCGTCGCACCACCGGATAAGCGCGTCGCAGGGCCGTCACATCGCTGAGGAAGCGCACCTCCTCTGATCGCCGCCGCAACACCGGAGAAGCGTGTTGTAGGGCCTGTCGCGGCTCAGAAAATCACCGAGTTTGCCGCACGGCCGTCGGGCGTGCACGTATCGCCTCCACGTTGTCGCATCGCAACAAAGATGCCATTTTGTCACATCGCACCGGATCGTCGCAACGCATCGAGTCGCCATCTTGTCGCATCAGAACCGGAGCGCAGGAAGAATCAACGCATCGCCTTCTCTGCGCCCCTTTTGTTTGATTTGCATTACGCATCCCAGGTACTTTAAGACTAAAGTGTCGCATTGATCATCTACAAGTTTATTTTTGCAACAACCCTTTTTAAAGACATTCTACTGAGTTTCTGTATGTTGGATTTTTGTCGTTTTGGTCTTGTTTAGTTTAGATAAAGATATTTTATTTTTCTAAACTGGTGTGGTGTCCATTTGTGGTGTTTTCACTGTGTTACTGTGAGTGTTGGTACAAATACTTTACACATTGCCTTTGGGATAAGCCTGTCTGCTCGTGCCAAGCTACCAAGGGGGTGAGCAGGGGTTATCTAAAGTGTGTATCCCCCCTTACCCTGACTAGAAGCAAGGGTCCCTATTTGGTCAAAGGTACCTACCTCTGCCAACTAGAGACCCCCATTTCTAACAGTGTCTGATTGAAATAGGATGGGCTTTCAATATAGAGTGTGACACCACACATGGGTCTTCTCTTGGAGCTGTAACAAGAAGAGAAAATCTCTCTCTTCTTGTAAAGGAACTGAGAAAAAGGACTGACTGTGGTGAATGACCATGAACCACTCAGCCTCTGGGGAATTTGGAACAAAACCACAGCAGTGTTTGGTACCACAAAATAGCATGGAATAATAGTTCGGTTAATTTTCCGGAGGTCCTGAACCAATGTTCCCTCTAATTTTTGTTGTCTGTGCGCGGCAGCACTGCAACCAAGGCTATGTGCACCAAGCAACTGAGCATGCATTTGAGTGCTTCGCTCAGCAATATAAATCTGTGGCAATCACCACTCCAAACCTTTGTTTACAATTAGTGTGAAACAGGTGCATTACACCCACATACAGCTCTATTTAATAAGGTCTTGAAACTGTTTTGCAATGCAGTTTTAGAAAAGGACAGGACACAGAAGATGCTACCGTTATAAATATTTACTGAACAGCAGGGTTGATGCAAGCAGTCAGAAGAATGAGGGAGTTATTATTGAGCTTGAACCGGGATCCGGGCTGGACCTAGTCAAATATGCTAATATTTATCCCAGTGTAACTCGCCAACACCGGAACACATTGAGCAGGGCCCACAGGTTGTCTGCTTTCAGTTCTGAGCAGAAACTTGCATTCAGTGAAGGAGATTTCTTATTTACAATTTTAGTTGGCCCAAAACACAGACCTCATTTACAGGGCCAGCAGCCCTACTTTAGTTCAAGAATGATCCTGGCTAGGAGCCACCTGGAGCCAAATACCTAGGGCCAGATGTACGACCAAAAGTTTTTGCGAGTCGCAATTTGCGCAAGATTGCGACTTGCAAATAGTGAGTCGCAAAATAGAATGTACCCACACTTCATCCACACAAATAGCGACTCGCGATTGACTCGCAACGCAAAATTGCGAGTCTCAAATTGCGATACGCTAATCGCTCGCAGATAGCGTACGCGTTAGAAAAGATGCATTTTATATGCGCAAATTGCGTACGCGATTTAAAGCATGCATTTTGCATGCGCAAATAGCGAGTTTCAATAAAAATGGAAAAAAAAATTACCTGGTGGATCTGAAGGACCCCAAACCAGGAAGTGGTGTCTATAGAGATTCCTGATCATAATTACAAGCACATGGCAAGGTGCAGCAGCTCAATTGAACACTGCTACACAGAGAGAACAGCACAGCAAGATGGCCAGCCAGACTTCTGATAAAGAAGGGAAGAAGAGGCTGCGTAAACTAAAATTTTCAGAAAAAGAAATTGACATTATTATCAATGAGTGCTGCAACCACCACGACCAGCTGTTCAGTCGCACTTCACATACTGTGCCAGAGTCGTACAAGTGCAAAATATGGCATGACATGCAGTAGCATGTGAATGCCCTCGGTGTTGCGGACAGGTCAATAGATGACATCAAAAAGAGGTGGTATGACCTCCGTTCCAGGGCAAAGGAGAGGGTGGCTGAACGGCTTGCGGCTGTGCCAAGAAACAGTAGGTGGCCCATCAAGCCTCCCAGAAGCATCCAAAGCAGAGGCAATGTTGGAAGCTACCACAGAGCCAGAGTCTGCCGTGGGAATTGGAAGTCTGGACACATATCAACCTCCACCAACCACAGGTAAGTGTGAATTGAAAAACAATGTATGTCACACTCAAGCCAGCACCCCACATGCATGCAGCACACACAGGCACAACTGCATGTACATGCTCCGTCTGCATGATAAAAAACTCACAGTTAGTGCATCATGGGAAATGTAGTGTGTGACACAAACATTGCTGTTAGGGACTGACATGAGTTGTGAACATAGTACAACCACAGAGATAGTGACTCAAAACATTTCCTTTATTTTTTCTTTTTCAACATAGATACATCTTTGGGATTAGAACCAATTGAGGAAGATACTGACTCTGAGCAGGAACATGGGCAGATGGACCAAGGGCTGTATGATCCCAGTACTTCTTTTACCTTGGGTAGTGCACAAGGGCTTGATACAACAGCCCCACAGCAGCAGACAACCAGACGTCACACTCTGGGCACAAGGGGAAGTGTCCCAGGTTTGAGCCAGCGATCCCGAAGGCTGCTCCGAAGCCGTAGGCACGCTCCTGCCAACACCATGGCAGTTACTCCATCTCTTTCTGCTGGCCTGGAGGGATCCATGCTTAAAATTCAGCAGCTGCAACACAGGCAAATGAGACTGATGAACATTAAGTTGAGCAGGGGGTTTGACAGGATCACAAATCAGATGTCAGAGAATCAGGCCCGTATGGAGGGCAAAATGGATGCGACGACAGATGCTATTGTGCAGGTGTGCACAGAGCTTAAGGAGGACAGGGCACATAACTGTAGGATGGAGCGCAGCAGGTCACATGACATGCACTCCATGACGAGGGCAATTGGACGTCTGGCGAATGCAACAAGCCTGCACAGCAAACGCACCCTAGCACTGCAGGTAGAAATCGGCCACTACAGTGGTGATGTAGTGAGGGGACTACAACAGATCACAGCTGCTGTTGAAGCCCTGCAAACTAGCCTGGAAGCTACAGGAGGAGGCGCAGACACTGCTGAAAGTGAAGTGTCCAGCCACAGCAGTGTTTCCACTGCTGATGCCCCAACCCAGCGGAGAAGCAGCAGTCGGCACTCTATGAACCAAAGTGCAAGATCAACATATGCAGGACAGAGGGGCAAAAGATAATTTAATTGTTTGTTTTTTGCTTTAGACTTTTATTTGTGGTGAAGTAACCACTTTGCATTTATAATTTGTGTAGTGACAGTTATGTGAGAAGGACAGGTTGTCCCATAGACACAGTCAATATGACCTTAAATAAAAGGCATATTTAAAAACACAGTTTGACTCTCTCGTGTAATTTCTGTAGCATATTTGTGAATGATAATGACTTACCTTTAAAAGTAATTTCTGGCTATGTGGTCCCTGCGCCTTCTCCCCTCTGCTGCTGTGCTTCCCTCATTTGGTTGGTGTGCTGGGGGCCCAAGCTCTTCAGCCCCCGAGTCTGCATCTGACAACTCCATGGGCAGACCGCGCCTGCATGCAATGTTGTGGAGTATTGCGCAGCTTGCTAAAATTTTGCAGGCTGTCTCAAAGGATGTACTTCAATGCGCCGCCACTCTTGGGTAGGCACCTACATCTTGATTTTAGTATGCCAAATGTGCGCTCGATGACTGACCTCGGGCGTCTATGTGCCCTGTTGTATCGCCTTTCATGTGCGTTGGAGGAAGACAGGAACGGTGTGAGGATCCATGTACGCAGGGTATACGCACTGTCACCTGCAAAGAAATGTTAGATTTTGAGACAACATGCATACAGACATTTACGTGCTAAAACATCTCACTGTGGGTGTGGGGGTTCATTGCCTAGTAGGTATCCTCCATTAAAATCACCTCTTTCTAATTTCTGGTAGGTGCCACTGTGCTTGAAGATATAAGAGTTGTGTGTGCTACCTGGAAATTTGGCTACAATGTCTGTGATTATGTTTTTAGCATCACAGACAACTTGTATGTTGAGTGAATGTGTGCTTTTCGTATTACCGAATATGTATTCTATGCGTGATGGTGGACATATGGGCACATGCTGTGCTGAGTTCTGCTTTCCAAATGTGGCTTCGGGGTGTCAATGAGGTCTAGGATGACTGTGCTACTCAGCCTGTACTGTTCATAGATCTCTTCCTCAGTCTTCTCAAACAATGTCAGCCTGACTCTAAAAATCCTCTCCTGTCTCCGCCTCCTCTGTAGTGCTGCACGTATAAGCATCCTCCTCGCTATCATATACAGGCCCGCCATTTTGGAAAGGTTTTGGTGCATTCTAGGCCTGTATTTATAGTTTGTGATTGGTTACCACCTGCTTCAGGTCAGTGGTAAATTGCATGCCCAAATTGTCCGTTTTGCGCATAGTCGCAATTTGCGAGTACTCCGTACATTTGATTTTGCGAGTTGGTATTTGCAACTCGCAAATCGGAACATGCTAATAGCGTTCGCTTTTTCTGCGACTTGCTATTCACTCAGAACGCTATTTTTCAAATTGCGAGTGCATATTGTACATAACGTACGGCCATTTTTGCATGCGCAATTCAATTTGTGATCAATTTTGCGCATGCAAAATGGTTGTACATCTGGCCCCTAGATTCCAACATAATGGAGGATAAACAAAGGCACATAAATATCACTTTACAAGTCAAGTACATAAAAGAAACATTTGAAGCAGGTTTTTGACTTTGTTTACCCTTCCTACATAAGCTACATGCATTTACTCTAAGAGGTTAGGCACATGTTAAGAGTGCATAACTGGGAGAAACAAAAAGTATGGATTTAAAATGTAACGGTGCTGGGGCTGTCTGTATTTATAAAAATGTATTGCTACACAAGGGAATCCTTTTTAGCAGCACCATACGACAGATATAGAAAGAAAACAATAAGGTTCTAAACACATGCCTTTCAGTTTGCAAGAGGCTTGTTGATGCTGGTATATAGCTCACTGTGCTACATTAGGATTGCATTTTATGTACTGCAAGACGTAAAGTATATGTGTCAAAAGTAGTAGCCCACTTACCTACCCAAAAAAAAATTTTATTTGCATGTTACAGGATGTGCTTTACAGGAGATGCATTAAGCCTCTATGCAGCATTATGAGTCAAAACTGGAACTAAACAAAACGCATATCTCTCCAGCAACGGCACTAACCACCAGAGTTATATGACCATTACTATTACCCCCTAAGGTATCCTGCGCACACAAAGATCTCTGCAGAGGGTGTCTTAACCCCATAAGATATTTTAAAATGCAGCCTTTGCAATCAATTAGACTAGAACAGATTTACTATCACATTTGTTCTTGTTGCCAATTTCTTTGCTGCAGAGTTAAAACAAGTTTAAATTGACAGCCAGAGACTCTGCTTTGCATGACTCTGTGACAGCACCCCCTTTCTGAGTTTACACATCAATGAGGTCTCTGTGGTGGTTTCATGGTGAATTGGCAAAAAAGTGCATGTGGTTCTAAGATCAGCTCCCACTGGAAAAAAGCCCAACAGACCCATTCATTCCCCTAACTCCCCAAATTCTAACAGCACCATAGGTAAAGGGCTGCACTCTTATTTGTACGAGCTGACCCCTGAAAATATTTGAAATATATAACATTCAACAAACATGTTAGAATATGATAAAGTTGCATTTAATATTCAAGAAAGTGTATTTTTTTTAGTATGTGGAAGTGTTTCCCTTTAATGCATCCAAATATTTGAAAAGTATTTATTAAAAGTGAGTGGTTTTAAACATGCGCTTAGAAACAGTCTATCACATAACAGGGGCAGCTGCACTTCTGTGGATTAAATGCAGGCCAGTTCCAGGACAATAAATAAATATATGCTGTCTACAATACTTTCATTCCTGCGTTGAGCCCCCAAATGTTGCTAGTTTTTTTCTGCTTTATATAGCGCTAACTTGGTACAGACACTGGAGCACTTTGCATGAGCACCAGTTGCATTACACAAAGACTCATTAAGCTTTCTCTTTAAGATATGGGGAGATAAAGTGATTTGTCCGGTATGTTGAAAATGCACAGCTTGGAAACATTTTCCCTTGAGGGTTAACACTGCCTCTCTCTCCCCCCTACAGTCTCAATGAGAGAGAAAGTTCTACGTGCATAGCCAGCTGCCCCTGGGTTTACTTTTCTGAGTGCCCTCAAATTAGAGCCTGATCGCAGCCTCTCACCCAGAGACATTAGGTTTAATACAGAATCGCCGAATGAAAATCTCTGTATATTAGGATGCAATTTCAGAAGCTTTTCTGGGGGCCGAAAGTAGAAAGCAAGGATACCTTTACTCGTCATGCGTGTCCTTAAAAGTGACAGGTGCCACGGCCCCTCGCCGTGTCCTTAAAAGTGACAGGTGCCATGCCCCCCCTCGACGTGTCCTTAAAAGTGACAGGTCCCAAACCCTTGTGATGGATGTAGGTGACCACTTGCCCCAAGGACAGCCTGCCATAGGGCGGGGGCTGTTTTTGGAGACAGCAGCGAACCAGAGCCCTATGACGGAGGCTGGCCCATGTTGTGGTGTAGAGGTGCACGCCCCTTTTATGGGCTGTTTAGGATACATATAAGGCCTCCATAAGAGCCATGTACAACAAGCAGATGGCTGAATACGAAAAGGTGCCCATAGCAAAAATGAAGAGATACAGCCCGCTCGTGAAAAAGCCCGTGCTGGGTGGCTCCCAGCCCACTATCAATAGATATTACCACAGCTTAACACCCCTGGTAATGGACGAGAATGCTCAACAAGAAACACCAAAGGATATGGGCTGCGACGTTACTGGTTTTGGCAATGACCTTTGTCGGCATGTGGAAACACTCAGTCTCAAGGATTGCATATACCGGATGTCCCCGATTAAGGGCGACAGCAGCGAGAGTGAGGGCTCGTGTAGTGGCAGCGTGTATGCTGGCCTCAGTTTCGTGGACATGGAGGAAGATGAAGAAGCTGTAGCACCTCCTAACACACCCGTCTATGAAGACATGGTCCTTCAGGAGGATACGACTCCTGAGAAGGTTGTTGTGCAACAGCCTGGTACAAGCGTCGAAGATGATGGAGCATTGCAGGACATTAGCGACTCTCAAGATTTCAGAGCCGCCGCAGAAGGCGGTGAAAATGCTGAGGTTAGTAAAAACGTTATAAGCAGTTACATAATGATGTATTTTATTTATTCAACTACCGGACTGCCAATCTTTCTTCTTTTTGACCCCTAGAGAGCAACCCCAGCTGGATGCACCTACTTCATAATGCGCTATGGCGAAGAAGCTGTAGCACCTCCTAACACACCCGTCTATGAAGACATGGTCCTTCAGGAGGATACGTCTCCAGAGAAGATCGTTGTGCAACAGCCGGGTACAAGCGTCGAAGATGATGGGGCATCGCAGGACATTAGCGACTCTCAAGATTTCAGAGCCGCCGTAGAGGGCGGTGAAAATGCGGAGGTTAGTAAGAAAATGTTATGAGCAGACAGTTACATAATGATGTATTTTATTTCTTCAACTAACGGACTGTCAATCTTTCTTCTTTTGAAACCTAGAGAGTAACCCCAAAAAGGCCGGCGGCAGAGTGGAGGCCTGAAAAAGCGAGCAATGTAATTTTCAATTGTCTGTGGTGTTCAAAACAGGCTGAAAGTTCCACATGCCAAAACAGCGATGGGTGCGACAAGTGTGTATGAGGCTATAAGAACGGCGCTTGTGAAAAGGAAGATCCAGGAATGTCCGACAATGCCAGGCACTGTGTTTGGGGTTTTGCCGCGGCGGTGGTACTAAACTGTGTCAAGCGTGACTATTACAGCCTTTGTCACGGCCATCAAATGAACGATCCACAGCAGGCGGCGCACGAATGTTTGCGCAAATCATACAGAACAAGAACAATACAATATATTTGTAGTTTGTTAGACCCGTACAAAGTGTATAAACTGATAAGGGTGGTGTACGGGCTGTACACTGAAAAGAAATATGTCCACCCTGAGATGGTCAGGATCTTGTCAGCGGCACTCAACGAGATCCGATACGCCCATGACCCGAGCTTAAAACTACCATGTATGCAGGGTATGTGCACGGCTTTTGATAGAAAGATGATAGAAAGACTCGTAGAAAGGCTAATGTGTAATCTGTATAAAAAAAATAGAAAAATAGGGTCTTTGGCCCCCCGAAGACTATTTTAAATAAGGTCTTATTTAGCGTTACATGATAGCATGTATTTAGAACAATGTAGTAGAATGTTGCGCCGTAAGGTGGCTCTGTGTTAATCCGGCCTTACGACGCTTACTATGAAAATGTAAAGTACCTTCTGTTTATGTTTTGTTAATATTCTTTATTTTTAATAAAATGTCCTTACGGAAATCAAGTGTCATTCATTGCCTGCGGTGAGCGGATGATAACATGACGGGGGCCCTGTTAAGAAAACTTTATTATGATACAAGGCGAGTTGGCAGCTTGGGAAGCGCCGAAGCTCTGTATAGAGGGGCTGTAGATGAAATTGAAGCTGTAAGCAGAGACCTGGTGAAGACCTGGTTATCAGGAGAGGAGGCGTATTCACTCCATAAACCCGCCAGAAGACGCTTTAAGAGGCGCCCTACAATTGTTAATGCGCAAATAGATTATCAATGGCAGGCGGATATCATCAGCCTTCAAGATATAGCAAAACATAACAGCGACGCTCGTTATATATTAACCGTCATAGACGTCTTGTCCAAGTACGCCTACGCAGAAGCGCTACGCGATAAAAGTGGGGCTAGCGTCACAGCCGCTTTTAAAGCCATCTTCGAGAAGGGCCGAATTCCTCAAAAACTACAAACAGACGCTGGTAAAGAATTCTTAAACAAGACATTTCAGAAATTATTAAACCACCACGGGGTTCAACATTTTGTAACACACACAGAAGTTAAAGCGGCGGTTGTAGAGCGGTTTAACAGAACTTTAAAGTCTAAGATGTGGAGGTATTTTACTGCCCACAACACCTACAGATACGGCGATGTTCTACAGGCTTTTTTAGCTGTATATAATGCCACTTATCATAGGACCATCAAAACAGTGCCCGTAGAGGTAACTCCTAGTAATTCTTTATCTGTTTGGAGAACGGTGTACAGGCGTAATTTCGCTACAAAGGTGAAGAAGCCTATTTTCCAAAAAGGTGATCACGTAAGGATTTCAAAATTGAAAGGTGTCTTTACGAAGGGCTACCAACAGACTTTTATCGATGAAATATTTATAGTGGAAAGTGTGGAGCTTAAAGAAGGGATGTATATTTACAGGTTAAAGGACTACGATGGGGAAGCGGTGTCAGGGGTCTTTTACAAGGAAGAGTTACAAAGGATATCCGACGATCCGCACAGGGTGTATAGGGTTGAAAAGATTCTGAAAAGGAAAGGTAGAGGTGCTAATAGCCAGGCATATGTCAAATGGCGGGGATGGCCGGAGAAATTTAACAGTTGGGTATTGGCTAGCTCCCTGAAGGGTGTGTGAGCTGAGGACCGTCTAAAAGCTGCTGTTAAGATAGAGACAACACCCTTTTATATCACCCTGCCGTCCAACACTTCTAAAGGCATGTTCCCCGACAACCAGATTTCTAATTATACAGTGAAATTGGCTAAGCCTGTGGACCTGAAAGGGGATTGGGAGGTAGCCCTAACCGAGATCCAATACCCTAGAACCTGGAATACATTTACACAGAGCGAGGCTAAGTTTTACATAAAGCGTGAGCAGGACCCTGTGAGCATGCACGAGAGCATCCCATACAGCTACTACCCAACCGTTTCAAGTGTTGTCGACACCATCAACAAAGCCATAGGCAGCATCGAAACATATACGAATACTCATCTGTCGCTAGATAACGTCAGAAGGAAGGTGTTTCTTAAAACCCCTAATCGCACCACGGCGTTTAACTGCTCCGGTAAATTAAGAAGAGTTTTAGGCACAGTACAGAATGTGAAAAGTCCGATCGAACTTGATCACATGTGCCCCGATATTAACGGGGGGTTCTACATGCTCTATGTGTATAGCGATATTGTAGAGGCCCAGAGGATCGGCGATAGTTACGCGCCGCTGTTAAGATGGGTCCATGTACAGGGTGAAAATAATACGATGGTCAATATTCAATTCAACAAACCCGACTACGTCGCAGTTTCTAAAAAACATTTTGACACTATTTCAATTATGATCTTCGATGATCAGTCCGTCCCGGTGTCCTTTAAATACGGGAAAGTTATTGTTAAGCTTCATTTAAGACCGAGACGCGACAGAGGCTATTAAGCAGGCATCATGGTGGTTGTGAAAACATACAGGGACCCGTCTATGTACAGGGACTATTACCGAAACCAGGCCGGATATGGAGGCCCGCCGTATTTTCAAGGGTCCCCGGTTATCTACGGGGCTGGTCTAGGAGGTTTCTTCTGCAGTCTGTTTAGAAGAGCGATGCCCTTCTTGAGAAAAGGCTATGAAATTGCAAAACCGCATGTTAAAGCGGTGGCTACGAACATTGCCCAGGACGTGGTAGGGTCTGTTACTTCGGCGGTTGCCGAACGCATGAAAAAACAGTCGCAAGAAGGCGCTGGTTTGGTGTACAGACCTTGCGCCGGTGTTAAAAGGAAGTGCCGGGCTTTGAGACGCCGAGGACCGCCTGCCCCCTATAAAAAAAGGAGGAGTTCTTCAAAGCGCGTTCAGAAAAGAAAAACCCCAAGACGGAAGAGAGCTTCGAAGAAGAAGAGAACCACCTCTAAAGTAAATATTTTTTAAAGCGGCGCAAACTAAAGTATGGCCTTTGTACATTGTGCATTGGGCGAGTGCGCCAAATCCAAGTTAGACTTGTTTACTCTAAAGCCCACGCAGCCAAGCATCGAAAACAGCTTCTTCATGGAGGTGTCGCCTTTAGCCGCTTTGACGCCTCTGGCCCCTATAGAGTTTTATGTATCAGGGTCCACGGATATGTATTTGGATCTCAACAACACGCTACTCCATCTTATGTGTAAAATCGTAAATGCGGATGGTTCCGACATAGCAGCAGATGCTAAAGTGGCGACAATCGCTTACCCCCTAGCAACCTTGTTTAATCAGGTGGATATCACCCTGGGCGATCGTCTCATCACACAGAGCGATAACATGTACGCCTACAGAGCCTACCTCGAGAGCATTCTAAATTACAGTAGCGACACCCTCGACACGCAGCTTTCAGCGGGGCTCTTCTACAAGGGCACATATGGACACTTTGAAGCCAAGGAGCTGAACGGTGACAATCAGGGTTTTGTAAAAAGAGCCAGTTTTGCGGCGGGCAGTCACCACTTTGACCTCCTGGGTCGCATACATTCAGACCTCTTCTTCCAAGATAAACTACTCATCAACGGAATTGATCTTAAGATCAAGCTCACTCGCAACAAGGATGCATTCTGTCTCATCAGCGGGGATGCGGACCAGTACAAGCTGGACATACTGTCAGCGAGTCTGTTTGTAAAGAGGGTGAAAGTGTCCCCGAGCGTCAGACTAGCTCACGCCGACGCTTTGCAAATATCAAGCATCAAGTACGCGGTGGAAAGAGTAGCTCTGAAGGTATTCAGCATCCCAGCCGGTACCCGATTAACTCAGCAACAGAATTTATTTATGGGACAACTACCCAAGCTTATCATCATCGGATTTGTGGACAATACAGCTTTTATCGGCGTCTACGCCTCAAATCCCTTCAATTTTAAGCACTACAACATCAACTATGCGGCGCTGGTCCACGAGGGTACTGTGATTCCTGCAAAACCATACACACCCAGTTTTATAACCTCCAACTACATCAGGGAATATCAGGGGCTGGTTTCGATAACCGGGAAGCATCTACGGGACTGCGGGGTAGCCGTGTCAAGAGAAGGCTATGGGGCTGGATACACGCTGTTCGCATTCGACCTGACTCCCGACATGGAAGACGGCGATCACTACAACCTGGTCAAAAACGGCAATCTAAAAGCTGAAATAAGATTTAGTAATCCGCTACCTGCGAATGTGAACATGGTCGTATTCTCGGTATTCGACAGCATCATTCAGATCAATCACGCCAGACAGATTTTGTTTGACTATCTTTAAAGCGTTTGTGAAATGGACACTGTGCAGATACGGGACTTCTTAAGCAGACATAAATACGCTAGGAAATACTTTTTAGGTGTTTTCCCTAGCGATGGGCTACCAGCCGAAATAGGGCCGGAAAGACCGCACACCCTAGTCTTTAACACAGATCCTCATTACAAGGGTGGAACACACTGGGCGGCCGTGTTTATAGATAGTGACAAGGTTACAGTGTTTGACAGTACAGCAGAGTTCCCCGAGCAAAGTATCTATACACAGCCCATATTCAAGTTTGTAAAAAAAGCCACAGCGAGGGTTGAGTATAACAAGCTAAGGGTCCAGGATTCGTTAGCCATCACATGCGGAGAACACTGTATTTATTTTATCAGTAAAATGTCAGAGGGTGTGACGTTTAGAAATGTCTTAAATCTATATTCGAGTGACCTTGTTAACAATGACAGTCTAGTTGTGAAATGTGTAAAAGAAAACACAAGGGCCTCGGTCAGACCTGTGAAAACAGAATATAACGTTTGTCAAAATTGTAAGGGCCTGTAACGTGTGTATGTTTAATGATGAACGTTTAAAATAAAGGCATTTTTAAAACAAGCATTCAGACTCTGTATTTCTATGCTGCCACATACACCATAATTAAAATGTTTTAAAAGACGAGTGAGACGGGTTGAAAAGTTATAAAAGTGTTTATTACAAACAGTTATGTAGGGTGCGCATTACAATGACATCCATTTATAGAGAAATATATGAAGAAAAATCATACACGGTTATACACGTAATAGGCACAGTTATTCAAAAAGTCTGTAGAAACATTAAGGATTAATCCACGTATGGGATTTGGGCAGTGTCCTTTTTGTCTGTACAGCCGGCGCAAGTGGGGTGCTCCAAGAGGGGGATAGTTGTGGGGCGTCAGAGGCGGCTGGTGATGGAGGGAAGGGTGTCTTCAAACTTTCAAGCATACGGCGGTGATCGTTATTACCCACGAGGGTGGAAGGGATGTTGAGTTCAGCGGCGGCTCGCAGAAACTGATCCTATCCTCTAGGAGCATTTTGCTGCGTTAGGGTTTTGGGGTGCGTGAGACCTTTGACTAGATCGAACATGTGTGAACCAACAACCGGCTGCCCCTTGTAGAGAAATTCGCCGCATTCATTCCACGCTGTTAGGTCTTTAGAAGCGGCGAGTTTACTCATCAACATCTGCGCCCCCCTGTGCCTCTGACTTATATTTTTTAGGAGGTCGTCAACAAAGATATCCGAGGGCGGGGCCTGGGCTGGCTGTGGGTGCAGGGGTTGCGGAGCAGGCGCCGGCGTTGCTGGCTGTTCAGAGTCCGGGGCATATAGAGTTAGCTTATTTTTTTCGGTATCCCACTGCTTGTAGTAGCTTAGAACATTTTTAAGGGTGCTGGTGTAAAGGGTAGCTTTGTCGTACGGGTTTAGATCAGTCCGGTTCAAAATGTCTTTAATTTCAGCATCCAGTCGTAGAGTCTCATTTCGTCGTATATCCCAGGCCTTGTCCGCAGAAGAGCCCAGCTGCTCCAACTGTTGTCTAGGAACCAAATACATCTTTGCGGCATGCTCCATCACCGGCCCGAGAGGAGGCTTGTAATTATGGGTATAGCTATGCCCAGCAAGGAGCCTATAAAACCCCCAGACTGTTTCAGCAGTTTCTTCTTGGTAATGAGTGAGGCCCTTTTATTACTGAGCTTCTTGATAAGATGGCGCTTCTTCTTCAATACCTTTAACTGGCTCTTTGATATAGGGACGTTACCTTTTAGGGTGTTTAGGGCTATTTCTGAAATGGCCACCACTAAATCGTCAGAAGCAGCACAGAGGATGGCCTTTCTGTGCTGGGGACTGGCTGTAACCAGCATTTTCAGGAGCGCTAAATTGCGGCGTAGGCGGTCAGACATGGTCAACGCAGGGTGTTTTAAGGGTCGGACTGCAAATGTCTCTAAAGGTCTTCAGCGCAACTTTTTATAGGCTCGGGACTTGGTCTTTGGGGTGTAAGCGACGGGGAGATCAGGGGGAAAATATCAGCCCTCAGTCTGTAGTCTTCTAGAGTATTATTTTTTAAGTCGACCAGCAGGTAGCCGTGGGGTTTTGCTGTAGCGTCGTTAAAGGCCTCCATGAAGAAGTGAGTGTTTCCCGGGTACATCTGTTTAGCTATGACGGATATTTGTTGTTTGTCACGGGGGTTTTTAAATAAAACAAGGTATGAGGCGTTGAGAGCTATAGAGCGACTGTTCTTACCCTTGTAAAACAAGTTCTGCACAATGTAGCATATGCTTAGGTTGCGATGGTGTGAATATTGAGTAAAAGCTCTCTCTAACTCAGGATGGTCACCACCTTCACGCATAAGGTCATCGACAATTACCATGTTTACAAGGGTCGGGGGCATCAGCTCATTGTCGTTGAGATTATCAGGTATACCTTCTATAAATCTGATATGTGGGAAGCTGCGGGACAGGTCGGTATAAAGATCTTGCCAGCACGAATAAAGCCATACAATGTTATTAGGTGTTTGGGATAAAGCACCAGCAGCATTTTCTAAGAGCTTTTTTACAAAGTAGCTTTTACCACAGTTTGAGGGCCCAGCTAACACGCAGGAGAACGGATGCTGTAATCTGGTGTCCATAGTGCGGTGTTGACCTCTCTAATGCGTCTAATAACCGTACGGCAGTGTTTTATAGTCCGTAGTCAGGACCCTTTTGTCAAAAACAACGCGTAAGGTTTTATGTAGGGGCTGTGTTGTAATTTCCCACTTCGTTTTGGATCTGACTATGCAGGGCTGATTCACAACTATGGTTTTATCATTTTCACGGGCGTCCGATGCAGAGTATTTGTGCACCTGATCCTTCAGACTGTCAAAATTGATTTTTAGGGTGTTGCTGACATTTAATGTTATACCTTTGACCTTCATGCACACCTTATTGTTGTTTGTTTTGTAGGAGTAGGTCTTAGGTCCGGATACGGTAAATTCTATTATATGTTCATCCTTATCGAGTTCGCTGGTCAAATTACCTAGATAATCCCCAAGAGGAGGATCTTCATCCCCCGGTTTACTCAGAAAAATCACAGAGTCGGTATTGTGATACAAACAGCGGTCCTGGAGTTTATCCATAACCCCGTAAAGCTCTAGACGGGCGTGGGGTGTCGTGAAGCAGGCTATGAAGATGTTTATGTTGTTACACGTTGTGGGATACTCTTTTGTGTATTTCCAACACACAGCTGCGGTCTCGTCATCGATAAACTCGCAGCTGGACACCTCGTAACAAGGTGCAAAAAGGTACTTAAACAGTTCATCAGGATCTGTTATTAAGGTTGTATTTGACATGTTTGTACGCTGTGCGAATTTTACCCATAAGGAGTTGAGGCAGAGTTTGGCTAACTGTCGGCGGGCGGGGTTGACCTCTATCAAATGGGGTCATAAACGTATAACCTCATGAGCGCGGTAGTCATCGATGTATTTCTGCTTTGCATCTTGACTAGTACACCATTCGGGATATCCTGAGGCCTCCAGTTTGTCTCTGAGAAACAAATTATTGTAGCGTGAAAAGAGGCGTGTCGTGGTCCTCTTAAAATGCCACACCTCGTGTACTCTCCCGAGTCTGTAGCCTTTCTCTAAGGCAGCTTGGACCTCGATGCTACACAAGGTCCCTGTGAGCATCCTTTGTTCTTCGGTGTGACTACAACCACCAACCTCTTTAAACACTGCGCATGTTCGACAGAGGGGGAACATCAGCTTACCATCGACTCTGTATGGTAACACTGGAAAGTAAAGATGCCTTGGCGGACACATTTTGCATTTGACTATCCCAAAGTATTCGGAAATGGGCTTAAAGTCTCTATATATGATGGTGGGGTGTCCTAAGGGGTATACCTTCATTTTGTGCACAAATGGGTACAGACTGGTGAAATCATAGTAGTGTATTTTCTCACCCTCACCAACGGCCCTGTACAGTTGTATGGCATTTGTACGACCCCCGAATAAGGCATCGCAGGGCTCCAGAGGTTGTGGTAAATCACGACTCTGAAGGAAAGAGCTGAGCTCTGTGTCAGTTGTTAGCATATCTAACCACTCATGCTCCCATAGTACCCTCATAGCAAAGCCGCATTTTTCAACATACTGGGCCCTCATCAGAGTATGTCTGTGTAAGTGCTCAAATTTGGCACCCATCAGTTTGTTAAACTCGTGGGGTTTGTAACACTGAGGGCAGCCGTGGTAAAAACAGCCATTGTATTCAAAGGCCGTAGGCACTCCCTTAATTACAGCGTACCCATCCAGGTAATAGGGACCCAGGCGGTATTCACCACCCTGTAAGGCGTGTTGAATATGTATGTCCTCCTTCTCAGAGACGTACATGAGCCATTGGATAGACAGCATTGAATAACGTTTCTGTTTACCGTTATAGAGGTCTGGCGGCACTAGAGCGATACTTTTTGGTCTTAAAAACATGTGTTTGTAGATGGACATACACATGGAGGCCAACGTGATGCTTTGAAAAGGGTCTATGTATTCGACCATCTTTGTCATTTGAGGCGTCTTGGGTTTCAAGACCCTGAATTTCTTAGTCATAGACACCACAACATCTCTGAAGAGGTTGCATGCTTGTCGCAGGATCATTACATCCGCCTGGCAATAAGCTTTCAACTCGGTTTAAAAATGAAACTCCTTTTCACGGTTTTCAGAGTACCATTGTAGAAAGCTCTCATTCTCAGAAGGCATCATATATTCAACCCCGTAGCTGTCCGGAGGCGGCATGGGCCCCACATAATTCTGGCTCGCCCAGGTGTTAAAAAAGTGTGGAAAATAACCTTTACACCCGGGGAAACCAAAGGCTTTTGGCAGCTCGCTCAATTTCATGGGTAGGAAATTCAGGGTGTCTATGAACCTTATTTGTAACTGGCCAGCCATTAACAACATCAGCTTGGAACCTTGAGTGATGAGTTCTACTTGTACCTTTTCACGAATCATATTTTGTAAAATAAAGAACGAGTCGTATGCTTTTGAGTTATGGGCCAGCATGGTATACCCTTTGAATTTGGATTGAATGAATGTATTAAGGAAATCACCAACGCACGTTCGTCCCTCAAACTCCCAGCTGTTATCAGAAGTTAGATGGTGTGCGTAAATATAGTTAGGTTGGTGTACCCCCGTCTCTTGTGTGCACTCTATATCAAACACAATGTAGTCTTCGGTTTTGGTCTGGGGTCTGCCTTTAGCCATGTAACACCGGTGTACAATTCCCACCCTACATGGAGTCTGACACCTTGGGCATTTCATGCCTTTGCATTTGTGATCTGTCACCACATACCGGCCGCACTCTCTGCAGTCCATTTTAGGGATGCATTTAACAGCTTTGCGGTGTATGCTCAAGCAGGCTTGCGAGTGACAAAACATCTTACAGTTGCAGCACCTCACCTTCAAGGAGGCGTCTACGACGCAACCGTCCCTCTGGCACATCTTACAGTGCATTTCACACTGATGATGTGCCTTTGTGTTGCATATGTGGTCACAATGTGTGCACACATACTTGACTCCCAGAAAACTTTTAAAGTTCAAGATACCGTAAAAATAATTTTCGTGGTGAAGGACGTATACGGTCTTGTTTTTCACATGTTCCCCGGTTGTAAAGTAGTTCCAAGAACCGCTGTGATAAAGAACTTTCACCGTAACGGCGAAATAGTTCTCAAAAAGACCTATGTCGCTAAAGCCGACCATGCGGTCTGGGGGTATTTCAAGAACCTCATGGGCTTCAGCCGCTCTAGACAGGATGACAGCGTCGGTGGTGTTGCGCCCCATCAGCAAACCCACGATGCTGGCCGCCAGACAGGTGTTGGCTGAGCCGTTGTTAAAGTTGAGCAGCCAACGTTGTTTCTTACCAATTATCTTGCTGTATAGGATGCTCTTTAAAGGCCTGGAAACACCCCCCTCACGACCCCGTACAATGAGGGCTATGACTCTGAAAGTGCCATAGGCGACTAGTTCAGCCTTACTCTGTAAAAGCCTCTCGAGGTTTTCTAAAAATTCCACGTCGTCAAACACATCGCGGGACTTTCGTTTGGTGAACAAAGGACTGTCAAAACCCTGCCCCTGGAAACGTAGTTGGAAAAAATCATTAGGACCCACATCGCGTAACAACCTTTCTATGAGTGTTTGCACAGCCTGATGTATGGCTAAAACCCCATGATCGGAGGACCTTATCTGGTGAAGGTTAATAAACCTAAACTCCTCGTAGTGTTCTGTAGCATTAAATCTCTCTACAGTACGACTGTAGCTTCTAACGCTCTCTAAAAACAAGCCCTCTGAATCCTCATCTTGAGGAACTTGACTTGATGGGGAATTTGCTGCTGCATCATTTTGGGGATACTGGTTTAGCAAGGGCTCTGGGGGTCTTTTAAGCTGCCTTGCAGTGTATATTCTGGCTTTCTTTAGTTTACTTATTAAAAGCCGGCGCTGCTTAGCGCTATTAGCCCACTTTTGTTTTTTACGGGACCATGCTTTTCTAGATAGCCTACCCCAGCCTATCTGAACAGCGTGGTTTGTGCCTGTGGGCGATGTGGTCATAGAGGCCTTTGCTACAGACCCACCCCGCGGACCTTCTGTGTGTTCATGGTGCTGAAGTGTTGGCGCTCTACCCCTTGAGCCCTTCAATTGCACACCCCTAGGGATGTTCTCTCCTGAACTTATGTAATGCATGGTGCATGGTACTGCTGTATGTGATTCAGGCGCTGTTTGTGAAACTGCATGACTTTGTTTGAGGGGTTCCATGTACTTTTTACGCTGGAGCAGGTGTAAGAAGCGCAGGGACTTTGTCAGTACGGTGTGGACCTTACTGCTATATTTGGATTTGTGCGTACTTTTATTAATACCCGGGGCATGTTGGTTCGTTAGGGAACGGCTTCGGTCTAGTCACGCCGAGATACTCCATATGTCGGACACAGTTGTTTGACACGTTTGGAGGATCACCCTTTTACATTGGTCAACCATTTGCAGTATCTTCCGCTGCGCCTCCACCCCGACCCTGTCATCGCTACCACCCAGCCCCAATTTTAAGGTGGCGGCATTCGCTTGGCGTTTTTGCTTTCTGACCGCCATCTGTATGTCTTTCACATGGGCCCCTAGTACCTCTTTTGGGTTTACAGAATCATATTGTGGCGGATTAGGTATGAATACAGTGCTTGGTTGTATAACGACCTGTAACACCCCTGGACCCACTCTAGCCCCGTCCGCCACAACACCATTCTGTAACTGAGGGGCCGGTGGGATCATAGAAACAGGGTCCCAATGCGAACACCCCGGGGCGCCCGTGGAAGAGTCCTCACTAAATACATCCTCCAAGCCCTGATTTGTCCAGTCGTCCCAGACCGTACTGTTATCGCTGTATATTGATGGGGGTGATATGGGGTTTACACTGGCCGCAGGGGTGGTTGGGTCGTACACTCCTGGAGGGGTAATAGGGGACATAAGGCACGGGGAGTGTAAATGGCTGTCGAAATAATCGAGGGTCCTAGCTGCTAAGGAATTGTCGGAGTTGTGTTCAGGTGAGTGTCTAACATCCGTATGCAAATCCCCATTGTACATGTTAGAAGGACCCGTGTGCGCTGCTTCTGAGGGTCTATCAAGTCTGTCTACCAGCCCTGTCAGTGTTTTGAGACACCCTCTGCTGCCTTTATAAGGTGTTCCTGAGGGTTGAACATTTTCAGACATTGCGTTCCTAAACCCATCAGGAATGATTATAGCCAACTTTGGGTGCTGGTCTAGGTGGAGCCCCTCTACTGGTGCCGCTAGTTTATTTGAAACTATAGAGGGCTTCAGGGTATGGGAGGGGTCCTGCGTTGTAATGGGTTTGATTAAGGGACCTTCTACTGCTTCTACTTGTAATGCCGGGACCCCCTGCTTCTTCTTAAGATATTTTCTTGAGAGCCGATTCACTTTAGGGGTTTGGGGCTGTACCAGATCTTCTACAACCGCCATCACAACCACGGGCCCCTTAGAGATCACGGGGGTAGAGGGTTCATTCACAGGCGTAACAACATTTTTTAATGAGAGATCTAAAGGCGTAGTTTGGGGCTCAAGGACCGCAGGTTTCTTCTTGAGGTTTAAAGGCCTTGTTTGGGAATCTGGGACCACCGTCATCTTCTTAAGGTTTAAAGGACAGCGTTGGGGCTCCGGGTCCCTCAGCTTCTTCTTAAGGGTGGGTTTGTTTGAGATGAGAACCCCTTTTGAGGCCTGGAGAGGGTTCAGATACGTAGCATCGCTTTTACACATAACAGGCATTAACGTGTCTGGGGTTGTAAACACGTCTCTGTTGTTGTCCCCCTCCCTGTGCAGAATAGACATTCCTGTAGGCGTGTTCAACATGTTGGGGGAGGGCTTGATTTGCCATTTCACGGCTGTGTCGTCTCTCTGTTGTATGTGGGTGTAGTATGAATGGATTTTGCCCTGGCGTACACGCCTACTCACACATTTTGCTGCAGACAAAGTGTTCTGGACTGTCTTTGTGATGTCCCTTAATGGCGTTGTCGACCTCTTAGCCTTACACTTGTCTTCTCCGTTGTTCTTTTGAGAGGCTCCTAGAATGTAACATAAAAAATATATATATATTAGACAGAATAAGGAACCTGCATAAGCTGTTTACACTACCCCATTGAATGAATGAATATACTTTATTCGATTTCAATTCATAATAAAATCATAAAAGCCACAATAAAAACGTTCTTAAAAAATATATCAGTACACAATACAAATTTGTCTATACACTATACAATATTATCTACACGGCTGCATTTTAATAAAACTCCCATCTATTATTTACACAACATTTTCTGATGCATCCTTAGCGTTTTGGCTCGTAATTACACATTATAAATTTATAAAATAGAGACCATTACCTAATAAGACTCTTTCTTTTTTTCATTATACTTTTCAAAAGGCCACTCATGATCGTCACACAATAAACATTTTCCATTAATTGCAGATATAAGAAGGCCGGGCGACATTGCCTCCAGCCCCCTTGTCTTAACAAAGGCAGAATCCATCTAGCTCTTTCCTTTGAATATATTTTACAAAAGAGAATCACATGGATAGTTGATTGCTTTGAAATATTATCACACGGACAATGACACAATTTTCTTGATCAATCATTAACAGAGGGGAAACTAACCAGGCGGTGAAAACAGTCAAACCTAAACCGTGTAAGAAGGAATCTATCATACCCTCCAATACACCAAACCAAATAAGGCTGGATACGATAGGTTGACAATGTTAAATAATGCTGGATCACCGTGCATTTATTCATCTCCTGTGCGGCTCTTAGGGACTCTAAATGTGTCATACAAAGAAGTTTAAAATCTTTCCTAGATATAGAATTCATGGTTTCTGGAGCATTATAAAAATCATATCGATTAATATCCAATAAAAATTTCCTAATGTAATTCAGCCATTTAATTCTACAGGCATAGTCCAATTTCATTGTATCCTTGATAATATCTCTATTCAATCCTGTATAGGTAGATGTCCAAACTCGATACCATAATAATAAAGGTTGCATTCTAATCATATCCGTAATATATGGGATTCCCAATTCACTATGGCAATTAAAAACTGGTGAGCTCTGTGGAACCGCTAAAATAAATCTTAAAAAGGTATTTTCAACTAATTGGATTGGGGAGACGTCGTAAAAACCCCAGATTCCTGCCCCAAACATTGCAACACTCATGCAGTTGGCCTGATACATTTTGAGAAGAATCTCCGGGGGTCTTTTGCCCAATTTGTTTGCAAAGCTAACCACTGCCGCTATTGACCTCTTAAAAAGGAGACTCCTACTCTTAATCGCCGCTCCCCAGGAGCCAGTACGCTCAAACAAAACCCCCAGGTAAGAGAACGTACTGGTTGAGTCTATCCTATCTTTCCCAATTGACAGAGTTCTACCTTTACTTCTCCCCCTCCCACATGTCATAACAAATGTTTTTTTTACATTAAGTTTTAAGCCTCGATTGTCCATAAAACTTATATACGAGGCAAGTGCTCTCTGGAGACTCAGCTGCGTTCTGGCCATAAGGACCGCATCATCGGCGTAGAGAAGACAGACTATCGGCTTATTGTTACCCATAAACACCCCACCACAATAATTTCTACACATCCCACCTTTATACAACCAGTACCACATGGCGGTGGCCTCTTCTGCTTGCGATAATAAAACCCAGAGAGTTCTTTTTTTTTTTCTCGCACCCTTTTGTAAAAACACACCTGTTAGAGGTCTTTTCCCAGCTTCTTTCTTTGTCGCACGTCCTTCTTTAGATGTTGAAGATTTTCTTTTCAATGGTCTTTCTTTTGTTCGTTGTGCAGCCTTTTGCACAACCGTGCCGGCCGTGCATGCCTCCGAGGGCCCTGCAAAGAAAAAAATAATCACATTTGCGGTATAAACAACGCCTTAGCAGTCCCTTCTGAGGCGCCCTCCTACATTTAGCCACTGTGGTTTTTGGTCTAACAAAACCTAAGTCTTAGACAGTTTAAAGAACCATGGCATTTTTGACTTACCTGAAAGAAGTGCGTTATCCTGCACACTCAGCGATGCGCTTTGAGCCACCAGGTACTGCTCTAGTTCGTCAAGATCTAGTTCATCATAATCTATAAAATCATACATACATGAGAATACCATTAGAAAAGCAGAGCTTCTGAGACAACGGTGTACAAAACCTACTCAGAACTATACAACTCTAAAAACATATACCTGACTGCATGGTGAGCATTTCTGCGTCTGTGACAGTTATTTCCGGGATGTCCTGCGTTTGGGGTTAGATCAAAAAAGGCTGTTTTAAAACTACACCTCATAAACACGGCATTACAGTTTGTTACATACACCTTAGAAAACGCCAATCATAAATTCAAAATTGAAAACAACCCTTGCCTTGACGTTTAATTTTAATAAGAACCCCACCCCTGATTCCTACACACAAACCCCAACGCATGTACAACATTAACCTATACACATCTATATAACGGATTGTGCAAGCTGCTCTCTGGAACCCTTTAATAATTCAGGGCTTTATATTAGGATTTTAACTTATAAACTGCAAGTATCAACAGGATATTTTATCTGAAACATATTGAGCCATGCCACACTTACGTTATATACACACTCTGGGTTGCATTTAAAAGAGGCTGACTGGGGAGAGCAAAAGCACGCATTTTAAAAAGGGTCTGACTGGTGAGAGCAAAAAGCATGAGGAAAAAACCCTGCTCAACAGCCTGTGATTCAGGGGTACATCACTTAATCTACCCCTGCCTACCTAAAATGCATGTGTGTTTGTGTAACTTAACCGTTGCGCACGTACAAAGCGCTCCAAGACCTTCGGGTCGATTTTGCGCTATATAAAATGACCCCAATATAAAAAAAAAAGAAAAGAAAAGCCACAGGAATACAGTTAAATGGTCCCTGCGGCCGTAAATACCTTTTTATTTTATTCATTGCCCACACTCGGGGGTGAGGACGCGCTATATAAATATGCCCCCCATGTGGAAAAAAGAAAAGCCACAGGGACGCTGCTAAACGATCCCTGTGGCTGTAAAAAAAAATGCTTTTTCATTTATTTTTTTATTTATTTATTGCCCACCCGGGGGAATCCCTGCAGGGAACTACCTCGCCGTATTTGCGAGGGCCGGCCCGCCCATTCTGTGACGTCGTCACGGGGACACCCCTGACGTCACGGAGGGGCGGGGACGGCCCTCGCAGACGCGGAGAGGAAGATACCAGCGGCCATGCCTGTGCCGCCATCAGGTTCCGCGTGGGGCTACAGAAGAGCCTCCAACGAGCCCCCACAGCCCCTGAGCAGCGCCTGTGGTAAGCGGGCTCAGGGTATTTATTTAATACGGGGACACGAGTCCCACAGCGCGCATAGCCCCTTTGGGGGGCCTGGAGCCGCATATCACACAGCGCCCCGGAGCCCACGCATGGAACATCGAGGGCTCTGGGGTGGCAGTGCTTTTATTTCATAAAAAACCGAGGCCTCAGCCCCACACACAGCACCGCGACCTGCTGACCGCCGCATGGAGACCCACCCCCGACCTCTGAGGGGCTTAATAAAAGCCGATGGGCCCTCGAGCCCGACCGCTATCCTCGCAAACCCCCCCAGAACCCCCCAGCGTGAAAGCTGACTCAGGGTCTTTTATTTTATTTTAAAAATCCATTGGGGCCGGCTGTAAGCGGTCTCTGGGGTGGATCAAAAGACGGGTGGATGGTCCCCCGGCCCAACATGTCGGGATAAGCCCCAGAGGCCTATAGAAACAAACTCCTGGGGACTGCAGTAACATCAGCTTCGGATCGGCGCCCCCCAAGAACCCCTAACAGTGTGAAAATGGACTCTGGACCTGTAAAACGCTTACTTTGGGACTCTTGGGTGTCACATTGGACAGTCTGCCAGCGTTTTTTTGTTGTTGGTAAAATAGAAGACCCCATAACAACCACCCTACAACCATGCCTACATCCAAAGATACAAGGCATAAACACCATAACCCTTGGTAAGTACATACAACTGATGTTTTAAAGGTGTATTCACGTAGCATATATGCATGCTTTGCCCTCCGTACATAACAATCCAACCATGTATTTTTATTCGTACTAAGCACCCCCCTACCATTGCTTTAAGAGCCCTTTAAAAACCCCAAAGTTAAAATCGTATGTCATTCTCCAAACACAGCAGCTTTAGTCATATTAAATACTGGTGTATATTGCACAACATGTCCTTTAAAAACTTAAGACAGCAGCCACCCAGCACACCACAACAACAGTATTATTGACATTAAATGCGTACCTTCACAAGGTTATACAATCTTTAAAACCTTTAGGCTGCAGCCCTCTGCATCCTCAAAAACGTCACCACTATTCACGTTAAATACGTTCACCCTTGCGCCTAGCGCCGTTTAAAAACGTAATATTACATCCATATTTCACCTCACGGTCTCTAGCAGCATTCAACTTAATCAGCATCCCCTAAGTCTTTCAACATTATTAACATGTCAAGACTGCATACATTTAAAACACCCTTATTGTTCACATTAAATACACCCCCAAATGTATTAAGTAACATTTAAAATTACAACATTATTCCACCCCATGGGCCTCTAAAAATATTCACATTAACCAGCAGGCCACAACACTTTAAACATTAATTAAAACAGCGTAAACACAATCCTACATAGCGCTAAGTACCATTTTAAAACTCCAGCATTGTTCACCTTAAATGCATCCCCCTGTACTTTAAATAACCTTACATCCTTAAACATGCAACATTGCGCCACCCCTATTTTATTTACCTTCATCAGTATGTAGCAGGCGGCATCAATCTGTGAGAAGTTGCTCTGATCCATTGTGGCCTTAAGTTTGTGATGCAGGTCTGTGCAGCAAACAGTCCAAACAAGGCGTTCCAAAAGGGGTTTTTAAATGGCTGTTTGTGCTGGAGCCCTAAAGTATGCTTTTTATACTTGTCCTACCATGCTAATTAGGTCACCACCCTTTATGGAGGGGAGGGTTTAGAACCAGGTAGTGGGGTCCATTGGTGGGAACATTTTCTGACTGCTGTACAGCTTATGCCATATGCCACTTTAACATTTGACATCTGTTAATTAAACCTACGACCTATTGTGGGACGAGCTGGGTAATCACCTGTGCTTAGGGCTAATTCTCATGGAGAGGATGGCTTCGGCTGAAGTTTAGGGACATGACTGATGACCATGGTTCATTTTGTAACAGGGGCCTTGTTTGTTAGATGCGCCCATTATCATTGTGACATCTGTTAATTAAACCTGCTGCCGGTCGTGGGAAGAGCAGGGTAATCACCTGTGCTTATGGGTGCTCTCCTGGGAAGGCTGGCTTCGGCTGTAGTTTAGGGACATGATGGATGACCATGGTACATTTTCTAACCTGGGGCCTTGTTTGTTAGATGCACCCATTATCATTTTGACATCTGCTAAGCAGCCCTGAACCCTGTCTTGGGAAGAGCTGCGTAATCACCTGTGCTTGGGACTCATTCTCCTGGGAAGGCTGGCTCCGGCTGAAGTTTAGGGACATGATGACCAGTACATGACCTGCCCTGGGGTGATATTTTGTTTCCTACCACCAGCTACGGCTGTGTCGCATTTCAAATTGCAGCATCTGCTTCTAAAGAAAGACACTTTTTAAAAAAAAACTCTGCACCGCAAACCCTAGTGTTAGACATCCATGCTGCCGTGGGTTGGGGCCTTGGGGGCTGCCTGCTCAGGCACCCTCTGTCACAGATCTGCAGCCCACATTTTAAACATGCCCAGGCATCTCCCTCTTACACAAAGGCACTTTTTTGTGCACACATTTAGGGACACATTTTTCTTTACATAACCTAAATGACCTGCTAACCTAACACAGCCTTCAACACTGTCTCACGCTCTGACACACACCCTGTGCCACACCCCCAACTCAGCTCCGGTTAGGGCTGCCACACATACATCATGTCCACATATTTTCAGCGCACGAACTGTCACTTTTAAGGACAAAAATGACCTGTCACTTTTAAGGACACGCATGACGAGTAAAGGTATCCTTGCTTTCCACTGCCGAACAAAAAAAATATATATTTTCACTTGCATTTGAACCTGGCTCCTCCGTTCCAAAATGAGCAGTGCTTCCTTTACACCACGCCACCTCTGCAAAGCTTTTCTGGCTCCTGACATCAACATAGTAAGTAGCAAGTGTAGAAGCTGTGAGCTCTGTAATCTGCAGCATAACCAGGGTGCCCGTGGCAGAATAGCTGCTCTTCCGTCTGGCCTTGCAAAAGCACCACCACTGCTCCTCGCACTTTGCCCAGAAAGTGATCGTTTTACGCCGTTCATCTGCATATGTATATTTACATATGTGGTTGAGGAATGGACTCATGGTAATATGCGCGCTTTGCAAGCGTTTGTGCGCGCTGGAGGAAGGCTTGTGCACGCGCGCACACCTGCACATGTTAGAGGGAACTATGTCCTGAACTATCCTCCTTTTTTTCTTCGCTTTTTATAAGGCCATGATCTGTAAATTATATTGACTGCCACTAACTTCCTTTAAAATGTCCTGCTCTGTCATGCTCTTGGTGATTGGGGTAATTCCTACAATGGCGTCTTTGGTCATTTTGTAAGGCTGAATCCGAGGGAAAATGGCATTGGGTGGGACGGTGGTCTTTAGGGGTTTGGCACCTTCAATCATTCCTATTTTAATCCCAGTAAAATCCCAGACATCTTCTCGGACTGTCTCTCTCAAATCGATTGGCAAATCTTCTTTAGTAAAGATAAGAAATGGTCTGATGACAGACTCTAGTGTTTGGAGCTTGAATTCTGCACTGACTGCTTGGGTCGCAATTCTGACTCCATCCTGCATGCAGTAAATTATGCACTTGAGTTTACAAAGAAGGTCCCTTCCAAACCCGTTCACAGGAATCAAATCACTGTCATCATCTCCCTCTGGAGTTGGCAATTGAGAAATAGTGTTTAGTGTGTTACATCTCCTAATGGAAACGTTTTCTGCTGCCAAAATGATTCTCTCAATGTGGGTTAAGCGGCTATTTCTCAAATGTTGCGAGTGGGTACAGGTCACGAGGATCTCAACTGAGAGAGGCACCATTATAATTAAGGTATAACCCATCACTATCCCCTCGGTCTTCTGAGTGCTAAGGTTCCCTGCTGCAACCACTTTGAAACAATCAGTCAATACTGCTGCCACTGGATCAAGAGTCACAGAGAAATATACAATGGGGCTCTTAGTCTCTCCATGGTCTTGTGTTAGTATGGATAATGCACTTCCATCTCTTTCATGGCTAAAGAGTACAACCTCTCTAGTACAGTCTGGCATTCCAAGAGCTAGTGCACTGTAGAGTAACTCTTGAGCTCCTGGAAGGCTTTAATGATCTGATCATCCTTTGGTACCAGGTCATTGACATCAATGTGCGTCAACTTTAATAAAGGCGTTGTCAAAAAGGAAAAGTGCAGGATCCATTGTTGGCAGTAGACCGCAATGCTCAAGAACATTGGTACTTCTCTCTGGGTGGTTGCAAATGGAATTTTAAGAACTGTATATGCGTTCATAGGAAACTTGCCTCACTCCCTTTTCTATCTGATGTTCTGACAGCACTGTCATTTCTCAGGAGAAGCCTTATGCCTGTTCCAAGCCAAATGGTTGAGCGGAGTGATCATGTCTTGCCTTCAGGCTTCCTTGGTCATGTATTGCATTAAAGTCGAACTGCATGATAGCTATGAAAACTCTATATTCTTTTTGAGTATCTGATTGAAATAGGATGGGCTTTCAATATACCATTGTAGAGTGCAACACCACTCATGGTTCTTCTCTTGGATACGTAACAAGAAGAGAAACTCTCTCTTTTCATGTAAAGGAACTATGAAAAAGGACTGACTGTGGTCAATGACCATGACCCACTCAACCTCTGGGGGAATTCGGAACAAAATCACAGCAGTGCTTGGTACCACAAGATAGCATGGAATATCAATTTGGTTAATTTTCCGAAGGTCCTGAACTATCCTCCACTTTTTCTTCGCTTTTTATAAGGCCATGATCCTTGAATTATATTGACTCCCACTAATGTCCTTTAAAATGTCTTGCAGTGTCATGCTCTCGTTGATTGGGGTAATTCCTGCAATGGCGTATTTGGTCATTTTGTAAGGCTGATTCCGAGGGAAAATGGCATTGGGTGGGACGGTGGTCTTTAGGGGTTTGGCGCCTTCGATCAGTCCTATTTTAATCCCAGTTAAATCCAAGACATCTTCTCGGACTGTCTCTCTCAAATCGATTGGCAAATCTTCTTTAGTAAAGATAAGAAACAGTCTGATGGCAGACTCTGGTGTTTGGAGCTTGAATTCTTCACTGACTGCTTGGGTCTGAATTCTGACTCCATCCTGCATGCAGTAAATTATGCCCTTGAGTTTACAAAGAAGGTCCCTTCCAAGCCGTTCACAGGACTCAAATCACACCCTACAAAATGGCGTTGCTCTCAGATGTCTCCTATTTTTACTGGATCACGAGCAGTAATTTGGTTGGTACACTGCTGATTGGTGATGCTTATGAAATAGACTTCTTTTCCCAAGAGGGGTAGATTAGGGACCTCAACTGTTCTAATTGTCACAAGAGTGGCACTGGTGTCTATTAGGAAAGATACAGGATGCCTGTTAACCTCTCTGTCCACTTGAAGTCCACTCCCTCCTTTTCCAGGACTACCCCAAGCACACACTCCAACGCCTCCCTCAGGCACCACCATTGGTCCTGATCAAAATCTGAAGAAGTCTCAAACATCATAGGGACTGGGCCATTTTGAGACATCATCGGGTGGTAGGTTATTCTGTTAGTCACTTGGAAATGTGAAGTCCATCCCTGCATCAGGATTGGGCTAGGGAAGGACTGTAGCATTCCAGGCATTGGGATGTTTGGGACTGATACAGGGGGTCTAGGTATCGGGGGAGGCTCTCTCTGCCTCACAAGATTAATAATTTAGGCATCAGTTATGACTCGTTCTAGGTTGTAATGACACTCCAGCTTCCAATGTCCCATCTTGCTACAAAGTTGGCAAGGGGTAACCTTCTTTAGGCACTTATGCTAGTTCCAAGGTTGCTACCTCGATCTCTCTCCATCTCAGGAGCAGTTCCTTCGTATGCCATGGAAACTTGCATTGTCATCTCGCAACTGGGGTTCATTTCAGGACCTTGAAGAGGAACATTAAATCCCTTTGCCCCTGTGCTTTGTGCTGGCTGGGTTTGGGCTATCATATATTTTTCCTTCAGGCCCTTTCTCTTGGGTTCCAGCATGTTGCTGCAATATTTAGCGTAATGCAGGACCTCGTCCACTGGTTTGCCAGCATAGGAAACCTTTGATAATCTAGTTGCTTATCTCGAGTCTCAGTCCCTGCACAAAAGAGGCAAGAAACTCTCCCATGTTATCCTTTAAGAGATCATCCATTCTGCTGTGCTCCCTGTACACCAGCTTTATCCTCTCAAAGTAAGAGTGCACCAATTCTTTCAGTTCTTGAGAGGTTTGGAAAATCTTGGGCCAATTTCTTTCTTTCTGGGGAACCTTCGTCTTCAGATGTTTTGTGACTTTGTCATATTTAGTTTTGAATATAGGCGAAAGTGCATTCGTCCCTGTCACTCTAAGGGTTCTTGTGTGGCCAGTCAACTGCCCTCTTACATTCTGCCCTCAAGTCCTTTGGCACCTCCACCTCAGATACTACATCCAAATCTTCCCCAAGACCATTGAAATGGTCACAATATATTCCATATGGGTATACCACTTATCAGGATTCTCTCTGAGTTTTGGAAGGGAGTTTATAAAGTGGACAAGATCTGATTGTGACAATGGGAAATGTACGTACACTCGTCCCTGTACTGCTCTCAAAGTATACTCCTTCACCATTGCCCCTGTATCCCCTTCCCCGTCTTTCTTATCACTCTCTTTCTTACATTTCACTTGACCGTCTCCTTCCTGGACCACAGCTCTCTGAATTTTTCAGACTCCCTCCATTCCCTAATGTTCTCAATCAATTCTCTTACTTGATTCCTCAATCCTCTCACCTCCAACAGTTGAAACTCCTTCTCACCCATCGTCATCTTAACTTTTTTCTGCAACTTCTTTTGCTGAGTTATATCGATTTTGCATTTGCCTGCCACTTTTTCCCTTCTCGCATGCGCCTCTCTTGCCACTCTCGCTGCCTCCTTGCACACGTAGAGCAACTCCCTCTCAAGCCAATGTCCCAGAAAGTCCATTGCTATGTTTCCCTTAACAATTTCTTTGAATTCTGTTTTAGTGCCTGGTGAGTTAACTGGCAGGGCTGCTGTAGTCGTCTGATCTCCTGTCACAACACTGGTCAAAGTTTCTCCTTGCAGCGGTACTGATGCCTCTACTCCAGGTCCCAGTGCAGGGTCCTGGGGTACGGTTAGGATAGTTTGACTTGGTTGGGTACTAGTAAATGCCTCGACTGGCTAAGAAATTACAGTGTAGGTAGTATACTTACCTCTACGGGTGAGGGGATCTGAACAGGAGATGAGACAGTAGTCTCTATATAGCTTGGAGGTACACAGGCTTCTACTGGGGGCTCTGAAATGATCCCAGCCTCAGTTACAACCCGGACTGGAGCCCTCAGTACAGCGGTTGCTGCATTATATGGAGGTGCACTTACGCTGAGAAGCTCGTATATGAAGGCTTCCTCCTCCTTAGTCTCTGTTTCTATCTCCTCTTTAGGTTTCTCCTTCTCTATTTCTTCACTTTCTAACAAGGGATAGGCTCCTACAATGTCGATTACTTCATCCCTCCACTTTTTCTGCCTTTTCTCATCCTGCATGCTTCTCCATGAATGAGTGCTACTGCAGATTTTTAACTACAGTTTTTCTTTTCTTTTCACTTGCCATCTGCTCCCAAAGGTTCAGGCCTACAAAATGCGTGGGCTTAAGCTTCAAATCCTACATTCTTCTCCTCAAGTTCTCTTTTCTGGGGCTAAGAAAGATCCCACATAATGGGAATAGCAATTTCCCATAATTGGATGTGTATGTATGCAATTGGCTGAGCCAGATGCACATTTGTAATCCTTTCTTGGCCACCATCTCCCTAGCTGGTGTGCCTTCGGGAGGGAAACTTCTCCTCCTTATTTACTTCTTTCTCCTTCTTTGACAAGGGATTTCCCATGCTGAGAAGCTCTCAATCACTTACTTTTTCAATCGCTTACTCTGGCTGCTTTACTTAGTTCATGATCAGCCCACCAATACCAGTGCAACTCTGTCAAAGATTACCCTATCACAGAGTGGCTATGGCATCCAGCCAGCCAATCCCTGCGTGGCACCTTCATAACGCAACACCTGAATACTGCCAGAATTTCCTGAACCACTTCTCACAAAAAAAATTGTTTGACTGCTTCAACTAAACAAATTTCTATGATAGCAAGAATACTACCTACTTTCACCCAACAGCAGACCCTCGACCTGAGAAAGTCACTGTACTCAGTGCGTTGGCTCCTGTGCACTAAGGAACCCTCCACCACTGAGTTAATTTCGTACAGTCGTGTATGAGAAAGCTAAGTCCCTATCTTGGTGTAACTGGTGGCACCTCACCCCACACCTCACCTTAGCAGAAGATGAATAGGTCAATACTCTAACTTGAGATACCTTTCTTCAGTTCTACTTGTAACAATCTGTACATTTATTGATTTCAAAAATCAAAGCATGCCACCAAGAACAGAATGATCCAAAAGCTAAGTATACATAATAACTGCTCTCAAAATCCGTCCACTTAATTTCACCGTAATGCACCAACTACAACTCCAAGCATACCAGGTGTCACAATTCATTTTCTTCCCTTGCATGAATACAAATCCCTATTGATACTCACATCATCCTTCTTCAGCCATCTTGTCTCCAGATCCAAAATCAGGCCGGGACTGGGAAAATTTGAATATTGGGGAAAAAACATCTGGACCATGAAGGTTCATTAATCGGTTCTATAGCCAATTGGGTTTGTCAATTTCCAGTCAGATTCAATCTGAACCAGCACCTCTGCTTCCAGATCTGCCAGCGCATCAATTTGTCTCTTTGATCATGTCACTGTGTGCCAATGGCTAGGACCAGGAGTGGTGTAGTCCTGATACAGACTTTGCTGCTCCCCAACTAGACTCGTCACTAATACATTAAGATCAAGTTCAATAATCCTTTCTGAAACAAAACTTACTTAGAATTGCAGACACAGGTTATAGTTTTGAAGGTTTATAAAAGGAATTAATAGGCAAAATTCATGAAGTATGCCATCAGTATGTTTAGCAGCAAAGGATACAATTCATAAGTACAAAGATCTCAGTAAAGTTCTATATAAAAACCAGCATAGTCTCACCTTCTAAAGGTAGGAAGTAGGGGGTTCTGGAGTAAGCCTGGGTGGAGTTCACGTAGCGGCGCTAGGCAGAACTCCGCGAAGTTGCAAAAAAGCTCAGCAAGCGGGCAAAGTTGCTTGTCCTGCCTGTTCCATGACGTTACCGCCATACGTCAACGCGGATTGTGTGTTCAGGTGGAAATATCGGGTGAACTGCACCACGCGGTCGCACATGGGCGCGGCCATCTTGTTCCTTACTCTGTTTATGGTGCTGCGGCCTACTTTCCCATCCTTATTAAATCTGTGCAATCTTTGCTTTCTAAAACTTTTTTCAATCTTTTTTCTTTACTATCTTACCCTTTGTCTTTTTAAGTGTGTATTTGTGTTTTTATTCTACTTTACTGTGTGTTTTTGGTGAGTGTTGTACTTTTTTATTTTTTAGCTTTCCTACTTCCTTATTATCCAGTCCTTCCTTCTTTTTTCCCATTTCTTTTTTTCTCTCTTTCCCCCAGCCCCATGACAGATAAGGGCACACCAAGGCGTGGCCGTCTTCCTTGCGGAAGAAGGCGCCAGGGAGGGGTGCAGCACTGTGCACTGTTTTCTGAGGTGCAGGTGGCAGCACTGGTTTTTTATATCCAGCACCACCTCTCCTCCACCCTGGCAGCAGGTGGCAGGCCTGGGTCAGGGTCCGGGATGCGGGAGTGCCAGCAGCACTAGGCGAGAGTGCGTCCGGCAGTTTCCCGTTGTTCTGGGGTCTGGCGCACCCATTAGCAATTGGGGCACTGCTGGACCGGCATCCTGGACCGCGAGCAGGACCTGCTGGACCTGCGAGGGGGAGACATCATTTACAATGAATGTGATACAACGCATTCCATTACAATGCGGTTGTTACAACGACCGCGTTGTTACATCGCAAACCATTACAACGCAAGTCGTTACAACGACTTGCTGTGGGGGTCGTTACAACGACTTGCTGTATGGGGCAGAAAGTGTTGGATTTAAAATCCAATACCTTCCCTACTGTTGCACAGACTGGAGTTGGAATAGTAAATTATACTCATCCAACATCCAACGCCCCCTACAGCAAGTCGTTTTAAAGACGTGCGTTGTAATGGAATGCAATGTAACAACGTGGTTGTTGTAACAACCACGTTGTAATAGAATGCGTTGTATTGCATTTGTTGTAACGTCGCATATTCCCTGCGAGGAATTGAGGTTGCTTGGCTAGGTGAGTTATTATTAAAATTATTAATTTTTATTATTACTTGTGTGTTGTATGCTATAGCTAATATTTTTCCCAAATAATAGCAGGCATGCTGCTCACATGTAGGGGAGTTAAGTTTTGAATATTATGTAATAGTCTGTTATTCTAGACAGGTGCTTAGCTTACTTGGCGCTACCCACTTAACCTAGTTATCGAATCGTAGTTGTTGCCGCTCGCTTGGTCTTATGTGATTATGGATGATTATGTAAGACGTTCTGAAATTAGTTATTTGTCATTTCGTAACACAAGCTTCTATTGACAAATAGAGGTTTGCAACCACACTATGGCTTGTGGGTGACCACGGCGCTGACCTAAGGTTGGGCGGTTCCAGAACCGCAATGGCGCCCGCCCGACATCGTTGCAATCATTATAAAAAGGCTCTTAGGGATCAGTGCATTGGCCCATCAAAGGGGTTTCACTTGAGATTGACAGATTGCGAATGAGATTTCAGAATAAGCAAACATAATTTGTTGCAATTTATTATTAGAAATTCCAAAATGCAGTTTACTAAATTTGGAATAGGATTGGACTAGGTAGGTAGGTCTTGGAAATCCTGAATAGGATAGGATGGTCCGCGATATACTACTACAAGTTGATCTGATTTAGAAAAGTTAAATGTTATTGCAATTGCCTTTGCCTGTCAAAATATATTTTGGGGAGATATCATTTATTACCACTAATCTTTTTTGTCTTTATGTTTTACATCAGCATCCAGGGGCAAGAAGAGGGATGAGGCGGGTAAGGATCCGGGAACTGGAGCTGGAGGTACCTTCCAGAGTTCCTTGGCCGATGGCTCTGCAGGCACCAGTAAGTCCTCCTGGTGTTGTTAACATTAATATATGTATTCGCCTAATTTTTCTGCTCCTTTTTGAATAATGTGGCATTGCCGTCTACCCGTTTTATATTATTTTTTCAAATCCTCTTCGATCTATCCATTTCTAAATTCTTGTTATCCCTGCATTATCCTATTTACTTATTTTCTATATTTCAAGTTTCTCTACTTTACGTCCAACTGTCTCTAGTTACTAGTCTGTCTGTAGCTTCCTTTCTTCTGCTTTTTCAGTCAACTTTCCCTCTACCCTTTTGTGGACTGTCTAGTGGTGGTACTCTAAGACTCAGAGAACCCATTGGTCACATACTTCTACTACTCCTCTGCCGGGCAGATTGCATGCCCATTGTCCAAGTAAGGTAATCTACGCATGTATGTTGAGATGAGAAGGCTCAATCGCTAAAACAAGAGAGTGGCAATGGTCACGTTGGACACCCCAAAGTTGTGTCTTTTTATTAGCTAGGCCTAGTATTATTAGCAGCAGTTGGTGAACTGATGACTGTGCATCATGTCTGGGAGGAAGTATGAGGAGGATGGCCCCATTGCATTTGCCAACCATGGCCATATGCTATTTTGTTCTCAAAACATCAGATTAATAAATCAATAGCTCCAGCCACTCCTTAACAGCTTGCCTCTTGTCTTGACTTCAGGCTTTCTTTAAAATTTCCACCAACAAAATGCCCAACCTGATATTTTTGATAGAAGATACTGTCTGTAATGTATCCAAATTGTAGTGAATGATGTGTATGGTGTTTTTTTATTTTGCTTGGGGGAGGTGTATATGGCATCTAAGAAATGTGTAATCTTTTTTTTCTAGCCGCTCCGAACACCAGTGCCGGGGCCAGCAGTGACGGCGCCAGCCAGTATTCAGATGCAGCAGTAGAAGGGGGTGAGCCAGCTGCAGAAGCACGCAGTGGTAAGTTATATTGCTTGCTTATTGACAATTAATTATAATTATAAGCTCACTGTGATGGTGTAGTCTTGTTGACTTGTTGTGAACAACAGGTGAAAACAGCAGGATTTGAAGTTGAGCTGAGTAACTAATGGCCACTCCCATCTTCAACTCAGCAGAGAACGTTTCATGAACAAGACCTATAACTATTCGTTGATGGAAAAAGGAAGGTTGGAAAGGGAAAAGATAGATGAAATGTAATATATATGACTGAAAGAGAAGGATGCGTGGGTGAAAGCACTGGATGCATAAATAGTACTATAGGTGGCTGATAGCTAGGATACATGGGTGGGTGAAGGATGGATGAAAGGTAAATGGGTAGGAAGCTTGCCTTGGTGGGTGAAAGTGTATGTTTGAAAGGATGCCTGCCTGGGTGGGTGATTAGAATCCTGTGGTGGTTTATTTTGATTGAAATAAACTTAAGGACGAATGGGTGGGTAAATGTCAAATGAAAAATGTATGTTTTAAAAAAAATGTTTTTATTGATGTTATTGATTATACATTCTTATCACCAGTAATCAGTACATTCTACTGCAACATGCAGTGATAACATCATCTACAGTTCTTGCGTTACCAAATGATATTTCTGCGCGTGCATTAGATCGGTAGGCATGGTGACTTAGCAGAAATCGCCTGTTGCCTTTGCTTGGCCATGCTGCGCATGTACAGTCAAACCAGCTCCTCTGCTTGTAAATCGTGTAACGAGTAACCTGTTAAAGCTAGTTTTGCTGCAGCAAGCATGGTATACCATTTATTCAACAATAACTGGGGAATGGGAAGCGGAACTTGGAGCTGAGTTGAAGTGTCATCATGTTTCTACAGCTGTTTGCGTGTGCAAGTGTCACCTGGTGTGCCCCCGCCCGTTCGGTGGGTGCGCGTGCTGGAATGCCAGTGTTGATTTAGGGAGAACCGGTCTAGTGCCTATGAAAAGTCTAAAGGTGATGAACGCTTGCCAAGGTCTACCCCAACGTGTCAGGTGGTTGCGTGGTCTGACTTAGCTGATCCTCGTCTAGCTGCAACGCTGCCAGGATTGTGTCCCAGTACGTAGAGATAGGTATTTTCCTGAGGCCTATGACTTCCTCCCGACGTATCGCTATACTTTCGTCTCTAGCCCACGCAAGGACAGAGCGCCTCCAAGCTTGTGTGTGCCCCCGCCTCTTTGTGATCAGCTGCTTTGCCGCCGCTATACCCAGGTCGAGGAATCTATAAGGGACTTTAGTGTTACGTGTTCTGCGAAACGTGTACAGCAAATAAGTAGGCCAATCAAAGGGTATCTCTCTGCAGGTGCAGGTTCGAAGATGTCCGCCACCCCTCTCCAGTACGCACTTAGGCTGGAGCAGTCCCAGAGCATGTGCACCAAGTCTGCGTCTGTGGCGGCGCATCTGGGCCAGGTAGCGTCGGCGGGGTGAAAATATCTATTGAAATTAGCTGGCATGAGGTACGCTCTTTGTGTGATATAGTATTGTATCTGTCTAAATCGAGCGTTTCTGGGGATCTGGACTGTGCTGGCCAACACTTTTTCCCATTCTTTATCTGAAAATTGTCGGCCCAGGTCCTGTTCCCACTTTCGTCTGAGGGGGTCTAAACTGTACGCTGCATGTTGGTGCAGTGAGGCCGCAAACCACCTCGTCAGGTGTTTGCCCCGTCCCATAACATGTAAATATTGCCCAGTTAGGTGCGTTTGTGGTTCACCTGCAAGGTCTCCCCACCTCAACGAGAGTGTGGCAACCAGAGATCTGTGCAGGAGGAACTGTCCCGCGGGGAGCCCGTCACTTTCTACCAGTGTTGTGTAGGGGATGAGGGAGCCGTCGCTATATAGATCTCCTAGCGTTTGTATCCCCGCCTCATGCCAGTGTTGCAGTTCAGTGGTCGTGAGTGTAGTCTGTCCTTTAGGGGTACCATCAAGTGGGAGCGCAGGAGCATAGGGTGTCGTGTCTCAAGTTAAGCAGAGGCTTCTGCGGTAGCACCTGTGGGCCACATTTAGTAATTGGGATTCCGGGGGTCATGTCCGCGCGCCAGGGTGGAATAGCGCAAGGATCTGGGATAGTGTGTAAGCTGGGCGTGTGGTTGCTGTGTCATCGTGCTGGCGATTCGCAATCCATCGGGCGATCCATTGAAGCTGCGACGCCAGGTAATAGTGCTCAAAGCAGGGCACCGCCAGGCCTCCCTGGTTAGTTGGCAAGTACAATTTTTTAACTGCCACCCTGTGTCGGTTGGGGCCCCAGATGAAATCTCTGGCTGTTTTTTCCAGTGCCGTGAAGAAGGAAGTTGATACATAGATGGGCAGATTGGCAAAGTAGTACAGAAATCTTGGGAGGGCTACTATTTTAACCAACGCCACTCTACCCACCACTGCGAAGGGGAGTATGCTCCAGAACTGCATCTGGGATTTCACTGCCGCTAGCGCCCTGCCTAGATTACCATCAAAGAGGTCTAGTGGTTGGCGGTACACTGGTATGCCTAAGTAGCAAAATGTGTCCTCACACCACTGCACTTGTATGCCGTTGAGTGTAAGTGCTGGGTCGTGGCATCCCTCTCGAAAGGTGTACAGCTTAGATTTGGCTACGTTCACTTTTAATCCTGAAATGGACGCAAATTCCCGCAGAATGTGGGCCAAACGCTCAGGCACTTGGTTGGCGTCTCTTAGGTAGATTAACAGGTCGTCGGCGTACAATGACACTTTGTGTGTGCCATCGTCCAATGGTTACGCCATCTTGCAGCTGCGTTTGCAACGCCTCAGCCAGCGGCTCCATCGCAAGCGTGAAAAGGAGGGGGGACAACGGGCAGCCCTGTCTCATCCCACGCCGCACTTGAATCGCACCTGAGATGTATGGTCCCACCTTCACCCTCACCACTGGGTTGGTGTAAAGTAGACGGGTCAGCTGTAGGAAAGCGGGGTCCAGCTTGTATCTCTCGAGGGTTGCGAACATGTAGTCCCATTCGAGAGAGTCAAAGGCTTTCTCGAGGTCTAATATGAGACAACCCGCTCTCGGCGATTCGCGTGTGGAGTAAGTTGCTATACAAAAAAAGCGCAGCAGGTTGAGTGAGGTGTTTCAGGATGGCACAAAGCCGTTTTGGTCCGAGTGCACGAGGGTGGGGACTTTTTGTGCTAGTCTGTCAGCTAGGAGTTTTGCTAAAACTTTATAGTCAGTGTTGAGCAGGGCGAGGGGTCTATAGGAGCCCATATCAGATGGATCCCTGTCAGGTTTGGGCAGTGAAATCAGGTGGGCCTTGCATAGCGAAGGGGGAAGCTGCCCCTCTTCTACAGCGGCTGCGTAGAGGGTGTGCAGTCGCGGTACCAGTGACACTTGATACGCTTTGTAGAATTCCGCCGGGAGCCCGTCTGGTCCCGGGGTCTTCCCGGTAGCTAGGGATGTGATTGCTGTTCTGATCTCCTCTGGTGAAATCTGCTCGCTCAGGAGTTCATTTTGTGATGGCATCACCTCAGGTAGCTGTATCTGGATTAGGAAGGCTAGGAGAGTGTGTGGCTCTTGGTGACCTTAGCGTTGGTATAACCGAGTATAGTGAAGCGTCAGAGCCGTGTGGATGTCGCGCTGCGTGTACGCCAGAAGTCCTGTGTCATCTTGCAGCTCCGCTATTGGTTTGCGGGTGTGTTCTTGGTGGATCAGCCAGGCCAGAAGGTGGCCCGCACGATCGGCTGTGGAATGCGTGCAGGCAGTGTGTGCCGCATAGTTGTGGCAGCGGAGGCGCTCCATCAATTCAGTATGTTGTGTACGTAGTGTCTCTAGCTGTTGTCTGTCTCTACCTTCTCCTTCCCCTTCCGCCTTGTACTGCAGGAGTCTCCTTTCTATTTTGCTCAGATCAGAAGTTAGTGTCTTTCTGATGTTCCAGGTCGTTCCCATGCAGTGCCCCCTCGTCGTAACCTTAAAGGCATCCCATTCCACTAGTGTGTCCCCTGTTGTACCCTCATTGAGCTAAAAAAATTCAAGGATCGCCATGCCCAGAGAGGGTCGGAATGAGGAGTCTTGTAGTGCCGCTGTTTGGAGTCTCCATGTGGGAGCAGGAGGGCGTTCAGGCTCCCAGGCGAATTGGAGTAGTTGGGGGTTGTGATCGGAGTGCGTGGGGCCCAGATATTCAATACGGCGGACTAGGGGGAGTAGTGCGGGGGATCCCACTATTCTGTCTAGTCGCACATGCAGTTAGTGTACCGCCGAGTAGTATGAGTAGACCCGGGAATCTGGGTTGTTGGAGCGCCATATGTCTAATATAATGCCCAGTGCGTTAACCAGTCTGTGAGAGTCTGCGCATTGGACACTGCTGTGGTCCTAGTCAGAGGTGGGAATGATCTGTCCAGTTCTACGCTAAGCACCGAGTTAAAGTCCCCTCCCAGGAGCCAGGGGACCCGCTCCATCCAGCTAAAATCTGTGTGAGGCTTTCTAGGAAGGAGGGCTGGCTGACATTCGGGGCATGGATGGAGCCGTGGAGGAATGGTTGGCCATTTAGTCACCCGCTACCTAGCGTGTATCGTCCTTCAGAGTCAAATAATACCTCATCACTCGTGAATGGGACCCCAGCCCTGACCCAGATGAGAACCCGTCAAGCATGAGCTGAGTAGCCGGTGCCGTGTACTTGGCCTCTCCACCTGTGGCGTAGGCGCCCCAGTTCTGCGTGAGTCATGTGTGTCTCTTGAAGTAGCGCAATATCTGCGGCCCTGCGCCATAAGTATGCATAGATCGAGTATCTACGTGACGGGGTGTGCAGACCGCGCACGTTCCATGTGATTACGTTAACCTGTACCATGTTTCCCTTGTATCCTGACCAGAACTGTGTGGGGGGGCGCAGGTGCTGCATGCTTGGGTCTTTGTGAGCGTACTCCAACTCAGTGTTTCTAACAACAAGGTGCTGATATAATCTAAACTATGCATAACTAGGAGGGCGAGCTCCGAATTGGTATTCGTCCAAACTATAATGGCCATTCGAGGCTTGAACTGTGTCAAACTGAGGTATGGTATGGGGGGGTGGCGTGGGCTAATACCAGGACTAATGGGGGTATGGGCAGTATGTGCCGATCTACGTATATTATTTGTCCCTTCATGTCGGGGGTATGTCACCCGTTTCCCCAACCCGTGGGTCTGTGTGTACGGTACATTAAATGCACAGTGTGGTGTCTGCGGCCTGTGCACAGCACATGTGTATATGTCTTGTGCAGGTAGTGGTATCATGTCTTGTAGCATTAAAGATCATCATCAGTAGCAAGCAATGCAACATTAGTCTGTACTTGCGTGCGTAGCCCCCTTCACTGCTCTAAGCGATGGAAGTCTCTCACATAATGTCATCAGCAGTCTGCGGGGTGACATCGGGCGGTCTCATCCCATCAAAGTCTTCGGGTCTAGGGGTGGACGAAACACTGGCAGTCGCTGATTCAGAGGAACTGATTTCTCGATCTTCCCGATATACCTGAGTCCCTAGTGTTGCAACTGCTTCCAGGGCATTGCGGCACTCCACCTCGCTCTGTTCCGGTCGTGGCGCCGCTGCCCTCGAGGACAAGTCTCCTGTTATTCTTCACTTCCCTTGACGACAGGACCTCCTATTGACTGGTCGGGCTGTTTCCACACTCGAGGGGCGAGTCCCCGTCCACAAGCCCGCTTCCTCCAGCCAGTCCCACGCCTCGTCAGGCGAGTCAAAGAAGCGGGTAGTGCCGTTGGCTACCACCCTCAGTCTGGCAGGGAACAGTATGGAGTAGGGGAGTTCCAGTTCGCGCAACTGGCGTTTCACAGCAGTGAAGGTGCTTCGTCGCCTCTGCACCTGTGATGTGTAATCCGGGAACACCATGATCGGATTGCCACCAACTCTAAGATCGGAGAGCTTGCGAGTTTCCCAGAGAACCATGTCCCTGTCTCTATAGTTCAAGAGCTTGAAGAGGAACGGCCTTGGCCGAGCCCCTGGAGGGGGCCTTTGGGCTGGTACACGGTGCGCTCTTTCCACTACAAATTGCGGCGATAATGTTCCCGGAGGTAGAATGTCTTGCAGCCAACGCTCTACATATTGTTCCGGGGTCCGGCCCTCTTCTCCTTCCGGAAGGCCCATCACGCGGACATTATTGCGACGAGAGCATCCTTCCGCATCTTCAACTCTATCTTCCAAGGTGTGCACACGGTCCAGAACGTCTTGCAGGGCCGCAGCGTGACTGTGGGTAACAGGCTTCAGTTCAGACAGTGACTGGGCATGCGATTGCACTTTCTCTGCCACATTATGATGATCCACCTTTAAGAGAGTGAAATCAGATGCTACCTTGTCAATCTTTGCTTCAAGCGACGCTCGTGTCTGCTCCAACGTGGTTCCAATTTTCTCAATCGCTGCTAGTACCGAATCCAGTTTTGCCACCAGCGCCGCATTCGGAGTGTCCTTAGTCACACCATCTTCCGCGTTCGGTAGTTCCAGGGTAGCAGCGCATGTTGCATTCTGCTGTGCATTGGTGCGGAGGCGGCCCATTGCTATCTTTTGTACAGAGAGCATTGACCCTAGGCACTGAGCGATGGTGCAGCAATAGGTATCAAGGCAGGCTGTAGGTGCACAGTTACTCCAGTTAGCTGTGCGTGTCACAGTTTGAGCAACATTCAATGCCGCAACGTAGTGTGGCGTTGTGGATGTTCCACGCAAGGTTTATCGGGACTAGAGTCCTTGCATTAGTTCGCTTCTGCCCCAAATCCACCTATAGTAATGCAGCTACATATTTAAGGAAGTGAATTACCATGAAACTGCCCACTGTACCAGTTCTCTACACATGGGCCCAATGTCAGGATGAGCAGCTTACAGTTAAGGGGGGGCGCTCGGATCCACTTCAAGACATGTGTCTCAGCCGGTGAGATCTCGGCTTCAATAGTATTTAGTCCATCCCTGCAGCTCAGGGCAATCGACACAGGATCCGTACACATGTGGTGGTAGACTAGTGGGACCAGACCGGTCTCAGGTTGGTGCAGGGTGAGTAGAGAATGCAAGCCGCAGGGCACGTTAAGATTGTCGCAGCAGACACAACACTCAGGGTACTCCAGGCACTTCACTGTGGTTACCTATGCATCAGACCGTACCGTCATTTCCTCAGTAGTCAGGCCTACGGGGAGCAGTGCACAGGCCACATCCACTCCCCGGCCGCTATCCCAGATGACTCAAGGTCAGGGTGTCCGCGGTTTCCCAGTTCTCACAACTGTGGCCGCATCTGCAGTCTCAAAACTCACTTCACAGCGCTGAACCCGCAGCTCCACCCCCGTAGATAGGACCGGCCGTACCCCTTCCAACGATGCTCATACAGGGCCTACCTTCTGGGGTCTCCCGGGGTCTGGTCTAGATCATCGTTGCTCCTAGGCGGGGCCTCTCAGCAGTAGTCTGCACCGCCACAGTCTTAGTAGTCGAGCCTGTAGGGGGCAGGGTATAAGCCTCATCCACTCTCCGGGCACTCTCCCAGGCGATGCAAGGCCCGCATGTATACTACGTCTCAGATCGTGCTGTTGAGATCACAGCTGCAGTCTCAAAACTACTCCGCAAGGTTGCTTCTACAGCTCCATCCCAGAAAACAGGATCACGTGTGCCCTTTCCAACAGTGGTCATGCAGGGCCTACCTTCTAAGGCCTCTCGGGGCCAGGCTGAGATAGTCACAGCCTCCAGGCAGGGCCTCTCAGTCAAAGCAACTCTGGCGGGAGCTCCGTACCACTGCTCGAATCGCCGGATGAGCCAGCACTGTCCTGGGCGGTTGAACAGCTCACCGCCTTTGTACACCGCGCTCACAATCCCCACCTCACTGCACACTCGCCATCATGCGCATTAGCCAGGTCCACTGGGGTCAGGCATAGGCTGCAACAGTTCTCCGATCTCACTGCAGTCGGATCCGTTGCGTGTCCCGCTCCCGGAGGCCCACGGATACTTCACCGCAGGATTACCTCAGAGTACGGCCTGGGCGGGTGCTCTCCTTGCGCCGTCGCCGCCCAGCTGAGCCGGCCGCGAGACTCCCAGGCAACGCCGCACAGTCCGGGCCCTCTACGTCATCACTGCGAGGGTCCAGGGTGCGAAACCTGGCTATCGCTGAATCAGTTACCCCCCGGCAGGGGCTCCGCACTCGTTCCTGGACAGCTACGGCCTAGAGTTCTGGAGATCGCGGTGGGCGTAGATGCACCACATCCAATTACTCGGGACCGCCGCAGGTCACTTCGATGTGTAGTGGCTGGAGCTGCAGGCCCGTGCTCGTCTCACCGCCAGGTAGGCCGCAGATCGTTTCTCGCCAGTAGTGGGGGCCTCACCGTCAAGTGCGTTAATTAAAGGGTCGCATTGGGCACCGCAGCTTGGCGCCAACAAATCTCCACCGTAAACGTAGGCAGATGGGTCGGATGTAGGGTGGAACTCAGGATAACTGAGGGATTCACGGCGGAGCTTCAGCAAGTTGCATCCGCCATGTTGGCTCGCTGTCCACGCCCCACCCCAAAAGACAAATGTTTTTTGCCGAAAGGTTTGTACTTGAGATCATGAGACTAGTGTGAGACAGAGAGCCATGTTTATAACTTTGGATGGATGGCTATATGGATGGATGGTTAGTTTCAATGGTGAAGAGTGGATTGAGAGAATGTAAAACTTAAATGGTGGTGAGTAGCAAAGACAAGGGTGAAGAATAAAAATAAAATACTCGAAGAGCAATGCAATGATGAATGGAAAAATCCTTGGGAAGGAGAATAAGGGACTAGGGTACTCCTCTGTAGTGGTGTTCTTCTCACCTTTACTTGCCTGGAATGTTTTTTTTAAGTTTTGTTTTACTCAAAGGGTTGAGGAGGTGGTATTTCAGACTACTCCCTGGAATCACAGTAGTTTTCAAGCGCAACATTATGTATCTTTCCTACCCACCCATCATCAATCACCTCCCTCCACACCCATGGCATAATTTTCTATGTGTTTTGCTAACAGCATTGTTTACAATTTGTCTATTTTCTTTCTTGATATGTAGTTATTCCTGCTGCTCCAAAAACACAGAGCAGGCAGAAGATTGCAGCCTGGACCCGGCAGCGGAAAATGGAGGCCATCAGGGCAGAGTACCAGCGGTGGTGGCCTTGGAAGATGAGGCAGAAGCTACTGCAGATGCCCTGGGCCCCAGCCAGGCCACAACAACCACCCCACCACACCGTCGCTGTGGTCCAATGGGTGCCCGCCGGTACCGCCATCATTCCACCAGCACTGCTGCTCTCCCTTATTTCCACCGGTTTGAGCGCTGCATCATGCGTAGGCTGGCGAATATTGAAGCCAGACAGGAACAGATGGACAAGCTCCTCCAGAAGCTCCTAACCCGCTGTTAGTGCTCTCTAGTCTTCAGCCCCTTTTTAATCTGCTTTTGTGTGGGTGGGTGGGAGTTGTGGGATAGTTGGGTTTTTCTTTATTTATGGACATTTCTTGGACACTACATGGACATTAGTTTGGGTTAGGGAGAGGGGTGGGCCAGTTGTGGGTTTTGTGTAGATTTGTTCACGGAATAAACTTTTCTTACTTTTACATTTTATGATTAGGAATGATTTAAAAAAAAAAATTGGTGAGGTTATTGATTGTTTGTTTTACTTCGCCATGATGCCTTTGCCGCACCCAGTTTTAAAAATGTGCTGATAGTGTAAACAAAATAGTGATGTGGTACCTTCATTTGTCCTACTACTCTCTCCTCCTAGTCTCTGCAGTCTACTCTGCTATTATATATTATTACTAACCCCTAAGGACTCTGTGGGGGTGAAGGGTGAATTACTATTATATAGAATGATTGTCTTTCAACAGTGATCAATCAACCACAGTTCACTTCTCTAACCTGATTAGATGAAGCAAGGGCTCCATAGGTTCCCAAGGTGCCATCATGGTGGTGGTAGTAGTAGTAGCATGCATTGCTAGCTTTTCTTTTGATATTGAAGGTAAACTCATCAGAACTGAAACGAGATCCAGGGAGGCAAGATGGCGGCTGCGTGAACGCTGCTGAAAGCCACTCATCAAGCACTCCATGGCTTAAACACGGTTTGGATGTTTTAAACCCCCGACTCTACAGATGATTATTCCCCTGATAATAGAAGGCAGACGGCGAGTGCACCGAAAGAGGTTGTTAAGTGAAACAACCCGCTTTACTTATCTGCTGGTGCTGGCCCGAGCTCTACTGAAACCGCTTCTCCGTTGGTGCGGTGCGGAGCTTGGCACTTGGTGCTCACGAAACAGGATGCCTCCCAAGCCATCGAGGCCCCCGTGGGAACGAGTGGAGAGTGGCGCGGCGATTGTGAATGCTGCAGGGAATCTCCGAGGCCCGCCGGCTCCGCGGAAGACTCCGGCCGGGAGAAAGGCTGGGGATGCTATTACCTCTGCAGGCAGCAAGGAGGCGGAGTCAGCCAAAACCAGCCACAAGGAACAGCGTCCCGGGGAAGAGGCAGAACTAGTCAGACAGCGCAAGGTGATTCCTTGCATGTTTGCTGGACTTGGGAAACTGAAGGAGAAGACGAATATTGCTGGAAAAGCGGAGACTTCTTGTTTGAATGAAGGAACTTTGACAGTGCTGGCAGAGGTGAACACTGACCCCACAGTGGATTTTGTGAGTACCAGTCTGGCTACATTGGGGGTTCTGGCTCCGGTGCAGGGGGGTTGTGGATCACTTGAACCTACAACAGCTATAACTGGGGATAATAAATGCAGTGAGGAGCTAACGGCGGACAACTCAATAAAAGACCCTAAGTTCATTGCTACTATGGGGAAGGTGGACGGGACCCCCGAATGTGGAGAGAAATTCTTCTCCCTAAATGAAGATTCTGAGCTATCCAACCCCAGCAAAGGGGAGACCTCTGAAATGGACAATACAGGTTCAGATACAGATAGCGCCCTCTCTAACCCTAGCACTCAAAAACGCCTGCCTTCTCTAGCCAAAAGAAGGAGGAGAACTCATAGTGGGAAAAAACGTGGAGCTGATCAATCTGGCTCTGATAATAGTCGTTCCAGCCAATTAAAATGGGACTACTCAACTACTCAGCTTTTGACGGAAGATGGGGGATACGATGATGTAGACCTGGCAGACGACCCTTAAAGTCAGACTGAATACCCCCCGACGGAGGCAGAATCTTCCCCATCAATGAGTCTGATATACTCAACTCTCAAGCAGATGCAGGGGGAAGCCAGACAGGAACATAAACGGGCTCATCTAGCTACAAAGAAGCTTCAAGGTGCCATTAGAAAAGTAAATAAGTCGTGCGCCGAGATTGCAGAGAGAACTACAGCTCTTGAAAAATGGGTGGTCGCTTTAGAGGTTGAAACTGAGAAGTCAACCCCACAAGTCATGTCAAATGAAACGCGGATGACGGACATGATGTGGAAGTTAGAAGATTTTGAAAACCGCCAGCGGCGTAACAACTTAAGACTGCTTGGCATTCTGGAAAATGCAGAGGGTGGGGACATTAGAGGCTTTGTGCTGCGCTTACTGAAGGGTGGCTTTCCCGAACTCTCACATTGGGACTGGGATACTGAGGTGCAACGAATACATCGCTTTCCACTTATGCTTAAGAAAAGGCAGGGGCAGAATGTGGTGACTGACAAACCCAGAGCTATACTGATTTTTTTTTTTTATTTCCTCCTTCGGCAAGCAGTGTTTGACAAAGCCCGACCAGAATCAAGACGCTCGGCTGAAGGCCACACCTTCTTTGTCAGGCCAGATTTCTGCCATATTACAGTAGAAAGAAGGTGGAGGCTTCGCCAGCTAATTTTACCATTTCAAAAGAAGGGTTGCGAGGCCTATTTACTCAGTCCAGCACGACTTAAAATCATATGCAAGGGAATTACCAGAGTATTCTCCTCAGAAATACAGGCTCAAGACTTTTTGCGGGAAATTTCTGAGAACAGGGGCATGAGCGGACCTGAGTGATAAACGCGGATGTCAGTGGGATGAATTTGGTTTAAACTGTTCTGGTCTATTTGTCTGCTCTATATAATCACTTGGGGGTTAATTATTATTTTTTTTCTTTTTTCTTTTGGGGGAGCAAGATGAGTGGCGAGGGGTGGCAGCTTTATGCAGAGGCGTCACAAGGGTCCATGGACCTTTTTTGCCTAGGGAAAGAGGAGGGGGGTTGAGTGGGGGAGAGGGGGTGGGGGCAGGGTGGGGAGGTTCCAGCCAATTAAATTTGTTGAATTAGTATTAACAGGTAATAGGAATTGGAACAGACTGGACTTGTTGTGGACTATAAGTGGTACTGGGTAAATTGCGAATAGCCTCAGTTAATATATGTGGCCTGAATAATCTCTTGAAAAAACGTAGGATTAATGAAGATATGAAATATCTAAGGGCAGACATAGTTTGTCTTCAAGAGACCCATCTGGAAGCTGGCAGACAAAAGATAGCAGTGTTAGATGGATACCAATTGGTCTCTGCTACGACTCAGGGAACACGCACAAGAGGGGTTGCGATTCTGGCCCGCAAAAAAGGTTTTAGGTTCCCACGCTCGAAATCGGACCAATACGGTAGATGGGCTATTACTCACTGCTGTTTGGATAACTATTCTTTTACACTATGTTCTGTCTACGGATCAGTGTTGGATGAACCAGCTTTATTTGACTGGTTGAATGTGGAGTTGGTTGGTTGGCAGCTGCCTATAATCTTGTGTGGGGATGCTAATGTTAATTTAAACAACGAGAATATGAAATTAGGTGTGCAATCATATTGGGGTCGCAAACCTAAAGTTTTTAATGCGTTGTTAAATTTATGTAACACACATGGATTGTTTGATGCATGGGCTACATTAACACCTCAAGATGTGGGATACACATTTTTTATGCCCCTCATCAAACTCATGCTAGGTTAGATTCTTTTTTTGTATCCCAGGAGGTGTTAATTAGGTCCGACATCATAAAATTCCCCCGGGTTATGTCGGATCACAATCCGCTTGTATTAGAGATCTCACTTCAAACATCAAAACCTTCTATGTCTCATTGGACTTTTGATAGAGCACTTTTATATGAGGAAGATTATATCCAACATATGATGGATTGGATTCCGAGATTCATAGACGAGAATAGAGGCAGCGCAGAGATAGAGATAATTTGGGACACACTCAAAGCTGGGATAAGAGGGGAAACACTGCGGTATGGCTGGGCCTCGCAGGCAAAAGAAAAAAGGTATCTCCAAGAAAAATACCAGGCACTAAGTGAAGCAGAAACACAATTAATACAGGCATTCATAAATAAAGGAGAGGTAGAGCAGGAACAAATTAAGGTGGCTTTAGTTAAATCTACAATTATGGATCTTTCGGCCAACAAGGCGGCAAGTAAATACTGTGCTTGGCAATCCAAGATATATGAATGTAATGAGAGAGTCGGCCACCTTTTGGCGGTGCGGACCAGACAACGAATAACTCAGGAGGGGATATTAGAAATAGATGATCCCGGGGTAGGGTTAGTCAATCAACCTCTAGAAATACATGCCGCTTTTCAGCGGTTTTATCAGAAACTTTATATGGATGATATCACCACCTAGGAGGAAGCCATACAGAGTTATTTAACAGGGATTCCTTGCGAGAGTTTGTCAACAGAAGAGAGGGATGCGCTTGATGCACCTATAACAGCAGACGAAATTCAAGAAGCTATTAGGTCATTGGTAAATGGCAAGGCGGTGGGTACGGATGCCATTCCTGGTGAGTTCTACAAAATCTTCACCTCCCCGTTACAGGAACTAATGAAGGAGGTGTTTTTGGAAGCTCAGGCTTGGAGAGGAGCTCCTGGTTCTTGGAAAACCACTAATATTATTATTTTCCCTAAGAAAGGGAAACCAGTGAGAGAGAAGGGGTCTTATCGACCTATTACTTTAATAAATAGCGATGTCAAAGTATATGCTAAAATTCTGGCTAAACGACTGTCGGCAGTTATTAAAAAATTGGTTTCTCCAACCCAGCATGGATTTGTAACCGGACGGAGTACAATTGATCACATCCAGAGGGTAATCGCTCTTTTTGACGAGGCAGGAATCACCGGGGACCCTATCGGGCTTATCTTGCTTGATGCGGAGAAAGCCTTTAATAGGGTATCCTGGCTGTTCCTGTGGGCAACTCTGAAGAGCAGAGGGTTTGGGGAAGGTTTTATCACCGCCATTGCGATAATGTATAAAGACCCTGCGGCAAGAATATCAATAATGGGAGAGATGTCGGATCCTGTTTTTATCAGCAGGGGGACCCGTCAGGGGTGCCCGTGTTCCCCCTTATTGTTTGCTTTGTATATTGATCCGTTAGTTAGGAAGATCGAATATAACAATCGGATTCCAGGAATGCAGAGTATAGGGGTAGCACCAAGATACTAGCTTATGCCGATGACCTCGCGATTATTACTTCTAATCCCATGACGGCATTGAGGGAGATTGAAAAAGAAGCTGATATTTTTGGGAAACTCTCCGGTTACCGCCTGAATTCAACTAAAACTCAGGTTGTGGTCGGCAAAGGTATTCAGATGAATGATTCTTGTGTGGTACAGAGTGCTACTTACTTGGGAGTAGAAATCACGGCAGATGTTGCGAAGATTACAGGAAATAATCTGAACCCGCTGCTTCTCAAATTTAAAGCTGAATTTAATAGATTAGAACATCTCAAACTTACGATGGTAGGAAGATGTAATGCTATCAAAATGCTTTTTTTACCTAAGATTTTGTATTTCTTTAGGGCTATTCCTCTGAATATCTGTAATTCTTGGTTTGTCGCTATGAATCATTTATTCTCTAGGTTTATATGGGCTAACTGTCGCCCTCGGAGAGCGCTTAAATTGTTAACATTACCAAGAGAAAGAGGGGGTGGGCAGTACCCAATCTTCAGCTTTATCATTGGGCATCAGTTTTACATATAGCGGGGACATTGCTTAACGAAAAGCGGAGACCACGCCGATTGGGGCGTCTGCATCTGTCTTTGAGTTGTTATTAGGGGATGAAGCTCCGGGGTGTCTTCTACGACATATAGAATTGAATTACTACAAAAGGGTTAAATTTAAAATGTTACTCTGTGCATTTAAGGTTTGGACCGCGGTCCGGAAAAAACTTGGCCTCGGGCGTATTAATGCTTATACCCCAATATTTAAGAATGGCTGTCTTACAAATATTTTTAATGATGGGCACATGCGGTACTGGTACGATAAAGGCGTCAGGGTGGTGGGTGATGTCACTAAAGGGACTGAGGTGTTGCTATTGGAAACTATTAGAGATAGATTCGGGTTAAACAATCTGCAGTTTTTTAAATATCTTCAAATAAGAGATTTTCTAGTTAAGAAAACTGGGGGTGCCTGTGGTTTCTCTGGGGTGAAGTTGATTGATGGATTACTTAAGGGCTCTTTCACACTAGGGGGATTTATAAAATGCTGAATGAGCTGACAATGGATGATATAAACAAACACGTAGATCGATGGCAGGGACTCTTACAGGTGGGACTAGGAGAAATAGAAGATTCACTACACCTGGCCCAGACAACATTTATCGCAGCTAATCTTCAGCTCCAATGTTTTAAAACATGGTTTAATCTCTATATCACACCTGCTAAAATCGCTAAATGGGGTCGGGTGGCAGGATCAACATGCCCCCGGTGTAGCTATCATGCGGCTGATATCATTCACATGTTTGCTGATTGCCCCGTGCTAGACGCTTTAACAAAAGGATGTAAGCAACATCCTGGGAACCATGCTGGGCTATGAAATTGTTTTATCATCTCAATTGATTGTACTGGGGGTTGGACATCCTGTATCTTCAAATCAAAATCAGTCCTTTCTTTTTATTGCCATGACAGTGTTTAGATTATGCCTGGCTACACACTGGCTTGATCCCATCCCTCTGTCTGTCCAACAGTGGTTAGGAAGATTTCTTGCAGTGCACAGGATGGAGAGAGCTGTTTACTCCAGGAGAGGTCACAGGGTAAAAGCCAAAGGGCTAGCTATTTGGGCTCCCTTAATGAATTGGTCCCAGTCGTACAGTGAACAGGAATAGGATGGGAGAAAACGGGGGGATAGAGGGCTAATCTAACCGGTATATTACTAATTGGGATATGGCCAAGACTGGCACCCTTGTTTCTGTTTCTTTTTTTTTTCTTCCCTTTTTCTCTCTCGTGCTATGTAATTCATGTTAAATGTTCTGTGAAATGGTTATAGATACTATTCTGGCTGGATCCACTGTGGGGTGGGAGGGGGTGGGAGGGAACGGTGAAGATTATCTGTTTGAAATTATGTTTTCACTTTGCTGTAAAAAAGAAAATTGAATAAAGACCTATTTTAAAAAAAAGAGAGAACTGAAACGAGATCCCACTCCCTCCTAGGCAAACTAGAACTGTAGGATAAGGAGTTGGAGAGTGGGGACTATCTATCGAAAGGGAAATTAACAAATTGAAATAAAAAAACTAGGTTAATGCTGTTATTCTATGCAAGCTTGATGACAGTCACCGGAGACTAGACTACTAGAACAATTTCAGTCTCAGACACAAGAAGAGAATATGATAAGCAATGAAAAATTGTATTAATCAGAAAAATGTTGAGCTACTACGAACTGTATGAAGTGGACAAGCTTAACCTTGGACACAAATTAATACAGTGCCTGAATGATGATGCTGGCATTGAGATGGTCCATTGAAAAAAAATATCATACACTGTGCTGGGGTGGATAATATGATATATACTGCCAGTGTGGGCTATATGAGCTTAAGAATAAAATCGTCCTCACCCTGCACTGAGTTGTGTTGCTTTCACCACATCTGCCCCACCAAGTGTGTGATCAATTAATGGTGTAAATTGTTAAGTTATACCTCAAAAAATCACACAGCCTGGGGGAAGAGGGTTGGGGTTTGATGAATGGTTGGGAAGGGGGATTTCAGGGAAAGGTTTGACAAAGACAAACACTACACATGGGCAACACTCATCTTGGCAGCCGACCATCATAAATCTGTTATGGGAGGAAAAGGAAATGCATGCATGATGATGAGAGGTACTAGACTAGTACAGGGCAGTATATTAATTATGCAATTGCCTATCTGCTCCCAGAGAGACCCAAGTTACATACATTATATGTATGTTGTTCTGTTGTACTGGGCTTAAAAAGATAGCAAATGCAATTAAAATATCTGTAGGAGTAAAATACAAAAACAAACAACACACACAGTTGTAATGATTGATTAGAAAAAAAAGATACTGTATAAATTAGGAGTTGCATCTCCGCATTCCTATTGGACTGTCTGCCCGTCAATCTTGGGTGCCTGCCGGATGCGGTATGGTATGGTAAGTGTCAGTTGTTTTTCCAGGATGGCGCAGGGTAAAGGTCCTGTAGATGGAAAAACAAAAAGGATATTGAAAAATCAAGGAGAAAACAAAAAGTTAAACTGCATAAGGAGTGCAACAAGAAGACTTTCAGAGTCAGTATGGCTAAATCAGACTCTGTTTCCGGCAGTTACCACCAACAACAGGCCATCCCCACCCAAACTCCATTTAGCTTTGGATTTGAGCCAGACAGCACTGAGCACACATACACAGTATACACACAGCAACATAACATTTTCCAAATGTAGTAAAAATTAAAAAATCAATGCACCACTTTCAGTCACACCACACTTGCTGCCCACCACCACTACACAGACATGTAGGTCTGGTCTGTGTTGTTGTTTACCTTTAGGCCACTTCAAAGTCATCTTCAATCAACTGAATCGGTTGGTTTCAGTGAATTTGAAAACTTCCATTTCCTTCTGGTGGCATTTCTTAAAGTTGTCACGCTCACGCCCTGAGTTATTCCGTTAATCATCTCTGATCCTCCTGAGTCCTAACTGACTCTGACTGCGAGTATGCTGTCAAACTTCAAGTCCATACTAACAGTGTCCGACTCCTGAGTGAGTCCTCCAGACTCGTCCACTCCCGACTCAAAAAGTAATGGATCGGCCTTTAGTAGTACAATTTTATTATTGAACAACAAGAAGGAAAAGATTGACTTCAGTCACTTTGTAGAATAGATATTCACAACAAACAACAATCACTCAGCGTGCAATGCATGCCATTATTTACCTGTCCCTCTAGGTTAGGAAAGGATAGATAGTCAGGGTCCAGGGTTGGAGGCAGGCACACATTTGTTTAAATTCTCCATCCAATGTCTGGCTTGAGGGAAATGGCTTTTGGGCGAGTCAGGAGTGGACTTTACTTTACTTCTTCACTGACTGCACACAGTTGCAACTCCTATCCGGCAATAAAAAGAGTAAGACGGTGGTGATGGATTTGTGAACCAGAAAGACAGTGTCACACACAAATAATATAGTAAATAATGTTCCTTAGTTATATCTTTTTGTTGTTTTTTTTTTAGGGCATCAAAGAAAGAAAGTAACTGGAAAATGAAAGAGCCTAGCTGTCAGGGAAGTAGAGCTCATCCTCAAACTCTGGGGTTCGCCCAGAAGTAGGTCACCAAATACACTACTTCCATGACCTGAGTCACCATCATCATCTTCCTACTGTGCTACTTCAGGTATGGTGTAATCCGGTGGTATAATGTGCTGATTCATTTTTATCATGGTTAACCTCTCCACGTTTTGGGGTGAGAGACTGGTCCTTCTCACTGTCAGAATGGCACCAGCAGCACTGAAAACACACTTAGCAGAGACACTTGCAACAGGGCAAGCCAGATAGTTTATCGCCAGCCTGCTGAGCACTGGCCATTGGTGCCTTTTCCATTCCAATACAGCAATGAGTTTTGATCAAAGTAGACCACTGTTGGGTCATCCAGATAGGCTTGGACCATCCTCTCAACGGTCATGGGTGCTCCGCTTTGCTCGGCCTCTTTTGCCTTTGCCTCAGCACTGGACTTAAGCCCTGCCTGTAGAAACCATTCCTGTTCAATTTTGGGGCTGAGACCCCTGTTCTTGTTGTTGTTCTTGGTGTTGTTGGTAGTTTTGGCTGCTGTGAGCCAACCGCACTGCCCTCAGGCTCTGAAGTTGAACTTGAAGGCTGGCTGTCCTCCAGTATTTGTTGTGCCCTGGAGGAGAGGGCCTCTAATTCCTGGCCATTCTTTTTCTAGCTGACTGGCTTGCACAGCTATCCAAGTTTTGTAGCTGGCAAAATCCCCGTCTGAAAAAGGAATTAAAGTGTGCAGTAATGGTTTGTACCGTGGATCAAGAACTGTGGCACAAATGTAGTGGTTGGATGACACAATGCCTCTTTGCACCCTTGTATTTTCAGATAAGCGAAGGGTTAATCTCTCCACCAACTCATATGCTTCTTTTTTTTCCTCCACACCTGCGTACATTGATGACACCGCCTTTAGCTGTTCCTGTAGCATGTGCAACAATGGGATAGATTGGCCCATGGTACAGTCCTCCTTGCTGAATTCAAGTGTGAAGACCTCGAAAGGAAGCAGCATCTCCATCAGGCAATTAACTAGGCCCCATTGGTCCATCTCAATGATCATGCCTTTCATAGTAGCATCCCCTCTTTGCATGACATTTTCATCAATTGTTCTGTACTGCTCAAACAGATGTTCAAGCATATAAATAATCAGTCTTCCTTTTTCAGAAAGTCTTGAACAACTATGTTAATGCAGTGCGCCAAACGCAGGACCCTGAAATAGCCACCATCGGCCATGGCCTTAACTATATTACTGCCATTGTCCGTGGCAACAAAACCAATGTTAAGCCCTCTTGGTTGCATCCATTCAAAGACCTTGTTGTCAAAGTCTTCCAAAATGTTTGCAGCAGTATGAGATTTCTTCATGGCGAACATGGCTACTGTTGCATGTTTCTGAGCGGCATTAAAAATCTCAGAAGTGTCAACACCTGCAGATATCTTTTCTCTAACCCCTACAAAAGAGATCCAGTGTGCAGTGATGCACATGTAATCAGTGGCTTGGCAACTGGTCCATATGTCTGTTGTCAGGTGGATAGTGTGAACAGCACTCTGCTGCAAAGCTTGTCCAATCAATTCCAGCATGTCGTAATGTAGTGCTGGAACAGCAACTCTGAAATATGTACCTCGCATTGACAACAAAGAAAGGAAACTCCTTGGAAACAGTTTTTTACAATAATAGGAGTGTCTATGTTGTAGGAAGTCGGCGGCGTTTCAATCTCATGTACTTGAGATCATCATCAGGACAGGGGGGTGTGAGCAAGATGAATTGAAGCACCTGGCAGGGCCAGTGTGTTCACAGGATAAATGAGCAGAGCAGCTTAGGTTGCAGAGGCAGGTGTCTGAGTATAGATGGTGCCGGAATGAAGCAGCACTATGATAACTATAAGGTGGCTGGCGGTAGAACAGCAGGGATGAATTGCCAAAGAGCTGCCGTGCAGCCAGGCCAGTTAATTCAGACACAATGGCACAAGTGCTGTGACCGTCAGTGGGAGGAGGAAAGCTATAGAGCACCTGGCCAATAAGTGCTGATTGCTCACACCCCCCCTGTTCTGATGATGATCTCAAGTACATGAGATCGAAACGCCATTGACTTCCTACAACATAGAAACTCCTATTATTGTAAAAAACTGTTTCCAAGGAGTTTCCTTTCTTTCTTGTCAATGCGATGTACATATTTTAAGTCACTTTCACTTGTCACCTCACGCTTGCTGTCACTTTGTGTGAGCACCTGAACTATACTCAATATGTTATTTCAATAAATGTGTGTTATTTAAACTTCTTCCTGTCCCTGTTGAAATAATTATCTCTTTGTTTAACGTGGCATGAATTCCCTATATGCTCAATTAAATACGGGCATTTTGGTTAAGAATAATCCCAGCGCGACTCGCGCATCTTTTTCTTTGGACCTCTTTGGCCATCTAGAAACCACTGTCCTTGCAAAATATATAGTTACCCCTGGTTCTAGTATTGGGGTTCCCTTGTTTCCTTTGACACGGAACAGCAACTCTGGCAAAATAGGACCAGCTGGGAACCTTCCATTTCAGGCTGCCACAAATTCAAGAAACCCCATCCCTTTCACAAAAGAAAAAGGGATGAGGTCCAGCGCTAACATTTTAGCCAGCTTCGCTTTGTATAAACGTGCCGTTGAGTGGTTGCGTTCGTACTGCCCCTTTGACCCAAACATGCTGAGAATGGTAGTCGGAATTTTTTTCTTTTCTGGTGCCAGTGATGCAGGTGACTTCTTTACACCAGATTTTAGGCTCAATGCGTGTTTTTTTTGTTTTGGTGCTCTCTTGCCTTGAACCCCTTGGTGTCTCAGCCTGACTCTTGTGCCATTGGGATGTTGCTGATGATGATGTGGGTGGTACCACTGCACTGCTGGGGACAGGGCTGCTTTGTGTACCAGAGAAAATGTCTCCCTCTTGCTCACCTTCCACCGCGATCGGATCTTCTTCGTCCCCTCCACCAACAACACTAGCAGTTTTGTGGCCACTAAGGTGCGCCTTTCACTGGATCAAGTGGTGTTCTCTCAGATGGGTTGTTTGGCCTCTGGTACCATAGTTTGTACAAAGCTTACCCCGACTATCACCTACTCCACAAGTGGAGCATATAGCAATGTTCACCTCCTTCCTGCTAACCGAAAAGAAGTCCCAAACTGGGGAGGTTACCTTTCTGATGCTGCTGGTGCCACTTGCAATGTCAGATGAACTGGCAGGTGGGTGTGATGTTTGACTCTCTGCAGTACCAACTTCTACTGAGGTGGTTGTGGTGGATGTAGGTCACTGTCTGGACTTTGTAAATATGGCAGCTGGAGGTGGTGCTGGTGGTATCTGTGCTGGTGGTATCCGTGCCACATCCCTCATAGCAATTTGCGATGGGGTAATGTTGGTCTCCACTGGGGCGGGGATAATGTCCATGATGACTGGCTCATTATCATCCTCCTCTTCTACATCTCCCTCCATTAATGTAAGGCTTTCTGGAACCTTCCTTTTCTCTAGCCTTGTCTTGTGGCATGTCTCACTCTCAGACTGAGGTGGGATCCAAGTGGCATCTAGATCATCAGAAGGGGGCTTGGAGAAGAAGTTGATAAGCTAACCCTTCTTTTCCTTGCTGGGGATCTGGAAGACAATGGATCTTCTGAAATACTGGCTTGCTCTTCTTCTTCCTCAGCAGGTAGCTCGATCTCCTGAACTGTCCCTACTTCAGGAGGAACAACTACTATTGGAGTTGGTTGTGGCTGTTGTTGCCCACTTATCTGAGTTTCCTGCATTGATTGGGTACTACTATGATATAATGATAAGTCAATCTCAAAATCACTGCTCGTTGGCGTTGGCATCGTGATTAGACTGGCTGCCTCTGTGACAGACATGGGATTGGGACTAAGTTGGTGGGGTGGGTCCACTGTTGAGGGGGTGCTGCAACCAGCTTGCTCCCTGGACACCGCTGCTGCAGGCGCAATTTTTGGTTTCCCAAAAAAGGTCTTGGGCGACATACTGGTGGTGGTAAGTGGCAGTGCCTTCTTCTCACTGGCAACTTTCTTGGTACTGGACCTGGTACCTTTCTTTGGGGCCATCTTGAAGATGTCAGTTAGCAAGCAGTGGCACAAGTTGAAGAGATGTCTGTCTGTGGTCACACATCACGTGATGTTGTGCACAGGGCACAGGCCTTCTGTCTGGCAGTACAATGGGTGATTTTGTATCCTCCTGAGTCTTTTTGTGCACCTAAAAGCAAAGAAGCAAGAAGAACATCAGTGAAACGTGGCATTGTTGTGGTTCAATTACTAGTACAAACAAATACAATATAATTTAGTGTGTTGTATTAAAACAATTAACAATACAGTGTAACCATTTGTGAGACTTTGGCAACAACAAGGGCTTTTATGATGTACTGTGTACACTACAGTAGTATAATCAGGAAGGATAGGAAAGAAGAAGAACAACAACAAAAATACAAATGTAGCGGTTTGGCATTGTGCACCACGTGGGATGCAGCACTCAGGGAGCTGCAGCTGATAAATGACAATAGAAGCAATAAGCCAACGGGAACTAAGGGAAGACAGACATGCAGGCCTATATGGCAAAATCATACTAACTGCCTCCACAAAATGGCCTCTAGCCACATGGTCACAACACATCAAAAACAAGCAGGAGGCCTGGAACACAATGAACTCAAGCAGGCCTATATGGGCACAGACTTTACAAAATGGCCCCAGGCAACATGGGGAGGCTCAGCCAAGGAAAATGCTGGCCCACTATTACAAACACACTCACACGCTGCCCAGACAAAGGAGGCATGCTAAACAACACATCTTTAATGCAACAATGCCAAGAACGAAAATCAACAGGGGTAAGTAAGACCGTAAAAAAAGGTTTGCAAGTTATAACCACACACATCCAACAAAGGCATTAACACACATGAAAAAAAGTGAAATACCCCCCAAAAAACACATTTCGTATTTTAATCCAATGCCATCCATACCCTAAATGATGTTTAAATTCAACAGACACCACAGAAACAGTTATTTCATGCACCCATGAGTAGCTCTGGGCATATAGGTTGGAAAACGCCTTTGGCAGACTAAGCCACATAGTGAATCTCAATTCAAATCAATATTGAAAATGTATTAAGAACATGGAGAAAATGTAGTGAAATGTGTTACATTTTTTGCTGAATAAAAGAAGAAAAAATGTAATGCAAAACAACAACCAGCAAGAAGACATGGCCACTACAAAGAAGGCAAGAAAGCCTATGGCAGAAGCACACTGGCTGTCTTCACAAAATGGCTGCCAGCCACATGGCCAGGCCACAACAACAAGCAATAAGCCTACAATGGGAGGACAGACAGTGCAGGCCTATGGCAAAAGTAATCTGGCTGCCTTCACAAAATGCCCCATCATATACACAACAGGAGCACAGGGAGAAAAAAAGGGGTCAGATCGTCCCCCACTCAATCATTTATAACAACCACGAGACCTGAACTCTGTTGAACGAATATCCTTATATCTTTATTTTTTACGACCCACGGGGAGTTTCTAAACAACTTTTAACTTCCCCACAGCTACTGCCAACTACCAGTGACCTGTTGGTCTGGTTGTTCCCTTTAAAAAGTCCATCAATAACCCCATAACAAGCACACATGAATGTGTCTGTAAACCCTTACATAAATGTGTGAAACAGAAAAAATGTGAGAAAGGCCAGAAAGCACCTCACGTACGCACACCCAAGGAGCTGCTGGATGGTACTCGCCAGTATGCCCACGTTATCATCATAGGTTGCTTTCATGACCAAACAGAAAAAGAAAGTGTGTACTGAAATTCCTCAGAGGTGGAGAATCAGAGAAAATATATAGAAAATAAATCAGAAAATGTGACAAATATCACTGAGAGTGCAAGTATTACTCAATGCCCACTGGTCCCCAATCGTGAAGAGAGAATTGTTATTCTCATAATTAAAATGGGGTACCACTCACATGCGGAACATACTTTATTTAATGCTGTGAGTGTCCTCAGGTTAAAAGAAAGGCATGTATATGGCCCCCTTTCAAACACGAAAGGCCAACATGTTTCGTTGCCAACTTGTTTTTGGCAACTTCATCAGGGCTGATGGGGAACCCAGTCTTCACCTCAATTGTTTATCACACCCAACCGAGTGGTTGCTGTTATCCCTCGTACCTGCAAACCACTTCATTCAAGGATCGTGCCCCTGATGGTCGCGTGGCTCCTTCTGGACTGCAATCGTCAATGTCAACCGCGTCCTGGGGCAGCCTCAACCTCTGTGCTCCACCAGCCACATGGCCAGGCCACAACAACAATCAATAATAGCCCTACAAAGGGAAGACAATGCAGGCCTATGGCAAAAGCACACTGGCTGCCTTCACAAAAAGGCCACCAGCCACATGGCCAGGCCACAACAAGCAATACGCCTAAAAAGGGAAGACAGACAATGAGGGAACAAGGAAACATCAGGGAAATCACAGTTCAGTTACCTCTTGGTAAATTAGTGAAATCTAATGCACAGCGTGCAATTAGTCCAGAAAACTATCTCCATGGCCGTAGGAGAATAGTGTAGGCAGCATCATCAGCCGAGGATGTGCAAAGTCTCTAGGGAAAAAGTTTTCCGCAGTCAGGATTGTCAGCCAGAATGACTTGGAATCAGCACAGCACAGCATACAGCATACCATGGATTCAGGACAGGTCACCAGAATGTGAATGAGCCGAAGATCATTTTCCCACCAACATTTTTATACTAACTTCGCAACTTTGTTACACTAGGTTAGCAACTCTCCTCAACTCTACAAGCCACTCTCATTGGTCAGTAACTAGGGGAGGCAAACATCTCCTAACGATGACTTTACAAATTTCTCTAAACAGTCTTTGTCTAAAATTGTATAACTTCTTAGAGAGGAAGAAGAAAACTACAATTACATATTTTGAACTACTAAGCAACATTTTCATTCTAAATCCTCGCCTAGACAGGAAAGAGTCTTACTATTCTCAGCTCTCTAAGGATGTAAATGTTATTCTTTACAAGGACATCAGGAAACGACGTGAGGAGAAACAAAGGAGCACGGAAGCACATCCCCTAACCAATACATTTACTAAGGCCTGCACGTTTTAGCAAGGAAAAACAGAGAGAAAAGAAAAATAATTTCTTCATTTCTAGGCCTACACTACTTTCACGAAGAATAAAAGAGCTTTCTCATGCTTGTGCTTGAATATGCCTGCAGCTTCAGGAAACATAAGAACATTAATATTAGGCACGCAAAATAATAATTTCTACTCATTCTATTATTATTCATGACCCTTTAATGAAATCTTCCTTTCTATATGTTCAGGGTTAAAGAGAAAAGTCAAGAGATCCTGGTTCTGGATAGAAATGCCTGTTATATGGTATTTCGCCGGTTCGTTATACAAGTGGGATTACCCCGGGACGTTTTGCTGCTGCTAATAATTTCAGCTGCCTCTACATTTTCCTCGAAGATCATTGGATTATATTCTTAACCATTTCCATAATGACTCGTGATTTTAACTTGGCCTTGAGAAAGCTCTGGTCTGATTGACCACGAAGGGCGAAACACGTGTCGGCTGTTGCGCTCTCAGAGGAGCAAAAATATGTCCTATGGAACCGCAAAGATGTTGATGCAAATAAAGTAACTTCATTTAAAAAACATTGCAGGACAATCGTTGTTCTTTATTTCAAGGAACTATCCTATTGATTGAACTCGTCTACTCTTTGGAAGAAGGAACAAATGCTCAAATCCCTACTATTCCATTCTATATGTGTTATTCTGAGTTTTAAACACGCGTGCAGCTATGCACATTTTCGGTCGTACCTTCCAAATCTTTGCGTTTGAGTAATTTTGGTTTTCACACACGTTATTGATTTATTAAAACACACACATGGGTGGATTTTCCCAAGCAGATTTTATTAGCAAAAATCATGTTCCATCAATGCCCCATTTGATGGTATCCCAAACCATCACACCAACCCATATCAGATTACTATTTGATAATGAACAATCAGAATGCAGTAGTTCTCATCTGTTTCAGCCTAACACCCTCTATATCCTTCAAGACATCGTAATAAATCCCCCTTCGATCTTCCATTTCTATTTCTTCTCTTTTCCTTTTTCTTGCTCGTCGTTTCCCCTCAGTAGGCTTACTCCTGCGACACTTGTAAAGCAGTATTATCATTAGTACGCTTGTAGCAATAGCAATTATTGGTGTTACTATCCTCCCTAATAAGCTGTTAGAAAAATTAGAAAACCAGTTACCTATGGAAGGAATACTCTTACCAATGTTCTCCCATGCACCATCAGCCTTCAGTTTTGACAGATCATTGTGCAAATGAGTAATGTTACTAATATATCCCTCCAAATCCTTACTCTTATCAGGGATATAAGTGCAACATTGTTGAATCTTTGACATACTACAGACTCCGCCTTCTTTTGCCAATAGTACATCTAAGGCAAGTCTATTTTGTAAAACCATGGTCCTCATAGCAACCATTTCAGTATCAACCATCAAGATCCCTCCAGCGGTATCCGTAGATAAACGATCAACCTCTGTAGACAATTTTTGAATTTTCAGTGAATTTAAAATAACCCCAACTAAAGGTATCAATGCACTAAATATATCTCCAATTATTTCAGCAGCACTCAAACCCCTTTTGCTCCGAGTTAGTTGCTTTTCATTGGTTCCTTGTTTATCATTCACATGGTAGATCTTCGGAAAGACAATTCCCATATAACAACATCCATACCAATGTGGTGGCAACCTATAGTAGGCATTTTTATCGCAAATGAAATACACCCCAGGGTAAACAGGATCTGTACCACCCTTTAATCCCCAACCACCAGTAATTAAGAAAGTGTGTTCACATTCACTGGAACCAACAAAATGGTTATTATAATCTGTTTTCTGCCTTAGTATGCAAAGCTTTCCCCTATGGGGCCAATCCAGAGCCATTGCAGCATAAGTCTCAGTCTTCTGTTCATATCCTTCTTTATGTGCCCATGGAGGCTCTTTACTCTTCTGTTCAGCAGCCCTGTGTTTAAACTCTCTGTGTCTATCTTCTACAGAATTTATGAAGTCAATCTCTACACTGTGTAACCTACAGGTTAAATTATGCCTATGTGCATAAACTAATTCTATTGTCTTAGTAGTGTGAAAAAACTCTCCCAAATATTCTGCATCCTTAGCACTATATACTACATTCATATTCTTTCTGATAGGAGTTTCTGAAAACACTAAGGGGCCGATTCCGATCTCGGTCGGAGGCGCACCCAATACCATTCGGTCGGGAAAAAGCCATGCGAAAGCCTGTTTCCCGACCGATCCGTACAGTACACCGAACGAGCAAGTACGATGCGCACAACAGCAAAAAATCCAGCCGAGCCGTACTCACCCAAACCAGGTCCTGTTCTCCGACCGAGGCGAATCCGGAAACGCCGAATCGAGTCGCACGGAAGGAAAAATGCAGCCCCGTCCGGCCGGACAAGTACGATGCGCTTTCCGTATGCGCCGAACCCGTCGCTACGCACGGCACGTCAAAGCATCCGGGAGAGGCGCACATAAGCTCCGATTCGCGCCACAACACGATCCACGGCTCGGAGACGAACACGGCAGCGAAGAGGACGAGGCGAAGCGACGAGGACGAGGCGAAGCGACGAGGACGACGCGAAGCAACGAGAAGGACGAACGACACGAACCAACCATGAATCCCTTCGTCCCGATCATACCAATATTCTACATTTACTACCGGAACAGGCACGGACGCGTACGGCGCAGAAGGTAAGCCAGACACCAACCACAAAACACATACAACACGTACACGACACATCACACACACACACGGGGATGCTGAATATACTTACACCAGCAACAGCAGCACCATAGGGGCGGGATGCCCATCACCAATGCCACATATGCACACAGGGGCCTGAATGCGCACCACCACCCCTACCCAGGGGGGGCTGGATGCCTACCACTACTACCACCCTCACCCAGGGGAGGCAGGATGCCTACCACTACTACCACCCTTAGCCTGGGGGGCAGGATGCCCACCACTACTACCACCCTCACCCAGGGGGGCAGGATGCCTACCACTACTACCACCCTCACCCAGGGGGGCAGGATGCCTACCACTACTACCACCCTCACCCAGGGGGGCAGGATGCCTACCACCACCCTTAGCCAGGGTGGCAGGATGCCTACCACTACTACCACCCTCACCCAGGGGGGCAGGATGCCCACCACTACTACCACCCTCACCCAGGGGGGCAGGATGCCTACCACTACTACCACCCTCACCCAGGGGGGACAGGATGCCTACCACCACCCTTAGCCAGGGTGGCAGGATGCCTACCACCACTACCACCCTCACCCAGGGGGGGCAGGATTCCCACCACTACTACACCCCTCACCCAGGGGGGCAGGATGCCCACCACTACTACCACCCTCACCCAGGGGGGGCAGGATGCCCACCACTTCTACCACCCTCACCCAGGGGGGACAGGATGCCTACCACTACTACCACCATCACCCAGGGGGGCAGGATGCCCACCACTACTACCACCCTCACCCAGGGGGGCAGGATGCCTACCACTACTACCACCCTCACCCAGGGGGGCAGGATGCCTACCACTACTACCACTCTCACCCAGGGGGGCAGGATGCCTACCACTACTACCACCCTTAGCCAGGGGGGCAGGATGCCTACCAATACTACCACCCTTAGCCAGGGGGGCAGGATGCCCACCACTACTACCACCCTCACCCAGGGGGGGCAGGATGCCTACCACTACTACCACCCTCACCCAGGGGGGCAGGATGCCCACCACTACTACCACCCTCACCCAGGGGGGCAGGATGCCTACCACTACTACCACCATCACCCAGGGGGGCAGGATGCCTACCACTACTACCACCATCACCCAGGGGGGCAGGATGCCTACCACTACTACCACCCTTAGCCAGGGGGCAGGATGCCTACCACTACTACCACCCTTACCCAGGGGGGCAGGATGCCCACCACTACTACCACCCTCACCCAGGGGGCAGGATGCCTACCACTACTACCACCCTCACCCAGGGGGGCAGGATGCCTACCACCACCCTTAGCCAGGGGGCAGGATGCCTACCACTACTACCACCCTCACCCAGGGGGGCAGGATGCCTACCACCACCCTTAGCCAGGGTGGCAGGATGCCTACCACTACTACCACCATCACCCAGGGGGGGCAGGATGCCCACCACTACTACCACCCTCACCCAGGGGGGGCAGGATGCCTACTACTACTACCACCATCACCCAGGGGGGGCAGGATGCCTACCACTACTACCACCCTTAGCCAGGGGGGCAGGATGCCTACCACTACTACCACCCTCACCCAGGGGGGCAGGATGCCCACCACTACTACTACCCTCACCCAGGGGGGCAGGATGCCTACCACTACTACCACCCTCACCCAGGGGGGCAGGATGCCCACCACTACTACCACCCTCACCCAGGGGGGCAGGATGCCTACTACTACTACCACCATCACCCAGGGGGGCAGGATGCCTACCACTACTACCACCCTTAGCCAGGGGGGCAGGATGCCTACCACTACTACCACCCTTACCCAGGGGGGCAGGATGCCCACCACTACTACCACCCTCACCCAGGGGGGCAGGATGCCTACCACTACTACCACCCTCACCCAGGGGGGCAGGATGCCTACCACCACCCTTAGCCAGGGGGCAGGATGCCTACCACTACTACCACCCCCACTCATAGGATGGACAATGCATGACACAACCAGCACACCACAAACTAGGGAATGCAAGAAGAAGACATCCCCCAACACCATGACAAGCGTGTGTAGACTGTGTCAAATGCCTACAACACCGAACATGACTTTGAACATACAATGTGACCCCCTAGCACATGTGCCACACATATATGTGTGTGGCACCCACAATGCAAGCAGGCCATGACCATTGTGGCAATGGGGTCCAAACCCCCATCACCACAGTGACCAAAAGGTAAGTGTGGGGTCCATAGCTGAAGCACATTTTGAACATTGTGGCAATGGGGTCTAAACCCCCATCACCACAGTGACCAAAAGGTAAGTGTGGGGTCCATAGCTGAAGCACATTTTGAACATTGTGGCAATGGGGTCCAAACCCCCATCATCACAGTGACCAAAAGGTAAGTGTGGGGTCCATAGCAGAAGCACATTTTGAACATTGTGGCAATGGGGTCCAAACCCCCATCATCACAGTGACCAAAAGGTAAGTGTGGGGTCCATAGCTGAAGCACATTTTGAACATTGTGGCAATGGGGTCCAAACCCCCATCATCACAGTGACCAAAAGGTAAGTGTGGGGTCCATAGCTGAAGCACATTTTGAACATTGTGGCAATGGGGTCCAAACCCCCATCATCACAGTGACCAAAAGGTAAGTGTGGGGTCCATAGCTGAAGCACATTTTGAACATTGTGGCAATGGGGTCCAAACCCCCATCATCACAGTGACCAAAATGTAAGTGTGGGGTCCATAGCTGAAGCACATTTTGAACATTGTGGCAATGGGGTCCAAACCCCCATCATCACAGTGACCAAAAGGCAAGTGTGGGGTCTATAGCTGCAGCACATCTTGAACATTGTGGCAATGGGGTCCAAACCCCCATCATCACAGTGACCAAAAGGCAAGTGTTGACAAAGTAAGAGGTGCAACTGCCAAACTGCATGGATGATTCCTGGTCACAGAACAACAAACACATCAGTGGCAAAGTAGTGTATGTGTCCCATTGCAACATAAATTGGGGGAGCCAAATCCTGCAGTGCAAATAAGACATAACTTTGGCCATGTGCAGACAAACAACACCCATGGGGGCTGACACCGTCAACAATCATCAATGACACAATGACAGAAGTGACCATCCGAATGCAGACCCACATATTTGCACCAATGGGCACACACATGCAGATACCCTGTGGAGACTGCAGATGTGAGGCGAACAGATACCATACCATGGCAGCAATGGGACACACAATCAACAATTAGCAACAAATGAGGGCTCCCGTCCCATCAGCCTGGTCATGGAAGTGCCAACGGAATCATCAGCACAGATCCAACACACTTGTATAGCAATGTTGCACTGACAACACAGATGAGTCCTTCCCCATTGATGCCCAAACCTGAATGTTCACTGGAGATGGCCACACGGTCAGGGAAGTAGACGAATAGAACAATGGCAGGCACAACAGATGTGCAGGGGTGGAAGCCACAGATGTGAAGTTGCCAATCTAAGTAGGAAATCTCATTGCCAAATACTGAACACATGACACCCTCAGAGGCTGCTATGGATGACATGGATACACCACAGGATAGGACCCATAACCCCTGGACCACATGGGTTCCTGCACAGTAACACTTCATTATCATGAGACCAAATATCACCATCACTGCAGCAAGGGCATTGTTAGCATCATCAACATCATGTACATCAGAAGCAAAAGCACTAGAGAACAGAAAGTTGCTGTATTCAGCATATGTGGCATTAAAAGTAGAAGTCCGGTAGAACATAAACAAAGGCCAATGGCCAGTCCATCAACAAAGTCACAAGTGGGTGACAGTGGCAGATGCCACCCTACACATGCCTGCACAAAACCAGGGACAATCCACTAGGAGGGGCAACCAGGGGGTAGGCCAGGCACCGCAGGGACAGGATCAGGGCTCACCAGGAGGAAGCAGGGAAGGAGTGGTGGGTGCTGGAGAGCCACTGACAACTGCAGTGGAGGTGTCTGACATGGTGTGTGCCGGCACAACTGGGGGCATGGCTCAGATGTTGTGGGTGCCGGCACGACTGCAGTGGACCCTGCAGATGGAGTGGACAGGTCCGCCACTGCAGTGCCCAAGTCAGACAGGGTGGTAGTGGACTCCACTGCAGTGCCTACCACCAGGGGAGGAGAATGGGGAACAGGCAAGGTGGGCTGGACAGAGGGGGAGGACACCCTCACCACATCAGTGGCACAGACAAGCGCAGCGGGGGTGTGGTGCCGGGAGAGCAAGTGGCAGGGGAGAAGGCCGGAGCCTCTTGGGGATGGTATATCTGTGGGTGGGGGAACCTGGGGCAGGGTGTGGCGGGGGCACCTGTGGAGTGGGGGCCTGAGGGATGGAGGAAGGTGACCTGGTGCTTGAGCTGCAGGGCGGCGGCGGGGTCTTGCTCTTACCACTCCGGGGGACTTGCGGGTGGGGGCCTCAGTCTGTCTGCGCCTGGGGGAGGGTGTCCGGGGGCGAGGGGCACTCTGCTCCGTGTGGGGGGCTTCCTCTTCCCCCTGGATGCTGGGGCAGCTGGATCGGAGGGGAAGAGGCCGAGGTCACTGAGGAAGAGGCGCTGGGTCTTTGGGGTTGCAGGTGAGGCAAGGGAGGGTGCTTTGGAGGGAGAGGCAAGTGAGGACTGCGCAGTGCCCGTGGATGCATGTGTGTGTACCAGGGCCCCATCCCCTGTGAGTCTGGTTTCAGTCCCCTGACTGTGCGTGCGTGTGCGTTTAGTTTGTTGCGTGTGTGTCTGTGTGCTGGATGTGTGTGTGCTGGTGTGTGCCTGTGCCGGTGTGTGTGTGCTTGGGACGGGCAAGGTGCTGGGGAGTGTGGATGGAGCAGAGGCAGGAGGGGTGAGGGACTGTCTGAGGAGGGACACTGCTGCCGTCAGGGAGGAGTCCATGGACCTGTTGCCCCTCTGTAGGTCAGACATGCCCGATGAGATGCCCTCCATGAACGACACCAGCTGAGTCAACAGTGCGGTGTGCGCATGGAGGACACTCAGCATGGCTGTCTGCCCTACATGGAGCTGGCAAAGGAGGTACACAGACTCCTCACTCAGGGCAGCAGGGGACACAGGGGCAGGGGGTGCGGTGCCTGGGCCAAAGGAGACACGCTCCCGAACATGGGAGCCTCCACGGACCTGGGGAATGGGAGCCGATGGGAGGGCGGTGGTGGTGCTGGTGGTGGCGGGGACAGCAACACTAGCTGGGGTGTGGTGGCTGCTGACACCCGCCTCCACAAGGGAGTCATCCTCCGAGTTGCTCTGGTCCTCAGCTGAGGTGGATGGTGCTGAGGATTCCTCGGTGTGGCTCCCCTCGCCCTCCGTGCCACTGGGTCCCTCCGACCACTCCTCGGCTGCTGACCCAGTCTGGCTCTCTGGCTCCTCCTGGTCCGTGGAGCTGTCCCCTTCCGTGGCCGTGGATGTATCTGCAAACAATGGGGAAACAGACAGACATCAGTCACCTGCACCAAACGCACACACCACTGTGAGCACAGCACATCACAGAGCAAGGCCTGGCATCATTAGTTGTACATTGCTAAAAGTGCCCTAACTGAACAGGAGAAGCCAATTGTCAGTCTGATGCCAAGCATGGCACTCACATCCCACATGGCCTTGCACCCATCTGTCTGGTGTCTGTTGGATTGCAACACCCCAGTGTGGACACATGCACCAAGTACACAGTAGTTGGACAGTGCAGAGGACACGGTGTGGACACATCACAGCTCTTGCCACTGAGTCAGTACAGGTTTCCGGATGAAAGGGATGCCCAGAGTCAAATAGGAAATGCATGTGATGCATACCAGCGACAGACACCATGATGCACCCATGTCCTGATAGCCAGCGCCACTATGGTGTGCATGTAGCACATGTCACTCCCCTGCAGGACCACAAATAAGTTGACACATGCCATGGCAGAGGCATGACTGTTAAGTCATACATCACTGTCTCAGTGATGTATGACTTGGCAGCCAGACAACAACACTATGCACTGTGTCACAATAGTAGGTCATGGGGAATGCAAGTCCTGGAGCTGCACAAGTGCACATGTACATCCCCCACACAACACATCATCTCAACCCTCATCTGTCCAGGTCACACCTATTGGACATATGGGAGACCTGTGACACTACCCTCTGAATCTGAGCCCCTCACAATTTGCTGTGAATGGGGAACAGCTGCCTGAACATCACATTTGCATACCCCAGTCTGCACGGGCAGCTGATCAAACACCTATGTGACACACAAGTATCGTCTCCTATGGTCACATCTCCAGGGGCATGCTGAGCCCCTACCCAGAAACACCCCAGCAGTCCTGGCAACTAATCCACAGCACACTGACACAGAGGCAGACACCGGAGGGGTCAAATCACTGTGCACAATGTGTCAGCTGATACACGGGAGTGGGAGTACAGAGTGCATTGCATGGCCTGGAGTAGGCATGACTGTCCTGCTCCACATGAATGAGGGATGTGCCCTGGACAGTGGATAGCTGGCTATGTATGTGTGACACACGTAATCTGCACACTCCTGGGGCACAAACATTGTTCCCACCCGCTGCATGGGCGTGTGCCACATACCCCAGGCACATGTGGTGGCTCAGCTCAGCAAGTGGACCGCATATCAAAGCAACATGCAGATCACATGTCCAAACCCAGGCGTTGTGTGAACAATGGACCCACCCATGATGCCCACAACAGAGTTAGGGAAACAGATGCTGTCCCCCACCTTTAGTGAAGCAAACTGCAAGGACACAGTCCCAAGTGACACAATTCCCTGACTGTAAGGGCCACACCTGGGTATCAGATGAGCAGTGGGCAGTGCACAATAGAGGGACATGGCTCCTGGACAACATGACTGCTGCACTGTGGCAGTTGAACCAGGCCAGAGGAGGGCACAAAGCATGTAATACAGAGTTCACAGTGCAGTCTTTGACTCACCCCCTCCTTGCTGCTGTCTGGCCTTCAGCTGCCCATCCAGGTCTGGAAAGACCACCGCCAGGATCTGGAGCATGTGGGGGTCAGGGTCCATGTTCCGCCCCTCCTGCGAGGAGGCGACAGCTTCAGCTGGACCCGTGCAATCCTCCGGGTCCAGCCCCGAAGGTCCTGCCACCTCTTCTGGCAGTTGCGGATCCGGCGCTTGTAGACCCCCACGGACCGGACAGCCCGGACGATGTCCTTCCAGATTTCCTGCTTCCGATGGGCATTAACCTGTCAGGATGACAAAGTGAAAAGGCCATTACCACACATGCAACATATCCATGCATGACACAGTTGTATATACATGTCTCAATCACAGGGGCACATGATGTACACAGGCAGTGCAACGCTGACCATGGACAGTTTGCCAGACGTCACTACATGGTATCATTGCATGGGAAGTAAAACCATGTTCAAATGCACTGTCACTGCACCATACCTGTCCAGTGCAAGTCACTACACACTATGGGGGGTGACAACTACTCAGTGAGCCTGCTAGCCAGTGGCGTGCAGACTCTCAGCCTTGCTAGTCAGACAAACAGCACATTCAGAAAGGCAGTGCACAGAACACTCACCTGCTCCCCTGGTGTCCCATACAGCTTGCTGTACTGTGGAAGTAGGCTGTCCAGCAGGGCCTGGTTCTCTTCAAGGCTGAAGGCTGGGGCTCTCTCCACAGTACGTGCCATTGCAGGGTCCAGAGGGGCAGAGACAGCAGCAGTGCAGTGGCAGATGTCGTCTTGGAGCATGTAGTGCAGGCAAGTGGGCTCTCAGGGGAACAGCCAGCAATATATATGTGCTGGAGAGGCAGATACTGTCCCTTGTGTCCAAAGTGATAGGTCCAAGTCGTTTGCATCTTCTGAATCTGGCCAATCCATGGAATAGCAGCACCAAATCACGCCCACAGCATCCTTCAAATCTTCAACTTCATGACATACATGATTTTGCAACATTGTTGTGGGTGACCAACTGAATTTCCAGCAACCGACTCGTTCGAAATCCGAAAACGCGTCCGTTGCCAGGCAAGCCCATTGTCAATGGGTGTGCACCGATCGGTCCATTGCGGTACAACGCGTACAGGGGTACAACGCGTACCCGCACACATTGAAAGCAATGGGCCGGCCGGAGGCACCGATCGGTCCATTGCAGTTCAACGCGCACAGGGGTACAACGCGTACCCGCACACATTGAAAGCAATGGGCCGGCCGGAGGCACCGATCGGTCCATTGCGGTACAACGCGTACAGGGGTACAACGCGTACCCGCACACATTGAAAGCAATGGGCCGGCCGGAGGCACCGATCGGTCCATTGCAGTTCAACGCGCACAGGGGTACAACGCGTACCCACACACATTGAAAGCAATGGGCCGGCCGGAGGCACCGATCGGTCCATTGCGGTACAACGCGTACAGGGGTACAACGCGTACCCGCACACATTGAAAGCAATGGGCCGGCCGGAGGCACCGATCGGTCCATTGCGGTACAACGCGTACAGGGGTACAACGCGTACCCGCACACATTGAAAGCAATGGGCCGGCCGGAGGCACCGATCGGTCCATTGCAGTTCAACGCATCACTGTACATGTGACTGGCATATGTCAGCATGCCTGTCTCAGATGGACATATGCCAGCCACAGATAGCTCCCAGGGAGTGAGGGGCACACCTACCACACGACAGCCTGTCCAAACTTTATCATAAGGCATGTAAGGCTGCATTTCCTATTGTGTGTATGTTGGTGTACATGTTGTCCTGTGGGTGTCACCTGTGGGCAGCCACCCCCAGGCTGTGGACGTGTTCATGGGGACAGGATCCTGGGTGTTACATGTACGTGACCACTGTGATGTGCAACTGTTCATATCTGTGCATGTGCCATGGTCACATTTCACAGTGGTGTATGTGTATGTCATGTCACATACCCCGTGAGTCCCATGTGGGACGGTATGTTTGAGCCAGGGTGTCCCAGTGGCACAATAGTGATGGTCCTCCACAGTCTTTGTGCATGTGGTGTTTACAATGTCTCTGATTTCATGTGCACAATGGGAGACAGTCTCCACATCCACGTTGTGTGTGCATGGACTCTGATGTTGTGCGTGTGTGTCACAGACGTCCATGTCTGTCCTGCCGTGGCAAGTGGGGCCACTACCTGTGGGGGTCATGGTTGTTTTGCTGTGGTGTATACATGATACTCCATGTAATGCTAGTGTCCATGTGGCATTACAGGGTCCCTGGAAATGTACCTGTCGTTGAGCTGTGGTGCCTGGGGCACATCTGTCCTCACATGTCCCTGTGGGGGGTTATTGTGACACGGCAGCAGGAGATGGGAACTGTGACACGGCCTCATGATATCCAATGGGCCAACCTGGGACTAATTGATGCCACCTGTTGGACCGTGTTGACAGATGTTGGCCATGTATGTACCATACATGTCCTTCCGGTACTGCACACTTCATGTAGTTGTGCCTCATAATGATGTATGTTGGGATCTTGAGTGTGTTCAATGCCGCATATGTGGGGTGACTGACAATCTTGCTTACTTCTGCTCTGCACTGCAGGGCTCCTGCTGTCCATCGGCCATTCCCAGACCTGGCAACGATGGTGGAACGGGACAGCATCCGACGGTACCGCTTCACCAGGCAGCTGATTGAGGATTTGGCAGTGCAGTTGTCCCCACATTTGCAGCCTGGCCGGCCGTATCCTACAGCGCTGACCCCCAAGGTGAAGGTGATGGCAGCCCTACACTTCTTTGCCACTGGTACCTTCCAACATACTGTGGCGACTGCTGGTGGGATGTCACAGACCATGTTCAGCCGTGTGCTCCGCGATGTTTTGGCGGCAATGTTGCTCTTCCTGAACCGGTACATCTATTTCCCTAGACTGCGACGACTCACTGACGTGAAGAGTGACTTTTATGCCCTGGGGAGGATGCCGCATGTAATTGGCTCCATTGATGGGACACATGTGGCTTTGGTACCACCACAGGCCCAGGAGCAGGCCTACAGGAACCGCAAGCACTACCACTCGGTCAATGCACTGGTGGTGTGTCTTGCAGACATGACCATCACACACGTGTGTGCCCGTTTCCCTGGTTCAGCACACGATGCCTTTGTGATGAGGAGTAGTCGCATCCCCAGGATGATGGCACAGATGCAGAACCAGCGTGCCTGGCTTGTCGGTGTGTACTGACTTTGTGCCATTGTGTGTGATCTGATCTGTAGTATTCCGCCCACTGTTCCAAGTCAGCTAATGTGCACTTGTCTGTCCGTAGGTGACTCGGGATACCCCAACATGCCGTGGTTGCTGACACCCCTCAGGAACCCTGTGACACCTGCCCAGATGCGCTACAATGAGGCACATGGTCGGACCAGGAGAGTGATTGAGCGGACCTTTGGTCTCCTGAAGAGCCGCTTCCGCTGCCTGGACAAGACCGGAGGGTCCCTCCCATATGCCCCTGCGAAAGTGTGCAAGATTATCATCGTCTGCTGCATGCTCCACAACCTGGCAGTGCGGAAGGAGTTGCCTCTCATCCAGGATGACAATGACCAACATCCGCCACCTGTGGAGGATCCTGGCCTGGACCACGATGCCAGTGACGATGATGATGATGATGATGGTGATGGTGATGTCCGCACACAGCTCATCACCAACTTCTTTAGCTGAATGTGAGTATCCTGAGGTGTCATGTCAATGATGTGAGTTGGCATGATGTGTGGGTGGTGCTCTGGTGCTGTGGGAGTGTGTCCATGGGCCACTTGACTGGATGTGTGTTGCGATGTGTGCTAACAGGTGGGCTGTACTCCCCAACAGTGTTGACATGCTAACTTGGTTCTGGGTGGGTATCTTGTAACATGTATTGTGCATGTGTTTTGCTGTTCTGTCCTGTACTCCATTGCTTTTGACTGTGTGTCATTTCTGTCCTTCACAGGGTACTTTCAGATTCGTTTGGTCAACTGTTTCCACCGACGACGTGATTGCACATCCAGGCTGGTAGCTGTTGTGTCCCTACAGGTGATGTGCGCCACACCCATGGACTTCCTTCCGTCTACAGTTGTTGACTGTGTGCCCGCTGCCAGGTGGGGTTACCTTGCATCTGTAGTGGTTACGGCATGTTGCAACTGTGTAATAAACCTGTGCTTCACTTTGTGATGTGCGTTGTCTGTGGTCACACATTTGACTGCCATTTGCTTACTGCACCTGTGGGCTACTTGACTACAACTGGGAATGGGTGTGGTGTCTGTGCATTGCACCGTCTTCCCTGGCAACATCAGTGTAGGCAATGAGTCAGATGGCCTAGGTGTGTATGTGTCGTGTAGCCCTGGTGGTGTGTCTCCCTCATGTGTGTCACGTTTCCTGTACTCACATGCCTGTGTTGTCCTTGCTGTTGCAGTTCGCATACACAGTGTAATTTTGCAGTTCATCATCCCCATAACAGCACCCACGTTGGAATCACGACAGAGGCAAGTATGGTGTATTAGTGTGTTTATTGTGATACATTTGTGTTAATAGTGCATAGGATGGGTTGTGCTGTACATGAATCTTGCAATCCCAAGTTCCTAGGTGAATTGAAAGTCCGGGTAGACAGGATCCCCAGTATCGGGGCCACAGTTGTCTGACACATTGGTCCAACTTGTACTCCCCATGCAATGTGTGGGAGTAGTGTTGCCGTCAACAGGGTGAACAGTCTGTGCACAAAGGCGAACATCCAGAACAGGTTCAGGCTTCCTGGGAGTTGTGCTTGGCCATCGGCCTCTCACTTTTCCCTCCTCGGACGACCACTCTTCTTGGGGGGGCCCTCAAGTGCAGGCTGCTGCGGTGCAGGGGACTCTCCACCAGAGTCCTCCTCCCTCCCTGTGGCAGTTGCAGTTTGTTCGGCACCAGATGTTGTTGGCACACAGGGAGGTGTGGACTGGTTGCTGTTCATCTGGCGGAGGCATTGTAAAATGTCCCTGTGCACCGCCGTCATCTCATGCAGTGCATCCCACTTGGACTCCACGCGGGACATGTGTGAGTCCACACGGGACATGTGTGACTCCACGTGGGACATGTGGGAGTCCAAGCGGGCATGATGGGCAGCCTGCTGCTGTTTAATGTCTCTGAGGAGCCCCACTACCTGGCTGAGCTCTCCGGTGCTGGACTGGTACGCATCAGCTATGCGTACCAGTTGTGGGTCATCATGCACACCAGCAACGTCTGCAAGCAGCGACCTCTGTCTCCCACCCCTCCCACCACCCCTGCTGACATGTGCAGTGTGTGCAGTGGCACGCACAGATAACCCTGGTCCACCTTGGGAGTTGGTGGTGGTGGTGGTGGCCATGGCCCCAGGTTGGTCCAGGGTCACTGTGCTGGTGTTGCTCCTTATTCTGTCCATGTCGGCAGGGATGGTATTCGTAGTGACAGTCGTTGTAGGGGTGGGTGCAGGGGGTGCAGCTGGTGGTCCTGCTGGTGCTGCAGCTGGTGGTCCTGCTGGTGCTGCATGTTGACTTGCACCGGATGTGCCAGGTTGTTCTTCATCGTCCGAGGAGGACAGAGGCTGTACGACGCCAGTGAGCTCGGCATCCTCTTGAGCCTGGGACTGGGACTCCTCAGAGTCTGCTGCTGTGTCCCCATCATCACCTGTTTTTGGGAGACACAAACAATGTATGTCATGTTTCTGCAGGCATCAATGGTTGACACACATGACAGTTGTGACTGTGCCTCTGGGTGCGGGCCTGTACATTGCATTGTCCTGAGTCGTCACAGTCAGGGGTTGATATTGGTGTGGCACATTGTCCTGCATTATTTGGGCATTTCTATGTATTTTCTGGGGTGTGAACATGGTCTGCATTGGTTGTGTTTGGTTGGCAGCCGGACCTCCTTCCCACCCACCCAGCCAGTCAGTTATCCCACCATGGAACGTGCTTGCATTGCAGGGAGTGGAAGTTGTCTCTCAGGATGTCAGTCAGTGGTGTCCTGCTGTTTGTTGGTGCACATTTGCCAGCAGGGCCTTGTGCTCCCCACAGCAGTAGCCAGTGTCAGCCATCTTGTGAGTCCTTCTCCACTCCCTGTGATGTGAGCATGGTTCAGGGTGGTGTTGATGGGCCAGTTGTGGGGGTGACCAATATCAGTGACTACGACTCCCATCATGCTATTGCCTCCACCCCCTTCCCAGCATGCCCATGCTTCCTTCCTTTTGACTCTGCTTCCCTGTGGGGTGGGCTGGCTGTGCTGACAGGATGGCTGGGAGTGTTGTCCTGGCAGTTGTTTGGCTAAGAGTCCCAAGAGTGTCCCTGTGCTTCACACAACATAACCCAGGGTGGTGGTTCTTTGTGGGATCTTGTGTTGGGATGGAGGGCATTGCATACTACCAGGTGGGTACTGTGGAGTTTGTGTTGGGGGGGTGTGTGAAGGGAGGTGCTTGTGACTATAGTCAGTGCTGCAAGTCCCCCTTCCCACCCAGCCAGCCAGATATCCCACCATGGAACGTGCTTGCATTGCAGGGAGTGGAAGTTGTCTCTCAGGATGTCAGTCAGTGGTGTCCTGCTGTTTGTTGGTGCACATTTGCCAGCAGGGCCTTGTGCTCCCCACAGCAGTAGCCAGTGTCAGCCATCTTGTGAGTCCTTCTCCACTCCCTGTGATGTGCGCATGGTTCATGGTGGTGTTGATGGGACAGTTGGGGGGGGGGCAATATGTGTGACTGCGACTCCCATGATGCTATTGGCTACACTGACTTGGCCAGCATACATAGAATTCCTTCCTTTGAGTGGTCTTCACTGTGTGTTGGTGTTGTTGTGGTGGCTTCATGTCTGGATGTGTTTGTTAGTTCTATTTGTGCCACTGCCTAGCTGTAGTTGTAGTTGTGTTTGTACATGTGATGGCACGGTTGGATGTAACTTTTTTGATGGCATGTGTTGTGTTTATCTGACTGACATACACATTTTGGGATGATTCTGTTCTGGTTGCTGTGTAATTGCTATGAGTGCATGGTTTGACTCTCCCCTTGACAGTGATGTGTGTGTGTTTTGTGTCAGAATATTGTGTACATTTGTTGTGTACTCACCAGGCTCTGGGATGTTCTCTAGTCCATATACGCTCACTGGCGGAAGGATGGCCCGCACCCTCTCCTCCCAGGGCCTGAGGTATACTGGCTTGGCAGGAGGGCCACTGCTGGTGTATTGGCTGATGAGGTAGTCTTTCTTGAGCAGCTCCCGGACCCTCCTGCGCACATCATACCACCTGTTCTGGATGTCGGTCTTTGTGCGCAGACATGGTGATTGTGCGTTCACCCTGTTGATGATCCTCTCCCACATCTTGGTTTTCTGGGAGATGGGGGTCTGTTGGACCAGTGCGCCAAACAGCTGTGGCTCTACACTGAGGATCTCGTCTACCAGGACTTCCAATTCACAATCTAGGAACTTGTGATTCTTCTTGGGGGGCATGGTGATGGGTGGTGATGGTGAGTGATGTGTGTGTTGGTGTGCAGGTGAGGGTGTGTGAGTGTGTGTTTTGCTGGGTGTATGTGAAGTTGGTATTTGTTGGTGTGCTGATGGTGTGTGGCTTGTGTGAGGGATGAGCTGTGGGTGTGTGGTTGCTTTCTCTTGGGTGCTGGCAGTGGAATGGCATTTGCAAAGGCTCATGGTAGTTATTTGTGTCCTTTATATAGGTGGAGTTGTGGGTGTGTCTTTGTTCTCTGTCCCCACCCCCCCAGTATTTATTGGCTTGGTAATTGCTTGTTTGGCCTTTTTTTGGGTGATTTTTCCTTTGTGCTGTTTGTGTATGTTGGAAACGTTCGTGTGACCGAGTCGGACTCTGCATTGGTCTCGTACGGTGTTCTCCGTTTCGTTCACGCTGTGTTTGTGCAGTTTTCTATGCTGCATACGCGTCGGTCGCGGTGTATTGTGTTGCTTCGGCTCGGTTTTGTATGCGTGTCGCTCGTGGTTTTCGCGCCTTGCATCGTACTTTGCGGTTTGGAGTTAGCGTGTACGTTTCGGTCGGATTTGTTCCGGGTGCGTGTCGGTCGGTTGGATTCGCGTGTTTTTCCGGCCGGATTGCTGTTTTCCGTGCGGCTCGGTCGGTCGACTTGGTTTTGTTACGTGTCGGTCGGATTTTTCACGCCTTGCATCGTACTTGGCGTGTCGTGCGCCACGGGTACGTGTCGGTCGGTATTTTTTCCGGATCCGAGTCGGTCGGTGCTTTTTCCGGCCCGAATCGGAATCGACCCCTAAGTCATAATTTGAGTAATAATATTGAAAAACCCTTTTAGCATAAAATAGACTAGTTAGTACACTACACAATATACCATATGTTAGTGGTAAATGGTGGTGCGTTACACCCTCAGACACAGACGTAGGTAACTGTATACACACATAACAGTCTCTCACATCCATTGTATCCACATACTCATAAAGCAATTTTGTAAAGACATTTAACGAATAGTCACTAATAGATTTATCCAAATGTAAGGCATTACCAGTTATTTCTATCATATTAGTCTCTGGATCTTCTTTCAGAACACTTTTAGTAACCAAAGTCGCTCATTATTATTAGTAGTAGTGTTTACTACATTAATAAACATAAATTGTGGTAATACAAATGTTAAAACCAACCATACAGACATTGTTAATAGAACACAGAAAGCACAAACATTAAAGCATTTCCGCCTACACATTCCCTGATTCTGCTTACCAGTCTCAGTTCTAATCATCTTTAAAGTTTATGTAAAAGAAAAAAATAGACAAAAATTCTAACTAAAATATTCTCTTCGAATAATTAGTAAATTCATTAGGCTAGTTTAGATTGTGCACTTCACACCAAAAACTTGAGCCTTGAGCTCTTCTTCAAATCCACAGCTTCAGAAACTTCTGGAAATTTATCACATAAATCTCCTCTCTCTTTTTTAACACCTGCAAATTAGTTGTTCACTTAGGGCGGCTTAAAAGAGTTGTCCCACTTTACAGAAAATTTTATAAATTCTTTTTCCCATTCATTATTTGGGACACCTTCACTTGCACCTACAACCACATAAGTCCATTCTGGTGCTTAGTATTTCTTGCATGGTACTTTCACCCTTTTTGTTCTCCGCACTTGATTCTCTTCTTCTGCTTCACTTTGCTCTGATTGACTCGATACTTCAAATATTGTTTCAGGAACTTTGCTATTGACGGTGCATTTCAACTTTTTCACCCCTTTTGGCCACTTGTCTCCCTTCTTTGCCCTTTTTCCATTTTCATTCTCAACTGTAGTTTCTGAACTTTCTTCAGATGAGTTCCTCTTTCTTTTGTCTTTGGCAACTGCAGGAGCTGAAGGAATCACCCTGTTCTCACCATTGACAGCTACAGTGTTATCTTCACTGGTCCCAGTAACTTGCGCCCACTCTACTCCAACTTCAACCTGCTCTGGAACATTTCCTTGTCCAACAGTTTCTTCGTTTTCAAGTGGACTTGGGACTTTTCTCGTGTGACTTGCGTAAATCCAATTCGGCAGACCACCACACTTGACAGCTGTTGTAGTTACCAGTATGACCTGGTAAGGGCCATGCCAGCGAGGTTCTAAACAGGACTTTCTGACATGTTTCTTCACCACAACCCAGTCTCCAGGACTTAAATCGTGGCCTTGTTCTCGTTGTGTTGTTGTCGCAACTTCTCCGACCTGGTGAGACACAGAATGCACCACATCAGCCAATCCTTTACAATAATCCAGTACCAAGTCATCAGTAATGTTCATTAGTTGATTTGCTGGAACTGTTGGCTGTCTCATAGCCTTGCCCATAATGATTTCATGGGGGGACAATCCAGTTTTCTTGTCTGGGATACTTCTTAAGCTCATTAATACTAATGGCAATGCATCAGGCCATTTCAGTGTTGTGGAAGCACAAACCTTAGCCAACCTTGATTTTATTGTGCCGTTGACTTGCTCAACTACACCTGAAGCCTCAGGTCTATAAGCACAGTGCAGTTTTTGCTCAATCTGTAATGCTGCACAAAGCATCCAAATTATTTCATTATCAAAATGTGTCCCTCTATCTTATTCCAACGAGACTGGAAAACCAAATCTAGGAATGATCTCTCTAGAAAGCAATTTAGCAACTGTTAGACTGTCATTTCATCTTGTTGGATATGCTTTGACCCAACGAGAAAACAAACAGACAACCACAAGGACACATTTGAATCCATTGCAAGGGGGCATCTCAATAAAATTCAACCGCATTCTGGTAAATGGACCAGCTGCTTTCCCAATTTGTCCCATGCTAACCACTGTTTTTCTCCCTGGGTTTTACTGCTGACAAACTGTGCATCTCTGACAGAGACTCTCTGCAATCACTCTGAATCTGGGATTGAACCATGTCTGTTGAAACAATCTAATCATTGCATCTCTCCCAATATGTGTTGGCCCATGATGATCTCTGGCCCTCTGAGAAAGAAGACTGTCTGGCATAACTAGTATCCCATCAGTGTACACCCAGACCTCATCATTTGACCTGCGAGTGCACCCCAATTTAATCCACCCTTCTTTCTCAGAGTCACTTGCCTCTTCTTGTAAGTCTCTCACTTCATCCCAAGTCTCAACAGATGTGAACAATAATTTGCATTCTGTTTGTTCAATTTGCTCATTTATTGATGGTTCTACATTAATCGAGTATGCATATAAAGCACGACATTTAGCAATTTCATCTGCATATCTGTTACCCAGTGTGATGTACTCACAACCAGATCTATATGCACTGCACTTCACCACCCCAATTCGTGCCGGCAACTGTAATGCCATCAGTAGATGTTTTACACACTCTCTGTTTCTGATTTGTGAGCCAGAAGAGTTAAAAAATCCACGTTGGGACCACAACTGCCCAAAGTCATGTACGACACCGAAGCCGTATTGACTATCCATAAAAATCGTAACCCTCATTTGTCTTGACAAGATACAAGCTCGGGTGAGTGCTTTCAATTCAGCCACCTGTGCAGAACTCACTCCTTTCAACCACGATGCTTCAATCACATTTGCTACTGTGCAAATTACATATGCAGCTCTCAAGCAACCCTTCGAATCTCTCAAACATGAGCCATCCACAAACAGAACAACATCAGATTCAGGAAGCTGTGTATCCTTGAAATCAGGCCTTGGTTTTGTGAACAACTCTGTCACATCCAGGCAATCATGATCCACTTCATCAAGAACTTTCTCACAGTCTGGAGTTGGCAATAACGTTGCTGGATTTAGGCCATTACACCTCGTTATTGTCACATTTTCAGCACCCAGAATCACTTGCTCATATTTTGTCAAACGGCTACTCATCAAATGCTGTGTTCGAGTGCGCGTCAACAGAATCTCACCTGAATGGGGTACAAACACTCTTAATGGATGTCCCATAACAATCGACTCGCTTTGTTCAAGACTCACACAAGTGGCAGCAACTGCTTTCAAACATCTTGGTAATACTGCAGCGACGGTATCCAAAGTAGCAGAAAAATATGCCACTGGTCTGCGTGCTGTTCTGTGTGTTTGCGTTAGAACTGAGAGTGCGCAACCCTCACGCTCATTGCAAAATGACGCAAATTCTTTCTCAAAGTCTGGCATCCCCAATGCTGGTACTCAACATAAACTGTCTCGCAACTCTAGGAACGTCTTCATGCATTCCTCATCAAGATGTATTGGATGGTATGCAGACATAATATCGATGTTTAAATATCAATATACCAGAATATCGATGTTTAAATATCGATGTGGCACAATATCGACCTGCAAGAATATCGTCGACCAGAATATCGACATGCAGGTAAGAAATATAGTTTTACTTAATATCGAAGTTAGTAATATCTTTAGTAAAAATATAATTGTTAATAATATCAAAATTTATTTTAGTGTTCTGTATTTTAGTATATGTGTTAAAAGTATGTGAATTAAATATTTTGTATAAGTATAGCTTATTTTTGTAATGTATGTTTGAAATTTTTAGAAATAATTAATTTTATGATAATTAATTTTTGCATATTTTAGTTCCGTAGCGGGTTGTGGGTTTATAGGAGAATAGGGTGGGAAGTAATTTAATTATAATTAATTAATTCATAATTTTAATTAATTAATATTTATGTATTTAATAATGTATATTGTTAATTGTGTTAATTAATTTGTTATTATTAGTTATTAATTTGTTAATAATTATTCATTATTAATTGGTAAACATGTTAATTGTGTTATTTTTTTAGGAGCGGGTTGTGGGTTTATAGGGGAGTAAGGTGGGAAGTAATTTAATTATTATTAATTAATTAATAATTTTATTAATTAATATTTATGTATTTACTATTTTATTTTGTTAAGTGTGCTAAATAATTTGTTATTGATTAGTTATTAATTGGATATTAATTATTAATTATTAATTGGTAAATATGTTAATTGTCTTATTTTTTTCGGAGTGGGTTCTGGGTTTAATAGGGAGAAGGGTGGGAAGTAATTTAATTATAAATAATTAATTAATAATTTGTATTAATTAATATTTGTGTATTTATTATTGTATATTGTTAATTGTGTTAAATAATGTATTATTAATTAATTATTAGTTGGTTATTAATTATTAATAATTAATTGGTAAATATGTAAATTGTGTTATTTTTTTAGGAGCGGGTTGTGGATTTATAGGGGAGTAGTGTGGGAAGTAATTAAAATTTAATTTATTTGTTATGTAATATTTAGTTATTGCTATTTTATAGTCTTAGTGTGAATTAATTTATTACTGATTGTTTTTAATTTGATTGTTCATTGTTATTAGTAAATTAATTAATTGTTAAGCAATTATTTAAATTGTGTTGTGTTTTACAATATTGGTGGTGTAATTTATAGGGGGATTTGGTGGACGTAAATTATTTTTTATTATTTAAGTATTTGTTAATTAATGTTTATTATTTTGCTGGAGTGGGAATAGTAAATTATTCCATTCCGCTATCCAACACTTTCCCTACTGTTGCAATTTTTGGAGTGGGAATAGTAATTTTATTCCCTCCGCTATCCAACACTTTCCCTACTGTTGCACTAGTTGGAGTGGATATAGTAATTTTATCCCCTACGCTATCCAACACTTTCCCTACTGTTGCACTCCGTGGAGTGGGAATAGTAAATTATTACTCTCCGCTATCCAACACTTTCACTACTGTTGCACTTGCTGGAGTGGGAATAGTAAATTATTATCCTCCGCTATCCAACACTTTCCCTACTGTTGCACTCCCTGGAGTGGGAATAGTAATTTTATCCCCTCCGCTATCCAACACTTTCCCTACTCTTTCACTCCCTGGAGTGGGAATAGTAATTTTATCCCCTCCGCTATCCAACACTTTCCCTACTGTTGAACTTCCTGGAGTGGGAATAGTAAATTATTCCCTTCCGCTATCCAACACTTTCCCTACTGTTGCACTTGTTGGAGTGGGAATAGTGAATTATTCCCCTCCGCTATCCAACCCTTTCTCTACTGTTGCACTCTTTGGATGGGGAATAGTAAATTTTTCCCCTCCGCTATCCAACACTTTTCCTACTGTTGCACTTGCTGGACTGGGAACAGTAAATTATTCCCCTTCGCTATCCAACACTTTCCCTACTGTTGCACTCCCTGGAGTGGGAATAGTAAATTATTCCACTCCGCTATCCAACACTTTCCCTACTGTTGCACTCGCTGGAGTGGGAATAGTAATTTTATCCCCTCCGCTATCCAACACTTTCCCTACTTTTGCATTCCCTGGAGTGGGAATAGTAATTTTATCCTCTACACTAGCCAACATTTTCCCTACTGTTTTAGTTAATGTAGTGTAAAATGTTGCTTTAAAATTAAATAATTATTTTAATATTTTAATTTATTATATATATAAATGTTATTTTTATATTTATGTTACAGGTGTATGTATATGTATATGTATTTATAATTTGTATTATGTTTCTAACATTTTATAATTGAATAAAATAATTATTTATCAATATTATTAAGTAAATATATATAATTATTTTTATATATGTATGTTTAATTGTTTTTTATATTACATTTATTATTTATAATTTTTAACATTTTTTAATAATTCTAACTATGTTTTTATTAATTATATTTATTATTTAATTTATTTTATATTATTTTTAAGACATTTAAAAAAACAATATTTTGAACAACGATATTGTAAACAACGATATTTTGGTTTCGATATTTTTGTACTTTCCTTTGTAGAGATAGGATGTCGATATTCTTGACATCGATATTCTGTATACAATATTTGTGTACCTCGATATTCCTGTTGTCGATATTCTGTCAGTGATCCGTATTGGATCTCTCACATCTTTGTGTGTCAGTCTCTAAAGTGGTTTCACAATCAGTGAAAAATTCATAATCCACTGTCTGCAGTAATCAATCAATCAATCAATCACAAGATTTGTAAAGCGGACTACTTACCCGCGAGGGTCGCAAGGCGCTGAGGGAGAGGAGGGGGGGTGTTGCCGCTACTGGTCGAATAGCCAGGTCTTGAGTCGTCTCCTGAAGGTCAGCAGTTCTTGGGTCTGTCGTAGGTTGAGGGGAAGGGTGTTCCAGATCTTGGACCAACCATTCCCCAAAACATTCGAACATCTTTCTGTGTTTTTGGTGGATTCATTCACATGATGACATTTATTCGATCCTGAGAAACTTTGCAAATTCCCTTTTTAATGATGTGTCCAAGATAAAGCACCTCAGTTCTACAAAATTGTAATTTTGTCGGTGATACTTTGGGATCACCTACTGCCAAATGATTCAGCAAAGCAATTGTATCTGTCACACAATCTTCTCTAGATCTTGATGCTACCAGAAAGTCATCAATATACTGGACTAAAACTGAATTTCTGGGCATAACCAAAGACTCCAAACACTTTTTCAGTATCTGATTAAAAATCGAGGGTCTCTCTGTATACCCTTGAGGAACTCGGCACCATGCCAAGACACGGTTTCTGAACCGGAATGCAAATTGGCTATCCGGATGCAAAGGTATCGAGAAAAACGCTTGACACAGATCGATCACAGTGAACCATTCTGCGTCACATGGAATTTGATATAGAATCATGGCTGGAATCGGTACTATAGGACAACAAGGTATAACAATTTGGTTAACCTTTCTCAGGTCCTGTACAATCCTGTACATTCCATTAGGCTTGCAAATTCCCATTATAGGTGAATTGCATGGACTTCCTAGTATCTCTCTCAAGATTCCTTGTTCAAACAACATCTCTATCACAGGTGTCACTCCTGCAATAATATCAGGACTCATTTTGTATTGTGGGGTTCTCAGAAACACTGCATTAGGTTTAACTGTAATCTAAATCGGAGCAACTTCTTTCATCAGACCGATATCTTTCCCAGAAAAATCCCACACATCAGACAACACCGTTTTTCTCAACTCAACAGGCAAGTCGTTCTCTGTGAGCAATGGGTACAACTCATTCACTTCTGTCCCTTGATTCAGCATTTTGAACACTACATCTTCGTCTTTTGTGTGAAACGCTTTTCCATCCAGTGTACAGTAAATGGAACAGTTAATTTTACACAACAGATCCCTACCTAATAAATTAACAGGACTTGAATCACACACAACAAATTTGTGTAATTCCTTGAAATTCCCAATTTGAACTTTCATTGGCTTAGTTATTGGTGTTCTAATGATTTTGTTTGATACTCCGACAACTTGGATATTTTCTCCCGAGAGGGGTAGGTTTAGAATTTCCACAGTTCTCACAGTGGAACAGGTAGCACCAGTATCTACAAGGAAAGTAATTGCCTTACCACCATCCTCGCCATCCACATATGGACCCGACTGATCTACCACTAGAGATGCATCAAGAACGCACTCCTCCTCCCCCCTCAGGCACCGTAATTGTCATGAATCCGAATCACTCCCATCTGTCTGCAAAACATAGAGTGAAACAACCTGCACATTTGAATCTGCTTGAGCATTTGTATGCAAACCAGTATTTACACTTTGGGGTCGATTCCGATTCGGGCCGGAAATCTCTCCGACCGAGCCGGACCCGGAGAGATTTCTGACCGAATCGGACCCGTGCAGTCCGACCGAACGAGTCCGATGCATTCGTATGCCACCGGACACGAGTCGGTCGGACTCCCATTGAACTCAATGGGAGCCGGTCGTACAACGCGTACGCGGGCTCCCATTGCCTCAATGGGTGCGAGGCGGACAAGGGCGCCCCTACAGCGAGTACGCCGTGAAGCGCTTCGCGGCGTACACGCACAGGTAGGGGGACCCATGGGTCCCCCCTGTGTGCGACTCGCGCGGGTACGCGTGACAGGGGTCCGACACGGACCCCCAAAGTACGGCTCCGACAGCGAGTTCGAGTCGGACGGCGCGAGTCGGTCGGAGCGGTCGAGGTGCGCATCGTACTTACCCGGCCGGAAAACGTCTCCATTGCGCGGTGCGAATCGGGTCCGAGCGAGTCGGTCGGAGCGGTGACGATCCGGGTACGAGTCGGTCGGAGCGGTCGGGTCGCCCGGACGAGTCGGTCGGCGACTCGCATCGTACTCGCTCGGCCGGACCCGCGTACGATTCGGTCGGGAAAAAGGGCTCCGAATCGGATCCGGTAAAGCCGAATCCTATTCGGAGCCCTACCGGCCGAGATCGGAATCGGCCCCTTTGTCTCTGCATTTGATCATTCACATTGTCATTAGGCATTGGAGCTTGTGGAATTTGCAAATTCTGTCCTCTGTTTGTCATCTGCACTTGTTGATTCTGAATCTGCACCTGATTCATCTGCACTTGATAGTTCTGATTTTGGCTCTGCATCTGCTCTTGTCCCTGATCAAATGAACCTGAGTTCCCATTATTATTCAACACCATCTTACACTCGTGACGCCAATGTTTAAACTTACCACAATTAAAACAAGGACGTTTTTGTTTCAAGTCTTCTAGGTTCGCAAAATTACCGCTACCTCTTCCCTGACCCATCCGAACCATCTGTGTCACTGTATTGCCATTTGAAGCTAAACCTTTCATACCAGTTGTAGTCTGACCATCATCAGTCACATCTCCACTCAGATATCCTCCTTTCTTGACTGCTCTCATGTGTGCTAACATCAATTTCTCCTTTAGTTTCTTATGTCTCATCTCTATGTCATCTCCACAATATTTCGCATAACGAAGAATCTCATCAACTGATTTACTCTGCCACCATATTAAATGTTGTTGAATCATGGCACTTATTTCTGGTCTCAAACCACAGACAAAATGATTTAGAAAGTGTTCCATGTCTTTTTCAGTGATGTTTTCTATACCACTAAACTGCTTAAACACTTGAAGAAGCCTTTCGAAATATGCATGCACTGATTCTTTCAGTTCTTGAGTCGTTGTATCAATCTACACCCAATCTATTTCTTTTGGGGAAATCTTCCCTTTCAGGTATGTAATAACCTGATTGTATTTTTTCATAACCTCATCAGAAGGTGCTCCTGTTTTGGGATCTCTTGGGTATTCTTTATTCGGCCAATCTACAGCAATGTTATACTCAATCCACAAATCAGCCGAAACCACTATATCAAAAAGACCCTTTAAATGAACCCACAAAACTTTTGATACTTTCACAAATCTTTCAACTTGTCTGTACCATTCAACAGGCTTTTCTCCCAATCTCGGAAAATCATTTGTAAATGACAAAATGTCCTGTCTTGACCATGGAACGTGGACATAACCACCTCCAGGTACTTCTCTCATTGGATAAGCCCCGACAGCATCGTCCGATTCTGGGGCCGATTCCGATTCGGGCTGGAAGCGCACCTAACACTATTCGTCCGGAAAAAAACCCAGCCGAATGCGTGTTTCCCGACCGATTCGAACAGTCGTCCCAACGTGCAAGTACGATGCACATAACAGCCCAGATTCCGAGCGAGCCGTACTTACCCATTTCAGCTCCTGTTCCCCGCCCGAGCCGGATCTGTAAACGCTGAATCGAGTCGCACGGAACCAAATACACAGCACCTTCCTGCCGTACTGTACAATGCGCACTCCGTACGTGCCGAAACCCGTCGCTACGTCCGGCACGTCAGAGCATCCGGGAGAGCTGTACATAAGCTCTGATTCGCGCCACAAGATGATCCACGGAGACGAGACGAACAAGCCAGCGACGAGTACGAGTCGAAGCCACAAGAAACCCGAACGAGACGAACAAATCATGAATCCCATCGCGCAGGTCCTACCAATACACTGGTACGGACGCGTACGGCGCAGACGGTAAGTCAAACACCCACTACACAAACAAACGACACGTACCCAACATATGTCACACACACATAGGGATGCATAAATGATGTACACTAGCAACAGCAGAACCATAGGGGCGGGATGGCTACCACCAATGCCATACACACCCATAGGGGCCTGGATGCCTACCACTACCACCACCCCTACTCAGGGGTGCCTGGATGCCTACCACTACCACCACCCCTACTCAGGGGAGCCTGGATGCCTGTCACTACTACCATCCCCACTCATAGGGGGATGGATGCCTACCACTAACACCATCCCTACTCATGGGGGCCTGGATGCCTGTCACTACTACCATCCCCACTCATAGGGGGATGGATGCCTACCACTACCACCACCCCTACTCAGGGGGCCTGGATGCCTACCACTACCACCACCCCTACTCAGGGGGCCTGGATGCCTGTCACTACTACCATCCCCACTCATAGGGGGATGGATGCCTACCACTACCACCACCCCTACTCATGGGGGCCTGGATGCCTACCACTACCACCACCCCTACTCAGGGGGCCTGGATGCCTACCACCACCACCACCCCTACTCAGGGGGCCTGGATGCCTGTCACTACTACCATCCCCACTGATAGGGGGATGGATGCCTACCACTAACACCACCCCTACTCATGGGGGCCTGGATGCCTACCACTACCACCACCCCTACTCATGGGGGCCTGTATGCCTGTCACTACTACCATCCCCACTCATAGGGGGATGGATGCCTACCACTAACACCATCCCTACTCATGGGGGCCTGGATGCCTGTCACTACTACCATCCCCACTCATAGGGGGATGGATGCCTACCACTACCACCACCCCTACTCATGGGGGCCTGGATGCCTACCACTACCACCACACCTACTCAGGGGGGCCTGGATGCCTACCACCACCACCACCCCTACTCAGGGGGGCCTGGATGCCTGTCACTACTACCATCCCAAATCATAGGTGGATGGATGCCTACCACTAACACCACCCATACTCATGGGGGCCTGGATGCCTACCACTACCACCACCCCTACTCATGGGGGCCTGGATGCCTGTCACTACTACCATCCCCACTCATAGGGGGATGGATGCCTACCACTAACACCATACCTACTCATGGGTGCTGGATGCCTACCACTACCACCACCCCTACTCATGGGGGCCTGGATGCCTACCACTACCACCACCCCTGCTCATGGGTGCTGGATGCCTACCACTACCACCACCCCTACTCAGGGGTGCCTGGATGCCTACCACTACCACCACCCCTACTCAGGGGGGCCTGGATGCCTGTCACTACTACCATCCCTACTCATAGGGGGATGGATGCCTACCACTACCACCACCCCTACTCATGGGGGCCTGGATGCCTACCACTACCACCACCCCTACTCAGGGGGGCCTAGATGCCTACCACCACCACCACCCCTACTTAGGGGGGCCTGGATGCCTGTCACTAATACCATCCCCACTCATAGGGGGATGGATGCCTACCACTACCACCACCCCTACTCAGGGGGGCCTGGATGCCTACCACTACCACCACCCCTACTCAGGGGGGCCTGGATGCCTGTCACTACTACCATCCCCACTCATAGGGGGATGGACGCCTACCACTACCACCACCCCTACTCATGGGGGCCTGGATGCCTACCACTACCACCACTCCTACTCAGGGGGGCCTGGATGCCTACCACCACCACCACCCCTACTCAGGGGGGCCTGGATGTCTGTCACTACTACCATCCCCACTTATAGGGGATGGATGCCTACCACCACCCCTACTCATGGGGGCCTGGATGCCTACCACTACCACCACCCCTACTCAGGGGGGCCTGGATGCCTACCACTACCACCACCCCTACTCAGGGGGGCCTGGATGCCTACCACTACCACCACCCCTACTCATGGGGGCCTGGATGCCTACCACTACCACCACCCCTACTCATGGGTGCTGGATGCCTACCACTACCACCACCCCTACTCAGGGGGGGCTGGATGCCTGTCACTACTACCATCCCCACTCATAGGGGGATGGATGCCTACCACCCACACCACCCCTACGCATAGGGCGGGTAATGCATGACACAACCAGCATACTCCAACATAAGGAATGTCTGAAAAATACATCCCCCCAACACCATGACAAGCGTGTGTAGTCTGTGTCAAATGCCTACAACACTGAACATGACATTGAGCATACAATGTGACCCCCTATCACATGTGTCACACATAAATGTGTGTGGCCTCCACAATGCAAGCAGACCATGACCACTGTGGCAATGGGGTATAACACCCCATCATCACAGGGACCAAAAGGTAAGTGTGGGGTCCATAGCTGAAGCCCAATTGAACATTGTGGCAATGGGGTCTAAACCCCCATCACCACAGTGACCAAAAGGGAAGTGTGGGGTCCATAGCTGAAGCACATTTTGAACATTGTGGCAATGGGGTCTAAACCCCCATCATCACAGTGACCAAAATGTAAGTGTGGGGTCCATAGCTGAAGCCCAATTGAACATTGTGGCAATGGGGTCTAAACCCCCATCACCACAGTGACCAAAAGGTAAGTGTGGGGTCCATAGCTGAAGCACATTCTGAACATTGTGGCAATGGGGTCTAAAACCCCATCATCACAGTGACCAAAATGTAAGTGTTGTCATGGGAAAAGCTGCAAATGCCAAACAGCATGGATGATTCCTGGTCACAGAACAACAAACACATCTGTGGCATAGTAGTGCTTGTGTCCCATAGCAACATAGATTGGGTGAGGCAAACAGTGCAGTGCAAATAAGATACACCTTTGGCCATGTGCAGACAAACATCACCCATGGGGGCTGACATTGTCAACATTTGTCAATAACACAATGACAGAAGTGACCATCATAATGCAGCCCCACATATCTGCACCAATGGACACACACATGTAGATATCCTGTGGAGACTGTAGATGTCAGGTGAACAAATACCATACCATGGCAGCAATGGGACATACAAAGCATGATCATTGTGCTGACTGATGACCTAGGAGTCCCAGGGTCAGCAGGGGAAAGCCACCAAACAACATACAGCCAATAGCACACTAAAGATATGCCAATGCAGTGGTGCAGATGCACAAACACAAACAGGCAGCCTCACACTGCATATCAAACACAACAGGTGATGGGGGGGGTGCCAGTGTCCCCAGGCAACCACACAACACATGAGGAGGCCTGAATCACAATTACACAGATGTGTATACAGTGCCACACAAAAGTAACTCATGGATCGGATTCCCCTATGTGGGCAATCAGGCATTGTTAGATGAGAGGGAGCCCAAATTACACATGTCACACAAGCTTGTAGGAACAGCAAATAACACAGCAAGAGACAGACCCACCACAGCACTACCCCCAGGGACCCCACATTGTGGTGACCCTGGCCTGCATGATAATCCCACTGTGATGACAAAGCTAGATGTCGTTCACACTGTGAACCACAGTCATGTGTCCTGAGCAACAAACTACCATCACACCTACACAAGCACAAATCAATCTGCACGGCCTGTCAGCCAAGGCCAACATGGAGGTAGGGGTCTAGCCGTGCAACAACTCTCAATGTGCAGCAGTGAAGCTCACATGGACTGGTGACATTGCACATGCATCCATGACAATCCGAGGGGGGTGGTGGGAACTACAGTGCAGAAACCCATCACACATGGCCAGTCAACAAGACTTGTAAATGTCTGACACACTGCACAGTACGCCGTACATGGGCATGACGTGAAATCCACCACAATCAATGGGATCCCGGACACAGTCACACACCAATGAAGAAGTCAAGGTGACCCACAAAGAACACACATAGACAACTTCTAACATTGCAGCTCTGACCCTGAGGAGTGGCAGCAGTCACACACACAACGTGTCACAATCACTGAAAGCTAACACAAACTGTAAATTACATGACTTGTGTAACCAACAAGTGCCAAGGGGAATCCTGACTGTGTCTCATCTGCGTTTGCCCACAAACTCAGCCCTGACAGCAAACACACCTATGGATGACACCCTGATGACCAGTAATGTGCCATGCACCCACATCCCAGAGAACCCAGGGTGAAGAGTTTGGGGGAACATAGGTCAACTCAGCAAGCATCACAAACAGGAACATCACTAGGGATCCCAGCCTGCGTAGCAAAATGGAAGTGAACACACACAGACATGCTCACACAACACACACCTTGGGTTCAGGCAATGTCACGGAATTACACACTGCCATGAGGGGACTCCACTCCTGTGTAAGGAAAGCTGTGCCATACGTTGTCTCTGCAGGGCTCTATCATGTCAGCAGAACACTTGGTCACTCAGTCAACAATTAGCACAAAATGAAGGCTCTCGTAACATCAGCCTGGTCATGGGAGTGTCACCGAAATCATCTGAACAGATCCAACACACATGTATAGCAAGTTGCACTGATAACACAGATGAGTCCTTCCCCATTGATGCCCCAACTTGCATGCCCAGTGGAGATGGTCACACGGTCAGGGAAATAGACAAATTGAACAATGGCAAGCACAACTGATGTGCAGGGGTGTAAGCCACAGATGTGATATTGCAAATAAATGTAGGAAATCCCATTGGCAAATATTGAAAACATGACACCCTCATATTGCTGCAAAGTATGACATGGCTATACACCAGGATAGGACACATTCCTCCTGGACCACATGGGGACCTGCACAGTAACATTTCATTTTTATGATATCAAAAAATCACCATCACTGCAGCAAGGGCATGGTTAGCATCATCAACATCATGTACATCTGAAGCAAAACCACCAGAGTACAGAAAGGAGCTTTATTCAGCATATGGGTGTGAAATAGAAAGTCCAGAAAAAAGACAAAGGCCAATGGCCAGTCCACAGTAAAGTCCGAACAGGGTGACAGTGGCAGATCTCACCCTTTGCTTGCCTGCACTGCTACGGACCAGGGACATTCCCCTCGGAGGGGCATATGGGGGGGCAGGCCAGGCACCGCAGGGACCTGATCAGGGCTCACCAGAAGGAGGCAGGGAAGGGGTGGCTGGTGCTGGAGAGTCACTGACAACTGCAGTGGAGGTGTTTGACATGGTGGGTGCCGGCACAACTGTGGGGCATGAGTCAGATGGTGTGGGTGCCGGCACGACTGCAATGGGCTGGCCAGATGGAGTGGACAGGTTCCCCACTGCAGTGCCCAAATCAGACGGGCTGGTAGTGGACTCCACTGCAGTGCCTATCTCCAGGGGAGTAGAATGGGGTTCAAGTAAGGTGGGCAGGACAGAGGAGGAGGACACGGTCTCCACACCAGTGGCACAAACATGTGCAGCGGGGGGTGTGAGGCTGGAAGAGCAAGTGGTAGGGGGAGAAGGCCGGATCATTTTGGGGATGGTGTATCTGTGGGTGGGGGAACCTGGGGCAGGGTGTGGTGGGGGAACCTGTGTTGTGGGGGCCTGAGGGATGGAGGAAGGAGACTGTGTGTTTGAGCTGCAGGGCGGTGGCGGGGTCTTGCTCTTCCGGGACCGGGGGACTTGCGTGTGGGGGCCTTAGTCTGTCTGTGCCTGGGGGAGGGTGTCCGGGGTGAGGGCCACTCCCCTCTGTGTGGGTGGACTTCCTCTTCCCCCTGTATGCTGGATCAGCTGGATCGGAGGGGAAGAGGCCGAGGTCACAGAGGAAGAGCTGCTTTTTAGGTGGGGTTGCAGGTGAGGCAAGGGAAGGGGTCTTGGAGGGAGAGGATTTGGAGGACTGCGGAGTGACTGTGGATGCCTGTGTGTGTATCTGTTCCCCATCCCCTGTGGGTGTGGTATCAGTCCCCTGAGGATGCTTGCGTGCATTTTTTGCCTTTGTTTTGGGTGTTTCTGTGCTGCTTGTGTCTGTGTGTTTGGGTGATTGTGCAGGTGTGCATGTGCTTGGGACAGGTAGGGTGCCAGGAAGTGTGGATGGGGCAGAGGTAGGAGGGGTGAGGGACTGTTGGAGGAGGGACACTGCTGCCATCAGGGAGGAGTCCATGGACTTATTGCTCCTCTGTAGGGCAGACATGCCCGATGAGATGCTCCTCCATGAACCACACCAGCTGTGTCAACAGAGTGGTGTGTGCATGGAGGACACTCAGCATTGCTGTCTGCCCTACATGGAGCTGGCGAAGTAAGTACACAGACTCCTCACTCAGGGCAGCAGGGGACACAGGGGCAGGGGGTGCGGTGCCTGGCATGAAGGAGACACACTCCCGAACACGGGAGCCTCCACGGACCTCTGGAATGGGAGCCAAAGGGAGGGCGGTGGTGGTGGTGGCGGGGCCAGCCATACTAGCTGTGGTGTGGTGGCTGCTGACACCAACCTCCACAAGGGAGTCATCCTCTGAGCTGCTGTGGCCCTCAGCTGAGGTGGATGGTGCTGAGGACTCCTTGGTGTGGCTCCCCTCGCCCTCCGTGCCACTGAGTCCCTCCGACCACTCATCGGCTGCTGACCCAGTCTGGCTCTGCAGCTCCTCCTGGTCCGTGGAGCTGTCCCCTCCTGTGGCCGTGGATGTATCTGCAAACAATTAGGGAAACAGACAAACATCAGTCACCTGCACTGACCGCACACACCACAGTAAGTACAGCACATTACAGAGCAAGCCCTGGCATCCTTAGTTGAACATTGCCAAAAGTGCTCACACAGATTAGGAGAAGCCAATTGTCAGTCTGATGGTCAACCATGGCACTCACACCCCTCCTGGCCTTTGAAGTAGGGTTCTGTTCTACCATATAACACAGACCCATGTACCTTTCTGCTCTGCCCATGAAACATGGCACTCACATATAGGCCCCACCAGTCAGTCCCTGATAGATGACCTAAGTTGTCCATTTTTCTTCTAGCCTTTTAGTACCTGTCACAGTGGTCCACACCCCCTTAGATACATACACTTAGGCCCAAGCCCTCACATTGGTCCACAGCCCCTTAGATACATACACTTAGGCCCAAGCCCACCTCCTTAGATGCACACACACATGTAGGCCCAAGAGGCCACTGCCTCTTGCTATCATTTTTAATACAACAAATCTTGTAGGCCTTTCTGACCTGACAGCAGGGACCTGTGCCATCCACCGCGGAACCAGCCCCCTCCTTGTAAATTTCCACAGTCACAAGAATAAGGTTAGGCCACACGTACGTGACACTCTGCTGGTACATCTTGCTCTTTCACAAGCAATGTTTGCAATATTTTAACTCATGAAACTTTCCACGCTTGCTCAACAGAAACTGAAAAGGCGGCTACGTGACAGAGAAATAATATATAAAATCTTAATTCCTGAGCATCTTACGGTAAAAGTTATCTTTTTCTTATGTTTGCGGTCAAGAGCACCGACCACCTGCTAAAAGCCCCTGTTTTCACCATGATACCACTTCTCTGTTCTTCAAAAACTTTCCACAGTTACTGTAAGCGTGCGGTCAAGGACCCACGTCAGGGCCCACGTCAACTGTGGGTAGGAGTTCTGCATTAAGCCATATAAAAGGTTTGCACCCATGTCCACGCCCTGAACTCTTCATACCAGTGCATTGCATGGTGAGGGTTCCCGGTCGGCCGTTCTCCTGATCTTGGGCCTAGAACTTCTACTCTCAAGGTGGTAATGCTCTTTTCTGATTGCTAGTCTTTTGGCTTTGTCAGCCTCTCTAATTTAGCTCATCCACACCCAATTCATTGCATTTATCCTAGCTTAAATTGTGTAGCCTTGGATGGTTCTTGCTCTCTCATTTAAGATTTGCCTTCTAGGCGCTTGCCTATTCATGATCCCTCTTTTAAGACTTGCCCCATAGGATGTAGCTCACTGATAGATAGTTACATAGATCTTTGTGCTTCACTTAAAATATGATTTGTAATCTTGTTGAAGCTTTCATCTTCATCCTGCTCATGTGTTGACGAGCAGCATTAAATGAACAGTTCTCGGTGTTACTGAATTGCTTAATGAAGTGCCACTGTATTTCACACCGTTGTTCCTTCTTTTCAAGTGAACGAGCAGAGTGCGGGTTGTGCTCTCATGAGCCGGTAAGCAGAAGGGTGTGACCACCCATTTACCCTCAAACAGCTTGCACCCATCTGTCTGGTGCCTGTTGGATGGTAATAACCCAGTGTGGACACATGCACTACCTACCCAGTTGTTGGACATTGCAGAGAACACAGTGAAGTTTGTGAACATGCACACATCACATCTCTTGCCACTGAGTCAGTACAGGTGTCCGGATAAAGGGATGGCCAGAGTCTAATTTGTAATGCATGTGATGCATACCAGCACCAGACACCATGATGCACCCATGTCCTCATAGTCAATGCCACAATGGGGTGCATGTTGCACATGTCACTCCCCTGCAGGATCACTTTTAGGAAGTTTAATGCCATGGCACAGGCATGCCTGCAAAGTCATACATCACTGTCTCCAGTCACATGGGCAGGGCAGCCAGCCAACAACAGTCTGCACTGTGTCACAATCCTAGGTCATGGGGAATGCAAGTTCTGTAGCTGACAAGTGCACATGTCCATCCCCCACACACCACATCATCTGAACTCTTATTTGTCCACGTCATACCAATTGGACATATGGGAGACATGAAACACAACTCTCTGAACCTGAGCACCTCACAGTCGGCTGTGAATGAGAAACAGCTGCCTGAACTTCTCAGTCGCATGCACCAGTCTGCACAGTCAAGTGATCAAACACCTATATGTCACACAAGTATCGTCTCTCATGGTCACATCAAAGATGGCATGCTGAGCCCTAACCGATAAACACCCCAGTAGTCCTGACAACGAAGCCACAGCACAATGACACAGAGGCAGACACCTGAGGGAACATTTCACTGAGCACAACGTGTCAGCTGATACACAGGAGTGGGAGTACAGAGTGTTTTGTATGCCCTGGAGTAGGCATGACTGTCCTGCTCCACGTGAAAGAGGGATGAGCCCTGGACAGTAGGCAGGTTGCTAAGAATGTGTGACACACTTGATATACATACTCCTGAGGCCCAAACATTGTTCCCACCCGCAGCATGGGGGTGTGCCAAATACCCCAGGCACATGTGGTGAGTCAGATCAGCAATTGGAACACATATCAAAGTTACACGCAGATTACATGTCAGAACTCAGGCATTGTGTAAGCAATTGACCCACCCATGAAGCCCACCACAAAGGTATGGTAACAAATGCTGTCTCCCACCCTGAGCTAAGCAAAATGCAAGGACACAGTACCCAAGTGACACAATTTCCAGACTGTAAGGGCCACACCTGGGTATCAGATGAGGAGTGGGCATGTCACAATTGAGGGACATGGGTCCTGGACCACAAGACTGATGTACTGTGGAGGTTTAACCAGGCCAGAGTAGGGCACATAGCATGTCAGACAAAGTTCACAGTGCAGTCATGGACTCACCCCCTCCTTGCTGCTGTCTGGCCTTCAGCTGCCCATCCAGGTCAGGTAAGACCACCGCCAGGATCAGGTGCATGTGGGGGTCAGGGTCCGGTGTCCGCCCCTCCTGCGAGGAGGCGACAGCTTCAGCTGGACCCTTGCGATCCTCCGGGTCCAGCCCCGAAGGTCCTGCCACCTCTTCTAGCAGTTACGGATCCGGCGCTTGTAGTCCCCCACAGATCGTACTGCCCGGACGATGGTCAGCCAGATCTCCTGCTTCTGGTTGGCATCAACCTGTGAGGATGACAAAGTGAAAAAGGCCATTACTACACATGCAACATATCCGTGCATCACACAGTTGGATATGCATGTCTCAATCACAGGGGCATATGATGTACACAGGCAGTGCAACTATGGCTATGAACAGTTTGCCAGCAGTTACTAAATGGTATCATTGCCTGGGAAGTAAAATCTTGTTGGAATGCACTGTTACTGCACTATACCTGTTCAGTGCATGTAACTACACACTTTGGGGGGTGAGAACTACTCAGTGAGCATGCTAGCCTGTGGTGTGCACACTGGAAGTCTTGCTAGTCAGACAACATGCACATTTAGTAAGGCAGTGGACAGCACACTCACCTGCTCCCCTGGTTTCCCATACAACTTGCTGTACTGTGGAAGGAGGCTGTCCAGCAGGGCCTGGTTCTCCTCAGTGCTGAAGGCTGGGGCTCTCTCCACAGTACGTGCCATTTCAGTAGCCAGAGGATGCAGAGACAGCAGCAGTGTTGGTGGCAGATGTCGTCCTGGAGCATGTAGTGCAGGCAAGTGAGCTCTCAGGGGAACAGCCAGCATTATATGTGTGCTGCAGAGGCAGATACTGTCCCATGTGTCCAAAGTGATAGGTCCAAGTCGTTTGCATCTTCTGAATCTGGCCAATCCATGGAATTGCACCACTTATACACGCCCACAGCATCCTTCAAAAGTTCAACTTCATGACACCCATGAATTTGCAACATTGTTGTGGCTGGCCAACTAAATTCACTGCATCAGACTAGTTCAAGCTTCGAAAACGCATCCGTTGCCATGCCAGGCCCTAGCCAATGCGTGCACACCGATCGGTCCATTGCTGTATAACGCGTACCCGCTCACATCATATGCAATGGCCAATGCGTGCGCACCGATCAGACCATTGCTGTACAAGGCGTACCCGCTCACATCATATGCAATGGCCAATGCGTGCGCACCGATCGGTCCATTGCTGTACAACGCGTACCCGCTCACATCATATGCAATGGCCAATGCGTGCGCACCGATCGGACCATTGCTGTACAACGCGTACCCGCTCACATCATATGCAATGGCCAATGCGTGCGCACCGATCGGACCATTGCTGTACAACGCGTATCCGCTCACATCATATGCAATGGCCAATGCGTGCGCACCGATCGGTCCATTGCTGTACAACGCGTACCCGCTCACATCATATGCAATGGCCAATGCGTGCGCACCGATTGGTCCATTGCTGTACAACGCGTACCCGCTCACATCATATGCAATGGCCAATGCGTGAGCACCGATCGGACCATTGCTGAACAACGCGTACCCGCTCACATCATATGCAATGGCCAATGCGTGCGCACGATCGGTCCATTGCTGTACAACACGTACCCGCTCACATCATATGCAATGGCCAATGCGTGCGCACGATCGGTCCATTGCTGTACAACACGTACCCGCTCACATCATATGCAATGGCCAATGCGTGCGCACCGATCGGTCTATTGCTGTACAACGCATACCCGCTCACATCATATGCAATGGCCAATGCGTGCGCACCGATCGGACCATTGCTGTACAAGGCGTCCCTGTACAATTCACTCGCATATGTCACCATGCCTGTCACAGGTGAACGTATGCCAGCCACATTTACTTTCCAGGGACTCAGGGGCACACCCACAACACCACAGCCTGTCCACACTGTATCCTAAGGCATGTAAGGCTGCATTACCTTTTCTGTGTATGGGGGTCAACATGTGGTTTTTTTGGTGGCACTTGGGGGCAGCCACTCCCAGGCTGTGCACGTGTTCATGGGGACAGAATCCTTTGTGTGTTGTGCACATGACCACTGTGATGTGCAACTGTTCATTTCAGAGCATGTGGCATGGCCACATTTCCAGGTTGTGTATGTGTATGTCATGTCACATGCCCCCTGAGTCCCATGTGGGAAGGTATGTACGTCACAGGGTGACCCATTGCCACAATAGTGATGGCCCTCCACAGTCTGTGTGCATGTTGTGTTTACAATGTCTCTGATTCCATGTGCACAATGGGAGACAGTCTCCACATCCACGTTGTTTGTGCATGGACTTTGATGTTGTGCGTGTGTGTGTGTCACAGACGTACATGTCTGTCCTGCAGAGGCAACAGGGAGCACTACCTGTGGGGGTCATGGTTGTTTTGCTGTGGTGTATTCATGATACGCCATGTCATGCCAGTGTCCATGTGGCAATACAGGGTCCCTGGGAATCTACCTGTCAATGAGCTGTGATGCCTGGGGCACATCTGTCCTCACATGTCACTGTGGTGTGTGTTTGGAACGTGACAGCAGTACATGGGTACTGTGACACAGCCTAATGATATCCCATAGCACAACCTGGAACTTGTTGTCAACACATGTTGAACTGTGATGTTAGATGTTGGCCATGTAGGTGCCATACATGTCCTTACAGAACGGCACACACATCAGGTACTTGTGTCTCGTAATGATGTATCATGTGATATTGAGTATGGTCTATGCCACAAATGTGGGGTGACTGACAATCTTTCTTTCTTCACCTATGCACTGCAGGGCACCAGCTGTCCATAGACCATTCCCTGACCTTGCAACGATGGTTGAACGGGACTGCATCCGACGGTACCACATCAACAGGCCGCTGATTGAGGAATTGGAGGTGCGGTGCGGTTGGCCCCACATTTGGAACCTGGCCGGCCATACCCTACAGCGCTGACCCCCAAGGTGAAGGTGATGGCAGCCCTACACTTCTTCGCCACCGGTACCTTTCAACACACTGTGGCGTCTGCCGGTGGGATGTCACAGACCATGTTCAGCCGTGTGCTACGCAATGTTTTGGAGGCAATGTTGAGATACCTGAACCAGTACATCTATTTCCCTAAACGTCAACAACTCACTGACGTCAAGAGTGACTTCTATGCCCTGGGGAGGATGCCGCATGTCATTGGCTCCATTGATGGGACACATGTGGCTTTGGTCCCACCACAGGCACATGAGCAGGCATACAGGAACAGGAAACATTACCATTCGGTCAATGCTCTGGTGGTATGTCTTGCAGATATGAGCATCTCACACATGTGTGCCTGTTTCCCCGGTTCTGCACACGATGCCTACGTGATGAGGAGTAGTCGCATCCCGAGGATGATGTCACAGATGCAGAACCAGCGTGCCTGGCTTGTCGGTGTGTACTGACTTTGTACCATTGTGTGTGTTCTGCAATGTTGTATTCCACCCTCTTTTCCAACTCAGATAATGTGACATTGTCTGTATGTAGGTGACTCGGGATACCCCAACATGCCGTGGTTGCTGACACCCCTCAGGAACACTGTGACACCAGCCCAGATGCGCTACAATGAGGCACATGGTCGGACCAGGAGAGTGATCGAGCGGACATTTGGTCTCCTGAAGAGCTGCTTTCGCTGCCTGGACAAGACAGGAGGGGCCCTCCCATATGCCCCAGCAAAGGTGTGCAAGATTATCATCGTCTGCTGCATGCTACACAACCTGGCAGTGCGGAAGGAGTTGCCTCTCATCCTGGATGACGATGACCAACATCCGCCACCTGTGGATGATCCTGGCCTGGGCCACGATGCCAGTGATGATGATGATGTTGAGGGTGATGTCCGCACACAGCTCATCACCAACTTCTTCAGCTGAATGTGAGTAACCAGAGATGTCATGTCAATGATGTGAGTTTGCGTGATATGTGTTGGTGGTGCTCTGGTGCTGTTTGAGTGTGGCCATGTGCTACTTGACTGGAAGCATGCAGCGATGTGTCCTTACAGGTAGTCTGTACTCCCCAACAGTGTTGATATGCTAACTTGGTTTTGTGTAGGTATCTTGTGACATGTATTGGGCATGAGTATTGCAGTTCTGTCCTGTTCTTCAGTGCTTTTGACTGTGTGTCATGTCTGTCCTTCACAGGGTACTTTCAGAGTTGTTTGGTCAACTGTGATCCCCGACACCATGATTCAACTTCCAGGGTGGAAGCAGTCGTTTCCCTACAGGTGTTGTGCCACACACCCCTGGACTTTATTTCTTCTACACTTGTTGACTGTGTGGCCACTGCCACGTGGGATTACCTTGCATCTGTAGTGCAAACAACATGTTGCAAATGTGTAATAAACCTGTGCTTCACTTTGGGATGTGCGTTGTCTGTGGTCACACATCTGACTGACATTTGCTTACTGCACCTGTGGGCTAGTTAACACAGACTCTGAATAGGTGTGGTGTCTGTGCATTCCACTGTATTTCCTGGCAACATCAGTGTAGGCGATGAGTCAGATGGCCCTGGTGTGTATGTGTTGTGTAGCCCTAGTGGTGTGTCTCCCTCATATGTGTCACGTCGCCATGACTCACATGACGGTGTTGAACTTGCTGTAGCAGTTAGCATGCACAGTGTCATTTAGCAGATCATCATCTCCATGACAGAAACCACGTTGGAATCACAACAGAGGCAAGTATGGTGTATTAGTGAGTTTATTTACATACATGTGTGAGGATAGTGCACGGGATGGTGGGTGCTGTACATTGGGATTGTAATCCAAAGTTCCCAGATGAGTTGGAAGTCTTGGTAGCAGAAATGTCCTGAGTAAAGTCCACAGTCATTTGATACATTGGTCCAACTTAAACTCCCCATGTCATGTGGGAGAGTTGGGTTGCATTCGACAGGGTGAACAGTTTGCACACAAAAGAGAATTTCCAGAACAGGTGTTGGGTTCCTGGGGGATGTACATGGCCATCGGCCTCTCAGTTTTCCTTCCTCGGACGACCCCTCTTCTTTAGGGGGGGACCCTCACATGCAGGCTGCTGCGGTGCAGGGGACTCTCCACCAGAGTCCTCCTCCCTCCCTGTGGCAGTTGCAGTTGTTGCAGCACCAGATGTTGTGGGCACACAGGGAGTTGTGGCCATGTTGGTGCTAATCTGGCGGAGGCATGTCAATATGTCCCTCTGCACCGCTGTCAGTTCTTCCAATGTGTCCCACTTGGACTCCATGCCAGACATGTGTGTCTCCTCACGGGACATGTGTGTCTCCACACGGGACATGTGTGAGTCCAAGCGGGCATGATGGGCAGCCTGCTGCTGTTGAATGTCCTTGAGGATCCCCACTACCTGGCTGACCTCTCCGGGGCTATTCTGATACGCATCAGCAATGCGTGCCAGTTGTGGGTTATCATGCAGTCCAGACCCTTCTGCAAACAGCGACCTATGTCTACCACCTCTCCCACCACTCCTGGCGACAAGTGCGGGACCTGCGGTGGCACGCACAGGTGACCGTAGGCCCACTTGGGGGTTGTTACTGGGGTCGTTGTCCATTGCTCCACGTTGGGCCGGGGTCCCTGTGCTGTTGTCATCGGTGGTCCTTGGTCTGTCCATGTTGGCGGGGGTGGTCTGTGTGTTGGCAGTTGTTGGAGGGGTGGGTGCAGGGGGTGCAGATGTTGGTCCTGCTGGTGCTGCATGATGACTCACACCGGAGGGGCCAGGTAGGTCTTCGCCATCCGAGGAGGGCAGCGGCTGTTCCACACCAGTGAGCTCAGTGTCCCCCGGAGCCTGGGACAGGGACTCCTCATCGTCTGCTGCTGTGTCCCCATCATCACCTGTTTTTGGAAGAGACACACAATGTATGTTATGTTTCTACAGGCATCAATGGTTCACACACCTGACAGTTGTGACTGTACCTCTGGATGCGGCCCTGTACATTGCATTGTCCTAAGTTGTCACAGTCAGAGGTTGATATTGGTGTAGCACATTGTCCTGCCAACCTGAAGTATTTCAATGTGAATGTTGAGGTGTGTGCATGGCCAGCATTGGTTGTATTTGGTGGACATCCGGCCCTCCTCCCCCCAGCCCAGTTTTCCCACCATGAAGCATGCCACCCTTGCAGTGGGTGCAGGTTGACTCTCAGGATGTCAGTCAGTGGTGTCCTGCTGTTGGTTGATGCCCAGTTCCCAGCAGGGCCTTATGCTCCCCACAGCAGTACCCAGTTTCAGCCATCTTGTCAGTTGTTTTCCACTCCCTGTGAGGTGTGCATGCTTCAGTGTAAGCGTGCTGGGCCATGTGGGTGGGGGATGTTGAGCTGTGACTACCACTACCATCATGCTATTGCCTATACCCCCTTACCAGCATGCCCATACTTCCTTCCTTTTGAGTGGACTTCACTGTGTGTGAGTGTGACAGCAATGGCAAGATGGCTGACAGTGTGGTCCTGTTGTTTGTTGGTGCCCAGTTCCCAGCAGGGCCTTGTGCTCCACACAGCAGTACACAGTTTCAGCCATCTTGTCAGTTGTTTTCCACTCCCTGTGAGGTGTGCATGCTTCAGTGTAAGCTTGCTGGGCCATGTGGGTGGGGGATGTTGAGCTGTGCCTACCACTCCCATCATGCTATTGCCTACACCCCCCTTCCCAGCATGCCCATACTTCCTTCCTTTTGAGTGGACTTCACTGTGTGTGAGTGTGACAGCAATGGCAAGATGGCTGACAGTGTGGTCCTGTTGTTTGGTGGTGCCCAGTTCCCAGCAGGGCCTTGTGCTCCACACAGCAGTACCCAGTTTCAGCCATCTTGTCAGTTCTTTTCCACTCCCTGTGAGGTGTGCATGCTTCAGTGTGAGCTTGCTGGGCCATGTGGGTGGGGGATGTTGAGCTGTGACTACCACTACCATCATGCTATTGCCTACACCCCCCTTCCCAGCATGCCCATACTTCCTTCCTTTTGACTCAGATTCCCTGTGGGGTAGTGTGCCTGTGCTGACAGGGTGGCTGACAGTGTTGTCCTGGCGTTTGTTTGGCTACAAGTCCCAAGAGTGTCCCTGTGCTTCACACAGCATAACCCAGGGTGGTGGTTCTTTGTGGGATATTTAATTAGAGTGTGAGGCATTGCATTCTCCCAGGTGAGTTGTGTGGAGTTTGTGTTGAGGGGGTGTGTGAGAAAAGCTGCTTGTAACTATGGTCAGAGGTGTCAGTCCTCCTTCCCACCCAGCCAGATATCCCACCATGGAACGTGCTTCCATTGCATGGAGTGCAAGTTGGCTTTCAGGATGTCAGTCAGTGGTGTCCTGCTGTTGGTTGGTGCACAGTTCCCAGCAGGGCCTTGTGCTCCCCACAGCAGTACCCAGTGTCAGCCATCTTGTCAGTTCTTTTCCACTCCCTGTGATGTGAGCATGGTTCAGAGTGGTGTTGATGGGCCAATTGTGAGGAGTGACCAATATCTGTGACTACAACTCCCATCATGCTATTGGCTACACTGACTTCACCAGCATACACAGAATTCCTTCCTTTCAGTGAGCTTCCCTGTGAGGTGGTGTTCTAGTGGTGGCAAAATATCTGACTGTGTTTGTTGGTTAGATTTGTGCCACTGCCTAGCTCTATTTGTTGTTGGGTTTGTACATGTCATGACACAGTTACATATCACTATGAGATGGCATGTATTGTGTTTATCTGACTAACATACACATCTTGGGATGATTATCTTTTGGTTGCTGTGGATTTGCTAAGGGTGCATGGTTTGACTTGCCCCTTGACAGTGATGTGTGTGTATTGTCACACAATATTGTGTATATTGGTTGTGTACTCACCAGGCTCTGGGATGTTTGATAGTCCATATATGCTCACTGGTGGTAGGATGGCCCGCACATTCTCCTCCCAGGGCCTGAGGTATAGTGGTTTGGCAGGAGGGCCACTGCCGGTGCGCTGACTCAAGATGTAATCCTTCTTTAGTAGGTCCTTGACCCTCCTGCGCACATCATACCACCTGTTCTGGATGTCTTCCTTTGTGCGCAAACATGGTGATTGTGCGTTCACCCTGTCAACGATCCTCTCCCACATCTTGGTTTTCTGCGACATGGGGGTCTGTTGGACCAATGTACCAAACAACTGTGGCTCTACCCTGAGGATCTCATCTACCAGGACTTCCAATTCGCTGTCTAGGAACTTTGGATTCTTCTTTGGGGGCATGGTGATGGGTGGTGGTGGGGATTGATGTGTGTGTGGGTGTGCAAGTGAGGGTGGGTGAGTTTAGGTTTTGCTGGGTGTATGTGAGGGTGCTATTTGTGAGGTGGTAATGGTGTGTGGCTTGTGTGATGGATGAGTTGTGAGTGTGTCTGTGGTTGCTGTGTGATGGTGTTCTGTGCTGGCAGGTCAGTTGAATTTGCAAAGGATCATCGTAGGGATTTGTGGCCTTTATATGGGTGGAGTTGGGGGTGTGTCTTTGTTCCATGTTTTTTCAGTCCAGTATTTATTGGCTTTGTCATTGCTTGTTTGGCCCTTTTTTTGTATTTTTCCCTTTGTGTTTTTTGTGCATGTAGGAGACGTTCTTCTGACCGAGTAGGACGCTGCAGTTGTCTCGTGCGAGCTTCTCAGAGTCGTTCACGCTGTGTTTCTGCTAGGTTTCATGTGCGGTGTACGCGTCGGTTGCGGAGTATTTGGTTGCTTCGGCTGGGTTTTGTATGCGTGTCGGTCGTACGGCTTGGGCTCCGTGCGACTCGGTCTGGTTTTCCACGCATTGCATCGTACTGCGCAGGTCAGAGTTCGCGGGTACGTTTCGGTCGGGTTCATTCCTGGTGCGTGTCGGTCGGTTCGATTCACGTGGTTTCCCGGCCGGATAGCTGGTTTCTGTGCGGTTCGGTCGTTCGGCTTGTGTTCCGTACGAGTCGGTCGTGATTCACATGCATTTCATCGTACTACGCGGGTCGGGCAGCGCTGGTACGTGTCGGTCGGACTAAATTCCTGTACCGAGTCGGTCGGTATGTTTTCCGGCCCAAATCGGAATCGGCCCCTCTGTCTTTTTCTCTGGCTCTCTCAAAGGGTACGATGGAGAAGCTACATTCGCTTTGGTATTTTCATCTTTTTTCTTTTTAGTCCATCTTCCTTTCCACTTATCCAACTCACCCCAATGCTTTATTATGCTAATCAACTCTTTAATTTGCAATCGTTTCCCTGAAACATTCAAATTTTCCAAATCTCTGTCTGTAAAATCTAATCTATATGTCTTTTGTAATGCTTTTGACTTCTCAATGTCCACTCCATATTCTTGAGCTTTCTCAACAAATTTCTCATGCAAATTTCTCGCTCTTCGAGTAATAGTCTTACATAGAAACAACAACTCATCATCCTGAAATTTACTCAATCTTTCTGGGCTAATTGTACCTATAATCATCTCTTCTAGTACTCCTTTTAATTTGGTAACATCGACACAATGATCTTAACTCTGACCACTACAACCAGGAGCTATATCTCTAATCCACTGATCTAATTCTTCTGGCGATGGACCCATTGATCTTTGTACATCTTCACACGACTCACTTCTAGGTTTAGCAGGCATTTGTTCATTTAATCTCTCTTCAGTCTGTATTAATCTCCTAGGTTCTTGATACACCACGCTTTTCGGTGTCTCATTTCTCCCTGAAACATCAATCAATTGTTCCTCTGGTCTCAAATTCACACTCACATTTGTACTGTTACTACCACTACTTCTTTTAGTTAATCCTAGACACTTCTGGAACTGCCAAAGCATGTACTTCCGTAACACTCTGTTCATCACTATATAATGGAACTACTGGACCAATCGTTACTGGCACTGACAACACTTCTGGGTTTCTTGCCGCTTCCATTCTAACAATCGTCTTTTGTCTATTCTCGATCTGAACTGGTCTCACCCCATTTGTCACTCTATTCTGAGGTTGTTCTTCAATTTGAATCAAAGGAGCACTACGTATTACATTTGAAGTATGTGAATCATCTATTCTTAAACTAATCTGTTCCTCTTGATATAGGGGCGGTCTGTTCAGTAATAATTCATTTAGGAAATCCTCATCAATGTCATCTGAATCCATTAGATTCACATTCACATTCTTATCTTGTGTTTCAGTATTATTCTTTTTGTCTTTTGACTTTCCCCTTTCAATCTCATCAGCGTCTCTAACAGGGAATAATCCATTTGTTTCTATGACAGTACCTCTTCTCCACAACTTCTTGCGAGCATCCCACTTTGCTTCTGAGTATCTACTCACTGTATTTTTATACTTATTCTGATGCTTGTCTATTTCTCTTTTGTATGCTTCATACTCCTATTCTTCTAAAGCCTCATACTGCATTGGTCTTGGATTTGGATTCAAACCATTCATCTGACACCTCAGGTTTTCTAAATCCTTGTATTAAAAGTACCATTTTCAGGGAAAGCTAATTCACCTTCATCCTCTGTATATTTCACTTATTTATCTAACCATGCACACGTATGATAACCCCTTTCTAACGCCATAAATGCTGCTGGCGTACCTTCAGAAGCTATTGGAATCCCTTCTCTAATTGGAATTGGTTGATCCTTGCTAAACAATGTCTTAAACAACTTTATTATCTTCATTTTCTCTGTTTACTGTAAGTAGAATAACATTAATAACTCTAATCTATGTAAATCCTATCAACACTCTCTTCCGTATTATGTTTTCAACTTCCAATCAAAGTTATTTTCTGCTGTCCAATAACAGCGCGACTCACACCAACTAACCTGTACCAGCGCGGCACCTCTGTGACGTTTGCTCACTAACTGTCCAAGACAAGCGCGGCTCTCTGTGACGTCAGTATTGTTCCTTCTATTGACCTTCCCTTTGCAAAATCAGCGTCAATGTCTTTAAGGTCTTTTTAACAAACAAAACAAACTACATAAACACAAATTGTCTGCTCCACTAAAAGAAAAATTGAAAGTATATTCATGCATTCAAAAAGAAAATCCTACACTCCAACAATAAACCGAGACCAGCGTGATTCTTATTCTCTTACAAGCGGAAGATTCTCGGGACTTCCCCAGTTGCGCTTACTGAAGTGACCCAACTAAACCCCCACTATTTCATTCAACAAAGTTCCCTTTACAATACTTTCAGTTCGACGACCGCTTAGTATTGTATTACCAACAGACAATGTACATAAACCTTAGTGTACGCAAACACTAAGAACAGCCCTTAGGCATATCCCGGGATCTCAGGCCTCGACGGACCCGTTCAACAAAACTCAATGTGACTAAAACTAACTCAACATATATTTAAAACGCCAATGCTGTCTAGTCTGCAAAAACTCCTTTTTCTCCACCTAGTATTTTAGTCTAAACTAACCATCCTCTGCTATCAAAAACTGATGCAGCAGAAGCGGTGGGGGTCATATAATATCCCACACCAACCTTTACAATACCTAAGGAAGCGTAACTACTATAATGATGGGCCCGTATGTCATTATCATTTTTATTAGCAATATCAAAGGTCCTCTAATGGATCTTTGGTAGAGCTAAAAGGGACTATGTAGAGAAATCAGAGAACTATTCCTTCATGAGGACCTGTAATGAAGAAATAGCTATACCATAAATTACACCATAAATACCTCAATATTACTGCAAATGTTATCCTAAAAATAAGTCATGACTCAGGAAAATAACGACAGACACTTTTCTTTCTAGGTATCTTTGGCATTATTTCAGAAATATATGAATGGTCATACACAAATACAAATCATAAGTAAACTTTTCTCATGGTATCACAGGTAAACATCACAGTTATCACAAACAGAGTACCTCAGAGATCATCAATTTCAAGCAAGAAATAAGGGAGAAAGGGAACAAGGAAACATCAGGGAAATCACAGTTCAGTTACCTCTCAGTAAATTAGAGAAATATAATGCACAGCGTGCAATTAGTCAAGAAAACTATCTCTACGCCGTAGGAGAATAGTGTAGGCAGCGTCATCAGCCGATGATGTGCAAAGTCTCTATGGAAAAAGTTCTCCGCAGTCAGGATTGTCAGCCAGAGTGACTTGGAATCAGCACAACACAGCGTACAGCATACCATGGATGCAGGACAGGTCACCAGAATGTGAACGAGCCGAAGATCATTTTCCCACCAACATTTTTATACTAACTTCGCAACTTTGTCACACTAGGTTAGCAACTCTCCTAAACCCTACAAGCCACTCTCATTGGTCAGTAACTAGGGGAGGCAAATATCTCCTAACAATGACTTTGCAAATTTCTTTAATCAGTCTTTGTCTAAAATTGTATAACTTCTTAGAGAGGAAGAAGAAAACTACAATTACATATTTTGTAACTACATAGCAACAGTTTCATTCTAAATCCTCGTCAAGACAGGAAAGAGTCGTACTATTCTCAGCTCTCTAAGGATGTAAATGTTATTCTTTACAAGGACATCAGGAAATGACGTGAGGAAAAACAAAGGAGCATGGAAGCACATCCCCTAACCAATACATTTACTAAGGCCTACATGTTTTAGCAAGGAAAAACAGAGAGAAAAGAAAAATCATTTCTTTATTTCTTGGCCTACACTACTTTCACGAAGAATAAAAGAGATTTCTCGTGCTTGTGCTTGAGTATTCCTGCAGTTTCAGGAAACATAAGAACACTATTATTAGACTAGCAAAATAATAATTTCTTCTCATTCTATTATTATTCATGATCCTATAATGAAATCTTCCATTCTATATGTGTTATTCTGACTTTTAAATACGCGTGCATATTTGCACATTTTCGGTCGTACCTTCCAAGTCTTCGCATTTTAGTAATTTTGGTTTTCACACACTTTAGTGATACATTAAAACACACACATGGGTGGATTTTCCTGAGCAGATTTTATTAGCAAAAATCATGCCTCATCACAGGCCTATGGCAAAGCCACACTGGCTGCCTTCACAAAATGGCCGCCAGCCACATGGTCAGTCACACACCAAAACAACAACAAGCAGGTCTGGAAAACAATGAACTCAAGCAGGCCTATATGGACACAGACTTTACAAAATGGCCTCTGGCCACATGAGGAGGCTCAGCTAAGGCAAATGATGGCCCACTATTACAAACACACTCACATACTGGCCAAACAAAGGAGGCATGCTAAACAACACATCTTTAATGCAACAATGCCAAAAACGAAAATCCACAGGGCTAAAAAAAGGTTTGCAAATTACAACCACACACATCCAACAAAGGCATTTGATTCAACACACATGAAAAAAAGTGAAATACCCCCAATAAACACATTTTGTATTTCAATATAATGCCATACATGCCCTAAATGATGTTTAAATTAAACAGACACCACAGAAACAGTTGTTTTATGCACCCATGAGTAGCCCTGGGCCTACTGGCTGAAAGGTCTATTGGCAGACTACTGTGCTACATAGTGAACAAAACAAAATATTGCAAATTGATTTCAAAAGTTGGAGGAAATGTAGGGAGCTCTGCAACATGGTTCCTTTATAAAAGAAGTAAAAATACTTACAAAGAAACAACTAGGCCCCTACTGCAATTCTTTTTTTAGAATAAGAAACAGCAATACTAGTCATCATGTGGTATATTACGACAGTGATCTAAGATGGAGGACAGTGTAAACACAGTTTATGTTAGCGTAAGCCCAGTTTCTAATGCATTTAAAGAGAGACAAGGGAAACAGCTCTCACATTAGTGATTACTCAAAGTGCTGAAAAAGTAAATGAGCATTTGCCTATCCAGGCCTCACAGCAGGCATCACAATATGATATAGTTTAACTATTCTATAATTAATCTGCTATTCTGTCTCTCCCTCTTTCAAAATCTTAAGGAATAGTGTGAAGTGACTGAGAATTTAGAGGGTAGGCAACAGATATATAGTGTGGTAATGCATCATTTTAGTTTACAGGGGCAAAATAGATATTTAAGTATCTCAATATGGCATGATATGGCATTTTCACAGCAAAATGGGCCCATAGGTCACCCACCCCTCAATGCTAAGATGTTTGTAATTAAAACTGCAGAGGGTGTAAAACACACAACAATTGAGTCATCAAATATTTTGTATGTACACCTGACTGGGCAGCAGGGAGGGACCATTAACATACTTGCATTTCATAATAACAACTTCAAAAGTGATAGATCTTCAGCAGCAGTATGATTTGAATGCTTTTTTGGGATCCGTACATATCTTAAATACTAATGTGCCTAAATACACAAATGTATGCTTAAATGACTGTAATATCTAGAGATTCAAGTTAGATAATGCAATTTCATGCCAATTAAGCATGATTAGACCATTAAGTAAATCAAAGAAAATGGGAATATTGATTTATTCAATAATGACAACTCTAACTATAGAACCACTTCTTATTGTTCGTTGCATCCTACCTTTAAGGCAAGGAACAAGCAAGCAGGGCTGTTGATGTTTTCGTCAACAAAGACAATTAATACCTGGTGTTAGATATGGGGTTATACATTAACTCAATATTGATAATTAATCAATCAGACCAGAAAACAGGTCTCTAAACCATGTCAGCCTCACCACATTCATGTACCTTCTATTTCAATAGAAAGCAAAGATCTTTCTCTGCATGCACAGAGCTAAAACAGAGAATATGGTCCTGGATGAGTGGTGTGAAGTTCAATGGCTTTTAATCGACTGTCAAATGTAGACAATATCTGTCCACCTTGCTGAATGCATGGGATCTGAAAGTCCTTATTGAATCTGATTCAATTTTTATTCAGCCTGAAAAGTAACTCAAGCATGGGCATAGTGCTCTTGCTTTCGAGAAAAAATATCTAGAGGCTCTAAACTAACCTTCAGGTGAAGCAACGGTCGTGACGATCATGGTGTACCTAGAATACTGCAAATCATGTCCACCATTGTCCCCATGAGTCTGACTGCTAGGCTACAAAGATTAATCAATCAGAAGAGCAACACCTGAAAATGGAAACATTTACACAGTATACCAGCAGTTTTCCAGGGCAGTGCAGCATGGCTGAAAAAAAGGTATGAGGTCCCACTCCCATTCATTTGCCAACCAGCACCATATATCTTTCATTGACCATTATTCCACCCCTGGCTTGTCATCTTTGTGAGCCCATCAAATGCCCAGAGTGATATTTTGTTGGAAGATACTGCAGTGCTAACTGAACTGTAGTGATGCATTGCAGTTGTATTTAAGGTGTAGCGTACCTGGCATCCAAAATATGTATAATGTTTTATTATAGCCACAAAGACCACTAGTAATGCCGGCTCCAGTGCCGCTGCAGGAGGAGGAGTGTCAGTTGGAGGGGGAGAAGCAGGGACAGTCACTTGTAAGTCACATAATTTATTGCAATTACTATTATATTCACTAGCTAGTACCAGGGCGTCATAAACACTTGACTGTGATGTGCACCCCCCAGCTTTACCAGCTACAGCAGTGGTTAGTTAATATTGCCTCTTCTATCTGTAACTTTAAAAATCTCACATAATGAACGTTGATGGCTTGAGGGAAACGTGAAAGAACGGATGGTTAAAATAAAGGAAAATGGTACATGAGCTAAAGGGTGGGTGAGTGTAAGGGTGCATGGGTAGGTAAAGGGATGGATGGGCAAAAGAATGGTAGGAAGAAAGGGTGGATATTGAATGGATGGATAATGCATTGGAAGTTTTGGTGAAAGACTGGATGAGAGAAAGTAAAGCTTAATCATGGTGACTATGGGTGAATTAGAATGAAAGGATGAATGAATATTTGCATTGTTTGGAGGAATAAGCAAGGCAGCTCTTCTCAAGAGGAGGAGCATGCTGTTCATCTACTTTGCTTAATTTGTTTATGTAGCGTTGTCAAAGCTATGGTTCAAAGTGGGGGGCATTTTTAATTTTCATCTACTCCCTTAACACGCTGTATTTGTTAAGTGAGCCAGATGTATCCCACCCATTGTTCATCACCCCTCTCACCGCCAATGGCATGTCGTCACCTATGACCGAAGTGCAGTATGGTTCAATTCAATTTGTGACAGCAGTGTTGGCTGTGCAATGTGTGTCTGCTTTAGGTAATGCATCATTTACAATGTTTTCAATGCATTGTAAACCGAACACACAAGGTATGTTGTTTCCCTTTGGCCACTCAGTCACCTCTTAGTACTTCACTTCTTTATTTTTTACTAAATTCTTCTGTCCCAGCCTACCAAAAAATTGGAAAATCCATTCTTGACATATACCACATTTGATTTTATAACCATGTGAAGTGAAGTGATTCCAGAATATATTTAATGGTTTCTCATAACCAATATATTTTTTACCTTTTCAGATTTTTCCCTTTCGACTTCTGTTGACTAGTACAGTGATGGAATAAGCCAAAGATGACAATTCGATGATCAGTGTAGTGGCCCCGTTATTCTATATCAAAAAAGCTCTGCGCTACCCACCTAATCCCTCTACTCTCCCATGCAGTAGAGTAAGTCAATTTTCCTTTCCTTACCAACTGCCCAGCGAATTCATTTATTGGAAATATTATGTGGTGATGGGAGAGGCCAGTGAGTAAAGTGGGAACAAGTGCATGATTTGATGTCAAGTTTGGCGTATTGGATACATTGTGACACACGTTCCAACTACAATCTACATAGCCCATTCCTTTCCCTGTAGTGCAGTCTATCATTTTCTCCAATGTCTACTTATGGCAGACAAGATAATATCTGTATTTCATGCGTGAGGTATGTGAAATAGTATCTTATTTATTATTCATCTGCCTCTGTGGATTCAGGCTAGAAAGAGAAATGCATTTGGAGAAGGGCAGGGCCATGGGAATTAAAAATAGATAATTGTCAACTATAGTTGCCCCAGCTGCAGACAGCAGCAAAATACAAAACGCTAGCAATGAGCATGGCTGCATTATTTTAGCACAACACACAACTTGTACTCCATAGGGCATAATGCCATACTCATTAATGAAAGGTAATTTATTTTTCCACTCAAAGTGTATGTTTATAGCTACTTGAAAAGACTTTGGAAGAAAATAAATCACAGTTTTTTATAATCCAGTGTTATTCTGACTTAATACTTTTCTGCCACATAGTCAGTGCATTTTATGCAAGGCATGTGCAGGTAAAACAAAATTGACCTTGTAATGCTCCTAATCATATCACATCAAATTCCAATGGCCCTAGTGTACAAGCAATGTACTGCTACTATGCCACCCAGTAATTTAACTTATTATCAAAGGACAAAGGCTCCTGTGGACACTTAATGAAGTAATCTCAATGTATATGAGCACAATGGCAATATATTGGGTTATAGAGATAGTGGAGAGAGAAGGAAGCAAATACACCTCTGATTTGTTTTTGAATCAAAAATATTTATATAATCCTTGAAATGAAATACTGTTACACAATAGTGCATTTGGACATATGGTTCTGAGTGAAAGGTGTCTCAGTGAAAAACGGAACCTAGAACATTAGTGACATATATGTGAAATATATACAAGGTTTCCAATGCTTAATATAAACGCCCATTTACATATATATGTACAGTATACAGCGCTAGATACAGTGATCAGTGCTGGTGGACAATGGTTCGTTTATGCAACTTGTCGACGGCGTTTCGACCCTGTGTGCAGTGTAGGGTCTCTTCAGGACCTATGATCGTAGGGACACCTGAAGGGTAATGGACCAGCTCGTGTGGAGGGTGTGGCACCGTGCAAAGGATAAAAAAGGGATACTCACATGGGTCCCAGCCGGGAGCCCAAGTGTGAGGTGGGTGGTGAGCTGGCTATTACGTGAATGCGCACAATGTGAGGATCCACGTGTGTGGAAGATGGCACGATCAAAGCGCTGTCAAGACGGGTCGAGTTCCGATTCTGAGCGCATGCATGGAAGCAGGCTACTTCCTTCTGTCGTCCATCACGACGAGGCCATACTTTTTTCATATGTTTTCATATGGAGGGTGAGAATATTCTCACTTTGGTGTCTCTTATGGAGAATAAATCAACTGCAGCCTGTGGCAATCCTTCCAAGTAGCAGGACAGCATGTGTCTGTCAGACGGTGCCACACCCTCCACACGAGCCGGTCCATTACCCTTCAGGTGTCCCTACGATCATAGGTCCTGAAGAGACCCTACACTGCACACAGGGTCGAAACGCCGTCGACAAGTTGCATAAACGAACCATTGTCCACCAGCACTGATCACTGTATCTAGCGCTGTATACTGTACATATATATGTAAATGGTCGTTTATATTAAGCATTGGAAACCTTGTATATATTTCACATATATGTCACTAATGTTCTAGGTTCCGTTTTTCACTGAGACACCTTTCACTCAGAACCATATGTCCAAATGCACTATTGTGTAACAGTATTTCATTTCAAGGATTACATAAATATTTTTGATTCAAAAACAAATCAGAAGTGTATTTCCTTCCTTCTCTCTCCAATATCTCTATAACCCAATATATTGCCATTGTGCTCATATACATTGAGATTACTTCATTAAGTGTCCACAGGCGCCTTTGTCCTTTGATAATAAGTTTATTACATTGGTTCCACATGAGTAGGGTTCCCTTGTTCCTGTCCTACCCAGTAATTTAAAACAATTGTTTGCATAGAGCATTGTTTACAATTTGTCTTTTTTCTTTTTGTTCTTCCTGCTCCTGCTAGTCTGCCAGTGGGACCTAACAGGCAGGAGATAGTGGTCCATCTGCAGTGGCAGAGTTTGGAGAGTATCCAGTGAGAATACAGGCAGCTGGTGGTCCTGGAAGAAGAGGAGGAGGAGGAAACAAATGACTCTCAGCCTGGCCTCACTGCATCCGGTCCCCTTCAGCCACCATCCTGCTGGTCATTCCATTGCTGGCACCAGCTGACATCATCAACTGCTGCCATCCCCTCCCACACTGACAACACCAGGACATTGCTGCACCCCATCCTACAGTGGCTGGACACCATCAAGAGCTAGCACAGCACGATGGAGCAGAGCCTGGACTAGCTCCAGAACTACATCCAGAATACCCTCTTCTAGTCCTTTTTTAAACATTTTTTTGGTGTGAGGGACTTGTTTGTTGTGGCTGGGTGGAGAGGGTGGGTCACTTTCTTTGGACATTTTGAATTTGGGACATTTGTGCTTGGGTCAGTTTTTTGGGGGAGAGGGGTGGGCATGTTGTGTGGATAGAGAGGGTGGGGTTCTTTGCTAAAACGTAAAGGGAAAACTATTTATCGAAATTTCTCCCTGAAGTAGATTGTTTGACTTTTACTTTGCACTGCTGCCTTCAGTTTATATGCAGCCTGTTTAGGTGCTTGTAAGAGAGAGTGTACCCCTTAGTTATAGAGTTATACCTCTCTAACTATCTTGACCACTCGGGGGATGCTGCCATGACCTAAATTGTCTACAACAACCTAGATAAATGATAGCAGCTGTTAGTTACTTAAGTACTAAGTTAACTAGTTCACTCCACTCCATAGTTGCCTTACCTGAAAATAGACGAAGCAATAAATGGGAAGGCAGCACAAAATCACAAGTGAGGTACCACGTCCAGTTCCACCCAGGTAAGCTACAACTGAAGCATTAATCTGAATGACAATCCATTGTAGGCAACTAAAATGGAAATATAAAGACTCAGTTAGTGGGTTATATCAAAGCTTTACAAATAATTGACACCAGAGTACTATATGATGTTACTACAAGAATCCCTGATAGTGATAAAATAAAAGAAATTTGCAATATTAGTAATTTGTGGCTAAAGGGGAGCTAGTAGTAACTTACAAAATCCTCGAGTCATAAAAAATGGACTCAAAGTCTAGAGTGGACAAACTTAGGTTAGACGTTTACAGCTAAGCAACACAAGGCCTGAATGATTTTGCTGGCGACTGATGTTCTTCATTCTATATCTAAAATATGGATCACTTTCGTGCGCAGGTGAGTAAATTGGGCCAGTATGGGCTATTGCTTAGAAGATCCTACAGTAAGTTGGTGTTGCTTTCACCACATCCACCCCACCAAGTGTGTGATCCATTGATGGTCTAAATTAAGCCACACCTCAATAAATCACACAGCCCGGGAAAGAGGGTTAGGGGTTGATGAATGGATAGGAAAGGGGATTTGGGGAAAGGTTTGACAAAAACAAGGGCAATATTGATCTGGGCAATGAGCAGCAAATCATCTGTCATAAATCTGTTGTAGAAGGAAACGAAGAAATTAGTATGACAGAGTACACTTAAGTGCATTGCAAACAGTTCAACTGCCCCCCAAGACCCAAGTTATCAGATATCTATATAGTCTGTCTTCTAGGTTGGAAGTGCACCCACCCTCCCAGTTCTCAAAATATGATTGTTAAAAGAAAAATGACACTGTATTGCAAAATTTGGTGGTGCATCTGCATTCTCCTCAGGAATGTCCATCACTCTTGGGTGCCTGCCTGGACTGGTCCAGTGGGTAAGTAGAAGTGTTGAGCTCAGCTTTTGCCTTTTGTTTGTGCAGGATACTAGAAGGTCTGCATATTGTAAAACAGAAACTGTATTTTAGAGTCAAGGGAAAAGATGGAAGGAAGGTAAGCACTATGTGGAGTGTATCATCAAGAAGACTCACAAGCAGAGCAAAAAAAAAACAAGAGGAGGACTCAGAATTTAACTTTTTTCACAAGTGAAACACACACACACACACACACACACACAGCAGCATTTCACAAATGAACGCACCTCTCTCCATTCCACATAACTGAGTACTAGGCTTTAGACTCTTGGGTTACCTTTGAACTGAAGTTGATATCTTCCTGCTTCTAGCTGTTGATGAGGTAGTCCCACAGCCACCACCCTGAGTTCTTCTATCCTCCTCCTGACTCTGAGTAACTCCATCCCAGACCAGTCATCATGTCCCAAGTAAGATAGATGTGTAGTGCACTACTGTTGAAACGCAAGTAGAGAAACAGAATTGCAGGATTTTGCATAGGTTTTTGTTTGTTAACTAAAGTGGCTGTTCTGGTCTCTGAAGATCCAGAAAAAAGGAGAGGGTCCTGCAAGTAAATCTGGCTAAGTGTGAAAGGGACAATCACCTCCAGGGAAAAAATGATCATCCATCACTCAGGCTACAAACATTGCAAATCAATCATCTCAAGAAAGTACAAGCATTACAGTTCAACACACAGCCTCTCTCACTGTCAGCCACGACATGAATCATCAACCATCACTCACAATCACTGGATAATAAGATCACTAAATGGTGCAATAGTTACTTGTTCTAATTCAAGCACAGTGGAAGGTACACTATCTCCCCTTTAATGCAAGCAACAGATTGGAATTTGCCAGTCTTTGGGTAAGCCATCCAAGATTATGAAAAAAACTGAAGGATAATAGGAGTGGATCATACAGGTTAATTAACTTTCACTTAGTAAGTTTGTAAAGGCTGTTCACACTCCAGATAAAAATTAATCACCCATCACTCAGGCCCCAAACATTTCAAACCAATCATCTCAAGAAAGTTCCTGCATTACAGTTTAACAATAATACACCCTCCCTCACTGTCAGCTACCACATGATAAATCATCAATCATCCTCACTCACACAATCACTCACTCACCATTGCAATAGTTGCAGTTACCTCTTCCAATCCAAGCATGGGTAATTTTGGTATTAGGCATTCATCTTTGATGCAGGCAACACACAGGAATTTGGTATTGACACTCTTGTAAATCAACGATCATCTGGGGCAAACCTGCTAGTGCTAAGTGATGCAAAAAGGGATAGGCAATAGTCATTCAAGGGGGGAAGGCATTGTCTCGATTGTCATGAAGGAATTGTGGAGGGGTCTTCAATGCACACTGGTCCAATTGCAATCTGGAAAGATATGTGACTAAAAATCTGACACAAAAATAAGAAGGTTCCACTAGCTACTTTTTTTTGTTGCAAAGATAGAAGTTCAACAAGAAATAATTGCAAAGTTCTATAGGGGCACTGACATACTTAGTCCGGGAACACTCAGGTGGTTCACCCAAAAATTGATCAGCTAGCACACTTGATTCAATTTCTGACCAATCATCCTACTCCTCCTCCTGTGCTGTTTCAGGAACAGTGTAATTGTGTGGCTTAAAATGTTGGTTCATTTTGATCATAGTTAGTCTCTCCATGTTTTAAGGAAAGAGACTGGTCCTTCTGACTGTAATCACCGCACCAGCTGCACTGAACGCATGCTCAGCAGACACACTGGTATAGGACAAGACAGATAATTGATTACCAGCCTGCTGAGCTCTGGCCATTGGCACATCTTCCCATAGCAATACATCAATGTATTTTAATCCACACAAATCTCTTTTGGATCATCCAGATACTCCTGGAACATCCTGTAGATGTCATTGGTGATGTCACTTGCTCAACCTGTTTTACCATCAACTCTGCACTGGACTTAAGCCCTGCCAATTGAAACCAATATAATGCAGTGGTTGGGTCCGGTCCTTCTGTTGCCGTTCTTGCCAGTGTTCTGGTTGATGGTGGTGTTGGCTACTGTGAGATAAGACTGCCCTCTCTGATGACATGGACACCTCTCACATGCGTCACCGCTAATGTGCTCACCCCGGTCATGCCTCCAAAGCAAAGGCTCAAGTGAGCAGCCAAGGAGCTGCGAATGGTGTCTCTATCGGAGCAGATGGTGCTCTTTTGTCTTCAATGAGATGGCAAACTCACGGAGTTTGACACACAGAGCCGAAGAAGCCGAAAGGAGTCGGCCGCACATGGGCATTTTCACTGCAGTGAGTGGCGATACGGTGCTTCAGGAGGAGAAGGTGATGGCACTCAGACATGGGAAGCTGTGGCAGATCAGGTCTCACTGCCTCTATAGGGGCAGCCACTTTTCAGGTCTGCACTTGTCTTCACTTCAGCCTCTATACATCAGCGCTCATGCAGATATTTGCTATTTAGCAACCTGTCAAGCCTCACTATCTTGCTCACTATCTCGCTCAAAGGAACAGACAGCCATAGCTATGGCAGCAGTAGCCAAGCGGTGTCTTTCTTCTGAGGATTGACAGCACTATTTCAATCGTTTGTTTCTTTCAAACTGAGTCTAATGAGGGAGTTTGGCAACTGCTTATACAGGACATATTGTGGCAAAATATAAAGGAATTTTGATGCTATTGACCTGAGCTGACAAGAGAGTAGCATAAATCAATTGAGTGCCTTCATGCCCAGTACATTCGACATTGATAAGGACACACTTAGCATTAGTCAATTTCCCTGGAGTGTGCTGTCAGTACAATAAAAGGTGATCTCAAATTGAATCTCCAGGGGAGAAGGCAACTAAGGAAAAGTGGAAAGAAGGCAACCACCAGTTATAGCTGCAGCATGCGCACATTTAAGCATAAGCCTCCAAACGTCAACTCGGCTTCTCTCAACCAGTTCACCCCATTCAGAAACTGCATCAGAAGGGCACCCTAGAGAGACCACCGGCTAATACACTCACATTGCGGAATGCGCAGCAAAGGATGGATCTAAAAGTGCAAAAGCTGCTAGAGGCAGGTAAACTGGAGGGTCCTGAAGTCCAGGATGAAAGTGAAAAAGGGGTAGAAACTGAAACAGCTGAGACATTTTGGAACTACATATGTCTAGCTCCCCTTCTATTCTGGAAAGGGTGGAAAATAATAGTATGATGGGGGACCTTCATAAGTCATCTGTCACTGAGCCTTTCTTAAGCCCTACTCATTATAAACAATGCCCCCTATTCTCAAAATAGCATAAACATCTGGCAGTTATAACCACAGGTGGCCAGTTGGAAACATTAATGCTATCGCAGCCAGTTTCACCCTCGACCCAACAGCCCGCCCTTCATGCTATGACTTTACCTGCGGGAGATAGCTCTCCATTGTTAGCTGGGAATAGGGCACCTCTCAAGGATATACAACAATATCTGGAACCTGAGCAGATGGTCAAAAGTATGTGGAAGCTTATTCTTGCTGAGATAAAAGAGCTACGGATGACATAAACTCAGGCAATTGCAACATTCCATGCAAGACTGACAAAAATTGAGGAAACAATGGGCATATTGCCGGAGCATGTGTCAGGGCAAGAGGAATGAGTCTCCAGCTTAGAGGACAAAGTAGCGTCCTTTGAACAAGAAGTTATGCGAATTAGGCAAAGTAAAGATGCCATGCAATCTAAACTACAGGACAGGGAAAACTATAACAAGCGTTCGAATTTAAACATAGTTGGTGTTCAGGAAACAATTGAAGGACCTCCAGTATGAGACTGGGTGGAGTACCTGTTGAAAAAATCTATTCCAGAGCTAACATGCGATATAACCATTACTAGAGCTCACAGGGTACCCTCCCAGCACCCCACCAATGCAAAATACCCTTGTACAATTCTAGTTCATTTTGCCAACTTTCGACTTAGAGAGAACATACATGACAGCTCTAACAGCGAAAAGGCAAAGAGAATTTGTTCAGATGATTGATTCCTTTAAAGAGAAGGGGGCACAAGCAACCATCGTTCAACAATCTAAACTCAAAGTTCTAGCTAATGGCCAATTTTACTTTTTAGATGATGTAGAGAAGGCTCATGTGTTGCTACAGAAGTTGTCTAAGTCACTATAAGAGAGGCAGATGTCACACGCAAAGTGATGATTATGGGCCTTTATTCAGTATGGCTACCCACTTTAAGGGTGCTCTATTCTGGCAATCTGGGGCAAGGGACTGGGACCAGGGGCTCTAGGGTCTCTTGGATAAGATGAGTGCACAATGGGTGCAAGGTCATGGCACCTAGGGTACTGAGAGGGGGTAGGGAGAAGGTGTGGCCTATCCTCCCACAGGGTGCACGGGGGCTTTGTGGGTGGTTGGGTGGGTAGGGATGGTTTGGGTGACAGGCTATAGTAGGGGAGAAAAATGGGAGAGTACATTTTTTGTTTCGATAAGTAGGCCATGCTTGAAAATTATGCAAGTCAATGGAATCGTAGGAAACGCTTGCCCAAATTATGCTTTTTGTTACATTATATATTCTTGTTGGTTTGTATAGATGTGGTTCCTTTGAGGCCTGCTATGCTAAATGGAATGCACCCAGACACTTTACTTATAATATTTGTAAAATAATGCATAGTATGTGTGTATTGATTATGCACTTTACTTTGCATGAGCACTTTAAGGAATTAGTATGTGTTAAGAAAATAATTCTACTGCTTTATTTAAAGGAATGGCAAAGTGAAATGATGAATGTGATACTAGCTGCAGGGATGTTGGACGGTTTCAAATCTGATTTTAGATGCTTTCCTAAAAGGTTTTAGCCTGCTCTTCCTTTATTCTAGATGTACTTAAGCACTTTATTATAAGAGGAATTAGGCACCTTATTATGCACGCATATTGCACTTTTCCTCTGAAATCGATGGGAAGACAGCTTAGATGTGGCTACGAGGGCAGTTGCAATATTTATCATAATTATTCATCGCTGAAAATCTCGATCAACTCATTGTTTATTTGTCAACTGTCAATTGTAGGTTTGGATGGCGGGAGGCTGTATGCACTAAAATTCCATTCTAGATGCAGTCTCAAAAAGATCTTATGTAGCTCATTGCAACTTAATAATCAGACATATGGACTCACTTTAGTTCAGGTAGAACTAGGCACTTTAACTACATCTTGCACTTTTATGCACTGGGAATAGACTACATGTTTGCAACTGCTAACCCCTCTTATGCAGACGTGTAAGGATTCCATTCATATCGTCTCATTAAACGCTAATGGTCTCAAAAATAAAATCAAAGCTTGAGCCATTGATTAATGGGTGAGATGTTATTCCCCTGATATTGTGTTGATTCAGGAGATGCATTACATAGATAAAAGGAAATCTACATATAATATGTTTAGACAGTGGGCAAGCTTTTAATATTTTTCATCAACGGCTGCTGCTCATGGAAGGATAGCAATTTTTTTAAATAAATTCTTTCCTTTTCAAATCACTTTTTCTCAGACAAACAAAGAAGGCAGATGGAGCCTAATCAGTGGATTGCTTAATAATAATAGACTAACGGTAGCCACAGTGTAAGCACCGATCTTAGTTAACGCCGCACCATTATTAGATCTCCATCACGCATGACTACACATCCCTGGCACCGTGATTTTAGGCGGTGACTTTACCCTCCTCCAAATCCAGAAATAGATTCCTCTTCTGATAGACACAAACAAAATTATCCTAGAATGGCAAAGGCCTTGACGGAATATATGAAAGGGCTGGATCTGATAGATCTATGGAGAGAAGTTTTTCCAAATAAGAGAGAATATTCATGCTTGTCAGCAAAATATAAAACTGCCGCTAGATTGGACTATTTCCTCTCCTCTCGTAATTTGAAAATTAATTGTTGTATGTATATCCAAAATGGTTTCTCGGACCATGTTTTGGTAAAGTTGGTGATATCAGGACTGGGAGTATGAAAAATACCTTCGAGATGGTTTTTCAATAAGGTTCATCTCGAAGATGAAGATTGGTGCATGGATATCCAGAATGAAATAAGATGCTTTTTTCAATTAAACAGAAACACCGCAAGGATAGAAAGTGTCTGGGAGGCTTTTAAAGCAACTGTTCATGGCTATATAACCTCGAAAGATGCAGCAATAAGATGCTCTCAAAATGCACATAGGACACAACTAGAACTAGAGGTCAATCGGGCTAATGTGCAATGTGGAATAAAAACGCTAAAACTAAATTGGTGCTCAGACAAGCATGAATATCCATGCAAGATTATTATTATGGCAAAAGGGTACTCAGCCAATTCCGCATGCCTTCAAAAAGTATACGAGGAGAGTGAGTTTTCATGGAAATTTTCAGTTCTGCAAATAAGAGAACGGCAAGCACAAAATAGGATTATATCCGTGGTAGATAAGGATACAAAAATCCACATAATAAATGCGACACAAATTCAGGAGAGCTTTTTTAATTATTACAAAACAATTTACTCGATAAAACAGGAGGTGGATATATCAAGACTTAGGGTCTTTCTTAGTAAACTCTCAATACCAAAACTGCAGGTAAGACACGTAAAGGGCTTATTAACAGACATCACATTAAAATAAATGTGGAGAAGATGAACTGCCAACTGAATTATATAAAAAATGTGCCTTAGTATTAAGTCCAGATTTGGTGAAATTAGCTAATCATATTTTGAAAGGGGGCGGGATTCCAGATTCTTTCTGCACGGCAGTTGTGGCCCGCTTTTTGAAGAAGAATAAAGACAAGGAGGATGTTCATTCATATAGACCTATAAGCCTTTTGAATGTTGACTACAACATTATAACTAAGCTTTTAGCAAATAAACTGAATAAGTGCATAGGTTCAAATATACATTCAGACCAGTATGGATTTGTGCCTAGGAGGCAGCTATTTTTTAATGCTAATTTCTTGATCGAAGCCTTATATTATTTTATTCAGAATAAAATCCTGGTGCAGGCCATGTTGCTAGATAGTGCAAAGGCTTTTGACCTCCTATGTTGAGAAAGCCTTTTTACCATCCTTGCTGAGTTCGGGTTTCCCGGTGAGTTTATCAATATGATATCTTATTTTTATAAAACGGCCTCCGCGCAAATAATTATTAACTCAAACAATATTAGTGTGTGTAAAGTTGATAGAGGAATAAGACAAGGCTGTCCTCTGTCACCAATACTCTTTGCTCTTTTTATAGAGCCATTAGCAAAACTGTTCGCTCATACCCCTCCGGTGCCAGGGATGACAAGCACAAAACTTTACGCTGATGACACAGCTTTGTTTCTTAAGCCCTATTTAGAGACTCAAAAATGTATATTCAAAACTTTCCATGAATACTAATTACTTGGAGGTGACAGGTTATGCCCATTCGTAAGAACACCAAGGCCCCTCTGACGGACCTTTCCAATCTCCGCCCCATCTCGCTTCTTCCCTTCCTGAGCGAACTATTGGAGAAACATATCAACAAACATCTCTCCAACCATGTCGAACTCACTGGTTGCTTAGACTCCTCCCAGTCAGGCTTTAGGCCCAAACACAGCACTGAATCAGCTCTGCTAGTGGTCACGGATAACATCAGGATGATCCTAGACAAGGGCCACTCCACGATTCTGGTGCTGTTGGACTTATCTGCTATGTTCGACACGGTCTCACACCAGATACTGCTCAGGAGACTGAAGGATATTGGATTAAGAAACTCTGCATTTCAGTGGATGACGAGCTTTTTATCTGCTCACTCCCAGACCGTCAATCTGGGCCCGTATCATTCGGCATCTATGGAATTGTCCAAGGGAATACCACAGGGCTCATGTTTGAGTCCCACATTGTTCAATATCTATGTTGCCCCCTTGGCCAATCTCCTGAGGATGCATGGGTTCACTCCCATATCCTATGCCGACGATACACAGCTGCTTTTTCCTTTTGACAAATTTACTTCATCTGTACAGTTGACCTTCTCTTCTGGTATGAGAGCCATTTCACACTGGATGAAGAGTAATCTCCTCCAATGTAATGTTGGGAAAATGGAGATTCTGCTCTTCGGAGAGGCCCCCTTATTATGGTCTCCTGAATGGTGGCCAGTTGATCTTGGTGCTCCTGTTGCCCCTAAATCCACTGTTAAGAACTTAGGCATCCGTCTGGATCAAGCCCTTACTTTGAAGGAGCATGCTGCTTAGACAGCTGGTGCCTGTTTCCATACATTGGGCCTACTTCGCCGAGTCTTTCCTCTGCTTCCTGATTCAACTCGGAAGACTCTGACTCAGGCACTTATATTAAGCCGTCTGGACTATTGCAATGGTCTGCTGATCTCTGCTAATGAGACTTCGCTCAGCAGACTGCAGGTAGTCCAGAATACGGCGGTGCAACTTGTCCTTAACGCACCCCCTAGGACTGCCTCCCGCCCTGTTCTCTTGCAGCTTCATTGGCTTCCAATACGCCAATGGGTAAAATTTAAAGTTTGCTGTACCATTCATGAGGCGCTATTCAATCTTGGTCCCACCTATCTCTCGGAGAAATTTACACCCTACCTTCCTTCCAGGTCTGTCCGCTTGGGCTCCAAACATTTCCTTGAGGTTCCCCGAGTTAGGAGGGCAAGACTAGGGGGAAAGGCCCTTTCCCATCTTGGCCCCCACTACTGGAACGAGCTCCCCCTGTACTTGAAACAATGTCCTGACCACCTAAAATTTAGGAAGCTGCTCAAGACCACTCTTTTCTGTGTCTGATTCAGCTGTAGTAGCACTACACTCATGCTGACCGTCTGAAGCGCAGCGATACCCCTTCGGGGGTCGATTCAGGCGCTATATAAATAAATAAATAAATAAAAATAAATACATTAAAATCAGAGATTTTGCTTTGTAATACTGCATTCAACACTTTAGTAACCAACCTTCAGTCTTTAGTTATGGCAGTCCAAGGAAAATCTTCAAATATCCACCTCAACTTGGGATAGGATCAACAAGTCTAATTTTACCTTGCTAAAAGGTGTCCACCTGTGACTCATGCAATTTTATACTAAGTGGCTTCTATACAGAACTTCAGCTCTCCTCCATAAAATCAACCCGCAGATTTCTGCAAATTGCTTTAGGTGCGATGTGGAGAGAGGGGGGAATTGGGCGCATATTATATGTGGATATCTAAGGTTACAACAGTTTTGGGATGAGATTAATCAGTTCTGCATTCATACATCACAACTGAAGCATCCGTTAGATGTTCAGACAGCAGTTTTAGGGTACTCATCCAATTTAAATGCTGTCCTTCTACTAAAAAATGACTTCATTATTGTTTTAATAACCAGATCCTTAATTCTTCAAAACTTGCGATCTGAGGAAATTCCAAGCTTCCAACATCTGTGATCTAAATTATGTAGCATCAAGGAGTCAGAAAAGAGATATGCATTAAGATCCAGGTCATATAGGAAAATTTTAAAACTTTGGGAAATATTTGGTTAGGAGGTCTTCTGACATACGTGTAGTCTAAGGGTGGGCTTTCAAATGTCATTGTATTAATGTATTACTTTATCTAATTATAAAAAAATGTAAATCATATTCTGAAGGCATTCCTAAATGCTAAAAAGGATGGTAATTATGTAATTACTTTTGCGTCTGCTTTTTATGTAATTATGAACTTTGTAATGGATGAACTCTCTCAATAGAAAAAATATATATATATAAAAAAAGACTGCCCTCTCTGGAAGTTGAAGACAGCAACCCAGAACTGTAGGGTGGGTCTCAAACTTCCAACCAACCTTCTTCTAGGTCTTCGGCTTGTTCTACAATTCACCTCATGTATTTTGAAACACCCCCTTCAGAAAAAGGAATGAAAGTGGGCAGAATTGTTTTGTACCGTGGATTAAGTAGTGTGGCACAGATGTAGTCTTTGGGTACAATGATATCATGTTGCAGCCTTGTATTACAAGCCAAGCTAAGGATTAAGCTCACAATCAAGGCATGCGCTTCTGTGTTTTCATTCACACCTGCAGGGGAGAACCTTTTAGACTCCTTCTTTACCTGGTCCTGTAGGAGATGCAACAATGGGGTGGCTTTTACTTTTGTACTGTCCTCTTTGCCAACTTCCTATGTAAAAACCTCAAAAGGGAGTGGGATCTGTGTCAAACATTTGACTAGGCCCCATTTGTCCACATCCATGGTCAACCAACCTTCTTCTAGGTCTTCGGCTTGTTCTACAATTCACCTCATGTATTTTGAAACACCCCCTTCAGAAAAAGGAATGAAAGTGGGCAGAATTGTTTTGTACCGTGGATTAAGTAGTGTGGCACAGATGTAGTCTTTGGGTACAATGATATCATGTTGCAGCCTTGTATTACAAGCCAAGCTAAGGATTAAGCTCACAATCAAGGCATGCGCTTCTGTGTTTTCATTCACACCTGCAGGGGAGAACCTTTTAGACTCCTTCTTTACCTGGTCCTGTAGGAGATGCAACAATGGGGTAGCTTTTACTTTTGTACTGTCCTCTTTGCCAACTTCCTATGTAAAAACCTCAAAAGGGAGTGGGATCTGTGTCAAACATTTGACTAGGCCCCATTTGTCCACATCCATGGTCAAAGCTTTACCAGCTGCATCCCTTCCTCTTTGAATGAAATAATCATTGATCTTTTTGTACTGCTCAAACAAACGTTGCAACATGTAATAGTTCGAGTTCCAACATGTTGGCACCTCCTGTATCAGGTATGTGACTGGTGCTCTAATCTCCTGTATCAGGGCTTTAACTGGTGCTCTATTATTATGCTGAATAATCCTCAACTGATTCAGGGCTTCAAAAGAATGGCTGAAATGAGTGCAGATTCTTCTGCAGGTGGTCAGTATGTTGCTGAATATGTCTTCTTTTTTGAGTCCTGCACCACCAGGTTGATGCAATGAGACAAACACAGGACCCTGAAATAGCCTCAGTCTTACATGGCCTTGACTATGGTACTGCCAATGTCTGTGGCAACAACTCCAATTCTGAGACCTCTGGGTTGCAGTCATTCATACACCTTGCTGTTAAATTCCTCCAATATGTTTACAGCTGTAGGTGATTTCTCCATGGCGAACATGCCCACTGTTGCATGCCGCCGAACGCTCTTAAAACATCTTCAGGGCTAAGACCGGCAGATATATTTTTCTGTACCCCGAAAAAGAGATCCAGTGTGCAGTGATGCACATGTAATCAGTCACCTGACAACTGGTCCACATGTCGGTCATCAGGTGGATAGTGTGAAAAACACTTTGCTGCAAAGCTTGTTCAACCAACTGGAGCACATCGGTTCACTGACAAAATATCAACGTTAAAAATATAGAAGTAAAAAATATTGATGTAAAAATACAGAATGCAAAAATATCGACTCCCTTATACATAAACAGGTAAGTACAAAAATATTGAGAAAAAAGTGGATGTAAAAAACATAGTTGCACAAAATATCGAATTATATATAAATATATATATATATATATATATATATATATACATATATATATATATATATATATATATATATATATATATATATAAAATAAAATAATACATATTAAATATGTTAAATATTAAAATGAATAAACAAAAATAAACTAAATAAAAAAAAATACTAAACGTAATAAAAAAGTATATTTCCTTTAAAACAATTAATAAACTATTAATTTAATTTATTTTATAATTTTAAAATTATATAAAAATTGACGAATATACATATATTTATAAATATATGTATATATATATATATATATATATATATATATATATATATATATATATATATATATATATATATATATATATTATCTACTGGCGGTCGCCAGTAGATAGTTATAGTTAAAACCTATTATCCATAGGAAATCCGCGACATTCTATTTGAAATAACGTTGGCGCCGGTTGACGAATCTTCGCGAAAGTTTCCAACTTGTTGGGGCGCTCCGGTCCGCTCCTATCCTGAAAGTCTCGGGGTGATACGTCAAGCGGGGGCCGAGAAAAAGGGGGTCCCAAAACGCGTTTTCCCCATTCATTTTTCCATAGGAACCTTTAGTCGCAGCTACAGCCCGAACTGCTGAACGGAATTACACCAAATTTGGCAAAGAGGTAGCCCTTGGTTCAGTGTCGTGCCTTTTGCTTAAATGGTGTAAATCCGTTCAGTAGTTCCTGAGAAAATCAAAAGTAAATTCACATATATATCTGGGCGGAGCCTAACCACACATGTCATTGTGAGATCTGATTGGCTGTCAGCACTTCATCCTGGAATTGCTGGCAGCCATCTTGGGACCAATATAAACGATAGTACCTCATTGAAATGCATTGTAGTGAATAGAAGATTTTGAGGGTCACCAAAAGGAGAACTATAAAGGGTGATAACAGGCTTTAGTTACATTAGAATTTATTTGTTGATGGTACCATACTAATTTTAGGAATTGTGGTGTATTCTAAGGTGATTTTACCATGTGAAAAACCTTCTGCTGGGATATTATGAATCATGTTTGAGAGAACACTATTTTCTCATGCTTGTCCCATGGAGGTTTGGAAGGTGCTCCAGAAGCTAAAATGAGAGCATATTTTCTGTAAATTCACATTATCTTTCTCACTCATGTGAGAATGAAGTCTGACATTCTCAGTAAAACATGTACATCCAACAAGGGCAGAGACTGTCAGTTGATTCCTTTGTGTTCTACTGCAGCTTCCCAGAGTGTTCTAAAGAACAACTAGAGTGCTAACAGCCTTACTTATGACAAAAGTATGGCACACCTGAAGCCATCTTGATTGGAATAAACTGGTAACACTTAAACAATTTAATTTAAAAAGGAACAAAATGATGGGGTTCATTTTGTCATAGAAATTATGGTTAGTGCTGTAGAAAGAAAAATTAGGACATATTTCAAGTGTGATCTCAAATATCTTCCTGTTATATTTCAACAGGAGCAGCCTGCCAGTTGATGCCTTTGTGTTCTACTGCAGCTTCCCAGAGTGTTCTAAAGAACAACTAGAGCGCTAACAGCCTTACTTATGACAAAAGTATGGCACACCTGAAGCCATCTTGATTGGAATAAACCGGTAACACTTAAAACATTTAATTTAAAAAGCAACAAAATGAGGGGTTCTTTTTGAAATAGAAATTATGGTTAGTGCTGCAGAAAGAAAAATTAGGGCATGTTTTAAGTGAGATCTCAAATCCTCTTCTATTTCATTAGAAAATTCTGACATGCAGACTGAAACAATCACTTTCAATACCAGCAGCAGACTACCAGTTAACTCCCTGGTGAGCAGTAGCTTTACTCCAGTGATCTAATGAACAACTAGAGTGCTAACATTCTAAATTTATGGCAGATGTGAGACACATCTGAATGCCTTCTTGATGGAATCAAAGTAAAAAACTGAAAGCATTTCCTACTGAGGAGACTGCAGTAAATGAAGAAATTAGGAAACTTCATAACAAAGAAGTCTTCCAAGATGGCCACCAGTGAAAAAAGAGCCCAAATGTAGCACAAATATTACCCAGATGTAGCCCACATATAGCCCAATGACAAAAGTGTGCAAAACACTTTTTATTTTTAGTTTTTTTGCAGTTTTATGTAGTGCAGACTGGTCAGGTATTGGAGCATTGCATCTTAAAACATGACCCCCTACACTACAAAAACACCACTGCACTACCTTAAACCCTAAAACACTACCCGCAGCACGACCCCCTACACTACACAAGCACCACTGCACTATCCTAAACCCTAAAACACTACCCCCAGCACGACCCCCTACACTACCCAAACACCACTGCACTAACCTAAATCCTAAAACACTACCACCAGCACGACCCCCTACATTACCCAAACACCACTGCACTACCCTAAAACATGACCCCCTACACTACACAAACACCACTGCACTATCCTAAACCCTAAAACACTACCCCCAGCATGACCCTCTACACTACACAAGCACCACTGCACTACCCTAAACCCTAAAACACTACCCCCAGCACGACCCCCTACACTACACAAACACCACTGCACTACCCTAAACCCTAAAACACTATCCCCAGCACGACCCCCTACACTGCCCGAACACCACTGACCTAAACCCTGAAACACCATCCCCAGCACGACCCCCTACACTGCCCGAACACCACTGCACTGCCCTAAACCCTGAAACACTACCCCCAGCATGACCCCTACACTGCCCAAACACCACAGCTCTGCCCAAAACCCTGAAACACCAGCCCCAGCACGACCCCCTACACTGCCCGAACACCACTGCACTGCCCTAAACCTTGAAACACCAGCCCCTGCACGACCCCCTACACTGCCCGAACACCACTGCACTACCCTAAACCCTGAAACATCACCCCCAGCACGACCCCCTACACTGCCCGAGCACCACAGCACTGCCCTAAACCCTGAAACACCAGCCCCAGCATGACCCCCTACCCTGCCCGAACACCACTGCACTGCCCTAAACCCTGAAACACCAGCCCCAGCACGACCGCCTACACTGCCCGAACACCACTGCACTGCCCTAAACCCTGAAACACCAGCCCCAGCACGACCCCCTACACTGCCCGAATACCACTGCACTGCCCTAAACCATGAAACACCAGCCTCAGCACGACCCCCTACACTGCCTGAACACCACTGCACTGCCCTGAACCCTGAAACACCAGCCCCAGCACAACACCCTACACTGCCCGAACACCACTGCACTGCCCTAAACCCTGAAATACCACCCCGTGCATGACCCCCTACACTGCCCGAACACCACTGCACTCCCCTAAACCCTGAAACACCACTCCCAGCGCGACCCCCTACACTGCCCGAACACCACTGCACTGCCCTAAACCCTGAAACACCACCCCCTGCACAACCCCCTACACTGCTTGAACACTACTGCACTGCCCTAAACCCAGAAACACCACCCCCTGCACAACACCCTACACTGCCCGAACACCACTGCACTGCCCTAAACCCTGAAACACTACCCCCAGCAAGACCGCCTACACTGCTCGAACACCACTGCACTGCCCTAAATCCTGAAACATCACCCCCAGCAAGACCCCCTACACTGCCCGAACACCACTGCCCTAAACCCTGAAACACCAGCCCCAGCACGACCCCCTACACTGCCCGAACACCACTGCACTGCCCTAAACCCTGAAACACCACCCCCTGCACGACCCCCTACACTGCCCGAATGCCACTGTACTGCCCTAAACCCTGAAACCCCACCCCCAGCATGACCCCCTACACTGCCAGAACACCACTGCACTGCCCTAAACCCTGAAACACCACCCCTGCACGACCCCCTACACTGCCCGAACACTACTGCACTGCCCTAAACCCTGAAACACCACCCCCTGCACGACCCCCTACACTGCCCGAACGCCACTGTACTGCCCTAAACCCTGAAACCCCACCCCCAGCATGACCCCCTACACTGCCAGAACACCACTGCACTGCCCTAAACCCTGAAACACCACCCCCTGCACGACCCCCTACACTGCCCGAACACTACTGCACTGCCCTAAACCCTGAAACACCATCCCCAGCACGACCCCCTACACTGCCCGAAGACCACTGCACTGCCCTAAACCCTGAAACACTACCCCCAGCATGACCCCCTACACTGCCCAAACACCACTGCTCTGCCCAAAACCCTGAAACACCAGCCCCAGCACGACCCCCTACACTGCCCGAACACCACTGCACTGCCCTAAACCTTGAAACACCAGCCCCTGCACGACCCCTACACTGCCCGAACACCACTGCACTACCCTAAACCCTGAAACATCACCCCCAGCACGACCCCCTACACTGCCCGAGCACCACTGCACTGCCCTAAACCCTGAAACACCAGCCCCAGCAGGACCCCTACACTGCCCGAACACCACTGCACTGCCCTAAACCCTGAAACACCAGCCCCAGCACGACCGCCTACACTGCCCGAACACCACTGCACTGCCCTAAACCCTGAAACACCAGCCCCAGCACGACCCCCTACACTGCCCGAATACCACTGCACTGCCCTAAACCATGAAACACCAGCCTCAGCACGACCCCCTACACTGCGTGAACACCACTGCACTGCCCTGAACCCTGAAACACCAGCCCCAGCACAACACCCTACACTGCCCGATCACCACTGCACTGCCCTAAACCCTGAAACACCACCCCGTGCATGACCCCCTACACTGCCCGAACACCATGGCACTGCCCTAAACCCTGAAACACCACTCCCAGCGCGACCCCCTACACTGCCCGAACAACACTGCACTGCCCTAAACCCTGAAACACCACCCCCTGCACAACCCCCTACAATGCTTGAACACTACTGCACTGCCCTAAACCCAGAAACACCACCCCCTGCACAACACCCTACACTGCCCGAACACCACTGCACTGCCCTAAACCCTGAAACACTACCCCCAGCAAGACCGCCTACACTGCTCGAACACCACTGCACTGCCCTAAATCCTGAAACATCACCCCCAGCAAGACCCCTACACTGCCCGAAAACCACTGCCCTAAACCCTGAAACACCAGCCCCAGCACGACCCCCTACACTGCCCGAACGCCACTGCACTGCCCTAAACCCTGAAACCCCACCCCCAGCATGACCCCCTACACTGCCAGAACGCCACTGCACTGCCCTAAACCCTGAAACACCACCCCCTGCACGACCCCCTACACTGCCCGAACACTACTGCACTGCCCTAAACCCTGAAACACCACCCCCAGCACGACCCCCTACACTGCACGAACACCACTGCACCGCCCTAAACCCTGAAACACTACCCCCAGTAAGACCCCCTACACTGCCCGAACACCACTGCACTGCCCTAAACCCTGAAACATCACCCCCAGCAAGACCCCCTACACTGCCCGAACACCACTGCCCTAAACCCTGAAACACCACCCCCAGCAAGACCCCCTACACTGCCCGAACACCACTGCACTGCCCTAAACCCTGAAACACCACCCCCAGCAAGACCCCTTACACTGCCCGAACACCACTGCACTGCCCTAAACCCTGAAACACCACCCCCAGCATGACCCCCTACACTGCCCGAACACCACTACTCTGCCCAAAACCCTGAAACACCAGCCCCAGCACGACCCCCTACACTGCCCAAACACCACTGCACTGCCCTAAACCCTGAAACACCAGCCCCAGCACGACCGCCTACACTGCCCGAACACCACTGCACTGCCCTAAACCCTGAAACACCACCCCCAGTACGACCCCCTACACTGCCCGAACACCACTGCACTGCCCTAAACCCTGAAACACCAGCCCCAGCACAACCCCGTACACTGCCCGCACACCACTGCACTGCCCTAAACCCTGAAACACCAGCCCCAGCACAACCCCGTACACTGCCCGAACACCACTGCACTGCCCTAAACCCTGAAACACCAGCCCCAGCACGACCGCCTACACTGCCCGAAAACTACTGCACTGCCCTAAACCCTGAAACACCACCCCCAGCAAGACTACCTACACTGGCCGAACACCACTGCACTGCCCTAAACCCTGAAACACCACCCCCTGCACGACCCCCTACACTGCCCAAACACTACTGCACTGCCCTAAACCCTGAAACACCACCCCTCAGCACGACACCCTACACTGCCCGAACACCACTGCACTGCCCTAAACCCTGAAACACTACCCCCAGCACGACCCCCTACACTACACAAACGCCACTGCACTACCCTAAACCCTAAAACACTACCCCCAGCACGACCCCCTACACTACACAAACACCACTGCACTAACCTAAACCCTAAAACACTACCCCCAGCACAACCCCCTACACTGCCTGAGCACCATTACTCTGCCCTAAACCCTGAAACACCACCCCCTGCACGACCCCCTACACTGCCCGAACACCACTGCACTGCCCTAAACCCTGAAACACCACCCCCTGCACGACCCCCTACACTGCCCGAACACCACTGCACTGCCCTAAACCCTGAAACACCACCCCCTGCACCAACCCTACACTGCCCGAACACCACTGCACTGCCCTAAACCCTGAAACACCACCCCCTGCACTGCCCCCTACACTGCCCGAACACCACTGCACTGCCCTAAACCCTGAAACACCACCCCCAGCATGACCCCCTTTACTGCTCGAACACCACTGCACTGCCCCAAACCCTGAAACACCACCCCCAGCATGACCCCCTACACTGCCCGAACACCACTGCCCTAAACCCTGAAACACCACCCCTGCACGACCCCCTACACTGCCCGAACACCACTGCACTGCCCTAAACCCTGAAACACCACCCCCTGCACGACCCCCTACACTGCCTGAACACCACTGCACTGCCCTAAACCCTGAAACACCACCCCCAGTACGACCCCCTACACTGCCCGAACACCACTGCACTGCCCTAAACCCTAAAACACCACCCCCAGCACGACCCCCTACACTGCCCGAACACCACTGCACTGCCCTAAACCCTAGAACACTACCCCCAGCATGACCCCCTACACTACCCGAACACCACTGCACTACCCTAAACCCTAAAATACTCCCCCAGCACGACCCCCTACACTACCCGAACACGACTGCACTGCCCTAAACCCTAAAACACTCCCCCAGCACGACCCCCTACACTACCCGAACACCATTGCACTGCCCTAAACCCTAAAACACTCCCCCAGCACGACCCCCTATACTACCTAAACACCACTGCACTGCCCTAAACCCTAAAACACTACCCCCGCATGACCCCCTACACTATCCAAATACCAATGCACTACCCTAATCCCTAAAACACTACCCCCGCACAACCCCTACACTACCCAAAGACCACTGCACTACCCTAAACTCTAAAACAATACCCCCGCACGACTCCCTACACTACCCAAAGACCACTGCACTACCCTAAACCCTAAAACACGACCTCCTACACTACACAATCACCACTGCACTACCCTAAACCCTAAAAAACTACCCCCAGCACGAATCCCTACACTACCCAAACACCACTGCACTACCCTAAACCATAAAACACTACCCCCAGCAGTACCCCCTACGCTACCCAAACACCACTGCACTACCCTAAACCCTAAAACACTACCCCCAGCAATACCCAAACACCATTGCACTGCCCTAAACCCTAAAACACTGCCCCCAGCAGTATCCCCTACACTACCCAAACACCACTGCACTACCCTAAACCCTAAAACCCTAAAACACTAACCCCAGCACGACCCCCTACACTACCCAAACACCACTGTACTACCCTAAACCCTAAAACACTCCCCCCAGCACGACTCCCTACACTACCCAAACACCACTGCACTACCCTAAACCCTAAATCTACCCCCAGCATGACCCCCTACACTACAAAACACCACTGCACTACCCTAAACCCTAAAACACTACCCCCAGCACGACCCTCTTCACTACCTAAACACAACTGCACAATTTGTTACAGGCGTTGCAACGCAGGCCTGTGGTGCTTACTGGAAGTACCTGGTGGGCTAGTTGGGCCCCAGGGACTCTCAGGATTCAAGGTGACCTAATCCCCCAACTTAAAACGCGCCACGGGGCGCGTTTGCACAGTGGTGAAGGGAGGGGCGGGGCCTCAGGTGACATGTGCGCAAACACGCCCTGTGGTGCGTTTTAAGTTGGGGAGTTAATTCCTTTGAATCCTGGGGGCCAACTAGCCCACCAGGTACCTTCAGTAAGCACAACAGAGTTGCGTTGCAGAGAGGTGAAAAAGGTGCGTGGCCTCGGAACGCCTCTCTGCAACTCAGCTCTGTGGTCCTAACTGTAGGTACCTGGGGGGCTAGTTGGGCCCCAGGGACCCTCAGGATTCAAGGGGACTTAATCCCGCAACTTAAAACACGCCATGGGGCGCGTTTGCACACATGTCACCTCAGGCCCCCCCTCCCTTCACCACTGTGCAAACGCGCACTGGCTCTGGTTAGTCAGAGTCAGTTACCACCAGTACCCGTCTGAAAAAGTTGTGGGCACAGGATGATTTTGCAACAAGGCCTCTTTCTGCTCCTCTGTTGGTTCTTTCTGCACATCTTTTGCTTCTTTCTGTGCGTTTTTTCTTCTTTCTTCACATGTCCTACCTCTGTTGGCATAGTTAGAAACTAGCATTTAAAAAACCTTTGAAATTCACTTAAAAAATCATAGGTTTCAGGCACGTTGTAGTTAGAAATTAGCATTTAAAAACCTTTGAAATTCACTGAAAAAACCATAGGTTTCAGGCACGTTATAGTTAGAAATTAGCATTTAAAAAACCTTTGAAATTCACTGAAAAAACCATAGGTTTCAGGCACGTTATAGTTAGAAATTAGCATTTAAAAAACCTTTGAAATTCACTGAAAAAACCATAGGTTTCAGACACGTTATAGTTAGAAATTAGCATTTAAAAAACCTTTGAAATTCACTGAAAAAACCATAGGTTTTAGGGACAGTTATAGTTAGTTGAACATTGCACTCGTACAAAACCCGTGAAATTCCCCTGTTATAGTTTGTTCAGCTAACTATAACTCGTGCCCCTGCAATGCACTGCTGATGACGTCACATATTACATCACTCATGACATGGTCAGTGACATCACTGATGACATCACTAATGACATCATCCATGTGATAATTTCATGCATCTTCTCACATCCTAATATAACTTTTGATACACCCACTCTAAATTACAGACTGCCATTCTCAAAACCATAGACACTCCAACACCAAAAACGACATACCCACTCACTGATTCTTAGGTCTACACACACATCCACTCACTCACCTGTACAGTCACTCATACTTACAGTCACTCAGTACAGGACTATCATATGCACTCATACACCTATATAAATACTCACACACCGCCACTCATCCATAGAGGTACTCACACACCTAGTCAGTCATGCAAAAAATTAATCACACACCCATTTACTCACCTATACAGTTATACACACATCAGCTCACTTACTCATACAAATACTAGCACATTCTTACGCTCTTATACAATAACTGATACAAGCACACACGCATCCATACAGCCACTCTCACAATAACACACTCTCACTTATAGCCATTTAAATACTCTAACACACATATATACTGCCTTTTACATATGTAGTTACTCGCACATGTACCACTGAGATATACATTCACTCACTAACACACCCATACACACACTCACCCACCCAAGCAGTCCATCACAGATGCACTCTTGAAATCATGCACCCAGTGAATCACCCACTCACACATCTATGTATAGAGTCACACACACCCCACCCACACAAACACTCAGGCAGCCATACAGATACTCAGAGAACCAATCAATAACCCATATAGACACTCATGTAGCTATTTGCAAATCCATGCATCCACTTACACACCAACAAACAGACGGATACAGACATTCACACAGTTTAGTCACTAACCCATGCATTCAGTAAGATACGTTTAATCACTCACTTGTAGAATCAGTCACTCACGTACTAAATCATCCATTCAGACACTTCTACACCCACTCATTCTTCAATACGCCTTTCCCTATATATATTAAACATATTTAAACTTTACAGAAACACACAGTCACTGGATGATGTCATCAGTGATGTCATCAGTGATGTCATTTGAGATGTCATCAGTGATGTCATCAGTGATGTCACTGACCATGTCATGAGTGATGTAATATGTGACGTCATCAGCAGTGCATTGCGGGGCGCGAGTTATAGTTAGCTGAACTAACTATAACAGGGGAATTTCACGGGTTTTGTACGAGTGCAATGTTCAACTAACTATAACTGTCCCTAAAACCTATGGTTTTTTCAGTGAATATATATATATATATATATGCTGCAAACCAGGCACACCTATCCGTGACCACAACGGACAGCACTCACGGAGTTCGTTGTAAAATACTTTATTGTGCAAAGAACCTCCCTCCAACAGACGCGTTTCGCCACACGGCTTCCTCAATGTCGGTTAGTTTTTCATTAACGCAATTCTTTTAAAATACATCATATATCACGTGACTAAAAGTGAAAAACAAAAGATGGACTTGCACTTCATTGATTAACATTTCATGGCGGCCATCTTAAAACATGTTAAAATAAACAGTGCCTAATCCCAAAGTGCTAAGTGCTGTGCAAATTACAATATAAAACCCAATATGATGACAGATAAATACATGTTACTACATTTCAGAATTGTACTATAATCAAATTCATTTATATCACAATTTCTAAAAACATATATTAACGCTCTAAAAATTATTTCATTATAAATTCATATATATACACACATGTTCATAAGTGTCTCACCAATTCTATTAATTTTTTTTTTACATGTAATGAATAACATTCAAATCAATAAAAGAATGGCAGACTATTTACGCCTTGTGTATAATATAAGAGCCAATGTCATCAGTATGTAAACATAATTGTGCCCTGTATGGGCAATTTTAAAAAAGTCATACTATGGGAGCCAATAAAATATTGGATTGGAAAGCAGCTAGATTTTAAGATTGTTATTCATCTAGAGATATCTCTTCATCTTTTGTGGTTATCATTTTTATTTTTATATTTTATTTGTTGTTTTACCCCAAATGTACCCACATCTCCTCATCATTATTCAGCCCAATCGGCATCTTGGTTTGAAGGTCAATGATATATTTAGACTCCAAGATACGTAACTGCTGCACTCTATTGCCACCTCTCTCCTTTTTATTGATCTGATCAATACAATAAAATCTAAGGAGGTCCCTGTTGCTTTGATGGAATTTTTCAAAATGACGTGCAACAGGGTACGTGGCGTCTTTATTAGTGATGGCTCGCCTATGTTCCAAAACGCGTTTTTTGTTGGATGAATAGTACTACCAATGTAGCGCTTGGAACATGGGCATATTAGACAGTAGACTGTAAAATCGGAGTTACAATTCAGAAATTTTTCAATCTTACGGGTGGGCCTCGGATCCCCTGGCCTACCTGGATAATTTACAACTTTACTACTCTGTTTACAGGCTTTACATCGCTGACAAGGATAAAAACCCGCTATATTTAAGCGATTCAAGGGTTTGGGGGTTTGATTATAATGACTATGAATCAGATGGTCACCCACTGATTGGCATCGTTTGTATGTGACCATTGGTCGACTTGGGAGATTATTCTTTAAGATGTTATCTGTCTGCAGGATATGCCAATTTCTTTTAAAGATCTGTAGGATATCACTTGATTTTTCGTTGTAGCTTGTTATCATTCTTATTATGCCCATTTCATTTTCTTTTGCTTTTACCATTGTGGGACATTTTGCTACTACTAAATCCCTTCTATTGATCTTGTCAACCCTACTTTCTGCTAAATTAAGATCTGCATATCCATAGCCTCTTTGCCTAAAGCGGTCTAAAGCCTGATCTTTGGCTTCCTTGTAACTCTGCACCGTAGTACAGTTCCGTTTAAGCCGCAACAATTCTCCAAATGGTATGTTTTTTATGAGGCTTTTAGGGTGATGGCTTCCTGCATGTAAAACTACATTACCCGCTGTAGGTTTTCTATACAAGCGGGTTAACAAGGTAGAATTTTCAATATAGACTTCTACATCTAGGTAGGTAACCGACTTATCACTGATACAGCTTGTAAATTTCAAATTTAATTCATCATTATCTAGTGAAGCAACATACTCCTCAGCCGAGGAGCGGCTGCCCCGCCAAATAATAAAAAGGTCGTCGATATACCTAACCCATAGTATCATGTTTCCCATCCAAAAATCCTGTGTCTCCCCCCAGGCCACGTGCTTCTCCCACCAGCCCACAAATAAATTTGCGTAGCTGGGGGCGAAGCACGTGCCCATCGCGGTTCCGCGTTGCTGATTGTAAATCTGGCCTACAAAGGTAAACATATTATTATATAAACTGAAATGGATCATGTCCAACAGCATCTTGTTATGTTTTTGAAATTTAAGCTGTCTTTTGTTAAGGAACCACTCCACAGCTTTTAAACCATCTACATGTTTGATGCATGTATATAGGCTTGTTATGTCTAGTGTAATTAACAACATATCATCATCCCATACAATTCCATCAACCAGTCTCAAAAAGTCTTGGGTATCTCTGATATAGGAAGCCAGATCTCTAACTAGAGGTGCCAGGAAAGAATCAATATATATGGCAGTATTTTCTAGAAGACTGCCTATAGAGGCAACAATGGGCCTACCTGGTGGATTACATAAATCTTTGTGCACCTTTGGTAGGTGATAAAAAGTGGGCAAAATTGGCATATCACAATGTAAAAACAAATATTCGTCTTGCCCCAGCATCCCATCATTTTTCCAGTCCAATAATAATTTGTGATAGGTGCTAATACATATCAAATAGTCTTTCCGTTGTATAGAACTGTAACATTCTTTATCTCCCAGTTGTCTCAAGGCCTCTTTTTGATAATCCTGTTTATTAAAAACAACCATATTCCCCCCTTTATCGGAGGGTTTTATCTCAATACTGGTATCTTCCCTCAATGTTTTCAAGGCCTCCCATTGTTTCCTCGGTAGATTATAATGTCGATCTTTCTTGATACTCTGTTTAGCCAAGTTCTTTAAGTCTGTGATGACTGCTTCATTAAAAACATCAATTGCATCGAAGGGAGTCTGTGGGATTGTTTTTGATTTTCTTTTAAAAGTACTGTGACCTCCAGTTTGAGAAATACCAATACTATCTAGATATTCATCAATGTTAATATCTGTTTCATTTGTGGAGGTATCAAGACTTTGCAATGTTAATAATGTCTGAAGATCATGACCTGTCAATGATTCCAGATCTATTTCATCATGATTTTGTTCTTCAATTTGTGTCCCACTTGATCCTTTGTCAGGATGAAGAAGACATTTTTTTCGTAATTTCAACTTCCTGATATATTTAAAAAGGTCTATCCGAGTCTCAACATAATTATATCCTGAAGTCGGACAGAAGGTGGGACCTATTTGCAAGATTTTAATCTCATCATGAGATAACACTCTATTGGAGAGATTGATCACTGTTTGTTCTCCAATTTCATTTACCATTTGCCCCTTTTGCCCCTGCTGCGTGTCATTCTTGGTGTTGGGGCATCTTCTCCCGCGCCTCCTACCCCTCCTTGTTTTCTGCCTTTTGTATTCTTTGTTTTTATTTGTTGTGGGGGTGGGTGCGTGGTGCCGGTCTTTGGCGTATCTCCCTTATTAACTGATATTCTTGAAAAAAAGGGGATTCAAGACTCGCCTCTTCTTGGTGCGTGTTGGCCATTTGTTCCCCATCCGAAGTTTCCACTTCTGATTCTGAAGTATCCTTGTTTGTTGTAGGATTTCCTCCTAGTTGTTTCAGGGCCTTTCGTGGCGCATCATATTTCCGGGCAAATGTTAAAACGCGACCTGTTAAATAGTCCTGCTCGTCCCTCTGAAATTTAGACTGTTTACGGCGTCTTATTATTGCCTCATAGTCTTTCAAACGTGTCATCATTGTATTTCTCAATTCGTCGCTGCGTTTTGTATCCTTTTCTTTGTTTATAAGTTCCTCCAATTTCTTGATCTCTGCTGTAACCTTCTCATGATCACTCCAGGCATATTTGATGAGTTTTTTAACCATCCCCTTTGCTGACTCCGTTGTGTGATTTGCCCACTCTTTTAATAATAGAGGGTCGGGATTCTCATAGGACGGCACTGTAAAAATACGCAATCCTCTTGGTATGCGGTCATAATCTATATACCGCTGCAGTGAGGTATCCTCCCACCATTTTCGTAGCTCCCTTTCATGGGCTTTCTCCAAAGATTGAAATAGAATCACAAGATTAGATGGGGGAGACCCTCCCGTCACACCTGTCAGGGGTTGTAGTTGTTTCGTTCCTATTCCCGGTTTAAAAATGTCCTTAGCTGCTTCCTCTCGCTCCCGTAGACTTGACATACTTATTCTGAAACTTTAAATAGCACAGTTCTATAAGTTTGTCTGTAAATTTAGCAACACCTGGGAGGCCTTTGCACAAAATAATACTCCTCCTCGGGATAGAGACTCTGTTTTTATTATTAAATGCTTGAACGAAAAACAGCGAGGCTCACTCACCGACAATTCGGCGTCGATGTCACTGACCATGTCATGAGTGATGTAATATGTGACGTCATCAGCAGTGCATTGCGGGGGCGCGAGTTATAGTTAGCTGAACTAACTATAACGGGGGAATTTCACGGGTTTTGTACAACTAACTATAACTGTCCCTAAAACCTATGGTTTTTTCAGTAAATTTGTAAGGTTTTTTAAATGCTAATTTCTAACTATAACGTGCCTGAAACCTATGGTTTTTTCAGTTAATATATATATATATATATATTTCCAAGCATTCAAAATGAAAGCGATCATTCAGAGGTTGTTGCAAAAAACACCAGTAGTTGGTTTTTATTCCAGGTAACGCGTTTTGCTTGCACAGCAAGCTTGGTCACACAGTTTGTTATGGGAAAGGGGCGGCAATACATAAGGGAGACAAGAAATTGAAGAGGGACCACAGAATACATGTAGTGTGACAGAAATTTGGCATCCATATTGGAGTGTCCTTTTTGCCATGTTACTGTATTCAGATCATACCAGTGACTGTTAGGAAGCGATTGTGTGTATTAAAATCATACATTTTTATCCAAAATGGATTCTTTCTCATTACTAACCCGGTAATCGTAATACGTGACTCAGGTTTAGTGTGCCCCAGAATACATATAAGGAAACAATAATTTTTTTGGCATCCATTTTGAAGTGTCCTTTTAAGCCATGTTAATGTACTCAAAACATACCGGTGACTGTTTAGGAACGACAAATTATATTTAAAACATACATTTTTATCCAAAATGGGTCCTTTGTCATTGCTAACTCGGTAATCATGATAAGTGGCTCAGGTATAGTATGTCACATCGGTGTAGTGGTCACATGAATATCTACAAGATCACAGTTTCCATATTGTAACGTGTGTGTTAATATCTTACAATCCAACAAGAGCGTAACAGATTGTATTATAATCATATACAAAAACAACAGTGAACAATGATATATGTTAAAAGGTCATATGGTTGTATCTCAAATGAGTATTTGGCATAGTGCCTGTTAACAGCCTAGAAAGATACACTGTGTGTTTAACTCAGACCTGACTGGGCTGCACCTCGGCTACATTCGGCATAGTGCCTATTTAAAGCCTCTAAGGAACTACACAGTGTTTAAAGTTTGTTGGAATGTTACAACTGGAAAGTTGCACGTTCCATGTTCGTGTGTCTTTGTGTATAACAGATACGTTCTGTCCCCAAATATATGTTATTGCCTTTTAGTCCTAACCCATAAAACCAACACATAGCCCCGTAGTCCACCCAAGAAATAAGTGCAAATTAATTATAAGAAATGTACATATAGACTAATAACATAAGACAAGAAGAGAAAGAGTAAGTTATGAAACAACATCTCTTATCTGTCTGGTCAAAGCCTTTCATCATGATGACCGAAGAAAAGGTTAGGGGGGTCCAATGGGGTCGATTCACCAAGTCTGCCCCTTCCTTTCCTCCTGTATAAAAGAGAAAATACACAATCTATGAGAATACTCACAGTATAGATTAAAATCCTATATTATAAGACTAAAAATGCTATAGTTAATAACAAGCATGTCCTAATAATCATTCATGGTAAGCCGGTCAATCTCTACATGTTTAGATACGCTCACTACTCATGTAAGTGAATGCTCATTTCCTCGTCTTGGTTAAGCCCTTCCGGGTTTTTGGTTTGAAGATTGATTATGTGCCAGGATTCTTTTTTACGCAACTGCAGAACTCTGTTCCCCCCTCTATGTGTATGCTCCAGTTCCGTGTCATATAGAATCAAGTAGGCACTACTACCACACAAATTAAATCAATCATGGATTACTTAAGTAGTTATGCAATGAGCGAGGGAGGGAGTACTTTTGCATTGAAGCATTGATAGAGGGACTATGCAGTTTTGAATTTTTTAAAGTACTAGTTTGAAAATATCCATTCAGTGATGTACAAAGGAATTATTTCTTTAATTATTGTGGTAGTACACTGTGACTCATAGAAACTGTGAGCCTGTATATTATAAGGGCCACTAACCTGTATTTCAGATTCTTTAGTCCTGGCGCCGACAGGCCCCCAACCCCTTTGAGGTAAAATAGGGTGAGAGTAGTAGAATATACACGGTCACACTATATCACCCTAGGGGACAAGGAGAATAAGGACAACAAGAGAGAAAAAGATAAATGACGAAATGTTATAAAGCGTCTTACTGCTTTCAAGTTTTTGTTCTTTGGGACTCGGGAATGTTGAGTCCTAGCGCCGACAGGCCTCCAACTCCTTTGAGATGAAATAGAAAGACAGTAGTAGAATATTCACGACCGTACAGAAGGAGAATAGGAACTAGAAGAGAGAAAAAGACAAATGACGAAATGTCACTCGGAAATGTAGGGTTTCTGAAGGCATTCAGTTAGGAACTATGTATGCAGACATGAATTTTTTAATGTACTATTTGGCAATACACTGTGGCTGTCAGAAACTGTGAGCCACTAAGTTATGAGGGCCAGTAATCTGTATTCCAAATTGTTCAGTCCTGGCGCCGACAGGCCCCCAACCCCTGTGAGGTACTACAGGGTCACAGTAGTAGAATATACACGGTGACAGTATATTACCCCATGGGAGAAGGAGAATAAGGACGAGAAGACAGAAAAAGATAAATGACGAAATGTTATCAAGCGTTTAACATCTTTAGTGTTTTTGTTCTCTGGGACTTGGGAATGTTGAGTCCTGGCGCTGACGGGCCACCAACACCTTTGAGGTGAAATAGAAAGGCAGTAGTAGAATATACACGGCCACACTACATCACCCCAGGGGAGAAGGAGAATAAGGGCGAGAAGAGAGAAAAAGATAAATGACGAAATGTTATCAAGCGTTTTATTTCTTTTAATATTTCTGTTTTCAAAGACTCGGGAATGTAGAGTTTCGCAAGGGAACAGTTTCTCCTGAATTCTGTCTGTTTGTGAACAGGTGTTGCTGACGTTAGATATAAATGCAAATAAACAAACAATGTAACGACTGAATATCAAACACACGTTGAACTTATTAGAATCTTTTATGCAAATACTTAAAGTTTCGTTATCTTGATAACTCTTGATATACATATATAATAAAACTTTAAACTAAATATGATTCCTTGAAGAAATACTTTTAGTTAGTTGTTTCCTAGAACACAAAAAGCAATTACAATGGTTAATTCCACCATTCGGATAAATAGTTACGTATTATACATATCTACTATCCTTCAATCTAACAACTTACAAGTCCGTAATATTTTTTGTTGTCGCAAAAGAAGAATCCGACGCTGGAGAAGGGAAGCTGGAGTGCAGACTGGAGACAGGGAAATGACTCGCAAAAACGAAACTAATCGATTGTCAAAGGGCTGGGTATGGTTTATATATTCTTTGGTTAAAAAGTAGTCTATGGAAGCAACGTGCTGTGCACGCATGTAGATATCACGTTTTTCGGTTAACACGTGCTCACGTTTTCACTGTTTGACATGTGCACATGTTGGGAAAGGTTGAAAACTGTTAACCCTAAAGCTTCTCATTTGCATCCTCACATGTGTTAACTGTTTGACATGTGCACACGTTGGCAGAGGATGAAAACTGTTAACCGCCAAAGCGTCTCATTTGCTTTCTCGTGACTGAAAACGCCTAATACTTGCTATGATTCTGAATACAAGACATATGTATAAACTATGGTTCACATTACAAAAAATTAAAAACAAAATAGGAAACATTTAGCATTAGAATGGTTTAATATCTTGATTAGTGTGAAGTAAGTTTTAATCGTGGTTGAATTATGAGTCATGACACAGTACTGTTACAGTTATTTTTTGAGTACAGAAGTATGCATGTATTTATGTAATTTACTGAAAAAACATAGGTTTCAGGGACGTTATAGTTAGAAATTTTCATTTAAAAAACCTTAGAAATTCACTGAAAAAAACCATAGGTTTCAGGGACGTTATAGTTAGAAATTAGCATTTAAAAAATCATAGAAATTCACTGGAAAAAACCATAGGTTTCAGGGACGTTATAGTTAGTTGGACTTTTCACTCGTACAAAACCAGAGAAATTCGGACCTTATAGTTAGTTGAGCTAACTATTACTTGCGCCCCGCAATGCACTGCTGATGACGTCACATATTACATCATTCATGATATGGTCAGTGACATCACTGATGACATCACTGATGACATCTCAAATGACATCACTGATGACATCACTGATGACATCATCCACATGATAATCTGATGCACCTCCTCACACCCTAATATAACCTTTGATACACCCACTCTAAAATACAGGCTACCATTCTCGAAACCATAGACACACCAATACCAGTTACTACATACCCACTCACTGATTCCAAGGTGTACACACACATCCACTCATTCACCCATACAATCACTCATACATGCAGTCACTCATCAATACAGCACTATCGTATGCACTCATACACCTATACAGACACTCACAGACCGCCACTCATCTATGGAGTTACTCACACACCTAGTCAGTCATGCAAAGAATCTATCAAACTTCCATTTACTCACCTATACAGTTATACACACACCACCTCACTTATTCATACAGATACTAACACATACTTAGTCTCTTATACAATCACTGATACAAGCACATACTCATCCATACAGCCTCTCTCACAATCACTCACTCTCACATATAGTCATTTATATACTCCAACACTCACATATACTGCCTTTCACATATGGAGTTACTCACACATGTATCACTGAGACATTCATTCACTTATCTTATATAAAAGATACAAGTGATCTACTTAGACACCTACAGGATACACCATGGCAGGAATCTTATTAATTGAACACAATGGACGTAACCTCACTCTACACCAATATTGAAAACCAAATTGATTTGAAGGCATGTGAGTACTTTTTGAAGAGAAGGAACATCCAATATGATCAACACAACCAGATGTTGTTACAAATGATTGAATGTTGTCTCACAAAGAATGTATTTCTATTTGGAGAAGAAATATACATTCAAACAAAGGGCACCACAATGGGTTTTTCTTTTAGCCCCAGCTACGCATGCTTAGCAATGGGCTGGTGGGAGCAGCACCTTGCTTGGCATCCAAACAATGATGAATACGTCAACAAAACTGTGAGCTGGCTTAGATTCATTGACGATCTGCTGATAATTTGGGACGGAATGGTGGAAGAATTTCATAAATATTTTGAGATTTTAAACAACACCAAGGCAAATTTTAAGTTCACATATGCGATCAGCCAGGAAAGAGTAACCTTCTTAGATACAGAGATATATATAAAAGAAGGCAAGATACAAACAACTGTGCATCGCAAAAAGACAGCAACAAATGGTGTATTTCAGGCCAATAGTTTTCATTAAAACACTTTGTTTCAGAACATTCCATATGGAGAATTTTTAAGAATCAGAAGAATATGTTCTGAGAAGGAAGAGTGGAGAAAACATAGTGGTCTAACGACTCAAAGATTCAGACGCCGTGGATACTCAGAAGGAATAATAAAGAAAGGTTGGCAGAGAGCAAAACTGAAGGATAGAGAGGAAATCATTAAAATAAAAACACCAATAGAGAAACTTGAGATGATACGGCTAATAACAACCTACTCAAAGGAATCAAAGCAAATCAAAGAAATCTTGAGGAAAAATTGGAAGATCTTACGATTAGATTGAACAGTAGCATCTCTCATAGGGGATCACCCCAATGTAACGTTTAGGAGAGCGACGAATTTGAAGGACACTCTAGTTCAGAGCCACTTTTGGAAACAAAAAAACCTGATATCACAATGGCTATGTACAATAGGATTCATGAAATGCCACAACTGTAAGGTATGCCAAATTGCACAAAATACAAAAGAAATTATTTGGGCAAACAAAAAGGTGTGGAAAATCCAAAAATTAATCACCTGCAAAACACAGTATGTGGTATACGTCATAGAGTGCCCATGCACCCTGAAGTAGGTTGGAAGTACTCGTAGCTCGGGGATCGAGACGTATAGGAGCGGTGTAGAGGTCCAGAGGTGCCAGATGCGGACAGTAGCGATGATTGAGGCGGCACGGTGAGCAAGAACACAGAGAAGTGCTGCGGGAGTCGTGAACACCGGAGGGCTTACCGGCGAGTGACAAAGAGTCCCGAGGGGGTGAGTAGGCTGCTGGGAGCTCCCCGGGTCTCACCAATCTTGATCCCTCGCCATCTGCGTGAGAGGGGTCCAAGAAAACGGCCGCAGGGAGGGAGGAACAGTGCTCATTTCGGCCCGCCTGACCCTAAAATGGCAGTTGGAACCCCCACACGGGAGATATCACAGGAGACACCCCCGAAGTGCCTGGGGGGAAGGGAGAGCTTTACTGAGGCACCCTGAAAGGTCTTAGAAGGATTTGAAGAAGACCCAGGTACAGTGAGACACGGTAACACACACAGCTCTTGCCTGACCCTAAGATGGCCGCCATGAGCCACTGCTAAGTTCTGCCTCGAGGAGACCCACCATTTCAGACACTAAGAAGGACCTAGGCACACACCAGAGACACCTCTCTACAAGCGCGACTGATCCCCACAACACGGAGAGGGATCCCCTGGAGATCTGAGCGGCCCGGGACTCCCTGGCGGTGGGCAGTGATCGCATCTATGCCACCTCAAAATGCCGTAACGATGGTGTCAAACTACTTCACGCCAGTGGAGAAAAAACAGGTGGGCAACCAGGAAAGTGTTGAATCCGGAATGGCGCTGACCAAGGAAGACCTGTTAACGTCCCTGACGGACTTCAAGACTGAACTTAACACCAAGGTCACAACCCCCCTGCCTGACCTCAAGATGGCCGCCTCAGTTGGTCTCTCCATGATGCCCTACCACTCCTGGACAATAGAACTGGTCATCGACCTGATCTTAACCACATCCCTCACCTGACCTTGATCCTGCTCTCCCTCCAGGACATGTACTCTTTGAATCTTTCCCTCGAATGTGGAGACCCTGCTATTTGACCGATGCCTGGTGGAGCTACCTGTTAGCTGAAGAGGAGATGGGCTGTGGATTCCCCCTCGGCCGTCACCTACCCAGCCGGATTTTGGGCAGACGTTCCTTCGTCTCTCTGTCGTATCCCCCTCCTACCCCTTCACCCTACCCCCTTCCCCCCTACGCTCCATTCTTCTTGCCTTCTATCCCTTTAATGTTTTTCTGTTGAGACCTTGCTATTTGACCGATGCCCGGTGGAGCTACCTGATAGCTGAAGAGGAGATGGGCTGCGGATTCCCCTCGGCCGTCACCTACCCAGCCGGACCTTGAGCAGACTTCCCCTTCGTCTCTCCGTCGTATCTATACCCTACCCCTTTTTCCCTTACCCCTCTCCCTTCCTCACCCCATTTTCCTTTTCTTCTATGCTCCTTAAATGTTTTTACTGGTATCTTTGGTAACTTGTAACTGATGTAAGTTTGCAACATGTGGAACCTTATGTAAAGCGCTCTGATACCTTCGGGTCTAGCCAGCGCTATATAAAACTCTTTAAATAAATAAATAAATAAAATAAGTACAATCTGTGAGCTGAAAAAAAGAATTCTTGAACATATAAAGGCTACTATACACAAGGATCGTAGCAATGCAGTAGCCAAACATATGGAGCATGAACACAATAGTGATTCGAAACAATTGAAATTCTATGGCATTGAAACTGTGGAACAACATACATGAGGAGGTAATAGAGAAATAAAATTGTGACAGAGAGAATCACGACAGATACTGGCACTGCAAACTTATACCTCGTACGGCCTGAATCAGGACGAAGAACTGTTTGTACATTGATAATAACTGAATCCATCAATCATGCTTCCTGTAAAATCTGTTTTTTAGAGGATTTTAATGTAAGGTAGTTTTTTTTACTTTAATTTTGGTTTGATTTGATTAGGTGACCATCATTTTCAGGTACATTGATCAATTGTTATTTTTGTGGAAAGAGAAGCTGTGAGATAGAGAGACCCCCCCCACTGGAGGCGAAAACGAAGCACGAAATATCCTGATTGGATATAATATGTATGAAATAATATGTATGACCGCTTAGAAATTGTGAAAATATTAAAGCAGTAGCCCAAAAAGATGAGGTGACACCCCCCCCACCGGAGGGGAAGACTGGAATAGTGTTGTCTAAGTGGGATTTTGGAAAAGACAGGGGCATGAAAGCGTGCTGTTCTCTCTATACATTGATTATGTATATAAAAGGTTGAACAATGCAAAAAGCTTAAATTTGTATTAACGTTGAAAGGAGTTAATAAGTGGCAGAAATGAATAATTTATTGTATCCGACAGCATAGTTGATGTACCAAAAAGGCATTTTGCGCTGTCATGACTGATAATAACTACATGCTCCAGAATGCCGAGGGGCTGTAGGAACAGGAAATCATGTGACCTATTTTTTCAAAATAAGTGAGTCGGGAACTTGCCGAAATCTAACCATGACCAAGGTGCCAGGAGCACCGAAACGCGTTGGTTTTGAGCTGTGGGAAATTGCCCGTAAACTGACAATTTTGAAATAAACCTCTTTTGAAAATCTCTCCTGTGACTGCGCTCCGTTTGTTTTCCCGGCTGGGAAGATTTTTGGATAATGTCATGACGGCGTGACTCTGCCGTGGAGTTTTGCACCGCTCAAAGTAAGCGCCATGAAATCCAACACAGTAGGGCCCTGATATGGAATATCTATATATATTTATATATATATATATATATTATCTACTGGCGGTCGCCAGTAGATAGTTATAGTTAGGACCTAGTTTCCATAGGAAAAGCGTTTTTTGTTTTCCCAATAAGTTTGGCGCCGGATAACGAATCATCGCAAAATTTTCAAAACTAGTGGGGCGCTCCGGTCAGCTCCTGTCTTGAAAGTTTCAGGGTGATTCGGCAAGCAGGGGCCGAGAAAAAAGGGGGTCCCAAAACGTGTTTTCTCCATGTTAATTCCCATAGGAAAATTTAGACACGGCTACAGCCCGAACTGCTGAACGGAATTACACCAAATTTGGCAAAAAGGTAGTGCTTGGTTCAGAAAACGCCCTTTTTTTTAAATGGTGTAAATCCGTTCAGTAGTTGCGGAGAAAATCAAAAAATAGAGGTAAAAAAATCAATTTCCCATAGGAAACTTTAGACACGGTTACAGCCAAAACTGCTGAATGGAATTACACCAAATTTGGCAAAAAGGTAGTGCTTGGTTCAGAAAGCGCCCTTTTTTTTAAATGGTGTAAATCCGTTCAGTAGTTGCTGAGAAAATCAAAAAATAAAAGTTCTGATATATAGAGGCACAGAGGATCCGCGCACCCTCCCGACCACAAGCTTTATTCTAATTGGCTGTCAACACTCCAAACCAGGAAGTGTTGGCAGCCATCTTGTGACTCGGTAGAACCGAGTCACAAGAAAAGAGAAAAACAAATGCTAAAAACAAGGAAAGGGGGCAGGGTAGAAACACCCTGACCCCCTAGGCCTGCTCAGGGGGTCCCACAAGGACCCCCAGGGACGAAAAAAGCATACGAATAGGGCCTGCCCCGAGGGATGGGGTCCCCGGGGCTAGAAGTGGCCCGGGAGGGGGGCCACGTGGCCCCCCTCCCACCCCCCCAAAAAAAACACCGCAAAAGCCGGCCCCAGGGTCCCCGGGGCCATAAATGGCCTGAGGAGGGGGGCCACGCAGCCCCCTCCATAAAAACAAATTTAAAAAGTTGGCATGCCCCAGGGGATGGGGTCCCCAGGGCCGGAATCGGCCACTGGAGGGGGCCCACGCGGCCCCTTCCCATTTAGATTTTTTTTATTTAAAAAAGTGGTCAGGCCCTGGGGGATGGGGTCCCAAGGGCCCAAAAATGAAAAGAAGGGGGCCACACAGCCCCCTTCTTTAAATTGTTTTTTTAAAAAGACCGGCATCGTGCCGGAGGCCCCGCCCTCCCAGCAACACTCTGCAAACGCGCCCTGTGGCGCGTTTTAAGTTGGGGAATTAATTCCCCTTCAATACTGGGGTCCATGGGGCCAACTAGCCCACCAGGTACCTCCAGTAAGTGCCACAGGTCTGCGTTGCAGAGAGGTGGTCCAGGCCACACCCCTTTTTACACCTCTTTGCAACGCAGCTCTGTGGCGCTTACTGTAGGTACCTAGTGGGCTAGTTGGACCCCAGGGACCCTCAGGATTCAAGGGGACTTAATCTCCCAACTTAAAACGGCCACAGGGCGTGTTTGCACACATGTCACCTCAGGCCCCCCCCTCCCTTCACCATTGTGCAAACGCGCCCCGTGGCGCGTTTTAAGAGGTAGTTTTAATCCCCCTGCCCTATTATGTACTAGGCCTTACAGAGGAGGTCGTGCTAATCACAGGGGTACCCAAAGGCATAGTGTTCCCTAGTATATGTTGGTGTTTTCACTATATTCTAAGTGTCTTTTAGCATAGCACTGGCTCTAAGCCTAGTTACTCAAAGTCAGTTACCACCAGTACCAGTCTGAAAAAGTTGTGGGCACAGGATGATTTTGCAACAAGGCCTCTTTCTGCTCCTCTGTTGGTTCTTTCTGCACATGTCTTGCTTCTTCCTGCACTTTTCTTCGTCTTTGTGGACTTCTGTTGCTTCTTTCTGCATTTCTTTTGCTTCTTTCTGTGCGTTTTTTCTTCTTTCTTCACATGTCCTACCTCTGTAAGCATAGTTAGAAACTAGCATTTAAAAAACCTTTGAAATTCACTTAAAAAACCATAGGTTTCAGGCACTTTATAGTTAGAAATTAGCATTTAAAAAACCTTAGAAATTCACTGAATAAACCATAGGTTTTAGGGACAGTTATAGTTAGTTGGACATTTCACTCGTACAAAACCAGAGAAATTCCCCCGTTATAGTTAGTTCAGCTAACGGCCGCTTCTATGATTCAAAAAAGAGTTGCCCCCTGTGAAATGCACTCCTCGGCCGGTTGATCCTCACAGGAAACGGTGATTTGGAGTCCTTTGCTCTGCCAAAACATGCCTGACGCGCCACGGACGCGCAGCGCGTTTCGGGCCAACGCCCTCATCAGAGGCAATATGTGCAGTAGATGACACTGCACTCAAATTGTCCCTTCTTTATATTGATGGTAATCGCCATGATTCCTGGGAAATGTAGTACAGTCCAATTCGAACCCAGTGGGATGTCATCGCCACACTTGCCTGAGAAACAATCAATGGCGAAGACTCCCAAATCACAGGAATCATGGCGATTACCGTCAATATAAAGAAGGGACAATTTGAGTGCAGTTTTTTATTTCCTACCTTATAACACCACACAATTCACAACACACATCTATATAAAAAAAAAACTAAATACTTCCTGAACTAACATAATTAATTACCAATTAAATAAATATTATTAATTAAAAAAAACTCATAATTATTTAACTTCCCACACTTTACCCCTGTAATCCCCACAACCAACAGTTAAAATTAAACTATAAAAAATTAATTACACAATTAAAACTTATTTTCAATTAAAAAACTAATAGTATTTAACTACTAATTATAAAGTAAGTAAAATTAATTTACTCCCCACACTGTACCCCTATAACAATAAACCTCACGCACAAAAAATATAAACAGATACCCTAATTAAATATACATTAATTATTAATATTAATGATCAACTAATTTATAATTAATTAAACACAAATTACCCTTTACCCCTATAAACCCCACAACCCGCACCTAAACAAATTACACAATTACCATAATTAATAATCAATTAATTAATGAATATTAATTAACAACCAATTAATAATGAATTAAAAATAAATTACTTCCCATAACTAACGCTATAAAATCTAAATTAAATAAATACAAAATAATCATTAATTTATTATAATTAAATTACTTCCCACCTTATTCCCCTATAAACCCACATCTCGTTACGGAACTAAAAATGCAAATTTTAATTAAAGTAAAATTCATAACTAGTAATAATTTAACACATATATTAAAAAACATAAATAATACTTATACAAAAAACATACATCACATACATTTAAAATATAAACTAAAATACATACCACTAATTAAAAAATCTATATTTTAAACATCTATATTTTTGCAAACAATATTAATGACTTCTATATTTTAAAAAACGATATTTCTTACATTAAATTTGCTATTCTTGACCACAATATTCTTGCTGTTGATATTTCTGAATCACGATATTTCCAACTCGATATTTGTGTAAGTCGACATTTCCAACTCGATATTCTGTCTCAGCACCCAGCACATCGTGATGCAGTGCTGGAACAGCAACTCTAGCCAAATAGGTCCTACTTGGTACCTTCTATTTTAGGTAGATAGCTGCCACAAATTCTAAGAATCCCACTCCTTCCACAAAAGAAAAAGGGATACGGTCCAGAGCTAATATTTTTGGCAGCTTCCTATTGTACAAACTTGCGGTTGGGTGATTCCGCTCGTAGGGCCCCTGCTGCCTTGACATGCCCGAAATAATAGCCTTGATTTGATATTTCTGGGGCCACTGACACAGGCGTCTTTCGAGAAGTAGATGGTGATGGTAAACTCAATTTACATCATGGTGGGACAGTCAATGTATGCCGTGGTGTCTCCATCTCACGCCGATTCTTGTGCCATTGTGAAGTCGCAGAGGTGGGTAAATCTGCTGGCACACTGCTGGGGACAGGGCTGCTTTGCATAAAGATGTCACCCTCTTCTTCATTATCTTCACCTTCCACCATGATTGGACTTGTAGCTGATGTTCCCCAGCTCACCTCACTACCATGAACACGTTCAGCAATTCTTTTAAGGTGCAGTGACTTTGGCAAATCCTGCATACTGCAATATGCTCCCCCTCTTTGATAACTGTAAAATAGTCTCAAACTGGAGAGAAATACTTTTTACTGTGCCACTCCCAATTCCTGATGAAGAACTGGTAGAGGTAGGCGGGAGTGTTGTCAATTGCCTCTCTGCATTTCCTGAGATAGGGGTTGGTGCAGATCTCAACTGGTGCTTTGCAAATATGGGAGCTGGGGGTCCTACCTGTGCCACATACCTCGGAGCAGGTTGAATATCAATGTCAGACTCCTCTGTGTCACCTTCCACAATGACTGCTGCTTGTTGTCATCCCCCTCATAATCCCCTTTAATATGTCTATGTATTTCAGTAGCTTTTCTTTCCCCTTGCCTCTCCTATTGTCTCCTGGACTCTGCTGTGGAGTCCACTCCATGTCCCTATCATCAGAAGTGGTGCTTGAAGAAGATGGTGGAGTAGTACCCTTCCTTTTCCTTGCTGGAGATCTGGGAGCCAATGATGATAGAGGAGATTCTTACTTGGAAGGAAATTCCATCTCCTGTTCTGCTTCAACATCAGGAAAATGTACTATTTTTGGCTGCAGCTACTGTTTACTTTGCTGTTTCCTTAAACGATTGTGCACTACTTTGTGCAAGGGACAAATCCACTTCAACGTCACTACTCGGCGTCAATATGATTGCAGTGGCTGCCTCACTGACAGACATGGTCTTGGTATTAGATTGGGGTGGTGTTGTTGATGCAGGAGTGCTGCTCCCAGGTTGCTCCCAGGAGGCCTGTGCAGCAGGCATAAGTTTGCCGAAAAAGGTTCTGGCCAGCAGGTCAGTGGTGGAAAGTTGCTTCTTGTCACTAGGCCTGGGCGTAGTTTGCAGAGTTTTGCTACGCAGAACTCCGCAAAGTGACAAAAAAACTATGCGAAGTTACGCAAGTGGCGGAGTGCAGTGCGAACTGCCATTCGCGCTGGTTTTCCTGCTGGTCGGGTAGAAATTCTACCCGAGCTGCAGCCCGCGCTGGCAAACTTACCATTTGCGAGCGGGGAAAAGACTCTGCTGCCCTACGAAGTGGAGTTTTCTGCACTCTGCGAGCTCCGCGGTGTTATATTTCATATAGGTACCCCGATATAGGTCTAGGTATCATCATAACCCTTCACCTACATTCTCTCCTATACTACATACATATCGGATTTGGAGGACTGACCTTATACCCAGTTATAATACTACACATAAGTACGTAGGGTTTTTCCCTGGACACTGGCCTCATAAATTATGCATGAGGATTCTTAGTTTCTTGAAATCACAGCAGGACCATCATCTGCTGCATAGTAACTGTGTATAAAGTTAATTCCCGACGTCATCCTAAGTCCGACACTGGCACAGCAAGGTAGAACCCCTGGGGATACCTTAGTATATAAACACCACATCTTGCTGAGATAGGGAGAGGAGATCACGACTTCCGTGCCGACACACTGACGCTAGACGCAGAGGTTCCTTCATGCAGATACTCCAGCTCGCAGTGGTCTGACATCCCTTGAGGGGTGTTCAGCTCTAGACCAGAACAGGGTCCTGCAGTATCACATCCGGTAATGGGGTTGGCTTTATCCTAGAGGGATTCTTGGCTTTACACCTACTCTCATGCTAGGTACACTTAGGTACATCTAGTTAGGGTGCAACGTAGGAGTGCGCATTTTATTGCCATGTATTTTATATACTCGCCTATATTTATGATTTTAGCAAAAGGGTAGAAACCTACCATCTGTTAACTTTTTTAGTGCTGCTACTCATTTATATATGCTACTGTCTACTGGTGATTTCAGTGCACTTATTTTACGCTAGAATAACGACTGTTCAATAAATACTTATTGAAAACATTCCAACCGTTTATTCTGTGTATCTCTCTAAGAACAAGTGAGCACGAGTGACTGAGCGAAAAGTAAGTTACTGTTCCCATGGTCCTGAGGGATCAGGGTTGTCGTGTTCGATAGTTGCCAAGAACTATTCTCTCCTTGCTAAGAGGAGGTTATAGTGGCATTAGCCTTACTATGGCTGAGTCACCGTCCACAGAATGGTTAGTTCACGGCCATATAACATTGCCGGTCACAAATTTCCAGTTTCAATATTGCCTAGAACAACAACAGGCAGATATGAAAAGATGGGTAAGGAATTAATCAGGGATTTACCATACAGATTTCGATGCAGGAGTGGGGATCTGGAAGTGTTTCTAAGCGGAACTAACTGCGAGAACACTTTAAGTGGATCTCTCATATGGCAGGATATTATGCTACACGGGGCTTGTGATGGGTCTGTGGCGAACTTGTCCTGCCACTTGAGAGGTACCCCGGCAGCTGTGATTAATCCGGTATTCAGGCTTCTCTCGAATGGGAGTTACTTGATGTTGAATGATCAAAGTTGTTGTGGGATGCTTCTGGGCATCGCATATCTAGTCACTGTGAGCTCCAGGGTTACTTGCTGTATGCAAGTATTGTTTCCACCAACACATACAGTCAGGGAGGAGCCGTTATGGCCTTCGCTAAATGTTTCCTTTATACGGTTTGATACTCTGAGCAGAATGAAATCCATGCTTTTACAACGAACCGTGCCCTTAACCTCTGCCCGGGAGACTTTTGATCTCTAGATCGCAAGGTCCTCGGCTGAGATACAGGCACTTATACATACAAATTGCCCTTTCCATTTCACAGAAATGGTAAGTCGTATCTTTAACATGTCTGATACAATGGGTATTGTACACCTATTTAAGACCATAGGTTCCGGACTGTTAAGCACCTTTCAGAAGGTCCTCGGAGTTATACCAAACTTTATACACTCCGTCTTTGGAAGCATTTTTGGAGGGCTTCCGCTGATCCTGTTTCTAATAGCAGGAATCCTGATTGTTACCTTTCTGCTGCGCAATGGACATCCCAGCCACCAAGGAAGTAGCAACAGCTCTCTTGGAGCGCAAATACAGTGATCGCATGGTACAGCATCTGGGCACACCTCGCCTATGGGAACTGAGCGCCTCTTGTTTCCTGTCATTTAGACCAGTCTGGTTGGACTGTGTCCTACCTGTTCACCGATGCCTGTTCTGCGGAGAAGAATGCATGTTGGTCCTCTGTCTGACACTTCCATCGGTTGTGCCACTAGACGTTGCTGCTTTACTGGACCCGATAACGCCCATGTTCTGCAGTGTCCTCAGCGCATTCCCATGTTGTTGGCAGCATTCTTAGAGCCACCACAGGTAGTTTCTGATCCTGTTAGTATGGACACTGGCTCCTTCAACACTCAGGCCTTGGATGTGGCACAGGCTGCCCCAGCATCTGCTGCAGGCAGTACGGAAGATCATCTGTGCTCAATTGACATTCTTTGTGAGGTGTTACAGGGATAGTCAGCTGCGTATGCAGACAGCAGCAATATTGCGTCTACCAGCAAGGACACATAAACATTTGGCATGTCGCACGCTGGAAAGATTTGGCTTTTTCCCTTTTTCAAAATTCCAAATTGAAATGTTTTGACCTGCTTGGCTTTCGGATGCTAGTAGTTGTTCGGACTATATAAACGGACACTTTAGAGCCACTACTTGAATGATTTTTTTTTTAGAACAATTTTAAAGGGGTTTTAACGCTTTTTAACTTCTCTTAAAAATGTTTTATTATTTGTTGCGTTCAAACCTCTAGACACCTTGGTGGTACTCTAGAATTTAGTAATGTCATCCAGTTGGATGAGGAGTGGGTGTTATATTTCATATAGGTACCCGGATATAGGTCTAGGTATCATCATAACCCTTCACCTACATTCCCTCCTATACTACATACATAACAGATTTGGAGGACTGATCTTTTACCCAGTTACAATACTACACATAAGTACGTAGGGTGTTTCGCTGGACACTGGCCTCATAAATTATGCATGAGGATTCTTAGTTTCTTGGAATCACAGCAGGACCATCATCTCCTGCATAATAACTGTGTATAAAGTTCATTTCCGACGTCATCCTAAGTCTGACACTGGCACAGCAAGGTAGAACCCCTGGGGATACCTTAGGGTATATAAACACCACATCTTGCTGAGATAGGGAGAGGAGATCACGACTTCTGTGCCGACACACTGACGCTAGACGCTGAAGTTCCTGCATGCAGATACTCCAGCTCGCAGTGGTCTGACATCCCTCGCGGGTTCTTCAGCTCGAGACCAGAACGGGGTCCCGTAGTCTCACATCAGGTAATGGGGTTGGCTTTATCCTAGAGGGATTCTTGGCTTTACACCTACTCACATGCTAGGTACACTTAGGTACATTAAGTTAGGGTGCATCGTAGGAGTACGCATTTTATTTCCATGTATTTTATATACTCGCCTATATTTATGATTTTAGCAAACTGGTAGAAACCTACCATCTGTTTACTTTCTTAGTGCTGCTACTCATTTATATATGCTACTGTCTACTGGTGATTTCAGTGCACTTATTTTATCCTAGAATAACGACTGTTCAATAAATACTTATTGAAAACTCCCAACTGTTTATTCTGTGTATCTCTCTAAGAACAAGTGAGCACGAGTGACTGAGCGAAAAGTAAATTACTGTTTCCATGGTCCTGAGGGATCAGGGTTGTCATGTTCGATAGTTGCCAAGAACTATTCTCTCCTTGGTAAGAGGAGGTTAAAATGGCATTGCAAGCCAGCTGGTACACAGGCCAACATACCCAGTAGGGGTGTCTGGAATCAGTCTGGACACCAGTCCCGCAGTGTATGTTGTCTAAACGCGCAGATCCTATATAGGTCTTAGAGGAACTACACGACAGCGGAGCGCGGAGTGCAGAAAACTCTGCATACTCTGCGAATGGAGAAGAGTTCACCACCCAGGCCTACTTGTCACTTGCCATTTTCTTAGCAGCATCTTTCTTTAGGGCCATTTTAAAGCCCTCAGTTGGCAGTTGCACCGGGCCATAGAAGAGGAGGGGATTGGAGGACTGACTTGTGACTGCACAGGCCTTCTTTTTAGAAGTACTGTAGGTGATGTCTCTTCTCTTGTGCACTAAAAAGCAAACAAGCAAGAACAACATTTAGTGTGAAAGGTGGCATTGTTGCAGTTTGAATTAGTACAGACAAAGGCAACCTAAGTCTGGTTGTTTTGTTAACTTAGGTAACCACTTTAAAGTCAAAAGACACCACCATACCATAATTCCCCATGATAGCACAAAATATACAGAATGATAAAGCTCTTTCCTTTATGTTCAATATATTCTAAAGGAGACACCTGTGGCAATCAGGCAACTAAATGGGTAAATGAAATACTAATCTTCTTAAAAAATGAATGTTGCTAAAGCCTGAAGTGCACCACAGCCAGGGTGTCTACCAGAAGGAAATTGAATTATAGACCTAAAAAACAATGCTGTTGGGCTGCTGTGTGCCCATGGTGGATAGATAAATAGACAACTCCGCTCTTCCCAACTTGCCCTGGCCTCTGTCTCACAGATCCAGAAGACCAGAACCGGAGGAAGATCCTTCTCCTACCTCAACACCAAGACCTGGAACACCCTGCCCCACCGCCTTAGGCAATCCGCATCATTGACTCATTTCAGGAAGGACCTCAAAACCTGGCTCTTCGACTGAACCTCCACACCCAGACGTATCAGCAGCCCCCTACCCCTTAGCACCTTGAGACCCTCACGGGTGAGTAGCTGCGCCTTACAAACCCCTTATTGATTGATTGAAGGAGGCCTGGAAAACAAAGAACACATGCAGGGCTACAACAAAAGCACATTGGCTGACTACATAAAATGGCCACCATCCACATGGTCACAACAACAACAACAACCAGCAAGGAGGCATGGCCACAACAAAGAACACATGCAGGCCTATGGCAAAAGCACACTGGCTGGCTACACAGAATGGCCAAGAAAAAGGAAGTCTTCCTTATTAAGAAGTAGTGCCTTCATAGGGTGTCATGCTTCATCATCGGGCTTAGCTCCTCGTGGGGTCTGCGCTGCAATACCCCACGGGCCACATGAGGGAGCTCTTTGGCAGAGATCTTTTGAATAAAATTGCCACAATGATGAGCGTGTGTGGGATGAGTGAAGAGGTGAACTAAAACTACCTAAGAGGTACCAAAAGATACATTTAATAAGGGGTCCCCTTGGTAAGGATTGAAATATGTGTAGATTGTTTACTTCTAAATATGAAGAATGGCAATCTATCAATGTGGTAGGTCAACATGTTTCAAGTCTCAAGGGTCCAGGTGGGATCCATGGCATTTCTTCAGGACCAGAAAATGATAATTACTATCCCTACCCTTAGTCAGGGTTAGGTGCATGGGTTTTTTGGTATCAAATGATTACCATAAAGTGACTAAGTAAGGAAGAAAGTCAAACAAATACCTACTTTAGAATAAAGCTAATGAGGTCTCCCAATCCAACCTGAAAGATACAACAAATATGATTGCCCCACAGGAGCTTTGCATTGCCCTCCTAGCGTGCTTTGATTTATGCATTGTACACCAATGCCATCGGGGCGTGTCAAGCAGCCCAAGATGGTGGATGCATAAGCGAAGAGCTCCCGGACTCTCGCATTGACTTGTGGGGCCTACACATGCCCTGGTGAGCAGAGCGGCCTTGTCAGTGTCTCCCGCTCCCTCGAGGGAAGCGGGGGCTGAGATTCTTTTACAGGCATTGCTCTCCCCCACTGTCCCTAGAGACTGCCAAAACAATCAGGGGCTGCCCTATTGGGGGAGGACATTGGCGCTGACTTGGCCCGTTTCGACCTCCCCACCATTGTCTTGTGGAGGCTTTACATGTCCCGGTGAGGTGAGCGGCCTCGCCGGTGTCTCCCATCCCCCGGAGGGAAGCGGGAGCTGGGATTCTTCCATCGGTACTACTCCTCCCCCTCGGCTGCCCGGCAGATTGCCAGAGTGAGCGGGACGGCCCACGGCGAGAGGGGCTGCACATCCTCACAGGACATGGGCTCCCCCTGGAGTGCTGCCAGAGAGCGGAGAACTCCATTGGGAACAATCCTCAAGTATATTAGGGCACACTACCCCTCCTGCCTATGATACGCTGCACCTCCGGTAAGATCTGGGGCAGCCCCTCGTTGCAGTGTTCAGTCAGCCTGGTAGAGACCGGTCTCCCCGCATTTGTACTGCTGGAGATCGGGCCTGCCAACTGGAGTGTCTCCGAATACCTTTGCCCCCCACGGGGAGAAACTACTACCACTAATTTGTCCTTACGCAAGTAACACGAATTGAGTACTGGGAGCAAACTCATTCATACATCACCTGTTAGCAATACTACCAGACTCAACCTTCACACTATTGGGTCTAATCAGGAACAGGCTGGACACGGGAGCACGGAGGTAACTAGACTGGCAGCACTATCAGTTGTAGGGACGGCTGGAAGAGTGACCATAGCCATCACTCCCTATCACGGGGGCCCATCATTAACTCCACAGTGCCACCCCGAAGGCAGAGACACACCTACCACCCAACTACCAGTGACGGTCCACCAGTGGACTGCATCTAACGTACTTTGGCCTGTCTCTAACCATGGGGCGCACAAGACCCAAAGCTGGGATGCCATTGGTAAGAGCCCGTTCTCAATCTTCACCTTCAGAGGCCTCCTTTATGCACTCCAAGCCAGGCGACGATGACGTTAAAACCCCCCATGGGTAAATTGGAAATGATTCTGTAGGAGATCCGGGAGTCCAGGTCAGCTATTGCACAACAATTGGGAGCGATCTCCACCGAACTCAGCCTATTAAAATATGATCACAGGAAATTATCAGACCGAGTCAAGGCTGCTGAAGTGACGCTGGACACTGTGGCTCCCAAAGTAAAAGATCAATCCGGATAACTTCTACAACAGCTCCAACAGGTGGAGATCCTCCAGGCCCGACGGGACAATGCGGAGGGGAGGTCCCACCGGAATAACCTGTGCAAAGTGAGCCTCCCTGAGGGTTTGGAGGGCCCAAAACTGGCCCTCTTCATCAAAGACTGGCTTAAAACTAAAGTGGCTCCCATGGGACTATCAGCTCTCCTTACAGTGGAGTGTGCGCACTGAGTGCCTGCTAAAAAAGCAATCCCTGGTGCAAATCCACATCCGATCATAGCAAAAATTCTTAACTTCAGAGATCGTGATTTACTCCTGCAAGCCGTCCGTGATAATGGTCCTCTAATGATCAACAACACTAAAGTCTCTATTTTCCCTGATTATACTCTGGCATTACAACGTAAACAGTCTTCTTTCCAATACGTCAAAACTTGCATCCGTGCTGCTGGCCTCACTTTTGCGTTCTTCTTTCTGGCCAAATTGAAAATCCTCTATAATCAGCGCTCTAATTTCTTTGAAACTTCGGAAAGTGCATGGGACTGGATGGAAAGGCACTTTCCTGAAGCTGCTAGAAACGATCATCGCGAGCAGTTGCAGCCGAAATCACAAAGACCCCCGCGTAAGCACCGAAGAGGACTAACCAGTTAAGACAGCCTTTCTGGGGCTCCATCCCCTAAGCTGGCCTTGGAGGGCAGAAAGAAGGCTCTCTGCCCGGCGTCAACTTTGAGGTCCACCCGCCCGCCCATCAGTTCCAGTCCCTCATGGGAGGTGACATCAGACTCAGACTCTGGGGGGAGTGTTGCTCTGTTTCCCTCTATGTCCACACAGCTAAGCATAGCTCCACTTATTTGAGAATTTGGGAGATGTTCCCCCCTGGTAGTTACAGTTGTACCCCGTTGAGTCCTTTTTCCGCAGGAAGATAGATGGGGGATGGTGGCACCTATGGATCTTCCACAATGGTACTGTACAGTAAATAATTGAGTAAACTTGCTTAGGCTGATGCTACCTAGAACCTACAAATGATTTTCTTTGGCTACAGCGGCCCTTCCCCACTATACATGTTGTCATTAGAACTCAAAACAAAGGTATACTATAGGATGCTATTAGCTCATCACCCGAGGTCCTGTCAGAGCTGTATGGCACCGCCAATTGGAAGAAACCCATGCACTCCTTGAGCCCTGATTGGTCTCTTTGTCTACCCCTCAAGCGAAGGCCCTTATTACATCACAGTTTACCATGTTTTTGGTTATTGCATTGTTTGGTCGAACAACGTTGACTTGATTGACCGAGTATTGGGTACCTGTTCAATTGTTAAGCTTGATAGTGGTCATGATTATTGCTTATGTTGTAGGCCTATTCAGTGCTGGGTGGCGGGGCCTCTATGTTCAAACACTAATCCCCAATGGCAACAGTAATTAAATCATATATCTTTCTCACCTGGAATATCCGGGTATGGGCTCAATCCAAAAGCAATATGCAAGTGAATGTTCACTTGAGTGCTGGATGCACAGCGTGTGAATACACTAATTCACTTAATCCTAATGGGTAACAAATTAAACACTGATTTGTCCCAACAAAATTTGAACGCATATAATCTGTGAACTATGCAATTATATATTAGCCTTTATTTGGTTTATTATACACAAGTTTTCAAAAAAGTCGACCGTAGTCGCCATGTACAAAAAACGAAACATAAACATAGGAACATGATGATTATATTCAAGTCAACATAAATTTCAAATCTTCTTTGGTCGACTTTTTTGAAAACATGTGTATAATAAGCCAAATAAAGGCTAATATATAAATGCATAATTCACAGATTATATGCGTTCAAATTTTGTTGGGACAAATCAGTGTTTAATTTGTGTTACCCATTAGGATTAAGTGAATTAGTGTATTCACACACTGTGGATCCAGCACTCAAGTGAACATTCACTTGCATATTGTGTTTATCGAGAGGTTGGCACCCTCTGGCTAGCTGGCACGCATACGAGCGTACCTTTTGATTCCTTGTATTATTGCTTAGATTAGGTCTGCGCTAACTCCATTCTTTCATTGTGTTCATGCTCAATCCAAAAGCGTCATAGAATATTAGCTCAGCTGCACAGACGCCGCGCACAGATAGTATATCTCCAGGAAATGCACCTAATGCCCACAGAAGCCCTCAAACTGAATAGAAGGTGGAGGGAGCAATTGCATGCTACCACCTACTTGGCCTTCTCTTAAGGCGCAGCGGTGTGGTTACGTGCAGGGGTCCCCTTTACAGTAATAGAAGCTGAGATTGATGACCAAGGCAAATATGTGCTCCTAAATGGCACATTGGATGGGAAACGATTAGTGTTAGGTCTGTACATGTGCCTAACTCCGACCACAAGGCTTTTCTGTCCTGCCTGTCGGTTGCCCTAGCGGACTGGTCACAGTATCCCTGGCTGATAGGTGGCATTTTCAATGAGGTCCTTGATATAGGGCTAGACCAGTCACACCCCCCACTCCCAGGTACAGCAACAATACACAAGGCCAAGATTCTATACCAGTGGGTGACAGGGTGGCATCTAGAGGATGCCTGGCGAGTCAAAAACAGTGGTATGTGAGAATATTCCTTTTATTCCCATCCCCATGGCCTCTACTCCTGCCTGGACAGATTTCTGTGTACACCTACCCAGCTCCCAGCTACAACACATATCCCCTTTTTGGACAAGACTATCTCAGACCACAACCCACTCAAATTGACTCTTAACTGGGAGACCGTCCCTGATTCCAATGTGGCGCTTGCAATCCCAACTTTTAGAAGACTCCGTATTCAGAAACACTGTAGGTACTACAATCACCTCCTACTTTACTGATAAAGCAGACACGGCCACTGTGCGATCAATGGGAGGCCTTCAAGGTAACGATTCGTGGAGTCTCAGTGAGTGCTGAAGTGGGAGCTAGACGGGAGGTCTCCTGAAACATTACTGAGTTAGAATCAGAGTTGCAATCCTTGGAGGTGGCTGCCCAGACTAATGCACTAGAGGGAGGGAAGCTCCGAGATGACAAGGTGAAATATGCAGAACTACTAGAGTGCCTGCGTCTAATTGACTTGAACGCCTACACCCTGCGGTCACATGCAGACGCTGGCAGGTCTGGCACATTACTAGCTCACATAATACAACCACAACTTTCCCCCACACCCATACTATCTGTCATCACCACTAATCACGGTCTGGTGTCTACGCAACTCAAGTTCAATACCACATTTTATGATTATTACACGCAATTATACACAGCCCCACCCATTGCCCCTTCTGAGTCTATAAGCAACTTTCTAGCAGCAGTACCCCTTCCTGTACTCATCGATACAGATGTTGAAGGTCTAGTAGCTTTGATTACACAAGCAGAGCTCCATGGACCCATCAAGAAAATAGCTTGCAACAAAATGCTGGGCTGGGACGGACTTTCCATAGAATTTTACTCTACGTTTGCATCACAACTAGTTCCAAAGTTGTTACAACTGTACAAAACGTCCTTAGAAGAAAGAACCCTACTCCCCATGGCTAGGGAAGAAATAGTGACCTCGTTAATAAAACCTGATAAACCACCCAATGAACTCTCCTTCTATAGGCCCTTATCCATCCTGAATACGAAATACAAGATCCTTAGTAAAATACTTGCTGCTCAGCTCCTTCCCTTGCTCCCCAAGCTGATACACACAGACCAAAGTGGCTTTATACCCCGTCATAACACTTCCTTAAATATATGCTGCCTCTTCAGCTTAATTGACACAGCCTGAGACCAATTCCCATATGCAAGCTGTCTGTCATGAGATATTCGGCAAACCTTCAGCACTCTGGGCTGGGACTACATGCTTGCAGCATTGAGAAAATATGGGATTCCTCCTAAATATTGCCGCTGGGTAGAGTTACTCTATACAATGCCCACAGCTAGAGCAAAAACTGGTTACAACATCTCCCCACATACCAGATATTCTCAGGGACATGCCAAGGTTGTCCCCTATCACCATTTCTATTTGTACTGGCAATAGAGCCCCTTGCCCAACACTTACGTCAAGCGATGAGAACCATTGGCATACCGGTAGGCCCGGTTACTCACTCGGTGACCTTGTGCACTGATGATATGTTATTGTATCTCAGAGATTTACGCCTGGACTTACATTCACTGGCCACACTTCTGGCCCAATTCGGCTCCATCTCAGGACTTCAGCATTGCACTTGCCGTGGCTCACTATGAGCCGCAGCAGGAAAGTATAAATATCCTGCGACTCTGCACTAGAATGGTGTCCCTGAAGTTCACAAAGTACTTCAGGGTCACTCACCTGTTCGTGCGTCAGCATTGTTTTTGGCACCGCTTCGGTGTTCTGGGCGGCTTCCTGTGGGGCCTCTTTCATGGATCCCTGCTTCATTTACGGTCTCTGCCTGCCCTAGTTCCTTGCCTGTTCCTCGGTGGTCACTGTGCAGCGGTAGAGGTGTGGAGATCTCTGGGGCCCCGTTCTCCTCGGCACCTGCAGTACAGGTTACTTCCTTGCTTTTCCATCCTCCTCGTTGATTGTGGGTTGGCGGTTTTCTTCCTGGCACGTCGTATCCGGTGATCCTGCAAAAGAGATAAGCTCTTGTTAGACCTGGTATCATTGGCGTGAGTCTCCCTTCCATTTTTTTCTGATTGCCTCCTCTGTTTTTGATCTGTTTGCTGGTTTTAGATGCTTTGGGCACTGTGTCACTGCTATTCAGTGCCACAGTGCAAGTGCTCCCTATGTTAAATTGATGCATTGATGAGTGACTCCATGATTGGATGATTGGTTTACTTGTCAGTCCCTAGTACAGTGCACTGAGTGTGCCCAGGGCTTGTAAATCCAATGCCGCTGGTGGGCTTGCAGCACTGGTTGTGCCACCCACAGAAGCGGCTTGTAAAATGTGCCTCAGGCCTGCCATTGCAGAGCCTGTGTGCAGCCTAGGGCTGCCATGTCGACTTGGTGAGTACACCCACTTACCAGTCCCTAAACCTTCCCTTTACTGCATGTTGGTCACCCCTAAAGTAGGCCCTAGGGCAGGGTGCATTGTAAGTATAAGGTAGGACATGCCCTGGTGTGTGTGGCATGTCCTAATAGTGAATTACAGCCATTTTCGTTTTTCACTATTGCAAGGCTACCTGCTCCCCATAGGCCAGAATGGGCAGACTGACTATTACACCTTATAGTCAGAACTGACCCAGGGAACATGGTAGAAAAACGAATTTAGTATGCCTGAACTCAGAATGCTAAAATACATCTTTTAGTGAAGTTGGTTTTAACATTCTGTGTTTGAAAATACCACTTTTAGAAAGTGGGTATTTTCTTGCCTAAACTTCCAAGCCTGCCTCTGCTAGGTTGTGTATTCCTTGTCTGGAGATTGAGTGACAGGGGCTGGGGGTGGCTACAGGAGACAGGGTGAGTCAGCACAGGGCTGAATAGAAAGATCTGCATCCAGAGTGGAGGGAGGAGTTGCACCTGGGTCTGAATAGAGCTGTGCCTGCCTTCCACAATCTGGCTCCACCTCCTGCCGGGCGGCTGAGCACCCTGCCCCACATTCTGAAAGGAAAGAAGGAGTCAGAAAAACAAAGTGCTCCAGGACTGACCAGAACTGGTTTTGGGCTAGGCAGAGGCCTCTCTACCTTCAGAGAACAAAGAGAAACTGTGTATAAAAAGGGGACCCAGACCCCTAGGAAATTAGATCACTTCTGGAACAACAAGACGACCCTTTTGCCAAGGAGAAGAACCAAGGAAGCTGCAGGAGTTGGACTGCCCCTCTGCCAAGTGTGCTGTTTGCTGGGTTGGCCTGCAGTGGTTTCTTCATTACCAAGGAAAGGAGAAGGAACTTTTAAAGAACTTTTCATCATCTTGCAGAATATTACTCCAAGGGCTTGATTTGAGCTTGCCTCCTGACTGAAGTCTCAGGGATACCAGACTTCACCCCCTTCTGTTTGCCTGCATCTGGAACTTGCTGTTCTGGTGCTACAGAAGGAATTTGCAACACCGACGCCGGCGAGCGACGCCGTCTCCTGCATCGAAGCCGTGAGCGCTGCTCCGACTTGCGACGAAGACTCGACGCCGACCGCCGTGCCACCTCGACACCAGCGAGCGACATCGTAAGCCTGCCATAGCCGTGAGCGCTGCTCCGACTTACGACGCCGGCCCGACGCCTGCTGCTGTGCCGCATCGACTCCGAAGCTGACATCGTCGCGGAGCCGATCGTCGACGTGGGTGGTCAAGAATCTATCGACATCGTGACATCGTACGGAACCGTGGCCTCGGCGCCATCGTGACGTCACCTCCTCTCCGGTCCAGAACCGACGCCTCCCCTGCCTGCGCAAGCATCCAGGTCCCGACGCATCATCTCCTCCGAAGCAAGGAACCGACGCCGCAACGCGCCAACGACGCCGCACCTCCCCGACGCCGTGAGCTGTCTTTGTTTCGCTTTTCCAAGGTACTGTTCTTTGTGGGTCTGTTTTGACTCCGGGCCCGACGCCGCGCACCTCGCGGTCGGCGCCGTACTTTGGGATTTCTTTGACCTCGACGTCGTGATAACTCCAGTTGGGGTTATTTGTTGCTAAAGACTGTTTTTAAGTGAAGAACCTATTTTTAAACCATCTCTACCATCTTGAAGTATTATTGATTACAGTATTGTGGATTTTTGTCGTTTGTGGTCTTGTGATAAATCTATATAAAGAATATTTATTTTTATAAAACCTGTGTGGTGTCCATCTGTAGTGTTTTCACTGTATTACTGTATGTGTTCACAAATGCTTAACACACTGCCTCTTAGATAAGCCTGCCTGCTCGTGCCAAGCTACCAAGGGGTGAGCAGGGGTTATCCAGGTATGTAATCCCCTTTCCCTGACTTAGAAGCAAGGGTCCCTATTTGGACAAAGGTGCATACCATTGCCAACTAGAGACCCCCAGTTCTAACATTGGTGGTCAGCGGTGAGGATTTGGACCTGCATTTGTGACTCATATACAGTGATTGGTGTACACTACTAGTGAGTGCAGACCAAACGCGACCACATACTTTTTGGTAGAATTTTTTTCCTTGGACTGTTATTTTTCTGAGAACTGCCAATTCTTATTGCCATGAGTCCACCAGCATCTATTGCCTCTATGGATCCAGAGTTTGAGGAAGAGAGGTTGGATACCTATAATGCCAAACAGCTGAAAGCCTTCTGTAGAAAATTTAAAGTTGCTATTCCAGGGCTCACTAAAAAGGATGAGTTCCACAAGGCGCTGAGGGCCTGGGTGGAAGCAAGAAATTCATCTGAAAATGTAGAGCACCCTGTGGAGGAGGTGGAAGGGCAGCTAGATGGGCCCCTGGGCCAAAGGGGGGAGAAAGTACCTACCCCACCAGGCAGCAGTGTTTCTTCTAAAGACCTGTCCCCAGGAGAGCTGGAGGATAGGGAGAGAAATAGGGCACACAAGCTGGAGATGGCTAGGCTCAAAATGGAGGGTCAAAAGGACCTAGAGAATAAGAAGCTGGAGTTTGAAATTAACAAGTTAGCCTTGGAGAGAGAGAGAATGAGATTAGAGCATGAGAGAATGTTGAGGGAGTTAGAGATCAAAGCACAGGGCTTAGAACTCAATCCCTCTGGTGGCAGCGCACCATCTGTGCCTTCAGAAGGCAGGGTATATATTCCCAAGGATGTCATCAAAGATTTCCATAAGCATGAATATATTGGGCAGTGGTTTGCAGCCTATGAAATAGCAATGTTGGCCCACCGGGTCCCTGAGAAGGATTGGGGAGCTGGGTTGTGGGGCCGCTTTGTGAGTGAGGGGAGGGATACTTTGTTAGACCTACCCAGTGAGAATAGGATGTCTTATGCCCATATGAAGGAAGCCCTGATGACAAGGTATGGTTTGACCCCAGAACTCTATAGACAGAGGTTTAGGAGTTGCAAGAAGCTGGAGGGAACCACTTGGGTAGAATATGTATCTTTCTTTTGCAGAGCCATGGATGGTTGGGTGAAGGGTAGCAAAGTGGATACTTTTGAAGCGCTCTATGATTTGTTTTCATGGGAGCACTTGTCTGCTAATTGTTTTCCAGAGCTACGCCAGCACCTTATTGATAGCAAGCTAACTAACCCTAGGAAGCTTGCTGAGGAGGCGGACCGCTGGGTCAGTACCAGGGTCCACAAGGGTCATGTGGGAGATTCCGCCAAAGGTGGGCAGGGTCCCCAGCAGAAGAGTGGGGGGACAAGGGTAAACAGAGGGAGTTCCAGAAAGGGCCCCAAAGTAATCCCCAAGGGAACCAAGGGAAAGGTTCCCAGCCTCCCCTGAGAAGAAGCAAGAGGCCCCGACAGGTAAACCTGTTCAAAGGGGCCCCTGTAAATGTTTTACGTGTGGTCAGTTGGGCCACCGTTGGTATGATCCTCAATGTCCCATGAGAGATCCCAAAGCACCACCCCGTGCACCACCCCGTCAGATTGCCAGTGTAGCCCTGGGGGAGGAGATGGGTGCCCAAGGTGGGTGGGATCCCGCAGAGATGTCCCTTGTCTCATTAGGAGACTTTGAGATGGTCCCTAAAACTCAGCTGCCTGATAACACTAAAAGTACAGGCAGTGGGTGACCATCAATGGCCATAGGGTGGAAGCTCTAAGAGACACCGGTGCAAGTGTGACAGCTGTCAGTTGTCGGTTGGTGTCCAAAGAGCAGGTTGTCCCCCATGCATTCTTCCCTGTTGTTGCTGCAGACAACTCACAGAGCCAGTGTGAGGTGGCTCAAGTTCCCTTTGAGTGGGGGGTCTCAGGTACCCTCCAAGTTGCTGTGAGGCCAGCCATGCCTGTTGATTGTCTGTTGGGCAATGATTTAGAGGACTCCCCTTGGGCTAAGGTGGAGAGAAGGTCTCATTTAGAGATGTTGGGTCTGCCTGAGTGGGCGTGTGTAACCACTCGGTCCATGGCAGCCAGTAAGGGTGATCAAGAGGTTCTGGAGCCTGAAAATATGGCCCACACCCCTGCCTTAAAGAGAAGAGGTAGGGGCGCGGGAAACCAGCCCCCATAGTTCCCACGGTCCAGGAGGAGGCAGACCTTGAGGGGATGCCCTGGAACCTACAGGGGAACAAGTTGCTGAACTGGGAGACCTGCCTGAGCTGACCCATTGGCAGCAAGAAGGAGGTCCCTCCAGGGAGGAATTTTGTGAGGAGCAAAGGAAGTGCCCTTCTCTTGAGGGTTTGAGGCAACAGGCCACAAACCAGGCAGCAGGTGATCAGTCGGGATCACATTGGATCTACTGGGAGAACGACCTCCTGTATAGCGAGCCTAAGGTTGCTGAGCCTGGGTCAGCCCGTGTGCTGGTGGTACCCCAGCGCTTCAGAGCCTTCCTACTGGGTTTGGCTCATGACGTTCCTTTAGCTGGACATCTGGGGCAGAACAAGACCTTTGAAAGGCTTGTTTCCCATTTTCATTGGCCCCAGATGCGCAAGAGTTCAGATACTCATTGTAGGACCTGCCAAACTTGCCAGGCAAGTGGGAAAAGTGGAAGGAAGCACAAGGCTCCTCTCCAACCTTTCCCTGTAGTCAGTACCCCCTTTGAACGAGTGGGCATTGACATTGTGGGGCCACTGGACCCCAAGACAGCCATGGGCAACAGGTTTATCCTGGTCTTGGTGGACCATGCTACCCGGTACCCGGAAGCCATCCCTCTCAGGACAGTGACGGCCCCCGTGGTGGGACGTGCACTGATGGGGGTTTTCCCGTGTGGGATTCCCCCGAGAGGTGGTGTCAGACCGTGGTACCAACTTCATATCTAACTATATGAAGTCCCTGTGGAAGGAGTGTGGTGTTACCTATAAGTTCACCACTCCTTACCACCCCCAAGGTAATGGGCTGGTTGAGAGATTCAACCGGACCCTTAAGGGCATGATTATGGGTCTTGAGGAACCTATGAGGCGTAAGTGGGACATCCTCTTGCCATGCCTGTTGTTTGCTTACCGTGAGGTGCCTCAGAAGTCCTTAGGGTTCAGCCCCTTTGAGCTGCTGTATGGCCACCCAGTAAGAGGACCTTTGAGTCTGGTCAAGGAAGGCTGGGAGCAATCTCCCAGGAAACCTCCCCAGGATGTATATAGCTACATGCTGGCCTTCAGGAACCAGACTCGGCGTTTCAGAGGACTCGCTCAGGCGAACCTGGAAGCCAGCCAGGAAGAGATGAAGCGGTGGTACGATCAGAATGCCACTCTGATTGAGCTTCAGCCTGGACAGAAAGTTTGGGTCATTGCCCCTGTGGAGCCCTGTGCGCTCCAGGACAGGTGGACCGGTCCATTTGAGGTGGTGGAGCGCAAGAGTGATGTCACCTATCTGGTGAACTTGTGGTCTCCCAGGAACCATTTGCGGTTCCTGCATGTTAACCGCCTGAAGCCCCACTTAGAAAGGTCCGAAGTGGGCATGCTCCTAGCGACAGATGATGGAATGGAGGAGGAGACTGAGCCTCTTCCTGACCTCCTGTCTGCAGCGGAGCAAGATGGGTCAGTGGATGGTGTCGGCCTCTCTGCCACACTGACCCCTGAACAGCAGCAAGATTGTCGCCAACTGCTGGGGCAATTCCCTGATTTGTTCTCCCTGGTTCCTAGTGTAACTGAGTGGTGCGTCCATGATGTGGACACTGGGGACAGTCCTCCTGTGAAGCACAAGGCTTACAGAGTGACTGACAGGGTCAGAGCTTACATTAAGGAGGAGGTCTCCAAGATGTTTGCCTTAGGGGTGATTGAGTCCTCTAACAGTCCTTGGGCCAGCCCAGTGGTTTTGGTCCCAAAGGCTGCCGCGCCTGGTGCCACACCCGAACTCCGGTTCTGTGTGGACTACCGAGGACTCAATTCAGTCACCAGGACTGACGCGCACCCCATCCCCAGAGCTGATGAGCTCATTGATCGGTTGGGAGCTGCCCGGTACCTCAGCACGTTTGATTTGATGTCTGGGTACTGGCAGATTGCCTTAACTGATGGGGCCAAGGAGAGGTCAGCATTCTCCACACCAGATGGGCACTACCAATTCCGGGTTATGCCCTTTGGGATGAAGAATACCCCTGCCACCTTTCAGAGGTTGGTCAACCAGGTGTTGGACGGACTGGAAGATTTCAGTGCCGCCTACCTGGATGACATTGCGGTGTTTAGTTCCACTTGGGAAGAACATCTGCGCCACCTCTGGGAAGTGTTGATGGCGCTGCGGAAGGCAGGCCTCACAATCAAGGCAAGTAAGTGCCAGATTGGGCAGGGTTCGGTGGTGTACTTGGGGCACCAGGTAGGAAGCGGCCAGGTGGCGCCCCTACAGCCCAAGATTGATACCATCCTGGCATGGGAACCCCCAAAGACTCAGACACAGGTGAGAGCCTTTTTAGGACTCATGGGGTACTACAGGAGGTTTGTCAAGGGGTATGGCAACATTGTTGCACCCCTGACTGAGCTGACTTCCAGGAAGCAGCCCAAGAAAGTGAACTGGACTGACACCTGTCAGAAGGCTTTTGACGCCCTGAAGACTGCCATGTGCACAGCACCCGTGCTTCAGGCGCCCAACTTCTCAAAAGAATTCATTGTTCAAACGGACGCTTCAGAGCATGGTGTGGGGGCTGTTCTATCACAGATTAATGAGGAGGGCCTAGACCAACCCGTAGCCTTCATCAGTAGGAGGTTACTTCCACGGGAACAGAGGTGGAGTGCAATTGAGCGTGAGGCATTTGCTGAGGTCTGGGCACTGAAGAAGTTGAGACCATACTTGTTTGGGACTCACTTCCTGGTTCAGACCGACCACAGGCCCCTCAGATGGCTGATGCAGATGAGGGGTGAGAACTCAAAGTTGTTGAGGTGGTCCATTTCCTACAGGGTATGGACTTCACGGTGGAACACCGCCCTGGTACAGAACACGCCAATGCTGATGGTCTGTCCAGATTTTTCCGCCTTAGTGAAGAGGACTCCCTAGGGGAAGGGTAGTTCTCCCCACATTTCAGCTGGAGGGGACACGTGTTAGACCTGGTATCATTGGCGTGAGTCTCCCTTCCATTTTTTTCTGATTGCCTCCTCTGTTTTTGATCTGTTTGCTGGTTTTAGATGCTTTGGGCACTGTGTCACTGCTATTCAGTGCCACAGTGCAAGTGCTCCCTATGTTAAATTGAGGCATTGATGAGTGACTCCATGATTGGATGATTGGTTTACTTGTCAGTCCCTAGTACAGTGCACTGAGTGTGCCCAGGGCTTGTAAATCCAATGCCGCTGGTGGGCTTGCAGCACTGGTTGTGCCACCCACAGAAGCGGCTTGTAAAATGTGCCTCAGGCCTGCCATTGCAGAGCCTGTGTGCAGCCTAGGGCTGCCATGTCGACTTGGTGAGTACACCCACTTACCAGTCCCTAAACCTTCCCTTTACTGCATGTTGGTCACCCCTAAAGTAGGCCCTAGGGCAGGGTGCATTGTAAGTATAAGGTAGGACATGCCCTGGTGTGTGTGGCATGTCCTAATAGTGAATTACAGCCATTTTCGTTTTTCAGTATTGCAAGGCTACCTGCTCCCCATAGGCCAGAATGGGCAGACTGACTATTACACCTTATAGTCAGAACTGACCCAGGGAACATGGTAGAAAAACGAATTTAGTATGCCTGAACTCAGAATGCTAAAATACATCTTTTAGTGAAGTTGGTTTTAACATTCTGTGTTTGAAAATACCACTTTTAGAAAGTGGGTATTTTCTTGCCTAAACTTCCAAGCCTGCCTCTGCTAGGTTGTGTATTCCTTGTCTGGAGATTGAGTGACAGGGGCTGGGGGTGGCTACAGGAGACAGGGTGAGTCAGCACAGGGCTGAATAGAAAGATCTGCATCCAGAGTGGAGGGAGGAGTTGCACCTGGGTCTGAATAGGGCTGTGCCTGCCTTCCACAATGCTGGCTCCACCTCCTGCCGGGCGGCTGAGCACCCTGCCCCACATTCTGAAAGGAAAGAAGGAGTCAGAAAAACAAAGTGCTCCAGGACTGACCAGAACTGGTTTTGGGCTAGGCAGAGGCCTCTCTGCCTTCAGAGAACAAAGAGAAACTGTGTATAAAAGGGGACCCAGACCCCTAGGAAATTAGATCACTTCTGGAACAACAAGACAACCCTTTTGCCAAGGAGAAGAACCAAGGAAGCTGCAGGAGTTGGACTGCCCCTCTGCCAAGTGTGCTGTTTGCTGGGTTGGCCTGCAGTGGTTTCTTCATTACCAAGGAAAGGAGAAGGAACTTTTAAAGAACTTTTCATCATCTTGCAGAATATTACTCCAAGGGCTTGATTTGAGCTTGCCTCCTGACTGAAGTCTCAGGGATACCAGACTTCACCCCCCTTCTGTTTGCCTGCATCTGGAACTTGCTGTTCTGGTGCTACAGAAGGAATTTGCAACACCGACGCCGGCGAGCGACGCCGTCTCCTGCATCGAAGCCGTGAGCGCTGCTCCGACTTGCGACGAAGTTTCGACGCCGACCGCCGTGCCACCTCGACGCCAGCGAGCGACATCATAAGCCTGCCATAGCCGTGAGCGCTGCTCCGACTTACGACGCCGGCCCGACGCCTGCTGCTGTGCCGCATCGACTCCGAAGCTGACATCGTCGCGGAGCCGATCGTCGACGTGGGTGGTCAAGAATCTATCGACATCGTGACATCGTACGGAACCGTGGCCTCGGCGCCATCGTGACGTCACCTCCTCTCCGGTCCGGAACCGACGCCTCCCCTGCCAGCGCAAGCATCCAGGTCCCGACGCATCATCTCCTCCGAAGCAAGGAACCGACGCCGCAACGCGCCAACGACGCCGCACCTCCCCGACGCCGTGAGCTGTCTTTGTTTCGCTTTTCCAAGGTACTGTTCTTTGTGGGTCTGTTTTGACTCCGGGCCCGACGCCGCGCACCTCGCGGTCGGCGCCGTACTTTGGGATTTCTTTGACCTCGACGTCGTGATAACTCCAGTTGGGGTTATTTGTTGCTAAAGACTGTTTTTAAGTGAAGAACCTATTTTTAAACCATCTCTACCATCTTGAAGTATTATTGATTACAGTATTGTGGATTTTTGTCGTTTGTGGTCTTGTGATAAATCTATATAAAGAATATTTATTTTTATAAAACCTGTGTGGTGTCCATCTGTAGTGTTTTCACTGTATTACTGTATGTGTTCACAAATGCTTAACACACTGCCTCTTAGATAAGCCTGCCTGCTCGTGCCAAGCTACCAAGGGGGTGAGCAGGGGTTATCCAGGTGTGTAATCCCCTTTCCCTGACTTAGAAGCAAGGGTCCCTATTTGGACAAAGGTGCATACCATTGCCAACTAGAGACCCCCAGTTCTAACAGCTCTCTTTAATTCCATAAAATCTAACCTGTATTTAGTACTTGCCAATATTGTTATATCTATACTCTTACCTGAACTAATTCCTCCGCTCCTGGAGATCTACCTAATCCTGAGTTCCTGAAGTCAAAGAAGTTGTGTTGGTTATACTTTCCTGAAGTAAGGAATACCCAAGGCATATGCCAGGCCTACGCTAGCAGCTAGCTAGCGTTTCTCTTCAGTTATTTCTTCCTTTTTTTTAAAGACAGTTCTCACACTAATTAGGTGGGTGTAACTAATGTATTTTGGGTTTTTATTACATTTGGGTTGGTTTAGAGAAAAAGTCAATAATATATGTTTCTTTCTAAAGATAAATGTCACCATATGCCGCTCTAATAATTGGGTTACCCTACGGAAGAGGGGAATCACCCAGGTATTTACATTGTTGTTACTTTACCATTTCTTGAGCACACTGAGACGTGTTTTGCACATATCTTACCCTGACCCTGTTGTCGTCTTTAGGAGTGCTCCTGCCTACCTGAACCACCATTTAATTAGGAAAACAGCATTGGACCTGTTCTTTCTCTCATATTCCCTTCCCCACTTCCCCAGATTTACCGTTGTTGCTTTGACAACGTTGGGCACAATAGGTGGATAGGGGAAGTTGGGACCATCTCATCTTGCATGCTGTTTCTGCAAAAAAACTCAGTAAGAGCCTGACATACAGTTAAACAGCTCCAAATCAAGTTTATACTCCTTTTACAATTCTTACAATTTGCCCGCTTTGCAATTCGGCATGGTGCAGCTTAGGGTAGAACTGGTCACTTTTAGATACCTAGGCATCCAGATTTATAGATACACAAACGATGCACTAGAAGGGAACCTAGTTCGCACAATCAACTCCCTAAAATCACAGGTGGCCTTCTGGGATAAACTGCCATTGTCCACAGCGGGACGACTGGCAGTGGCTAAAATGGTGATGTTGCCAAGATTATTATATCGCTTCCCAATAGTGGTCCCGGCCTGGGTATTCAAACTCTTAGACTCTTTATTGATAGGCCTGATATGGGGAATGGGTCGCCGTCAGATAAGTCTCTCCAAACTACAATTGCCAGCGACCAGAGGTGGTATGTGGCGCGGGACCTTAAAGCGTATTGTATAGCTGGGGAGTTACAGTGGTTAGCATACTGGCTAGTGGGTCATAATTTGTTTGAAATCGGATATACACCCACACAACTATGTCTAGGAACACTTCACTCTCTACTCTGCCCAGACTCAGCAAAATTGAGAGCCGGGCGCTTGTTTCTCCAGACAGCGATACACTACTGGAAGGTAGCACTAAAGTATACTAACACGCCCATCCTGTATGCCAAGAACATTCCACTTTGTGGACTACCTACACCAAAGGGGATTTTAAAGGCCCTGGGAGAATGCTGGAGTCATGACGATGGGATCCCTGTTTTCTGACAAAACCCTAATGCCACATGCAGAGTTCACGCACACCCATGTAGTGCCCAGTACATTGTTTTTGACCCATGCTAGCATACTACACTTTATCCGACGATACTGGCTACTGAAGAACCAAGAACCCCCCACATTTGAACTATTGCATGCACTACACACAATGGGGCATAGAGCTGTAGGAAAGTTGGATCTACTGTCATGGTTACCCCCACTTTTAGCCTGGTGTTATGCTGTTTCTGACTAGTCTGACTGGGATCCTGCTAATCAGGACCCCAGTCTCTGTGCTTTCCCCCCCAAATTGGTTATGGTGAGTACTTAGGTACATCCAAGATTGGCTACTGGTGCGCCCTTATAAATCCCTAGTATATGGTACTGAGGTACCCAGGGCCTCGGTACGCCAGGGGTTTCCCATGGGCAGAAGCAAATATTATGCCACCCATGGGAAACCACGCAAACACTGACTACAGGCCTGCCATTGCAGCCTGTGTAAGCTGGTGCTAGCACCACTTACGAAAGATACAGGTTTCCCTATATCTGAAGTCACTGCACTTAAAACCTATAAGTCAGCCCTAAGGCAGGCCTTTCAATCCTAAAGGCAGGGTGCTTGATTGTAAGTGTGAGGGTGCCCCTGCATGAGCGGGATACCCCTACAACCTTCAGAGTCCATTTTCCGGGCTGTAAGTGCATCAGCCATTACGATATATAGAGTGGCCATGCATCATTACGCGATTGCTAACTCTAAACCAGCTGTAAAAAACCCTATCATGTTTGGTTTCAAACATGTTGGAATCATACCCCCACACCATAGACGGTGTGGGAGGTATGATTCCATGCACTGTCAATCCCCTCCGGGAGGCCCTCAGAGCTCCTGGTACCAATATTCCAGAACCGGAGAGCAAGCTAGGGCTGCTACCAAACAGAGGACTCTGTGCAAGGAGCACTACCTCGCGTTCGAGCGTTGGTGAAAAACTCTTCTCAGTAAGGAAGCTTATCAGGGGCCTCCTCTCTAAGTGAATTACAATTCTTATTCACTGCGGGGAACGAACGCGGTGACTCAGTGCGGGTTATACGGACTCACGTCTTAGATTACGCTGATACATTTTCTCGGATTCTTTTTGACATTTTTCTTATGGGCACTATTTTAAGACGTTGTGGCAGAAAAACACATGTCAGGAACGTCTAGACTTCTTAACTGAAATTGCCTTGAAAAAGTCTATGTTAGATGAAACACGTGTTGGCAGAATCCTTGCTGGGAGTACCAAATGAATAAACCGACAAGTTGAATACAAATTGATGGACTGTTACGTTTATTTATATCTCGAGAAAAGATATCATTGACTTTTTGATGAATTGATGCTAAATGTGAAGTTGTGTATGTGAGAAGGTGGCCTGGTATATGCTGTCCACTAGTTAAAGTGGGCACCCTGTACCAGTCAACACTGCCCTTATAATGTATGAGGTCAAAGATAACCTTTAGAAAGCTATTCTAGTGGTAGCTGTGGAGAGCAGCCTTCAGGCTTAATCTTGAAGGAATATAAAGCAGCTTGTTTTACCAGATTATCACCTCCTGAATGACTAAATGAAAGGAGAACCACACAGTAGTTATATAAAAATATGTATTTATTAATATAACACTCTCTACTAGTCTCTACACGAGATTAGAACACAAAGCACACAATACTGAATCAATAGAACATTCGTAAGTAGCACAATACACAGCGGGCTCCAGGGGGAGACCGAACCATATACTAAAAAAATTGTATAAGAATCACGACTTGACTAGACACAGTGCCTAGAGCACGTAGAATCGCTGGGACCCCAAGGAACCACCCAAGGCAGTGACACAGGGAGTCCATGGAGGACGGGTGCAGTGAGGAAACACGACAGCGTGCTCAGTACAACTCTATGGGAAAGTAGCAGTTGCAAAGTTATAGTTTAAGGACACTTCTACGAGGACTTCAAGCAAACCCTTTGGAACATCGGAGGTTCTAGAGCCAACCCAACAGTGAGTACCGAGGTACCCATGCTACCTATCCCAGAGGAGCCGAGTGCATAGGGGTCAAGTGGTGTCGGAGTCTTTCGTTGTTTTCAATGGAGAGCTGCAAAGAAGTACTGCTGCCGGGAAGGCAAAGAGTGTCCGGTGGAATCCAAGCCTGGATTCTAGGTGAGAGGAACCTGAAAGCATAGGAAACAGAGTCTGGGTCACTTCAGGTGACCCGGGGCTCGGTAGTCGAATGCCCACCGATGTCGGGTGCTTCAGGTGGGAAGAAGGGATGCTTGACTCTGCAGCCACGAGGACCAGGAGGCGTTGAGGATGACCAAGATCTGGAGGTGAGATGTCCCATGAAGGATGTTGAGTGCTGAGGGGTCGATGTCTGGCTGGAGCACCAACAAGCCTTGGCAAATGCAACCCATGCAGGAAGGACAAACAGGTTATGGTGTAGACCAGCAAGGTCCAGGGGACTCTCCAACCAATGGGGAGTCAGGCCACATCTGGAGCAATCAGGGAAGCCTAAGAACAAACAAGGTGACCCTCGCCAGGACCCATGGGCCAATGGTCCAGGGATCGCGAGGAGACCTCAAGCAAGTCTGCAAAGCACCAGCCCACAGAGCACTCAGCGTGAGGAGGCCGAATTTCTTCAGCGCAAATACTGCTCAGGGTCAGGACTACTCGAAGTCCAATGCACAAGCTCAGGGATTGCCAACAAGCATATGCACTTGCAAATGTACGCTTTGCACAGGGGTTTGGGTCACGCAGTCCGCACGGGGGATACTGGTCTCAGAATCACTGAGAGGGCAGATCGACCTCAGGGACCTTTGGAAACCCACCTCCTGCATTGCTGAAATCTTCAGAGTCCTCAGGAGCTTGGGAGATGCAAGCCGGTCAGATGTGCATAGGTGCCTGCTATTGCAGGGGAGTAACTCCTTTACTCCAAGGGAGATTCTTCAGTCATCCAGCATCATGCAGGCAGTTGAAGTACTTGGTTTCTTCTTAGTAGAATCTTGTCCAGGTAAAATCTAAAGTCCTGTAGCCTGGTAACCCACTTTATACCCATGGGGAAGGGTTGGACAGATTCAGGGGACCCTCCTAGGGGAGGGGCAGGACAGAGGGGTGGCTACACCCATGTTCTTTGTCCAGTTTTACACCAGAGCAGGAGCCAATGGCTCCCAGAACTGGTTTGAGATGCACTATGCACAGGGACACCAAATGTGCCCCCAGTGCAGACTTCCTGGCACTCTCAGAGTACACCCACCCAGCCTCAATACACTAAACCCTGTCTGGGAGGTGGTCACACCTCCCTGTGACAGGATGCCTATTGTTATGCCTTACTCTGCTCAAGCTTGGCTCAGCAGCAGGAGAGCAGCAGAATCATGTCTGTGGCTGGCAGCGTCCATTTTGTACTGCCCGGGTCGAGAAAGCTGGTACCGGGTAGACAGGTGAGCCACAGTAGTGGTTTCAGAAGGGTGGAATCATACCTCCCACACCAGTTACATGTGTGAAGGTATGATTCCAAGGTGTTTGACACCAAACACAACATGTTTCTAAGCAGCCGTTTTAAAGTTAGCATTTACCGCAAGGTTATAATGCAACTTAACCTATATGTCTGGCTGCATCACAGACAACCCCGGAGAAGGGTCTCCGAAGGCTGCAGAGGGGCTCTGCTCATGCAGGGGCACCCTCTCACAAAAAACCCAGCACCCTGCCTTCATGATTGAAAAGGTCTGCCATAGGGGTGACTGATAGGTTTTTAAGTGTAGTGATTTAGATAGATGTAGTGAACCTATATCTAAGTAAGTGGTGCAAGCACCACTTACACAGGCTGCTGTAGCAGACCTGTTGTGTCATTTTGAATGGCCTCTCATGGGTGGCATAATACATGCTTCAGCCCATGGGAGGCCTCTGGGGTACCTATGCCCTGGGTTCATGGTGTACCCGTTTTTACTGTGGGGAATTTGTTTTAATCTTGCTTTTAAAAACGCACCTGGGTCTTTGAGGGATCACTGATGCACTCTTAGCTGCGGTCTGCCCTCGCGCTTGATTGCTCACGCTGGGTTCGTGTCGGCCCTTGGGATTAAGCGGAGCCACCATCTTGGGGGAATTGTAGGTTAGCGGGCCAGCTTCTCGCCCTGCCTAACTACAAATGCGCGTGCTCACGCGACCGTGCAGTGGACGCGCGCAACGGGCGTGCCGCTGGCGCGCCAAAGGCAAGCCCGTCTGCACCCGTCCACGCTCGGATCGTGCTCAGCTTTTTAAACCAGGAGCAGCCCCCTCCCTAAGTTATACTAAAGCACAGTTATTAGAGGTGAGGCCAATTAATAAATCCCCTGGGTGTATATGTCTCACATGGGAATCATGTCCTCCCGCTCCCTTGGTCACTTGCATTAACTGCAATTGCACATTGCCTAGACTCTTGTACCAAAATTCTAGCCTCATAACTGCAAAGAAGCAAATAGATATGGGACCGGAGAATACAGCGTTTAAGTGCATGATGCTTAACGCCAGATCTCTAGTGAAGCACAGCATAGAATGCGCGGACTTAATTGAGGAAAGAGACATTAAAATGGCGTTTATTACTGAAACGTGGACTGACGAAGCCTCATGGCCTGACATTGTCAAGGCAACACCTCCTGGGTTGTTATGTCACACCTTAAACAGACCAGTCAGGAAAGGTGGGGGTGTAGCCATAATTTATCACAACTCACTGAAGGTGGGTTTTTGCACAGCTTCTAACTCAACCTGTGAGGCGCTTTCCTTCAGCCTCTCTTTGTCTGATCACTACACTTTTAAGGGCATCCTACTTTACGGACCCCTTGGGCCCAGAAACAACTTCCTCGCGTCCATTGGGAATCTGTTGGAAGTAGGTCTATGCACTTACTCCTTCACGATCCTGGGTGATTTCAACTACCATCTGGAAGCACTCCTGGATCCTGATACATTGGCTCTCATAGACATGATGAAGAGTGGGGACCTCATTCAAAAGGTGACAGGACCCACGCACATAGCAGGTCACACGTTGGATGGTATCTTTTCTAACCACCCTCAGCTTACTTGTACGGGCGTGCTACCCCTTACATGGACTGATCATGCAGCTGTACTTTTCAAACTGACTTGTCCCGTTCATGGTGTCAGCAAGGGGGGCACTAAGAGACAAATTGAGAGCAGGGCATGGAATAGAATTGAGGGCAAAGAACATGAGGTGGCACTTACACAACTGCTGGTCCACTTCCTACAGGAATAAATGAGGCAACAATCTTTTACACAAACTGGGTGGGATCAGCATGTAACCAACTAGCCCCTATAAAACTCTGATTCCCAAAAAGATCTCACCCAACAGCCCCCTGGTATACGGAGGAGCTGAGAAATCAGAAACTCATATGTAAATCCCTCGAGCGGAATTGGAGAACAAAATATGAGGAGTCAGATAGAAAGATATATAAACAGAGTCTTGCCTCGTATAAGATACTGATTTTCAATGCTAAGAAAAGCTTCTTCGTAAATCAAATCAATTTAGCAAGAAACTCGGCAAAAGAAATCTTTAAAACCGTATCAAATCTGGTCTCCCCCCGTCCAGCAAAAATTGAGTCAAATCAGGAATTATGCGAGGACATCGCGAGGTTCTTCTTGAATAAGGTGGAGGTCATTTTTTCGGCATTTAACCTCTCAAGTTCCGCAGACCCTGTGGTTCTGCTGGAAAGAATAAGGCCTACTAATGAGCCCCCCCATGTCTTTGACAAATTTGCCAACATATCTCTAACAGATACCAAGAAATTCCTCATGGCAGCGAGATCAGGCTCCCCCTTTGATCCTTGCCCGGTCTCTGTGATTAAACTCGCCCAACTCCCGTAGCCCATGCACTTACCTCCCTGTTCAATGCTATTTTTGACACAGGGCATTTCCCAAAACTGCGGAAATTCGCATCGGTACTACCCCTCCTAAAGAAGCCGAGCCTCGATCCCAAGGATCAAATAACGTTCGACTGATATCCTGCCTTCCGCTACCAGCGAAAATAATTGAGAAGGAAATTAATGTGCAACTCAGTGCCTTCCTACGTGACAACCAAGTGTTGGACCCCACGCAATACGGTTTTAGAAAAGGTCACAGCACTGAGTCAGCACTAATAAAATCCTCGGAAGAGATTAGGGAAGCTCTGGATAGGGGAGGTAAGGCTGCCCTGGTTCTGCTCGACCTATCAGCAGCCTTGGATACGGTCCATCATGACTTACTGATGGACCGTTTGTTGGCATGCGGGGTTCAAGGGAAAGCTTGGAAGCTCTTAAAATCATTCTTATCTGGGCGTTCACAAATAGTCGCGCTGGATAAATTTCACTCCAAACCTTTTAACCTGTCCTGCGGAGTGCCACAGGGGTCTTCGCTAAGCCCCCTACTTTTCAATGTGTACGTCTCATCACTTGCCTCACTGATCAGCTCCTTTGGTTTTAAGCTGACATCAGCAAAAAGGGGGGTTAACCATAAAAAGCAGATACTACTTTCCTATACAACGCCCCCCAAACGCAAGGACATTAAACTAACCTTGACCAGTTGAGTCTTCATGTTCTAAGTGGAAATATCTGGAGAGTCCATCTGCATTGGCATGGTTACTCCCAGGTCTATGTTCCACTGTATAGTCCATCCCCTGTAGGGAAATGGACTACCTCAACAGTTTGGGGTTTTCATCCTTCATCTGTTTTAGCCATAAGAGGGGCTTATGGTCTGTCTGAACAATGAAGTGAGTGCCAAACAGGTATGGCCTCAGCTTCTTCAGAGCCCAAACCACAGCAAAGGCTTCCCTCTCAATAGCTGACCAACGTTTCTCTCTGGGGGTCAGCCTTCTGCTTATGAAAGCTACTGGCTGATCCTGACCCTCTTCATTCAATTGTGATAACACAGCCCCTACCCCCAATTCAGATGCATCTGTTTCAACAATGAATTGTTTGGAATAATCAGGACTTTGCAGAATGGGAGCAGTGCCCACCTCCTGCTTCAGGTCATCAAATGCCTTTTGACAGCTAACTGTCCACCGAACTTTCTTAGGCCTTCTTTTAGAGGTAAGATCATTTAAGGGGGTCACTATAGTAAGTAAGTAAGTAAGTAAATTTATTGTATATAGTTAATTAAAACCTTTACAATTTTTGTGCTAAAATCGTCCATATAACGTTAAAAGATAAAAAGGATGCGCAGGTAGTATATGCTATCATGTTTACAAAATTAACATTGAATTAGATGCTGTGCAGTGATTTGCTCCTCAATCCTTAAATTGTAAACATTTGATTTCATACTCTGAAATGTACCACAGTGTGTAGATCCTTAAATAACAATATAATGTTTACATGATAAAATATATCTAAAAAACAAATCCGAGGGAAAAGAAAACTGTAAATTTGGCATCATTCTTTTCACATGCCTCTAGATTCTAAGATGCTATTTTTCAGATTTCTGCAGTAAGGAACTGACTTTCTGCAGGAATCTGGTGGCCCTACATGCTACCTGTAATAATTGACTATTCAGTGCTAACATTACTGCAGGCCGACATGATCTAATTTGATATGTACAAAATGCTTGTAATAAATAATAACGTCTCAGATTGTTCACAGTTGGACAAATGCACAGTAAATGAATCAGAGTTTCTTCCACTTGGCCGCAGAGTCTGCATAGTGTTGTTGGCCATGTTTGTTTCCATACTGGAACCTGATCTTTTGAGATGAAAGCCCCCAACCGAATTCGAAGTAGCAATTGTTGAATTGCTGTTGTTATATGATCGACTAGGTATGGTTGAGGGGAACATCTCTCATATGAGGATAATACCATCCAGCCGTGTTTTTTCTTTGCTAGGGCGGCTTTGTCTATGATCCAGGCTTTTTGTTTTGCCGCATTATTGCCTATTTTTTTAAAAGCTGCAAAGCTGTAGTTAGTGTTCCAGGCTTCTTGCATTTTGAGGGTTACCAATGCTTCTTCTAACACTGTGTTCCAGGCTTTTTTTCCCTTTGTCTGATTCTTTATTTCGGTCCAACAGTGACCCATCAAGGAATCCTCTTGTGCTGCTTTTAGTTTCCAACACATTTTTATTATTGCTGCTTGTCTTACTGGGTGCTGATTTAATAGCCCGAATTCCAGACGTACTTAAGCTTGAGATACAAACTGTGGGATCTGAAAGATGTATTTAAATAGCCCTGATTGTTGGAGATTCAGGAAGTTTGCATCTTGTCCTTTGAATAATTCTGAGCCGTACGTAAGAGTTGGAAGAAACTTAGCAGCAATGACTTTTAATAAATATAAGTCGGATGGGCACTTCAGTTTTGTTTTTAGTAGATTTAGGGCAAAGCGTAATTTATTTGCCTGGGCTTTTCGGTTTAATAGGTGATCTTTTAATGTAAACCTTGAGCCTACCACTACTCATAGGTACTTATATGCCACACTCTGTTCTATGGTGTTTCCTGCTGCGTGCCATTTAAATTTTTTGTTTTGTCCTGTGTGTGATGAAAAACGGATGACCTTCGTTTTTTTGTAATTAATGAACAAACCATGCTCCCTAGTATATTCGAGCAGCATTGTGATGGAGCGCTGTAGGCCCATTGGGGTCTGACTACATAGGGCGATGTCGTCTGCATACTGCATGCTTCTAATTTTGCAGTGTGCTATCTTTGGAGGATCGCTTTGGACTTCTATTAGCCTCTTATCCAGGTCTGCAGTAAAAATGTTGAAAAGGGGGGGGGCAGTACACATCCCTGCTTTAGGCCAATGTACGTTGGGATCTTTGCTGTTGTTCTTTCACCATTCCCTAATTTTATCTTGACCCCGGTAGATGTGTACAGGTTGATGATGGCCTGTAGTAGCATTGGTGGAATACCCCAATTTGCCATCTTTTGCCATAGGAGATACCTAGATACCGTGTCATAAGCTGCTTTTAAGTCGACAAAACAGGTGTACAATGTAGTTGATTTGTCCTTAGCTTTTTCGACAAGAAGGTTCAAGGCTAACAAATTACACAACGTGTTTGTTCCCGGCCTGAACCCGGTCTGTGTGATAGGGAGGATCTTGCTCGTGGAGACCCATTCTTCCAATGCTGTCAGGAGATTTGACGCTTATATTTTGGCCTCTACGTCAATAAGGGCGATCAGCCTATAACTCGCCGGGTCCGATCTGGCACCTGCTTTAAAAATTGGAGGCAAGATGCTCCCTCTCCATGACGATGGTATACTTTCCATTTAAAAAGCATGATTGAACAGTGGGGTAAGGTGTTCTGCCCAGAATAATTGGTCATGTTTAAAGAGCCCATTTGGCAAACCGTTTGGGCCAGGGGCGCCAGTGGACCTTAGTTTTTTTATGACCATTTGTACCTAGTGAGTTTTAATCCAATTTTCTTCAAAATTTTGTTCGGGGTCTTCGCTTATTTGTTGGTGTTGAATAGTGTGATCTTTTTTCATTGCTAGGTGATTGCTGTTGTTCCCTTGGTTTTGCGCTAAATGATGTATCCAATCTGTCTCTAATATGTTTGCATTGTGTTCACGAAAGGATCCGTTTGCTATTTTGTTAATTTCTGCCCAAAATTTCCTATTGTTGTTTCATTTACTTGTTTCCAATAATTTTAACCAAATTTCAGTTTGTTGATTATTCTTTGCTATCCAAACCTCTTTTTTATATATTTGCCTTAATTTGTAAATTTGTCTCTTTGTGTCTTCACCCGTGATCTGATCTTTTGCTCGTAACTTTCTAATTTCCTGATTTAGAGTCCTTTTTTTACACCCTACGGAGCCGAGGGGCTCTGAAGTTATTTGTCTTGGTTTGCTTCTGTGGTTTTTGTTTTGGGATCCGAATTTATCAATTAGACTTATGATCGTCTTTTCCCAATTTGCCCAATGCTCTGCCAATATTTGTTCTTTTCCTTTTATTTGTACATTTTTTAAATGGGTCATTATTTCTTCAGCGTTCTTTCCATTCCACGCGAGTCTTTTTAAGTTATATGGGCTGGGGATTTCCAACAAAGCATTGCTGGCTGGTGCCCTAGCGATTTGAAGGCTGAAGTCAATTTATTGTGGGCTATGATCACTCTCCAATCTATGGATTATTTGATAACTGACGATCCTTTGCAGTACCTCCAGGTCCACTATGGTGTAATCTAGTACTGATTGGGCCTGTTTGGCTATTCTGGTCGAAACCGCTGGCTGGTCTTGTGGAAAGCGTCCATTTAAAATGATCATACCGATTTCGGCCAAATTTGAGGCACACAGCTGGCCGTAACTATCCTTTTTTCGATGGTTTGTTATTAGTGGAGGTATTGGTTTGCCTTTAAACTTATTTTGTTGTTTATATTGTGTGTGTTCTGTTTGTAGTAAGAACATATTGAAGTCGCCTGACACTACAATTCCTGCCTGTGGGAAAGTGTATTGCAAAGATTTAACCATTGCTTTGAGGGTCGCGATTTTCTCTTGTTTCGTCTTTGACCCAGGGTGAATGTAGGTATTACAAATTACCATTGACCGTGCATCTTGAAAGTCTTGTGCACAAGCGGAGAGATCTTGTGGTAGTACTATTTTGATGCACTGAATCCATGTTTGCCCAGACCCAATCAGATCATAAGTCCATGGTATACTTGTACTAAGGTAGATTGATAATCCGCCGGCTGCCCTGCCAAAGGAGCTGCCTTTGGTGGCATGTTGTTGAAATTCTTTAAAACCATTTATCTGAACAGGTGCTGTTGACCAGGTTTCTTGGAGTAATAAAATATCAATTTTTTTTAGGAATACTAGTAGATCTGCATCCTCTATTTTGCTGCCTAGTCCGTTTATATTCCACGAGCATAGTTTCAAATTGCATTTTCATGCTTCGTTTTTCCTGTATTCCATGGAACTCAGTGTTGGGGGTAGAACTTTCCGAGTTTGAATGATTGCTCCTGATGATCCTTGGTGGATGACACGTAGATTGGTCCATCCTTCCTTGGTGCTGGTAGGACCTACTGCCCCCCGAAGTAGTCCGCTGTCCGTTTGTAACGCATAACGGTCCTGGATATCTTTCTGTTTCCGTTACTCTAATTTTAATTCCCCATTTGGCAAAATCTTCTCTATGCTGCCAAAATTCCTTGGCGTTCTTTGGGTCGCTCCAAGTTACCACAGTCTTTTCTTTCCCCTTTACACTTGGGAATGGTTTGAATTGGATGCTTTCTATATCATTTGTTTTCAGATGTTGTAATGTTTCGATTGAGTTAGCAAGTTTTAAAATAGCACTCCGATTGAGGATGTCATAATTCCCTCTGGAGCTGTAATGCGGGATAATGTCTAGCGTTGTTAAACCTTCTAGATAGTTTTGTCCTTCATTATCAATTGAATCCGGGAACCTTCTATTTTTAAATTCCCCTATGTGTTTTTCCTCTGCTAGTGTGTTTTGGGCGCTTGTTTTTAATTTATTGACTGAATTGAACTGGTCAGTTTTCTGATCCTGTGCTTTTGCCTGGTTGCCTAATACCGGCAGATGGACTGTCAAAGTCTCTGGCCATTGTGTGGTGACTAATGGTTGCTGCGCTTTAGCCATGGTGTTTCCATTTTGAGCCTTTGTAATTTTAGGGAAGTATTGAGATATACTTTTTTGTTCTGCTCGAGTCTTGTGTTTTAGTGAACAGTCTACAATTTGATTTTTTGTGCGACCATATGTGGGCTGGGAGTCTTTTGGACTACTTAACTGCGCTGTTGTTAAGCCCGTTGGGGACATATTTGATCTACTATGGTCGCATTCATGTCTCAATTCCCCTGGTTCTTCAGTTAGGCTTGTGCTTGCCTCTTTTCCCTTTGGCCCATTTTCGGAAACTGTTCCGGGCGAATTAGCATTCTGGCAGCTTACCTGTGGTATCTCTTGAGCCTGATACTGAGCAAAGAGTGCTGTGGCTTTGTTACTTTTTTGCTTGTTTTGCCTTGCTTTTCTCAATCTCTTTCGTTCACGTTTTAAAGGGTTATAAGATTTTTGTTGCTGGTTTATCTGTGGCCTTGATTCTTCGGTCAGTCGATCATCATATTCTTGTATTTTTTTTATAATTGTTTTCCATTGGCATGCTTTGTGATGTTTCTGTCTGGGTGTCTGAAGTAAGGTTATTAGAATTGCCTTCCATTGCATCCACACTTGTTTCCGCATTTACTGAATTGTCCAGGGTGTTAGTGGGCTTCTGTTGTTCTGAGGCATTTTCTGTGCAAATACTTGCGATAGTATTGTGATGGTCTGTTGTTTTTTTTACCTCTGCCAAAATATTTGTTAGGATTGTGGGCAAGGCCTTTAGCTGGTTCATTATTCCGGAGCATTGGCATTTATGGTACATTGTATGAGGGTCTTTTTGTACCCGCTCGATGAGTGAATTTAAATCTTGTATTTTTCTGTCTATGCCAACCACATGGGATGCTAAAATTTGCAAGAGATCGATTTGTAGCTCAAATTTTTCTGAGTGTTGGAGTAGTGCTGAGGATATGGTTTCCATGATGCCAATAAACGGCGGCCACAATGGGGCCTGTGATGGTAGGACATTTTCTGTCTGATTAGTGCCTACTCGCCGGCTTGAGCAAATGTCCTCCCCTGGTTTGTTCCAGATGTCATCCTCTAGTTCTCCTCCCGGGCATGCGCCTAATTCAGATTTTGATGGTTTATCACCTATTGTTTGAAAACAAGGGCCGTCCGCTAGTCGGACCTTGATTGGTGAAAGAATGGTATGATAGTCATGAGGAAGCCCTGTTGGTACAATTGGTGGAATTTTGTTTGACTCATAGCAACTTATTGAACTTATTAAGCAATCCTGTGCTTCTTGTATTTCTGAAGCTGATTTTGTTATTTGAGCTTCCAGTGGTGGCTCCTGGCTGCTTGTTAAACACTTCTGTGCCTTCTGTATTTCTGAAATTGGATTAACAGTGTTTTTGGGCTGGACCGCTGTTTGGTTTACTGAGATTTCTTTATTTTTTAATTCAATGTCCATTGTATCCATACTTGAGGCTGACAGCAGGCCACCCCCGAACTTGGTCCCCTGAGCACAAAAGAATGACCCAAGGCTTATTGATCGTCGCTTTGTTTTTCCCTCTGAAGCCTCTGATAGTATTTTAAGCAGATTTGATTGTCCAATGTTTACTGCTTCACTTGCGTTTATTTGTGCTGTCATGATTATTCTGTTGGCAGTCGTTTTGGGGATCTTCGGAGGGCTTCGGCTGTTCTCTGATGGAATATTAATCTGTGTCTGTGTCTGTAGCAAGTTGGACATAGAGCCAACTGAGTAGGACGTCCCTTTTTTGGTGTCTTGGGTGCTGGTGGCAATTGATGATTTCTGAACTCTTTGCGCTGGTGATACTGATGAGATAAAAAAATCTGTGATCTTTGATTTCTTGCCTGCGGGTGTTTTTAATGGCGTTGTGACAATATTAATATTAATATTGCTCTCCAGCGCTTTATCTTCTTCAGGAAGAGCACTTGCTCCTTCGCTCATCTTGCCACTATTCTGTCGGTTTCTTTTTTTTGGTTTGGGTTTAACCTCTGCTCTGTTCCTCCCTGATCTCATGGTGGACATCAATGCAGTCTCACTCCTGAGATTCCTTTGCTGTGCCTCGCTTGACACTTGACACGGGGTGGGTGGGCGTGGGAGGGTAGGTGGGGAGTGAATGATTACTCGCGCACCCCCTAACTCCTACTCCTACTCCTGCTCCTGCTCCTCCCGTGCCGCTACAGCTGCTATTGTGGTCTATTATGGTCTAAGCGAAAACGTGGGCTGGACTTAGGGATCATCCTTTCAAGTGGAATAAAGTGAAAGTCCTACCGTGCAAGCCTTGTAAACCTGAATCTGGGTGCGTGAGCAGGTTCCAAAGCAGGTTCCAAAGTTCAATGGTGTTGGGGGGCCAACCCGCCAATCCGTGCCCCTCTATGCCGCCACATCCGCTGTGTCCTGTGCACCGATTGAGCCTGATTGAGCCGTTTGAGAGCCGAGCCCGGCATGGGAAATAGACCTCCTGCCGCTTGCCTCCGCGCTCTGGGCAGCTCTGGGCAGCGCACCGCACAGGCAGCGGACCGCACCGCGCCCCCTCCTTGTGCTCCACCGGTAAGCTGTGCCCGAGCTCAGGGTCTCAAGGTCTCAAGGCTATGCGGGGGAGGCGGTACAGGATTCAGGAGGATTCAGCAGTCGGTGGCCGGGCCCCCTCTGGTGCAAGCGAGTGAGCAAGTGGCGGCGTCCTCAACGTCCTCAACGTGGCGACCTTCTGAGGAAATTGGCACACAGAATACTCATCTGGGGTCACTATAGATCCATAACCCTTAACAAACCTCCTGTAGTACCCAGTCAGGCCCAAGAAAGCTCTGACCTGAGTCTGGGTAGTTGGAGCAACCCAATCCATGATGGTTTGGATTTTGCTCTGCAATGGTTGAACCTGGCCTCCACCCACAAGGTGGCCCAGGTACACAACCTTACTCTGCCCTATCTGGCACTTGGTGGCCTTGATAGTGAGGCCTCCTTTCTGCAGGGCCTCCAGAACATTTCTCTGGTGGACCAGGTGATCCTCCCAGGTGGAGATAAAGACAGCAAACCTGTGAGAAATTTATTCACCAGCCTTTGAAATGTGGCATGTGCATTCTTCAAGCTAAAAGGCATCACCACAAATTGGTAGTGCCCACTACGGGTTGAGAATGCTGTTTTTGGTTTAGCATCCTCAGCTAATCTGATTTGCCAGTAACCAGCTGTCAGGTCAAATGTACTTAAGAATTTGGCAGAGGCCAAAGTGTCAATTAGTTCATCTGCCCTTGGAATTGGATGAGCATCAGTCCTAGTGACTGCATTGAGTCCCCTGTAGTCAACACAGAACCTCATCTCTCTCTTACCACCCTGGGTGTGAGGTTTTGGTACCAAGACTACTGGGCTAGCCCAAAGGCTATCTGAGGGCTCAATCACGACCAGTACCAACATTTTCTGGCATTCAGTCCTGATACAGTCCCTGGCATGGTCAGGTTGCCTGTAAATCTTATTTTTAACAGGCAGACTGTCACCTGTGTCCACCTCATGTATACACCAGGTAGTCTGACTTGGAGTCAGTGAAAACATGTGTCTGTACTGATTGAGGACCTTCCTACAATCAGTCTGTTGCTGTTCAGTGAGGCTGCCTGCCAAGGCTACACCATCAACTGAACCATCGTCAGGGTTCTGTGAGAGGAGGTCAGGGAGTGGATCACTCTCTTCCTCCTGTCCCTCATCAGTAGCCATGAGCAAGCCCATGTCTGCCCTGTCCACATATGGCTTGAGCCTGTTAACATGGAGCACCCTATGGGGGCTCCTGGGAGTTCCAAGGTCCACCAGGTAGGTAAACTCTCCCTTCTGCTCAAGAATGGTATGGGGCCCACTCCACTTGTCTTGGAGAGCTGCTGGGGCCACAGGCTCCAACACTCATACCTTCTGTCCTGACTGATACACAGTCAAAACAGCCTTTTGGTCATGCCAGGCTTTCTGTAATTCCTGGCTAGCCTCAAGATTTTTGGATGCCTTCTTCATATACTCAGCCATCCTGGAGCGGAGACCAAGTACATAGTCCACTATGTCCTTTTTAGGTGGTTTGAGAGGTAACCCCCAACCCTCCTTAACCAAACATAAGGGACCCCTAACTGGATGTAGAAACAGAAGTTCAAAAGGGCTGTAGCCAACCCCCTTCTGAGGAACCTCTCTGTAGGCAAAGAGAAGGCAGGGCAAAAGGATATCCCATCTACGCCTGAGCTTGTCAGGGAGACCTTTTATCATGCCCTTGAGGGTTTTTTTCAATCTCTCAACTAACCCAGTGCATTGTGTGTGATAGGGTGTGGTGAATTTGTAATTCACTCCACACTCCTTCCACATAGCAGTAAGATAACAGACATAACGTTTGCACCTCGGTCTGATACTATCTCCTTAGGAAACCCCACTGTGGAAAAGATTCCCAGGAGGGCCCTGGCCAAAGCAGGAGCTGTGGTGGTCCTAAGGGGTATTGCCTCTGGATACCTAGTGGCATGGTCCACCACCACTAGTATGAATCTGTGCCCAGATGCAGTTGGAGGATCCATGGGACCAACAATGTCAATCCCAACCCTCTCAAAGGGAACACCCATCACAGGTAGTGGTATTAGGGGGGCCTTTGTAGTACCACCTGCCTTACCACTGGCTTGGCAAGTGATACAGGAGCGACAAAACTCCTTAGTGTCTTCTGACATGTGAGGTCAGTGAAAGTGAGGGACAAGCCTGTCCCAGGTCTTGCTTTGGCCTAAGTGTCCTGCTAATGGGATGTCATGTGCCAGTGTTAATAGGAAGCCTCTAAACTTCAGAGGTATAACCAACCTCCTGGTAGCACCAGGCTTGGGGTCTCTACCCTCTTAATATAGAAGTCCATCATCCCAGTAGATCCTGTGGGACCCACTGGCACTCCCAGCAGCCTCAACAGCAGCTTGCTTTCTGAGGGGTTCAAGAGAGGGGCAGCTCAGCTGCTCCTGGCTCAGATCTGCCCTGGAAGGGCCCCCTGTCCCCAAGAACTCAACCTGGTCAGGTTCAAGTACCTCTGAGACAGTTACTTCACAGGGACTGAGATCATCTCCCTCAGGAGACTGATCCTCACTCTGAGGCAGGGGGAAGACACTGCCTTACCCCTACTGCTCCTTCTCTTGGAAGGCACCTGGTCCATCATTTCAGGATCCAGGGCCTGTTCAGGGGAAGACATTTTTGCCTTTGACCTAGTCATGGCAAACACATCTGCAGTGATGCCCAACATTTCTGCATGTGCCCTGAGTTCCACTTCAGCCCAGGCTGAAGTCTCCAAATCATTGCCCAACAAGCATTCCACAGGGAGGTCTGAGCTAACCACAACCTTCTTAGGGCCAGTTACCCCTCCCCAGGTGACATTCACAACTGCCAAGGAATGGTCTGTCCTGACATTGCCAGCATTGGTCACTTGGTACATCTCACCAAGTATGATCTGGTCAGGGCCCACAAGATCTTTTGTCACCATTGTGTCACTTGCTCCTGTGTCCCTATATGCCATGGCCTCCTTTCCATTTGTCGAAGGCTGTTGTCTGTACTTGCCCCGGTTACTGGGACTGACAAATAAGGAGGCAATATCCATGCCTCCATCACAGACCAAAACAGACTGAGTTGGAATTCTGACAACCCTACTATACCCTTGTTCCCAGTACCACCACTTGGAGCTGAACTAGGGGGAACAGTTGCCTTAGGGGCAGTGGTGGTGTTGGCAGGAGGATCCTTGGCCCTTGAACAATCGGCATCTCTTGTCCAATGGGTTTTCTCCTTACACAGGAAGCACCAAGGTTTCTTTTTATTTTTACTCTTGTTGGATTGTGACTCCCCCCCCAAATGCAGGTTTTTGGGGCCCTTGTGAAGACTGCTGGTCTTTACCCTTCTCCCCACCCTTATCTGGAGTTTTAGCATCTTGCTTCTTTTGGTCACCAACTTGATTCTGAGTTTTCTGCTTCACCCTGGTTCTGACCCATTTGTCTGCCTTCTTTCCCAATTCTTGGGGAGTGGTCAGATCAGAATCAACCAAGTACTGATGCAACAACTGGTTTTGGCAATTATTAAGGATCTGCTCCCTCATAATTAAATTGTACAATCCTTTAAAATCATTCACTTTACTGCCAAGTAACCAGCCTTCCAGAGCCTTAGTAGCACAATCTACAAAGTCTACCCAGTCCTGAGTCTGTGTCTTCTGGGTGTCTCTGAACTTAATCCTGTACTGTTCAGTGGTTAAGCCAAATGCATCAATGAGAGTACTCTTTAGAACTGAATAATTGTCAGCATCCTCTTCTATAACAGTGAGGAGCTTATCTCTACCTTTCTCAGCAAAGGAGAGCCACAAGATAGCTGCCCACTGCTCCTGAGGGACCCTCTGTACCTTACAGGCCCTCTCTAGTGCAGTTATCCATTTGTGGATGTCATCCCCACTCTGGTAGGGAGGGACTATCTTGTTCAGGTTCCTATGATCATGAGTATACTCCTTAACCCTAGGGACACTATTGCTGCCACCATGGGACTCTAGTCCCAATCTCTTTGTAGCTCTCTGGAGCTCTAGGGATTCCCTGTCTAGGGCCAACTGCTCCTTCTTGAGCCTAAGCTTGATTTTCTCAAGCTCCAGAAGTTGGCACTGTCTATCATAAGAGGATTCTCTCCTATTTGATATGGATATGGAAGTCCCTACACAACTCCCCTGAGGCCAGTATCCCTCGTTGACACCGCAGTCTCCTGTGCACTGCGTCGACTGGCCTTTGCTAAGGCTGGGCGACTCTTGTCTCCATAGATCTTCAGGTCCTCTCAAGGGACTTCATTGATCCCAATGGGTCCCCTGCTTGCTTAGGGCCTACTCCAACACACCTGCACTTGGTGAGTCCCTTGGGCCTTGCTGGTCCTAATTCTGCACCTTTTCGCTTGGCACATTGTTTGTACATGCCAAGGCTTGTTGGTGCTCCCGAGGGACACTGACCCCTCAACTCTTGACATCTAACATGGGACAGCTTGTGAATAGCTCCTGGTCTTCAACAGCTTCGCTGGGCCCACACAGAAGTAGCTTCAAGGTCATTGTGAGCTCTCCTGCAACACCCAACATCAGTGGGCATTCGTCTTCCGTGCCTCCTGGTCACTCCTGAGTGGCATAGACTCTGTCCCCTCTGCTTGCAGGTGCTTCACATCTTGAATCCACCTTTCAGTTCCACCGGACACTTTCACCTTCTCCACCAGTGGCATCTTCCTGAAGTCCTCCATTGAGTTTGACAGCGGTTTCTGATGCCACTTCATACCTATGCGCCCGGCTTCCCTGGTGTAGGTTTCCTGGTTCCTAGGGTATCCATGGGTGGGGTGGTTCTCCAACCTTTAGTCTCCCACAGAGCTTCTGGAGAGTCCACTAGGAAGGGTCCTTCTTCTTTAAAATTGCAACGGCAACCCACCCACTGACTTGAACGGAGCACGTGGTCATGTTCCCACTCTGTACACAGCCTCCGTGGGGTACCTGGTTACTTACCTTGGGTGGTTCTTTGGGTCAACAGCACGTCTATGTCTTCTGGGTATAGTCTTGATTTGGATCGTGGTTCGTAACCCTCTATTTTAGTATATGGTTTGGACACTCCCGGGTGAGCACTGTGTATGTCATGCTACTTACCTCTTTTCTTAGCAAAGTATGTGTGCATTGTGTATATCTACGAGTAGGAGATATTTGTATGCATTAGTGAGTACTTTATAATAAATACTTATTTTTATAAATACACTGTGTGGTTATTTTTCACTTAATCAAGATCGATAAGATTACGTTCTGGTAAAACAAGCTGCTTTAAACTCCTTCTGGACTAAGCCTGAAGGCTGCTCTCCACAGCTACCACTTAGAGAGCTTTCTAAGGTTGTCTAAACCCACTAAAACGATAAGGGTTGTCTGTATTAGTGCTGGGTGCTACACTTAAATAGGGGAGCACCATATACTAAGCCAGCCTCCTACAGGAACCATTTGGCTATATGGCTGTATAGTGGCTTGAAGGAACACCTATCAGTCATGCTACTTCCTTTAAAGTAGAGATGGGAGATGGATATGGCGAATTCTTAACAGAAAAAGAATGGGCATCTATTCTTGAATGCCCTAAACAGGTCTCTCACAATACCTGGTTCAAGTTTATACAGCTCTTAATCTTACACAGAGCATATTTAACACCACACAAGTTACATGCAATGCTCCCCTCTACCACTTCGGAGTGCCCCCGCTGCCGCATGTCCGACACCAACTTGATCCACATGCTCTGGTCATGCCCCCCGCTGGGGTTTTGGAGGGAAGTTACTGTAGGCCTATCAGACTTATCTGAAAATCCCTCTTGGTTGTCAATTGAATCCTGTATCCTGGGTTTGTCCCTACTCCCTTGAAAAGCTAGAATACTGCGCCGCTTCACGGACCTCTCCCTATTATTAGCGAAAACGATGCTAAAACAGTATTGGAAATCCTGTAAAGCACCTAAAGAAGGGGCATGAGGAAGAGGAAGTTATGCAATGGGCCACTGCAGAGGGTGAGGACTTGAACGTGAGGTGTGCAGAGGGCTTTGCAAAAAGCCTATCTCAATGGAGTGGGTTCACCTGCTAGAGCAACTCCGGACATTTACCTCCGACGTCTACAGAGCTCACAGAATGAGGCTTTTTTCCACCTTAGACTGCTACACATTGGGATGCACACCACTAGGCTATCACTCTGGGGCCCTCACCCCCCCCCCATATTTTTCTCTCCTTTCCTCCATCGTGTGCACCTAAACCTACCCGACGAATCAAGCTAGTTTAGGGCGGGAGGGGTTGAGCTGTTTGCTCCTATTAGAAAGGAACCAAACTTTAATTGTTCTCGCATATTCGTTCAATGAGTACCTGTGTCTACAGATAGATAATGTCTACTGCTATACATTTGTTGAACAACGCAAAATACACTGAATATGATGTTACCTAATGCCTATTTGCAATAGGCTAGTAAATTTGATTTGCAGAAATGTATATGTAACAGACAACTGAAAATCAATAAAGTGTGTGGTAAAAAATAAAATACACCAATGCCATCATGTACCCCCTACGGATCCCCCAGGGAATGTACAAAATCCCCACATTAGAACATCACACAATATTACTTTATTTGTTCCTCAGCAACAAACAAAAGTTAAAGCACGCAAAGATTTTAATTATAAACTTGTACCTATATCTTTCATTTAAAATGTGTGTGACTCATTCAAATTATTATAAGTTTAAAATAAAAATGTTTGCGTACTTTAAATTTTGTTTATAGCTAAAGAATAACTAGAGTAGTATAAATTTAAAGATAGTCCATAAATTATAAATGTACGGTATAACTATGACTGAAGAATTTCTAATGTTTCTATTTTAAGTTTTGGTTGTATAGAAATAATAAATAACGTTTTCCTAACCATAGTGAAGGTTTAACCTTTGTTTTATTCATTGAATGTCACTGTTTTGTTTAATTTTTTACAACAAAAAAAATGAAATTGTAGAGTTTACTGTTGTCAAGTGGAGTATTATTAAGTGGAGTGTGGTACAGTAGAGTAGAGGAGAACGCCATAAAGTGTACTGTTGTAGAGTATAGTGTCGTAGAGTGGAGTGGAGTAAAATGGAATGTGGTACGGTAGAGTGGCATACAGTGGAATATTGTACAGTGGAATAGAGTACAGTGTAGTGGTGTAGTATGGAGTGGTGTAGTATGAAGTGGCTTACAGTGGGGTGTTGTACAGTGCAGTTCGGTACAGTGGAGTGGCGTACACTGGAGTGGTGTAGAGTTTAATAGCGTACAGTGGAGTGTTGTAGAGTGGAGTGGTGTATAGGGGAGTGGTGTACATTGGTATAGAGTGCAGTGGATTGGGTAAGAGTCTAGTTTGGCAGAGTGTAACAGCATACAGTGGAGAAGCATAGAGTGCAGTTGTGTATAATGGAGCAGCGTACAGCAGAATTAGGGACGGTATAGTGGCATACGGTAAAATAGCGTAGAGTGGAGTGATATATAGTGGAATAGTGTATAGTGAAGTGTCATACAGTGGAGTTGCATACTGTGTAATAGTGTAGAGTGAATTGGCACACAGTGTAGTGGTGTACAGTGCAGTAGCATACAGTGGAATGTTTTAGAGTGGATTGGTGTACAGTGGAAAAGCATAGAGCAGAGTGCCATAGAGTGGACTGGTGTACAGTGGAGAGTTCTAGAGACGTAGAGGTTACTGGCCTAAAGTGGAGTGAGGTATAGTGTAGAGGTGTTGAGTGGAATAGCGTAGAGTGGAGTGGCTTACACTGGTGGGGCATACAGTGGAATAGTGTACACTGAAGTGAGGTAGAGTGGAGTGGCGTAGAGTGGAAAAGAGTACACTGGCATGGCATAGAGTAGAGTAGGATACATTAGTGTAGCATAGAGTGGTGTGAGGTGTAGAATGGAGTAATGTACAGTGTAATAGCATACAGCAGATTGTTGTAGAGTGACGTTGCGTACAGATAAGTGGCGTACTGTGCAGTGGTGTAGACAAGAGTAGCATAGAGCGAAATAGCATTGAGTGGAGTCGCATAGACTGGAGTGGCATAGAGTGGAGTGGGGCAGAGTAGAGTGGCGTCAAGTGGAGTAGTGTTCAGTGGACTGGTGTTCATTGGAATAGTGTATATTAGAGTGGAATGGTATAGTGTAGAGTGGAGGGTCGTACAGTGGAGTTGAGTACAGAGGAATAGTGAAGAGTTTGTAAGCATATAGTATAGTAGCATGCAGAGGAGTGGCAGAGACTAGAGTGTCATACAGTTGAGCAGCATACAGTGGAACAGCATACAGTAGAGTGGTGTACAGTCCAGTTGCGTAGACTGGAGTGTGTTAGAGTGGAGTAGTGTACAGTAGAATAGCGTAGAGTAAAGTGCCATAGATGGGAGTGAGATACAGTGTTGTTGCATATACTGGAATAGAGTAGACTGGAGTGGTGTAGAGTGAAGTATAGTACAGTGTAGTGGGGTAAAGTGGAGTGTTGTAAAGTGGAATATCATAAAGTGGCAATATCACAAAAAGAGAGACTAGGGAAAGAAAACCTTCTCTGACTCCCCTAACATCAATGAAAACTCACTTAACAGAGAAGAACTGCAACCAATACCCCTCCTTATACTAGACCTACAGGAGCGGCGGTATAAAAAAGTCTTTTACTTTCAACTTTACAAAGTAAAGAGCAGAGGATGAGATAAGCAAAAGGGAAAACGAACAAGGAAAGACAACACTTGTCTTAATACTGCCCTCACACACTTTGCAGTGTCATGCTTCATCATAGGGCCGCATCTGACGTCTAGGTGCAGACCAACACCATAGACGGAGCGCAATTATTTTAAATATCTATGTGAAGAAAAAGTGGTGAGGGTACAGAAAGGGTGATAAGACAACACACCTACATAAACCCACAATAAAGGGATATAAAGGAAAGAATGTTCCCTTCAGAAGGGACCAAAGAGTGCAGACACACACAATTAAAACAACCTAAGGGGAAACTGCCACCATTCTTTATTCAAGTGACCCCTTGGTAGTGTTAAAAGCCAAACGACAGGATAATCAGGGGAGGTAAAGACCCCTATATCCCTACTGCATTTACCAACATGTTTCTGCCATTATTTCTTGCCCAACAGGGTCGCTCTGGCATTCATCAGGGTGTAGGTCCCACGTTGCCCGGTCTTCACCCCCTAATTGGAGTTATTACCTTATTTCAACAGGCTAAAAAGTCCTGTGAGATAGTATACTCTGGGAGATTTCCGAGAGGGAACAAATTCACGGGTTTATTAGAAATTCTCCAAACCCGGGACCTTTGTGGGGCCGTGTTCTTATAGTCACACTTACTCCAAAGAACCGTAATGCTTCAGTCCCTCACTCAGGTCCTCCGTCATAAAGTGGAACAGGGTACAGTGTAGTGAGGTAGACTGGAGTGGCATGCAGTTAAGTAGCGTACAGTAGAGTGGTGTAGAGTGAAATATCTTTGACTGTTACTGGCGTACAGTGTAGTGACATAGAGTGGAGGGAAATATAATGGAATAGCATATAGTGGAGTAGAATGGAATACCGTACAGTGGAATAGGGTAGAGTGTTATAGGGTAGAGTTGATTGGCGTAGAGTGGATTGAGTACAGTGGAGTGGGTACAATGGAGTGATGTACAGTGGACTAGTGTACAGTGCATTGTCATAAAGTGGATTGACATATAGTGGAGTGGGGTGGGGTAGAGTAAAGTGGCGTAGAGTACATTGGCTTAGAGTGGAGTGGTGTACATTGGAATCACATATATTAGAGTGGCATACCATGGGGTGGCATACAGCTGAGTAGCATAGAGTGGAATATCAAAGAGTGCAGTGTCATGCAATGGAGCTACATACCGTGGCATATTGTAGATTATATAAGTGAATAGTGTAGTATCATACAGAGGAGTATCATAGACTGGACTGTCGTACAGTTGAGCTTCATCGAGCGGAATACCATGCAGTGGAATGTTGTACATTGTACTGGTGTACACTGGAGTGTGCTAGAGTGGAGTAGCATAGAGTAGCGTGTCATAGAGTGGAGTGGCATACAGTATAGTATTTTATAGTGGACTGGCGTAGAGTGGAGTGAGGTACAGTGTACTGACATACATTGCAATAGCGTAGAGTGGACTGGCGTAGACTGTAGTGGCATATACTGGAGTGGCATACAGTGGAAAAGTGCACAGCAGAGTGGGTAGAGTGGACTGGCATACAGTGGAGAGATGTAGAGTGCAAAAGCATGGAGTGGAATGGGTACAGTGGAGTAGCATAGAGTAAAGTGGCATAAAATTGAGTGAGGTACAGTATAGTGGCATACAGTGGAATGGTGTAGACTGGAGTGCCATAGAGTGGAGTTACGTGCAGTCTAGTGGTGTAGAGTGGAGTGTTGTAGAGTGGAATACTGCAGATTGAAGTGGGGTAGAGTGTAGTAGCATACAGTGTAATAGTATACAGTCTAGTGGTGTAGAGTGGAATACCATAGTGTGTAGTGATGTAGAGTGGAGTGGCATACAATGCCATATCATGGACTGTTGTATAGTTGAATAGGATAGAGTGTAGTACTATAGAGTGGATTGGGGTACAGTTGAGTGGCGTACAGTGTATTGCATCTGCTTGCAATTGGGAGTGCTATGTGGGGCAGAGACACCTTCCGCCACATGGAATGCCCTCGCTGTTGCCGCCAAGGACTATGGGGCAGATTTACAAGAAGTGACGCATCGCTGCTGCAACGCGTCAGCATAGAATATCCACGGTTGCACCATATCTACATCTTGGTGGACCTTGGAGCAACGCTGCATCCTGCATCAGAAGAACTGACGTAGGTGAACAAAAGCGCCGCAAGTCAACCTGACGCAACAGCTGTAAAAGTGACGTAAGGCAGAATTGCGTCATTCAACACCAGTTCGAGCAGTCTGCAACGGTTACCACTGAGTGAAGTTGCAAAAAATCAGCCCAAAACCATCTCCCTAAAACAACCTTTTTGGGGGCCACACAGGAGAATGCAATGGAGCAGGGAGCACACTGCAGTAGTCAGGACCCTCAACCAACCAACCTCAACAACAGTCCTGATGCACATGCAGAGACCCAGGCAAAGAGGAAGAGGAAATTTAACTTTAGTCAAGAGGAAAATGAGATACTGGTCACTGAGTTGACCAATCATCAGCATCAGCTCTTTGTGAGTTACAAGTTGCCACTTTCTAAAAAGGAGGCAATAAGGCAGACAATAGTGCAGAAAATAAACTGCGTTGGACAAGCAAGGATGACTGTCGCTGACTGCAAAAAGTGCTGGCATGACTGCAAGCGCAGAACCAAGGAAAAATTTGCAGCTAACCGCAAGGCAGCATTGCAGACAGGAGGAGGAAGACCAGCAGACTAGGAGGTGTTGGATGCCCTGGAGGAGCGGGTGGCATCTGTAATCCCGGAGAAGTTGGTGACTGAAATCTCGGGACAGGACAGTGCAGCATACGAAAACCAACAAGAGTTAGTGGGTAAGTCAACAAGTGCAAATATGTGAGTAATGGGACATGGTGGTGGTCACAGCTAAATATGTACCTGTGCCACAGTCTGCTGGGTGCATCTTGATGTTTTGGGACCTGTCCCAAGTTCCACCTATCCAGAATGTAAGTAAATTACATAGACCAATCACACATTGCACATGCCAAAACAGCCTCACCATGTCCCTAAATGCAATACACAAAATACGAAACCACTCCATGTCACATTTGTCCAACTGCCTCCTGTTGTACAACATGTAAACCGTATCCACTATGTACAAATTTGTAGGGGCAGATTCTTAAGAATCCAACGCAGCGTGCTGCTGCAAGTTATTTTGCTGCACCGTGCTGCATTAGTTTCGAAGCACAGGGTGTTGAATTCCGCTTTAGAGGTCCGTATATAGGTTTTCCTGAATCATGTCCTTATATAGGCACAATTCGCCTTGCCCTTACATAGGCATAGAATCCCTGTCCTTATTTAGGCATTAGCCGTGCACTCCAAATACAGGCATGGTCACCAACATCCGTCCACCCTGACGTCACAACGAGTTCTTAGAAACCAGACCCTTAAGCTTCGGGAGTTCCCCTAGCACAGGACTATTGATTTCTCCAAGAACTCATCTCTTATGTATGAACCGTTATACCTTAAGGTTCCTGACGTCTTCCTCTGTCCGACTTCACGTCAATGCTAACATTCCCCGACACCTACCAGGTATAAATATACCTTCCCTTGCCCAAGCAAGGTAGAGGAGACCTCGACTTCAGAGGAGCCCGTATCCCGGCCTGACGCACTGAGAAGACGCTGTCATTCCTGCACGCAGACGAATCCAGCTTCCAGTGTTCTGACTCCCTTCGTGGGGTGTTAGAGTTCCAGACCCGACAGGAGAGTCCCACCTCTCTCATTCTCAAGGTATGGAGCTGACTAGATCCTAGAGGGACTCTTGGCATATTAGACTTAACATACTCTTAGTCTACCATACTAGAGAATACTCCACCTACTTCTACTCTTCCCTACACCTTGACTAGGTTAGGTACATTGGGGTTGAACTTGCTTAGAGACGCATCGTATTAGTACTCGCATTATTAGCTCATGTTATTTATGTACGTGAATATATGCTAAAAGATAATGCTAGCGCAGTATTATTTATTTCTACTGCTTACGCTGTACATTATTTATCTTGCATACTGTCGTGATCATAACAGCACATATCTCTTACACGAGAACAAGACTGTTCAATAAAACCCTTTTATTGAAACGCCCGTCTTTCCTTTCTGTGTAACTCTGTAGAAACTAAGCATGCACGATTGAATGAGTGAAACTGTTATCTATTGTTTCCACGATTCTGAGACGTGTTCCGCTTCTAAAGGGAAACAAAGTTGTCATGTTTTTCGGTTGCCAGAAACTACTCCCTTCTTGTTCTCAAGGAGTTTCTAGTGGCCTCTGAGCTAGCTGGCACAGGTAATTAAGTTTAATATAATCGATAGGGACATACCGACCTTAGTCCTATGTCAAACCTATAGGTTATATTATTCCAATGCGCAGAGCCTATTAGGGAACTAGGAACTACACTACATGGTGCCCAATGGTTTGGTAAGGCAGTAATTTAATGCTATATACTGAGTAACTCATTCGTGCTTTTCTCAGAGACCCCTACACACATACTCCATAAGACGTCCGGAGTGGGTAGGGTTAAATATCCGCCATAACTAAATAGGGAAGCACCCTATATATTAGTTGTTTGGTTTGTTCAACGTTGAAGGATACAGTGTTCCAAAATATTGTGCACCTTATCTTTTTGTTTCCTTGAAACTTGTTCTACATTTTTCAAAAACAAAATGCCTGACTCCGACAACGGTGACGTTGCGGGTCACCCAGCTTTAACAGCTTATAACATCACAGTTTTTATTGAAACCGAGGAGGGTGTCATAGACATCAATCCAAACTTAAGAAGAGCCATCACTCTAAAACTTTATAAACACGGCCTACCACCAAGAGGAGGTTTCGTGATAGAGGCACACAAATCCTTTCAGACAGAGGTATTCTATTCATGGGTAATATTTCCTGAATCAAATTCAGTAACAAGACTGTTTCACTTCTACAAAGAAGTTGATCCACCAGAGGAATATATTCCTTTCGAGGATATTGAAATTCCACTAACATACCAGGAGCATCAGCTCTGGTTTAAAGGCGCCCTAAAACATCACAGAAACATTACCAGGCTCGGTCCACTAGGTAGACCAGGCGATCCGCCAACGATTAAGGGAATTCGATGTTACAGAACATCAAACTGAGCTACCCAGAATAATAGAACAATCATATGCAGAATTAGGCAGAGATAGTTTGGGTGGAAGACCAGTGAAGCCAAAACTATCTGAAAGTCGTGAGAAGGACTCTATTAAACAAACTCCTACATCTTCTAAAAAGAAGTGGGAAACTAATAAACAAAATTAAAACGAGAAACATTCTCAATCCCGAGGTAGGTCTCCTCAAAAGGAGCCCTCTGAAAGGAGGTATAACCTCAGGAATAGGGATAATTTGAAAAAGCCTGACAGGTATCAAGATACTGATACACATTCCTCTCGTACCTTTCAGATCTCGTCACAGACATCGGAAAGAAGAGGACGGTCAGAACATAGAGAAGAACGCGTGAAATCGAAAGACGACAAACACGTTCCGAAAAGTAAATCAAAACCTCAATTCTCAAAGAAGAAGGTAGGAGGTCTGAAGGTCAGACATGCCGAGGATACTGAGAACACAACTCAAGAACGGAGAATGGGCTCAGACAATGCTGGACAGTGCAGCAGAAGTCACAATAGCTCGCCAGAACCTGAAGGGACTTCTGGAGATAGTGGACTTGAATGAGTACATTACAGTTGAGACTGTAGACACCAGGGTTAGTACTTCACAAAAGTTATATGAAATAACACTCCGGATGGAGGGAGACATACCTAGACAGGTGAAAGCACTTTTTTGGGAAAACCTTCAAGGGACTATGACATACTTCTAGCAGAAAAAGACTGGCCACCACAATTTGTCAGGGAGTGCCCACATGGCGAGGACATTATTATGCCTGCCTTCTCTAACCATATTCCAATTCATCTAAAATATACTTATGCCAGGAAATGGGCAGTTGCCCAGGCCCCAGCATTATACAAAAATCATGTAGGATGGGATGAGGATTCACCTCACCATAAAATACATCTGAAAAATGAACCTACTGCACAAAGGCAGTACCCAATAAAGCAAGAAGCTAAAAACAGGTCAGGGAGATCTTAGATCAACTTGAATACCAAGGGGCGATTGAAACATGCACCTCTTCAATGAACAATCCTTTGTTTCCTGTCTCCAAACCAGACAATACATATCGTCTAGTTTTGGATTACAGACACTTAAACACTTGTTCAAAAACATTTGCAGTGCAAAATGCACATAGTACAGCATTAATGAATAACATTGTGCGTAAAAAATACAAAACCACATTGGATATCTCAAATGGTTTCTTTTGTCAAAATATAGCACCTGGAAGCAGGTACTTAACAGCTTTCTCAATAATGGGGACCCAGCGTCAATTTTTTCGACTCCCACAAGGGTTCAAGAACAGCCCAGGGTTATCCTCAGCGAGAGTAACGGAGTTACTAAAATTTATGATAATGAGGCATTGTCATATGTCGATGATATCTATCTGACAGACGATAACCTGGACAAACACTTGAACAGGGTGAGCACCATTATACTGGGCTTCGCCTCGGAGGGCTACAAATTCAACTTCAAAAAGTCCAGAATTGCCCATCTCAATGTCCTGTTTCTAGGATATGAGCTTTCAAGTGAAGGCAAGAGCTTGGCAGTCAACTTTTTAGAAAGGTGTGCACTGCTCCAACCTCCAAAGACCCTGAAAAATTTACAATCCATCCTGGGTTTCCTAAATTTTAGAAGAACATACATTCTAAATTACGCAGAAAGGGTTAAACCTCTCTACGCACTAATCAAACCTGATTTTTCAATAAAAAAAATTGGACACAAGAACACACAGAAATCTTGCGTTCACTCCAGGCTAACATGTTAGCAACAAATCACTTACAAACACGCGTAAGTCAACGCAATTTAGTGATCCGAATAATTTCGGGTCAATGCGGATTCACCTACTTAACATTTAATGAGGGTGAAAAAGTACCAATTGCATACAAATCACACTTGTATACACAAGCAGAAATGCACTTCACTTCAACAGAAAAAATTCTGACAGCAGTTCAAACCGCTGTAGCAAAAGAAAGAGCTCTAGCCCAAGGGAAACGCATTATTGTCGTAACCCCAGTACCGGCCTTAGAGGCGGTAACTAAAGCGAGCATTCCAAATGCTAAGGCATTACATCCTAGATGATACAATGGGTTAATTCTCTTGCAGCAACAGATGTTGAATATGTTTTTGATACCGATCTAAAAACACAAGCGTTCCTGCAATATGAACATGAATGTCCTCTGCCCACTGAGATTCTGCCTCTTGATCAGTACGAATTAATAATTTACACTGACGGATCCGCACAACCCGCAACAGGGAGTAAGCAAGCTTACAGTGCAGCGTGTGCAATCGTTAAAGGTCACATGCGCGATGGCAACTTCAGACCTATGGTCACAAAAACCCACTCTCTAGGAGCTGAACTACAAGCGTTCAAACTGGCACTTGAAAGTACAGATCGAGAATTCCCCACAGTAATAGTGTGCAATTCTTTCTACTGTGTGCAGTCGTATAATGAATATATACAAACTTGGCTTGAAAACGGGTTCAAAGATGCAAAAGGTGGCACAATAAAGCATAAAACGCTTTGGGAACAAGTAGTTCAGTTAAAAAGCGAACTACCGAAGGCTCACGTGATCCATACACTGAGTCATCAACGTGATGGCGTTCACGTTGCAGGGAATTCATTGGCTGACGAAGCTGCAAAGGGGGCTGTTCAGATGGCTTCCGTAGCTGCGATCACTTGTTCAAAAACGAGAATAGACAGTGAGATAATGTTGGCTGTCAATGCTACGAGCAAAGGCAGTGGTGCAGCATTACCAAAAAAGTTTCCACTCAAGTACTCTTATGTAATTGATGTGAACAACGTTCCTTTTTCTCGAATCCCTGGAGTGGGGGATAGGGTAATTCCAAACAATGAACGCAGATTAGGACTAATCCTAGCAGCACACGAAGGGATAGCCTCTGCCCATGCAGGCATTTCTGCAACAGTATCTTTACTAACACAAAGATATTGGTGGCCTGGCATTAGGAAGCAGACCAAGAACTATGTTCTGGAATGTGAAATTTGCCAACAGATGAAAGTCTCCACAGTGAAACGTCCTGCGCAGACACCCCTGTTAATTTCAGACAAACCATTAGCTTGTGTTTACCTGGACCAATGTGGTCCCTTGTAAAGGGACGGTAACTATAAATATATCATGGTCACAGTGGATTCTTGCTCTAGGTTCCTATGGATATGGCCTCAGCGCTCGGCTGACGCTCGAACTGTTATAAAAGATTTGTGAGTCTTTATCGGCACATACGCAATAGGCACGCTACATTCTGACCAGGGCCCTGCGTTTAGCTCTCGGGCTTACAAAGACGCCATGGCCAGTCTGGGCGTTGCATTGCGGTACTCCTCTCTGTTTCATCCTGAGGGAAATTCTGTTGTGGAAAGGAAAAACCGGGACATAAAGCAGTCTATAACAGCTAGGGTATTAGGTTCGTGTGATGGGTGGGTCAAACATCTTTATGGGGTCCAACGCTCATTAAACAACTTGCCAAGAAGTTCTCTAGGGGGGGTCACTCCGTATGAGGTCCTATTTGGGACAAGAATGTGGGTGCCCGATCTGGAATGTAGAGGCACAGTGGTGGAAAATAAACCCTTTGATATCAAAGATCGTTTGGCTGTTTTACAGGACCTAAATGAACTAAGAACGAAACAAAGCAACATATTCCTGCAGCCAACCACCACTGGGGAAAAATCCTGTCTGGATTCCAAAAGTTGGGGATCTAGTCAGAGAAAAAATTGTGGACAAGAAGGAATTTGGACCTTCATACAGACAACCAGTACCTGTCCTAGCCATACACGGAACAAGAACAGTACTTCTGCCGCCCCTTGCTGGAAAAAAGGAGAAAAGATTTTTGTCCATCGACCTCATCAAACCACAGTATGTGGCCGATACTAAATAGTAGGCCTCGTGGACTCCGACCTAGTAGCAGACACACTCCTCTCGCTACTATCCAAGAGGTTTAGACTGAAAGACTCATAACCATCGAGAATTCAGCAGTAACAGATGAAGGACTAAGCAACAATGCTATGGAACTCATCCCTCTTGAAACACAAGTAACAGTTCGTCCAAATACACCTGTCTACACCAATGTAACAAGTGATCAACTGGTTCCAGCGATTTCAACAAATCCTGATGCAATTCCAACAATTGACAGAACTGCTTCTGGCTACTTCATTAACTTTGATACGTTTTCTGAGGATCCGAGTGAGCCCGAGACGTCGCCAGCGTCAAAAACTTTTAAACAGCAAGTACAAGACTTTTTGCATTTTTTGAAAAAGACTTATCTAGTTTCACCATGGATTGAACTTTGGGTTATTTCTGGAATATTTTTCTTCCTGCTTTGGCTAGCTTTGGTTATGACTATGAGCGTGCTTATAAATGGGAGATACATCCATTTGGACATTGAAAGAAAAGAAGTGAACTTACTTTTGAAACCTCACAAATCATCCCATGTCAAGGAAGGGAGGATACCTAGCGATATTTTCAAAAAACCAACATCGTGCAATAGTGTTTTGCACGCCTCGAGTGCCCATCCCCAGTCGACCATAAATGCCATTCCATTTGGTGAAATGGTAAGGGCCCGGAGAAATTGCAGTGAAGATGAACACTTCACTCGCACCTTGAAAGAGATCAAACTGAATTTTGAGAAGCGTGGATATGGCAGTCAGTGTCTAGAGAAGGCTGAGAAGAGGGCAAAAGGCCTTAATAGACAACAACCTCTGAATGGCAATGGCAAACAATTCAAAAGGAAGAATGATACGATTAGAACGAAAGAAGAAGTATCATTTATCACGCAATATAATCTTTATAGCAACCATATTTTTAATATATTGCGGAAGAATTGGCATATTTTGAGTTCAGACATTGGATCATCTAAGACAGTATCTAAAAAATCTAGGGTTATATACCGTAGAGGTAATACGATTAAACAAAGATTATGTCCCAGTTATGTAAGACCTGAGGGCTCAGAACATCAAGAAGTTACCTGGTTGTCAAGCAAACCTAATGGTTTTTATATCTGTACAAAGTGCTCTGTTTGTCGCTTTGGCAGGAATAGGGTCACTGAGTTTAAATATAACACAGATATGACTCACTTCATTACATCTTTCATGAACTGTAACACAACGCACACAGTCTATGCAATTGAATGTGCCTGCAATAGGATATATATAGGGAGCAGCATAAGATGCCTAAAAGTGAGAATACAAGAACATGTGCGGGCGATCAAGAACTGTGATGAGAAATATCCTGTTGCTGTTCATATCAAAGAGGCACACCCAGACAAAAGTGAGATTTGGTTCCATGCAATTGAGCATATTGGTAAACTAGAGAGAGGAGGCAATAGAGAATTGCTTCTTCGTCAGGCGGAAGCAAGATGGATATGCCTCTTGAGATCAGTGCAGCAGGGACTTAACAGTTATTCGGAATTTCATTCTTTTCTGTAACAGGGACTTAAAAGTAATCTTGAATTTTTATTATTTTTTGCAATTCAAATTATTTTGATATATTTCGAATTTGTTGTGTGATATTTGTGCCCAGGTGACCAGCAGAAACGTTTGATCTGTAAGGGATATGTTTTGATAAAGACTGGTGATTCACAAATGGTATTAATACTCAGCAATTACTCACTGGCAATGATCATATGCAATGGGTAATGTCAATTACTGAATATACATGACAAGTATGAGGTAGGAAGAAACTGAGTAAGGTGGTTGTACAATTAAAACAGCAATGTTAATGCATGTTAATTTTGGCAATGTGACTTTATACACTCATTTGATTAAATGTCCAATTGTTATGTAAATATTACCTTCCAAAGATGACCTTAATTACCATCAAATTTAGAGATAGAACTGTAATGTAACACAATGTCAATTTCCTAAGATGACTCAAATTACCATCATATTTAGGAAAGGATGGGTCTAGTCAACTTACATGACACAAGCGTTATTATATGAGGTTTGCTATTGAAGAACTGTAGCTATATATGCTATGTGTGCTTGGTGAACAATGAAGGTATATATCTCACTTGAGTTTTATGATGGTTATAAATGCCATATGTGCCCGAAGATTGAGACTGATTGGAGGATTGTTAATACAAAAACAGCATAAAAAGCATATTTAAAAAACTATACGGAGGACCGACAATAAAGGCGGTTACACAGTGGGTGGCACATGTATGTATGCTATGTGAATCCGATGATAGAGACTGTTCGGAGGTTTAATAGTACGAAAAAATGCCTCTTAAAGATGGCCACCGAGTTGGCCATCAGAACTAGCGCTTTGCGCATGCCTGGGGAATCTGTAATACAAGCCTATCGTACTGAATAACTGTGGTTTGTTTAATACTGTTCGGAGGATAGATAATAGGAGCTTTTTACCGAGTATGATTAACTATTGGGCCAAGCAGTTCAACATTCTAAGCTTGCCTGAAGAAAGAGGCTGTTCCTAGAATTAATAATAAATATATATTCCCTAAAGATGGCCACTGAGTCGGCTATCAGAATTAGCGCTTCGCGCATGCGTGGAAAACTTGGAATACAAGCTCGCGTGTTGAAGGACCCCGGATTGCTTGAGAATGCGAAGAGGACAGAGAATGAAATAATTTTTCACTAAATAAGGCCAATTGGTGGCCATATGGTTCTACATTTTATATGTTACGCCTGCCTCAGGATAGGGGATGCTCATAGGATTCAAAACAGTAAAACATCTCTCAAAGATGGCCACCGAATTGACCTTTAGAATTAGCGTTCTGCGCATGCGTGGAGAATCAATTTTTAAATTTAAGCGCGTGTATTGAGGGATCCCGGTTTGATACCATTCGGAGAGATCGCTCGGGGAGAACGGATAGAGGCATAACTACTGGCCTCAGGCAAGTGAATATGCGAGATTTAGTGGCTTGCCGTACCTATTGGTACATTTGCGATAATATGGTGTCCAAATCTTTTCTGTTTATATTGTCACCAGTATTATTACTATTGGCTTATTTACACAAATGTGGGGTTCGGGTCTCTTTTGTTGATATTGCCATCGGTATCAGTACCATTAATTTACAAATTTAAAGATGGAGACCGCAGTATATTATTACTATTCACGCATTTGTATTAATGTGGGGTTCGGGTCTCCTTTGTGGATACTGTTATCAGTATTACCACCATTAGTTCACAAACTTAATGATGGCGATTGCAGCATATCATTACTACTTTCACATTTGTACTAATGTGTGGTTCGGGTCTCTTTCGTTGATACTGCCACCAGCATCATTACCATTAGCTTACCAATACAAAGATGGCGATCGCAGTGTAGTTGAAATAATACGGGAATGGGTGTATATATCACCCATCAGTAAGTGGGATTGACTATGATTTGCAATTTATCGATGACACTAATATTATAGACATTAGCGATTGCAGTGTATTTGGAATAACATAGGAACTGTATATATACCAACTATTAGTGAGTGGGATCAATAATGATTTTCAGTTTACCAATGACACGAATACTATAGACATTACCGTCTTGACTGATGTGTGTGCATTTGGTTTAATATTGGGTTTTCTGTGTCCCATTCACCTATAGTGTTAGTGGTATTTCTACCACCTCTCTTGCCAACTTAAAGATGCCTACCATAGTGCTTTTAAAATAACGTCAATATAGAGACCGGATTACATCTTGGTAATCCATATTGCTAGTAGCATCGGGACGAGAACTAGAACGATCTAAAGATGGTGCCTTTGCCAATATACCTAGTGGTTTACCGTATTGTACTTGGTAGAATGAATATTAGAATTTTAATATGGATTATCTTTAAAACTGTTCCTGTTGCAATCCTAAACTTTAACAGCGATGGTATCTGCTACATTTTTAAGTATCATCAGACTGTATATGGTTTCAAAACTGGAGATATTAACTAGTGTCTGTGTTTAGACACAATTGCATTAGACATCGAGGCCACACATAGGCGGACGTGTCTTATTTTGAGTTGAGGGCCTATACAAACCAGATAGAGATTCTATTTGATAAATTCTCTAGTTCTCTAGTTCATAATGCACATAGTTAATTGTGTGTTTTATGAAAATTACTATGTTTCTATGACGAATCCTGTCATTATAGGTTTGGGAGCCAACAAAGGCACAATTATTTGAAAGAGAAGGAAATAAACTGACCTGGACATATTGGACTTGGTATACACCTTTTAAGATAACAGGTATACGGGGTAGAAATATGAGCAGATATTAACCATAATATGCATCATGAGAAGAGAACTTATGAATTTTCTTTTCATTGTTTTAGAATGAAAAAGTGACAATGTTGAACAACTGATAACAAAATGTCATCTAATTGAGGTAAATTGGCATCTATAACATTGCCCCTCAAACTATAACGATTTCTGATGAAATTTGTGCTATCTCAATTCCTTTTCCTTTATTTATAGTCTTCCCATTTTATAATGTTGCCTTTCGGTTATTAATAACTCCAGATGAAATCTGCCCTTTGTAACTTTAATTTTTCTTGTATCTATAGTCTCTCCATCTGTGAATTTGTATATTCTATTGAAAGTCTTATGACACATGTATGGATCAATTGTTTGGTCTCTCTAAACATGTAATATTTGTTAACGAAGAATTGAATTGAAGAATTAGCATGGCTTTCTTGGATACAATTAGGATGACTTATATCAAAAAATCATCTTCAGTGATGAGTTTTAATGGGTAATATGTTGTTTGTAAATAGTACACTGTATATAGAATATTGCACAAGGAGAGAGTTATGTGTGTATGTTTTTATGAGGTGATGTATTGTATCATATTGTGGTTTTTTTAAATGTACATATTTTATCTATGTTTTCGTAGCCCTGAAGAAGTCCCAAGAAGGGACGAAACGCGTTGGCTACATCTGGCTACATTTTGAGTGAAGAACAGAAAAATAGAAATAAAGGATTATCTTAAAATAAGTGACATGTGTCTCCTGAGAAATGTTTGGGAGAATCTATCCGATTGTATTAATGACCTTATAATTTGATTCATGTTTGAACAGAAGTGTGTGCTGATCATCTCTATACAAATGTTTATGTGAATTTATTCACTTTTGGGAATTAGGAGGCCTTTTTTTCCCATGATCGTTGCACCACACCAATAGATTCCCACTTTAATAACAATGTGCGGTATTGTGTCTAAGGCCCCTTTGTAAATCATTAACCAATGCTGCAGCACTTGACATCCTTTGTGGGACAGCTCGAATCCAGCTCCTGGTCATCGTCAACACCTCCTGGTCTTCGTGGCTTTAGAGTCAAGCTTCACCTCTTTCACCTGAAGCACCCGACATCGGTGGGCATTTGACTATTGTGCCCCTCTGCTTTCAGGTTCTTCTCATCTTCGATCCAGGCTTGGATCTCTTTGGACACTTCGCATCTTCCCAGCAGCAGCACTTCTCTGCAGACTGCCATTGAAAACGACGACGCAACCCGACACCATTTGACACCTATGCACCCGGCTTCCCTGGGTGAGGTAACTAGAGTACTCCGGTGCTCCCGTGGGTGGTGACCCTAGAACTAGAACTGTCTAAGTCCAAGAGTGTTTGGTCCTAGTCCATTTCTAAGTGTCCTTTAACTCTAAAACTCAAAGCGCGACTTTCCCTTAGACCATAACGGAGCTCGCGGATGTGTTCACACACTGCACACAGCCCCCGTGGGTCCCCTGTGTCACTACCTTGGGTGGTTCCTTGGGGTCCCAGCGATTCTACAGGCTCTAGGCCTTGTGTCTACTTAAGTCGTGGTTCTTATACCACTTTCTTAATATATGGTTGGGTACGCCCCTAGGGCTAATCGTATATTGTGCTACTTTACTGTGCTATTTGACTTGTAACTTGTGTACTTTGACCTCTAGCCTCATAAAGAGACTATCGGGTAGTGTTTAGTAATAAATACATATATTTTATATATATACCTGGTGTGGTTCTCCTTTCATTTGGTCATTCATGAGATTATAGACTGGTAAAACAACAGCTTAACACTCCTTCAAGACATAGCCTGAAGGCTGCTCTCCATAGCTACCACTAGGATAGCTTTCAATAAAGGTTGTATTTAAACCTATCATCAATAACGGTCGTTTGGACTGGTGCAAGGTGCCCACTATAACTAGTGGACAGCATATACCAGGCCAACTTACACATTGGTGGCAGCGGTGGGATTCAAGCTTGCCTTGTTTTACCGGATAATCTCAAGTGTGTGACTAACTGAAAACCACTAAAGGTACCTGAGGTACATATAAATTCAAGCTTGGAAATACAGTAAGTACTACTGAACTTAGAGTTGTGTGTCAAGGGCTTAGCACACCCTTTCTACAACTCAAGAGAGTTTAGTAGGCCACACTAGAGTAGGTAGTGCATACACCACACCTCACTAGTGATGTCTTCAAAGCCAGGAACCAGTGGGTCCCTGCCAGAAGCCAATGGGCTTCTACCATCCAAGTATGACAACCTCCCATTCTTGGAATTGAGAGCATTGTGCAGTAGTAGGAAGCTGAAGACAGGCAAAAGTGCCAACACCCAACGCCTCATAGAGGTGCTTCTGTTGGATGATCTCAGAAGACCCACAGGGTCTGAAGGGGTAGGCAGAGAGGGTGGGGCAGAAGATGAGGAAGGGACCAGGGTGAAGAAACCCAGGACCTGACCTCTGAAACTGGCCAGGAAGATGACAATGATCTTGCCCTGGAAAATCCAGCTCCTCCTGCAGATGAGGAGGAGGACCAGAATGGCCTCCCCTTTGTCCCACCAGGAAGAGTTGTGAGTGTGCCTAGAAGGTCAAGATCTCCTTCTCAGGAGTCTAACCATTCTGACACCTCAGTAGGGGACCTCTGTTTCCTCTCATAGGAGGGAATCCTCTCATGAAAGGAAAGAGAGACTGCTCAAGTATGGAGAAGCTCAGCTTAGGTTCAGAAGAGAGCAGTTGGCTATAGACAGGGAGTCCCTAGAGCTTCATAGACAAAGAAGAAAGTTGGGACTAGAGTCCCATGGTGGCAGCAACTTCCCTAGTGGTAGGGAAAGGTCTTATGACCATAGAAACCTGAGCAAGATTGTCCCTCCCTACCAAAGTGGGGATGACATCCACAAATGGTAGTAGTATTTATTTATTGATTATTTAAAATCATTACAAACAGCAAAGTACACATATAAGATAAAATTAGAATAAGATTATGACAATCAAACAGAAGACAAAAAATTCATGATCCCTTCATAATTATTTTGTGACTACAGTGTACATTTATATTCAAGCAAGATCTGCAAATAAGCATCAACATAAGTTGTTTAGCAGCGAATAATCGGCAATCAAAAAATAAAGTGCTTTGTGCTAGCTGCCATTGTTTACAATATACCATACATAACTCTCAAAAAAGACTTTAAAACTATGTGAGTTTACAAAAGATAGAAACAGCCATAATAAAATTGCATTTGGAGCAATATTAGCAATAAAGTGCAGTTGTGCTGGTAAACTTTTAGCAACAAATAATAAAGTGTCTTGTGCTAGCAGCTAAAATTATCAATATGCAATGCAGAACTCTAAAAGAAAACTTTAGTAAAATTGCAATTGAAACAACATTGGCAGTAAAAATGCATTTAAAAATGGTTTAAAATAAACAGTACTTAACGCTAAAAATGTAATGTAGCATTGTAAATAATTTCCACAAATGGATTACTGCACTGGAAAGGGCCTGTAAGGTTCAGAGGGTCCCCCAGGAGCAGTGGGCAGCAATCCTGTGGCTCTCCTTTGCAGACAAAGGTAGAGACAAGCTCCTCACTGTAAGAGAAGAGGATGCTGATGATTACCAAGTCCTGAAGAGTGCACTGATAGATGGGTTTGGCCTAACCACTGAGCAATACAGGTTAAAGTTCAGAGATACCCAAAAGGCACAGACACAGGACTGGGTGGACTTTGTAGATTGTTCTACTAAGGCTCTGGAAGGCTGGTTACTTGGCAGTAAGGTGTGTGACTTCAAAGGATTGTATAATTTAATCATGAGGGAGCAGATTCTTAATAACTGTCAGAATCAATTGCTACATCAGTACCTGGTTGACTCTGATCTGACCTCTCCCCAAGAATTGGGAAAGAAGGCAGACAAATGGGTCAGAACAAGGGTGAGGCAGAAGGTACAGAACCAAGGTGGTGACCAGAAGAAGCAAGATTCCAAAAACTCTGACAAGGGTGGGGAAAAGGGTAAAGACCAGAAGTCTTCTCAAGGTCCCCAAAAATCTGCATCTGGTGGGGAATCCCAATCTACTAAAGGAAAAGGCCAAAAGAAACCATGGTGCAAAATCTGTAAGCAGAAAACTCACTGGACAAGTGACTGCACCAAGTCCAAAGACTCTACTCCAGCCACCATTGCCCCTAAGGCAACTGTTCCCCCTAGTGCAGCAACAAATGGTGATGGAAGAACTCAGAATAAGGGTTTAGTAGGGTTGACCCTGGGTCCTGAGATGGGCTCTGGCCTAGTCAGAGTGCCAACTCAGGCTGTCCTAGTCTGTGATGGGGACATGGATATGTCCCCCTTAGTGAGTCCCAATAATTTGGGCAAATACAGACAGCAGCCTTTAATTAATGGAAAAGAGGCTTGGGCATTCAGGGACACAGGAGCAAGTGTCACAATGGTGACAAAAGATCTTGTGGATCCTGGGCAGATTATACTTGGTGAAATGTACCTGGTGACCAATGCTAGCAATGTCAGAACAGACCATTCTCTGGCAGTTGCTAACTTCTCCTGGGGAGGGGTAACTGGCCTTAAGAAGGTTGTGGTGAGTGCAGACCTACCACTCGAATGCTTGCTTGGCAATGATCTTGAAACCTCAGCTTGGGCAGAGGTGGAGCTCAGGACACATGCAGAAATGCTAGGGATCCCTGCACATGTCTTTGCTGTGACTAGGTCACAGGCCAAAATGTCAAAATCTGAACAGGCCCTGGATTCTGGAACAATGGACCAGGTGCCTCCCAAGAGGAAGAGCAGTAGGGTTAAGGCAGTGCCTTCCCCCTTGGCTCAGGAAGGACATCAGTCTCTGGAGGAAGATGATCTCAGGCCTGAAGAAGGAACTGTCCCAGAGGAGCTTGAACCTGATCAGGTTGAGTTCTTGGGGACAGGGGGCCCTTCCAGGGCAGATCTGAGCCAGGAGCAGCTGAACTGCCCCTCTCTTGAACCCCTCAGACAGCAAGCTGCTGCTGAGGCTGCTGGGAATGCTAGTGGCACCCATAAGATATATTGGGATGATGGACTCCTGTACTCAGAGAGTAGAGACCACAAGCCTGGAGCAGCCAGGAGGTTGGTTATACCTCTGAAGTTCAGGGGCTTCCTATTGACACAAGCCCATGATATTCCTTTAGCAGGTCACCTGGGCCAGAACAAGACTTGGGACAGAATTGTCCCTCACTTTCACTGGCCCCACATGTCTGAAGACACCAAGGAGTTTTGTGGCTCCTGTGTAACCTGCCAAGCCAGTGGGAAGGCAGGTGGCACCACAAAGGCCCCCCTGATACCACTACCTGTGGTGGGGGTTCCCTTGGAGAGGGTGGGGATTGACATAGTTCGTCCCATGGATCCCCAAACAGCCTCTGGGCACAGATTTATCCTGGTGGTGGTGGACCATGCCACCAGGTACCCAGAAGCCATTCCCCTTAGGACCACTACAGCACCTGTGGTGGCAAGGGCCCTCCTGGGAATTTTCTCAAGAATGGGCTTTCCTAAGGAGGTAGTATCTGACAGAGCTGCAAACTTTATGTCCAGTTACTTGACTGCAATGTGGAAGGAGTGTGGAGTGACTTATAAATTCACCACACCCTATCACCCACAATGCAATGGTTTAGTTGAAAGGTTCAACAAAACCTTGAAGGGCATGATTAAAGGGCTCCCAGAAAAGCTTAGGCGAAGATGGGACATACTCTTGCCCTGCCTTTTATTTGCATACAGGGAGGTGCCTCAGAAGGGGGTTGGCTACAGCCCTTTTGAACTTTTGTTTGGCCTTCCTGTCAGGGGTCCATTGTGTCTGGTGAAGGAAGGTTGGGAGTTACCTCTCAAACCCCCTAAACAGGACATAGTGGACTATGTACTTGGTCTCTGCTCCAGGATGGCTGAGTATATGAAAAAGGCAACCAAAAACCTTGAGGCTAGCCAGGAATTACAGAAAGCCTGGCATGACCAAAAGGCTGTGTTGACTGTTTACCAGCCAGGGCAGAAGGTGTGGGTGTTGGAGCCAGTGGCCCCAGCAGCCCTCCAAGACAAGTGGAGTGGCCCCCATACAATTGTTGAACAGAAGGGAGAGGTTACCTATCTGGTAGACCTGGGAACTCCCAGGAGCCCCCACAGGGTGCTCCATGTCAACAGGCTGAAGCCATATGTGGACAGGGCTGACATGGGCTTGCTCATGGCAACTGATGAGGGACAGGAGGAGGAGAGTGACCCACTCCCTGACCTGCACTCACAGAACCCTGATGATGGGTCAGTAGATGGTGTAGCCTTGGCAGGCAGCCTCACTGCCCAGCAGCAAACTGATTGTAGACAGGTGCTCAATCAGTTCAGACACATGTTTTCTCTGACTCCAAGACAGACCACCTGGTGCACTCATGAAGTGGACACTGGGGACAGTCTGCCTGTTAAAAGTAAGATTTACAGGCAACCTGACCAAGTCAGGGACTGTATCAGGACAGAAGTCCAGAAAATGTTGGAACTGGGTGTCATTGAGCCTTCAGATAGCCCTTGGGCTAGTCCAGTAGTCCTGGTGCCTAAACCTCACACCAAAGATGGCAAGAGAGAGATGAGGTTTTGTGTGGACTACAGGGGCCTCAATGCAGTCACTAGGACTGATGCCCATCCAATCCCCCAAGGCAGATGAGCTAATAGACACTTTGGCCTCAGCCAAGTATCTAAGCACATTTGACCTGACAGCTGGCTACTGGCAGATCAGACTAGCTGATGATGCAAAGCCAAAAACTGCATTTTCTACCCCTGGTGGGCTTTTCCAATTTGTGGTGATGCCCTTTGGGTTGAAGAATGCACCTGCCACTTTTCAGAGGTTGGTGAACACAGTCCTTACAGGTCTGGAAGCCTATAGTGCAGCATATCTAGATGATATTGCTGTCTTTAGCTCCACCTGGGAGGATCACCTGGTCCACCTCAGAAATGTTTTGGAGGCCCTGCAGAAGGCAGGCCTCACTATCAAGGCCACTAAGTGCCAGATAGGGCAGAGTCAGGTTGTGTACCTGGGCCACCTTGTGTGTGGAGGCCAGGTTCAACCCTTGCAGAGCAATATCCAGACCATCATGGACTGGGTTGCTCCAACTACCCAGACTCAGGTGAGAGCCTTTTTAGGCCTGACTGGGTACTACAGAAGATTTGTCAAAGGGTATGGATCAATAGTGACACCCCTGAATGACAACCTCCAAGAAAATGCCCAAAAAGGTTCAGTGGACAGTTAGCTGTCAAAAGGCATTTGATGACCTGAAGCAGGCCATGTGCACTGCTCCCATTCTGCAGAGTCCTGATTACTCCAAAAAGTTCATTGTGCAGACAGATGCATCTGAGTTGGGGGTAGGGGCTGTACTATCACAGTTGAATGATGAAGGTCAGGATCAGCCAGTAGCTTTTATTTGCAGAAGGCTGACCCCCAGAGAGAAACGTTGGTCAGCCATTGAGAGGGAGGCCTTTGCTGTGGTTTGGGCTCTGAAGAAGTTGAGGCCATACTTGTTTGGTACTCACTTCATTGTTCAGACAGACCATAAGCCCTCTTATGGCTAAAACAGATGAAGGGTGAAAACCCCAAACTTTTGAGGTGGTCCATTTCCTACAGGGGATGGACTATACAGTGTAACATAGACCTGGGAGTAACCATGCCAATGAGGATGGACTCTCCAGATATTTCCACTTAGAACATGAAGACTCAACTGGTCAAGGTTAGTTTAATGTACCTGCGTTTGGGGGGGGGTTGTGTAGGAGAGTAGGATCTGCCTCTTATGGTTACCCCCACTTTTTGCTGATGTCTCACTGTTTTTCGACTTTAGTCTGGCTGGGGCCCTGCTAACCAGGACCCCAGCCTAGCTGCTTCTTCTCTAAATTGATTCCATGTACCTTAAGTACACTGCAGATTGGATTCTGGGGTGCCCTTATAAGTCCCTAGTATATGGTATACTATGTACCCAGGGCATAGGTACCCCAGAGGCCTACCAGGGGCTGAAGCATGTATTGTGCCACCCTGGAAAGCCATCCAAAATGACACCACAGGACTGCTACTGCAGCCTGAGTGAGGTGGTGCATGCACCCCTTACAGAGATATAGGTTCACTATATCTCACCTACCACTGCACATAGAAACCTATCAGTCACCCCTATGGCAGGCCTTATCAATCCTGAAGGCAGGGTGCTTGGTTATATGTGAGAGGATGCCCATGCATGAGCAGAGCCCCTCTGCAGCCCTTGGAATCTCCTCTCCGGGGTTGTCTGTGGTGCAGCCTGACCATATACTCTTAAGTGCATTTTATCCTCGTGGTAAATGCTAACTTTGGGATGGCTGCACGGAAACATGTTGTGTTTGGTGTCAAACACCTTGGAATCATACCCCACACCAGTAACTGGTGTGGGAGTATGATCCCACCCTTCTAGAGGGAAAGACATGACAGCACCGTTATACCCGGTACCAGCTAAACAGAGCCCTGGCATCACAAAATGGATGCTGCAGCCACAGACACGAGTCTGGCCTCCTGCTGCTGATCGAAACTCCGGCAGGGGAGGCCTGGACAATAGGTTTCCTGTCACTGGGAGGTGTTACCACCTCCCAGACAGGCCTTAGTGGATTGGGGCTGGGTGGGTGCACCCACCCAGCCCCAGTTCAAACCAGTTGCAGGGGCTGCCAGCCCCTGCTCTGGCATGACACTGGACAAAGGAAATGGGTGTAGCCACCCCTCTTTTCAAACCCTCCCATAGGTGGGTCCACAGAGTTAGTCCAACCCCTTTCTTAGGTATAAGTAAGGAACCCCTGGCAACAGGACTTTAGATATCCCTGGATGAAAATCTGCAACTGAATCCTGGAACTTCGATGCTCTACTCAAGACTAGAGGACTGAAGAAATCTCCCTTGGGGTCAAGGAGTGACTCCCCTGCTTGGCAGGCACCAACAAAGCATTTGCCCATCTGCATCTCTGAAGCTCCCGCCGGACTCCAAAGTACTTGCAGCCCAGGAAGAGGATTTCCAGACTTCTCAGAGGCCAATCCGAGTCCCCAGCAAAGCTGAGACCCACAGCCCTCACGAGTGATGTGGAACCAGAACTCCTGGACACCATGCACATTTGCTAGTGCATCAACTTCTCGACGTCTCTTGAAATCCTGCTTTGGGTTACTTGTAGCCCAGGCCCCGAGCACCATTTGCACTGAATATTGTGAGCCTACACTCCATGAGTGTTCCATGGGCCCGCTTCTTGCATTTCTGCTTGAGGCTCCTTCGCAATCCCTGGTCCATTTACTGGTGGGTCCCTGTGAAGGCAACTCTGATTTTTCTTGGGCTTTTCTGGTTGCTCCAGATGTGCCCTGACTCCCCACTGAGTGGTGAGTCCCTCAGACCTTGCTGGCCTGCACCAAAGTATCTTTCTCCTTTCTGTGTGGGTTGCTGTTGCCAAGGCTTGTTGTATTCAATCCGGACACCAATGCTGCAGGACTCGACATCCTTTGTGGTACAGCTCAAATCCAGCTCCTGGTCATCGTCAACACCTCCTGGTCCTCATGACTGAAGAGTCAAGCTTCACCTCTTTCACCTGAAGCACCCGACATCGGTGGGCATTCGACTATCGTGCCCCTGGTCACTGGCAAGTGACCCAGACTCTGTCCCCTCTGCTTTCAGGTTCTTTTCATCTTCGATCCAGGCTTGGATCTCTTCGTACACTTCGCATCTTCCCGGCAGCAGCACTTCTCTGCAGACTGCCATTGAAAACGACAACGCGACCCAACACCATTTGACACCTATACACCCGGCTTCCCTGGGTGAGGTAACTTGAGTACTCTGGTGCTCCCGTGGGTGGTGACCCTAGAACTGTCTAAGTTTAAGAGGGTTTGGTCCTAGTCCATTTCTAAATGTCCTTTAACTCTAAAACTCAAACCGCGACTTTCCCATAGACGATAACGGAGCTCGCGGCTGTGTTCACACACTGCACACAGCCCCCGTGGGTCCCCTGTGTCACTAACTTGGGTGGTTCCTTGGGGTCCCAGTGATTCTACAGGCTCTAGGCCTTGTGTCTACTTAAGTCGTGGTTCTTATACCACTTTCTTAATATATGGTTGGGTACGCCCCTAGGGCTAATCGCATATTGTGCTACTTTACTGTGCTATTTGACTTGTAACTTGTGTACTTTGACCTCTAGCCTCATAAAGAGACTATTGGGTAGTGTTTAGTAATAAATACATACATTTTATATATATACCTGGTGTGGTTCTCCTTTCATTTGGTCATTCATGAGATTATAGACTGGTAAAACAACAGCTTAACACTCCTTCTAGACTTAGCCTGAAGGCTGCTCTCCATAGGTACCACTAGGATAGCTTTCAATAAAGGTTGTCTTTAAACCTATCATCAATAAAGGTCGTTTGGACTGGTGCAAGGTGCCCACTATAACTAGTGGACAGCATATACCAGGCCAACTTCTCACAGGGGCTAAGAAAAAAGGGGGGTCCCAAAACGTGTTTTCTCCATGCAATTTCCATATGAAACTTTAGACAAGGCTACAGGTCAAACTGCTGAACGGAATTACGCCAAATTTGGCAGGGAGAAAGGTCTTGGTCAAGAAAGCACGCCTTTGTTTAAATGGAGTAAATCCGTTCAGTAGTTTTTGAGAAATATCAAATTGTCCATATATCGATATTTGAGAATTCTGACATCTGATTGGCTGAGGCGTTATAAGCACGAGCTTGCGGCTCATTGGCTGCGAACTGTTGAAACTAGGAAGTGTTGGCAGCCATTTTGTTATTCACAACTCTCCCTCTACAAGGCATCAGGTCCGTAGTTCTACTCTCAAGCGAGGCAACACTAAAAATATACCGCAGCTCTGTCTGTGCGAGATACCCCTTTCACGGTCCCTCTCCCCACATCACCAGCTTGTGGCTATGCCTTTAGAAGCCAGTCCGTTGGCTCGTAGCTCTGCGACTGCGAGTTGCCAGCCATTTTGTGACTCAGTCCGTCAGCTCACATCTCTCCCTCTAAAAGGCATCGGATCCATAATTCTACCTCTGCGAGGCAATACTGAAAATATCCCGCAGGTCTGTCTGTGCGAGATACTCCTTTTACGCTCTAGTCCGTCGGCTCGCAGCTCTGTGTCTGCAAGCCGGCGGGCCCGCTGCTTTACCTCTGTGAGCCACTTCGTTAGCTCGTTTTACGCTGCCTCTCCCCACATCATCAGCTCGCGGCTATGCCTTTAGAAGCCAGTCCGTCGGGTCGCAGCTCTTTGTCTGCGAGTCATAGGTCCGTAGATCTACCTCTGCGAGGCAACACTAAAAATATACCGCAGCTCTGTCTGTGCGAGATACCCCTTTCACGGTCCCTCTCCCCACATCACCAGCTCGCGGCTATGCCTTTAGAAGCCAGTCCGTTAGCTCGCAGCTCTGTGTCTGCGAGTCGTGGGGCCCGCAGCTCTACCTCTCTGAGCCACCTCATTAGCTCGTAGCTGTGTCTGTGCTAGCAGGCCCGTAGGCCCGTTACTCTCCCTCCGCCAGTTAGCCCATCGGGTTGCAGCTCGGAGGGCTCGCAGCTGTATCTTTGTGAGCCAGCCCGTTAACTGATAGCTGTGTGTCTGCTAGCAGGCCTGTTGGCCCGTTGGTCAGACCACAGCTCTCCCTCTGCGAGCCAGTACGGTGCTGTGCTTTTGCGAGCCAACAGCACGTAGGTCTCCCTCTGCGAGCTGAGCCCACGGGCCGCAGCTCTTCCTCTGCGAGCCTGGCCAACGGCCCGCAGGTCTCCCTCTAGCCGAACCGCAGCTGACACTCTGCGAACCGAAATTCAGAATATAAGGCGGCTCTAAAAAGAGCCTTTGTGTTTATTAGTTGGAGCTACATGTAAGTGCGAATGCACAGCTTCAGGTTAATCAAGAAAACTCGGTTTCCCTCATCTGTGAAGTGTACTCCATCACTTCTGTAGATATCAGCCATATCAAAACGTATGTTGTTGTTGTAGATCGACCCCATTCTATGGTCTCTGAGGTATGCAGACACAGCTTTGTTGACATTCTTCCTAGATTTTTCAATCTTATGACAAAATTGGTTTGACCATTTCCATTCTGTCTTTGGCATATATTGGAATATACAAAGACAGTTTGAGGCAAAAGTAACATCAATTGTCCAAAGGTGTCCTTCATAAGCATTTCCAAACCTACCCCAGTCAATGTGCCTAGATCGTTACCACCACAGTGCACAATCATGAGATCAGGGTGTTGGAGATGCAAACAGGTTTTAACCAAAGGGAGCAATTGGTGCCACTTCAATCCTCTCTGTGCAAACCATTTAATGTGCACATTTTGTAAACCTAGGTCTAAGTCAATACGTCTCTGTTCTGCATACCTCTTGCACCAGAAAACATAGCTATGTCCTACAATCCACACTAGCATTTTGAAGGTATGGCTAGAAGATATGGATAAATGTCTGTAGCTCATGCACTGCATTTGTAGAATGAGAGATATGTTTAAACATGGGGAATTACTTTTTTTTTTACATACAAAACCTTAACCGATTGGGAGATTAAATGAATTGTGTCCTACAAAGTAGGGTGTATATTAGTTTTGATGAAAAGCATCTTTGTGATTGGTTAACAAAAAAGCAGTTTATACGTGGAGTACATATTATAGGATGAAATTTGCTCAGCTCAACCACACCTAGCTAATTGTATTTGGAAGGTGCAGTTCAAACTTGAAAGAATGGTGAACTTTTGACCTCCACGTGCCGTTAAATGTTGGAGAAAATGTTGCAAAAAAATATCAGTTGGTTTAAAAAAATGATGAACATTTAACCTGCACATGTCGTACAATGTTCTAGAAAGTGTTGATACAATACGTTGAACTTTTCACCTGTATGTGTCCTTAAAAAAACTGTTTATATGGAAAGTTAAAAAATAACCAATAAAGAGAGGTTTTGCAATCGAAAAAAAAAAGCAACTATTCTGATTTGTTCTTTACATGTATTTATGTGTGGAGCAACATGGAAATTGTGCCATTACTGGTTCCATTCTTGATGAAAGCGGTGCATTACATGTACTGTGTGACAAGAAAAGAATTGCATGCGTTTGTGACATTTGAAGTCTGCATACCAACTACGAAGGTGAATTAGAAATTAAGAAGGTGTGTTATGTGTTTTGTAGTAGTGGTTAAGTATTTGAGACGATATTTTTAACTTTGAAAGTATTTTTATTTCTAAATAACATAGTGTTAGTAAAGTCTGGTGTTTTATTGGTTCTAAAATATGCATAATGTGTAACTAGTTGTTAAACAAGTACTTTATATATGTTTAGGAGTTTTCACAAAGAAAAAGTGTAAGTTGTTATCTGTAAAAGACTGTGGGCCATATTCTCAAGACGAGCGATAACATTATCGTCGCTTTAGCGGCAGTTTCCTGCTGCTAAAGCGGCGATAATGCTATCGCCATTCTTGTGAATATAGCCCTGTATGGGTTTGGAAATTCGATGTAGCGTTAATTTCGATTTGTATATCTATTCCGGTGAGATAAACAGCATATCGCTCGTTTGGAAATTATGCTCAGTCTGGAAATAGTGGAGAAGGGGTCACAGTAGAAAATTCATGTGTTATTAAGTTAACAGAGATGGAAAAAAAAGAAGAAATGTTATGTGCACAGTTTGTGGTCTCATTTTTTACACTGAGAGGTAGATTTCAATGTCAGTCAAGGCTGGTGTGGTACTGCGAGGCTTTGCATTTGGGTGTTCTTAGGAAATCTAAGTTGTTAGGGAGCGTTTCTTCAGAAGTCATTTTTTTTACATATGTGAGAGATAAAAATAAATGAAAATGTTCTTTGTATATTTTCTGTACGATTTTGTTCACAGTGGTAAAATAAATGTGATTATTATTGATAGTAATTCTCACGGTGTGTTCCTCTGCTGAATATACGCAGGCGTTTAAGTTGTCCGGGTGTTATTAGTAGTAGGCTCCGCCACCCCTTTAAAAGAGCTGCCAATTTTTTCATCCCAGTTAAAGGTGTTAATATACGTATAGTAAATGGACGATACATAAAAAGTTTGGAATTACACCTTCATTTACTCTGTCTACCTTGCACCACCATTTTGTGCCCCCAGCAGTATTGTTTATAAAAATAATCTAATACAGTTTTTTGTATTATAAAAATAGCACTTATAGGTTTATTGGCATATTGGTAGAATTTGTACTATATAAAGAATGTTGCAATCAGTTTCAATGGTATAGAAATGCACTCTATTATGTAGGAAATATTACATATGCATAGGTTGTGATGTCATTTTTTTACTGTAAGGTACATTTGAGTAGAAGTGAAAACAGGTTACATAGAGAGTAAATGGACAAAGTAAACGTGCACGTTGCTTTGTGTATGTATGCATGGTTTGAATCATTTGACGATACTTTAAGACATAATCTAAACACTATTTCTGCTTTACAATTGGGTACAGTGCACAGTGTTAGTAGTTAGTGACTAGATGCTGGTAAAGGTATTATTTATTGCTCGTTCGTATGAAATAAAGGTGGAGAGGGGCGTTTCTTTACAAGAGATATTTTATAAATGTGTGAGAGATAAAAAACAATTAAAAATGTTCTTAGTAAATTTTCTATACGATTTTTTCACACTAGTAAACTAACTGTGATTATAAGTGATGAAAATTGTTAGGGTGTGTCTCTGTGCTGAATATACGCAGGACTTTAAGTGGACTGGGTGTTACCGGTGCTGAACACTGCTACCCCTTTTAGACACCCGCATTTTTTTTCATCCCACTTAAAACCCTCAATATACGTATATTAAAGGAACGGTACAATCAAAGTTTAGGGATTACACCTCCATTTCCTCTCCTCATGTGTCATCCCCATTTTGTGCACCAAACAGTAGTGTTTATAAAAATTAAATAAGAGAGCTTTATTTAGTATGAAAATAGCACTTATACCTTTATTAGCATGTTCATGGGATCTGTAGTGTAAAGAAAAGGTCGTAATCAGTTTCAATGGTACAAAAGTGACGTAACATATGTTTGAAAGATTACATGGTTTTAGAAGTAAGGTATACAGGTAACAAATAAGCAGTATAGTTTGTTATGTTTAAATGAGTATCTAGTTTTGTAAATCAGATACGGCGTTGATTTGTGCAGCACACAGTACACCCACAATGACCCTGGAACATGTCCCTGAATGCCTTGGCACACTGCAGCACACATCCAAACGCCAAGTAGGCCCCCATCCACAATGTGGACAGAGTGCCCCCCCTATCACCAATATCACAACCTACCCTTGCACATATGCTGAATCCAGCAAATTAGCAGATCCGTGACCCACACTGACTATGCAAGTAACACTGCATTTCGGATAGCATAGCAGCTGCGCAAAGAAAATGACATGGCCCACTAAGCGACATGGATTGAGCCAAGTGCGGATCACATCCTCAAAGGAGCAGGTCACACTCCGACGTGTCCGCGTGCAACCACAACCCATGCCTTACAATACATGCAGCAGACCAACAATGCACCAGGCCACAAAATAAGTCAGCGAGCACACATCACCCAAGTCAAAAGCAAAACAGGTCCGAAAAGTACACAATCCAAAGGCACCCCGTCTCAAGGGGAGAAGGCTACACGAAATCAGAGCTGCAGGGGCAATTCCCCCACAATGCAGCCCACACACATAGCAATCACAGAACATAGTACAAAACTCCCCTCATACGGGTTCTGTGTCCGGTGTGTATGGTGGGGTGATGGCTGCATAGCTGTGTGCCCCTGACACATCAGAATGCGTAGGTGATGGGGCTGCATCAGATGTCGTCCAGCACCTATGCAAAAACAATGTCTGGCTCACAGAGACGGAGCTTGCCAAAGGGATACACCCCCATTGCACATGCGACAGTCAGTTCTTCCCTGTGTTGGGACGAGGCTCATTGTGGCACACGAGTGGACAATCTTTACAACACACCTCACAGTTAGACACCAGTGGAGTGACATAGGCTTTATTGGCATGTGCGTGTCAGTACGGACGAGGCAACAGCCACAACAGGCACGGACATGCTTAAGACACTTACACGCAGCATGGGTACATGTCGAGGGGCAGATGATGTTGGGGCTCAAATGGACAATATTGATCACATATGGCAACGCTCACAGCCCACCTTGCCTTGCTGGACGTGTCATGTGTTGTTTGGCATCTGCACAGTGCCCCGTGTGAGGGGGCACGACTGACTGTACATGGGGTCTGCATGGTGCTCTGCCTCCGGGGTGCGGCAATTGTCTGCTCTGCCGACAGTGATCAGGTGTGAGGGTCCGACAGGTTCGCATGTCGTGCTACATCGCCATGTGTGTGCTCTCACCCAGCAGTGTGTCCCAATTGGCAACGTTGCGAAACAACGCTGTGTTGCTCGGACCATGGACCTGCGTCGCCTTGGACAGGTGTGTGTGCACACGCGTTATTCCACGCATATGCATCCAGAGCCTGACCGACGGGAGACGTGTGCTCTGTTTTGGTGGGATATGTGAGCAATCCCCACTGTGCAACAAGTTGTTGGGCCATGTGCTGTGGGTGGCAATAGGATGTGGCTGCAGGTACGTAGTTACTCGTCCATGAATGCCCGTGCAGCTTCATGTGCAATGTGTTCCAATAGTACGTTGTTGTCGTGTTCAAGGAACACCAGGGTGAGCCAATCCATTAGGTGGTCTGGGCAGGTGTGCTCAGCCCACGCCATGTCACCGATCCGCAACACAGCCCAATAGGGAAGAGCCTCGATGTGCTCACTGCAGACGAGAAATTGTGCCATCTCCCATGCACAACTACCAATACATATGCAGTATGTCAAGGCATTCCATGCACGGCTGTCTCGGTTACACTGCTGTTCGTGATCCAACAGGCGGCGCAAACACAAGTCATAGTCCAATTCATCAACAGTTGTGTTGGATAGGCAGAGATCCATGGGACACTCGAATGTGCATGTTCAGCAGTGGAACCAGGGCAGGACGCAGGTGACGTGGGCAATGCGGAAGCTGAGCCTGTAACTGATCCGCAGCACTGCCAGTGGCAGTGCGCCCAGTAAATGCAGCATATGTGCACAGTACTGTTCCACGTGACGGGTGTTGTGCATGTGCCCGGTATGGCCTGCCATTGCGTTGGTGCGTCTCGTGAACAGGCACTCTTCTGGACTGCGGCTGTTGTGTGGAGGATATGCCACAGCTCTGAGCAATAATTTGAATGTGTGTGCAACGTTGTGGGACATGGGTTGGTGTTTCCATGGGTGTCAAGGCCTTCCCATGTGGGGGTACCACAGGCAGGGGCTTCTATGTGTGGGCTGTGGATAAGTCGGATGGTTTAATTGCGGAATGCGTGGTGTGGGAGTCGTCCCTATCTGCCATTGTATCTCTATCAGGGTGTTCCAGGCGCGTTCGGGACCAAGGTCAGAAGTGCAGGTGTCCTCCCGGCTTCTGCATTGGGACAATGGTGCTTTCATCCCTGATGTTTGTCTCACTACTACTTTCATTTTGGGAATGTGATGTGGCTTTGGCGCTGAGATTGGGACATGGCCTTGGGCTCATGGTGTACGGATGGCGATGCACACACATATGTTGGCATGTGGAGCCAGGTGCCCGTGCATCCTTACGCTGCTTGTGCTATCTCACTCCGTCTCTCTCCCTCACTCTCTCTCTGTTTCGTTTGTTGCGCGGATGGCACACCATCTTGTCTTGGATTTGGTCTACCGGGCTGTGTGCTACGGATTGTCCAGTGGGAGCAGCTAGGACTCATCCTAGGGGTTGTTTCTGCTTTTGTTTCTGTGGTGTTTTGTGTTGGTGGTTGCATTGCTGTATGACTGATTCTCCATTTTCTGGTCACGCATGTATGTTTATTTTGCTGCTTGTGTGACATCAGGCAAGATGTTTGTTTTGGGGTTGGTGGTGTTGGTGTGCAATTTCTTAGTCCGGTGTTGGGGGTGGTGCCGGGGGGGGGTGTTCCGGGTGTGGGATGGGGTCCTGGGGTGTTGGCGGTGGGTGTTGTGGCCCTGTTGGGTGTCCGGGCCGCATGATGAGTTGCTCCATGGCATCTGTTGCCCTTCAGATGTGGCCCTGGGCTGTGCTCCCTTTTGTGGTGCTGGCTGCCGTCCAACTTTACACCAGGTCAGAGCAGGTGTAAATTTCCTGGTGTTAACGCGCCTTATCGCCGATTTTGTGTTTTTATCGCGGATGTGGCTGGTCGTTGTGAATGTTGAGGTGTGCTGTTGTCTCGGCTTTTGTCACGGGAACGCCTACTCTGCATCTCATTAGCGATATTTGCGAGGGTCGTCTGTGGTGATGTTTTTTGAGGCTGCTATCGCGGGTATACTGGTGCTGTGGGCTGTTAACACCGGCCGGCTTGTGAATGGGGGTGTACATTTATCACAAGTTTGGCTGCGATAAAGTGTCGTTAATTCGGCGATGGCTCCTTGAAAATATGTCCCTTAATCTTTCCCCCCCTCTCCATCTTCATGTCGGTGGTTTTTGTTGCTGTCTAACAGTTGATCTATACTTGTTTATGTACATACACAATGAAATGTAAGCCTGTACCATATTTTTGCTAATATGGTGCAGTGTTATGCTTGCTAAGTTGCCGATAGAAGTGTTAACCCCTTCGCTGCTAGGCCTTTTCCCCCCTGTGCTAAGCCTTTTTGGGCTATTTGGGGTAGTGCGGGCTTAGGCCCCTGTAACTTTTTGACCACATAAGGTATCCACGCCAAATTTGCGTCCTTTTTTCTAACATCATGGGGATTGTAAAGGTACCCAGGGTTTGTGGATTCCCCTGGAGGGGACCCAGAAATTAGCCAAAATACAGCAAAATTGTGTTTTTTTGGGGGAAAATGCGAAAAAAGGGCTACAGATGAAAGCGTCTTGTTTTTTCCCTGCAAATGGCATCAAAAAAGGGGTTGTGGTGCTGAAACCACCATCTTCCCAGCTTTCAGGGACAAGCAGACTTTTGTCAGAAAACCAACTTTTTTTACACAGTTTTGGCATTTTTCTGGGACATAGCCTATTTTTGCTATTTTTTGTGCTTTCAACCTCCTTCCAGTTAATGGTAGAAATGGGTATGAAAAAAATAATGGATCCTGAAAAGCCATACATTTCTGAAAAGTAGACAAAATTCTGAATTCAGCAAGGAGTCATTTGTGTAGATCCTTAAAGTTTTCCTTATAGAAACTAACAGTTAAATGAAGGAAAAATTGAAAATTAGTTGAAAAAACAGCCATTTGTGTCAACGTTTTCACCTGTAACTTCTTCTAATTATGACAGCTATTTGAAAGCAATATACCGTTATATCCGCTGTACCTTTCTGGTTGTGGGGATATATAGGACTTGTAGGTTCACCAAGAACCCGACGAACCCAGAGCCAATAACTGAGCAGCATCTTGCAATGGTTTTTTATTATGTACCGGGTATAGAGCAATTATTTTGGGAAAATGTATACATGGAAAAATTGTTATGAAAGACACCTATGTATTTCTTAAATGGGAACAAAATGTAGATTTTAGAAACAGTAGATATTTGCACATTTCCGAAATTGGGAGTACCAATACTAGCATGAGAATTATAGGTCATTTTTCAAAATGACTTATTTTTTACACATTGTCTTTCATTTGAAAGGCAGAAATGCATTGAACGTCAATAGGTAATAACAGTTGCTCTACAATTCTGTGTTACCCTAAGTCTCCCGATAAAAATGGTACCTCACTTGTGTGGGTAGCCCTTGTGCCCACAACAGGAAATGGCTCAAAATGCAACGTGGACGTACCACATTTTCACAATGAAAAATTACCCTTTTTTTGCAAAGTGCCTAGTTGTAGTTTTTGAACCCTAGCTCTGCCGGCACCTAGGGAAACCTAGCAAACCTATACATTTTTGAAAACTAGACACCCAGGGGAATCCAGGATGGTGTGACTTGACTGCCTCCCACCAGGTTATGTTACCCAGAATCCCTTGCAAACCTAAATAATTGTAAAAAAAAAACACATTTCCCCCACATTTCTGTGGTGGAAAGTTCTGGAATCTGCGTGGATCCACAAATTTCTGCCCACCCCGCGTTCCCCAAAGTCTTACGAGAAAAATGGTACCTCACTTGTGTGGGTCGGCCTAGTGCCTGTGACAGGAAACGGCACAAAACGCAACGTGGTCACACCTCAATTTCGCAGTGAAAAATGACCCTTTTTTGGCAAAGTGCCTAGCTGTAGTTTTTGAACCCTACCTCTGCCGGCACCTAGGGAAACCTAGCAAACCTATACATTTTTGAAAACTAGACACCCAGGGGAATCCAGGATGGGGTGACTTGACTGCCTCCCACCAGGTTCTGTTACCCAGAATCCCTTGCAAACTTAAAAAATTGTTTAAAAAAACACATTTTCCCCACATTTCTGTGGTGAAAAGTTCTGGCATCTGCGTGGATCCACAAATTTCCACCCACCCCGTGTTCCCCAAAGTCTTATGAGAAAAATGGTACCTCACTTGTGTGGGTCGGCCTAGTGCCTGTGACAGGAAACGGCGCAAAACGCAACGTGGTCACACCTCAATTTCGCAGTGAAAAATGACCCTTTTTTGGCAAAGTGCCTAGCTGTAGTTTTTGAACCCTAGCTCTGCCGGCACCTAGGGAAACCTAGCAAACCTATACATTTTTGAAAACTAGACACCCAGGGGAATCCAGGATGGGGTGACTTGACTGCCTCCCACCAGGTTATGTTACCCAGAATCCCTTGCAAACCTAAAAAATTGTAAAAAAAACCACATTTTCCCCACATTTCTGTGGTGAAAAGTTCTGGCATCTGCGTGGATCCACAAATTTCCACCCACCCCGTGTTCCCCAAAGTCTTATGAGAAAAATGGTACCTCACTTGTGTGGGTCGGCCTAGTGCCTGTGACAGGAAACGGCGCAAAACGCAACGTGGTCACACCTCAATTTCGCAGTGAAAAATGACCCTTTTTGGCAAAGTGCCTAGCTGTAGTTTTTGAACCATAGCTCTGCCGGCACCTAGGGAAACCTAGCAAACCTATACATTTTTGAAAACTAGACACCCAGGGGAATCCAGGATGGGGTGACTTGACTGCCTCCCACCAGGTTCTGTTACCCAGAATCCCTTGCAAACCTAAAAATTGTCAAAAACCACATTTTCCCCACATTTCTGTGGTGGAAAGTTCTGGAATCTGCGTGGATCCACAAATTTCCACCCACCCCGCGTTCCCCAAAGTCTTACGAGAAAAATGGTATGTCACTTGTGTGGGTCGGCCTAGTGCCTGCGACAGGAAACGGCGCAAAACGCAACGTGGTCACACCTCAATTTCGCAGTGAAAAATGACCCTTTTTTGGCAAAGTGCCTAGTTGTAGTTTTTGAACCCTAGCTCTGCCGGCACCTAGGGAAACCTAGCAAACCTATACATTTTTGAAAACTAGACACCCAGGGGAATCCAGGATGGGGTGACTTGACTGCCTCCCACCAGGTTCTGTTACCCAGAATCCCTTGCAAACCTAAATAATTGTCAAAAAACACATTTTCCCCACATTTCTGTGGTGGAAAGTTCTGGAATCTGCGTGGATCCACAAATTTCCACCCACCCCGCGTTCCCCAAAGTCTTACGAGAAAAATGGTACCTCACTTGTGTGGGTAGGCCTAGTGCCTGCAACAGGAAACGGCGCAAAACGCAACGTGGTCACACCTCAATTTCGCAGTGAAAAATGACCCTTTTTTGGCAAAGTGCCTAGCTGTAGTTTTTGAACCCTAGCTCTGCCGGCACCTAGGGAAACCTAGCAAACCTATACATTTTTGAAAACTAGACACCCAGGGGAATCCAGGATGGGGTGACTTGACTGCCTCCCACCAGGTTCTGTTACCCAGAATCCCTTGCAAACCTAAACAATTGTCAAAAAACCACATTTTCCCCACATTTCTGTGGTGGAAAGTTCTGGAATCTGCGTGGATCCACAAATTTCCACCCACCCCGTGTTCCCCAAAGTCTTACGAGAAAAATGGTACCTCACTTGTGTGGGTCGGCCTAGTGCCTGCGACAGGAAACGGCGCAAAACGCAACGTGGTCACACCTCAATTTCGCAGTGAAAAATGACCCTTTTTGGCAAAGTGCCTAGCTGTAGTTTTTGAACCCTAGCTCTGCCGGCACCTAGGGAAACCTAGCAAACCTATACATTTTTGAAAACTAGACATCCAGGGGAGTCCAGGATGGGGTGACTTGACTGCCTCCCACCAGGTTCTGTTACCCAGAATCCCTTGCAAACATAAAAAATTGTCAAAAAACCACATTTTCCCCACATTTCTGTGGTGGAAAGTTCTGGAATCTGCGTGGATCCACAAATTTCCACCCACCCCGCGTTCCCCAAAGTCTTACGAGAAAAATGGTACCTCACTTGTGTGGGTCGGCCTAGTGCCTGCGACAGGAAACGGCGCAAAACGCAACGTGGTCACACCTCAATTTCGCAGTGAAAAATGACCCTTTTTGGCAAACTGCCTAGCTGTAGTTTTTGAACCCTAGCTCTGCCGGCACCTAGGGAAACCTAGCAAACCTATACATTTTTGAAAACTAGACACCCAGGGGAATCCAGGATGGGGTGACTTGACTGCCTCCCACCAGGTTCTGTTACCCAGAATCCCTTGCAAACATAAAAATTGTCAAAAAAACCACATTTTCCCCACATTTCTGTGGTGGAAAGTTCTGGAATCTGCGTGGATCCACAAATTTCCACACACCCCGCGTTCCCCAAAGTCTTACGAGAAAAATGGTACCTCACTTGTGTGGGTCGGCCTAGTACCTGCGACAGGAAACAGCGCAAAACGCAACGTGGTCACACCTCAATTTTGCAGTGAAAAATGACCCTTTTTTGGCAAAGTGCCTAGCTGTAGTTTGTGAACCCTAGCTCTGCCGGCACCTAGGGAAACCTAGCAAACCTATACATTTTTGAAAACTAGACACCCAGGGGAATCCAGGATGGGGTGACTTGACTGCCTCCCACCAGGTTCTGTTACCCAGAATCCCTTGCAAACATAAAAATTGTCAAAAAACCACATTGTCCCCACATTTCTGTGGTGGAAAGTTCTGGAATCTGCGTGGATCCACAAATTTCCACCCACCCCGCGTTCCCCAAAGTCTTACGAGAAAAATGGTACCTCACTTGTGTGGGTCGGCCTAGTACCTGCGACAGGAAACGGCGCAAAACGCAACGTGGTCACACCTCAATTTCGCAGTGAAAAATTACCCTTTTTGGCAAAGTGCCTAGCTGTAGTTTGTGAACCCTAGCTCTGCCGGCACCTAGGGAAACCTACCAAACCCACACATTTCTGAAAAGTAGACACTCAGGGCTTCCAGGAGGTATGGCTTGCGTGATCCTCCAACGTTCTTTACCCAGAATCCCTGCAAACCTCAATTTTAGCTGAAAAATCACTTTTTCACACATTTTTGTGTGGGAAGTGTGGCATCATTGACTCACACAAATTTCCTACCACCCAGCGTTCCCCAGGTCTCCCGATAAAATGGTGCCTCACTTGTGTGGGAGGCCTAGTACCTGCGACAGGCAAGGGCCCACAACGTAGTGAGGCTGACCTCAAAATGGCCTTCACAAAACCACCTGGTTTTGCAAGGGGTCACCTGGGTTTTGGCCCTGTGCTCGGCGGCCATCTAGGGAAACCTACCAAACCCACACATTTCTGAAAAGTAGACACCTGGGGGCTTCCAGGAGGTATGGCTTGCGTGGATCCCCAACGTTTCCTTACCCAGAATCCCTGCAAACCTCAATTTTAGCTGAAAAATCACTTTTTCACACATTTTGTGTGGGAAAGTGTGGCATCATTGGCCTCACACAAATTTCCTACCACCCAGCGTTCCTCCAGGTCTCCCGAGAAAATGGTGCCTCACTTGTGTGGGAGGCCCAGTACCTGCGACAGGCAAGGGCCCACAACGCAGTGAGGCGACCTCAAAATGGCCTTCACAAAACCACCTGGTTTTGCAAGGGGTCACCTGTTTTGGCCTGTGCTCAGCGGCCATCTAGGGAAACCTACCAAACCCACACATTTCTGAAAAGTAGACACCGGGCTTCCAGGAGGATGGCTTGCGTGATCTCCCAACGCTTTCACCCAGAATCCCTGCAAACCTCAATTTTAGCTGAAAAATCACTTTTTCACACATTTTGTGTGGGAAGTGTGGCATCACTGGCCTCACACAGATTTCCTACCACCCAGCGTTCCCTCAGGTCTCCCGATAAAAATGGTGCCTCACTTGTGTGGGAGGCCCAGTACCTGCGACAGGCAAGGGCCCAAAACGTAGTGAGGCGACATCAAAATTGCCTATCTCAAAACCACCTGGTTTTGCAAGGGGTCACCTGGTCTTGGCTCGTGCTCGGCGGCCATCTAGGAAACCTACCAAACCCACACATTTCTGAAAGTAGACACTGGGGCTTCCAGGAGGTATGGCTTGCGTGGATCCCCAACATTTCCTTACCCAGAATCCCTGCAAACCTCAACTTTAGCTGAAAATCACTTTTTCACACATTTTGTGTGGAAAGTGTAGCATCACTGGCCTCACACAAATTTCTTACCACCCAGCATTCTCCAGGTCTCCCGATAAAATGGTGCCTCACTTGTGTGGAGGCCCAGTACCCGCGACATGCAAGGACACAAAACGCTTGGAGGCAACATCAACATTGCCTACCAAAAATGTTTTGGGCCCTTGCCTGTCGTGGGTACTTGGGCCTCCCACACAAGTGAGGCACTATTTTTATCGGGAGACCTGGGGGAACGCTGGGTGGTAGGAAATTTGTGTGAGGCCAGTGATGCCACACTTTCCCACACAAAAATGTGTGAAAAAAGTGATTTTTTCAGCTAAAATTGAGGTTTGCAGGGGATTCTGGGTAAGGAAACGTTGGGGGATCCACGCAAGCCATACCTCCCTGGAAGCCCCGGGTGTCTACTTTTCAGAAATGTGTGGGTTTGGTAGGTTTTCCTAGATGGCCGCCGAGCACAGGGCCAAAACCCAGGTGACCTCCTTGCAAAACCAGGTCATTTTGTGAATGGCCATTTTGAGGTCGCCTCACTATGTTGTGGGCCCTTGCCTGTCGCGGGTACTTGGGCCTCCCACACAAGTGAGGCACCATTTTTATCGGGAGACCTGGGGAACGCTGGGTGGTAGGAAATTTGTGTGAGGCCAGCGATGCCACACTTTCCCACACAAAAATGTGTGAAAAAGTGATTTTTTCAGCTAAAATTGAGGTTTGCAGGGGATTCTGCGTAGGAAACGTTGGGGGATCCACGCAAGCCATACCTCCATGGAAGCCCCCGGGTGTCTACTTTTCAGAAATGTGTGGGTTTGGTAGGTTTCCCTAGATGGCCGCCGAGCACAGGGCCAAAACCCAGGTGACCCCCTTGCAAAACCAGGTCGCTTTGTGAAAGGCCATTTTGAGGTCGCCTCACTACGTTGTGGGCCCTTGCCTGTCGCGGGTACTTGGGCCTCCCACACAAGTGAGGCACCATTTTTATCGGGAGACCTGGGGGAACGCTGGTGGTAGGAAATTTGTGTGAGGCCAGTGATGCCACACTTTCCCACACAAAAATGTGTGAAAAAGTGATTTTTTCAGCTAAAATTGAGGTTTGCAGGGGATTCTGGGTAAGGAAACGTTGGGGGATCCACCCAAGCCATACCTCCCTGGAAGCCCCCGGGTGTCTACTTTTCAGAAATGTGTGGGTTTGGTAGGTTTCCCTAGATGGCCGCCGAGCACAGGGCCAAAACCCAGGTGACCCCCTTGCAAAACCAGGTCGTTTTGTGAAAGGCCATTTTGAGGTCGCCTCACTACGTTGTGGGCCCTTGCCTGTCGCGGGTACTTGGGCCTCCCACACAAGTGAGGCACCATTTTTATCGGGAGACCTGGGGGAACGCTGGTGGTAGGAAATTTGTGTGAGGCCAGTGATGCCACACTTTCCCACACAAAAATGTGTGAAAAAGTGATTTTTTCAGCTAAAATTGAGGTTTGCAGGGGATTCTGGTAAGGAAACGTTGGGGGATCCACGCAAGCCATACCTCCCTGGAAGCCCCCGGGTGTCTACTTTTCAGAAATGTGTGGGTTTGGTAGGTTTCCCTAGATGGCCGCCGAGCACAGGGCCAAAAACCCAGGTGACCCCCCTTGCAAAACCAGGTCGTTTTGTGAAAGGCCATTTTGAGGTCGCCTCACTACGTTGTGGGCCCTTGCCTGTCGCGGGTACTTGGGCCTCCCACACAAGTGAGGCACCATTTTTATCGGGAGACCTGGGCAAACGCTGGGTGGTAGGAAATTTGTGTGAGGCCAGTGATGCCACACTTTCCCACACAAAAATGTGTGAAAAAAGTGATTGTTTCAGCTAAAATTGAGGTTTGCAGGGGATTCTGGGTAAGGAAACGTTGGGGGATCCACGCAAGCCATAACTCCCTGGAAGCCCCCGGGTGTCTACTTTTCAGAAATGTGTGGGTTTGGTAGGTTTCCCTAGATGGCCGCCGAGCACAGGGCCAAAACCCAGGTGACCCCCTTGCAAAACCAGGTCATTTTGAGATAATGTGTTGTTTATTTCTGCAGCGTGAAAATTTTGGCACAATATTGCAAGGAAAATGTGACAGACATTTTGAGGTTTGCAGGACATTGTGGGTACCATAACTTGTTGGGATCCACAAGAGAGATATCACCATGTACTCCCATGGGTGTTTCGTTTACGACAATATCTACAGTTGGTAGGTTATTCTTAGACGGAATGTACACCTTGGCAGACAGACTAAAAAGACAAAGATTACTGCACAGCCATCTATTCCTCAAGCACACACACATACTGGTTGGATTTGGCACGAGGGCAAGTGATGGTTCAGTATATACAATTTTATTAACAAGAGATTTCACAAAAATGAAATGCACTGTCAATAATTGAAAGGACAAAAACGGAACCAGTGACTCGCAGCTCGTGAGCTGTAAAGCCACGCCAAGGCCCCAACCGCTTTACAGGCCATTCACACACCTTTCATACGTGATACACACAAGACCATTCACACCACCAGGCACGAAACAAACACATTACAACATTCACAAAAAGGGACAAGGTACACCCTGCTTGAGAAAGACAAAAAAAATATTACTGCACAGCCATCTAATCCTCAAGCACACACACACATACTGGTTGGATTTGGCACGAGGGTGAGTGATGGTTCAGTATATACAATTGTATTAACAAGTGATTTCACAAAAATGAAATGCACTGTTGATAATTGAAAGGACGAGAAACTGAACCATTGACTCACAGCTCGTGAGCTGTAAAGCCACGACAAGGCACCAACCTCTTTACAGGCCATTCATACACCTTTCATACGTGTGACAAATACAAAACCATTCACACCACCAGCCGCGGGCCCATCACATTACAACACTCACACCAGCAGACAGCGCCATTCAAGGGCCCATCACTTTCACACGCTCACATTCCTAACACAGCAACCACACAAGCTGATGGATTGCGTGGAGTGTCGCCGGCTAGCAGTGTGTGTAGTGACCAGCAGCAAGTCACTACTCACACACTGCCAGCCGAGCGCCAGTCCACGCACACCGCCAGCCAAGCGCCACTCCACGCACACCGCCAGCCTAGCGCCACTCCACGCACACCGCCAGCCAAGCACCACTCCACGCACACCACCAGCCTAGCGCCACTCCACGCACACCGCCAGCCTAGCGCCACTCCATGCACACCGCCAGCCTAGCGCCACTCCACGCACACCGCCAGCCTAGCGCCACTCCACGCACACCGCCAGCCAAGCGCCACTCCACGCACACCGCCAGACAAGAGCCACTCCACGCACACCGCCAGCCAAGCGCCACTCCACGCACACCGCCAGCCAAGAGCCACTCCACGCACACCGCCAGCCAAGCGCCACTCCACGCACACCGCCAGCCAAGAGCCACTCCACGCACACCGCCAGCCAAGTGCCACTCCACGCACACCGCCAGCCAAGCACCAGCCTACACACACCACCATCACATTTAGGATTTTTTTATACAAAAAAGAAAACACAAACAAATTGCAAATAGATACAAATCTACTAACACAAAATCAGAAACTAAATACATTGCACTAATGCCAACCTTGAAACAGAACAACAATTCTTAAACATTACAGACCAGGCAGTTCACTTTACCACTCATGGTTGCTCCCAATAATTATTTTGCTTGTGGTACGCTCTGTAACAAGCAGGCACACACAGCCCAGGGTTAGAAGGACACTCAGGGCAGTACATACGAGTCTCCTTCCGCATACCTCTTCGCCAACAGACTCTACATCTCCTAGTGGGAAAGTCTTTTGAGGGTGTAGGAGGAATGTGATCAGGAAAGTGGCGATCTTTCAATCGAGCCACATCCTCCACCACTCCAACTCTAGGAACACTTGCCTGTTCCACAACAACAAGGCTGCCTATGACAGACTGCTGAAACTGAACAAAAGTCAACTTTGACGCAGGAGAACACTCCTTGAACACAACAAAAGCATTGAAAGTTGCTAAATTGAAGAGATGGATGGCCAACTTCTTATACCAAATGTAAGACTTACAAATAGCAGTGTAAGGTTCCAACCTCTGATCTACTTCTATCAACACCACCCATGTGCTTATTGTAGTCTAAAATGCACACAGGTTTGCGCACTTCAGCAATCTGACCCCAAACAGCCACAGGTGAAGTACTCTCATCATGGATGGTAGTCAGCATGTACACATCCCTCCTGTCCACAAATTTCACAGCTAGCAGTTCCTCACTACGCAAGGCACTGCACTGTCCCCTCTGAAGTTTTTTGCAAACAAGCTCTTTTGGATAACCTTTACAGTTAGAGCGGATTGTGCCACAAGCAAAAGTGTCCACTTTGAACAATTCCTTAAACAATTGCACAGCAGTGTAGAAGTTATCAAGGTACAAATGGTGGCCTCTGTTAAACAGTCCTCTAGCAAGATCCCACACAATTTTCTCTGAAACTCCAAAAGTGGACGGACAACCAGGGGGTCAATAGTGGAATCCCTACCAGTGTACACACGCAAATTAAAAACATATCCTGTCCTACTCTCAGACAACATATACAGCTTAATTCCATAGCGTGCCCTCTTGCTAGGAATGTACTGCCTAAAACCAAACGGCCCTTGAACAGGACCAAAGACTCATCAATAGATATTTCTTTCCCTGGAGTATAGATCTCTGAAAATCGATCTACAAAGTGATCAAGAACAGGCCGAATCTTAAAAAGACGGTCACATTCAGGGTGATCTCGTGGCAACGCCAAACCATTATCAACAAAATGCAGCATCCGAAGCAAAAGTAAATACCGATCACGAGTCATAACTGCAGGAAATATGGCCTTTGCCATCAAGGGACTGGTAGACCAATATGAACCCATGGACGGCTTCCTTATCAAACCCATCAAAAAGTCAAACCCAAAAACTTCTTCATCTCTTCCAGATTTGTGGGACTCCACCGGGTAGCTCTAGAATGGGGCCTAAGTCTGGCACTGTTGTCCCTCAAAAACTGTTCAGCATACAAATTAGTCTGCTCAACAATCTCACCCAAAAATACATCATCCATAAACAACTGAAAATACTGTATAGGCAAATAATGTTCACAATCCACTCTACACCCTGCATAACCACTAAAGGCAGGCAACACCGGCTGCACCATGTTTGGATCAACCCAGAGTCCAGCACTTCCAGTAGGAAGCCTAGCAGCCCCAGGCTGCAATCCAGATGCCTCTTGCACCATCGGCACAGTAGTATCCTCCTCTAAATCAGGCACTTCATCTGCACTGAGAGTACCTTCATCATCCGATGATTCCATGTGGAGAGAAAACTCACTGCCTGAATCTTCCCTCCCTCCTCTCCCTCAGACGCACTGTCAGTCTCATAATCCTGCTCAGAGGAAGATTCAAGAAGCAAACCAACCACCTGCTGAGCAGTGATTCTACGGCTAGCCATAATGCTTACTAATAAAGGTTACTTGTCAAACAAGTCAACAACAACAAACCCTTTGTAAAAAAAAAAGAAATAAACAAAATGTAGCTTTATCACAAAGACCTATATACTCCAACACTATACCACTCACGTGACAGAAGCAGCTAGACTCACCACCACCTACTCTGCACAGACACAGTAAGGATCAACAATATCCCACTAAAAAGAAGAAGAAAAAAATTACACATAAGACAATGCAAAACATCGCAAAGAATTTCATGCTCTGAACACTAACAAATATGCTGCCATTATGACACCACTTACAAAAAAATTCATTCATGCATGACAATAATACTCATTTGGAGTACACACAACAAAAATATTTTTCTTACCAAATAAATGCAATTACGCAAAACTGCAGAACAACCACTGCCGAAACCGCAAACAGGAATCAAAAGCTTTACACTAGAATAAAAAGGAGAAAAAAAACATTACAATCACATATGCAAATAATGCACCAGTCCACACACAATCCACCAGCCAAGCTAAGGGGTAGGTGGGCCAAAGAGTATAAATAAAATATTCACCCCCGTAAAAGGGGAGCAACCCTTGCCCTTTGGCCACTCCCCAACACAAAAATTAAAAAACCCTGGTGTCTAGTGGCTTCTGCCCTCCCTGGGGGTAGATCGGCCTAAAAACATACTGCTATTCTGCCACCCAAGGGGTCACTCTCCACAAATAAATGCCTGGTGGACTAGTGGGAAGATACCTTTATCTTCCGCACACGATCTCTCACTACTCAACTCTACTCTCAACTCTATTCACAACTGGATGTTAGCTCACCAACTCATTCTGAATCCCGCCAAAACTGAATTCCTCCTCCTCTCTACCTCTCTCTCACCTCCTCCTGTTCAATCTTGGATGGATCAGCTGAACCTACTCAACAACAAACCCATCATTGTCGACAGCGCTAAATCCCTAGGTGTCATTCTTGACAAAAGACTCAACCTAATCTCCCACATCAACTCTATTGCTAAGAACGCATGTTACCAGTTGCGCCTTCTATGGGGGATCCGTCGGTTCTTCCCGGAGAAAGACTTAAAAACCTTGGTACAATCTCTGGTTCTCTCAAGACTGGATTATTGCAATTCTCTTCTGACGGGCCTACCCAAATCCCACCTCTCCCCTCTCAAATCCATCCTCCAATCAGCAGCTCGCTTCATTTCAGGGTCTAAACGAAGCGACCACGTCACTCCTATCCTGTCCTCTCTTCGATGGCTTCCGATCGAGGCAAGATCTATTTACAAAACTGACTGCATCACACACAAAGCCTTACACACGTCCTCCCCTCATTACCTGGCGAATAAATTTAAATTGTCCGGTGGCTCGCAATGCGGAAAAGCTTCTGCTTGCGCACCCCGCCCCCCCTCTTCAAAAGGGAAAGATCGATGGCGCAATCCAGTGAGAATCGCTTCCCCCATTGCTCCGTGCCACCCCCTCTACCCGGATCTTCAAAGCTGACCTCAAATCTCTTCTCTTCCAAAGACACTATACTTTCACTCTCAGCCCCCTCTAGTTCGCTCTTCATTGTGTTCTGAGTGCCACTTATTGCAGTATACCTCTATATCACGCACATGTGTGTGTGCCCGGAAGCTGTTTCAGCCCGGGCTGCCACACACGGGGGGTGTATGCACTGCCAGCAACCTGCCAGGCCAGTGCACAACACTTGCCCGATTCAAGGCCCAGGGGGGGCAGAGCACCAAAAACATATGGCCCCCAAAAGGGGTGCGACCCTTGCCCAAGAGGCCGCTCTCCAAAACAGTATTTATACGTTTTTAACCACACAAAAAAGAAATTCCCTGGTGTCTAGTGAGCATTCCTGCTGCATGATCGTGCAGCAGGAATGCACAAAAGAGGCATCTTTTGTTTCACACGGGGGGGGGTGGTGTATGCCCGATTTATTTTTAAAAAATACATGTGGCCCCCAAAAGGGGAGCGACCCGAAACAGTATTTACACATTAAACATAAAAAAATTCCCTGGTGTCTAGTGGGCATTCCTGCTGCACGATCGCAAGATCGTGCACCAGGAATGCACAAAAGAGGCATCGAGGGAAAGGAAAGCCCTTTCCTTTCCCTCGATGCCTCTTTTCTTTCACACGGGGGGGGTGGTGTATGCCCGATCTATTTTAAAAAAACTGCCCCCCCAGGGGGGGCAGAGCACCAAGTTCATCCAGAAGGGGGGCGACCCTTGCCCAAGGGGCCACTCCCCGAAACAGTATTTTAACATTAAAAAAAAGAAATTCCCTGGTGTCTAGTGGGCATTCCTGCTGCACGATCGCATGATCGTGCAGCAGGAATGGACAAAAGAGGCATCGAGGGAAAGGAAAGGGTTTTCCTTTCCCTCGATGCCTCTTTTCTTTCAAAAACCCCTCCCCGAGCCAAAACTCACCTTATTTCCCCGACGCGCTGGAAGCAAATGGCTTCCAGCGCGTCGGGGAAGAAAGGGAAACCCTCAATGTCGCGCACTGACGTCATTGATGGGGAGGGCGGGGGGAGGCAGGGGAAGCCCTTCTGATGAGCTGGACTCGTCATGAGCACACGACCACTGTGTGCCATGACGAGTCCAGCTCGTCATAAGCATCGAAGGGGTTAAACTAATAAGAGTAACGTTTACATGTGCCATTTAGTTGAAAATATCACTCTAAGTATACAGATAATAATTTTACAAAATAGTATCTACAAAGTTATCTGTAGTGGGTTGCAGAGGAAGTGGTGTGGGACGGTGGGGTGCATGGGACGGGGGGGGTGGGGCGAGGGGAAATGTAGGAGGTAGTGCAGTCACATATAAAATGGGAAGGTGAATCTAAATAATTCAATAAATACGTGCTGTATGTCGGATGACACCACCTGCCACCCTATTGTTCCCTTATTCCGCTCCAGTACCATGCAGCATTTCCTCTGCAAGCCGCCACTGGAACTTATATAATTGTATGTGATTATTTTGACATATTGAATAGATATAACAAATCATTTAAACTTTTTTTTCATTCGCAGAAAATTATTTTGTTTGGAATAAAAATTGAAAATGCCTAGAAGAACTGAAAAAAAGGAAAAACAAAAAGGCAATCTACTTAAAGAAAAGTCAAAAATGTGCATTACAAGAAAATCAGAGTACTACAAAAATAGTTTCTTCTGGTAAAAACACTAGACAATTTCTAAAAAAGTGCTACGAACATTTAATGAAAATAACATCACACAAAGGAAAATAAAAATTTTCAAGTAAGGAGAAGCAGACTTCAACTTCAAATTGCAAGAAAAAAAACATGATAAGGAAAGAGTATTTCTTACCCGTAGACAAAAACAATTTCAAGAAATTGGTCAAAGAGTTTTTCGAAATAGAGTAATTCAGAATTTAATAAAAGGATGCCGCAAATATAAAAAGAAAGTGCTGCAATTGAAACAGAAACAGCGTGTTGAAAGCATTGTGGATACTGCTTTTAAGTTAAAACAAAAAATATTCATTTTCATTTTGAAGAGGATGAAAGTGTTGGATAAAACAATGAATATTCTGAAAGACAAAAGTTTAAAAAAGACGTGTGAACAGAAGCAACTTTTGTAAAATCTTCAGTGGAAAATGGAAACATACATCTAATAGTGAACCTTTTTTAATGAAGAGAGTTACTTCCAAGAAAATAGTTTACCATTTGCAGTTGATACTGGAGGTCGTTGCTACGAAGTTTAGAATGGTTGTCCTTTTGCAAAGAGGAACTGGTTACTATTAGTGCAGAACAGTTAATAGCTGAAGAGGTGCAAGGGAAACGCACAGAAGCTCCTGTGTATAAGTGGGGTTGTAGCAGTATTTGTAGTATTCGACAGGAATCTATTGATATAATGCGAAATTTGTTACGAGAATATACACAGAAAAGTGCAAAACAGAAGATTAGGTTGTTACAAACACTAGATCCTTGTAATGTAAGAAAATATACTGAGAAACATGGGCATTCTCTGGCTTGTCTTTCAAGAAAAGTGTGTAAAAGTGTTTTTCATCACTTAAGGATGTTAGCAGTACACCATTCAGAAATGCGGAAGTTTGTAAGGAAACTGTACTATGTAAAAAGTCCTGCATTATGTTTAGGTGAACTAAATACAGCTCTTTTACATGGTTCTTTATCAGATGTACAAAAAAGTGTGATAATATTCAGTTCCAATATTTTGGTTCAGAAGAGCAGTGTATAGAAAGTGAAAGTTTGACAATTACAGATGTTGAAGAAGATGGGAAAGTGATTATAATTGATCAGTTTGAAGAAGAAATTGAAAAGTTTAACATAGTGTGCTCTGAAATTCCAAACTATGTTTGTGTTTGTTGTCGATGTACTAATTATAAAATTCAAACTATGAATGTTGATTTGTATTTGAAATCTGAAAAGAAGAATAATGATAAATGGAAAGAATTTGCAACTTACTTGTTAGTGGAAGGTCAATTTGAGCTAGGTAGTGATCAACGTATTTGTAAATATTGTTATAACAAATTAGAAGAGAACAAAATGCCCGCTAGAGCAGTACATAATAAGTTAGAATTAGTAGCTATTCCGGAGGAACTGGCAGATTTGAATACATATGAGTCATTTCTAATTCAATCTGTTCATCCATTTCAAACTATAATTCGCATGGAGCCTAAAACAGGTAAACTGCCACCAACAGACTTACAAAGAGGGCTGAAAGGAAGAGTAGTGTACTTACCTTTGGATTTTAAGAAAAATATTGAAATTGTTGGTGGAGACAAAGATGAAAATGAAGCAGTAGTCATTCTAGTAAATGGAGTACCAACAAAGAGTCGGAAAATATGGCAAGAATTTGTGGATGTTAAAAACTTCAAAAGGCTACGTTATATCTTGTGGAGAATAATATTTATTATAAAAGTGTAAAGGTGGAACAACAGGTAATAAGTTTGGAAGATGAATCTGAAATTTCAAGTGGTCAAATAGAGAAAGTGGAGAAGTCAAGGAGTGAAGAGATTTATGAACATTACACAATATGTCCTCTACATTCAAAAGAAGTAATAGGAAACAGTATTGAGTTATTTCAAATGAAAAAGCAAAGGGAACTCCAATGAGTGTATGGGAGAAAAGCTTAGAAGCTCGTTGTTTTCCACAGCTGTTTCCTACTGGAAAAGGTGGACGATATGATGACCAACCTGTACATATTCTAGCTTCAGAATATCGCTCAACAAGATTATACTCTGAAGATCCTAGATTCCGGCAGTGTATACCATATATATTTCACCTTTGTTTGAAAGTGATCTGTCTTCTGTCCTATGCAGTGAACCACATACTGAAAACTCGAGTTCATCAATCACTTCTTTCAGCGAAAGAATTTGTGTAGAAAGTTCAACAAACAGATGAAAATTTAGAAGCACAGTTAATTAATTTGATGGCATGTCAACGAGGAACAAATGAGTATTGGTATCGTCGTCATGGAGAACTGAAGTGTATGTTATGGAACTTAGGTACACCAACATGGTTTGTGACACTTTGCTGTGCAGAGTATGCATGGGAAGATTTGCTTGAATTTCTACGAGAAGCAAATTCCAATATAAAGAATGTTGAAATGAAGACACCTGGAGAACTGTGTTCTTTGGATCCTGTAAATGTGTGCAGATATTTTAATCATAGGTTTCAAGCTATGATGTCTTTCATCTGCAATAAAAAGAATCCACCTCTTGGAGAAGTTACCGATATCTTTGGAGAAAGGAGTACCAAGCGAGAGGTGCTCCTCATATACATATGCTATTGTGGAGCAAGGATGCACCTAAATTTGGAACTGATTCAGATGAAATAGAATTGTCTTTCATTGAACAGTATGTGACATGTGAGATTCCAGAAGGAGGAGATAGAAGCTTGAGACAGCAAGTTTTACGTTTCCAAAGTCACCGTTGTGGAAAGTACTGCCGACGAAAATACAAGTCTAAAGGAAAATGTTATACCAAGTGTTGGTTTGGATTTCCACGTCCAGTAATTTCTAAAGGAAGAGTAAATTCTTTTTTTCTTCTGTAAGGCACACAATAACTCGCAAATCTCCAAAGAATACCTACAACTTGAAAAGAACAGAACTGTCAAAGTATATTAATGACTACAATCCGGTTATTTTAAAAATGTGGAATGCAAATATGGACATCCAGTATGTTGCAGACAACTCAATTGCTGTTGCACGCTACGTTACATCATATATAATGAAATCAGAAAAACCGAGATGAAACAAATGTGGGAAGAAATTGCACAAGAGAAAAGCCTTAGCAAAAAATTGTACAGCTTTACTTTGAAAATGCTTTCCCACAGAGAAATTGGATCGTATGAATGTTCAGACCGCTTGTCCTCTTCAAGTATATTCAAAATTGCGAGGGATCATTTGGGTAAGTTTAGGTCTTGCCTGCTCATGAAATAGAGTGTTGAAATCATTAGAAGAAATTGAATACTTAGCAGCAAATGAACCAGACAGTACAGAAATTCTTAAGACTAATATGTTGGATACATACTATCCGAAAAGGATTCGACATCTGGAACAGCTATGTCTGTATGAAGTACTTCAACATTACAGCTACAAAGGAAATGTTAAACAGAATTTAAAACAAGGAAAATATGCAGTACTTGGATGTCATGGATGTTTAGTAAAACACACAAAAGATAACCTTATCAACCACAAGAAACTCAGTTGTGAAACTCCAGACAAGTGAGAATTTTACTATTTAGCACTTCTCCAACTGTTCAAATCATGGCGTAGCAAAAGTGAATTACTTGGAGATTTCGACTGCTACGAAGATTCTTTTAATGCATGTAAAGATAGCATTGCATGTTCAATTTTCCCTACATATTTAAAAATGTTGAATGATGAAGTTGAACAGGAAAAGACTATTACAGCTGAAGTTGCAAATGAAAGTTCTCAAGATAGTCAAAGTTCTGGTCCATGTAGTCAAGATCCACTTGGACAACCAATAGTGGAAAATGAAGCAGCGATTGCTATGCATGAAGTGGAAATTGCAATGCAACAAGCACAAGAGGAGAATATTACATTGGAAAAGTTAGAAGAACAAGTAAATATTGAACAGAAAGAAATATATGTACAAGTGAGAGAACAGATAGAACATGGTTTGTTGCATGAAAATAAAGAATGTGTATGTTCATCATTTAAACCTATTCTGATGTACATCAGTGGTCAAGCTGGAACGGGTAAAAGTTTTTTAATTAAAGTTTTGACCAGTTATCCTAAAAACTACTGGTTCACATTTATCTTGTGTAGTAACAGCTCCAACTGGATTAGCTGCGCACAATGTTAAAGGAATTACTTTGCATAGATTACTGATGTTACCAGTTGAGCCTGATAATAAATTAGAATATCAGAAGTTGTCTGGAGAAGCTTCTTATGAAGTGTCTAGAGTGCTGAAGAAGATGAAACTTTTAATTATTGATGAGGTGAGCTTGGTCTCAAACTTAATGCTTGCTTTCGTGCATTTAAGAATGCAACAGGTATTAAAAACAGATTACGACGTTCTCTTTGGAGGAAAACATTTAATTGTATTTGGAGATCTGCTACAACTAACTCCTGTAAAAGGAGAACCAGTCTTTAAAACTCTTCTACATGAAGACACTAGGAAATCTTTAGGAAGTATTGGAAATGTGAATCTCTGGTTAAATTTTGAACATAAAGAACTCACTCAGAATATGCGACAAGCAAGTGATGAAGATTATGGAAATATTCTGAAAGATGTAAGAATTTGAGATGTCATCAGTGATGTCATCAGTGATGTCACTGACCATGCCATGAATGATGTAATATGTGACATCATGAGTAGTGCATTATGGGGCGCGAGTTATAGTTAACTGAACTAACTATAACTGTGGAATTTCTATGGTTTTGTACGAGTGAAATGTCCAGCTAACTATATTGTCCCTGAAACCTATGGTTTTTTCAGTGAATTTCTAAGGTTTTTTAAATGCTAATTTCTAACTATAACGTCTGTAAAACCTATGGTTTTTTCAGTGAATATATATATTATCTACTGGCGGTCGCCAGTAGATAGTTATAGTTAGGACCTTGTTTCTATTCAAAAAGCGTTTTTTCTTTTCCCAATAACTTTGGCGCCGGTTGACAAATCATTGCGAAATTTTCAAAACTCGTGGGGCGCTCTGGTCAGCTCCTATCCTGAAGGTTTCGGGGTGATTCGCCAAGCGGGGGCCAAGAAAAAAGGGGGGGTCCCAAAACGTGTTTTCTCCATGTTACTTCCCATAGGAAATTTTAGACACGGCTACAGCCCGAACTGCTGAACGGAATTGCACCAAATTTGGCAAAAAGGTAGCCCTTGTTTCAGAAAGAACTCTTTTTGTTAAATGGTGTTAATCCATTCAGTAGTTCCTGAGAAATTAAAAAAAAAGAGGGCAAAAAATGAATTTCCCATAGGAAACTTTAGACACGGCTACAGCTCAAACTGCTGAACAGAATTACACCAAATTTGGCAAAAAGGTAGTGCTTGGTTCATAAAGCGCCCTTTTTTAAATTGTGTAAATCCGTTCAGTAGTTGCTGAGAAAATCAAAAAATAAAAGTTTCGATATATAGAGGCATGGAGGATCCGCGGACCCTCCCGACCACGAGCTTTATTCTAATTGGCTGTCAACTCCAAACCAGGAAGTGTTAGCAGCCATCTTGTGACTTCGGTAGAACCGAGTCACAAGAAAACAGAAAAACAAACGCGAAAAACAAGGAAAGGGGCAGGGTAGAAACACCCTGACCCCCTAGGCCTGCTCAGGGGGTCCCACAAGGACCCCCAGGACCAAAAAGCATTTTTTTTTTAATCGGCGAGATTCGCGCACCCAGTGCGAATTTTGGCCGAAAAACAAAAACGAAGCGCGGGCTCCCGCGCTCGTTGTTATTTAGCCCCGGGTGGGCCAAGTCCCGGGGGCATCCAATATTGTAATTGCGGGGACGGTTGTGGAAACTGACGGGAAGTAACTTGGCAGACGCCTGTGTCGCTGCAGCGCTACCAGCTAATAAACAAATAAGTGCACTGCGCGCTCTCCAGCATGATTTAATGTTGCAGCCAAACATAGAGCCCCCTCCTTTTAAATACATTATTATTCATTGAATAAAAAATACTTCATGAACCGCAAGATCGCACACCACAGTCACCACGGGTACCTTAGCGGCGAGGAACACGAAAAGGCTGTTTATCCAGATTACACATTCCTCTAGACTAATACCCTGTGCTGGGCGCAGCCAGCCTGTATCCGGAATTAAAACTCATGCCCACAGCAGCGGTATGCGTCGCCCTTGGCTGCAGTGTTCCGCCTTTCCATCGGCACCGGTGTCATTTACCGCCACGCCATTCATTGTTAAGAAACAAAATGTTTTTAAAAAATCAAGCATGCCATGTTTTTCCAAGAAAAACATGGGTTTCTCGAATTGTTGCCAACAGTAAGAAACAAAAAAGCATAAAACAAATAATTAAAAAAACATAGTCGACATTGCTTAACACCTATGTAATTAACAGAGACAAATATCTGAGAGGTCAACACGCAGTCTATTCATTACAGCGCCTTCCTGTTCGATTTGATTATTGGTTCAGTGATTGCATCGGTGCTGGTCTAAATCCCAAGTTTCCGGTGAGCCATATTAATATGCCAATAATTGAAAAGAGAAAGCAGCGGCCAGCCCCCTGGCTACTTCCACAACTCCATGGAACGGTGCAAGTGACAGCTACACATCATTACCAGGCGCGCAAGAGGACCCGGCAGCGCAGCCTCTGCCAAGAGTGACATCTTCACCTTAACCCCTCTCATGCTGCGGCCCCCGCGCACAAAACACAGGTGACACAGCAGCATGCAGAACACCATGTCACGTCATCTGCATTACCATGGCGGCTGCCACGTATATGTCCGAGCTAAGGCAGCAAGGGTGTCATAAACAGATATAAGCATTGGGAAGAAAAAGTTCACTTGACAAGTTTTCTATCCCCTTCGCTCTAAGAACCCCCTGCGTTTCCCTGCACAGACTTGGCAACATTTCCGCTTTTGTTCTGAGCTGCATGCAACACTCTGCACTCCTCAGAAAGGAGGGCGAGACTAGCGGCATATAGACACGCTAGACACATTGGCTAAGTGTGACAGTCATGTCAGGTACATCACAGGCATGTTACCATAAAAAGGGAAGGCACAGACCTGAACAGAAGCAGCAGAGCAGTGGGAAATGTGTCCTTCCCCCTTACACTGTGTCTCTGTCTCTGCCTCTCCCTCTCACACACACTCACACACAGCCTGCTGCCTCGGCTGCTCTACACAGCGCTCAGGAAATGAATGGGAGCACAGAGGACTGTTGTACTTGCAAATGACTTACCAGCGTCACGTGATCGGCTAAATGAAGGGTGGGCCGGCGGGTGGAGGCTTCACAAACAAGAGAGGACAATATACTCCGAGTGAATTACCAAGCTGCATCACATTACACGAGGGCCCACTCCCGGGGGGTTCTGACTGGACACCGGGCAGCGACTGCTTCACACACAGCACGCACGCATGCAGATGAAGAAAATGGAAATGCCTTTAACAGTACCACATATAAAATAAAGTGTAAAGAGTATCTGTGCGGTAAAATTCAGTTGGCTGACGACCCTCTTCAGCCGGTGATGTAGTCCGGAATGCGTCAGCTGGGCGAAGCAGGCAGCCTGTCACAGAAACACCCATTTGGAAATAGGACCCCTCCCATCTACAGGGGTGGACGTGAACGCGCACAGCAGACCCATGTAGCTGTGTCTTCTTGATGTCAAAACGGCCCCTTGCAGCTTTAACTCCGATACAATTCCGTCTCCTGGCTGAACATTTCTAACCTCTCTCTACGGATGAACTGCTTTTGAGAATGTCAACTCAGCACATGGAATAAATCGATAAACACGAGTAAATAGTCCTCAGGTGTTCCATGGGTAATCTTTCTTTGTATTTTGTAGGTACCCTTTCTTTAAGAAGGTAAAACAACAGATTTGGATATGTCTCTGAGGAACGTATCAATGTGTAAAACATTTATTCCCGACTTAACTCCTTAGCAACCAAGAAAATGATATTAACGAGAACGGCTTACCATAATAGGCACATGACTGGCTGCATCCAGCGGTTAAAGGGTTCTCTGGGTATTTTAGCGGTACTGCAGACACAAACCAGCTGCCTAAGTCTGAAATGTTTGCCAGTGCTTGGTGCAGAGCCCTGCGGGCACAGCTTACTAGCGGAAATATTTCTCACCCCAAATGTTCTCCGTTCAAATACGTGAGGAAGGTGTGTGTTGACAATGTCCCACAGTTACAAGTTAGGGTAGAAGCTGGTGAGCGGTACTGTCCTGGCACTGCAAGCTGACAGAAAGTTCACTCCTCGCTCACTCACTCCGAGACAGCTGTCACGACAACTCCCCATCCTTCTGTGCCACAACCCAGACACGGAGCCTGAAGAAATGTGACTACAGTGCTGACACAGAGAGAGGTTCGTCACATTCGCCACATTCCTTTCACCGCCATGGCTCCGCGTGCAGGACGGCGCTGGAAGTTTACAGACAAGCACACATAACTTAATCATAAGGCACGCGGATACCGTTTCTTCCTCTCATTGTGATGGAGGAATGTGTGAGAATGCAACAGATACTGCTCTTAAAAGGGCAGCGCATAGTATATCTCCCCTCTCTTCATTGTCAGAATCAAAAAGAAACCTCAATGCTCCTTTCTAGAGGTCACTGCCTAGAAGTATGAGCCCATATTGCTATTTTGCTGTCAGTTCAATTGTTTTTACAAGCATTCGCTCTAATGTGAGTGTCTTGCACCCATATGCAGCCCTCCATTATTTTTCTTTTTTCTTTTTATTACTATTTCTAATGAACAAGTCCCATACTCTAACACTTTTTTTGTTTAACAACAAATGTGCAATAGTTAGCAATAAAGACATTTAAATAATGGTACAAAAATAAATAATCACATGGAAAACTGGTTATAAAATATTTACAGATGTGCTTTGATAGAAGATGTCATTTATACCAAGTGAATGCAATAAATGCCACCCTTTCCAGCGTGGCAAGTTATTACACGCAACCAGCCAGGAGCAGCTCCTCCGTTGGAGCAGAGGAGCATCTCCCCACTTAAAATCCCCCTCCCCAAATCCCCAAAGAGGTAAAATAAAATGAAATGGCAGTTTATTACCATTTTATTTTTTATCACCCGTCCCGAGCCAAGCGTCAGGACGGGGGCGGGTCCGTTGCTGACTGACAGCAGCAGGTAGGAGGTAGGGCTGCTTAATGCACTGTTTAAAGTAATCTTCTGCACAGTGGTGAAGGGAGCGGGCGGGGCCTGAGGTGACATGTGTGCAAACACGCCCTGTGGCACATTTTAAGTTGGGGAATTAATTCCCCTTCAATCCTGAGGGCCCCTGGGGGCCAACTCGCCCACCAGGTACCTCCAGTAAGTGCCACAGGTCTGCGTTGCAGAGAGGTGGTCCAGGTCACGCCCCTTTTTACACCTCTCTGCAATGCAGCTCTGTGGCGCTTACTGGAGGTACCTGGTGGCTAGTTGGACCCCAGGGACCCTCAGGATTCAAGGGAACTTAATCCCCCAACTTACAATGCACCAGGGGGCACGTTTGCAGAGTGGTGGAGAAAGGGGGCATGGCCTTTGTCTACCTCTCACCAATCCCACTGCGTGGGCTTACTGGAGGTAAAAGGTAGGCTAGTTGGCCCCTAAAGGACCCCCAGCAGTGAAGGGGACTTCAATTCCCATCCAAGAGCGTGCCAGGGAGCACGTTTGTAGAGTGGTGGGCAAAGTGGGCGTGGCCTGGTACGAATACTTACCAGTCTCTGGTGTGTGGGACTGACTGGAGGTAATAGTTTGGGAAGTTGGCCCTCAAGGATGTCCTTGGGGCCAACTACCCTCTTGTTACCTCCAGTAAGTCCCACACAGTGGGATTGCTAAGACGTCTTCGGAGGCCATGGCCCCTTTCTCTACCACTCTGCAAATGTGCCTCGTGGCAGACTACGGGATGGGGGATGAAGTCCAATTTAGTCCTGAGGGAGTTTGGGGGCCAAGAATCCCTCCTGGTACCTCCTGTAAGTCCTACGCAGTGGAATTCCTGAGCGTTGGTTGGACGCCCAGCACCATTTCTCCACCACTCTGCAAATGCGACTACTAGTTAAAGTAGTTTATTTCTGCACCTCTGACTTAGAGGTAGTTTTAATCCCCCTGCCCTATTATGTACTAGGGCCTTACAGAGGAGGTCATGGTAATCACAGGGGTACCCCAACGCATAGTGTTCCCTAGTGTATGTAGGTGTTTTCACTGTATTCTAAGTGTCTTTTAGCATAGCACTGGCTCTAGGCCTGGTTAGTCAGAGTCAGTTACCACCAGTACACGTCTGGAAAAGGTGTGGGCACAGGATGATTTTGCAACAAGGCCTCTTTCTGCTCCTCTGTTGGTTCTTTCTGCACATGTCTTGCTTCTTCCTGGATTTTTCTTCGTCTTTGTGGACTTCTGTTTCTTTCGACATTTCTTTTGCTTCTTTCTGTGCGTTTTTCTTCTTTCTTCACATGTCCTACTTCTGTAGGCATAGTTACAAACTAGCATTTAAAAAACCTTTGAAATTCACTGAAAAACCATAGGTTTCAGGCACGTTATAGTTAGAAATTAGCATTTAAAAAACTTTTGAAATTCACTGAAAAAACCATAGGTTTCAGGCACGTTATAGTTAGAAATTAGCATTTAAAAACCTTAGAAATTCACTGAAAAACCATAGGTTTTAGGGAAAGTTATAGTTAGTTGGACATTGCACTCGTACAAAACCTGTGAAATTCCCCGTTATAGTTAGTTCAGCTAACTATAACTCGCGCCCGCAATGCACTGCTGATGACATCACATATTACATCACTCATGACATGGTCAGTGACATCACTGATGACATCACTGATGACATCTCAAATGACATCACTGATGACATCACTGATGACATCATCCATGTGATAATTTGATGCATCTTCTCACACCCTAATATAACTTTTGATACACCCACTCTAAATTACAGACTGCCATTCTCAAAACCATAGACACTCCAACACCAATAACTACATACCCACTCACTGATTCTTAGGTCTACACACACATCCACTCACTCACCCGTACAGTCACTCATACTTACGGTCACTCAGTACAGGACTATCATATGCACTCATACACCTATATAGACACACACATCGCCACTCATCCATAGAGGTACTCACACACCTAGTCAGTCATGCAAAGAATTAATCACACTCCCATTTACTCAGATGTACAGTTATACACACACCAGCTCACTTACTCATACAAATACTAGCACATTCTTATGCTCTTATACAATCACTGATACAAGTACACACTCATCCATACAGCCACTCTCACAATCACACACTCTCACTTATAGCCATTTATATACTCCAACACACATATATACTGCCTTTCACATATGTAGTTACTCACACATGTACCACTGAGATATACATTCACTCACTAACACACCCATACACACACTCACCCACCCATACAGTCCATCACAGATGCACTCTTGAAACCATGCACCCAGTGAATCACCCACTCACACATCTATGCACAGAGTCACACACACCCCACCCACACAAACACTCAGGCACCCATACAGATACTCAGACAACCAATCAATAACCCATGTAGACACTCATGTAGCTATTCAGAGACCCATGCAGCCGCTTACACACCAACAGACAGACGGATACAGACATTCACACAGTTTAGTCACTAACCCATGCATTCAGTAAGATACGTTTAATCACTCACTTATAGAGTCAGTCACGCACCTACTAAATCATCCATTCAGACAATTATACACCCACTCATTCTTCAATACGCCTTTCCCTATATATATTAAACATATTTAAACTTTACAGAAACACACAGTCACCGGATGATGTCATCAGTGATGTCATCAGTGATGTCATTTGAGATGTCATCAGTGATGTCATCAGTGATGTCACTGACCATGTCATGAGTGATGTAATATGTGACGTCATCAGCAGTGCATTGCGGGCGCGAGTTATAGTTAGCTGAACTAACTATAACGGGGAATTTCACGGGTTTTGTACGAGTGCAATGTCCAACTAACTATAACTTTCCCTAAAACCTATGTTTTTTTCAGTGAATTTCTAAGGTTTTTTAAATGCTAATTTCTAACTATAACATGCCTGAAACCTATGGTTTTTTCAGTGAATATATATATATATTTTTTTTTAATGAGGATTTACGGGATACCAATGGTCCGGACACTTCTCCAACACTGATTTGGTTTCACTTGGTTTCACCCCCTGGTCCTGCCACTGAGGACAGTGTCTCCTTCGCTTTAATAATGCACAGTTGGCTGAGGCACTTGCACTCCAATTACCAAATATGGAGGTGATGGAGCCCAGATTTCACCTATAAGATTTATGTATTACTGAGGGCGTGGTTTGGCGCGCGGCAAGATGGCAGCACAGTAGTGCAGCTCTGCCGGCCGCCGCCGTAATTCTGCAGGTATCCTGAGAGGCTGAGGCCCGCCGCGAGCTACACATGGCAGCGGAGTGCGCTGAAGCGGAGAGCTATCCTCCGGTGCGGCCCTGAAGGCGGGGGATCGCCCCTGGGTCAAGAAACGCGCGCCGCTGTGGACGCGGCTCCGGCCTAAGATGGCAGTCGAACGGCACTGATCGTGATCGAGTGCCCGGTGCTGCGCCTGTTGTCCCACTGCAGAGGCGGCGCGGGGATTCGTGGGCAGCGGCTGGAAACGATACCTGGCGAGAGGTGGAGCCTTGTCCATGGGCCGGCGCCGACGGATTGCTGTGACTGCCTGAGGCCCTACGCGCCATGGACCTGGAGTGCCGCGGGTGAGTGCCACGCAAGCGCCCGGCTTCACCTTGTACAACAGGCCCCAGCATACAACATGGCCGCAAGCTCCCTGTAGGAAGGAGACTCAGGAATTGGCACGCGACCCGGGGAGACTGCATTGTCATTACGCCGCCTGGCACATACTGGCTGAGAACCTTTAGCGCTCTTCCCCCTCTGCCTACCTCTGTGGTTTGCAATTGACTGGAACTGCGGAGCTGGTGTACTGGGGGCAGAGGTTTGATTTTCGAATGACGCAGGGAGGAAAGTGTGGAGGCTAGAACAGAACCTGGTGTGTTGTCTGTATCTGCCGGCGAGAATCTTGACGCCCGAGTGGCGGTGGACTTACGGCCCTGGAATGCCTTGGCAGGTGCGGGTCTCCTGGGACTTAAGACTGTGCGCACGGCCCTGCTACTGTGGTCTCTGTGAGCAGGGAATGTTGCTCGCTCCAGTTGCTTAACGTGAGGTTGGGCGGTCGGCTTCATCTATTGATCTCTGAGACGGCGGGACACTGCCGAGTGGTGAAGCTGCCCGCACTCGTGGGAATCCTGGTGGCAGCGATAACCCCTGTGCGCTAGCTGCTGTGCACCCTATACCCTCAGTAGTTATGGGCAAGCCGGAAAAAAACCAACCACGGCTAAACTTTGATTTGCGTAAGAGTGGCAGACCCACACAAAATGCGGCATCGGACTCAGAGCTGGAATCGACTGCGCAGGCACCCACCACACTTGAAAAGACGCTAGCGGTGATACAAGCCAGCCTGCAATCTATAGATGGCAAGATTGAGGCGCTGAATGGCCGCATGGACACTATGTCGGCCAAGCTTGACAAGCAAGCAGCATGGCTGGGGGAGGCAGAGCAGCGGATATCAGACGCCGAAGACGGCCTACAGCAAGTTGCAACCAAGACCTCGGACATTGAAAAGATCCTAGCACTCATTAAAAGTAAGAATGAGGACATCGAAGCGCGATCACAGCGCAATAATGTGCGCATTTTAGGGCTACCAGAATCCACGAATGTGGGGCGGCTGGAAGAATATGTCGAGGCTCTCTTTCGGGACATCTGCAGCCCAGAGAACCTATCCAATATGCTGGTAGTGGAACGGGCGCACAGGTCTCTTACCCCCCGGCCTCCACCGGGAGCCCCCCCTAGGCCTATCATTGCACGCCTGCTCAACTTTAGAGATCGTGACACGGTGCTATGCATAGCCCGTCAGAAGGGCACCGTACAACATCAAGGGAATACCCTTTCTTTTTATCTGGATTTTACAGCCTCGGTCCAGACTGCGAGGAAGGAATTCCAAGGGGTCAAGAAAATATTGCAGCAAGAACAAGTACCTTATGCCATGCTGTATCCCGCTCGTCTTCGGATTGGGGTGGACAATGCGGCAAAAATCTTCAATAATCCAAAACAGGCCATGGATTATGCCCAGTCGCTTTGGCGCAACAGGCAGACAGCTGCGCACACATCTGACATTGATGACTGACAATATGTGTCTCTGCTCTCCTTCTGTTCTGGGATAACAGGGCTGGGAGGACCTGCCAGATGCGGGTCTGGCTGTATACTAGGGGATGTATCGATGTGCTGATGATGTATCCCAGTCCTCCATGTTCCTTGGCTGCATGATGCTGTTCAACCTGTTTACGTATTTTTCCTGACAGGTTTACTCTGTATTGGGATAGACATCCACGTTTGGGTTGTTGCGGCCCTGCCGCGGTGTTCTTCGTGACGCACACAGTTGCTGGATATGTATTTACACATCCTCATATTGTTATATACTGGTATAAGGCAGACTCTGAGAACCTGCTGATGCGGCCTCTCTTACAGATGACTGTGAGCAGGTGGACTTGGCTCGAAATATGCGTCCGGCAAGCATTGGGAGGGTTTTGATCACTTAACCGCTCTGGTTGCACTCACGTTTTGCAATATCCAAATGTGGAAAGCGGACCGCAGGTGGGTCAGAGGGTTCACTCCATACACTTGCAGGCGGCCTCCTCCCTACTACACCGGGGAGAAGTAGGCGCCACTACGTTCCCCCCTATGGGAATACCCCATCAGGCTTCGAAGGGGCTGCCCTCTGTGTTTCTGTTGGGGTCCTTTCTGGGCAATGGGTATGGCTTTGGCATGATTGGGTTGCTGAAGTGGGAGGGGGAAGGGGATTATGTTTTGATAAGTTGCAGTTTGTTTCATGTGATTATATCGGTACCTCTTCTGTGCAAGAAATTCTCCTATTAAAGTGTATGCTCAGTTGGCGATTCCGCATTAAGCTAGAATGTACACCTCCAGGTACCTATGGGTGAACAATACAGATGTTTGACATGGAATGTCCGTGGGTTGAATAACCCCAAAAAGATTTGTCAAGTGTTTGGGTATTTAGATAGACACGGCGTACATGTGGCTCTCCTGCAAGAGTCGCACCTTACCAAGGAGACCGAGGCCAGAATTTCACGAAAATGGGCAGGGTTCAAATTGGCGTCCTCCTATTCCTCTTATGCTAGAGGTGTCATTATTCTGGTCAAGAGGGGCGTCCCTTTTCTTCCAATTAATACTCATACAGATACGGAAGCCAGGAGCGCCATGGTTCATGGGAAACTTGGAAACACACTGGTTACGTTTGTTAATATGTATGGGCCTATTGTTGATGAACCAGAGGCATTTCAGCGCATGGTCGGAATACTTAGAGACTGGCCAGAGGTAGTCACACTGTGGGGCGGAGACCTCAATATGCACCTGGACCCTGAGCTGGATAAATCATGCCCACAGGGTGCCCGTTCACCAAAAGTAGCCTGATGTGTGAACGATGCTATATTGGAATTCGGGTTGGTGGACATCTGGAGATTGCACAATAGGTCAGTGAAAGAAGGCACACACCACACCTGCGCACAATAGTTGGTCCAGATTGGACTACTGGCTTATTAGTGCTGAGATAACTGGGTGGAACACAGAGGTTATCACGCTACCCCGCACACTCTCTGACCATAACCCAGTATAACTAACCTACACTGTCCCAGATACACGGCACCGCCCCTTCACATGGCGTTTCAGATCCGAGGCGTTTCTTGACCCCATTTACACTGACACCATAAGAACGGCTATAGAGCAATATTTTGAACTCAATGTAGGTACGGTTGATAGTACGGCCACACTATGGGAGGCCTTCAAGGTCACAATCCGGGGTGTATGTATGAGTACTACAGCTGGCATATTAAAGGACATTAGACACCAGCTAGCAAAACTTGAAACCACACTTGCCGGTCTGGACCTGCATATACAGCACACCCGGACCAAGAAACACTCCACCGTATTCACAAACTGATTCTTGAGTACGACACACAGGCGGAGTCTGAAATGCGCTATCTCTCTCGCAGGCATGTGGCCAGGGCATATGGAGAGGGCTGGAGGCCAGGCAGAAACCTTGCTACAAAACTAAGGATACGTGCCGAGCAGACGCGCATTGACAAAATAACCGACACTCAGGGAGTAGAGCATTATGCAACAATGGAACAGGTGGAGCAATTCCGTGCCTTCTATGCTGAAATGTACCAATCGTGCGGGAATACGACCGAAGCCAATATAGCGGAATATTTGGCAGATATTGCGTGCGCGTGGCTCTCAGATGGCCATAGAGAATATCTATCCCAACCTATTGGACTATCCGATATGAAAGCGGCCATACGCGACCTCCCTAATGGAAAAGCACCAGGGCCAGACGGCCTTACGGCTGAGTTTTATAAGGAATTCGTGGACATCTTAGCGCCGCACTTGTTAGCTGTATACGTGGAGGCCCACGAAGTGGGCATCTTGCCACCTTCCCTTCGGAAGGCACTGATCATAACGCTACTTAAAAAAGACAAACCTGCTGACCGCTGCGAGTCGTATCGGCCGCTATCACTGATTAACTTAGACGCCAAAGTACTGGCAAAAATTCTGGCGGTGAGGCTACAACCCCTGATGCCTTTGCTAGTTCTCCCGGACCAATCCGGCTTTATTCCGGAGAGATCCACCTCACACAATCTTAGAACTATATTCGCGATGATGCACATTCTCGATCCAAGCTTACATGCCGCGGCTGTCATGCTGGACGCGGCGAAAGCCTTCGATTCTATAGAATGGAGCTATATGTTCATTATCCTACAGAGAATGGGATTCCCCCCGATGTACCTGGGCTGGGTGCGGCTGCTTTACAACGACCCGACGGCGCGGGTGAGGGTGGAGGGTCTGACGTCAGAGCTATTCTCGATAGGACGGGGTACCAGACAGGGGTGCCCCTTATCCCCCTTACTATTTGCGCTAGCACTTGAGCCCCTGGCTTGTGTGATACGTCAAAGACATCGGGAAACAGCCCTTAATTTTCTTCATCGCCCGGTAAGCATATCCCTCTATGCGGACGATATGGTCCTATTCGTGCGGGAGCCTGACCGTAACTTGGCGCCTCTGCTGAGAGAATACACTAGATTCGGCCTATTCTCCAGTCTAACTATTAACTGGGACAAATCTGTCATTATACCTCTGACAGCCATTACTTCCCCACCGCCAAGAGACTACCCTTTAGTGTGGTCCTCAGATCCAGTTAAATACCTGGGGGTCTGGATACATCGAGATCCGGCGCTTGTCCGGCAAGAAAACTATGGACGCGCTTGTGCCACCCTCGATCAGCAAATCGATCGATGGACTACTCTACCGCTCTCCCTAGCTGATCGCATAGCCATTGTAAAGATGGTTGTCCTCCCGAGATTTTTATATATTTTTTCTAATATTCCAATAACTCTGCCGCTGCACTTTTTTAAAACCCTGCGTACGGCTTTGCTCCGATTGATCTGGGGAGGCAAACAGGCGCGAGTGGGCTGGGCGACCCTGATACTTGACTACGCCCAGGGCGGGTTTGGTGCCTCGGACCTGTACACGTACTACCTGAGTGCTCAAGTGCAATATGCATTTTATTGGTTCAACCCACATGCTTACACTCCACATGTTGCCGTGGAGGATGGAGATGCCAATCCGACCCCCCTGTCGGGTATCATTACACATACATCTAGAAACACCCCGAAAGATGAAATTAATCCCATAGACGCCACTATTACAGTATGGCAAGACATTGACAGGCTCACCTCCAAACTACCCATATACGCCCCGGCATTGCCCATTGCGCACCATGCCGCCATCTCGGTACTGCAGGAGAAGGGCCCGTTGAAGGCGCTGAGAGAAGCTGGTCTGGACGCCATGCAGGATCTATACCGAATGGTAAACTCCTCATGGCGGCAGACCTTCAATACATTACTAACCCCACGCCCATTTTTACATTCACGATACACAGGCTTAGGCATGCTATAAAGTCGCATTATTCGAAATATCCAGACGAACCGTCTACTCTACAGTCTTTGCAAGTATTATTGACTACACCTACGTGGAAAAAGTTGGTCACCAAGCTCTACAGAGCAATACGAGCCGACATCCCTAGAGCCCCAGACAAGAGTCTAGCCTGGTGGAATGACAAGCTTCCCAGCCCCCCAATGCTCTCAGAATGGTAAAGTGTATGTAACCTAACCAGCCAACTTACACCCAATGGCAACTTTCGTATTATACACTTTAAGTACATTAATCAATTGTATTACACGCCGTCTAAGCTTTACAAGTATGTCCTCCGGGACTCTAGTCGTTGTACGCGCTGTCGCCATTTAGAGGCGGACTTTTGGCATTTGGCGTGGGAGTGTGAACGTGTTGCGGGTTTCTGGGTGCAGGTTGTGCAACACCTACGCCAAATGACTGGGATAGAGTTACAATGTACACCAGAAATGTGCTTGCTGGGTTTGCTGCCACAAGTGAAGGGCACTGTTGGTAAATTTACACGAGTATCACTGTTAATGGCCAAAAGGCGGGTTGCCATAACATGGGGAGGTAAACATGCACCGAAAGACACTCACTGTCTCAAAGACCTAGTATATTGTAAAGAAAGATTGGAGTTATATGCAGAGGAACTGCCGTCGACATCAAAACCCAGGGACATTTGGGAGCCTTTGCGCCAATTTCTTCACCAGCGTGCCATAACTAATTCACCTGTCCAAGATGCTTAATGGTATTCCAATGTGGAGGATGCACGGAAGATTACAGAGGACTCATTAACTTGCACTGTGTAAAATGTTTACGTACTGTACGGATGGATCACGAGTTATGACAGTTGTTTGCAATGTTGCACTGTATTGCTTGATACCTATATTGGTGAGCTTTGTCTTTGAAATGCAATAAACAAAGTAAAAAAATAAATTAAAAAAAATAAAAAGATTTATGTATTACTATATGACTAAAAGCTGTTTTAAGTTTCAGACAAACTGCTTTTTAAAAATGGCACGCAGAGATTTGGTGCAAGTGAAAACATGAATGAGGCCTGCTAATAAATCATGTAAAACCATGCTCAATTATTTAATTCATGGTTTAAGTGTGTTTAGTTTAGATTTGACCTCACTATAGAATGTGCATTTAATTTATAAAATGTGTTTTGAACTTTCAAAGTAGCATATATTTGTGGTGAATTAACACGCATTTTACAGTGTAGAAAGGCTGAATTTGCTTTGACAGGGTCAGCTCACTGCGGCTTTCGGCCTTGAGATAAGAAAGGAATGCTTTGCTCCTTGTTCCTCCCGTCTCATGAAAGACCTTTCTTATAATTTACGCCTCCTGTTTCTGTCTCTTCATGAAAAGACCTTCGCTTGTTGCATACTTTTATCTCCATGCAGTTTGTTTAGACAATGCTTTATTCACTTCATAACGAGGAGTGAAAAACTGCAAAGCACACATTTTTCTTATAATATGTATTCTCTGTTTCCGCATAATTAATACTTTTTGTTGCAGAAAATGTAATTGTTTTTAGGATGTTAGAAGATGAGATCATTTAGCACAAGAATCAAATGTTTTACAAGAACTCAGCCCATGGGGTGTTGATGTGTTCTGAAGCTCCAATTGGACAAGCTACGAAGATCAAGTCACGTGTACTTTTGTTAGAAATATTGGTTGCCAGCTGAGGGGTGTTGGCTTTTTGCTCATTTTTTTTAGCAGGACGCGAGGCAGAACACACAGTTCTGTTTTAAAAGTTCTGCGAAGAGAGAGAAAGGAGGGGCCTATTCATGAGCAGCTTCTGTGTCAGACACAGAGAGGCAGAGATGAACAGCGCGAAGCCAGAGAGAATCAGCTGAGAGAACAGTACAGGTTTAGATGCTAAAAACTCTAAGTTTTATGCTTTGACTAACTGGCTTTGCAAATACTTATTTTGTCCTATGCATTTTATTTCTTTTTATGGGAGAATTTTTGCTAAAATTAATTACTGATTTAGCCTACTCACTCTATTTTCCCTGAAACTCTTTATGAGTTTTGACTGACATTTTATGCCTCATTCCCTTCTTTTATGGAGTGCTTTATATGCAATCTATAATATGTTCTGTGTTAATTCTATTTTTCCTATTTTTTAATTCTGTAACCTGATTGATATTTGACTAATGAATAAAGAGTCAGAGAACCTTAACTTTTGACTAGAAAATAAAAACCCTTTAAAACTACTCACAACTCTAATTATTGCCTTAAATATTATTTGCATTTGATTTTTTCATGTTTATGCAAAGTCTCCTAATTGGTGATACACAGTGGCAAAGGTCCATCCCCTTTAAGCGGTAAACAAGAGGTAATGATGTTTTGCATTGAGAAATTACTGTGAAATTACCGCTCCATCAGTTTGGTAGCAGATTTAAGGTTAAACACCATCACCAAAAGGAGCATAGTTTAGTTTAATGCCTAAATAGCACTACAAAATAATTGCCCAAGTTAGATAAATGTCCAGATCCTCAAAAGTCCTGATTCCTGATTCCAATGCTCAGAACTTGAAGACTGGCAAGGCGGTACTGGAAGCTAATGCAAGAGGGAGATTGTTGGAGTGGTGTGAGTATCAATAGGGTTGTGAAATGTTGTTAATGTGCTAGAAGGTATTTTTAGTAGTGTTGAAAAAATAGTAAGGGTTTTGAATGTTGATGACAATTTTGCTCATTTTTACTTGATGGTTTTATTGATTAAATTGGTAATTTCATTGAACAGAATTATTGATTATTTGTTTTCTAACATGAAAGTTAGTGTTTTGTTCTATGTTGTCTAGAAATGCGGGTACGGAGTTATCTGAGATCCCGGGATAATGTATTTAGCCTGAAGTAGGCAGAAGAATAGTGTGGATAAGGTATCACACTGGAGAAGTACTTTGTCTGCTGTCATAATACTGAACAGCGAAAGACTGTAGGTGTTATATTAGGGACTTCGTTTGAGAGTAGATTTTTGTGTGACAGCGAAGGGTCCTCTTCCAAAACTCTGGCCTTATCCCCAGGGGAGTAACAAGACCTCTTTAAATAAAGTCCTCTTGTGAAACTTTGGCCTTATCCCTAGACAAGTACCAAGTCCGCCTGTAGCTTGTTTGGCTGTAAAATAGCGCTGGTCATTGTTTTACTTGAAGTGAAAGAATTTCTCTTTGAAAAGTGAAGACTATATCTTTATTTAGTGGAGCAGACAAGGTAGCATTGTTTTATGTTGTTTCTAACAAAAATTTGGTTAAGAAAAAATAGAAAATACATTGCTGTGTAATTTTGTAAAGGGAGGGTCAGTAGTAGGAGTTACACTGACTGAAATTGTCAACTGTGACAGGATTGGAGAAAATAAATTGCATTCAACTATTGTGGAAATGAAATTGTTTAAAGGTTTTAAGAAACTGTTGGGAGGTAATGTGAAAACTTTGTTTTTAATTGGTGATGCTCCTGAGGGAACACCTGTGCATTTTATGTCTACCAATTTGGGGCAGAATTCATGTGTGTGGGTTCACCAATGGTGCAAGATTACTAAAAAAGAGGGTCCTTTGAGATTTCCAAAAGATGGTACTTTTGAATTGCAAATTATTGAAAAATTAAGGGAAGTGTTATGTGAAATAAAGACACCATCTAGAGCTGCACAGTTTGAAACTTAAAGCATGTGGGGAAAAGACAGCAAGAGACAAAGAAAGAGAGGATAAAAAGGCAAAAGATGAGATACAGGAGAAAGGAATTAATGATGACAAAAAGCTTCAAATGAATAATGATTCAGGGGATGAAATATTGGATGCATTATTAACTGAGTGGCCACCACTTTATGTGGTCCCCACTAAAAATACTGATAATAGTGTACCAGCAAGAACTACAGTGGCTACTGCTTCTGTTGAACAGAGAGAAACACAGATTGAGAAAACTGGGCAGACATTTCAAATTGACCCACCACTTGTTGATTTAGCACTGACAGTGATACCTCCAGGTGTTACTGCTTCAATTGTGACTGATTCAGTACAAATACTACAAGCTGCAGATGCACAGGCAGTGCCTAGACAAATTGTGACTGTCCTAATTAATATGGTTCCTACTCAAAAAGTTCAAAGAGCTGCAGAAGGAGTAATTATGTCAGGGTTTATTTCAGAAACTCAGAATTCACAGATTATTGAACAGAAACTACCCCAGACAGTCCAAGCATTGGAAGGTGGGGGAAAATGGTCTTTACAACACCAACAGCCCATGATAAAATGAATATATTTGGAGATGGGATTTTTCAAACCTGCTTTGAGAAGCAGCAGTGATTAAAAAGATAGAGAGTATTGGGGAACAAATCAACCCAGACCCTGAAAAAGAGAGACAGCTTAATGTTTCAAATTTAAAATTTGAACATGAAGAAATTAATAGTCCCTGCTGTTTAAATCATGAAAATGAGAATCAGTGTCAGGAAAAATAATTAATTTCCTGAGTAAGGAAACTACATGTGCAGTAATTACACATGATAGACTGACTGATTTGGCTCAAAAATATGAACTTGATGTTTCAGGAAGTTTTCCATTTCAGAAAAGTTTCAGGGTACATATGGATGATGAAGCAGATGAAACAATGAGTTCTTCAGGAATGCAATTATACATTGCAGAAATAATGAAATATATTTTCAAATGCAATGGGTTTGAGAAATTAGGAGACAAGTGGGCAAGAAAACATGAGAAAAAAAAGAAACCACCAGACCTAGCAAGGAAACTGGATAAGAAAAAGAAACCACCAGACCTTGTTGAGGAAAATAATAAGCAGAATGAGGGAGAAGCTTTTGCTTACTCATTGAGAGAAATGGTGGGAGAAGTGCATGTTCATGTGCCATGGAACAAAAGTGAACTTGCAGCATTTGTGAACACATTCCCAAAGTTGAGAGACAAGCCTATGCTGTGGTACCCACAAGGTGATGGATTTGTTGAAATTTCAAAGGAGTTGTGTATTAATTGGAAAATGTTCTTTGACATTGCCATGCAGACTGAATTGTGGTTTGAATCTAAAGTTGTTGTGCAAGGGCCAGATGAGGAGACAATGAAAAATGTTTGCATGAATGTGCCATCATTTCTGTTGTTATGGAGAAAAATGAAGCAGTGACTACCTTTCTGAAGGGCAGAGTGCCAGCAAAAGATGTTAATTGGGTGCAGATTAAAAGAACCACACAAGAGCTAAAGGAATTGGTTCATGAGTTTTGTGAAAGTGTGTGTCTGGAGTTTCTGCAACGCAGTGGGAGAGAATGTCCTGATGCCAGTGGCATAAGATTCTTTGTGACTCAGTTGGTTATTGGATTAATGTTCTCTGATCAGATCAGTGTGCACGTACAGCAAATATTGGTTTGTTTGCAAAGAAAGCTGATAGATGGGATTCTGAAGAATGAAGGGTACTATAGTGCTGGACAAGGAATGAAGCAGAAAGAGTTTGAGGAAAAACCTATGATGGTTCAGAGGGGGTTTGCTCAGAACTGTTTTCAGAATCAGTTGTTTGCAGTGAATGGAAGTGAGTTACAAGGTGTTGTTTCACAAGCAGAAATTAAAGGTGCTCAAGCAAAATCTGGTGTTACACAGGCTAGAGGTAGAGGTGTTTTGGTTTGTGCAAATTCAGGTATGGATGTCACAGTGTTGGAAAAAGTGTCCTTTTGCCATCTTTGTAACCGATTTGAGCATTGGAAGAAGAAATGTAAATTTAAACATGATGCAGCAAGTGGAAATGCGCAAACACAGAGAGAAATGCAGGTGCAAAATGTGCCAGCTCAGCAAATGCAAATGTCAGTTCAGAAACAGGTACCAATGGCAGGAGTTTTTCAAGCCCAGATGGTCCCACAAAATATGAAAAATGCTCAAATTAATTTAAATCAGTTGTCCAGAGCAAGTGTGAATTCTTTCCAGAAACAAAATCAGAACCCATTTCAACAGGTTGCTGTATTCGAAAATGAGAGTTTTAGCCCTAACAATTCTGAAATTACCAAGTCCATTGTGAAAACAGTGGAAGGTCCAGACTTAGTTGTAGGAGTTTCAAACAGAGAAATTACAAACCCAGTTTTAGAGAAGGTTGCAGAAAAAATAGTCCCATTTGAGAAAAGTTACCAATTTGTTGTTTGTGACTCAGGCCTGACAGAAAAATATTTGTTTTGTGAATTAAACAGCACAGATTACTGTACACTAGATGATGTTAAAAATCAGATTCCTGATGAGGATGCAGTTAAAAATGGCCGAACAAGAGACAGCTGTAGCATTGTTTTCAGCAATGACAGTTGAAAAATGACCCTCTGATTTGGAAAACATAGAGAATACAGAAGTAAGGGAGTTCACAGAAAAAGATGACAGATTAATAATAAATGCAGAACATGTATTATTCAAATTAGAACCAGATGACATGTATTCAAGAACCAAACAAAGGGATCCACCTTTAAGGAGGGTTCTCTTGATAGAGTGTCTTACTGTGTCAAGAAAGTGTGTTTCCTATCTTGGGTTGTATGCACACAGTGTTTGCTTAAATACCCCTCACACACCAAAAGGGCCCTTGGTGTCATGCTTCATCATAGGGGTCTTCCCGCCCGCTGCGGGACGGGGCGTGCTACGACCTGCGACTATGCGGGAGCACTGATCTTACAGTACTATGTGTTGTGTGGGGGTAGTGAGAGGAAGGGTCTAGAGTGAATGCAAGTAGTGAATTTAAAAAGGACCTGGCCTCATGGACTTAAGAAACTTTAATAGGTCATCGAGGCTGGACCTGTTAAAAAATGGTGGTTCGGAGTAATTCTACGTGTAATGTGTGGATACTCCTAGTAAGTCAACATGTTTCGAAGCATCAAGGCTTCTTCATCAGGACTGAAACTGATCCCTTCAGTACTCACTATTTTGCTAACAATGTGATTATGTGCTATATACAGAAGTAAAAAATGCAGAATATCATGCACTTTATACAATACCCATTGGTATTCCTAAAATGTTAGTCTGAAAGAGAAAGTACAATTAATCATATAATTGCACCTCCCATTGCGCAAACACGTGTAACCTGTAAACACAAAGCGCCACAATGTGACTGTAGTGTAATTAGCCTTAGTTGTATGTTAAACTTAAGTGCCGTGACCTGTGGAAAAAAGGAACGAACGAGACACACAAACATAAAACAAAAATCACACACTCTATGCTCGTGACTAGAGTAATTGCTAGGGAAGTGGATAAGTAAATGATACAGACACACACTGGTAGGTACGTACTAAAATATGTAGGAGACAAAGGGGGCGCTATTGTGATTCAAACAACATACAATTACGATACTGAATGCAGGAAACTACTAGATGATCGAAGGAATTATGAGATCCTCCGTGATGACCCAACAGAGGAGATACGGATACGGATTGCGGGGATGGTTGAAGAAGCCACTGCACATGACTGGGTATCAAGGAAGGAGGCTGATTTTCTCATTCAAAAATCGCCCAAGACACCATACTTCTATACCATCCCCAAAATTCACAAAAATTTGGAATACTCCCCCGGTCGCCCAATTGTGTCCGGGATTGGCTCTATACTAGAACCTCTTTCAAAGTTTGCCGACGCATTCCTCCGGCCATTGGTTCAGAAAACAGACACCTATCTTAAAGATACCAAGCATGTGTTACAACTTCTTGAGGACCTCGATTTTGACCCAGACCAACACCTTCTACTGGGGCTTGATGTCAAAAGCTTATATACTAGCTTACCTCACGAGGAGACCCTGGACATCATAGAGGAAGTATTATTCGCCACGACATGGGACTACCACACACCTCGTAACTTGGTCATGGAGTGCATCTCTCTGGCCCTGAAAAGTAACTTCTTCCTGTATGAGGGGGTACACTATCTACAAAAACACAGGACCAGCATGGGGAGCACTTTTGCCCCCAGTCTGGCTGGTCTCTATGTACAACATCTAGAAACCAACAAAATACTACATCAAGAAAACCCGTTCCATGACAACATCATTGTCCGGAAACGGTACATTGACGATGTACTAGTGGTATGGTTAGGAGACACTGACTCTATCGGAACATTCATGATATGGTTGAACCAACAAAACACATTTCTAAAATTCACCCATACATCTTCCAACACCAATCTGGTGTTCCTCGATCTGAACATCTATCCAGATAATGGCAAACTAAAAACAACAACACCTTTCAAACCGACAGCAAAAAACTGCCTATTACTATACAATAGTTTCCACCCACGACACCTACGGGACAATCTTCCTTATGGACAGTTCCTCCTCCTACGGAGGAACTGTTCCAAGGTCACTGATTTAAAAAAACAAGCCTCCGATTTGGAAGCTAAGTTACTAAAACGTAACTATCCAGAACGAATCGTAAGGAGAGGGTTAAAATGGGCAAGGAACAACAACAGAGACGCTCTTTTGGAAAACCGCATTCCCAAAGAACAGAAAACGAGACCCATCTGCGTAACCACTTTCAACACCCACTGCAACCAAGTGTCCAAAATAGTGAATAAACATTGGAGAATACTTAATTGCGGTAGTCTCAGTTTTCCTAAACCTATGTTTTCCCACAAGAGAGGCAGGAATCTGAAGGACATCTTGGTCCATACCAGACCGCGAGTGACACCTGGAAGGGACCTTGCCACCACTACCCTTCCACCTGTACAGGGTCACTACCCATGCGGGAATTGTAGCACATGCAACCTCACCAAGAAGAGCAGGAACATCACGTTCACGAATGGATCAGTCTGGGAACAAAGAAGATTCACAAACTGCAATAGCAGAAATGTGATATATATTATCACATGTCCATGCAGACTAGAATACGTCGGCATGACGTCAAGACCAGTGAGGATCTGTATTGGTGAACACAAGAGTAATGTTCGCTGCAAAAAAAGAACCACCAAGATGGCGAGCCACTACCTGACTATGGCCCACCACGTGGATGAATTAAAGTGGACCATAATTGAGCAACCCCACAACGAGAATGACCTGCTGGAAAAAGAACAACGGTGGGTGTTCCGTCTGGGGACCCATGTGACTGGTTTAAACGACAACATACCTTGGGCCCAACTGTCTTAGAGCCCTGAAGTAACATCCTCTGAAGTCTCATTCCTAGAAAAAGCCCCACTATACAGACGACCCTACCATAATGGCACACTGACCCTTAGAGACTCTACCTATCATAATGGCATACTGACCGTTGGAGACTCTACGAATCTATGACTCCCCGTGAAGGATAACCTGAAGGGATAAGCCCCCTTAGAGTACCACCACGCCATGAGAAGTGTGTGCTGTGATGAATAATCTCCTAGTCTGTGACTTTTAGAGTGAAACTCCATAGAATTTCTGAGATACACCACCAATTTCTAAGACTTAATGGAGTCAGCACCCTGGTATACCATCATGAGCCTTCGCGCTCTAATATAACATCCCCAGTCTATGGCCTTGGCAATATAATCCTATTCCCTCCCTCAGGTTTTGGCATCAGGACCCACTGTGCATACCGCCCCATGGGACGTATGCTTACCACTACCCTACTCTATACGAGCTAGCCTCAGTGAGTGTATATATTGCACAGTCTGTCCTTTTTTGTTTTTTTCTCACGCTACTATGGAGAGCAAACAGCCATAAAATGTCACAATAACTTTATAGTGTATATTTTGTCTTCAATTATTATTTCTTTTTTCCCCGTATGACTATCAAGAACCCATAGCCATAATAAGTCACAGTAACTTCTTTCAAGTTTGTCTGTAAAAAACCCACTTCCGGATTTGGAGCCGAAAACCAGGTTTACGTTTTAGCATTCGGCACCCGATACACAGACGGGCCAATTCACTTCCTCTTAGACCACCTCCAAACCCGGTCAAAATGCTACTTCCTGCAAGTTAAATGTAGCGCTCTAGTGCGCGGTTGCTACCCGGCCACCGGAAGTGATCTGGTATTCATTTTCGAGTAACCACGGACAGCTCCACAGGTGCAGTCATTTTTTTCTAAATTGCCAATTACCGGCCACATAAATAGAGCCTTCCCGCGGACTCATTTACACGACGGAGCCGCGGGATGGCGTTACTTAGAGCGAGGCAGTGTTGACGACTACGTAAGTACGGCATAGCCGTTTAGGGAACCTGGGATTTTTACAGCAATCTACGATCTCCCCTTAAACCGCAAGCAATGGACATCAAACCCTTTTTTCCTTTTTTTCCCTTTCTTTGATTAACAGAATACAGTGGCAACACCCTTCCCACCCGTTTCATGGGGTATTGTCTCCTACATATTTTAGTATGTACCTACCAGTGTATGTCTGTATCATTTACTTATCCACTTCCCTAGCAATTACTCTAGTCACGAGCATAGAGTGTGTGATTTTTGGTTTATGTGTGTGTGTCTCGTTCGTTCCTTTTTTCCACAGGTCACGGCACTTAAGTTTAACATACAACTAAGGCTAATTACACTACAGTCACATTGTGGCGCTTTGTGTTTACAGGTTACACGTGTTTGCGCAATGGGAGGCGCAATTATATAATTAATTGTACTTTCTCTTTCAGACTAACATTTTAGGAATACCAAAGGGTATTGTATAAAGTGCATGATATTCTGCATTTTTACTTCTGTATATAGCACATAATCACATTGATAGCAACATAGTGAGTACTGAAGGGATCAGTTTCAGTCCTGATGAAGAAGCCTTGATGCTTCGAAACATGTTGACTTACTAGGAGTATCTACACATTACACGTAGAATTACTCCGAACCACCATTTTTTAACAGGTCCAGCCTCGATGACCTATTAAAGTTTCTTAAGTCCATGAGGCCAGGTCCTTTTTAAATTCACTTCTTGCATTCACTCTAGACCCTTCCTCTCACTACCCCACACAACACATAGTACTGTAAGATCAGTGCTCCCGCGTAGTCGCAGGTCGTAGCACGCCCCGTCCCGCAGCGGGGCGGGAAGACCCCTATGATGAAGCATGACACCAAGGGCCCTTTTGGTGTGTGAGGGGTATTTAAGCAAACACTGTGTGCATACAACCCAAGATAGGAAAGACACTTTCTTGACACAGTAAGACACTCTATCAAGAGAACCCTCCTTAAAGGTGGATCCCTTTGTTTGATTACAGATTCTTAGAGGAGGACGTATCCACCTCCAGTGTCCACGCAGGACACTACCTCTTCACTCCCCAATCTTGTTTTTGTATGTATTCAAGAACACCATCAGTTGCAGAAATTTCACCCATAATTGGAGATAAACTGAGTAAATGATTTTTGATGGAATTGATTGGAAGTTTATGTAACTTTCTGATCACAGGTTTACAGAAACCAAATGAAAAGAACAGAAAAGTGCAGGAAATTAGCAGCATAACTGTTCCATGTTGTCCTATGGTACCGAATCCATCCAACATATTTGTTCACATTTCATGTGCTGAAGAATGGCCTACTGTTATTAATTTTTGTCAAGTTCATGTCTACTGCCATTGCATGAGGATAGTAAGGAGTACTGTAAAAAAGAAGATGAACGTTTGGGACACATAATTGGAAAAGGAGCTAGAAAGGTGTCACCAGAGAGAGTGGAAGTAATTCACCATATGAATCCACCTCAAATTAAGAAAGAAGGCAGGATGTTTTTGGGAATGGCTGACTGCTGTAGTCAGTGGTTACCAAACCTTTCCCTAGTGGCTAAGCCTTTACTGAGGCTGACACACAAGGATGTGTCTGATCCGCTTCCATTGGACAACAATTGTACAAAAGCATTCCTAGAGTTGAAAGAGAAAAAGTGTTGTGCCCCGGCACTAGGGATGCAAGTTTATTTAAAAGAAAATACACCAATGTGCAGTGAGAGGGAGGGCTGTGCTCTCTCAGTGCCTGTTCAAAAACATGAATGTGTTCAAAAGTCAGTGATGTATTTCCAAATGACCCTTGACCCCAACGTCACAGAAATACCCAGCTGCCTTAACTTAGTAGCTGTGGTAGATGTCAGTGATAAAAAGAGTGAGAATATAATGATGGGATGTCCAATTACTGAAATGGACTCTTTCTTTGTGGAGTTGCTACTAGAAAATACTGTGATCAAATCATGTCTAAATTCAAATTTATTGAGCTTGCTACCAGCAAATGAAATTGTTTGTGATGAAACTGAACCTGAATGTCTAGGTGTCATTGAGTTATGCCTGAAGCCAAGGTTAGACTTCACTGATGAACGTCTGATTGAGCTCAACAATGTCCATTTTGTAGATGGCCCATGTTTGAAAGGTAACAATGACACATTAGGAGCAGCGCATGCTGTGCTCCCTATACATTATGTTGCCAAAGCTTCATGGCTTTCAGTAGTTACCTCAGCCCAAAATTCAAAATTGATTGCCCTTGCCATAGTATGCAGTATAACTGTTCAAATGGGAGTCACTATTGTCATGGGAGAGAGAAATGCTAATTCAGTTGTACAATATTGTATCCTGTTAGCCTATGCATTCAATGGATTTTTTTGATCTAATGCTGATGTTAATGACTTACACTTGGAAAGAATTAAAAGAGGCTCAAGAAAATGTTTCAGAGTCAGAACAACAAGGTTCTATCAGAACAGATTTTGAGAAAAATGATAAGAAACAAATAGATACTTAATAATTACAAAGCAAAGTGTACAATTGTTTGTGAAAAGCCTGAACGGAGAAAAGTGACTGGAGGTCAAGAGGGAGGTCCTTTCACTTTTTGTTGTTGCTACTGAAAACAAGTGCAGTGCACCAGAGAGCAGGAAAGGGGTGGGCGGGGGTCACTGAAAGAGACTGCAGGAACATGCACTATCTGCGAGTGTAGGGCGGAAATATAAATAATCAAAAAAGAGTCATTGTGGCCAGTAATTCAGTAAAAGTATACACTTGAACATCCCCGGCGCAACCTTTACCTTTACTTATTGGGCAGCGAAGCCAGTTCCCCTCCCCGCTCCCGCCTCCCAGGTGTCCAGCCCTCCCTGACCCCTACTTAATGGTGGCCGCTGCGGGGACAGGCGAGCAAGACCACTGACTCATTGTCAGTGAAATTGCTCTCCCACCCTCGCAGCTCCACCATCAAGTGAGGCCCTCCTGAGCCCCTGCACTCTCGAGTGTTGGTGTTCGAGGCCCTCCTCCACCCGCAGGCTATACCTGCGCCTCATCCCTGGTGGTCCAGTAGACCTCTGACTCCTTCTCTCTCTCCACTTTTCTTCTCCTTTTCTGCTCCGTTTTCACTCGTTTTTCACCCTCATTTTTTATTTCACCCTTTCACTCTCTTTCTATCTCTTTCCTTCACTTTTTACCTTTTTCCCCTTTTGCGCCCGTTTTCCCAGCTGCTGCTGCCCCCACGGCCCCTCCCCCCAGCGAGACCGGCCCAAGCCAGTTCCCCTCCCCGCCTCCCAGCTGTCCAGCCCTCCCCAACCCCTACTTAATGGCGGCCGCTGCGTGGCCGTGTGCAGCGGGTGCGCCACCAGCGCGCCAAAGCCAAGCCCGTCTGCGCCCATCCGCGACCTGACCGCGACCAGCGCCAGGAACCCTGGACCTCCACACCACGGTACAACCCAGCGGAACTCCATGCACTCAACCCAGGTCGCAACAACAACTGCAAGCTAGCATCACCAGCCGACACCCACGGACCCTTCAGCTGTCACCGATGCCAACACATGTACAGCACCGCCAGGAACACAGACCCAGCACAACCCGACCTCAAGAACACTACCGAACCGAAGACCCTGCAATGCATCCTCCTCAACGTCCGATCACTCCACAAACATGCCACCGAAATCTGGGACCTCCTCGACAGCACCACCCCGGATGTAGCATTCTTCACGGAAACCTAGACCAACACCACCTCGGGACCGGACATCGCCATCGCCTTTCCCCAAGGATACAAGATCTCCTGGAAGGACTGCCCCACCTGCCCGGGAGGAGGAATCGCCATCGTCCACAAATCCACTCTCCTCCTGAGCACACTCCCTGACGAGCCCACAGACCTGATGGAACACCTTCACTTCAAGATACAGGCCAGCCCTACCACCACCCTCCGGGGAACCCTCATCTACTGTCCCCCTGGACCCCGCAGACCATTCACCAACTCCATCACGGACTTCATCTCCCCGCAAGCCATTGCATCCACCAACTACACCCTACTGGGAGACCTCAACTTCCACCTCGACAACCAACTAGACCCCAACACCACATCCCTCCTGGACAACCTCCACAACATTGGACTCCGCCAGATCGTGTCCGAACCCATGCACTCAGCAGGACACACCCTCGACCCCCTCTTCACTACAGGAAACTCCATCACTTTCAGCCACACCACCGAACTCCCGTGGACAGACCATCGATACATCCACTTCACCTTCAGAACACCCACCATCCACCTGGTGGGTGTTCTGCACCTGCTCCCATGGAGAAACTGAACCAAAATCACCGATGACCAGCTCACCTCCTCACTTGGTAACTCTACCCCAACCACCGCTGAAGACGACGACCCCAACTCCGCAGCCTGAACTCTGCACAGATGGATCACCGACAGCGCCAACACCATAGCCCCCCTCAAGAAGAACAACACACACGCCAAGAAAGCCAGATGGTTTACCACAAACTTTGAGAGTCCAGGCGCACCTGCCGCCGCCTCGAGAAAGCCTGGAGGAACTCCAAATCCACAGAAGGCCACAACAACTTCAAAGCCGCCACCAACGCCCACCACCAACTCATCAGAAACACGAGGAAAACAGCGATCGAAGACAGAATCTCCACACATGCACACAACAGAAAATAACTCTTCAACATCATCAAGGAGTTCGCCCAACCCACCAGCGAGTCTGCTGACATCCCGCCCTCATAAGACCTCTGCAAAAAACTCAGCACCTTCTTCCACCACAAAATCAAAAACATCTACGACAACTTCAACGAAGACAACCAACACACTGAACCATCACCAGCCATCCCCGACACCCTGAAGCCAACGATTGACAGCTGGACAACCCTCACCACTGAAGACACACTGAAGACGATGAAGTCAATCTACTCCGGGGCCCCCATGGAACCCTGCCCCCACCACATCTTCAACAGAGCCACCGACACCATCGCACCCATGCTCTGCCACACCATCAACCGCTCCCTGGTGAACGCCTCCTTCCCTGACGACTGGAAGCACGCTGAGATAAACCCCCTCCTGAAGAAGCCCTCGGCAGACCCCACCGAACTAAAAAACTACAGACCCATCTCCCTGCTCCTGTTCCCAGTGAAAGTCATTGAGAAAGCCATCAACAGCCAACTCGCCACCTTCATCGAAGAGCACAACATCCTCGATTCGTCTCAATCCGGCTTCAGAAAAAACCACAGCACAGAAATCGCCCTCCTCGTCGCAACAGATGACATCCGCTCCCTACTGGACAAAGGAGAAACAGTAGCCCTGATCCTCCTTGACCTCTCAGCGGCCTTCGACACAGTCTCCCACCGCACCCTAACACGCAGACTCCATGATGCAGGGATCTGGGACAAGGCCCTTGACTGGATCCGCTCTTTCCTCTCCGGCAGAACGCAATGGGTCAGACTCCCTCCTTTCTTCTCGGACCCTACACCAACCACTTGCGGAGTCCCCCAGGGGTCCGCCCTCAGCCTAACGCTCTTCAACGTCTGCATGGCTCCGCTCGCCCCCATCGTCAGAACCTATGGACTCAACATTGTATCATACGCAGACGACACCCAACTCATTCTCTCCCTATCCAGGGAACCCAACGCAGCCAAACACAACTTTCAAGAAGGCATGGAAGCTGTCGCCAAATGGATGAAAAGCAGCTGTCTCCAACTCAACACCGACATAACAGAAGTACTCATCATGGGCCCACACCCCGACGCCTGGAACAACACCAGGTGGCCCCCCGCCCTCGGAAGCCCACCCACCCCCACGGAACACGCACAAAACCTGGGTATCATCCTGGACTCCGAGCTCAAAATGGACCGCCAGATCAACTCTGTCGCATCCTCCTGCTTCCACACCCTCTGCCTCCTACGTAAGACCTTCAAATGGATCCCCTTCGAGCACAGAAAAACCGTCACTCACGCCCTCGTCACCAGCAGACTCGACTACGGCAATGCACTCTACGCCGGAATAAACAAAAACCTCACCCGCAAGCTACAAAACATCCAGAACGCAGCTGCAAGACTGGTCCTCAACCTGCCAAGACACTGCCACATCTCCGGGCACCTGCCCACACTCCACTGGCTCCCCATCGAGACTAGAATCACCTTCAAGATCCTCACCCACGCACACAAAGCCCTCCACAACACCGGACCAGCATACCTGAACAGCCGACTCAACTTCCACGCACCCCAAAGAACCCTACGATCAGCCCAGCTCTCCTACGCCATGGTTCCCCACGCCAGAAAGACAAGAACAGGAGGCCGCTCCTTCTCCTTCCTCGCGGCCAGAGCCTGGAACGCCCTACTGCTCCACCTCAGACAGACAACATCACTCCCCATCTTCACGAGAAACCTCAAAACTTGGCTCTTTAATCAGACCCCCTCCTTGATGGACTGGAACCTGCACCTCCCCTCTTCCCCAGCGCCTTGAGACCCTTACGGGTGAGTAGTCACGCTTAACAAACACGTGATTGATTGAGCGCTTAAATATGTGCAGCAAGTGCTCGGCATGTAGAAGTGCTTCTCCGTAATGAAAACCAAGTAATTCACCTACCTCACACTGCAAATACTTATTAAAAATGGAAAGAAAAAATGGATTTGCAACATTCTTCCCCATTGGAAAGAAATGCTACCCCCCAAATATAAGTGACTGACTAAATGAATATGATCATCCCACGGGAGGGAACATGTCTCGAGCCAGTTGTGAGAAAACAAAGAGAACAAGTGTCTCCCTTCTGGCAGTGTAAATGAAGAGCAGGCCCCACACTGATAAAGAAATAATGAGGCAGCGTGCCCCTTAATTCCTGCTCACAAGACACACTGACTTTCAGCCTGGCTGGTGTCCATAAACATGGGTTCACATACCGCGAAGACAATCCAGGAGGAGACCCTGTTGCTGATAAGGGAGACATGCAGTTGTTAACGTGGAATTCACGGTCCCTGCTCTTAAACACAAAGCGTTGGAGGAGGCAAGAATGTAAACAATGCACAATGTGTGTGTGTTGTTTACCAGCGGTCAGCTGCTGCAGAGCAGGATCTGTGGAGTCAGCCGAGTGGCTGCACTGTGTTTGCGGGAGCACAGTGAGCTGTGGTATCTCTCTGACAGCAGTGAAGACCCTGGCAGAGCTGAAGGGCTCCTCTTCTTACTGTATTTAGAGTGGGATCTAAGCGGTACTTGCAGATTTAGAGACAGCACAAGCGCTGCCTAGGCTTGCTCTAAAAAAGTCCCACAGAGCTGATAAAAACAGTACTTCAGTGCAGGGAAACTAATAAGAGAAGCACAGGAGGAGCAACACAGGAACACCAGGAAACAGCATGCTACAGCCAATAGAACTGGAGGAAAACTAAGTGGCAAGCACAGGAACCAATTGAAAAGCAAGGGGCAGATGTAAGCTCCTTTTAAGATATATTTAATACAATAGATTTCAAAAGCACAGAAATCTAAAAATGGTAAAATTATCTACAGATGGGCACTGGGATGCAAGCTTTTCAGGGAGCTATGCCTACAAGTACATCAAACATTCCCCTGGCATTGTCAATGAATGCCTGTAGTCTGTGCTAGATTTGTTTGTCTTTATCCTTGGTATAGGCATCTCATTGTGACAGGTTGTTAACTATGAGCAATTAGTGTACTCAGCTGGATATGAAATACACACATATACGTAAAGCTCAGGATTTTCATTGTGCACGCTTTCACCATTTTTGCTATTGCCAATTTAATCATGATTCTTTGTTATCATTTTGTTACAGTTGCTCTTTATTGTCTGCCTCTGCCCCAGTTTACTAGGACATTGGTGAGCCCTGTTACGTCTAGAATTTCTTGCACTAGGAATAAGAACATGTAGGTCAGTGGCGGTGGAGGCCTTAAACCTGGGAAATCTCAAGTAGACTATTCGATTGGTGTAGTTGCTCGACATTTTTAAGGATCAGTTTAGAACACAGGTCTGTTCCAACTCTAGCCACACTATATTTTAAAACCATGAAGGGTGTTATCAGCTTGGCGAAACTGGACACAGCGGGCTTCCCATGTCAGGCTGCTAGGCGGAGAGCTTGACGAATACTGCCTCCTATCCTGTCTGTGGGCTCCCCAAGATCCCTGGCTGTGTTCTACACCTAGTCATTGTCGTTTTATAGCTTAATCATCAAGTGACCACGTTATAACGGGGGATATGAATCCCATTGATCTTTTTCTAAGGCAAGGCACAAGCTCCTTTGTAGATTAATCATTGCCATGATTAGTTGGATCATCAAGGCCCCCGGACTGATACAAGTAGAATAGTGTCAGGGGGAGAATTGGCTGCATTCAGCAGCTTGCCATTCACTATGCTCCTTATAGAGTGATACCCACGTGGCCATGTTTCAGGTCAAAATTTGTGACTACTCTGGGGAGAGACATTCACATGAGACTTGTTAAATCTCAAGACCAATGCAACGAAACTTAGTATGCCATTCGACAGAGCACAAGTTCAGGACCCAGGACAGATATAAGTAGACTAGAAGTTGAAGGGAACTTGGTTGCACTTAGCACTTTGTTACACACTGTGGACTTTGTAGCAGGATGTCAACGTGGCTGTGATTCAGGTTAAAACTTGTTGTTTTTTGGGGGGTAAGTATCCACATGAGACATGTTAAATCTTAAGTGCAGTGTTTATGCCACCATAAGATGCCCTGAACTTGATGAGGATAGTTTGCTGTGCTTTTCATATGCTGCTACGGTCACACTGTTTTACATTTGTTTACGTCTGCGCTTGTATTAAGTTGTGGTTTTTTGCGCCATGCATTTTATAATATGATATACCTACGGCTATGTTTTAGACTTTAAAATTAGCTGTTACTGTGGGGGAGGTACCCATTGGAGATCAGTCAAAATATTAGTGCTGTGTATATGTCATCATTTGATGTCTTAAACGTGGTGAGGCCTAAAAGTTGTGTTCCACGCGGCTTGGTTAATTGTGCTACTTATTTGCTGTTATGATCATATTGATTTTATTCTGTTTTTGTCCTCACTTGCATAGGTTCTCCTGCTTTTTTCCTTATGCACTTTACAGTATGATATCCATATTGCTATGTTCTAGGTTTCTAAATTTATAGCTATCAAGGAGGGAGGTAGCAATAGGAGGCTTTTCAAAATATAGGTGCTGTGCATAGGGCATCATATGATGCCCTGAATTTAGCAAGGCTTAATTATTGTGTTCGCTATATGCTGCTGTGATTAATTTGTTTTCATATGCTTTTTTAAGTCTGTGCTTGTATTTGTTTCTATTTAGACAGCTTGTGATGTCGGTTTGATGATACAGCACCACATTATATCTTGTCAATTGGATTTATGTTGGTACAGAGGGGGTATTGCAGTATCTTGGTCAAGACCAGTTTCCATTTGGCACTACAGCTTTCTTTGCTCAGTAACCATTGAGCCTTATCAAGCTACCGGGTTTGGTGTTAATTTCTACGGCTAACTCTGTCCTGCTTGGATTACCTCCTGTTGTGCTTTTCTGCAGGCTTTAGATTCCCCTGACGAAGGGCAGCAGTTCATGCCCGTAATGCATTGGGATTTGATCTTAACTCGTGGGATTCATGTGCTTGCTGCTCTACGCATTTGAATGAAGTTTCCCTCGGAACATATACAAGCCTGCTTATAATAAAAAGATTCTTCTGAACTACTATCAGTAGTCCTACTGTGTACCTTGATGAACTCTGTTTTTATATGAATGTACTGACTTTGATTATTTCATTTGTGATATCTGACCATTTGTGTATGTTACATTGATGAATACTCTTTTGAGTGCTTACTGGTAGTGCACCTGGAGTCTATGACCATTGTCTTAGTTTTTTCACTTTCTAAAAGCGGCATTTCTAAAATAGTAATGGAAAATCTAACTACACCAGTAAGCAGGATTCATCAGCACTATTCTAAACATACCAAACATGGCAACGCAACTCCTTTCTGATCAGGAATTGCCACTTAAAAGTATATAAGGGAATATCCAATGCTAGGCTATGTGAGGAGTAGGCCTCACAGCAGTGAAAACAAAATAGGCTGTTTGTCACTACCAGAACATGCCACACAATAAAGGCACTTGTCCCATCTTTTACTTACACAGCACCCTGCCCATAGGGATACCTAGGGCCTACCTTAGGGGTGACCTATGTGTACTAAAAGGGGAGTTTAAGGCTTGGCAAGTAATTTTAAATGCCAAGACAAGGTGAGAGAAAACTGCACATGCAGACCCTGGAGTAGCAGGCCCGAGACAGGTTTCAAAGGCTATGTCTATGGGTGGCAGAAGCAGTACTGGGGGCCAACTAGAAGCATTTAATTTACAGGCTCTGGGTATATGGGATACCACTTTACGAGGGACTTACAAGTAAATCAAATATGCCAAATAGGTGTAAACCAATTATACCATGTCTACAGGAGAGAGCACATGCACTTTAGCACTGATTAGCAGTGGTAAAGTACCCAGAGTCCTAAAACCAACAATAAAAAGGTCCGAAAAATAGGCAGAGGAAGGAAAAAGATTTAGGGGATAACCCTGCAAAAACAGGCTAGGTCCAACAACATGACATGTGGGAGAGGCTATGAGAACCATGTCTGTTTCATCCACTTTGCAGGCCTTGTAAGACATATATTTGTATCTAGAGAAATCTTCTATGTCTGACCAAGCATCTTGGCTTGTATCACTCCGGTTGGACAAACCTGGGACCTGCATTCCTGATTACCTCACATACTATAAACTAGCACTGCCTTCACATACCACTTGACACCATTATAGTGACTTAATTCCAACAAGATCTCACCAGCCCCTTGAAACTCACAATATGTGATCTGCACCATAATTTCCCTGCTGTACCGCCAATCCACGTGTGAGCATTATTTAATCATATCAGTCTGCCTCTCATTTTACCTATGCTTCTCATCGAAATGCAAATCCAATTTTCCACACATTGCTTATGGTTCCTCTTTTGATCATTCCGCCTATAGGCCCTTATTTAGCTCAGTCCTAATACTGCTTTCCTATACTCCCCAGGGACACTATTCCAACCAAACTCCATCCTGCTTATCTTATAACTTTTTCAGCTCCAAATAATAAAACATTTTGCTCTCACCTTTAGAGTTCTCACCTGCCTGACATTATTTCTGAATATTTTTTTATCGTTTGGACTCATATCCTCCTTGTTTCAAAACTGCTGTCAGTTTTTCACTGCTGAAGAGACCCACTGTGGATGCCTTGTTTCCTACTAAGTGCTCCACACTCTCTCAATTAGCCTCTTTTCCAAGACCTAAACATGTGTTCAACCAAATTACATGTTCTCTTCGCGCATGAAATCTACTTAAGTGCCTTTAGTTTTGGGATCTTCACTTCACAGACAAGGCCTACTATTGTGTGTCAAATGTATCATTTCTGCACAAAACAACTACTTATTCCTTTATGCTAATTCTTTTTGACTTGGCTGTGAATATCAGTACTGTCAATCACTCACTCCTACCCACAGCACTTTGCATCTGCGGCACTGCATTAGAATGGTTCTCCTATCTCTCCAAGGAATGATTCTCAGTTTACTGGTGCTTTTCTTACTCTCCATCTCCTACTAATCTCCAAGTCTCATTCCTCAGTCCCTCCCCTTTTTCCTGTATATACCTTCCTTGGGTTATTTAAGGTCCTCATTCTGTTTTTACAATCATCTATCTACTGACGACACACAAACATGTTTCTCATAACTTCATTTCTTTTTCTCCTTAACTCCAGTCACATACTGATTTTTTTTCCAAAACAACAGTTTCATGTGCAACTCTGAGACCCTATGATTGGCCAAGTGCTGCCATGATTGAACTTGTTATTGATGCCCAGCAAGATCCAAACTTGCAGCGTATGGTGAGAAAAGAGGTAATTTAACTCCCAGAAAAAGCTTGCATCTGGTTGAACAAAAAAGGAGCATGAAGAGAGACAAAAAGCTGTTAGGCAGACTGCTTAGTGATGACGTTAACATCCATAGCACTGCATGCTACCTTGGGGGTTGCGGTCATCAGCCATGGGTATGGTAGCTATCTAGGGGTGGACATCAACAACCATACCACTCAATGCTACCTTGGGGCAGCAGTCACCAGCCAAATCACTGAATGCTGCCTTGGGGGCAGCAGTCACCATCTGCTGTTGTTGCAAGTTCTACCCTGGGAGGCACAGTCACCAGCCATAGCAATGCATGCTGCGTTGGGGTCAGCAGTTGCAGGTTCAGCCCTGGGTGTAGTAGTCAACAAAAATGGTTATGGTTGATGCTCTCGGTCATGCTTATGGTAGCTGCCTTGTGGCACAGTAAACACCAGCTATATCACTGCCTGCTGCCTTGAGGTCAACAGGCACCATCCCATGTTGCAGGATTTGCCCTGGGGGCAGCAGTCTCCAGCCATGGCTACTGCCCTGTGGGCAGTAGCCATGATCTGTGGTTGTGGTAGTTACTATGGGGGCAGCTGTCACAAAGCATAGCACTGAATGCTGCCTTGAGCACAGCAGTCGCCAGCTATTGTTGCTGGTTCTGCCCTGAGGTGGCAGTCACCAGCCATAGCATTGCATGCTGACTTGGCTGCATCAGTCCCCAACTATTATTGCATGTGCTGCCCTGGGGATAGCAGTCACTATCCATGGTTGGGGTTGATGGCCTGAGAGCAGCAATCACAAACCATGCTTATTGTAGCTGCCCTGGGGCAGCAGAAACCAGCTTTATTGCTGCCTGCTCTTTTGAGTGCAGCTGTCACTAGCCATTGTTGCAGATTCTGACTGATGGGCAATAACATGCCCTGCAAATATGAGAGCCAGTAGTCACAAGCCACAGCAAAGTACTCTGCCCTAGGGGCATGGTCAACAACAAAAAAAGCATGTACTTTGGGCATAGGTAACCCACCAAAGCCTTGTGTGCTGCCCTGCAATCAGACTGCAGCAGTAGCCACCGTAGCTGCCCTTAATGCATCAATAAACTAATATACTGGTGCTCATTTCCTTTTTGGCAGCAGCTACTAGCAGTAGCAGTATTTGGTGGGGGCAGCAATTGCCAGCTATAACATGGCATGAAGGCTAGGGGGCAACACTCAACCGTAGAAGAATGTGGTACCCTGGAGACAAGTTGTAAAAATTGTGTTGTTCCTAGGGCACCAGTGAGTGATCAAAGCTTTGTAGTAACTATCTTAATGGTGTGTACTGTCTTATGGGCAGCAGCCACTAGCAGTAGAAATGTTTACCGGCTGGAGAGTAGCAGTTACCATCCACAGCAGCAAGTGCTGCCCTCGGTACAGCTTGGACGGTCATTGCAATTGTGACACCGTTAGGAACTACCAATCAAACATTGATGTGTGCACTGCCCTGTGAGTATTATTTATATAATGCTCTGGTAGCAGCTGGCCCTAGGGAAATCAGTCAATGCTGTCTGTGAGCAGCTTTCTACCATAGTCCTATATGTTGCTAGGGCAGGAGCCACAGCAACAGCACTGTTTTATGTCCAAAGGGGACTCAACTCCAAGCAGGAGATTGGTAGCAACAGCTAGCAGCTAAAACCACATTTTCGTCTGGCAGCAGCAGGAACAAGTTGAGTTAGGTACCACAGTTGATGTCTTAGTGAAGCATTATGCTGTCATTGTGTATACTACTGTGGGTACATCAACCACCAGATGGGGACAGCAGTCACAACCATAACAGATGTGCTTTCTTAATGTACCCTGTAGCCAAGCACAGTTGTGTTTTCTCTCTTGGGACCAGCAATGATAATCAATCTTGGTGCCTTTGCAGGGGAGGCTGGCAGCAGTAATGGCAGTCAGTATTATCCTTATGGCAGGATTAAGCTGCCCTACTGCATGCCTTGGAGGTGACAACTAAGTCCAATAGCAGTGTTTCCTGCCCTGCAAACAGCATTTACTAGCCACAGCAGGGTGAGCAGCCACAGTTACATGGACTATCATCTGAACAGAAGTCACTAACAAACAGAATTGTGCTGCCCTGAGAGCACAGGTAACCAGCCATAGCTGTGTTTTTCCCTTGGAGCCATGTGCATGTGCTGCCTGGGCACAGCTGACATTAGCAATAGTGAGTAATCTATCACAGTGGTATGTACAGACGTGGGGTCCAAAGCCACTAGCCAGGGTGCTATTTCCTACAATGGTGGCCGCATTCACCAGGTGCCTCAATGATGCTGCCTAGTCCCAGGTGAAATTTCTATTATGGTGGAGTAATTTTGCATAATTTCTAGCATTTTGGCTTATTCTAAATGCCTGACATTACTCAACAATTACGTCACACTGTGTAATAAGGAGTGAGTGGCTGCAGTGGCGGGCGCCACTAGCAAAGGGTGGTGGGGTGGGGTGGGTGGGAGTAGCACAGGGGACGGGGACATGTTAATATAATATTTAAAAAAATACCTGATGCCACCGGCCGCCTCCACGTGACGCCGTTCCTGCTATCCTCTTCCTGGTCCCTGCAGCCCCTGGGACAGACTCCCATTCAATCCCTGTGCTGCAGATTAGCGCGGAGATGGCCTGAGCGGGCAGGAATGACGCTCCGCTCAGGTCATGGAGTCTAAGGGGTTTCTCCAGCCCGGCTGCTGAATGCAGTGGGGCTGGAGAAACCTAAGTGCGCATGTGTGTTTTGGTCGGCTTGAGATGGATTGCCAAGCACATATGCGTACTTAGGGAGTGCAAAAGCACTCCTCCTCCTCACTCCCATGCCCCGCCCCTCCATGCACAAGCTGGCTCACAGCCGAAAAACGGAAAATAAAACTACGCTAGAGCATTGTTCTATTTAGGTCTCGCCTAGCGTTGCAGCGCGAATGCGCTGCCATCGCTTTGCGAGGCATGCAGTATATACTGTATCGTGGAAGCTTTGTGGAAGCTCCTCCCACTCTCTGCCCATTGGCTTTTTTTCTTAAATGCTGCCTTCCGATTGGTTTGGGCTAGTTAGTCCCTCCTCATTCGTCTTTTGTATCCTTCCACGGCTACCGGCCCCTTTACTTACAACAGTATTTTTCTTCCCCTGCCTTCCCCCCTCCCGCAGTCTGTGACTTCTCAGACCACACCAGCCCCCCCACTCCCGTTTTTGCCTTCTTCCCACCCGCACTTCCGATTCTAATGCAATAGGTCTCGCGTAAATGCGAGTCCTATTGCATTTTCAATGCTTGCTTATAAAGTCCTTTCTGTGACGTACGAGGTGGATTGGATATCCCGGCATGCCTCTGTTCGCACTTGCGTCTCGCTGGTTTTTTAAAGAGCTTGTTTATATACCTCTGCACCTAGAGCCTACGTTTTTGGGGTGAAATATTGCACCTGAGAAAATACGACTTTTAACTATTTCTGCATCCAGTTTCAGGCCCAGGTGGGACCCGCCTCTTCCGTGTTGGCGCCAAGAGTAGAATATGCTCTCTTCTGAAGGGCGCTTCATCTGTGGGACACTAAGCATGCGCATTCAATAGTGGCCATGTCGTGGTCAGGTGCTGGAATAATTACTCCTTTCACTGTTTCGTTGGTGAAGTTGATTAAATATTCTCCTGACCCTATCATGGCGGCCGAAAGGACGTACCCTTTGCTTGTTTAGCTTAGACTGGCGCATGCGCACTGCCTTTAGATCTGGAACTTTAGGATCCACGAGGGTGAGCAGAAGCGGGGACTTGTTGCAGGATTGGTAAGCCTTTGAGCAGAGCAGCTGCTGTGACTCTCAACACTCTCTACCCAGCCATGTCTACAGCAGCGGTGCTAAGCAGCAAGACAGTCTCTGCGTGAGTACCTGCACCTGTTTTAGGATTTGGGGCGGGCAGGGCTGTAAATTAGTTATTTGTGGGAGTTAAAGAACCTTGCCAACTACTATGCATGGGTGGTTAGACTAACGCGGTTCTCGTCGTCTCTCACTGCCTCCTCCCGATGCTTGCGCCTTGGCTTTCCAGCTTCTAGTTCACAATTTTCCTTCACCCTTGATCAAAAGATCCTCCATTACACCCCTCTGCCCTGCTCAAAGAGAGTCAAAGCTGACACAGATATGGAGCGTGGCCTCACTTTGACATCACCATGAGTATGTGAAATACACTTCATAAGAAAGTAAAGTTACGCAGTGCCCCTGCTGTGAGCAGTAAGCCTCCGCTGCCTAGCCCCCTTCAGCTGGCACTGGCCAATACATGGTCTGGGTGCTCCAAGCCTCCAATCCACGACACCACTCAGTGGCACCCCATGCCAGCTGTGAGCACTGCAATGGTAGTTGCATCACACCAAAAATTATACTTGCGGGGACTTGGATAGTCCACAACCCCTGTCGCCTGAGTGGGGTGAAGAGGGCAGTAGGACAGTATGGGGTTGCAGGCAGTGCTCAATTTGAGCCCATTGCTGTCTGTGTGTGCCAATGGTGCTTCTTTTTCCGCACCAGATATTTCCCTTGAACAAGAGGGAAACACACACATCGCAAAGACAGGAAGAGAAAGACAGAAAAAAATGACACAAATAGAGATCTTTGTAGCCAAATTTGTTTTTTTCTATATACTTCTAGTGCATTTAAGCAACTTGTATCAGTGTAATGCATTCCAGTTGGAGAACATGTGCAATAAAGCAGTCGCGGTCAAGCATCCCAGGTTTATTATGTTGTTTGAAAAAAAAAATACTGTCTGCTTGTGCAATTTGGCAAAGCGCCCACTGCATTTCTGCAAATGACAGCAGATCTTTGTCCCAGTCTCTTCTCCCACTGCTCAAGGTCTGCTGTTGCAAAGATTAGGTATACAATTCAGGGCCAATACTAAACCTTCCCAGCAAAGTAAAGGTCGCATGCCCTTGAAAATGTTTTGGGACATTGCGACTTAGGCCTCAGGTCTGTTCTGAACTGACACCAACTAACATGAGATCTCAAGCATCGGTAAGGCAGCTTTGAATGGCCACTAATCTCTAAACAAAGCTGAACAGGGTCTTTCATTCTTTTACACTGAGGCGACCTTGGTTGGGCAAGTGACCTGCCCCCGCAAAAAACTCCAGAAACATACATTTATATCTGCGCACATGTACCAGTTTTAATTCTTTAATTAAGAAAAGCGCAACCAGTTTTTGCACTTCACTTCCCACCATTTTTCACTTTGAAACTTTAAAGAGACCTGAGTTTGGGTATCTAGTGAATTGAATAGTTTTGTGGATTTTTTGTTTTTAATGCTTAATATTTAATATTTTTTTCAAAAACCAACATATTACAACTAAGAACATGTTTATATACAAATCAATTTGATACCTTTACTATCACATTGCTTATTTTGATCTTTATTAGTTCTTTTTTCATGAATGTGCATCCATTATCTTCCCTCAATGGCTCTTTTGAGGTTGTTCTCCTCTCTTTATTTTACTTATAACAGATGGGAAAGCTTATTGGTCGGCGTTCTAGTGCATTATTTGCAGAGTTAGTCAAGGTATTGTGTAGATTTGAGGTCACAAATTGATGCATGATTTGTTTGAGCCAACACATCTCAACGACTGGGAGTGCCTCTTTGTAGCATTCCTTTCCATCGTTTTTATCTTTTCTATGTCATTACCTATGTGATGGGTGGAGGACTGTATTAAATTAACAATGTCCCACACTACAGAACATATTTGAACCCCAACTGCGAGGTCACAAGTCTTTGGCATCATCCTGCAAGCAGCCCCAAACGCTTTTCAACCTCATTGGTGAACAGCAGCTTTTACCTCTAGATAAAGTAATCTCAGCTGGGCACAACCCTGCCGAAAATGGAGACTCCTCAACTTAAGTGAGGCTATAGGACATGGGTACTCTAAAACATTTTCCCAGGGGCAAAAAAGTACAACCTGTGGCATGGCCGAATACCGCACTGATGCCATCAGGGTGTGGGTCAGTTGTGCTGTAAGGAAGACATAGGGGGAATCAGAGCATGTACATGGCGTGAACAGTGAGTCGTGAAGTTATTTTGAGTTTCAAATCATATTCTTCCTATGCCTTAGTCCTCTAAATTGCCATTATGTGATAGAGGTGGGTGAGCCACAAAAGGTTCGAGTCAAGCTCGAACCAGATGTCTAGCTGTGGCTCAGCTCGAGGTGCTCATGGTACCTCATGCTCAAAACAAACCCAGCCTTCATGTAGCTTCTGTCTGCACCAGGATCACTTTAGCATTCTCTAGATTCCAGTCCATAGACATTCTTCCACGAGCACCCTTAGACAATAATATTTTTTTCAAATCTTGTATTTTCTGTGATATGACCCCCGAAGGCCCTGATTTTATATTAAAAACAGAGCTTTGGACTATACCATTTCCCGCTGAAAGGCAATATTTCTCTCCATGTGTTCCCATACCTGGCGTGTCATGCAGTTTGGTGCTTCCTTTCCCTCCATGTTAAAGAACAGTAGATGTTTCAGCACCCAGGCTAATGCGCTGCATAGCTAAATACATATAAGGTCCCAAAGGCGAGACCGATTGCATTGCAAATGCTTGTTTTCGTTTGCTGGCTCTGCACCAGGCAGTGGGGCGACGCCGCCTTTGAGTGGCTGTTTTTCACATCATGTACGATTTTGCGTTTTTATCTCAAAGCGCATCCTTGAATCCAAATTGGATGTGTGGATGTATTTTCATGCTAGAACAATAGTGCAAAATTTGCTGTTTGTGTAATTTTTCCAAAATTATGTGTAATCTCCACAAATGATATTATATAACTTTTGCATAGGCCTAGTGCTGCCATGGCAGTTGCAGATGCCATTTCCAGCTGTGAATACTGCCATCACGGTAACAATATACTAGACTACATATTTCACTGCCCGGAAACAGTAACCATTGAGGGGATAGAAGTTAATAACCATATCATGCTATCTGGAGGGCAGCAATCATCAGCAATACTACTTTTAAACACCAGTGGCCGATCCTGCTCTCATTATGACTACAATTAGTGCTCTCCCGACCATTAGTCAATTTCTCCTAGTCCAGGCTATTGGTTAATAGCCTAATGGATTACTTGTGTTGAACTCATGGTTTACACCAATCAAACTAAAAGACAAATGTACCTGTGAACAATTACTCATAAACAGACGTACAGATCTCTGTTGTGTTGCCTGGTGACAGGGAGGTTCTGTATCACTAATTAGTCTCCTTTAGCATCTCTCTTTACTCTATGGTCTCTACATCCTGAAGTTTCATCTCTGGGGAACTCCTATTCCTACTTGATGGAGTCCTCAACCCCATCTTCTCTTTTTTGTTTTACCTATTCATGTTGACAAAACCACTAAGCCTCTTAGGAGGTTAATAATAACCTGAAACACCTAGGTGAACTCAGTTGTTCACCTCAGAGTTCAGCAGAGTAGTGAACCCTAAAAACATTCTTTGCAAGCAAGCATTGAAACCGTAGTGGTTGCTCATTTTCCAATGGTCTCCTCATATGTATATAAATATTCACATACACACACACAACACACACACACACTCAGAGACACAAAGACACTTCCCCTCATTTCATCCTCTGCACCTCTCTCAAATCATGAGTAGGGCAGGATCTTGAAGACAACAGTAACTTTGTGACTCTAATTTATTCTGTGCAAGCTTGTTAATAATACTCCTCAACCAAAGAGCATATTTGCTCTAGCAGCTGAATTAAAGGGACAGTTGAGACTGCACTGATCAGTCAATCTTCAGGAGACCCTATCCCTGCAGCTATGTGCTAGTAAACATTCACATCCTGGACCAGTAAACATATTGTCAATTAAAAAACTGTCCTGATGGTGATCGCGTCTCACTCACCCATTTTGGATACTAGAATTTGCCAGATCATCACAGCCACCTACCTGGACACCTGGAAACATTCCACAGTAGTCACCATCCTCAAGCAGACCCAAAAACTCTAGCCCAGTAGAGTTTCTAGCTACCTTCTACTCTACCCAGGAAAAAGTAATGGAAACGATGATAAACTAACACCTATCACCCACCTCACTGAGAACCATCTCCTCAACACCACTCAATCCAGATTAAGGCCTAACGTTAGTACAGAGAACACCTGCATCACCGCCACAGATGATATCAGGATGACTATGGACAGAGGTGATACCACAGCCCTCATCCTATTGGATATTTCTGCAGCATTTGACACTGTCTACCACCACATCCTTAAGCAATGATTGCACAAAGCTAGCATCCTCCGTCTCGCTCTTTCCTGGATTTGTTCCTTCCTGACAACCTGCACCCAGTCGGTCAGCCTAGCCCCTTCACCTCAGACACTGTGAACCTCATCTTTTGAGTTCCACAATGATCCTGACTCAGCCCCACTCTGTTCAATGTTTACATGATCCAAATTGCCAGCATCAGTCATGCCCACGGAATCAACATCATATCCTATGCTGATGACACCCAGATCATATTTTTCCTCTCTGACATGATGCCAAACACACATACCAATTTTGTTGCATGCATGACCAAAGTCACCAGATGGATGAAAACCCACTACTTCAAGCTCAACATAGACAAGATGGAAGCACATTACTTTGGTAAAGACACCTTGCTCTGGGACTCCATCTGGTGGGCTAACAAACTCGGTCACACACCCCTCCAGGCAACCCACGCAAAGAACCGCAGAATAGTAATCGACAACCATCTCACAATGACCAGAATGCAGTCTCCGCCTCCTGCCTGCACACACTCAAGAAGATCTTCAAATGGCTCCCCACCAACCCTCGAAGAACCGTCACCCAAGCCCTCATCACCAGCAAGATAGACGATGGCAAGACACTCTATGATGGAATCCACACTCAATTGACAAAAAGACTCCAAACCATACATCACTTAGCAGCCAGGCTCACCCTCAACCTCCCGCCCTCCACTCACATCACCCCACACCTCAAAGAGGCCCACTGTCTCCCAATCCACAAATGAGCACTCTTCAAACTCCTCACTCATGCATCCAAAGCCTTACACAACATTAGCCCCAAAACCTGAACTACCACATAAAATTCCACAGATCTACCAGTCTCACCTGCTCAACTTGATGTATATTCACCCTACCCCCTCTCCCATACAGAGAAACAGATCTGGCAGTCATTCCTCATCCTACCTCCCTCCTAAAGCCTGGTACGACCTGCCACTGCACATCAGAGCTTCCTCCTCAGTTCTTGAATTCCACAAGAAACTGAAGACCTGGCTCTTCACCTAACCATGATCCTAGCTTGGCCCATATAGCTCCTGCTTCATCACCAGGATACCCCCCTGGGTGAGTTGTACGCTACAAAAATACACATGACATGACATAACACAACATAACATTATAAAACATTTTGTGAATATACCTCTCACAGATTTTTTCCATCTTTAATTTGAGAAATCCTTTTTTACAGTGGCTCAGTGTAATGACTGCTTGTGTACAACAGACGGAAGACACATCATTTAGAGACTGGGGAATTGGCCATTCTGTGGAGTATTAGATGTTATTTTGTCTACAAACAACTTGGTCTGGCAAGACTGCTGATCACACACGTTTTTTTGTATCTCTTTTATGTGCATACCCTAATTTGTGGGTCTCTCTCTCCTTCAATCCACTAAACACCAGTTTGTTTACCTGGGCACCTGTGTTCCATCTTGTCACCTATCATCTTCAGCCTCTACACTGAGACCCCATACGTACTCCCCCTCAAGGCACACATCATTAAGAAAACCAAGATGGTCAGTACCAGCTCTCTTCATTAAAAAAGTAAAACAGTTTCTACCACAAAATGATTTTAGAATTGCCATTTAAGCCTTCACCCTCTGTGGCATTCCTAACTCTGAAAGGAAGCCACTTCATGGATATCCTGCTTTCCACATCATGCTGCTTCAAGAGCCTGAAGAAATATGACTACATTCCCCAATCCCTGATTAAACCTTACTAGCTTTCTTTGCCAGCTGGCATCTTTTTCAAAGCAAGTTGCATCACCTGCAAAGCCATCAAGGTCAGCACCTCTGACAAGCACGCCATCTAGGGTGGCTCACTATATTCACAGCCAGGACATAATCAGACTGAAGACAAGGAAATGCAAAAAAGGGAACAAGGTAACATGTCTTCTCCATCTATGCACCCATGATCTACAGTAACATGCTTGTATCAATCAGACCTGCACAATTATGCTCTAGTCTAGAGAAGAGCTGAAGATCCATTTCTCTCTCAGATCTTACTACTCCTTCAAGCACTCACTGATTGCATCTTTGCCTTTAACCCTGCCAGTGTGATGCTGCCTTTCGGCTAGGGTCACTCTATTAAAAAACCACACAAATTGATAGAGAATGAAAGAGGACCATAACGTGCTGCTGTGCTGTTTCAAGATTCACACCCATTCTTCTGCCAATCGCTAAATTAATACAAGCATTCATTTTTCCAAACTTAGATATAGAGGAAAGTGACATTGTGCACTCCGTGACCCCAAGAACATTCAAGAGGAAGTGATTTCAGATAAGCTAAGCAGAGGGCTTCATACATTTTTTAAAAATGTTATTTTGCCCTTCAAATTGATACAAAGCTTTTCTTGGCACCTTAGGCAGATGACTTTTTTGCCTTGCAGCTGTAATTGCAACCCATCGCAGAAATTGTTCTGTGCATAAGTGGTACTTGTCTTGTTGCTGTCTTTCCCATACCCATCTAGTGTGCCTCAGGGAATCTTGCACCTCTAATGCCCACATTACACCCCTACCTGCCAAGTGGCTCCAGTTTATGTGTGATACCTCCAGCTTAAGCTACTGTTTTAGTGCTATACATTTTGCTTGTTGCAATATCTGAGATTGTACTTTCAATGCTGAAAGACAAACTATAAGTCCCAATATGCAGCTTGTTGCAGGTTAAAAATTAAGGCCTAACAGAAAGAGTCACACAGAAATGGGGCCTCTTCACAGTTCAACGTACTTTAAAAAAAATGTATTTTCTTATAATGTGACGGCAAAAATTCATATGTAGCATAATCAATTGTATCATCAACAGAGAACATAAAAGATAAAGTAAACTTCTCAAATTAATTCCCCATATGCATTTTGTAGTCAATATAGAATAAAGTGCTTCTCAGTAATGTTCGGGCTCTCAGGTTTCCATTTTCTAGTAATAAATCGAGTTCATTATACAAACGTCAATGCACAATAGACCTAGCAGCAACTATTTGTAAAGTGCATCACAGTATTCAATATATAATAAAGCACTTCTCACAAATTATTCTAATACATAAAACTCTAATTTGGAATAATAGATCAAAGGATTATAATCACATAATCCATATTCTGTTTATCTAACACATTTTATTGCCCATTTTCTATTACCCATACTCTTCTGCCGCCTATTTTTTTATTAGTAGTTCAATTCCCAATTCTTCCATATTTTATTTAGCTTAACTATGGCCCACTCTTTCAGCATACAAAACTTATTGAGTGTATATTTTTGCATTTCAAGAGCCAATGGGAAACTATAGGGGTTGTCTCCGATTTCCAATTTGCTATAATCAATGACCTTGCTACTAAGGTGGTGATAAAGATAAATTGACGCTGTTTGATAGTTAGTTCTTCGACTATCTCTGTCATGACAAATAGAGCAGCAGAAGCTTCTTGACAAAGATTAACTTGCAATTTTAAACTAATTTCTAAAAAGATGTCTTGCCAGAATTTAATTAAATGGGTGCATGTATATGCTATATGAAGCCAGAATCCATTGGCTTGCCTGCATCTAAAACATTTTGAATCTTCCCTGGGATAAATTTGATGGAGTTTGACAGGGGTGTAGTAAATCATTAATTTGCTAAACAGCACCATTCTCCTTAAATTTGCTGCCCTTAGTGCCTTGCAGCTTCACAGATTATATCCCTGCCACATTGAGATATTAATACAACAGCCTGTAGAAGTTTGTATTTTCTCCAAATGGTCTGAGATCTCTAGCTCATTTGTTGCTGATTTTAGAAGTCAGTACTAATTGCCTACTCCATTTATTCTGGAGCTAAAATATGCCTTCCCAAGATGCAATTACATTAGTGTCCTCTCTCCCTGCAAAGCTGTTTCATTTGAAGAAAGCAAAGGAAATATTATGCCTTAATGTTGGGATTCCGATCTATTATTTCCTGCCATTGTAAAAAGTTCCCACTACTGAAGAAAACCTGTAATCTAAGAAACCCCAAACAAGACCATTGAATGCATGTTTGCAGAGGCCACCATAGCCCCAGTGGGATACAGTCCGCTATTTTTAATTGAAGAGGAAGCCAGGGGATTTCATATACTTCACAGATTTTTTTTAAGCAATCAGCTATAACCCAAGGTGTCTTGTATCTCAAATTTTTAGGTAACCTAGGAATTCCTAAAAATGGAAAGAGGCCTATCTCTGAGTCCTTTATCATAAGATTTCAATAGAAATTGGCTTCCTATGAGTCCATTGTGGAATTACTGGTTAACCAATTAAGCAGTGACTCCTGATAGTATACTTTTTAAGTTGGGAAGGGCTAAGCAACCTTAATCTACATCTAGCTGTCGAAGTTGAATATTAAGTCTCTGCTATTTCCCCTGCCAAATAAAGTATCTAATTTCCATATTAATAGCATCAAAAAGGACTGGGGAATATTAATCATAATATCTGAGAATAAAAATAGTAGGAGAATACTCAGTAAGTCAGTCAGTAAATTAACTTTATTCGATCTTAGAAGATAAGATCATAAAAGTACAGTACATCATAAAATACAATTTCAATAATACATTACAGTTCAAATACATTTGAATACAAATAAATACAGATAGAAACCATGAGTAAGAACTGAAGCTAAAAACCCTCTGTTAATACATACTAAATTCATCCAATTCATAATATAATGTGCAAAAACGCCAAGTCCGATTAAAATGAAATTACAAGGCAATCAATCTCGTAGTCGTTAAAACCATACATAAGTAGGAAGCAAGAGAAAAGCTTACATAAGGGTCAGGGAGCATTTGGAGAAAAGACAGAGCTGGACGGCATTGTACAAAGTTATATTTCCGCAATAGAGGAAGTATATACTTTTTACGTTCGTACACATAAAATTTATAAAAAAATATAAAATGAAGATTAGATTGAGGGGAGGTACCATCACATGGACAAACTGGCAGTTCATTAATTGAATAAACTCCCGCAGTAAAGCCCAGCATGCACGGGATAAGATTTAATCTAAATGGCATCAGTACATATCGATGTCGGATGTTTGTAACCAAAGCCAGATATGAGTTTGCTTCATCAGGAATAATAGGAAGCCCCAAGTATATTGATACCATAGTTTTGTTACAATTTCGTGCATATATTTCATTTTCCCTGTGCAAACTGGAACGCGATTTAATTTCAGCTTTAGAAATTGAATGGCAATTGAGTGATTCATTATAAAAAGATTCAAGACCCAATATTGACAATGTTTCTTTAACATATTGAAGCCATGGTACCTTATGAGCCTGCTCAAGGGTTAAACAGTCCCTAATGATGTTTTGAGTTAATACCACTGAGTCCCTCTGCCAAATTGAATGCCAGAGTAAGATTAGGGCAAGGGATATCAAATCTGAGACATATGGAGTATTCAACTCTTGATGCATGTTAAAATTTGAACAGCTTTTGGGAAGGGATAATAATTTCTTATAAAAACCATCTTCTATACGTTGCAATACATCAGCCTTCATTATTCCCCAAATCCCTGCCCCATATGTAGCTGATGCAATAGCTTTTGCAGAATATATCTTTTTAATTAGTTCCAGTGGCTTTGTACCCAATTTTTTCACGAAGGAATATATGGCCATGATGCTCCTTTCTGGTGCATACATCTATTCATTATCATATTTAACCATGTTCCCGAGCTATTAAATAGAACACACAGATATAGAAAAGTCTTTGTGATTTCAACTCTATGAGAAGAAATTTAAAAGGAGGGTGATCTTCTTGGTCATTTCCCTGCGATTAAAATGTAGGTTTTTCGCTTTGTTAACCTGGAGGTCCAATGAAGTCATATAGGACACATAATTATCAATAAGGTTGTGCAATGCTAAACCAGTTCTAGCTATCAATACGACAATGCAAAAAAACATTTTGGTCTAAGTGAAAAATTGAGGGGCCGACTTGTGTAAGGCAGCTCAATAAAATCTTCATAGAGATTTTATAATCAGAATTGAGTAAACTTATGGGCCGGTAGGAATTAACATCTTCCTCGTATTTCCTTTTTTTAACGAAGCTAACCACTGTGGCTTGAGTAAAAAAATCAGGAACTATATCCCCTTTAAGAATCTTATTGAAGAGTGAAAATAAAAATGTATTCAGTTGAGGTGAAAAGAGTTGATACATCTATGTGGGTATCCCATCTAGCCCACACACCTTTGCATTCACCGTCTAAATAACTTCTGCAAGGGTAATTGGAGAGATCAACATCTTGTTCTGTTCTGGCTTCAGAGTAGGAATATTTAGCTTTTCCAGCCACCTTTATGCTGCCTCTAGAGTAATATTATGTGAGTCAGAATATAGCTATTTAAAGTGGTTTAGAAAAATCTTAGCTATCTCTTGTGGTTGAGATGTAGTTCTAGCAGAAACTGGAACCCATATATATTTTAATGCAATTTGTATTCACCCTGTATTTTACTGACCAGGCCACGTATTTTCCTGTGTGGTCACTCTCCTCATACCTTTTTGCAAGACTAAGGGGCCGATTCCGATTCCGGCCGGAAATCTCTCCGACCGAGCCGGACCCGGAGAGATTTCCGACCGAATCGGACCCTAGCAGCCCGACCGAACGAGTACGATGCGCACGTATGCCATTGGACTCGATTCGGTCGGACTCCCATTGAAGTCAATGGGAGCCTGTCGTACAACTCGTACACGGGCTCCCATTGACTCAATGGGTGCGAGGCGAACAAGGGTGCCCCCTACAGCGCATACGCGGCGAAGCGACTCGTGCCGTACATGCACAGGTAGGGGGGACCCACTGTGTGTGACTCGTGCGGCTACGCGTACAGGGGGGTCCGACACGGACCCCCAAAGTGCGGCTCCGACTGCTTCTTCGAGCCGGACGGCGCGAGTCGGTCGGACTGCTCGCGGCGCGCATCGTACTTGCCCGGCCGGTGAATGTCTCCATTGCGCGGTGCGAGGCGCATCCGAGCGAGTCGGTCGGTGCGGTTGGGACGGGCGTACGAGTCGGTCAGGGAATTCGCACGCGCTCGTATCGTACTCGCTCGCCCGGACGCACGTATGAATCGGTCGGGAAAGAGGTCTCCGAATCGGATCCGGTTAAGCCGAATCCGATTCGGTGCCCTACCGGCCAAGATCGGAATCGGCACCTAAATCGTGATTCAGAATCTTCTTTGAAATAAAATAGTCCAGAAGATTATATTTAGCTTGGAATAGTTTTGTTTTAACTTTTCTTATAGGGGAGGCTAAATAAATGGCTGTTGTCTGACTAAACTCGTTTTGCAGCTTCAGTCTTTCTTCTTTTTCCATCTTTCTCTTATTGGTCTTGAATGCAATCACTTTGCTCCTAAAACAGCCTTTAAGGTACCACACATCAGAATTCTGATGCTCTATTAATGTTTCTCTCTAACAATTCCTTTAACGCCTGTCGCATTTGACTAACCCACTGTGCATAAACTAATTAGGATTTATCAAATACCCATCAAGTCTTAGCCTATCGTTGAATAGAAGTTTCAACATTGACAGTAATTACCGCATGATCTGAGAAGGGGGTTTCTATTATTTCTGACTCCGTTTTTAAAAACGAGTGAAAAGTAAGAAAGAAGTCAATACAAGAGGAAGAGTGAAAGCTCCCAGAATGATAAGTATACATCCTATCCTTTGGATATTGGCACCGCCAGCAATCAAATAGGGCAAAATCTTGCATACAATTCTGCAAAAACTTTTTCGACTTAAGCTTTTTGTCTGTGGCTTGTTTGCCCATGAAGAGTCTAGAGTTGGGTCAAAAGGAATATTAAAATCACCACCTATCAGTAGCAGACCAGGCTGCGCTTCTGCAAAATCATAAAGAGATTGCAAGGTTTCAGGCGAGTCCTCAATGGGACCATAATAGCTCAAACAATTAATCAACTGCTTGGAAACATTCATCTGTACCCTTAGGCATCTAGCACTGTCATCTTTGTGAGCCATCGTTATTTCACATTGAAGATCTATAACTACTAACAAAGCTACAACCCTAATGGCTGCATTAGATGAGGCATAGAACTTATGTTGAATAAATCCCGGAATTTTCTCAAGTGAAGCTCCTTCTCTATCATGTGTCTCCTGTACTAAAATTATATTGGCTTGTAATGATTTGAACCAGGTCAACATAAGACCAATGCTTCACTCTATTATTAAACCCATTCACATTACACTAAATAATTTTTAAACATTTATGGGGCATACACAAAATTAGATATATATATTGTGTGCTTTAGAAAAGCGTGAATTTTGTACTCTACCGTTGCTGCCACATCTTTTTTTTTTAATTGCTCCTTCCGACCTCCCATTCCCCCTAGCCTGCCCTCCCCACCCTAACCCTTCCCCTGTGGCATAACATCCTGGAGGGCCCTTCGCATCTCGGGTCCTTGCCCAGACATGCCTGTCATCCCACCCACACTTCCCGTTGTGGAGTGCCTTGGAATGGCACCCAGAAGCTATCTTCCAGGAAGCCACTGCAAGAAATAAAATAAAAAAGGAGAACAGAAAGGAGAGAGAAAACTGAAAATGAACAAAAAGTGAAAAATAAAGAAAAGGAAAGGAAAAAAAGGCATTTCAAAAAAGAGCTTCTCAATTCACCAATATAACGTCATAGTTCATTCTATCCGCAGTCTCCAACCGTGTGTCTCTTTTTCCCCCTCCCCTTCATTCCCTTCCTTTAGCGCAATCCTCGCTTTTTTCCCGGCTGTTTCCGTTGGAGAAATTAATTTGCCTGATCAATTGAGCCCAATATATGAAATCATCCGAATTTTTAGTTTTGGTTGTTATACTAAGGCAGCTTGAATTCCTTGTTTATTGTTTATTGAAGGGTTAATCATTGTCTTAAACTCTCGTTGCCGACGAGCTGTCATCGCAGACATATCTGAAAAGATGTTAAAGCGACTTTTATCTTCCATCTGGAATTCTTTTAAACTTATAGCTGCTGACAAGATCATTTCATTTACCCAAAAGTCCACAAATTCAACAAAAAACGGGTGTGGATATTTTGCATTTGAAGGTTGGGTAAAGTGCACACGGTGAGCCAGCATGATAGTGAGATCTTCAGGCTTAGTCTGACTATTCGGAAAGACATATTGAGGTATTAGGTTGAATATATACTTGATTGGGTCTTGGCCAGTCGCACGATTTTCAGGAATCCCTATAATGCGCAGATTTAAATATCTAGATCTATTTTTTAGCTCATCCAATTTCAAATTGATCTTGGATATTTCTTGTTTAGTTTTGTTAATCTGTGGTAAAATCCTATCCAGAAAGTACTCTAGATCTGATATACGTTCCTCAGCTTGCGTCAATCTAATGTTGACTTGAAGTAAATTCTGATTGATGTTATTAAGCTGCATCTGTACTTTATAGTGAGCCTTATCCAGGGCACTTCTCATCTCTCTCAGTTCAGCCTGTATTCTCCTAGTGAGTCCCCTGCTACAAAACTCTGTTCGAACTTCTGCTGGGAAGAAGAGCTTGCACTTTTCCCTATCTCATTCTGAGCATTTGCGTCAGCTGCTGCAGCGCGTTGATCATTGGGCTGCCCATGTCCCAAGGCCAAGCGTGCCAACTCTTTTATCATCCCTTCTAGACCTCTTGATGGACCATCTGCCATATTGCTGATATGCAGTGGGTCAGAAGCCTTTAAGCTAAACAAGGTGTATGGGCGCTTTTCAGATATATTTGCTGTATTCGTTGTCTCACAAGGCATCATGGTACTAGAAGAGCTTATCCTGCCTTGAACTGGAGTTGGGGCAATTAACTGGTCAATAGAAGTTAAAGCGTGCTTGTCTCTAACCTTCCCTTGATAAGCAGAGGCATTGCATGAGGCAACAAATCAATGCATCTAATTCGATTTCACCTTTTCAGCTAGTAGTAGGAAGGGCAATCGCCTTTGGACCCTGATTGCTGTAATGGAGTTTTCATGTTTTATGCCAACTCAACTGCCTTCTCTTTGCTTTCCTTTTGAAAGATCTGTCACACTTTTGTGACCTTAGCCTCCTTGGGTTTAGCAGGACTGCATCCTTGCCCTGATGCTTTACATATCGTAGCACGCTTCATTGGCATGAACAAACCTAGGGGTCATGTGTTTCAGTAGCACAGTCAGCTACAGTTTTCAGAGAGCAAAGAGAAGCCTCACATTTAGACAGTCCCAGCGAGCTAACTTAATCTGTCTTTACAGCTACCTGTACTTGATAGGTGGTTTTAAGAGAAGCTTGTACCACAAAACTCATGGAAATATCAGCAGAATTTCTCTGTCACTCAAATGTATTCAGTTAGCAAACAATCTTTTGATAGTACCCTCACTATATTTCTGTAGGAGAAGGGGGCATGGCCAAGCTGCTGACCAAGATGGCCAAGTAGGCTTGCAGCTCCGCCGACATCCCAAGCAATCCTGACCGATCCTGTGTCCCCGAACAATCGAATGGCACTGGGCTAGATTCCACTTGCAGTTACACCCTGCGCCCGTGGGTCAAAGGAAGGACGGCATTGAACTGCCCATCCCCCGCTAAGAACCCTGAGAGGCCAGCCTGCGGCCTTCTGAGGCGGAGAAGCATGACCCACAAGGTCGGCGGCATGGAGTTGCCTTGACCTGCCAGAGACCGGGGTGAAGACCGCTATGCCTGACCTCCACTGCAGAACAACATGGAGGAGGAAGTTGTGCGGTATGATTGGTGGTGCCTGCCGGCCCAGCGCTGCAGACGGGGGTGAGAATGTTGCCGTTCCTGAACCAAGGCCAATGGCTGCAACTGGAACGGTGAGGACCCATCTGACAGAGCAGATGGATCAGGAATTCGAGGAGCCTCGCTGAGGAGAAAGGTAAGCGCGCCCGTCTTCTCCCCAAAGGCCCAGCAGTAACTATGGCCATGGGCAAGCCTGAGGATCCGGCTAGGAACACTGTGGCGGACCGGCTTCCTCCCACTGACACTGCACTGGGCCGCTGTACATCGTCACATGCATCTGCTGGGTAGGGGCGCCTCTAACCCCCCGGCAAACTGCCTCCCACTAGCCATGGGGTGAGTAAATAGATGCACGTATGTGGACTCTATACTCCTCAGCCCCCCACCATATTTAAATTTGGAGATCACGTACTGGCCGATTAGCCACAACAACATGATCCCACTGACTTGCTCCGATCTGCTCGCGGCTTTGACTGGCCAGCGGGAGTGACCACGGATCCCCCTGCAGATTGGGCCATAGATGACGTGATTCCGGCTGCCTCTAAGAACAGCATAGCCCCCACTGAGACAGATCCTGGGAGGCACCCGGAAAAGTGGGAGGATGAGGGCCACAAAAACCACTCTACAGCTCCATGAACCTTCAGTAGCAAGCCCCCCCAAATAGTCTGTTTGGGCCTGAACTATCGTGCGTGGTGACCCAAAACAAAGCCGCCTCACTTTTGATAAAGCCAAAACCTTGACTACGATGCAGGTGCTCACAATGGCAGAGGGGGGAGGAAAACTAGACACTGCTACAACACAACCTACAGGACTAGACGCCCTCATGCTTGAGCTGCGATCCGGCTATCGAGCAATGCAGGGCCGCTTTGATGTCCTAAACAGGAGACTGGATGCAATGTGCGAGCGAATAGACCACCATGAGCACAGGCTACACGCTGCAGAGGGTAGGACATCTAATTGAGAAGACGGAGTACCGCTGACCACCCAAAAAATAGAATGCTCAGAGAAAGTTATTAAGACCATGGCCCTAAAAAATGAAGAGCTGGAAGCGAGGGGCAGAAGGAACAATATACGTATTCTTGGCCTTCCAGAGTGCACAAACACTGACCAGTTCGTAGAGGGAATACTGGTTGACCTCTTCAAAAGAGACCCCTTCACATCTACATTTGTGGTAGAGAGAGCCCACCAATCCTTGGGGTATGGCCTAACCCTGGCTGCCCTCAGAGGCTACTAATTGTCCATTTACTGAACTTCAGGGACCGTGACACGGTCCTGCGACTGGCACGTGGTAAGGGACCACTCCGCTGGCAGAGCACCACACTGAATATTTTCCCTGACTTTACAACAATGGTTCAGGAGGCCAGACGGAAATACTCAGGGGTTACAGACACGCTTTGGAACCTGGGCCTCCGTTGCTGCATGATTTATCCGGCATGGCTCCGGGTCGATGTGAATGGCAAGCTGCGCATATTTGGCAACCCCTCTGCAGCACAGGATTTCTGCCTGCGATACTCTGCAGAACACACCTTGCAGGACTAGGAACCCACTGGTACTTCAACCTCCAACACACCAGCTGACACTGAGCTGCCTATTGAACAGACATCCTAAACTCAAGATACAATGCATAATCAAAACAATACCCAAAGCACTGGAGACCAGCATAGCATGTGGGACTACAAACTATAATGCAACCCGCAATGCCAACTATGGTGAACAAGGTCACCTCTGCTTAGACTTTAATCCTGCCAATCCTGGGGAGACAGGCGGGGTGTCGCTGCCCCCCTTTGCGACTACACACAAAGTTAGCCTAACTGAGATTGCTAAGTTAAATAACCAATTTGTTTTTACTGTTAACCTTTTGGAAGAGGTGTCCTTGGAACAAGAAATCTGGGGGCTTGAGGGGGAGGCAGGTTGGGAAAGTTGTCCTCTGTTGGGACTTTTTGGTAAAGTATCACAACTCCTTGAACACAGTCCTAGGCCACAAATATACTCATTACTAGATGCAATGCACTATGATGAAGCACGCTGACACAAACCCATTCGGAGACATCACGCTATCAACTTGGAACATACTGGGACTTAATAATCAGCACAAAGACAAACAGGTACTGCGTTATCTACAACGCCATCAGGTAGATATTGCCTTACTCCAGGAAACCCACCCGCCACCCAAGTCATCTAACACTTTTGCTTTTGCCATGGCATGGGACCAGAACTAATTCTTTTCTAATTATAGCTCCTATGCCAGAGGAGTCTCCATACTGATACACAAGCGTGTACCCTTTCACCCTCTAAATTCCCATTAAGACACAGGCGGAAGGTATCTCATAGTGACGGGACATCTACTAGGACATCGGGTCACACTGGTAAATGTATACTTCCCAAATATGATAGCCCGGAATTCTATACACAATTACAGACCTCAATAGAAAACTTGGAAACAGATTATATCTGCATGGAGGGAGACCTTAACATATTACTCAAGCCTGAATTAGATAGAACCGCTCAAGCCCCATCCATGAAACCACAGATGAGGAGAACGCTACAAGAGCTGTGCAATGCGTTTTTGCTAGCGGACAAGTGGCGCCAACGACACCCTTTAAAATGTGCATACACACATCACATATCACAGTATGACACCTGGACCCGGCTCGATTACTGGTTGCTCACTCTTGGCCTTCTTCCATGGGTAACCTCCATAATACACCTACCGCGTACACTATCGGATGATTCCCCGATAATAATCAGGCTACAGATCCCCAGGGCCGAGGGGTTTGAGAGAGCATGGAGATTCCCAAGCATGGCTTTACATGATGAAGTATTCTGCGCGGAACTCAGTGCTGCCATAGTGGAATATTTTTAAATTAATAAGGGATCGGTAGGCACATGGCTGACAATATGGGAAGCCTTTAAGGCATGTGCCAGAGGGGTTTGCAGCTCCAAACACGCGGGTATACTTTGAGACCTCCGTAACAAGCTTGCCCATACAGAAAATTACATAGCAGCGCTAGAATGTGTGTAGCATGAGAATCAGGCCCCAAACTATCTTCTAAGGCACGCACAACTGCTTTAAGACTACCACAAGGCCACTGCAATAGAAGCTTGCTACCTAGGGAAGTATGCCTGGCTAGGCATTACGGGGAAGGCGAAAGGCCAGGGAGAACACTGGCCAACCTATGGAGGCCCCCGTGGACAATTATACATCCCAACTATCATACAACAGGATGGTATACTCACCTCAGACACTGCACGTATCTAGACCACTATACTTTCCTACTTCACTGAATTATATACTACTAGAATCTCCCAGAATGCCCAGCACCACACACAGTACCTGGAAGAGATTGCAATGGAATGGCTCCCTAAAGCACAACAACAATTCTTAGCCGAACCCTTCACGGTAGAAGAGATCCAACAGGCCATCGATACGATGGATGGCTCTAAAGTGCCTGGGCTAGACGGAGTCATACAGCTCATACTGGCACTTATCATTGTTGAATTTTGATAATAAGATATTAGCGAAAATGCTAGCCACTCACCTCTCGCTCCTCATGGAACAAATAATCTCCCACACTCAGTCGGGGTCCATCCCCCATAGATCCACGGCTCTGAACGAATGCTCTATCTTCGCGGTCATACACAGAATTGATCCCTCTATTCCAGCGGTGGCAGCACAGTTAGATGCCAAAAAGGCATTTGACTCACTGGAGTGGGATTGTTTACATGCCACATTACAGAAACTGGGGATTCCTATTGGTTTCTCGTCACTCATCCGATTATTATACACACTGCCCACAACGCACAGCCGACTAAACGGCACGATCACACAAGCATTCCCATTGCCGCGGGGAACAAGGCAAGGTTGCCCACTGTCACCTTTGCTATTTATTATAGCGCAAGAGCCACTAATGCGACACCTTCAAACGAAACACTTACATAGAGGACTGCAACTCAAACCTGGCCCGTTATTAGTCACAGTGTACATGGATGATATAATTCTATACATTCGCCACCCAAATGACAATCTGGCTTCAATACTTAGAGAGATAACATGGTATGGGGCCTTATCAGGGGTCCATATTAACTGGGGCAAGTCCAACTTATTTCCCTTGACATCCATAACAAACCCTGTGGCTAGCGAGGTCCCTCTGATGTGAAGCGATAGCTCCACGAAATATTTAGGATTATATATAAATCTGGAACAAGACCAAATATTGCCGCTTAATTATGGCTCGGCAGTAGATAGACTGACGATTGCACGGAGGGCTGGATTAAGCTCCCGCTGCCCCTAGCGGGCTAAATTGCCATTATTAAAATAATCATGTTACCTCGGTTTTTATATCTCCATATCCTTGACAAATGTGATTTTTGCCACACTCCACTCTATCCTCACAAGGTTGGTATGGGGAGGCAAACAACCTCGTATAGGATGGACCACGCTGACCCTTCCATATGAACGGGGAGGTTTTGGAGTCCCTAATCTACACATATACTATCTGGTCACCCAGTGTAGCTTTTCACGACACTGGTACCACCCAGACATATGTCTACCATATGCCAAGCCTGAGGCAGATCTGGTCTCCCCTGTATGGCTGGTGGCTATATTTCCAGCGGGCCTGCTGTGGGACCTGCAAGACATACAAACAGTATCCACCACCAGCTGGGCATGTACGAGACTAATATGCAAATTGGGTGGACAATTGCTTCACTCCTCTGAGATTCCCCTAGCGGCCAATCCCTGGATACCCATTACCCAAGAAGCATTAGTCCAACGTACACTAACAAGCTACTCATTAAAAACATCTGGGGACCTCTTCCCCGATGGGCACATATTCTCGAGTACTGAAGATACACAATTGCAAAATTCTCCCCTAATAGACCATTTTGTGTTACGGCGATTGCAGGGCACGCTTAACTCCCAAATACCAACCTACCCACTAGAACCTTAAGAATTCCCACCACTAACAATGCTTATCACAGACGCCAATGAGGACCACTTCATCTCCAAACTATATCATTCCAGCCTAGCAATAATCCCCGCGCAAGACGCCAAAATATGCGCAGCATGGGAACAGGACCTAGGGCACACCTTATCAGACCGGACATGGAACAGCTGCTGCGAACAAATGAAACTGATATCATTGAATCACCGACACAAGTTAGTACACTTTAAGTTTATTAGACGGACATATATTAACACCGGGCAAAATTCATTGATTAGACCCTAATCGCTCGAGCAACTGCCCCAAATGTCAGGCACCTATGGCAGATTTTGCGCATCTGACCTGGACATAACACAAAGTGGCCTCATACTGGTGCAATATCTTTCAGACCATATCTCATATGGTTCAAATTTGCGTAGAGCCCTCCCCATTGCTAGCATTGTTAGGCTACATTCGAGAAATCCCCAGATTTGTGCATAGATATGTAGCCATGGCATTACTACTAGCAAAAAGGGAGCTGACTTTACACTGGGGTAGTAAGCATGTGCCTGACAGACGTACCTGGATTAAGAGTCTGCTGTACTGCAACATGAACAGCGAGTTATATGCAACCCTACAACTGCCTACATCCAGACCCTGGGACATCTGGCAGCCCCTGAGGACTTATATGCGTAAAATAGTAGCAAGGAGAATGATCAGACTATGCAGGCAACACAAACTCAATAATAGATACAGAGACACCACACCACACATGCAACACCTCACAACACAAGCCTTACATACCCCGCACACCAAGAACAAGATATGTACAAATACTAGATGTGATATCTGAGCTGTGCTGATATATTTATGTAACATATGTCAGTGCAGAAAAAGGGCGGCCCAAGACGAAACTCACGGACAAGATATAATTGTACGCAATACCTGTTATTGCTCACTATCTTTGAATACTGAAAATAAAGTTTTGAAAAAAATCAAATAAAAATATTTTCATAGGAGAAAGTCCTGACTCACACTAGTTTCTCTAAAGCAGGTCAAGATAAGGTAAAACAGCAATCTGTGATAAGAGTAGGTCTGGAGGGTACATTTTCAGTCACTTTACTCCAATGTGGTCTGGAGGGTACATTTTCAGTCACTTTACTCCAATGTAGAGGGTACTCCTGACCAAGCCGAAACCCCCACCCCCCTTATACATCTAGCCGGCTTGGAAACTCCGGAAATTTCTCTAAAAGAGGTAACAGCCGCAATTGCTCGAGTAATACCTGCCAAGGCCCCGGGGTTAGATAAGATCCCCGGGGATCTTTATCGAAATGAACCCAGCGTTTGGGCTCCCTACCTATGGAGTATTTTTAACGCTATACTACAGGGAATGGAGGTCCCAACAACATGGCTAGGGGCTGAAATCATCCCCATATTTAAGAAGGGTTCACCCCTCCATCCTGCAAACTATCAGCCCATTAGCCTTATTGATGTTGCACAAAAAATCTTTGCTCGAGTGCTCCTGGAACGCTTGCAGATTTGGATGGAGGAGTTTTCCATTCTTACTCCTATCAGGCCGGTTTCCGCACAAAAATGTCCACAATCGATCAAGTTTTCAGATTGTAATTATTGCACTGGAAAACAGTAATCTTGGAGGGTGGCAGTCTCTATATGATCTTTGTGGACTTGAAATCGGCCTTCGATTTAGTCCCTAGGGAAAAACTTTGGGCTATTCTTTCTGACCTAGGGGCGCCTCCGTATCTGTGCGAGATCCTGAAAAGATTGCATGTGAACAATTATGCCCAAATTAGATATGGGAAGAATGGAGATCTCACTGATCGTATACCCATAGAGAGAGGGGTGAGACAGGGGTGTGTTTTAGCCCCAACCCTCTTTTGTCTTTTTATAAATGGTCTAGTGGGAGAATTGGCAGCGAGAGGGGACATAGATGCGCCTAAACTAGCGGGCCGCAAGGTACCTGCCTTGATGTTCGCAGATGATACCCTCCTGCTGTCAAAATCACCGATGGGTATTCAAAGGGCTTTGGATACCTTTTATCTATTTTGCAAGAACAGGGGCCTGGAAATAAACACCCAGAAAACAAAATATATGGTGTTCAATGCAGGCCACTCAAAGCGTCCTAATCCACAACTTGCCGGGGAATTTCTGAGAAAGTCCTGCTTATGACTATTTGGGCTTAACCATCAACGAGAAAATGGAGTGGGGTGATCAAATCAGGAAGGTCAGTCTAAAGTTGACGCAAACATCAGGGGGCCCTGCGAAACAACAGAGGAAGTGTGTACACAAGATGCTGGGGCCGGTGTTGGAACTTTATAAGGCCCAAGTTAGAGGGGCTGCCATGTATGGAGCCGAACTATGGGGACATAGGCCAACCGAACAACTTGTAAGGATTGAAAACTCATTCCTTAGACAGTTGGTGGGTCTTCCCAATAGCACCCCTTTAACTCCGCTCCGAATGGATCTGAGGCGTCAGCCCAATGGCACAGGAGGTTGCGCTCAGACCCTTACTTTACTGGCGCCGCCTATGGAGCACCCCAGAGCTATCCATGTATAAGGAGGAGTTGAGGAAGGTGGCCAATATCAGGGGGTCAAGTAAAATTCCTTGGCTCACCTATATTAAGAACTCTTTTGTAGCCATTGGAATGGGAGACCTATGGGATCGCCCGGAAGAAAGTTTTTTGCTGACATCGAGAAAGGTCCTGATAAAAAATTTCAAGGATCACCATCTCAACTTACTCCAGAGGGGGCATAGGATAGGTACACTTACTACATCTTTTCTAGACGTCAAATTTCAATATCTCCTAGAATCCAGCATTGATGACATACAGCCGTCCCTAGCTAAAAAACTCTACATGCAGTTCAGGCATGGCGTACTCCCCCTTACGTGCTGTTACCTACAAGTGGGGGGGTAGTCCGACGAAAGATTGTCCGTCTTGTATAAACTGTACGGAGACTGACCTGCATGTGTTGTTTTTCTGCCCCACCTACAAGGCTATAAGGGCTCATTGGTTACGACAGCTTTGTAGAAACCTTGGAACTTCCCACTGCCTACAGGCCTATAGAATCCTGAAATATGATACAGGCATGCCAATTGTATACTCTGTTGCCCGTTATTTGTTCTCAATGTGGTGCGCTCGCCGCGTAGTCTTAAATAAAGATCAAGTTTAAATTGCCTACTCTTTGCATCTCTTAAAATTTAGGACATCGTTTTTTTTTGTTTTACCTTCTATTACATTCGATTTTGTATTTTATTATTGAGATACCTAATGTTTATTAAACTATTCGATATTGCAAATTTTGCTAACTTTTTAGATGTTTTTATCTTTCTTATTAGCATATAAATAATGTTATATTGATAAATTTTAATGAACTTGTAATTGTTTTATCTTTGCTTTTAAGGTCTTACAGGCCGAAATAAAGTATTTCTTTGACTTGACTTGACTTGATAAGAGTAGATAAGTGAAGTGCGATGGTAGTCTGACCAGAAGTCCAAAAAAAGATTTCAATTATTGAGGCTGTAAAAATATACTTAATTATTAAAAAATAACATTACCTGTGATTAAGAAGAGAGAAAAATTAAACTGAGTCAAGATAAGCAACAAAGTTTTCAAGGGAGGATGATGGCCGACAACTATTGGGAGAGGAGACATTAACAGCCATTGATCGATGTGAGACAATACTTGTTGCAATGAAGATGAGTTTACAGATGGAACTCCAAACTATGGTCTACTTGATAAGACCGCTGTTGATCCTGTAGTGTCATCCCCAGCCTGAAAGCATGTAACAGACCACGCCACACACGGAGCTCTTTATTCTTCAGCATGCAACTGTTAACTAAATTCACTGCGTCACAAACTTTATTAACCACACCCAGCCACACCGAACAAATTGCGAACTACTTGTAAGGAGTCTGCCGAGGACCACCAGAGGCCTTGTACGCACAAACACAGGACATGACATCTCCCTCTTTGTTGAATAAAAAGTGCAAACAAATATATACACATTATAACTCCTCGATGAGTCATCGAGGTGCTCGCAACAGTCTTCCAGATCTAGCTGTATGAGGTAGATGAGGGGTGCCTTTATCTGGCATCTCTGGAGAAGAGTCTGATGCTTGACTTTGGCACTCAAGTGGACTTGCCTCACTCATGAAGTCTGGAGCCAATGAACATCAAGTCAAATGCTTAAAGGCTGATGATTTTCTGAGTATGGATTTTCCAGGTCGTCAGGCAGTTACCACATGCCCTTTGCTTGCCAGAACTCCTAGCGGTTCAGCATCAAACGGAGCATCAGTCTTGCGTGTCCCCTTTTGCTTGACTAGAACTCAGTCTCCTTCCTTGAAGACCATGTCTCGAGTGCCTCGGTTCTTATTGACGTAAGCCTTCATTTTGCATTTGTATTAGGGGTCTGTGACATGAATCTCATCAGGGACTATTGACCGACTGGTGGCCCAATATGTTATCTTCGTTCCAAGAGCTCTCCCGAACAGCAAGGTGGCGGGACTTTCTACTGTTGTGGAATGAGGAGTTGAACGGTAGGCACGGAGGGCTTGATATAAAGCTGGCTTGATGTTGATTCCTTGCAGAGCAGCATGTTGAACCACCATTTTGAAAATACTCATAAATCTTTCAACAACGCCATTTGCCTGTGGCCAGAAAGGTGTGCTTAAGAAAGTCTTTGAACTCTCTGCTACTGAAGGGTGGATCATTGTCAGATTTGAGAATGGAAGGAACACCACATGCTGTGAAAATATCATCCAGCCTCTCAATGACTTTGTCATGTGTGGTTGGTAATAAGCCTTTTGCTAGAGGAAATCGTGAGTACTCATCGACAACTACCATGGGATGATGTCCATTATTAAGGGATCTGAAGAAGTCAACTGCAAACCTCTCTCATGCCTGCTTAGTAAGATCAAACCTGTTCAGCCGGCGCTGAGTCGTTTTGGGAGACAGACAGTTGCACAGATGAGAAGCTTTCAGTTCCCTTTCAAATCATTCATCAAGGCGTGGGAACCACACTCAATTCCTGAAGGCTCTTTTAGTGACAGCAATGACACAATGTCCTTTGCATGCCAGTTCAATACATTGTTGCCTCACGCTTTCAGGGATATCTATTCTTGCTGCTCTTAGTATGACACCATCATGTGTAACAGAAAGTTCAGTACAAACATTCTTAAGTTTCTGGTAATTACATCATCTGTAAAGGGTTGGGTATATTTCCACCATGAGTGCGTTGAAATGATTTTTTTAAGCTTGAGACACAGCTTTGTCAGTACTAGTAGCTGTCAGAATCTGTTCACTAGAAAGAGCTGCAGTTATATTTCACTTTACTATGAAATTGATGTAGGCCTCATCTGCTTTGGACGTTGTACTATGATTCTGTAGTGAAGCCGTGAAAAGTAGTCTGCAGGGTTTTGATCCTTCCCCGGTTTGTGCACAATCATACTCCTGCAAACGCAACCCTCACCTCTCAATGTGAGGGGGCATCTTGGCCTTCGGATTTCTAAAAATGGTAAGCAACGCCTGATGATCCATGATAAGGGTGAAATTCCTCCCGTACAGAAACACATGGAAGTGTTCACACGCCCATACTACTGCTAAGCTTTCTTTCTCGGGTTGAGAATCAGCACATTCAGTCTGAGATAGACTCTGGCTAGCATAAGCCACAATGTGTCTCTGAGCATAGGGCTGCCCATTGTGTTGGGCAATGATCACACCCATCCCCACTGGGCTGCATCTACCATAATCTCTGTATGAAATTATGGATCAAAGTAAGCCATTGCTGTTGCATTTTCAATTGCGTGTTTTATTTTCTTGAAACTTTGGTCACATTCAAATAACCATTCAAACTGAAGATCTTGCTTGGTTATTTCTCTTGCAGTGACAAAATCACAGATGTACCTGGAGCAGTACCTGGCCATGCCTAAGAAGGATCGCAGCATGATCACATCTTCTGGAAGCCAGGCAGACAACAAGGCTTGTATCTTTTCGGGGTCAGGAGTCATTCCCTTTTCAGAAACAATACGCCCAAAGAATTTATGTCTGTTTTTGTGACATAGTTCTCTGCATTTAGTGTGAAGCCTGCATCAGCAAGCAGATGGCATACTTGTGTGAGTTCTTTATCTTGTTCCTTTTGTGTAGCCCCAAACCCCAATATATCATCACTGTAGTTAAAAGCATGTGTGACAGGCTGAATTATTCGACAAATGACATTTTGAAAAATTTCTGCAGCTGACAATACACCAAGACTGAGTCTTTTATATCTGAACAAAACAGCATGAGTTGAAAAAGTAGTAATGTACCTACGATTGTATTCCAGTTCAATTTGATGGTAGCCTTTGTTCAAATCAAGGCGGGAGAAAACTTTGGTGGCATTCAGCTGCGTGATCATTTCCGCAATGCGTGGGCCTGGATGTCTCTCTCTTTCGAGTTATTTGTTGGCCTGTCGCATACCAACACAAATGCGCACTGAACCTTCAGCGTCCTTTCTTGGCACCACCACTATGGATGAAACCCACGGCGTTGGACCAGTAGAGCCTTCAATGATATCATACTTTAATAGTGTTTCTAGGTCTTTCTCAATGGCTTCCTGTAAATGAAAAGCAAATCAACATTGTCGCTGTGCAGGGCAAAAGTCTTCATTAATGTGAAGCTGCCCTTTCATTGTCTTAAGTTTCCCAAGTCCATGAAACAATGTCTGGCATTGACTCGCTATTTCAGAAGGGGCATTCAAGTTGTAGTTAATAGAGATCAGTCCATGTCAGCAGCAGTATCGAAACTTAATAAGCATGCATTTGACGACGTACCTTGGAGGACATGAATTGGGCCTTGCACTGTTGTTTTGTTATGCCGCATGCTCGCTACAAAGGATCCTGAACTCTGCAAGGGCGTAGAAGTTGCCCAGGTGGACACCTTCGTTCTTGATGGTGTGAGACGTGGCATTGGAAATAGTTCATTGTACTTTTCTGCAGGTGTGATGTTTATCGAGGAACCACTGTCTATAATAAAAGTTGTAGAGCAATCATTCACCTTGAGCGTGATTTTAGAACAATGTCCAAATGAATTCTGTTGCTTCGTGTGGTGATTCTTTTTAGATTCATGTTTTTCTTTGCAAGTGTACAATCCTACAAGTGCACATCGGACTGAGAGTGACACCTTCATTGCACATCCATCTTCCTCACTGTCACTCGATGATGACGTTAATGAACCTTTGGAAGATGAATTTGATAATGATCAAGTTCATTTTGTTTCCACTTGCCTCATTCGATGTTGCCGTTTGGCCTTGTGGGAGCAGCTAGAGTGCTTCTGGGACTTTCTGGTGTCCATCTTCTCGTCTCTCCGTGATGCATTTAGTTTCTCTTTTGCTTTGCAAACCATTATAAAATGTTTTTCCCCCCTGCAGCCTTTGCATATCTTTTGTACTTAATATGGAATGGTGCACCGGAGATATCCTTATCCAAATAAGTAAGCCAGACAATTTATGATGAATATTCCTCTTTATTTTCTTTTTTGATCTTTTTTCATATTCAACCAAACACATAAGACATCCAGCCAACGCGTTTGATTCAAAGTATCTCACTTGAACTTCGTCAGGGCTGTAAACAACATATATAATATAAATACACAGATGTAACAAAACATGACATCAAAAACTAAAACATGACCAATTTTTTAAGAAACATACTATACACGATCCAAACACATAACTGGCACAGACTCTTTTTTCTATCCACAATGGCACAAGTAATACAAAACATATATAGTACCCACATCAGTGGTGTATCAGTACAAAGGATGAGTGATGAGTAAATATATAGCGTAAAAGATCACCATCCCCCATCTCTGTGAACAAGGGTGATACACATAACAAAAAAATATAAAAATATAAGAAATAATGATAATAATAATATTAGTAAGGCAGGGGTACCCTCATAGCCCTTCATGTTTGTCCCATCTAATAATGGGTATCTCCATTGCTCTATAATAATCCATAATAAACTCCCTCATGGTTAAAGTGATTGCATAATGCCGGTAAATGAAAGATATCACAGTTACTGTATAAGGGAAAGAGGGACATACCTTCCATGTGTAAAAAATTGGAGTGTTCCCAGTTGATCATGTGTAACATGACTAAGTAGATAGAATTCCTCCTCCTTGTATTGGAGAAAATATCGTCAATATGTCCTTATGTTATGCTCAGTCCATACGTATGGCCATGGGTGGAATATACCCGTCAATAGCACCTAAATGAATTTAATTCACAATTATGAAAGATATCAGAAAGGGGACCAACAAAAAAGTTCATGCCATCTATGGCTTTGAGACAGTATACATATTACAATCAAGATCAATATAAGATAGATTGTCATATCACCATTTTCATAAGGGGACATAGTAAAGTTATTGCAATAACCAAGAGCGTCAAAGAGTGCCACACTAAGACGTTAGTCACCACAAGAGTAAAAGTAGCATTCTTGGTCTAAATAAATATTCAGCAGTGATGCATCCTGAACACCAATCCAGTGTGCTGTGACCTAGGCACTGGTTGCATTACAATGTAATGGAAAACGTAAGCATACAACACCGTTAATTTCGAGTTGAGAGGCTATGATAAGTCAGCAAACCACTCACCACGGCTGAGCTCGTCAACTTTAAGTAACAGAGTGCGTATTAGCGCATATGAAGCTGAACCTTTATATCGCTGTGAAACCAACATCAAAGGATTGTGATGGAGACTTAACTATTTACAAAGTCCAAAAAATAAAGGCAACGTGCACACACGTTGCATACGTACTTTATGTCAACGGGCATCATAGCCAAGACAAAGCATCCATAAACCTGGAACTGCACAATAGAAAGATCAAATAATTGTCGTAGCCAGAAGGCACATAGTATAGAGAGGTCATTGCGAGTAAGTCTACAGGGCTTTAAGTGGGATGAAAAAACTGGGGGGTCTCTCAAAGGGGCGTGGTCAATGAAATTAGGGGTGTGGCTTAAAAACACGTAAGCAAAAAATCTGTGTTTAGCGCAGTGTGCCGCCCGACTTGTATTTTGCTGTTCCTGTCATTGTGTCCAGAAATGGGATACAACCAGTCACATCATACCTACAAATCAGGACTATTGGCTTTGTCAATGGTTGTTAGTTGCAAAATATAAATAAGCAGCAACTATGGCTTGAATATAATATTGAAAAAACTTCCACTTAAAGCCCTGGTGACACCACGACAATGTTGCTGCTCCTGAGTTTTAAAAAGAGAAGGGAAATCCAGAGAGAAAATGACTCTTTAAAGGATTTCCCTTCCCCTACAACGCTCACCATGCGCACATCGATGTGCCTGCTGTCACTGCAGTCCGGAAAAAAACGGACCGCCTGTGCCAGGGCACAAAACAGAGCCCGATAGAGACTCGTTTCGAGGCCCCCTTAAAAAAACTGCCGGTGCTCAGACCCGGTGAGACCCGGCCCACTTAAAGCCCTGTCTACAGGCAAATCAAAAAGATAAGCCTGCATGTTGAAAAGGATGCATAACGCGCTCGTGTTTGTTCACTTGCCTGCCTTGAAAGTAGTCACGCTGGGGCCAGAAGTATTCCCGAGGCATTTCTGACTTTGTTCTGCTGATCCCTCTGTCATTTACACCCTGGTGGGACTCGGAGTCCCAGGGTGCAACACCAAGCCAACGCCAAGCAACCACTCACAGCTGCCGAGGGGGGCGGCGTGACCATCGCGCTATAAAGCGCTGCCTCGACCCCCGAGGGACATGTTTGTTCACTTGCCTGCCTTGAAAGTAATCGCGCTGGGGCCAGAAGTATTCCCGAGGCGTTTCTGACTTTGTTCTGCTGATCCCTCTGTCATTTACACCCTGGTGGGACTCGGAGTCCCAGGGTGCAACACCAAGCCAACGCCAAGCAACCACTCACAGCTGCCGAGGGGGGAGGCGCGACCATCGTGCTATAAGGCACTGCCTCGACCCCCACGGCGCAGGACGTGTTTGTTCACTTGCCTGCCTTGAAAGTAGTGGTGCTGGGGCCAGAAGTATTCCCGAGGCATTTCTGACTTTGTTCTGCTGATCCCTTTGTCATTTTTCACCCTGGTGGGACTCTGAGTCCCAGGGTGCAACACCAAGCCAACGCCAAGCAACCACTCACAGCAGCCGAAGGGGGAGGCGTGACCATCGCGCTATAAAGCGCTGCCTCGACCCCCGTGGTGCAGGATGGGCCCGGGCCAAGGGCGGGCCCCTCTGCACCCATCATAGACCGAAGGAGACCAGGCTGGGCCACCCCCTTGACAAGTACTGTAAGGCTGGATTGTTGCTACTCGTTAACATTGTGATATAAAACCTTTCTATGTGGGGAAGTTAGAGATGGGAAAAAGGAAGGTGGGTACTGCAGTTACAAATACTGCCACTATAGGAGTGGGAGGGCAGCAATCCCTAATGAATTATTTGACGGGAGCTATGGGGGCAATTGAGGCACAAATTAACTCAGTCGAGGAAACTTTGACACAAGGGAGGTCGGGTGCAACGATTACAGCAACAAGCTTGGGTAATTCACCAACAGTTTCTCCTAATGGCCCGCAGGAGGGAACATCATTACAGGTCCCTCGCAATGGGTGTGTACAAGAATCTTCGGGCTATATGTATGTTAGTGATGTGGAATGCGATCCACATCCACCACCTAAACGAGCAAGAAACCCCGAGGCCAAGGTGGGGACCCAAAACATAACTCCCAGACTAAGTAAGAAAGCACTAACTAAGAAAAGGAAGTGCACTAGCAAACAGGTTAAGGTAGATCAAGGGAAATTGGATGTTTCTTCTATGGAATCTTCAATCAATACGTTGCTTTTGGGTCAATCTGTTGAGTTTGGCAAAATTCTTAAGAAAATAGATGACTTACATAACTTTGTGGTTGACGCCTTAACCAAATTATCGGTCAGAATGGGGGTTATAGAAGGCAGTTTAATTAAGAGTAATAATATCGTGTATAATGAAAAACCCAATCTGGAGACCGGCTCTACTGCAGCTGTCAAATTATTTGAGGATAACTCTGCCCGCCGTATGGACTCAAAAGAACGCACGATCTTAACTTGTAAGGATAATAGGGCCTTCCCTGGTTTTTCTTTAACTCCGCCACCCCCCACAAGGGTTTCATCAAGGCATGAGGCGGAAAATTATTCGAGGGAAAATTTAGGGAAAACGGATATGGTAGGAGGGTGGCTAGGAAGATCTTGTCACATTAAGGAGACTGTCAGCAAAAACGCCCTAGAGTTTCCCCCCTGTGCCAACTCCGTATATTGTAATATTGGCTAACGTTCCAAGCATATCCTCTCAAGCTAATGATACATGGGAGGCACTACGTAATAAATCCTTATTTTGGCTAGGTGATAAAACTGGGCTGACAGACGCCCTCTTTTTAAAATTCAAAATGGTCAGACGAGTTACCTGGGTAGGGCGAGATTATAAATCCCTACAGGGTGACTGCGTTGTTTTGACTTTTAGTGATCCAGATTTAGTCCAGGCCATTTTATCTAGAGCAGGTAACCCAGTTATATCACGCATGGGCATTAATGTTCTGCCTTTGGGCTTCTTTTGTCAACCACATATTGTTAATCAATCCATGGCCCAGAGTGGGGTACCATTGTTAAATGCTGCATGTTACTACAATGTTCCGGTTCACAATCGCTTCGATATCCTCCCTTCACTTGAGGATATAGATTGACCGATTGTTGTATTTGATCCCTGTATACAAAAAGGGAGGCGGACCAAGTCATCTCCACCTAATACAAGTAGTACTTTAAGGGGTCCTTCTACGGATCTTATGGTTCAGCATATACCAGTGGGGGCACATATGGTGTTTGGGAAAGTAGACCCTGATTCACAGGAATATGATAGTGGTATGACTGAAGCAAGAAAGCATGTTACAGGTATAACAGTAACAGGCGAACTATGTAAAGCTCTGCCGACTTGTAAAATAATTTTTGGGAATGTTGCAGGGCTGTCTTCTAAAATTGATGAACCCCAATGGTTACGTTTTGCAGAGAAGTTTAACATACTGTGCCTTCAAGAGACATGGATGGTGGAAGAAAAATATATTAATGGGTTTCGAACATTTCATACACCAGCAGTCGCAACGGATCATGGGAGAAACAAGGGCGGCCTATGTATATTTATTTCCAACTGTATTGGTGTGAATAAGATAAACTTTAAAATTTCGACAGCCCATTATCAGATTTTATTAATACATGTGGGGGAAAAGTTTTGTGTATTTTTGATACATTTTTATAATAACATTCCCAAAGAGCAGATAGTAAATGTTATGATGAACTTGCAAAAGACCTTAGCAAATTGTAGGATGACAAGTCTTATGATATATGTATCTTGTGGGGCGGGGATTTTAATCATGTCCTGTGTCAAAAGTCCGGACAGGGTATTTGTTGTCTAACACACGATAAGGAAGATGAACAGGCACATTTCACACATTCTATAACAGGGGATCTGTTGAATTCAATTGCTTCCCAGTTTGATTTGGGTTATGCAAATGACTTGTGTATACCATCAGTACCCTTTAAACCTACTTATAATGGTAAAGGTTGTAAATCTATAATAGATTTTATTTTAGTTTCGAACAGATATTATAGAAAGGTACTCAATTTCACAACCCATTCTAATGCTATGAGTGACCACTACCCAATCAGTCTTGATTTTGAACTGGTATGACCCGCCTTAGGAAAGAGGGATATGACAGCTCAACATGATTTTAATATCAACCTTACTAGAATGAATGTATAATCTTCGAGCTGGAATAAAGTTGATCCAACCTTATTTACTGAACAACTTGTATCCTTATGTAAAGGGGATTTTGCTGTGTGCCTCAGTGAGGATGTTGGGAATGAAGCTGTCATAAATGCATTTAGCCATATTACAGGGGAGATTAAGAACTTATTAAGAGTAGAAACAGTACAGAGAGATCGTAAGATACGGGGTTGGTTTGATCAGGCTTGTACTAAGGCCCACTCGAATTTGAAAAAAGCCTTACATATGAAGGACAGAAGTCATACCGAAATAAAACAGGCCAGATTGATGTATAGGCTTGCTCTTAAAACACGAAAGGAGAAAGTAAGGGAGGACGCCTGGCAGGCCCTGCATGATGCATGTCTACGGAGAGATAATAATGGCTTTTGGAAAGCAGTTAATGCTCCCTTTCTGGGTCCAAACAATAATCCATCTGTAGAAATTGCAATTAGTGAGGATAGATGGGTACAACACTTTACTACTTTATATAATGATGATGAGCAGGCCCAGATTGTAGGTGACTTAGATTTAGCTCCATCCGTTGTTGATAGGAATGCTCCGGTCCAATTGCTGCCTCTAGATATAAGTTTCACTTTAGATGAGGTAATAGGTGCTATTAATGCCAGTGCTGCAGGCAAAGCTCCGGGACCGGACGGAGTTCCTGTTGATGTATATAAATCCAACCTTCCGCTATGGGCCCCATTATTAACTAAAGTTCTAACCACCTGTTTTCAGCAAGGTCTGATTCCCTCATGGTCCGACTCAATAGTGATCCCAATTTTTAAAAAGGGGGATCGTAATGATCCAACATGTTATCGCCCAATTTCCTTACTGGACTCTATCCTTAAGGTGGAAGGGCGGGTTGTTTTAAACAAGCTACAAAATTGGGCAGAGGACGTTGGTGTCCTATCAAAATTACAGTATGGGTTTCGCACGGGTCTTGGGACCATTAAACAAGGCTTAAACTTAAGTCTTATAATTAGTAAATATACACAGGCCAAGGATGAACCGTTTTATTTGGCTTTTGTGGACCTTAGTTCCGCTTTTGATTGTGTGAAGCATGATAGGCTATGGGATATTCTTGAAGAGATGGGAGTTGATCTTCCACTTATCCACTTTATGAGAGAATTATATAAAGATGCAGGGGCGAGAATGCGATATGGAAAACCGGGTGAATGTACAGCTAAGTTCCCAATTAGAAAGGGTGTGAGACAGGGCTGTGTGCTCGCCCCCTTTCTTTGTACTTTATATATTAATGGCCTTGGCCAGTTTTTAATAGAACATTGTCAGGATTTACCGAGTACTAATAATAGTCCAGTACCAGTTTTATTATACGTAGATGATGTGGTTTTAATGGCAAGAACCCCAATAGGGCTCCAAAGAGTTGTAACTAGCTTTGCTCTTTTCATGAAATCCAGAGGTTTGAGCGTGAACAATACAAAAACTTACTCTATGAAGTACGGAAAGAAGAGTGTTAAGTGTCGCAAGATCTTTATTAATGATAGAAAAATCGAAAGCACTAACAGGTTTTCGTATTTAGGTATTAACTTTGACAACAAGGGGACATGGTCTCCTGCAGTTCTTGCGAGGAAATTGTTGTTTTTAAGAGCCAAAGGCGCAGTGACAAATTTTGCTAGAAAGTTAGGACGCAGGCCAGTTCCCGAACTGGTATTAATATATAAATCAAAGTGCCTTTCGACAGCCATGTATGGTGCAGGAATTTGGGGTTTTATGGATGTACAGCAATTACAAGTGATTGAAAATGCCTTTTTACGATACTTGTTAGCTGTGCCGAGCTCCACTGCAAATTATGTATGCCATTCGGAGCTTGGTTTATCATTTGTATCAGACTTGGTTAAAATTGAACCCATTTTGTTATGGCATAAGATCTGGGTGACAAGTGAGGCCAGTTTTAATCGTGATATTATTGAGAATTGTTTAAGGCTAGACAAGTCTTCTCGCATCCCCTGGCTTAAGTACATCAAGCAATTGCTGAGTGATATGGGCCACCTTGAATACTTTGAGAGACCTGATAGTATGGGATCTACCTCAAGAAAGGTATTGAAAACAGAATGTCTTGCTTATTTACAATCTAAAAGATGGCTTAGAGAGTGTGTTAAACCTACTGTCATGGATAATCATTTGATGTTATCATGCCCCGGAATTCAACCATACTTGGTTCAAGTGTTAGGTAGTTATGATCGTATGTTGCTGACACGCTTACGCTTGGGCATTTTCCATAGACTAACTAGCTCTCCAGCTTCAAATGACTGGTCTAGGAATTTGGACCCCTGTGACGATGTGTCAAGTCAATCAACGTTTCATACCCTTTTATTCTGCAAGTTTTATTCTAACCCCAGAAAAAGGTTTACATTACCCATTTTGAAAACTTTGGGACTAAGACAATGTCGCGTAGCCTTTTTAATGCTACAAACGCTGGATAATGAAATGTTTACAAAGCATGTAGCCCTTTTAAAAAAAAAAAAAAAATGTTATTAAGTTTAGGAAATCTATGTGTAATGAGTATACTGGCGTATAACTGCTTTTTTAATGTAAATCTGTGTTTTATTTGTGCTTTTATGATTTACTTTTAAATTGGATAAAGCTATTTTTTTAATTGAATTGAATACATAGCGCAGTAGTAAACATAGACCTCAGGAGAGATGTCTATAACTTCAAGGTGCGCTGAAACTAACATGATATTCATATTATACTTCGAAGAAAAACATCTCTTACCTCTAGAATACCAGTGCCGTCCGCACGCCAAATATCACGTCCATATTTTAAACGTCAGCGACTATAAACCTGTGCTATTTGTCCCATTAACCCCGACACGACTGATTGGTCGATGGAATTCGTACCGTGTCCATGCCATTCCCCAAAGTGGAAAACGCGGCAGCCATATTGGAGGGGTCAACGCAATACTAAACACAAAAGTCAGCGTAGTGCTCATAGAACTGTGAAGGTGTGAACAACTCAAGCCATGTTACTTCGGAGTGTAGCCGGCATAGTAAACATATATGGTCAATGCATAAACAAACAATTTGCATTCAACAGAACGCGAGAACGAACAGGAAAACAACTCGTATGAGATTCCCCTTTAAGGAACATCAATCATAATAGAGAATGCTGTTCTGCTTACTATGACTCCGTGACCACTATAGATATTAAATATCCAGAAATAAAAGATATAGCCTATTATTTCAATTAGTGCCAACAATACTGATGGAATCGAAACATCCCTCACCTTCCAGTCCTCATGTTGGAGCAAAGAGCGGCAGACATCTTAGAAAGGTTCGGCGTATCCCAAACTTTCAAAGGCATCATTATAGATCGAAATTTAAACTACGAGAGTGCAGCCCAGTATTGGGCCATGTTAATAAAATGACCACACGTCAAATATAGCCACAGACGTATATAACCCCAGAGGGATATCGGAAAGTAACCAAACGATAACAGAATACTCCTATGTTACCCCAGTGGGAATTAATGGGAATTGGAGAGTAAAAGAACCTGGTCCATAAATCATATCACCAGCACGTGACAAGAACTGAGATTCTAAATCTGTTGTGGCAGTCAATTCCAAGAAAATAGAAAGAAAGTGAACTTTTGTTGCTATTCTATATGTGAGAGACTATTTCTGTCATTTCACAGGAGCCACAAAGAGAGAATCATCTGATTTGATGAAGACCATAATATCTTCATTTATAAATGTACAAAACAAGAATTCAACGAGTAAATAGCAGAGAGAGGAGAGAGAAACAGGTGACAGACCTGGGAGATATTCTAGGGTTATCTCAGAAAGTAATGAAACTCATTATCTGTGTTGTGACCATGTGAGACCGCCCGCAACCTGCAGATCCATTTGGCCTCAGTTTGTCTCCTAGTTAATTCTCTATCTCCACCTCGTGTGTTTACAGTAACATGGTCAATCCCAAAGAATCAGAAAGTGGAATCACCAGCATGTGTAACCCTATAGTGGTCAGTCTTGGGGTATCTAGACTCCATGTTGCACAGGGCCCTGTGGTGTTCCTGGATTTGTGTCTTAAGGCCACGTGATGTACTGCCCACATAAATCAAGTTACAACTACAGCCAATGATATATACCACAAACTGTGTGTTGCAGTTAATAAAATGCCTTATTTTGTGAACCTTCTTAGTGTTGAAACCAAACTCTTTTTTTCTTGTTCTCACTAAATTGGCAGACATTACAATTATTGCAATTGTAACCACGTCTTATCTCTTGTCGATTTTGTGGTAACATAGCTGGGACACAACGAATCCCTAAGTGTATGTCATCTTCCATATACAACCGTCGGGTTTTCATTGATAAACGGTCATAGTCCAGGGATGTCCCACAGTAAATGCCAGTGCTTCCTAAGTGTCTTAAAGATCTCCCCACTATGTAAAGTGTATTTGGTGTAAAACGCCAATTTTCTGGTAGTGTGTCCTTGTCCAATGCATTTCTTTTTCTTATTATAGACACTGTTCTGAAGTGTGATCGCCCTTAACAGATGAGCGGCTTTTCCTTCTGCCTCACACAGTACCCTGCAGTCATACCCCTGGTGAAGTAATCGTTGTTTGATATCAAGTATGTTATCCCTAAAATTAGTGTCTTCGCTGCAGATACGCCTAGTTCGGACCATTTCACCATAGGGAATGTTCTTAATGGCTGACTTTGCATGTGCACTTGATGCATGTAGGACACTATTGCATGCCGTTTGTTTGTGGTACATAGTACTGTGAATCAACCCTTCCTTAATGTAAAAATGAATGTCCAAAAAGTCAATGCTATCCCTATGGTGGTGCATTGTAAGTTTAACGTTGTAGGGATTGTCATTAAGGTATACCAAGTAGTCAAGTAATGAGTCGTTTGGGCCTGCCCAGAGGCAAATGATGTCATCTATGTACCTACCCCAGAAGATGATATACTTACTCCAGGGGGAGCCACATTTGCCCCAGGCATGCTCCCTCTCATACCAGCCCATAAAGAGGCCGGCATAAGAGGGAGCAAAGTGGGAACCCATAGCAGTTCCCTGCAACTGATGATACTGTAGGAAAGTAGGATCTGCTTCTTATGGTTACCCCCACTTTTTTGCTCGATGTTGCACTGTTTTTGACTAGTCCGACTGGGATCCTGCTAATCAGGACCCCAGTCTATCTGCTTTCTCCTTAAATTGTCATGCATGTACTTAGGTACACTCCATATTGGTTACTGGTGTACCCTTATCAGTCACTAGTATATGGTACCCATGTACTCGGGGCATAGGGCATAGGTACCCCAGAGGCCTCCCATGGGCTGAAGCAGGTTTCTGCCACCCATGAGAGGCCATGCAAACTGGAATTACAGGTCTGCTACTGCAACCTGTGTAAGATGGTGCTTTCACCACTTACATTAGATATAGGTTCACTATATCTATAGTGTACCACACTTAAAACTTATAAGTCACCCCTATAGCAGTCCTTATCAATCCTGAAGGCAGGGTGCTGGGTTTTTAGTGAGAGGGTGCCCCTGCATGAGCAGAGCCCCTCTGCAGCCTTCGGAGACCATTCTCCCGGGTTGTCTGTGACTCAGCCGGACATAAAGGTAAAAGTGCATTATAACCTCGCGGTAAATGATATCTCGAAAACGGCTGCATTGAAACATATCGTATTTGTATCAAACACCTTGGAATCATACCTCCACACCGGTAACCGGTGTGGGAGGTATGATTCCACCCTTCAGAAGCGAGCTTCGTGGGGTCACTGGTCTATCCGGTGCCAGCCTTCTCGACCCGGACAGCACAAAATGGATGCTGCCGACCAGAGACACATTTCTGCCCTCCTGCTGCTGAGCCAAGCTCGAGCAGAGGAAGGCAGCACAATAGGCATCCTGTCACAGGGAGGTGTGACCACCTCCCAGACAGGATTTAGTGTATTGGGGCTGGGTGGGTGCACTCTGAGAGTGCCTGAAAGTCTGCACTGGGGGAACATTTGGTGTCCCTGTGCATAGTCCAGCTCAAACCAGTTCTGGGAGCCATTGGCTCCTGCTCTGGCGTGAAACTGGAAAAAGGACATGGGTGTAATCACCCCTCTGTCCTGACCCTCCCCTAGGAGGGTCCCCTGAATCTGTCCAACCCTCTCCCGTGGGTACAAAAGGGCTTACCTGGCTGTAAGACTTTAGATTTTACGTGGACAATACTCTACAAGAAGAAACCACTGACCTTCATTCAGTCAATATAGGAGGTAATATTCTGGTAAAAGAAGCTGCTTTATATTCCTTCAAGATTAAGCCTGAAGGCTGCTCTCCACAGTTTCCACTAGGATAGCTTTCTAAAGGTTATCTTTGACTTCATACATCATAAGTGTCGTTTGGACTGGTGCAAGGTGCCCACTTTAATTAGTGGACAGCATATACCAGACCATCTTCTCACAGGTAACACTTCTCATCCTGCTTAAAATGCTTAAAATAGTTCTTAGAACAAATCAAGTCTATCAGATCCAATATCATGGCATTGCATGCATAGTGTTCAGCTCCATCATTATCTAAGTAGTATCGTTCCGCCATCAACCCAAAACGTTTGTGAATGCAGGTGTACAAGCTGACCACATCAAATGTGACAAATTGCAATTCATCTGACCACGGGAAATCATTGAACTTTACAAGAATATCCTTGCTATCTCTGATATATGATGGCAGGTTTGTTACATATTTTTGTAAGGTGATATCAATGAACTCGGATAGTTTCTCCATGGGCGAGCCCGCCCCGGAAATAATGGGACTTCCGGGTGGAAACTCACCCCCTTTGTGCACTTTCGGTAAAATATAAATGCAGGGAAATCTAGCATTCTCAACACGTAAGTAACGATATTCATCATCCGATAGCAAGCATTCATTCCTCCACTCACATAGTCTACAATTGATATAGGTGGTTGATTCTGGTATGGGATTGGTCTTAATCAATTCGTTATCATTATTTCTTATATATTTTATATTTTTTTGTTATGCGTATCAACATTGTTCACAGAGATGGGGCATTGTGATCTTTTACGCTATATATTTACTCATCACTCATCCTTTGTACTGATACACCACTGATGTGGGTACTATTTAAGTTTTGCATTACTTGTGCGTCAGTGGAAAGCAAAAAGAGTCTGTGCCAGTTCTCTGTTTGTATCGTGTATAGTATGTTCCTTAAAAAATTGGTCATGTTTTAGTTTTTGATGTCATGTTTTGTTACGTCTTTGGGGCCGATTCACAGAACTAATCTGAGACAAAATCCTAAACTTACTACTTTTGCTATTCACACAAGGCATTTAGTAGTAGTAAAGTTAGGATTTTGTCTTAAGTTAGGAATTTGTCTTAAGACCAAAACTTAAGACAAACTTAAGTTTAACTTAAGTTTAACTTAAGACAAAATCCTAACTTTACTACTACTACTAAATGTCTTCTGTGAATACTAAAAGTAGTAAGTTTAGGATTTTGTCCCAGATTAGTTCTGTGAATCGGCACCTGTGTATTTATATTATATATGTTGTTTAAAGCCCTGACAAAGTTCAAGTGAGATACTCTGAACGGAACGCGTTGGCTGGATGTCTTATGTGTTTGGTTGAATATGACAAAAAGATCAAAAAAGAAAATAAAGAGGAATATTCATCATAAATTTCCTGGCTTACTTTTATGGATAAGGATATCTCCGGTGCACCATTCCATATTAAGTACAATTCTCTACTCTGCTGAGCAGCTGTAACAACAATGGCAGGTACAGGAATTGTTGTGCACGGACAGTCTAATCAAGAAGAAACAAAAGGTGAGGTGCAGCATCTGTGGTCCGCCGTTGCGGTTTTGAAGCCTTTGCATATCTGTCAGATGGCGGGAAATTTACCTTCATGTGGAAAGGAGAATCCCCAGCGGAAACACAATTTCTTTTTATTCGGAAACATCACTCTGTGGGCCTCTGACTTGTGTTTCTGCTTACTTTTCATACTCAATGCTGATTCATTTAGTGTTGTTCTAGCTTCGATATCAGCAGCCTGTTGATCAGCACGTTCCTTCGCTCTTGCAGTCATGAGCACTTTTTTCAAACTAAAAGTTTCTCGCAGCATGTGTGGTCGGAATGAATGAGAGAGGAAATCATTGATAACTCTAGGAGCATGTCTTCTTTATCATTAAATTCAAAGGAACTTGCAGTGATTTATGAGTGTATCAAGTATCTCAACAAACTCATCTATCTTAGCATAAGGTTGCTATTTTGCTCAGTAGAAAATGCATTTTTCATAGTCAACATTCAGCAGTGGATTGAACTTAGCTTCATCGTCTTCTTGATTTGACGGTATGATACTTCATCAGCTTGTGATATCTTCTTTCTCACTTCGTCAACTGTAAATCTCTTTATGTATTTGACGATCTTGTTGTCATTTGCTTCTTCTATTGCATCTATGAAGTCATCAAACTTTTTTGATCCACGCAGTCCATCTGGTGTCAATATTCTGCTTTTTGTTGATATCAAATGGAGGTGGTGGTTTCAGGCGGGGGTGCCATATTTGACACTCTTTTCAACAGCCATTGGAGAGCTTCAAAGCTTGAAGACATTTTGAGTTGTGCTGAATGCCACCTGCTGCCTCTGTGTTTGCTTCTGCTGGGACCAATGGCTTCGTAAGCACAACCCCCGTGCTTATACTTGGGTTGTTGTGAATGTCACGGAAGTCGGGTAGTGCTTTTTCTAATCGCTCTGGTGATCTGACAGTCTGTACAGCGTGTATCCAATTAGACGTCTTATATTAAAACGTTAGTTAACCAAAAAGTCCTTTTTGGTGTGGTACTTCCAAGGAGTTAAAAGAGCAGCATTAGCTTGTAATTGGCTACACACTGTACAGACTGTCAGATCATCTTCCACTTAGAGGGGTGAGTTTTTTACCATAATACTGTAAAACAGTCTCCTATATGGGTTGCATCCATCCCAGTTAACCACTCCATTTGTCAAATTTTGTGTCTCCTCTCAAACAGTGCCCGGCTGGGCCCCATGTAAGCAATTTTCCCCCCTAACTCAATTGAGTCACTTTCTTTTGGGTGTGCACCTTACTGCTCTGATAGAATACCAATTTAAACCCAGGTAACGGAGTCTGCCTTCTCTCCTGTATTATTCCCTTATCTGTCAGTCCTGAATTTACCTAGACCATTGATTCCTACCTTCTGTGATTTCAGGTGTTCCTCAACGTTAGGTCCAATGATTCCTCCTATCTTAAGAGAGATCGAAACGCCATTGACATGCTTGTAAAACAAACCAATGTACTCAGCCTCCGTCATTGTTACAGGAGGGTGTAAATGATTACTGCAAATTGATTAGATGGTCTTTTTTTATTTTGTATTTTGGAAACCTTAATGTATGTCACAACCTGTCACTTTCTATATATAGGTTCTATTTTCACTTGGGACACTGATCCAGCGGTATACCAACAACAGATACTCCACTACCATATACTCACCTGGGCCCATAAAACACACAAATTGAGTAAACAGCTGGAGTTGTCAAAATGTTATATTTATACTTCACAATATTCAGGATTAGTTATTTAATTTTCCTAACTAACCTTTCACTGATCAAAAAGTTCTTTCCTCTGGTTGATGGACCATTAGTTGAACTAGTTGATGGTGATAATTAACTTCACCCTTAACTATTCTTTTGTTTGAAGTAAATGATCACAGACTCGGGAAGGTTTAAAATCTTTATCTAAATTAAATGCATGTGAACCATTTCAAAAATACAGTCCAGTCACCATCATGCTTAGGAGAGAAAATTCAATTGGTTAAACATCAAGCATGTACTTCGGACTCGTACAATAATTAATGCTCAGAAAGGGAGAGGACAGAGAGAAAAGAACATTTGCAAATAACGTGAAATTATAGTTACCAAGAATGGTGGGAAAGACCAACCCCCTGGCCAAAGGGCTGGTAAGGGTCCCCCAGGATAGGTCAGGAGACAAAGACTTCAGGACAGGATTCAGGACAGGATAGTTGACCTCTCTAGAATACCGACGATTGTGCCGCACCCCTCTCTGACACTCTCTTAGTCCTCGAGATTCTTCCGCGATCTTCTGATCTAACCCAATTAAGTTAGGATAGAAAGTTCTTCTCCAGAGTCTGCATTCGATTCTTCATCAGCATCTCACAGCATCTCTCCCAGCAACAGCATCTCGACCCTGACTTCCAGCATCTCTCGCTCGCTAACTAACTAAAGCTACCTTAGTTATACCTTCGTTTCTTCATGTTCCACCCACTAAAGTTTCAATATCATAAAAATACGAAATATGATTGGTCAGGCTAGGGGGAAGCTCCATCACACCATGCTTACATGTCATCAAAATCAGTTAAACTATTGTTCGCAAACCCATCACCTTAACTTTTATTCATGTCTTACGTTCCCATACATATCCACATTTTACTTGAAACATTTTTATTAGTTTATGAATAAGAGCCTTCTTCACTGAACTCTTCACCCTCCGTTCCCAGGGCACATCATTGGCGACCTTGGCTTCTGTTCAACTTCCAAGTCATCATTTTGGGTTAACTTTCAGTGGACATGCGCAGTCGCTTCACCACTCAGCTTAATTCAGCCATGCGTGAGAGGCCCAAATACGCACTAACAAAGTCAAAAAGACAAATATTAATTTCACAAATAAATGGTCACACTGTATACCTCCCACCTCTACTCTATTTCCGTTTGCTTATTAATACTTTTCCCGCATTAGCATTAGTAAAATAGCTTGTTTTAGTTTCAGCTGAGCAGATGCCATGCACGCGAGTCTTCAAGACTCCCTTTTAGTATCTTCTGCTCATGCGCTAGAATTTCCCTCCAAGCGTTACCTCGTCATATTGCATAGATGCAGTTGACGCATGCGCACAACAGTTTTCCCGTTTAAAGCGGTATTAGTCCGTTTTTATTGTTATCCGCATTAATAAACACATAAGCAAGCTTCACTAACCCGCGTGGTCATGTGGTGCGTATTAGTTATTCACCAAACATAATTAATTACTTGTTAATGAGTTATACGAGTGGATTGCCTCCGAGCAAGTTTCTTTCTTACGAGACCTTGCTCCATCAATCCCCACTCTGATGGCATTTTGAGCCATCACAAAATTACCCATCCCTTCCCAGATGCCAACTTTAGCACATCTCAGTTTTCTCCATTTTCTCTCCTCATGTTGTCAGTTACTTCTTTTCCTTCTAAATATTTCATCTTTTTGTACAGCTTTCCTTTCATTTCCTCTAACTGAATTTCTTCATATTCCCTCTTTTGTTTCTTTCCTCTCCCTTCTCTTTCTAAATGTATTCTTCTCTTTCCCTTGCTTCTGCAACATTTACATGTGATCATTACTGTCATTACTATTGTCATTATCACAACTACTGGTAAGATTATTTGACCTATAAAACTTTCCCCAAAATTAGTAAACCAATTCCCTATTGATGTTATACTTTTTGTTAATCTTCCCCATACACTGTCAACCTCCAGTTGGGTCAAGTCATTATGCAGTCTTGTAATATTTCTAATATACCCTTTAATTTCCTTACTTTTGTCCGAAATATAAGTGCAGCAATGTTGAATTTTCAACATACCACAGACTCCGCCCTCTTTTGCCAATAAGATATAAAGAGCAAGACGATTTTGCAAAACCATAGACCTTATTGCAACCATCTCTGTATTGATCATTAAGAATCCTCCGGCACTATCTGTAGAAAGACGATCAACTATGGTTGACAATTTGCAAATTTTACGGGAATTTAAAATGACTCCAACTGAGGGTATCAATGCACTAAATTTATCACCTACTATTTCAGAAAAACTAGCTCTTCTTCTTTGTGTTAGTCCATTAGATTTTTCATTGATTCAATTTATTCTGTCTACATGGTAAATCTTTGGAAAAACTATTCCAAAATAACAGCTCCCATACCATCTTGCAGGAAACCTGTAATAGGCATTATTTCCACATACATAATAAACTCCTGGAAACACAGGATCAGTTCCCCCTTTTAGTCCCCACCCTCCTAAAATTAGGAAGTTGTGTTCACATTCACTGGAACCAATGAAATTGTTATTATAATCTGTCTTTAACCTATGGAGGCAGAATTTTCCCCTTTTCACAAAGTCTAGGGACATCGCAGCATGAGCTTCGCCCTTTGCATAAATTCCCTCTTTCTCGGCCCATGGAGGTACATGGAATTTCTGTTCAGCAGCTTTCTTTATTAAATCCTGTCTCCTTTCTTCTACTAAATTCAAAAAAAAATTTTCTTCTTCACGTAATGTACATGTTAAGTTATCCTTGTGTGCCTGAGCTAAATCTATTGAACTCATTGTCAAAAAGAATTCACCCATGAACTGTGCATTTTTACTACTAATCACTAGATTCATATTCTTTTTAATAGGCGGTTCTGAAAATACTACATCTAAGTTTGAATAAAAATACTGAAGTTTCCCTGTTATGTAAAATAAACTTGATAAAACACTACATGATACACCATATGTTAAAGGTATATGGTGATACGTCACCCCTTCTGACACTGATGAGGGTAACTTCATACAAACATAACAATTACTAATCTCCATCGTATTAACATATTGAAATAACAATTTAGTAAACACATTTAAAGACTAATCATTGTCTGATTCATTATGATAGTTTATCTCGTCTTCTACACCTATTTCTATTTTAGTTCCCTTTATTCTATCTACTTTCTCATTAGTAATTGTATTATTCTTGTTACTTGTTTCCATTAACAAAGGTAATCCTATTGTTAGGAATAACCATACTAATACTACTAGTATAATACTACATAAGCAAAATCTTAAATATTTTCTTTTTAAACTTTGTTTCGGTCTTTCAGTGTTTTCAACTTCTGCCATTTTAATCTGAGAATTTATTTTCTCTTTTTCTTTCTTTCTCGTTGTCTAAATTTTCTTAAAATCAAATCTTTTATTTAAAGGAGGTCTTAATTTGCTTTCATCAATCTTTGCAACATGAACTCTTTTTCTGATTCTTCACATAAATCTAAGTTTTCAAATTCTTCAAGTATAACATAGGTCCACTCAGGGGCCTTGTATTTTCTGTTCAGAATTCTCAATCTTGGGCTACTTTTGTGTAAGTTTTACTAAGGTTTGTTTAGATTGTGTCTGACTCGTAACCTCATTTACTTGCTCTGGTTTCTCTTCTGGTTTTCTTAGGGAATATTTTAGTCTCTTCACTCCTGCAGGCCAATTGTCTCCTTTTCTAACTTTTGACCTGGACTGCACTTTCACCTTCTCCGTCTCCTTCTAAAGTTCTTTTATTTTCACTTAATCTGGGCACAATCTGTTCTTCTTCTTCTTCTTCCCTTTCTGATTGTCTTTGTTCTGTATTTTCTGTATTTGGATCTTCCTCTACTTGCACCTGTTCAGGTCTTATTATAGTTTGTTCTTCTTCAGCCTGAACTTGTTCTCCTAGATCTACCTGTTCCTGTTCAGGTCTTATTTCAACTTGTTCTTCTTCTGCCTGAACTTGTTCTTCTAGATCTATCTTTCCCTGCTCAGGTTTCTGCATGACTTTGTTTATTTCTACCTGAGTGAGTTCTTCTTTCCCTGTCTTTTCCTCTCTACCTTCCTGTCTCTTTAATTCAGTTGTTCTTCTTGTTTCGACAACAGCATCAGGTATTTCAATCACTGGTATCCACTCTTCCGGACTTGTACTTGGCTGTTCGTCATATAGTTGTCTTTCAGAATCTATCACTCTAGATTCTTCTGCTTCACAACTTTCAACTTCTGACGTCTCAGCTTGTTCAGTCAGTGGCCATTCTTGTTGTACAGATGGGCTCGGAACTCTTCTGGTATGACTTGCATGAATCCAATTAGGTAAACCTGCACACTTCACTGCTATGGTAGTGACTAGTATGACTTGATGTGGTTTATCCCACCTGGGTGCTAGACACGACTTCCTTGCGTGTTTCTTCACTAACACCCAATCTCCAGGATTCAAATCATGCGCTTGGTCTGGCTGTCTTTCGGCTGCGTCTTCTCCAAACTGATGAGAGACAGAACGCACCATTTGAGCCAATCCTTTGCAATAGTCCAATACCAGATCATCAGTTATATTCATCTATTTATTTCCAGGAATAAATGCTTGTCTCATTGCCCTTCCCATGAGCACCTCATGTGGACTCAATCCTGTTTTTCTGTCAGGAATACTTCTGAGACCCATCAGTACAAGAGGCAATGCATCTGGCCATTTCAGCATTATGGATGCGCACACCTTCCCTAATCTTGATTTGATTGTGCCATTAAGCTGTTCAACTATTCCAGAAGCCTCTGGACGATAAGCACAGTGCAGTTTTTGTTCAATGTTAAATGCAGCACAGATTAATCGAATTATCTCATTATTAAAATGAGGTCCTCTATCTGATTCCAAAGTGACTGGAAAACCGAAACGAGGTATCAACTCCCTCAATAGTAGTTTAGCAACTGTGAGACTGTCATTTCTTCTAGTTGGGTATGCCTCTACCCATCTTGAGAACAGGCACACTATGACAAGTACATATTTCAATCCATTGCAAGGAGGCAACTCAATAAAATCTAACTGCAATCTGGTGAAGGGTCCTTCTGCCTTTACAATCTTTCCCCAACTAACCACTGTCTTCCTGCCTGGGTTCTGCTGCTGACAGATTAAGCATCTTTGGCAAAGGCTCTCTGTGACTACCCTAAACTTCGGATTGTACCAACTCTGTCTGAATAATCTGATCATTGAATCCCTGCCAATGTGTGTTGTCCCATGGTATACTCTTGCCATTTGAGAGAGAAGACAATCTGGCATGACTGGTCTACCATCTAAGTACACCCACACTTCATCTTATGTTCTTTTGTACAACTTGATTTTATCCAGATTTCCTTTTCTTTTTCCTCAACTTCTTCCTGTAACTGTCTGACCTCATCCCATGTTTCTGGAACTGAGAAAAACATAAGTTGGCAGCTGGTTTCACCCGTTTCAATTTTTCTGTTAATTGACATTGTATTTCTTGCACAGTATCGAGCAATTTGTTCTGCATATCTATTACCGGCCGTCACATAGTCATTTCCTGACTGATGTGCAGCGCATTTAACAACTGCTACTTCTTTTGGCAATTGTAATGCTTCCAACAAATCCTTTTACATTTTCACTATTTCTGATAGGAGACCCTGAAGAAGTCAGAAATCCCCTCTGCATCCAGAGTTGGCCAAAATCATGCACAACCCCGAAACCATATTGACTGTCCGTAAATATGGTTATTCTCCAATTGTTCCCCTTTTTGCATGCCTTTGTTAAGGCCACCAATTCGGCTACTTGTGCAGACTTGACTCCCGGTAAACAGGATGCTTCAACTACCCCTGTCATTTTACATACAGCATATGAGGCACTTAATCCTCCTCCTTCTGTTCTTAAACACGACCCATCCACGAATAATTCATGATCAGATTCCTTCAATGGTGTTTCTTTTATGTCTGGGCGGGGCTTAGTACACAATTCAGTCACATCCAGACAATCATGATCAATCTCATCTTTCACTTCTTCACAACATGGATCTGGCAATAATGTGGCAGGATTCATTATTGTTCATCTTATCACTGTCACATTTTCTGCTCCCAAAATCACTCTTTCATACTTAGTCAGCCGACTAGGAGTAAGATGTTGTGTTCTCGTTCTTGTCAAAAGAAACTCAACTGAGTGTGGAACGTAGACTTTTACGGGATGTCCCATCACTATTGACTCACTTTGCTCTAGACTCATACAAGTAGCAGCTACTGCTTTTAAGCAGCCAGGTAAGGCGGAGGCCACTGGATCCACTCCGAGTGTTTTTTCCAATTGATCTTCCTTCTTTAACCTTACTTATCAGAGACATTCCCCCTGAGTATGTCCATACCGGTAGTCCCCACTTACACAGAAGACTACATCGCTAAAATTATAAGTGGTCCATCCCTGTTCCAAACATCAACTCCATCATCAGTACCCACTGATGCAGCTACAGACAAAATAACAGCCTTAGAACACCTTAAAAAGAAACACATCCGCACCGAGCTCCATGCACGTATGCTCACAGAGTACTTAAAAGCTGATATAATACCAATAGGCTTACAAGTCCGCAATACACCAGCAATCTTCCTACAAGATCCGAAATTCAAACATGGATTTGCACACATTGGCACAACGTGCTCGCGCCATTGGATGGTCCTTGGCAAAGACACCGCACTTGAACACAGCAAGAAAGAGCTGGAGGAAATACTAGCATTAGAAAAAGCTATTTTGGAATTAGACAGCTTGGCAGACGCCAAGGCTGTTCTTGAAAAATTAGAAAAGACTATCTGCGACTTTCACAAATTTAAAAATCATAAGAAAGCAACCAAAGTGTCAAAAGACATCAAAAACTACAGCAAAATAAAGACCTACCCATACCTCCTAGACGACTATTTCACAAACCCCCAATACACGCAAAGACAACAGGCAGGTACCTGGGGAGGGTTTTTAAAAAACAAACAACCAGTGTCATTCTCTGACTCATCCGCAGACTTTGACTCCTCGGACCAAGGGGCTGGTCCCAGCTCCGCCTCTAACAATCCCAATTTTTTAGGCAGAGGCCAAACATTCCAAACAGAGAGAGGGAGGGGGAAGCCACGATACAACTTCCCGCCAGGGGAGCGTCAGACACGACGGAAGTTTTACCAATGGGGCTACCAGTACTAAACACTATTGGGATAGGTGATCCCCCCTCGAATATGGAACTGGTCCCCATCTTCAATTTGTCTAACCATCAACTAGCATCTACGGAAATTTCACTCCTCAGCAAAGGACTTTCTTATGTACTCACAGAGAAACCTGATTGGTTCACCATACAAACCGAGATTTTTCAATTTTTTAGAAAAATAAGATTGAAATCCTTTTTTCTCGACAGGGAGTCCCAACCTAACTATGATACGACAGGCCTATGTCCCAAATCGACTTTTAATCCACCATCTGGCACCCTACCGCCAGAGGTAATCACTTTTGAAAACTTAGTCCTGAAGGACTTAGACAAATTGAAAAATCAACATGATTTTATTCCTTATAATATCAGTCTAGAAGAAAAGAAAAGTCTCTTAAACTTAAAAAACATGGACAATATCATCATTAAGCCATGTGATAAAGGAGGTGGTATTGTCATCCAAGACAAAACATCATATGACAATGAGATTATACGCCAACTCAACAACAGGACCCACTATGAACTACTGAGACACAACCCCTATCTGAGATACAAAAACCTAATCCAGACCATAACTAAAGAAGCAGAAGACCTAGGCTATATTAGTCATAACGAGTTTCTGTATCTCAACAATAAAAATCCCAGGACACCAGTAATATATACACTTCCTAAGGTCCACAAAAATCAAGATAACCCTCCAGGGAGGCCAATCCTATCAGGCTGCGGATCTATTCTCGAGCCACTAGGTAGATACATCGATTTCTTCATTCATGACCTAGTACTTGACACCGTAGCATATGTGAAAGACACCACACACTTCATCAACCTGGTTGAACGTGAACAATTTGACCACACACAAGAACTCTTGGTCACATTAGATATAGAATCCCTCTATACTAACATTCTGCAGGACAAGGGCACTTCAGTCATTGAAACCCATCTGAATAACAGACCCAGACCACACAAGGTACCAACGGAATTTATCATCTCTCTTTTGGAGATAGCACTGAAAATGAACTATTTTATGTTCAATGTCAAGTACTATAAACAGTGCAAGGGTACGAGTATTCGAGCAGTTTTTGCACCAAATTTTGCCATTCTCTTTGTAGACGACATAGAGAAATAATTTGTCCTCAACGAAGTCAATGCATACCGCAACCATATCAGAAGCTGTCACCGATACATCTCTGATGTGTTCATGATCTGGCATGGCACCACTGATGAATTAGATTCCTTCTGCGTATGGCTCAACAGCTGCCAACCAGATCTCAGATTCACTTATAATTCAAGCAATGCACAGGTAGACTACCTTGACGTCACTGTCAAACCCTACGAGGGAGGTCTTTAAACGACCTTATACAGGAAGCCCACAGAGCGCAACACTCTGCTCCACTACAAAAGTGCCCATCCTAGAGCACTCAGGGATGGCCTCCCCTATGGCCAATTCTTAAGGATACATAGAAATTGCATACTAAAAGAAGATTACTTCAGGGAAGCAGACATCCTGTGTGACAAACTTATGAACAGGGGCTACCCTAGACGACTTGTGAAAAGATCCATGAAACGTGCTTGGTTTTCACACAGGGAATTCTTACTAGAAACCAGACCCAAAAAAACCATATCCCGCATTGCCTGCGTAACCACTTTCTGTCCTGCTAGCAACAAGATAACCAAACTTATAAAAAAACATTTGCCCCTACTCACCTCTATCAACATCACCAATGAAGCTCCCCTGTTCTCATTCAAACGTGGACGCAACATTAAGGACCACTTAGTTCGGGCATATAAACCATCCCGTAATGAGACCACCTTGCAATCATGTTTAGGTCTCCCACCTGTAATAGGCCATTTTAAGTGTGGAAACTGTGCTGCATGCCCACTCACAAAAAACACTTAAGTATTTGAATATGGCACTGTTACGCACAAATTGAGCTTCTTTTCAAATTGTAACTCAGTCAATGTAATCTACTGTGTCCGATGTCCTTGCAACCTTATCTACGTTAGACAAACCACCCAAAAGGTAAAAGCAAGGATAAGCCAACATAAAAGCCGGATACGCTGGCGAATCATAACTGCACCATTGGTGGAGCATTTCATAGAAAAAGGACACTCTGAACAACCTACGCTGGCAAGTGATCAACATCATTCACCCCAACAACAGAGGCGGTGATCCTCAGGCAATTCTCAATAGACTGGAATGCAAATGGATGTTCAACTGTCGTTCCATTGAAAATGGACTTAATACTCTGGATGAATGGAACATGATTCTGTAATAGCCCTCCAGCTTAATTGGATGTTTTCTCTGTATTCCATTAGTGTGCATATATCTTCATGCACCATGTAAACATGATTCTGTAATAACCTTCCAGCTCATTGAAACGTTTTTCCTCTTGTTTCTATATTGACTTAGTGTGCATATATCTCCATGCACCATATAAATATGATGTAATTATAATTTGATTTTGTATCTATGTATTTTAACTATACACCTTGTAAATATGAATCTTTAATCTCGATCCTATCCTATTCTGCAATTCCCGGCGATCCAACTGCCTACACCGTAGTTACTGGGGCATTGACACAGCTCATATGCCTTAGATAACACCACACACCCTCCCTTCATGGCGGATACTTTTGAGCCACTATTCTCACCCAGGCGTGCAGTCCATTACACAGCAGAGCCTGCACGCACTGCCCATGCGCGTAACTCCTCGCGCACTGCTTAACAAGTTCCACTGCTTCGGGAGATCACTTGGTGATTGATTCCCGACCCACGCAGACCCATCGCGCCTCTCCTGCAGCTACTAAACAGTAAGTCCCTACCAGGATGCCCAGCTTTCCATACCCCCCCAATCACTCCTCTAACTGGGCCCGTCATCCATTTCAATTCCAGAGATTAATTCATCTGCATCAGATACCGACGCAGCCCCACCGCCGGCCCGGTGCTCACGCGTCCTCCGCCTTAACCGGCTACGGCCCCCGTGGCCTCTTAAGTAAGTTCAGTTTTTGCACACTCCACCAGTGCCCAAGTCCACACGAACACCGGCAATAACATTAATACCTCGCCCTTTTCCTTTCTAGCACGCCAACCGTGCTTGTCACGCTACAGGAAAATCTTCACCTCAAGTAAGTCCTCTGACTCATACATTTACCACTTCACAGGCTCTCTATTGTCCCTGCCTTAATCCTCCCTTCCTTGCCCCTCCAGAATAATCAGAACGCCTGTTCAGGCCTGATTTAGTTTCCACTGATGCCCGTCAATACCGGCTATCTCGCCTACTTCGGCAAGTATCAACGCCAGCTTTTATCATTCTATCACCTTCGCCTCTGCTCCTTGAATTCGCATTAGTTGCATGCCTGCCGTGAATACAGTTCTATCATCTCGCCTCCTGAGCACATCATGACCGAGTAAGCTACGCCTCCCCCTCCCTGCACATACCTTGATTCCTTCCTCTTAGTCACTTCTAGATTACTAATGACTGTATATCGGTACAACTTGATTGGTACCCTTATGTCACAACTCCATGCTCAGGCGGGCACTTTTAACTTTTTACTTGATGCTACTTTCATTTCACTTCTAGCGCGCAACCTCACCATGAAGTTAATGTCCATCCCTTTATGCGCTAATTCGCCCATGTGCAGATACGGCTTGACTTTGCTTGGTAACCAGCACCGTAGTTATAATTAATTACAATTAAATTGAATTCTTCAACCAGTAAGCTCACCATAACTGGTCCTAATGACGACTAGCGCACAGGCTTTGATTCCTAGAATTGTTATGATTGGTTACTTGTTCTTCCTGGGACCATTGTTTGACTTCTGGTTTTCCTCTTAATAGATTCTACCTGCTCATACTTGTCTCGTCCTGATGATGATCTTACATTCATGAGATCGAAACGCCGTCGACCTTTACAACCAAAACTCTATTACTATCACTAATTAATTTGGAGTTTTGCATATTGTTGTCAATGCAATGTAATTTTTAATGTCATGAACACTCCTTACTTCACGCACTTCAACTTTTTGTATGAGCACCAGAACTATTATTAGAATTATGCTATGATACTCCATTTATGCTGTTAATAAATGTGAGTTCATACCTAACTTTGTGTCCCTGCATATATTGCATAACCAGTCCAGCCTGGACTACTTCACTTTGTTTTACCTGACTAACGCTGTCCTAAATAACTAAGTGGCCTAGGCCACATGAGGACCTTAGTGGCCTCAACCTGACCTTTGTTTTTCAAAACACTGGATCCAAGGTGGCAGAGAAATATGCCACTGGACATCGGCTCAGTCCATGTCTCTGTGTTAAAACTGAAAGTGCACAATTTTCTCTCTCACAACAAAACAGCGCAAATTCTCTTGAATAATCAGGCATGCCCAAGGCAGGGGCCTCACATAGACAATTTCGTAGTTTCACAAAGGCTTCCAAACATTAATCATTCCAATCAATTGGATCTCTCGCTCTATTCCGAGTTAACTGTATCAATGGCTTTGCTAGCATGGAGAAGCCATTGATCCACTGCCTACAGTACCCAACCACTCCCAGAAATATTCTCATCTCTTTCTGTGTTTGAGGTAGCTGCATTTCTTTGATTTATTTTTATTCTTTCCGGTGTCACTTTTCTAACTCCTCTTTCTATTTTATGCCCTAAATATCTAACTTCTTGTTGACAGAACTGCAATTTTTCTGGAGACACTTTGTGTCCTCCTTCGGCCAAATGGTTCAGTAATGCAATTGTGTCGGTGACACAATCTTCTTGTGTTTTTGATGACACCAATAGGTCATCAATGTACTGAACCAGAACTGATTTCCCCGGCATAACCAATGACTCCAGACACTTTTTCAGTATCTGATTGAAAATTGAGGGACTCTCTGTGTACCCTTGAGGAACTCTGCACCATGCCAAAATGCGATCCTCAAACCGGAAGGCGAAAAAAGATACTGGCTGTCTGGGTGCAAAGGAATAGAAAAGAATGCTTGGCACAAATCAATTACTGTAAACCAGCCTGCATTCCAGGGTATCTGATAAAGGATCACTGCTGGATTTGGCACCACTGGGCAACAAGGCACTACAATTTTGTTTATCTTTCTCAAATCTTGCACTATCCTGTATTTTCCGCTAGGCTTTTTAAGTCCCATTATTGGCGAATTACAAGGACTACCCATTATCTCTTTTAAAATGCCTTGTTTAATCATTCGGTCAATTTCTGGAGCAATTCCTGCTTTCACTTCTGGACTCATTTTGTACTGTCGTGTGTTTGGATAAACTGCACCTTCTTTCACCGTTACTTTAATTGGATCTACATTTGACATTAGCCCAATATCCTTTCCTGTAAAATCCCACACTTCTGAATTTACTGTGGTTCTTAACTCTTCAGGCAATTCACTTTCAGTTATCAATGAAAACATCTCGTCTACTTCTGTACCTTGCTTAGCTAGCATCATTTTGTATATAACATCTTCATCAGGGGTTTGGAAAGCGACACCATCTGGTGTACAATAGATCGTGCAGTTCATCTTGCACAATAGATCTCTTCCCAACAGATTTACTGGACTGGAATCGCAAACTACAAACCGATGCATATCTTTAAAATTTCAGATATGTACCTCCATTGGTTTTGTAATTGGGGTTCTAATCTGTTGATTTAATACTCCTACAACTTGGATAGATTCTCCTGAGAGGGGTAGGTTTGGGATGTCTGCTGTTCTCACAGTAGACTGGGTAGCACCAGTATCCAATAGAAAAGTGATAACATTACCTTCCACTTTCCCATCAATAAATGGACCTGTCTGATCTACCGGCGAGGATGCGCCAAGCACGAACTCCTCTTCCTCCCCCCTCAGGCACCGTCATTGCACGTAGTCCGAATTTTCTTCATCATTCTGAAAAAAATACTGTGTAACCACTCTGTTATTCTTACCACTTTCTCCGTGAAATCCGGTGTTCGCACTGTACTTTTGTGGGTTCACAAAGTTTGGCATAGGAGCTGGTGGCACCTGATACTGTGGAGTAACTACCTGCTGCAGCTGATTCATAAGTACTTCATTCTGCATCAGTGGAATTAAATTTTGGTTTGGCCCATTATTATTCTGAATATTCTTACACTCGTTCTTCCAGTGTCCAATCTTTCCGCACGCATGACAAGGAAACTTCTTCTTCGCTTCCTCTCTATTCAATTGTCCTCTTACTTTACCACCATTCGCCGCTTGATCATTCTGACTCTGCTCTTTTATCTGATTATCAGTCTGGGTATTTGCTTTATTCTCCTGCTGTTCTGCCAATTTTACTTGTGCCCACATCATTTTCTCTTTTAGCTTCCTTCGCCTTGCCTCAATGTCATCTCCACAATACTTGGCATACTTAAAAATGTCATTGATCGTCTTACTTTGCCAGCACAACATGTGCTGTTGAATCATCTGACTAATCTCCGGTTTCAGACCATACACAAACCGATACACAAAATGTCCCATATCCTTATCACCAATGTTCTCAAAACCACTATACTGCTTAAACACTTGCAGTAACAGTTCATAATATGCATCCATGGACTCGTTTGGCTCTTGAGTTGTTCTATCTATTTTTACCCAATCTGTTTCTTTAGGAGGGATTTTTCCTTTCAGGCAAGTAATTACTTGGTGATATTTTTTCATCACCTCTTCCGAGGGTGCTCCTGTCTTCGAGTCTCTAGCATACCCCTCACTTGGCCAATCAACTGTGATCTTTCACTCTGTCCATAAATCAGCAGGTACTACAATATCAAATAAACCATCCAGATCCTTCAACAAAACCTTTGAAACCTTCACAAATCTTTCCAACTGTTTATACCATTCAACTGATTTTTCTCTCAATCTGGGAAAATCATTCATAAATGACAAAATATCCTGTCTACTGCAGGGGACATGAACATATCCACCACCAGGAACTTCTCTCATTGGACACATTTTCTCAACCTTATCTGATTCTCTCACTGGAAATGCAGATGATGCTTCTCTTGCTTGTACTTCCTCTTTCTTTCTTATCGCCCTGATTCTCCATTTGTCGATGTCTCCCCATTTTCGCAAAATATTCATCAACTCTTTTATCTGTAGTTTCTTACCAGAAGCATTTACACTTTCTAAATCTTTATCAGTAAACTCCACTCGATATGGTTTCTGCAACAGTTTCGATTTTCCTATATCTATTCCAATCTCTGAGGCAACTTCTGTTAATTTCTCATGAAATACTCTTGCTCTTCTGGTTATACTCTTACATAAGAATAATAACTCCTCATCATTATAAACATTCAATCTTTCTATGCTCACATTGCCAGTTATCATTTCTTCCAACTCTACTTTCAATTTACTGATATCTAGAATCTTTGGTTGTGGGTTTCGATTGTCTATTTCCTGTGCCCATCTCTCTATATCTTCAGGGGTAACTACTGTTGAACTTCCAGTTCCTATAGGAACCAAAGATCTCTTTTCTCTCAAATTTGCAGGTATAATTCTCTTCGGAGTTTCAGTTAAAGGTTCTACATTCGGGAGATCCATTGATGAAATAACTGATTCATTTTCACTGGCCTGATCATCCGTAATTATTACTTCTCTTCTGGGACTCGTTAACGGAATTGTCACAGTTTGAGGTTTCTGGCAAGTCTTTTTATCTCCATATAATGGGATTACAGGACCAATAGTGACTGGTACTGTCAAAGCTTCAGCATTTAAATTCAATTGGCTTACTTTCTGAACTAATTCTTCTCTATTTTTATTTAAAGCTTCTCTCTCATTATCCTGTAACACCCTATTAAGTGTCACATCATGTAAAAGTTGTGGGGTTAAAGGCATTCCTATCACTGGTGCACTCGGGGTAACATTACTAGGTGCTTCTTGGTACGGTAGAGGATTTTTAATCAAAATATCCTCTAATAGCTCATCATCTGATTCACCATAACCTGCCGTATTCATGTGTTTTGTTTTTTCTTTACACTTTCCTCCTAACTGTTCTTCAGCCATTAATACTGGATATAAACCCTCGGTCACCACAGCTCTCCTCCAACGCTTCATTTGTTCTCCACTTGACTCATACGGATATCTTGGTAAAAATCCTCTAAATCTCCGACCACTTCTGTATTTTTCACGATCAAATGCCTCAATTTCCCATTCTTCCAAAGCTTCATACTGTGTCATTCTAGGATTAGGTTCTAACATATTCATTCTATCTCTAAAATTCTGAAGTATCTTTAAATTGAAAGTGCCATGCTCCGGAAAAGCCAAAACACCATCAACTTTAGTATATTCCACCCAATTTTCCAACCATACACACGTGTGATATCCTTTCTCCATCATCATAAATGAAGCAGGCGTTTTGGGTGGTGGAATAGGAATTCCTTCTCTAGTCATTACAGGTTTGTCTTTCTTAAAGACATTTTTAATTTTCTTCATTAATGTCATTTTCTTTGGTCTTCCGACGGTCGATATAGGAAAGAGTATTCCTTATATCTTCTAGCTCTATTACCTATGTCTCGTCCTATGTCAGCACGACTCACACCCGCAGTCAAATCAGGACTCAACATACAATTCTTTTTCGACCAATCCTAGCGTGGCTTCTATTTATTAACCAATCAAACTCAGGCTCACTCTCGTGGTCTGACCAATGCCAGCGCGGCCTTTTGTGACGTCAGTATTGCTCCTCACTACTGACCCCTCCTTTACAATCTGCTTCTGTCACACGCCTGCTGCTTCAACCAATCCCAGCGCGGCTCTCTGTGACATCAGTACAACTCCGGCAACTGACCCTCCCTTTACAAGTTAATACAAAAACGTATTTCTTAATATTTTTCATTAAATTCTTCATTAATAACAACATAAAAACATTTGCTACTCTGTCTGTTCCACTAAACAAAAGGATAGATTTCAATTTATTCTTCAGTTTCAGAATTACTCTTCTTCTACTGCGAGTAAAACCCCTGTTTACTCTTCCTTCAAGCTCAGGAGAACCTGTTACTTCTCCAGTGTCACCCGTTTTGGAAAATGAGACCAAAGTTTCACCAGCGAACCCCTTTTGCTATCATTCGCACTCTACTTTTATACAAAATAGTCCCTAGTTTAATACTGCCAGCCCTACGTAGCTTCTCAGTATTATTCCAACAGACGAGTAACCTCACTGCAGTATGGCTTCTGTAACCACCCGCTATTCATTTTCCCGGGATTCTAGACAACATAAAACAAGACGCTAACTCTTTCTGTTAAACATAAATCAATAATCAATATTTATCACCAAACTAGTCAATAATAACCATATCTCTGCTACCAGAAAACTGATCCAGCGGTATACCAACAACAGATACTCCACTATCATATACTCACCTGGGCCCATAAAACACACAAATTGAGTAAACCGCTGGAGTTGTCAAAGTTTTATATTTATACTTCACAATATTCAGGATTAGTTATTTAATTTTCCTAACTAACCTTTCACTGATCAAAAAGTTCTGTCCTCTGGTCAATGGACCATTAGTTGAACTAGTTGATGGTGATAATTAACTTAACCCTTAACTATTCTTTTGTTTGAAGTAAATGATCACAGACTCGGGAAGGTTTAAAATCTTTATCTAAATTAAATGCATGTGAAGCATTTCAAAAATACAGTGCAGTCACCATCATTCTTAGGAGAGAAAATTCAATTGGTTAAACATCAAGCATATACTTTGGACTCATACAATAATTAATGCTCAGAAAGGGAGAGGACAGAGAGAAAAGAACATTTGCAAATAACGTGAAATTATAGTTACCAAGAATGGCGTGAAATGGCTTGGCAGTTCGGGCTGGACTGTTCCCATGAGGCACAGGGTCAGACTGATTTGCATATGGCCATGTCTGAACTGGGGTGGCAGAGTGAGCTAAAGAATGATGATGGATTAAACCCAGATCAGTTGACTGGGGGTGAGTGCTTGCAATGTTCAACACTCCGTCCATCATCCCCTTTGGTTTTGCATTGTTCGCCCTAAGTTGGCAGGGTATGCCCAGACGTGGGTCCCTTGCTCACTTTGCCACTTGATTCAAGATAGCCTGGCTGATGAGGGCTGTGAGCCCGAAACCGGTCCCAGGATGCTTGTTTCCGGTCCAGGGAAGACATGGCTTGGCAGTTCGGGCTGGACTGTTCCCATGAGGCACAGGGTCAGACTGATTTGCATATGGCCATGTCTGAACTGGGGTGGCGGAGTGAGCTAAAGAATGATGATGGATTAAACCCAGATCAGTTGACTGGGGGTGAGTGCTTGCAATGTTCAACACTCCGTCCATCATCCCCTTTGGTTTTGCAGTGAAAGACCAACCCCCTGGCCAAATGGCTGGTAAGGGTCCCGAAGGATAGGTCGTGAGACAAAGACTTCAGGACAGGATAGTTGACCTCTCTAGAATACCGACGATTGCGCCGCACCCCTCTCTGACACTCTCTTCCTCCTTGAGATTCTTCCGCGATCTTCTGATCTAACCCAATGAAGTTAGGATAGAGAGTTCTTCTCCAGAGTCTGCATTCGATTCTTCATCAGCATCTCACAGCATCTCTCCCAGCAACAGCATCTCGACCCCGACTTCCAGCATCTCTCGCTCGCTAACTAACTAAAGCTACCTTAGTTATACCTTTGTTTCTTCATGTTCCACCCACTAAAGTTTCAATATCGTAAAAATATGAAATATCATTGGTCAGGCAAGGGGGAAGCTCCATCATACCATGCTTACATGTCATCAAAATCAGTTAAACTATTGTTCGCAAACCCATCCCCTTAAGTTTTTATTCATGTCTTACGTTCCCATACATATCCACATTTTACTTGAAACATTTTTATTAGTTTATGAATAAGAGTCTTCTTCACTGAACTCTTCACCCTCCGTTCCCAGGGCACATCATTTGCGACCTTGGCTTCTGTTCAACCTCCAAGTCATCACTCTGGGTTAACTTTCAGTGGACATGCGCAGTCGCTTCACCACTCAGCTTAATTCAGCCATGCGTGAGAGGCCCAAATATGCACTAACAAAGTCAAAAAGACAAATATTTTCTCAAATAAATGGTCACACTGAATACCTCCCACCTCTACTCTATTCCCGTTTGCTTATTAATACTTTTCCCGCATTAGCATTAGTAAAATAGCTTGTTTTAGTTTCAGCTGAGCAGATGCCATGCACGCGAGTCTTCAAGACTCCATTTTAGTATCTTCTGCTCATGCGCTAGAATTTCCCTCCAAGCGTTACCTCGCCATATTGCGTAGATGCAGTTGACGCATGCGCACAACACTTTCCCCGTTTAAAGCGGTAGTAGTCCGTTTTCATTGTTATCCGCATTAATACACACATAAGCAAGCTTCACTAACCCGCGTGTTCATGTGGTGCGTATTAGTTATTCACCAAACATAATTCATTACTTGTTAATGAGTTATACGAGTGGATTGCCTCCGAGCAAGTCTCTTTCTTACGAGACCTTGCTCCATCACACCGTGTCGTGTAATTCCTATAAAACCTATAAAGGATCTGCGCGTTTGGACAACATACACTGCGGGCTTGGTGTCCAGACTAATTCCAGACACCCCCACTGGATATGTTGGCCTGTATACCAGCTAGCTCACAATGCCACTAGAATTAGAAAGTGATTTATATAGTGCATGGCTACCCGGAGGCTTCCCCGCGCTGACGATACGTGCTGAGGTGACAGACAAAAAGGCCCCTTAACGGCTAGATGGAAATAACCAGGTCTTCAACTTTTTCCTGAAAATTAGTTCATTTTGCTGCCCTCTGAGGTCAAGTGGGAGAGCATTCCACAGTTTTGGCACCAAGTGGGAGAAAGATCTACCTCCCCATCTGGATTTTTTAATTCTAGGGGTGGTGAGGAGGTGTGAGTGAGATGACCTTAGAGATCTCGAGGGGGCATAGACCGAGATCAGGGATTTAAGTTTGGGTGGGCCTTTGTTATTTACTGCCCTGTGAGCTATACAGAGGGCTTAAATTTTACCCTTGACGCTATTGGAAGCCAGTGGAGTGATTTCAAGGATTCTCTCACTGGCGCTTGTCTATGGAGTTTGAGCAAGAGCCTGGCCACCGCATTCTGCACAGTCTGGAGCCTTTGATCACATACTTGGGAGAGCCCAAGTATAGGGAGTTCCCATAGTCCAGGCGGGAAACAATCAAAGACTGTATGACGGTTTTCCTAAGATGCTCCGGGATGAATTCTAGTATCTTTCTGAGCATCCTCAGGAGTCCAAATCATATGACCAACAATTTGTTTGCCTGTACGTTCATTGAGAGTGCATTGTCAAGCCACATACCCAAGTCTTTTACCGCCAGTTTAGGAACTGGGGGGTCCCCCATGCAAGGAGGCCAGTGATTTAGGGGTCTCGGGATGGCCCTGTTACCCAAGATCATGAATTCGTTTTTTTCACCGTTCAGTTTTAGAAAGCTATTTGACATCCAGTTAGCCAGTTTGTTCAGGTAGGGGCCCAGTAAAGAGTCTTGTGGCAGAGCGACGATCAACTGGGTGTTGTCCGCATACGAAATGCCTGGGAACTCCTCTTACCAAGGAGAGGTTAGTTCTTGGCAACTATCGAACATGACAACCCTGATCCCTCAGGAGCGTGGAAACAGTGTACTACTTTTCGTTCAGTCACTCGTTCTCACTTAGTCTCAGGGAGATACACAGAATAAACGGTATGGACGTTTTTCAATAAGCATTTCTTGAACAGTCGTATTCTAGTGTAAAATAGGTGTGCTGAAACAATAATTAGACAGTAACAGATATAAATGATTAGAAGCACTAGGAAAGTAAAGGGATGGTAGATTTCTACCTTCTTGCTATAATCATAAATACAGGCAAGTATATAAAATACATGACAATAAATGCATACTCCTATGATGCTACCCTAACTAGATGCACATAAGTGTACCTAGCATGTATGTAAGTGTTAAGCCAAGAATCCATCTAGGATAAAGTCAACCCCATTACCTGAAGTGAGAGACTGTGGGACCCTGTCTTGGCCTCGAGTTGAACACCCTGCAAGGGATGTTAGACCACTGCGAGCTGGAGTATCTGCATGCAGAAACCTCTGCGTCTCACATCAGTGTGTGTCGGCAGGGAAATCCTGATCTCCTCTACTTGTCTCAGCAAAATGTGATGTTTATATACCCAAAGGTCGCCCCGGGGGTTCTACCTTGCTTTGCCACTTGTCGGACTCAGGATGATGTTGGGAATGAACTTTATACATAGTTATTATACAGGAGATGGTAGTCCTGCTGAGTTTCTAAGAATCTTCATACATAATGTATGAGGCCTTTACCAGGGAAAATCCTGTGTGCAGTGTCGTATCTAGGTAAAAGGTCAGTCCCTAAGAACCGTTATGTATGTAATGTAGGGAAGAATATAGGTGAAGGGTTAGAATGTTACCTGAGCTTATATTGAGGTACCTATATGGAATAGAACACCCACTCCTCATCCGACTGGACAACATAATTAAATTCCAACGTACAACTAGGCTGTCTAGGCACTGGTACAGAAACAACTACAGTAAGACAATAGCCTTGCTAGAAAATGTTAAAAATTCTAAAATATGTTAAAAGGAAAAATTGTCACTCCAGCAATAACTCTGATGTGTCCGTATATATATTTTGAACTACTGCAAGCATCGGAAAGCCATCCAGGTCACTGGTAGCCGCAACATTGATGTTGCCTGCCTTCGCAGATGACAATCCCTGTAATACCTCGCATATTACGTCAATTGAGCACAGATGATCCTCCGTGCTGCCAGTAGCCAATGCTGGGGCAGCTTGTGTGCCATCCAAGGCCTGGGTGTCAGTGGAAGAGCCGGTATCCATTCCAACAGGAGCAGAGAGTTCCTGTGGAGGCTCTAAGAATGCCGCCATCAACATAGGAATACGCTGGGGACACTACAGCACATGGGCCATTATCTGGTCCAGTAAAGCATCAACGTCCAGTTGCGCAACTGATGGAAGTGTCAGACAGAGATCCAACACACATTCTTCTCCGCAGAACAGGCATCGGAGAACAGGTAGGATGCAGTCAATTCAGACTGGTCTAATTGACAGGAACCAAGAGGCGCTCAGTTCCCGTAGGCGAGGTGTGCCCAGATGTTGCACCATGCGATCACGGTATTTACGCTCCAGGAGCACTGTTTTCATCTCCTTGGTGACTGGGACGTCCATTGCGTAGCAGAAACATTACAATCAAGATACCTGCTATTAGAAAAAGGATCAGCGGAAGTCCTTCAAGAACGCTTCTGAATACGAAGTGTATAAAGTTTGGTATAACTCCGAGGACCGTCTGAAAGGTGCTTAACAGTCCCAAACCTATGGTCTTAAATAGGTGGACTATACCCATTGTATCAGACATGTTAAAGATATGATTTACCATTTCTGTGAAATGGAAGGAGCAGTTTGTATGTATGAGCGCCTGTATCTCAGCCGGGGACCTTGCGATCTGGAGATCAATCGTCTCCCGGGCCGAGGTTAAGGGCACGGTCTTCAGTAGAAGCATGGCTTTCATTCTGCTCAGAGTATCAAACCCTATAAAGGAAACATTCAAGGAAGGCCATAGCAGCACCTCCCTGACTGTATGTGTCGGTGGAAACAATACTTGCATACAGCAAGTAACCCTGGAGCTCATGGTTACGAGATAAGCAATGCCCGGAAGCATCCCACAACAACCTTGATCGTTCAGCATCAAGTAACTCCCATTTGAAAGTAGCTTGAATACCAGGGTAATCACGGCTGCTGGGGTACCCCTCAAGTGACGGGATAGGTTTGCAACTGAACCATTGCAGGCCCCGTGTAACATAATATACTGGCATATAAGAGATCCACTTAAAGCGTTCTCACAGTTTGTACCGCTTAAAAGCACTTCAAGATCCCCACTCCTGCATCAAAATCTATACGGTAATTTCCAAGGTTCCTTGATGAATTCCCTACCCATTTCTTCATATCTGCCTGCCTGTTGTTGTTCTAGACAGTACTGAAACTGGAAAGTTGTGACCGGTAATGTTATATGGCCATGGATTAACCATTCTATGGATGGTGATTCTGCCACAGTAAAAAGTAATCTGTTCAGTTTTTCAATGTGCAGCATTCCCCTTTGTGCCACTTTCATCTGTTTTTCCGTTAGATTGTATGCAGAAAACAGTGACGTACTGTTGATAATACGCCAAGGCACATAACCTGCACGCAATGATTGCAGCGTCCAGCTCAGTAACATAATAGAACGTAATTGTGATTGTCCGTAGTATGGACAAATCCTGTTCTAGTACATCAATAGCAGAAGATACAATGCTGCCCAGTGAATACATCCTGGAAGTTAACATAGTCATGCCATTGTCAACTACGGCTAACGCCTTTTCTAGGTTAATCCGATCTACTTCTCGTAATCTCTCCGCTGCTTCTTGTTGGGAGATTTTCCAAATTTAATTATAGACAGCATAATAGAAACGTTTTTGACGTGACTTTCTGGGACCTAGTAAAAATCCAGTAGGTCCACATCCTCTGTCAGTAAGGATGAGCGTTGTTTCACCTGTGGTGGTGTTGAGGTTTTCAGCCAATTGAGGCATAACTGCCCAACACTATATGATGTCACCACCCCCAGATGTTCTCTTTGAACATAGCGTGGGTCTGGCCTGTGAATACTAAACCCTTCGGTGGTACCCCTGAATCTTCCCTGACGTCTATTTGTGTCTGTGGGCCAAACCAACCATCTCTTCCAATTGGGGTCTGATCTATTGTATTGTAAAATGCCATCTATTGTAGCCCCTTCTTGTGATGTAAAACTTTCCTCAGTATATGATGGTGTTGGAATCCGAGGTGTGTTCAAATCCTTGTTCATTGCTAAACCAAGGCAGGATGTCTGTTGCACAGTATCATTAAGAAATATCATCTGCTGGGGAATGAGGCATGTTCTGAATAGTGCTTCTGTTCCCTGGACTTGACAATCTCTAGAACCCCTGACCGATTTTAAGTCTTTAGTGTCTTTCCATAAGTCGAAACTCTGTTCAGACAGTTGGGTAATAAAGGAAGCAGAGTAAATCTGTTTGGTGTTAGTCAGCAGATTCTTCTGTGTGGATATCGGTGCAACCCTATAGTAATATGAGGTCGGGTCTGAAATGTTAAACCCTGAAAAATATGAACATTTTTGTGCAAACGTTTTCAAACTACTTTTTGGTGGTGTAGGGCAATGTCCCCATTGGTGATGTGTGAAGACATTCCTAGGGGTACTGGATTTGTGTAGAAAGTGATGACCATAATGTTGATAACAATATATTGTGTTAAAGTCTGATGTGTCTTCTAACATTTCACTGCTAGAAAATGCGGCATATTGTTCAAAATCAGACAACATATTATTTACAGTTTCGAAATCCCAATCAGAAAATGTACTGGAGGTAATGAGATCATTTAAGGAAATTTTAAATAAATGTGGTATCTTTAAAAGTTCGGTCGGACCAAATATATCATAATCAACCTTGTGCCATACTATACCATCAGGTATAGGAACTGCTGTAATGTTCACTGATGACAAGTCTCTTTGTTCACGATGTGATGAAACATGAGGTTTCAGGATCAAGTTCACTTTTGATGCTGCAGAGCTTTGGCGAAGGTAAGTTCCATTTATAAGTAAACAAAAAACAGAGACTAAGCCTATTCAGAAAAGAAAGAAAAGTATTCCGGTGATTATCCAAAGTTCTAGCAAAGGTGAAAACCAGGTAGGTTTTTTTTAAGAAAAGTGTAGTAGTCTTTGATTTGTTGACGATTTTTAGGGGCTGGCGTCGTTTCAGGTTCACTTGGATCCAAAGAAAAGGTATCAAAGTCGATGAAATAGCCAGATGCAGTTTGATCTATTTTTAGTAGCTCAACATGTTTTGTTGAATTTGTAGATGGCTCTTGTTGAGGTATGTTTATGTAGACATCAGTGTTAGGTTGAATTGAAATTTGTCTTTCATTTTGATTTTGAATTTCTGTATCCAGAGGAACGAGTTCCATGGCATTATTGCTTAATCCATCATTCCGTATGGGCGGCTCTTCAAACGTGATGAGCCTTTCTGTCTGAACTTCCTATTTGGTAGCGAGAGGAGGGTGTCGGCTACCCAGGAGCACATGAGGCCTACTATTTAGTATCGGCCACATAGTGTGGTTTTATCAGATCAATGGAGACAAATCTTTTCTCCTTTTTCCTGGCAAGAGATGGCAGAAGTACAGCTCTTGTTCCTTCGACTGCCAGGACAGGTACAGGCTTTCTGTATGATGGTCCAAATTCTTTTTAGTCCGTTATCTTTTCTCTGACCAGATCCCCGACTTCAGGAATCCAGTCAGGTCTTGCCGTGACTGACTTGACTTCCCCAGTGGCGAACCGTTTTACTTGAACATTGCTCTGTAGCTCCCTGGATTCATTCTGATCCTGTAAAACAGCCAAACGTTTATTGATGTCAAAAGGTTTTTCATTCGCCACTGCGCCTTCACAATCGAGATCAGGCACCCACATCCTCGTCCCAAATAGGACCTCATAATCAGTGACACCCCCTAGAGAACTTCTTAGCATGTTATTCAAGGCCCTCTGTACCCCATATAAATGATTGACCCAACTACCACCCGAACCTAATACTCTAGCTGTTAAAGATTGCTTTAAGTCCTGGTTTTTCCTCTCCACAACCGAATTTCCCTCGGGATGGTACAGAGAGGAGTACCGCAATGCTACACCCAAACCTCCCATGGCTTCCTTGTAAGCCAGAGAGCTAAGCACGGGGCCATGGTCGGAATGTAATGTGCCAACTGCGTATGTCCCAATAAAGGCTCGCAAATCTTTGATAACAGTTTGAGCATTAGCCGAGTGCTGAGGCCATACCCATAGGAATCTCGAGCAGGAATCCACTGCAACCATGATATTTTTGTAAGCCCCATCAGATTGTAAGGGGCCGAAGTGGTCCAAATAGACACACGCAAGTGGTCTGTCTGCTATTAGCAACAGTGTCTGCGCTGGACGTGTTACGGTGGAGCCCTTCATCTTCTGACAGATGTCGCACTTTAAGACATAATCTTTGGTCTGCTTTGTTAACCCTGGCCACCAATAGCGTTGTTTTAATAAACAGACAGTCGCCGTAACTCCTGTGTGTGCAAAACCCAAAGCCTCATGTGCAGCTAATATTAAGCCTAATCTGCGATCCATGTTTGGTATTACTCTATCCCCCACTCCAGGAATCTAAGGAAATAGAACGTTTTTTGCATCTAACTTGTAGGAGTAATTGAGTGGAAAACCTTTTGGTAATGCCTTATTGTCTTTGCGTGAAGCAATGACAGCTACCATTTTCTGTCCGTCTATTCTCGTTTTTGAACGAGTGATTGCAGCTACGGACGCAGTTCGTACTGCCCCCTTTGCGGCTTCATCAGCCAATTAATTCCCTTCAACATGAACGCCATCACGTTGATGACTCAGCGCATGTATCACGTGATCTCTTGGTAGCTCGTTTTTTAACTCAGCTACCTGTTCCCATAGCGTTTTATGCTTAATTGTGTTACCTTTTGAGTCTTTAAACCCATTTTGTCCCCAATAACGAAGATATTCATTAAATGACTGGACACAGCAAAAAGAATTGCACACTATTAGTGTGGGGAATTCTTGATCCGTATTTATCAGTGCCAGTAGCAGAGCTTTTAATTCTGCTAGCTGAGCCGTGCAGTCTCCTAGTGACTGAGTTTTCGTACAGCTCGGATGGAATTTTCCATCCTGCATAGGACCGTTTACAATCGCACATGCAGCACTGTATTATTGTTTACTTTCAATGCCCAGCTGAGCAGATCCGTCAGTGTAAATTATGTATTCATATTGATCTAGAGCCGTTGTACTCATAGTGCGGGACGCCAGCGGCCCGGCAGGCCTTCATTGGCGGCCCACGGACCTTGCCTTGCAGTTTCCAGGGCCGGCAGTACACACAGAAGATGACCGCAGGAGCATACGTAGTGAATACGTATTAAATAGGTATTCACTACGTAAGCTCCTGCGGCCTTCTTCTGTGTGTACTGCCGGCCCCTGTGACGTCAGGGCACCTTCGGAAAGCTTCACAAAAGGCCCTTTAAAAGTCCGCTGTAAGCGCTTTCACAGCTGACTTTTTAAAGGGCCTTTTGGGAAGCTTCCTAGTTTGGACAAAGACAGACAGATGGAGGCGCAGAGACAGATGGAGGCGCAGAGACAGATGGAGGCGCAGAGACAGATGGAGGCGCAGAGACAGATGGAGGCACAGAGTCAGATGGAGGCGCAGAGACAGATGGAGGCGCAGAGGCAGATGGAGGCGCAGAGGCAGATGGAGGCGCAGAGGCAGATGGAGGCGCAGAGGCAGATGGAGGCGCAGAGGCAGATGGAGGCGCAGAGACAGATGGAGGCGCAGAGACAGATGGAGGCGCAGAGACACAGAGGAGGAGACAGACAGAGACAGGGACAGGGACAGAGATAGAGACAGGGATAGGGACAGCCAGAGACAGAAACAGCCAGAGACAGAAACAGACAGAAACAGGGACAGAGACAGACAGGGACAGAGACAGGGACAGGGACAGACACAGGGACAGGGACAGACACAGGGACAGGGACAGAGACAGACACAGGGACAGAGACAGACACAGAGACAGAGACAGACACAGAGACAGACACAGGGACAGAGACAGACACAGGGACAGACACAGACACAGGGACAGAGACAGACACAGGGACAGAGACAGGGACAGACAGAGACAGGGACAGACAGAGACAGGGACAGACAGAGACAGGGACAGATAGACAGAGACAGAAAGAGACAGGGACATGGACAGAAAGAGACAGGGACAGACAGATAGAGACAGGGACAGACAGAGACAGAGACAGGGACAGACAGGGACAGACAGACAGGGATAGACATATAGAGACAGAGACAGGGACAGACAGACAGAGACAGAAAGAGACAGGGACATGGACAGAAAGAGACAGGGACAGACAGATAGAGACAGGGACAGACAGACAGAGACAGGGACAGACAGGGACAGGGACAGACAGAGACAGGGATAGACATATAGAGACAGAGACAGGGACAGACAGACAGACAGATAGAGACAGAGACATGGACAGAAAGAGACAGGGACAGACAGACAGATAGAGACAGGGACAGACAGAGACAGGGACACACAGACAGATAGAGACAGAGACAGGGATAGACAGATAGAGACAGGGACAGGGACAGATAGAGACAGAGACAGGGGCAAACAGGGACAGACAGATAGGGACAGACAGGGACAGACAGATAGAGACAGAGACAGGGACAGACAGGGACAGACAGAGACAGGGACAGACAGGGACAGGGACAGACAGAGACAGGGATAGACATATAGAGACAGAGACAGGGACAGACAGACAGATAGAGACAGAGACAGAGACATGGACAGAAAGAGACAGGGACAGACAGTTAGAGACAGAGACAGGGACAGACAGAGACAGGGACAGACAGACAGATAGAGACAGAGACAGGGACAGACAGACAGATAGAGACAGAGACAGGGACAGAAAGACAGACAGATAGAGACAGAGACAGAGACATGGACAGAAAGAGACAGGGACAGACAGATAGAGACAGAGACAGGGACAGACAGAGACAGGGACAGACAGACAGATAGAGACAGAGACAGGGATAGACAGATAGAGACAGGGACAGGGACAGATAGAGACAGAGACAGGGGCAAACAGGGACAGACAGATAGGGACAGACAGGGACAGACAGATAGAGACAGAGACAGGGACAGACAGAGACAGGGACAGACAGGGACAGATGGGGACAGTCAGAGACAGGGATAGACAGGCAGAGACAGGGATAGACAGGCAGAGACAGGGATAGACAGGCAGAGACAGGGATAGACAGGCAGAGACAGGGATAGACAGGCAGAGACAGGGATAGACAGGCAGAGACAGGGATAGACAGGCAGAGTCCGGGATAGACAGGCAGAGACAGGGATAGACAGGCAGAGACAGGGATAGACAGGCAGAGACCGGGATAGACAGGCAGAGACAGGGATAGACAGGCAGAGACAGGGATAGACAGGCAGAGACAGGGATAGACAGGCAGAGACAGGGATAGACAGGCAGGGACCGGGATAGACAGGCAGAGACCGGGATAGACAGGCAGAGACCGGGATAGACAGGCAGAGACAGGGACAGGCAGAGACAGGGACAGACAGATAGAGACAGGGACAGACAGACAGATAGAGACAGAGACAGACAGAGACAGAGACAGACAGAGACAGACAGCGACAGAGACAGACAGAGACAGACAGAGACAGAGACATGGACAGAAAGAGACAGGGACAGGCAGACAGACAGAGACATGGACAGAAAGAGACAGGGACAGACAGACAGAGACAGAGACAGGGACAGACCGGGACAGGGACAGACGGATAGAGACCGGGACAAACAGATAGAGACAGGGACAGACGGATAGAGACAGGGACAGACGGATAGAGACAGGGACAGACGGATAGAGACAGGGACAGATGGATAGAGACAGGGACAGAAAGAGAGATAGAGACAGGGACAGGGACAGACGGATAGATAGAGACCGGGACAAACGGATAGAGACGGGGACAGACGGATAGAGACGGGGACAGACGGATAGAGACGGGGACAGACGGATAGAGACGGGGACAGACGGATAGAGACGGGGACAGACGGATAGAGACCGGGACAGACGGATAGAGACCGGGACAGACGGATAGAGACAGGGACAGACGGATAGAGACGGGGACAGATGGATAGAGACAGGGACAGATGGATAGAGACAGGGACAGACGGATAGAGACAGGGACAGACGGATAGAGACAGGGACAGACGGATAGAGACAGGGACAGACGTATAGAGACAGGGGGAGACAGGGACAAATGGATAGAGATAGGGACAAACAGAGACAGGGACAGATGGATAGAGACAGGGACAGATGGATAGAGACAGGGACAGATGGATAGAGACAGGGACAGACGGATAGAGACAGGGACAGACGGATAGAGACAGGGACAGACGGATAGAGACAGGGAGAGACAGGGACAAATGGATAGAGACAGGGACAAACAGAGACAGGGACAGATGGATAGAGACAGGGACAGATGGATAGAGACAGGGACAGATGGATAGAGACGGGGACAGATGGATAGAGACGGGGACAGATGGATAGAGACGGGGACAGATGGATAGAGACGGGGACAGATGGATAGAGACGGGGACAGATGGATAGAGACGGGGACAGATGGATAGAGACGGGGACAGATGGATAGAGACCGGGACAGACAGATAGAGACCGGGACAGATAGAGACATAGACAGAGACATAGACAGATAGAGAGTTAGAAGATAGAGAGATAGAAGATAGAGAGACATAGAAGAGAGAGATAGAGAGATAGAGATAGAGAGAGAGATAGCTAGAGACAGATGGAGAGATAGCTAGAGAGAGATAGAGACATAGAGAGATAGAGAGAGATAGAGAGAGATAGAGAGAGAGATAGCTAGAGATAGAGGGAGAGAGATAGAGAGAGAGATAGAGAGAGGTAGATAGAGAGAGAGAGAGAGATAGAGATATAGATAGATAGATAGATAGATAGATAGATAGATAGATAGATAGATAGATAGATAGATAGATAGATGTGTGTATGCCGGGTCTGGTGGCTCAGTGGACGAATGCGTCCGCTGCAGGGGCCTGTGTTCAACCTCATGGGCATAGTTTTTTTTTCTTGCCCTAGCCCCGCCCCCCTCCCCCACTGACCCCACCCCCACTGGTGCGGCCCTCGGCCACAAACCACACTCTAAATTTGGCCCCCGAGAGAAAGTTTGTGAGTACCCATGATCTAGAGGCATTATTTCATTCGGGTGAGGATATTCTTGTTCATATTGCAGAAATGCTTGTGTTTTTAGACTTGGGTCATATGTGTATTCCACATCTGATGCAGTGAGAGAATTATCCCATTGTATCCATCTCGGATGTAAGGCTTTAGCATTTGGAACGCTTGTCTTTGTAGCAGCCTTTAAGGGCGGTACGGGAGTCACGACTATTATTCGCTTCCCCTGAGTCAGTTCTCTTTCTCTTACTACAGCAGTCTGTGCAGCTGTCAGAATGTTTTCTGTAGATGCAAAACCCATCTCAGCATTTGCGTACAAGTGTGATTTGTATGCTATGAGTACTGTTTCGCCTTCATTGTATGTTTGGTAGGTGTACCCAGGTTGACCCGCCACTATACGGATCACTAGATTGCGAACATTTACATGTGTCTGTAAGTGTTTTGAAGCTGTCATGTCAGCTTGTATGGAACGAAGGGTGTCTGTGTGTCCTTGTGTCCATTGCGTAACTGAAAAATCAGGTCTTATAAGGTCGTAGAAAGGTTTAACCCTTTCTGCGTAATCCAAAATGTATGTTCTGCCAAATTTTAGGAATCCCAGTTTGGATTGTAAATTTTTCAATGATTTTCGAGGTTGGAGCAGAGCGCATTTTTCTAAAAAGTTAACTGCCAAGCTTTTTCCTTCACTTGAGAGCTCATATCCCAAAAATAGGACATTGAGGTGGGCTATTTTTGATTTTTTGAAGTTGAATTTGTAGCCCTCAGAGGCAAATCCCAAAATTATAGTGCTCACCCTGGTCAAGTGTTCCTCTAGGTCATCATCCGTTAGATAAATATCATCTACATAGGACAATGCCTCTTCATCCACATTCTGGAGTGACTCAGTTAACCTAGATGAGAACAACCCCGGGATGTTGTTATACCCCTGGGGGAGTCGACAAAATTGACACTGGGACCCCAGCGCTGAGAATGCTGTCAAATATCTGCTCTCAGGTGCTATGTTTTGGCAGAAAAATCCATTCGAGATATCTAGTGTTGTTTTATATTTTGTTTCTGCACAATGTTATTCATTAATGCGGCACTGTGTGGGTTTTGTACTGCAAATGTTTTTGTGCATGAGTTTAGGTGTCTGTAGTCTAAAACTAGACGATATGAATTATCGGGTTTCATTACGGGAAACAACGGACTATTCATTGAAGAGGTGCAAGTTTCAATCACACCCTGATATTCAAATTGATCTAAGATCTCCCTGACCTGTTTTTCGCTTCCTGTTCTATTGGATATTGTCTCTGTGGAGTTGGAGTAGATTTTAATGGTATCACGTGGTGGTTTGATTCTTCCTCCCATCCAACACGGTTGCGATATAATGGAGGGGCAAGGGCTACCATCCACTCCTGCGCGTATGTGTGTTTTAAGTATTGGGGAACGAGGTCGGAAAAGGCTGACATAATTACCGTTTCTCCCTTTGGGCACTCCATAACAAAAGTACGCAGCCAATCTCTTTCAGCTAAAAGAATGTCGTAGCCAAAAGTCAGGTTCTCCCAGAAGAGACCTTTAATTTTTCTGGGCTTGTCCCCTTCCATTTGTAGCGTATTCCATGTAACCTATGTGGGACACTTACCCTAGTATCAGGCATTTCTACCGTGATAAGTTCACTCAACTCCGCTGTCACCAGAAATTCCATCAGGTTCTGGCGAGCTATTGTTACTTCTGCTGTGCTGTCTAGCATCGTCAGAGCCCATTCCCCGTTCAGTAGTTGAGTCCTCAGAATTCTGGGCATGTCTAACTTTGAGACCTGCTACTTTCTTCTTTTTGAATTTCTTCTTTTTTGGAAGCGTAGTCTGAAGTGCGTGTCATCTCTGGACTTTGTACACTCTTCATGTCTGTGTTCTGACCGTCCTTCCCTCTCCGAGTTTTTCGATGAACCCTGAAAGGAAAGAGAGGAACGTGTTTCAGTGTCCTTATACCTGTCAGGTTTCCTAATGTTGTCCCTATTCCTAAGAATACCTCCTTTCAGAGGGCTCCTGTTGAGGAGACCTACCTCTGGATTGAGATCTATTGTCTTTATTCTTTTGTTGTTTGTTATTAACCCATTTCTTCTTTGAAGAAGCAGGTGCTTGCTTAAAGGTATCCTTCTCGGGACCACCCATTAGTTGAGGTTTTATTGCTCTACCCCCCAAACTGTCTCTGCCAAATTCTGCATAAACAGTTTCAATTATTTTGGGTAATTCATGTTCCTCTTGTAGAGGCGAGAACTCCCTTAGGCGTTGGAGTATTACCCCTGATGCTGCTTCCCCTTTTATATTTGCTAATATTATAGCTGATACCTAGGCAAAATTACCTAGTAACTTAATCCCTAAGTTCAGAGCAGGTTCTGCTCCATACTCGTTCTGTATTTGTCTTAATACATCTGGTATTACTGCTAATGACTGGATACCATGGGTTCTGGTATATATGGCAGCGAAAACTGTACCCCAAAAGGTACAATCCTCTATCTGAGGTGTTATCCCCATGGGCAAGCAAATTGTTAGCATTCTATGTTTTTCATGTGGGCTGGTGTTTGGAAATACCGCCTCTAGCTGTGTTATTTTTTTGAGCCACCCAGAATGGCATTTGTTCACATTTAGTGGGCATTTTACCCATCACTGTGTGTAATGTTTGTGGTGTAATTTTAGTTGTTGATGTTTGAATCGGACCTGTTGGTGTAGCCATTGCTGGCTGAACTGTGAGTATCCGCATCACAAACTTTGTCATGTTTCTGTAAAGTTTTATTAGTTCTTTATGCTGTGTAAGTAAGTCTCCTGCTGGCATTGTTTCAATGTCAGATTGTGGTGAGTAGGCTACTAATACTGGCCATGTTGCTCCATCTCTTCCGAGCGGATCGAGTCTTACTTTATTTCTTGTATGGGGTAGGGTGCCTTTAAACCAGTATAAATGTTCCTGGTAAGTGAGCAGAACTTCAATGTACACGTATGGATACTATTTGTCAGGTATTTCATCTTCTGTGTAGTAATGAAATGTCTTTGTTAGTGTATTTGCCTGTGGGAATGTAACCCATGAATAGAATACCTCTGTTCTAAATGATTTGTGTGCCTCAATCACAAAGGTTACTGGCCCACCCCTAGCTGTTAAACCATATGAAGCTAGTTTAAGGGTGATGGCATTTCTAACATTTTCTGTAATTTGTATTGCATCTGCATTTTCTTCTTCGGCTGAGAGATTTAAGTTATGCACAGCGTTATCCGCTTGCTCAGCCATTGTATTTAGTAAGAAGAGTTCTTCAAGGGAACTGAGATAAGGTGTTATGCACAATAGGAGCAATGTGTCCTTCAAGCTTGATTAACCAACAGCCAATACATAGGATTTTGCCTACTCAGCTGTGGCAGATTCTTTGTACCCTCCCACTCCAGATGTCTCTGGGGAGATGTGAGTAGGGGTCTCTGAGAATAGCACGACTGAACTTATCAGATTTGATTGTTAAATAAGTACCCAACCAACGTTGGCGGCGCCATGTCGTGTAGTTCCTATAAAACCTATACAGGATCTTCGCGTTTGGACAAAATACACTGCGGGCTTGGTGTCCAGACTGAATCCAGACACCCCCACTGGATATGTTGGCCTGTATACCAGCTAGCTCACAGTGCCACTAGAAACTCTTCTTACCATGGAGAGAATAGTTCTTGTCAACTATTGAACATGACAACCCTGATCCCTCAGGACCGTGGAATCAGTGTACTACTTTTCGCTCAGTCACTCGTGCTCACTTAGTCTCAGGGAGATACACAGAATAAACAGTATGGACGTTTTTCAATAAGCATTTATTAAACAGTCGTATTCTAGTGTAAAATAGGTGTGCTGAAACAATCATTAGACAGTAACAGATATAAATGATTAGAAGAACTAGGAAAGTAAAGGAATGGTAGATTTCTACCATCTTGCTATAATCATAAATACCGGCAAGTATATAAAATATATGACAATAAAATGTGTACTCCTACGATGCTACCCTAACTAGATGTACCTAAGTGTACCTAGCATGGATGTAGGTGTTAAGCCAAAAATCCCTCTAGGCTAAAGTCAACCCCATTACCTGAAGTGAGAGACTGTGGGATTCCGTCTTGGCCTCGAGTTGAACACCCCGCAAGGGATGTTAGACCACTGCCAGCTACAGTATCTGCATGCAGGAACCTCAGCGTCTCGCGTCAGTTAGTGTTGGCAGGGAAATCCTGATCTCCTCTACTTGTCTCAGCAAGATGTGATGTTTATATACCCAAAGGTCTCCCCGCAGGTTCTACTTTGCTGTGCCACTTGTCGGACTTAGGATGACGTCGGGAATGAACTTTATACATAGTTATTATACAGGAGATGGTAGTCCTGCTGAGTTTCCAAGAATCCTCATGCATAATGTATAATGCCTTTACCAGGGAAAATCCTGCGTTCTGTGTGCAGTGTCATATCTAGGTAAAAGGTCAGTCCCTAAGGAACGGTTATGTATGTAATGTAGGGAAGAATATAGGTGAAGGGTTAGGATGTTACCTGAGCCTATATTGGGATACCTATATGGAATATAACAACCGTACACCTCCTTTCTATTGTTACAGGATTTTTCTTCATAAACAATAATGCATTTTACTTGCTCGGCTTTTTGACTGTTTCTTCTGAGCTTGTACATCTTCCCCCTGATTATTGCCATTGTGCTTAACAAATTCTAATATTATAAGAATTAGTGTTACTGTTTTATTATTTCCACAGGCACCATTTTTTTAATATGTATTATGTACCCTGGTTCCTCGTGAGTAGGGTGACCATTGTCTCTTTTGAATGCGACTGTACCCAATGATGCACTAAAACACATGCAAAATAAGTGATTTAATTTTCAGCAAAATTCTAGAATTCAGCAGAACTCTTTAATAAGCCGTTTAAACTATGCATACCCATAACTTTAGAAGCTACACCAAAAAGAATAAAAGTTGGGCTTACCTCCACAGCGGAACCCAGCACCCAAGCGATAGTCTTACCCACTCTTCCCCAAAATTCCTGCAGCTTGGGGCAGGAAGCAAATACATGGATGTCGTCTGCATTCAGAAAACCACACCTGAGACATCTCGCTTCTCCACCGCCTTTTATTCTTGAGATTTTGAGGGGAGACCAATATAACCTGTGTATTGTAAAAAAATGATTCTTCCTGAGTGCAGCAGATTTTACTAACGGGTAAAGAGTATCTATAGATACTTGCCATATGTCATTCAACTCCTTGCTCGGCAAGTAATTTTCCCAGACTCGGTTTGGCTTCTTCATCTTGCTGTCTACTGCGGTAAGGAGGTAGTTGTACCATAACGTCACTTCTTTTTTCCTTGGTACAGGGTTTTGTAGATCCCTTTCCATTAAGTCATTAATAGAAGAAGGCCAGCTTTGAGCCTTACACCATGACGAGATCTGATAGAATTTAAACCTCGAAAGAACACCTCCGGTGATGGTATTCCAGTATTCCCAGGATGACATTCATTTCCCGAAATAATAATGTCTTTCCAGAATGTAACTCCGATCTCGACCAAGGGACGGGCTAGAGCATCTAATAAACACTTCGGAGTTCCGGGAGAGTCCCACACCGGGGCCCAATCACTGTAAAAGGAAAGTCCCAAACAACTTCGACAAACCAACCATAACTTAGCCGCCGCACGCAAAGTCTTCAGGCGTACTTTCTTAAAAAATTTTAGGAGACCCAAATTTATACATGAACCCAGATTCCACTATGCCAGTTAGCATAGCTTTGAACATATTCCCGATTAATGAATTGTCCGGGGTTTGCAATAGCATCCTACAGTTTTTCAGTTGGTAAGCCCATGAGTATAACTGTAAGTCCGGTAGGCCCATACCTCCACTCTGCAGTTTACGCCTTAGTTTCTTCCAGGACAACTGTATTCCTTTGCTTGCCCAGATAAAGGAGGAGATCTTACCCTGGATTTTAAGCAGGTCTACCTTTGCAAATTCTAACGGGATGTTGTTAAATAAGTAGGTATATTTTGGGAGTATACACATTTTAACAAAATTGACTCTTCCAAAATGAGAAAGCGGTATACTCTGCCACCTTTTCAGTAGGACATCCACCTCTTTGGAAACCCTATCTAAATTGGTTTTTGGAATATTATCGTTTTTTTTTTAGTAATTATAACTCCAAGATATCTAAGCTGTCTTGCGAAAGTGTTCCCATGATCAGGAATATTCCATGCCATGATCTCAGTTTTGTCTTCATTGATCTCATAACCTGAGAATTTCCCAAAAGACTGAGCTTCAACCAAGAGCTCTGGGAGAGTGACATTAACATTTGAGGAGAATAAGACCAGGTCGTCCGCATATAGGGCTACTTTCCTTTTGAACGGGACACAACAGAAGTTAATATTCTATTTGATACTTCTGGCTAGGAGAGAGATATGTAAGCTGTGGCGTCAGGAGACACCCCCCTCATGGAGCGCCTGGTGGAATTCTGTTAGATATTTTAGAGCATTAGACCAGAGGGTAAATACCCTTAGGGAGAGACCGGATACTGGGTTATTTTGGAATCTCTTAGATAATGTACATAGTAATCAGTCGGATACATTAAGGTTATGGTTTCCCTGGTTTGTCTCCAATGATTAAAACCTCTGGGTCAGCTCAAGTTGAGTATTTTGGGCGGTTCCCGGAAAAAAAAATACATACCGGCTGAGACTGTATTCCACCAAGCTACTAGCAACAGAGGTGGAACAGGCCGAGAGGTTGCTACAGCTATGGAGGTCATATGAGGAGAAAAAAAACAAAACAAAAAAACTCTTTAATAACCGATGACGGCTTTCCTCAGTTTTTTGACGCTTCTGAAAATTCCATTTGACCTGGTCCTAACCAATTGAAATGACCGTATCTGAAGGTGGAGGAGGATTGCATGCTTGGTGCAATCTTAGAGGTAGAAAATAGTGACCCATACGTAAAAAAGTGAAGTGAATAGCTACCCTGTATCATTTCTCATCAATACAAATTGAGCTATGGTAGTCTGTGCCAGTCCGATCTGTTCTTTATGCCAGCGCAGAGATACCCCTTCGGGGGTGATTCCAGCGCTTTACAAGTTCCATACATACATACATACATACCCACTTCACGGCTTGTCTGTTCGAGGTTCCAAACCTACCCCTCTCAGGAAAAGAAGTACAAGTTGTAGGCATATTGTAAGAAATTTGGTTAGAGGTTGAGGGATATGTAGGCCCCACTCAAGCAAAAAACACAATCCTTGTCAGGGTGAACCACAAAAGTCACAAAATTAACCTGTGCTTGACCCTCTCATAGCTTGGCAAAAAAGCAGTCAGGCTTAACTTAGAGGCAATGTGTAAAGTATTTCTGCAGCACACAAACAGCAATTAAGTGAAAATACAACATAAGAAAAACATAAGAAAAATCCCAAGCCAATTTAGAAACCTGGAGTACATTTTAATAAATATATACCAGAACAACATAAATCCAATCAGTAGAACCAGAGATATTCATTTTCAAAGTTTTAAGTAAATGCAGAGTGTAAAAGCACACAGCACCTCTCGCCGTCATCTGATCGTGCTAGATCAGAGAAAAGTCACAAGTTCAGACCGACCGCAATGAAGCACACATAGATGAAGGGCAGATAGAGGGACTATGTTAGTCCAGTTGAAAAAATTACCTTCTCAAAGTCCAACGCAAAGAATTTCATTCGCAGAGGAGGAGGCCACAAGGAGCAGAGAGAGCATTGTGGATGGTCGTTGCTGTAGCACAAAGAGCAGTTCAGGTGGTGTAGGCTGGTATTATTGAAGGGCCAAGGGCCAGTTGGGAGTTGCGGATGATCATTGCTTGAGCTTCGAATTGGCAATCATAGTGGGCTGTCATTGCTGCAGCGTGAAATGCAGACCTCGCGTTATCGGTCATTGCTGGCAGTCACTGAAGAACAAAGAGTAGGGTTTACGGGAGCTTCGCATTGTCGGACATCACAGCAATGTGTGATAAGAGAAGACAGGTGCAGTGCAATGCAAGTCTGACCACAAGAAGTTCTGTTCAATGATTGGGGTTGTAAAACTATGCTGAGTTATTACAAAATAGTATTACCTAGGATTAGGAAGAGAAAAAAATTAAACTGAGCCAAGATAAGCAACAAAGTTGTCAAGGCAGGATGATGGCCTGTTACTACTGGGAGAGGAGACATTAGCAGCCATTGATCGGTGTATGACAATACTTGTTGCAAAGGAGATTAATTTACAGATGTAAATCCAAACTATGGTCTACTTGATAAGACCGCTGTTAATCCTGTTGCATCCTTCCCAGCCTGGAAGCATGTAACAGACCACCCCACACACAGAGCTCTGGTTTCACACCTTTAAACTTCTGCATGCAACAGTTAACTAAATGCACAGAGTTACAAACTTTATTAACTACGCATAGCCACACCCAACTGACTGACTGACTGACTGAAATATTTGTAAAGCGCACTAATGCCGAGGCGTCTTGGCGCTGAGGTAATAGCCGTCCACCAGAATTGGCAGGCCTAGAACTTAGAGAAGAGCCATGTTTTAATCAGCTTTATAAAGAGAGTCCTGCTTGGCTGCAGTCTCATGTGGATTGGGAGGGAGTTCCACAATTTAGCAGCTTGGTAGGAGAACCCCCTTCCGCCCCATCTAGCTCTTCTTATCGTAGAGAGAAGAACCAGTCCAGTATTTGCCGACCTGAGGCAGCGTACCGGCAGATATCGCGGGAATAAGAGTTGAATGTCTGCCGCCCCTCCTCCATAGAGGGCTTTATGGACTAGGCAGAGAGCCTTAAAATCTATTCTTCGGCGAACTGGGAGCCAATGGAGAAGTTTTAGGCTTGCGGATGTTGGATGGTGTTTAGGTAGCTCTAGCAGTACTCGTGCGGCCGCATTTTGTAGAGACTGTAATTTAGAGAGCTGTCTGACACCCGCGCCTAGGTATAGTGCATTACAGTAGTCTATTCGAGACAACACCAACGCACCGACTACCGTTTTCCTTAACGAGGGTGGAATGAATGGAAGAATCTTCCGCAATACTTTCAGCGTGAAAAAACAGGCCGATGACACTTGATTAATCTGGAGGGCAAGCGTTAGGTCCTTATCGACCAGAAACCCTAGATTTCTGGCCTTCAGAACAGGGACAGGAAATGTTCCGGCTTCAGGCGGATTGCGTACTACTTATAAGGAGTCTGCTGAGTGCCACTAGAGGCCTCATATGCACAGTTACAGGACACAACATCTTCCCTTTTGTTAAATAAAAATTGCAAACAAATATATACACATTATAACTCCTTGAAGAGTCATCGAGGTGCTCGCAACAGTCTTCCAGATCTAGTTGCATGAGGTATATTAGGGGTGCATTCATCTGGCATCTCAGGAGAAGAGTCAGATGCTTAACTTGGGCACTCAAATGGGCTTGCCTCACTCATGAGGTCTGGAGCCGATGAACATCAAGGGAAATGCTTAAAAGTCTCTGATTATGGATCTTCTAGGTCGTAGGACAGTTACCATATGCCCTGTGCTCGCCACAATTCTTAGAGGTTCAGCATCAAATGGAGCGTCAGTCTTGAGTGCCCGCTTTTGCTTGACTAGAGCTCTGTCTCCTTCCTCAGACCATGACTCTAGTGCCTTGGCACGTATCGGTGTAATCCTTCATATTGCATTTGTGATAGGTGTAACGTCCACAGGAACTCCTCAGATTCAGGGCGATGCACATAGGTGTCCACCTCTTGACATCCCCAACTCTGATCAATGTCCACAGAGTATTGAGGCAATCAAGCGAGGGAAAGGAATTAGGGTAGGAACAGCGGGGAATGGGACACCTGCAGACAGAGAACTGTAATAATTGAAGTCCAGGCGGTGGTAGCGAGTATTGAAGTATATTTTATCAAGTTTCCAGGAATGTGGACCTCATCCACAAGACATCCACAAGAGCGCTCCGTGAAGCAGCTGCTGAAGTCCTAATCTTCAGTTGCAGTCTCACACAAGAGCCACAAGCTCCTAGGTTACAGAACCACTGATGGGGATGGTTCTATAACCTAGGATACCACATCACCTCCTCACTTATAATAAACAAAAAACAGAGAAGAAAACAAAAACAAAAAAAAACGTAAACATTAAACATAATCATGAAAACGAACTGGTTTACATTTTTCACGTTTAGGTCTGATCACAACATTATCAGACACCCTTATTTTTGTCATCAAAGGAGCTGAATCAGATCTCAGCTTTGCATTGGAAGACAAAGGAACTGATTCCTGCTCAGAAGAGCATTTTGAAACTCTGCTCAAGTTCCAAATCTTATTGTTATCAGTTTTCACAGCATTTTTAAATAATTTCTTAACACGACAAGGCATACTGAATTTTGAACACTTTACCCCTTTTCTTGGGGATTTTATTCTCACCCAATCTCCTATTCTGACCCTAGTCTCTTTTACCACTTTCCTTATGTCATACACAGGCTTAGACTTTAACTTCTTTTCTTCCTCCTTGGCTTCCCAGCCTGTAGGCACACAAATTTCCTTATCAACCTTCAATCTTTTATCTATGAGCCAACCAGGACTGACCTCACAACAAGGCAACCTCCCCTTAAACAAACAAAAAGGCGAGACCCCTGTACTAGAGTGAGGAGTCAACCTGTACTCTCTCACCTTCTTCCTCAAACCTTCAACCCAGTTTGACTCACAAGTCAAAGACAACTGCAGACTCTCTTTTAATACTTTAATAAACCGTTCAACAACGTCATTAGACTCTGGATGATAGAGTGAAGCCTTCTTATGCTTCACGCCTCTCTCTCTAAGAAACTCTTCAACTTGCCTAGAGGTGAATTGCACCCCATTATCTGTAAGGAGACTGGAGGGAAAACCCTCTCTCTCAAACAATTCCTCTAAAAATGTTATCACATCACCAGACTTAATTGAATTCACAACTTTTATTTCTGGCCACCGTGAAAACATGTCTACATAAACAAACACATATCTGTCGTGCGAACTGACCCTTACAGGACCAAGAATATCCATGGAAATGTTAACCCACGGACCAGCAGCTCTCTCTCACAACCATGGGCTGCGTCCTACACTTTAACACTTTGTCACTCCTTGCACAGTCCAAACACTCTCTAACTTCTCTCTCAATCATCAAATCCATTGACGGCCACCAGAAACTTTCTCTGACCCTTCCTTGGTTTTGGAAATGCCCATATGACTGGAATGAGCCCTCTTCACCAATACAGATCTTAGATCTTCAGGAGGAACAAGTTTACTCCCTCTCATAAGCAAATCATCAACAATAGAAAGTTCATTGCGAACCTCCCAAAAACTCATTAACTCAGCCGCACACTTATTTTTAACCATCCAACCCTCCAAAATAATTTTCATCACATTCTGTAAACAGATATCCTTCTCTAAAGAAGTCTTCCACTCCGACTCCTGTATGATCCCATCAGTGACAAAACACACATTAAAATCTTCGTCAAAGTCCTCACCAGCAAAGCTCTCCTCAAAAGATTCTACGTCACTTACAGAATCAGTAACTAACCTTGAAAGACAATCTGCTTGCAAGTTGCTAGCACCAGGAACATAGTTTATCTCGAAATCAAACTCTTGCAGAGCTATAACCCATCTACGTATGCGACCTGAAATAAGATCAACACCCTTTTTTGAAAAGACCTCCTTGAGAGGTTTGTGGTCTGTCTTTAATTCAAATCTGCGTCCCCAAAGAAACTTCCTCCGTTTTCTTACAGCCCAAAAAACCGCTAACGCCTCCTGTTCAATCACTGAATAGTTAATTTCAGCACCGCGCAGACCTCTTGAAACAAAAGCAATTGTCCTATAGTCACCTCCTGATCTTTGCAACAAGACACCACCTAAACCTCTAGAACTGGCATCTGTCATCACAATGACCTCATCATTAACATCAAAACTCCCAAGGTCAGATGCATTCTTCAAGCTAGATTTGATGTCAATAAATTCATTTTCGCAATGATTGGACCAGACGAATTCAGTATTTTTCTTTAACAAAGATCTTAAGGATAATGACCTCTCAGCAAATTTGGAAATAAATTTGTTGTAAAATTCGGCCATTTCCAAGTACTTAACCAATTCATCTCTATTCTTCGGAGAAGGCAGTTTCTCTATTGTATCAACCATCAACTTTTTAGGTTGAATCCCATTGCTTGTGACAAGATGCCCAAGATACTCAATCTCTTGAACTCCAAACTTGCACTTGGCCCGTTTAAGAGTCAAACCAGACTTCAATAAGATATCTAATACCTCACAAAGCCTTGTGTTATGTTCAAGCTTAGTTGACCCAGAAACAAGAATGTCATCCTGATATATCTTCACCCCCACCACACCTTTCAATATCCTTTCCATCGCACGCTGAAAAACTGAAGCGGCCGAAATTAGACCAAATGGCATCCTTAGGAATCTAAAGGTACCAAAAGGTGTGGTGAAAGTCGTCAATTCTCTGTAAGCTTAATTTGGTGGTAAGCCGAACTGAGATCCAGGGTAGAAAAGTATTTCGCACCATTTAACATACTAAGTATTTAGCTAATTTTGGGTAAGGGATAGTGGTCAACAACCACAGCTTTATTTAATTCCCTCAAGTCTACACAAAGACGAGCTTCCCCATTGGCCTTACGGGCCATCACAACTGGAGAGACCCATAGTGAAGCTTCCACTTCTTCAATTATCCCATTGGCAACAAGCTTGTCTAATTCAAGTTTCATGTTATCCCTAACCGCCATGGGAACGTTTCTGACATTGGCCGCTTTCGGAACGGCATGTTCTTTTAACCTGATCTGATGAGCATAATTTTTTAAACATCCAAGATCATTCTTAAAGACATCATAAAACTTGTCCAGTAAGTTGTTACACTCAATTTGAACTGAATTAACGGTGGGTCTATCTCTTAAACAAACCATTGGTTTGGCATTAGGATCAAGAAAAACAAAAAGATCACGTTGATGTATCCAGCTTATCAATGAATCTCCTTTGATGGAAAATAAATGTTCCCAGAAATGATCCTATCCTTAAATTCTATAGGACCCCAAAAATAACCAGCTAATTTGATTGGTTCGCCACCGTACCCTTTTGGCTTTATATCCGGTTTCAACAGTTTTACACCATTTTTAAGCTTTGTTTCATAAAATGTAAAAGGAATCAAAGTGATCTTTGCACCAGAGTCAAAAAGCATTGGAACTTGTTTACCATTCACTAACACATTTTCAAGAGGTCCATCTAGTTTCTCAACACAGTTTTCTAAGATAATTATTTCTTCCCCAGAGTCCTCATCACATTCGACTTCTCTAACTTTGTTCTTGTTTGATGTGGTCGACCTACAGCACTTTGTGGCATGGCCTTTCCTGCCACAATTCTTACACGTAGCTTTCCATCAGGACACAATTTATTATTAGCCAAGTGACCTGCATCTCCACACCAAAAACACTTCCCAATAAACTGTTTATTTGAAGATTTATTTTGCGAAACATACTTGGTGTTGGTTTGATAAGATTTCTGAAATTTGTCCTTATCTTTTTCTACTACAACCTTAACACTATCATTGCTTGCTCTAGTCGTAGTTGGTGCAGTCGCAGTTAGGGCATCTTTCTTAATCACCTCCACACAAGCCTTTGAATGTTCTGAAGTTTTTGCCATAGTTAATACTTCATGCAAAGATGGATTATTTTTCTCCCACATAGACTCTTTTGCTTTTTCTAAATTGCACCCTAACATGAACTGATCCCTAAGGCATTCATCAGAAGACGCTCCAAAGCTGCATGTAGATGCTAATTTACGAAGAATAGTAATATATTGTTCTACAGTCTCACCATCATGTTGCATCCTTTACCAAAGTGATACCTCTCCAAGACAATACTTAATTTGGGAAGATAGTGAATATCAAGTTTCTTTAAGGCAATCTCGTATTCATTTAGATCCGCAACAATATCTTCTGTAAGTTCAGGGAGATGTTCATAAACCTCTTGACCTTCAGAGCCAAGACAATGTAACAACAATGAAGTTTTCCTCTCCGCACTTAAATTGGCACCACACACCTTTGCATAGTGAGCAAACACCTTCTTCCATTTAGACCATTTTAAAGGTGGGTCACCTGGTGAATTTAAAAAAAATGAAGGAGTTGGAAGATTTTGCATGGCCATAGTAAGAAGTGTAAAATGAGAAACAAAAATATGTAAAAATTAAAATTTACGGAATTAAAAAAAATACTAATGACAGATAAAAAGTGTAATAAAATGACCAACAAATAAGGTGTGCGTGTCACTGTGTAAGTAAAAGAAGACACACAATCAATAAAGGTGAGCGCGTCACCGTGTAGAAAACTCCTAAAGATGTTAATCTGTGCTAAAAGAAAGAACCAAGGTGTGCGTGTCACCGTGTGGAAGGTGTGAGCTAAAATGACACACAAGTGGAGAGAAAGTCCATTAAAAGAGCCAAGGTGTGCGCGTCACCGCATCAACAACATGAGCTAAAATGACACGCAACTGGGCAAAGGTATGCGCATCACCGTGTTGTAGAATAAATGAAAGTACACGGAAGTGCATCCAGCTTTGCCAAAGGGATCGGTAATATAAGACGAAGTACAGTATCAAAGTTCAGCTCTTTAAAGATGGCCGCCAGCGTGGTCACGCAACGTGAAGCGTTGCGTTTCAGTGACCAGGAGAAAGGGGCCAATCACAGAGTCACGAAAGTTGGAAGCATCACAGAGATTCAGAGACACAGGAATGATAGTCACGTGAAGCACAGAGCACGAGCTGGGTGAAACGTGAGTTACCGTTTGACTCAGATATAAAATGTATTTAAAATGTAGAGTACTTGCTGCGTTTTTTATCGGCATGTCCATGTTGAGGTCCAACAACGTTTTACACTGGAAGCTTTTAAGTTTCTGCTCGCTTTCAATCCCTGGTTTCCGTTGTCTTTAAACAGGATGGTGGCAAAGTTGACATGAGGGTCGTCTCAAGTCGTCGCCAGTGTAATAATTGAAGTCCAGGTGGTGGTGGTAGCGAGTATTGAAGTATATATTAAGTTTCCAGGAATGTGGACCTCATCCACAAGAGCGCTCCGTGAAGCAGCTGCTGAAGTCCTAATATTCAGTTGCAGTCTCACACGAGAGCCACAAGCTCCTAGGTTACAGAACCACTGATGGGGATGGTTCTATAACCTAGGATACCACAAGAACACAATGGTTAATACAGTTCCTAAACACTGACTACTCTCATAGAGTCTCACTAACGTGATTATTACCTGAAAACAACGTTCAGTTGGCCGCTGTGTTCCTCTCTATAACCAGTAAAGATACAGCTCTCAAACTGGAAGAGTATACACCTACAACACCAAAACATAAACAGATTACTACTCCATTCTCACCTATTCCTTCTATGGTATGAAACCAAGCGTTACACATACGTACCCTCTTTTCGCATGCCCAACAAAAAAGAAGAAAACAAAACAAAAAGAAAGTGGAGTGTCCCTCCTTATGTTCAAAGGTCTGAGTTTCAGCAATACAGGTGCTAGAATCCTTGATCCATTGTCCATGAATAAATGCCTATGAGCAATTCTATCCTGAAGCAGTGAACACGTGAAGCCACCAAACAGAGTCAATGTCTAATCTTGCCTCTATTTCAGATCCAAACGATACCCTATACCCTTCTTGGATATGATGAGGGAAAAGCAACATATGACAACAATACCAGCAACAGTGTAACTGAAATTAGTGGTACACGAATCCAGCAGCAGCCCTAGAATGTCGGTACTTTGAAAGCTGCTACTCACTGAAGTGCCGGTTTCCTAATTAAATCCAGACGAACAGTGATGCCCGAGCAGCACAAGGAGCAAGCAGCCGCTAACTCCTTTTCTCTGCGCCGATCCTTGAATGGCACACGGGAATCAAAAGTTGCTCTCCCAGCGAGAGTGGACCGCTTGACGTCTGCCTTCGAGGAAAGCCGTACACTCTGGTCTCCTCGTTAAATCCAAAACGGCCCACAAGCACCAACGGCTCTCCCGCGATTGTTTGCAGACCGCCGAAAACCCCCACAGACTCGAAGAGTCACGAACCAGCACAGGATCCTAGGGCAACATAGTCCGAGAAAAGCAACAGACTCCAAGGGGAGTCTCCGAATGCTGTGCAGCCGCACAGCCTCACATCCTCCAACAAAACAAGAATTATTGACGCTGCTCGGCTTGCGTCCTCGACTAATGTACACCATGGCCCCTCCCAGTGATGGACTGCCTACTGGGAATTGTAGTTCACGGTGGAAGCGCTCATTCAAAATGTAATGAAGACGCAACCAGGCAATGCCTGACAGTACGCCCTCCTCCCAAGCGCCTCCTAGAACCAGGTTTGCCAGGATTGTGTGAGTGAAACATACGGACCGCTCGGGTAGCATGAACGTTAGTGCACGGTTCCCAGGAATCGTCTTCCGAGGGATACCCTTTCCAGGAGACGAGATACCAGAGCCGCCCCCTCTGGTACTTGGAATCCAATACGCGTCGCACTTCGTATTCCAGCTGACCATCCCTGATCACTGGAGGAACGGCTCTACGTCTGGCACCCGCAGCCGACTTTAGCAGACTACAGTGGAATACTGGATGGACCCGTAGAGAAGCTGGCAGTTTCAATTTATATGCCACTAGATTGATTTGACACAGAACAGTATACGGGCCAATGAACCTGGGATGGAATATACTGCGAACTCTAAAACGGATGTTTTTAGTAGAGAGCCATACACGATCACCTGGCTGATAACGGGGTCCCCCTTGACGGTGTTGATCTTCCCACTGTTTGTATGACTGTTTGGCACGTCTCCGGTTGGTCTGCACCTTTCTATGCATAGCTAGTAAATTCCTCATTTGCATCATAACAGTAGGTTGAGTAGTTACATCACTGGGAATGGACAGTGTCAGCATTTTAGCATGAAATCCGGTGTTGGCCCTGAACAGTGTTTCTTTTATGGAACTGTGCCAAGCGTTGTTATAGGACAATTCGGCTAGCCACAATAGAGACACCCAGGAGTCTGTTGCTTCTTTGGAATAGCAACGAAGATATTTCTTGAGAGTCTGGTTAAACCGTTCTGTTTGTCCATCGGTCTGTGGGTGGAAGCTAGTAGACATGGCTACCTCCACTTGCAGAGCCTTGCACCACATTTGCCAGAATCTTGCAATGAATTGTGGTCCTCTGTTGGACACGATGACCCTCGGGAGCCCATGTACCCGAACCACGTGGGACAATAGCAACTGGGTGGTTTGTCCTGCTGTGGGTAGATTTTTGCATGGAATAAAATGACACATTTTTGTAAGACTGTCTACTACGACCAGAATGGCATTGTACCCCTGATCCAGTGGTAGACCAAGAACAAAGTCCATGCTAATGGTTTGCCATGGTTGCGATGATGTGGGCATTGGCATCAATTTTCCTTTAGACTTAGACTGCTCCCCTTTTGCACGAGCACATGTCTCACAATGAGCCACCCATTGTGTTACATATTCAGCCAACCGCTCCCACCAGAATTGAGGTGTAGAGTTTTAGTACAACCTGGATGTCCAGCGAGGACTGAGTCATGACACCAGTTAAAAGCTTTTAACCTGAGTTCTTATGATGGTAAGTACAGTTTGTTGTTATACAACTGCAATCCGTGTTTGAGCATTCGATGAACATCCTGCTCTGCCACCAAGCAAGGGATCGATGTTTAGTGACATCTTCCAGAAAATGTTCCAGCGTTATAGAGCATAACACCCTATTGGGGCTAACAATTGCTTCCGTGATGCCCTTTTGTTGCCTAGCAACTTCCTCTTGACGAGACAACGTGTCTGCTTTTCTGTTTACCGACCCAGGACAGAAGGTAACCACAAAGTCATATTCTGCGAAGAATAACATCCATCGCATCTGTCTTTGAGTGAGTTGTCTAGCCGTTTTCATATACTGGAGATTTCTGTGGTCAGTGTACACAGTGACTGGATGGTGTGCCCCCCACAGATAATGCCTCCACTCCTAGAATGCCTTTTTTATGGCCAATAATTCCTTTTCGGCCACCGTATAATTGATTTCCGCAGCATTGAGTTTCCTGGACAAAAAGGCAACCGGATGTAGCTGTCCTGTAAGTCTGTCACATTGTGACAAAACCGCCCCCACTGCAATGTTGGAAACATCGGCCTCAACTGTAAACGGGACCTCTATTTGCGGTTGTTTCAGTATGGGTGCAGTGGTGAATGCCTTTTTTAGATATGTAAAGGCTTCCATGGCCTCAGTGTTCCAAAGAAAGGGCATTCCCTTTCTTAGCAGCCATCTAACAGGATAGACCAGATGGGAGAAATGAGAGATGAATCTACGGTAATAGTTGGCAAAACCTAAGAAACATTGCACATCTCTCACATTCTTAGGAACAGGCCAATCCTGAACCGCTTTTACCTTCCTCTCAGCCATGCTCAATCCAGAGGGACTCAATATAACTCCCAAGAATTCCACCTCCTCCACATGAAACTCACATTTATTCAGCTTGTTAAAATAAACTATGTTCCTGTAGTTTATGTAGTATCTGAGTAACATGTTTCACGTGCATTTCCTGATTGATGGAATAAATCAGGATGTTGTCAATGTAAACGACCACAAATCTGTCTACGAATTCCTTGAGCACATCGTTTAAGAAGTATTGAAAGGCTGCCGGGGCATTACATAGCCCAAAGGGCATAACCAAGTACTCAAACAACCCGTAGAGTGTTTTGAAAACTGTCTTCCATTCATCCCCCTCACGTATTCGAACCAAATGATAAGCCCCTCTAAGATCAAGCCTAGTGTAGATAGTGGCTTCCCTCAGCTGATCCAATAATACAGGGATGAGTGGAAGAGGGTATCTGTTCCTCACCGTGTTGTTGTTTAGCATGCAATAATTGATGCATGTTCTCAAGTCTCCATTTGCTTTAGCTATGAAGAACAGAGGCGAGGCCGCAGGTGAGCGAGAAGGTCTAATGAAGCCTATGTCTACATAGTGATCTAAGTACTCTTAGATGCCTCGTCTCTGGCTCAGACAAGGCATAAACTCTGCAAGAAGGGATGGTGGCTCTAGCAGTCAAATCTATTTGGCAATCGTTGTCACGGTGCGGAGGGAGTATTTCCGCCTTGACTTCGCAAAAAACCTCCCTATATGATGCATAAACTGAGGGAAGCACAGTTTCTTTTTCCGCTGCAGTAGCAATATGGAACGCCTGAGTAAGAGCCAAGGTGTGAGAACTATGGGCTTGCATAAAATGCAGTCTACACTCCTCTGACTGAAAAAACACTGTCTTCCTTTTCCAGTCGATAGTGGGATTGTGTTGCCATAGCCACGGCATGCCTAGTATTACCTCATACTGGGGGGCTTTGATGATGTTTAAGGTTAATTCGTCTACGTGATCTTGGTGATCTCCCTTCAGAATCAATCATATTTTCTCTGTTTGTTCAGTGATACGACCTGACTTTAACGGCTTACCGTCCACGGCCAATACCTTTTCAGGAATATCTCTGGGAACACGCTGCAGCTCTAAACGTTGTACTAACCCACAATCAATGAAATTCCCTGTAGCTCCAGAATCGATCATCACCCACACTTGGTGTACCTGATGACCAGCCGTAAGGGTTATGGAGAGCACAATATGTGATTCCGTTTTTTTTAACTCGGTTACTGCTAGAGAAGGCAACTTTAAATACTGTCTCTGATGTGCTTCTACAGCCATGCCTGCCTCTGGTGTGGTCTCATCACCTGCGGTATGCACCACCTTGACCACCACCTTTTTACTAGAATAGAAGGAACCCTGCGACTTGGGCTTATAAGGACATTCTCTCACGAAATGGCCCTTCTTCCCACAATACATGCATAAGCCCTGCGCTCTACGTCTCTCTCTCTCTCCGCTCTAGATAAAGGCGCTCTGAAGACTCCCACATCCATGGGTTCTGGTCCCTGTTCATTAGAGGCTAATGCCTGCCTGGTCCCTCTCTCCAAGTGAGCATAAGACCTCTCACCTCTCTTATGCTCCCACCCCTTTCGGCCAACCTGTGGTCCAGACGTAAAGTGAGATTCATTAAATCTGTATACGTGGTGGGCTGAGGGTCGATCTGAGCTAGCACATCCTTCATTTCTTCCTGCAGTCCCTGATAGTATAGCGACATCCTCTTCTCCTCAGGCCATGCGGTTTCGGCTATCAACCTATTAAATGAAGTCAAATAGGTAATCAATTCCTGTTTTCCCTGCCTTAACTCCAACAGCTCCCTATCGGCGCTAAACGTGGTAGCACGTCGATCAAAAACCCTTTCGAATTCTCTACAAAAAGCGCTCCAATCAGAGAGCAATGGATCATCATATTTAACCAATGGCACCGCCCAGTTAGCCGCGTCCCCAGTCAAATATGAAATGACAAAAGCCACTCTAGAGTGGTTATTATGGAAGGAAGCCGGCTTGCATGAAAAGTGCAACATGATCCGAGTTATAAAGGTCCGGCTCTTCAGGGAATCCCCAGAATATCTCTCAGGACTACCCAAGGGTATGGGTGGAGGTACATTCACCTGTATCTGTGATGTCTAAGGTGATGCATCGAAAGGTTTCCTAGATTGCATATCAACCTTTTCCCTAAGGGCTACTGGTTAGGCTCTCAATGTGGTTAATTCCTGTTGGACTAATACCAGTGCCTGCAGCACGTCGTCTAAAGACGCCATCTGTGAGTCGCCCAGACCGGCAGGAGTAAATATCATGGGTGCGTAATTCTGTAACATCCACAGGAACTCCTCAGAATCTGGGCGATGCAAAAAGGGGTCCAACTCTTGACATCCCCAACTCTGATCAATGTCCAGAGTATTGAGGCGATCAAGCAAGGGAAAGGAATTAGGGTAGGAACAGAGGGGAATGGGACACCTCCAGACAGAGAACACAATGGTTAATACAGTTCCTAAACACTGACTACTCTCATAGAGTCTCACTAATGTGATTATTACCTGAAAACAACATTCAGTTGGCCGCTGTGTTCCTTTCTATAACCTGTAAAGATACAGCTCTCAAACTGGAAGAGTATACACCTACAACACCAAAACATAAACAGATTACTACTCCATTCTCACCTATTCCTTCTATGGTATGAAACCAAGCGTTACACATACGTACCCTCTTTTCGCATTCCCGACAAAAAAGAAGAAAACAAAACAAAAAGAAAGTGGAGTGTCCCTCCTTATGTTCAAAGGTATGAGTTTCAGCAATACAGGTGCTAGAATCCTTGATCCATTGTCCATGAATAAATGCCTATGAGCAATTCTATCCTGAAGCAGTGAACACGTGAAGCCACCAAACAGAGTCAATGTCTAATCATGCCTCTATTTCAGATCCAAACGATATCCTATACCCTTCTTGGATATGATGAGGGAAAAGCAACATATGACAACAATACCAGCAACAGTGTAACTGAAATTAGTGGTACATGAATCCAGCAGCAGCCCTAGAATGTCGGTACTTTGAAAGCTGATACTCACTGAAGTGCCGGTTTCCTTATTAAATCCAGACGAACAGTGATACTCGAGCCCGAGCAGCACAAGGAGCAAGCAGCCGCTAACTCCTTTTCTCTTCGCCGATCCTTGAATGGCACACAGGAATCAAAAGTTGCTCTCCCAGCGAGAGCGGACCGATTGACGTCTGCCTTCGAAGAAAGCCGTAAACTCTGGTCTCCTCGTTAAATCCAAAACGGCCCAAAAGCACCAACATCTCTCCCGCAGTTGTTTGCAAACCGCCGTCTGCTGACTCGGAAACCCACAGACTCGAAGAGTCACGAACCAGCACAGGATCCTAGGGCAACGTAGTCCAATAAAAGCAAGGGGAGTCTCCGAATGCTGTGCAGCCGCACAGCCTCACGTCCTCCAACAAAACAAGAATTACGCACGCTGCTCGGCGTGCATCCTCGACTAATGTACACGGACTGCCTACTGGGAATCATAGTTCACAGTGGAAGCCCTCATTCAAAACGTAATGTAGGCGCAACCAGGCAATGCCTAACAGTAGGAGTCTGTGACATGAATCTCATCAGGCAGTATTGACGGACTGGTTGTCCATTGTGGTATCTTCGTTCCAAGAGCTCTCACTAACAGCAGGGTGGTGGGGCTTTCTCCTGTTGTGGAATGAAGAGTGGAAGCCACAAAGGGCTTGCTGTAAAGCTGACTTGAGGTCCATTCCTTGCAGCGCAGCACGCTGATCCACCCTTTTCAAAGTACTCGTAAATCTTTCAACTACGCCATTTGCCTGTGGCCAGAGAGGTGTGCTTTTCTCATGCTTGATGTTTAAATGATTAAGAACGTCTTTGACCTCTCTGCTATTGATGAATGGATCATTGCCAGATTTGAGAATGAAAGGAACACCCCATGCTATGAAAATGTTATCCCACCTCTCAATGACTTTGTCATGTGCAGTTGATAATAAGCCTTCCACTAGAGGCAACTGTGAGTGCTCATCGACAACTACCATGAGATGATGTCCATTATTGAGTGGTCCAAAGAAGTCAACTGCAATCCTCTCCCAGGCCTGCTTAGGAAGATCAGGCATGTTCAGTGGGTGCTGAGTCGTTTTGGGAGACAGACTGTTTCACAGATGGCAAGCTTTCAATTCCCTTTCAAATCATTCATCAAGGCGTGGGAACCACACTCGATCCCTGAGGGCTCTTTTAGTGGCAGCGATGCCACACTGTTCTTGCTTGCCAGTTCAACACCTTGTTGCCTCAGGGTTTCAGGGATAACAATTCTTGCCGCTGTTAGTATGACTCCATCATGTGTAACAGAATGTTCTTCCCGAACATTCTTGAATTTCTGGTACTCAACATCATCTGTAAGGGGTCGGGTATGTGTCCTCCATGATTGCGTTGCAATGATTTCTTTAAGCTTGAACATATCTTTGTCAGTACTAGTAGCTGTCGGAATCTATTCACTAGAAAGAGCTCTAGACACACTTGCCCTTACAATTAAATTGAAGTAGGCCTCAGCAGCTTTAGACATTGCCTTATGACGCTGTAGCGGTACCCCTGAAAAGTGGTCTGCAGGGTTTTGAACCTTCCCCAGTTTGTGCACAATAGTGTAATCATACTCCTACAAACACAAGCTTCACCTCTTGATGTGAGGGGGCATCTTGACTTTCGGATTTCTGAGCAATGCCTGATGATCCATGATAAGAGGGAAATGCTTTCCGTACAGAAATAAATGGAAGTGTTCACATGCCCATACTATAGCTAAACTTTCTTTCTCCGGTTGAGATTAAGCATGTTCAGTCTGAGATAGACTCCGGCTAGCATAGGCCAAAATGTTTCTCTGAGAATCTGGATGTCCATTGTGTTGGGCATTGATCACGCACAACTCCACCGGGCTTTCATCTGCCGCAATCTTTGTATACAATTGTGGATCAAAGTAAATCATTTCAGTTTCATTTTCATTTGCGTGTTTTAGTTTCTTAAAACTTCGATCACATTCAAATAACCATTCAAATGGAATATCTTGCTTGGTTAGTTCTCATACAAGTAGCAAAATCACAAATGTACCTGGAGCAGTAACTGGCCATGCCTACGTAAGAACTCAGCATGGTCACATCTTCTGGAGGACCAGTAGACAACAAGGCTTGTACCTTTTTGGGGTCAGGAGTCATACCCTTTTCAGAGTAAATATGCCCAAAGAATTTATGTCTGTTTTTGTGAAACTTGCACTTCTCTGCATTTAGTGCGAAACCTGCATTAGCAAGAAGATGGCATACTTGTGTGAGTGCATTATCATGTTCCTTCTGTGTAGCCCCAAACACCAATATATCATCACTGTAATTAAAAGCATGTGTGACAGGCTGAATTATTCAACGAATGACATCTAGAAATATTTCTGCAGCTGACGACACACCAAAACGGAGTCTTTTATATCTGAACAAACCAGCATGAGTTGAAAAAGTAGTAATGTACCTATGATTTTCTTCCAGTTCAAGTTGATGGTAGCCTTTGTTCACATCAAGGTGGGACAAAACTTTGGTGCCATTCAGTTGCGTGATCATGTCCGCAATGAGTGGACCTGGATGTCTTTCTCTTTCGATTGCTTTGTTGGCCTGTCTCATATGCACACTGAACTTCCACTGCCCTTTTCGGCACCACCACAATGGGTGAAACTCACGGCGTTGAACCAGTAGAGCGCTCAACAATATCACGCTTTAATAGTGTTTCTAGTTCTTTTTCAACGGCTTCATGCAAGTGAAAAGCAATTCAACAAAAAAGCCAATTTTCTGCTTTTTGTTGCTATCAAATGCAGGTGATGGTTTCAGGCAGGGTTGCCATATTTGGGACTCTTCAACAGCCATTGGAGAGCTTCAAAGCTTGAAGACCTTTTGAGTTGTGCTGAATGCCACCTTTGTATTTGCTTCTGCGGGGACCAACAGCTTCGTAAGCACAACCCCCTTGCTTATGCTTGGGTTGTTGTGAATGCCACGTGCTACTTTGAGCATGCCGGCCCCTGGCCATGTCTTGATTGGAGGTCGGGTAGTGCTTTTTCTGTTCGCTCTGGTGAGTACAGTTGTACTTTCTGTACCTGGTTGTCTTTGGCTTTAGCATTTTCTTGCACCTCGCTGTTGCTGCCTTTAGCGTTTCTCTGCGTCTGGTTGTCTTTGCCTTTAGCTCTTTCCTGCACCAGGCTGTCGCTGCCTTTAGCACTTCTTCATACCTCGATGTCACTGTCTTTAGTGTTTCTGCTTTGTATCGGTGCTGGCACATCTTTATTCTTCAGCATGCAACCATGAACTGAATGTACTGAGTCATAAAATGTATTAACCACAACCAGCCACACCCAACAGATTAGGTAATACTTGTAAGGAGTTTGCAGAGGCCCACTAGAGGCCTTGTACGCACAAACACAGGACAAAACAGATCCTATGGAGAGAGAGCGATAGAATTACCCAAAAAGAAATGTATTGATCCCTCTCAGAGTACCCTTTACTTTTACCACTACTTTAGGAGCAAAGGTGATTTGGAATGGGTCTGCACACAAAAGTACCACTTGTGTCTGATCACTTCTAAAGGAAGGCTGAATGACAGCCAGTGCAAGATCTTACACATCATAGCACCTGTTTGTGTGTGACCCAGATTGGAGATAGACCAGTGCTACCAGCCCTGAATACCATTAATTTATACAAATTCACTAAAACACACTCTGTTCTCCTTCATCCAGCCCTCATCATCACAAGGAAAGGGGAAGATCATCTCTAGCACAAACATTTAATATACAACATCCCTGTTGTGTATTTGCCTTCCATCTGATTTTATGAGAAAATAAAATCATAAATTATTTTAATTCTACTTACCTGTGGGTGATGGTGGTGAGTGTGTGCGCTGGCGTTTTTATGGCCTACAGCAACATTGCAACACATGCAAATAATTTTGCTTCTTTTTACAGTTTTGCATGCCATCTTAAAACCATCCACAATAGTCCTAAAGCCCTGCATGAATACTGAATTTGACATAAAACTTCTGATTGTCGACTCTCCTTTTTTTCAAATGATTCTCTTCTTACTTACCCTCCTCTGCATGCCTCCTCTCTCTGAGCACATCCTACTCTAAGTCACATGCATATTTGCCTTAATCCCAATTACGGTGTCTCTGCATGTTGCCCACACCTCATTTCAAAGATCACAACCTCTTGTTTAAAATCCCTGCAACCTAACAATATATAATCCCTTGTAGCTCATCTACCTCATCCAATTCATAAATTCACATATCCCCCTCTCTCACTAAAGATCATACCTAACTCCTACTAATTTTTATTTAGCACATAGAAACTGGAATACATGGATGGCATGGTTTCCTTAAGAGAGCAAGACTATTCCCATAACCTAAAAATAGATATATTAACGCAGGTTCTGGAGCAGGGTGCTACCCAGCAAAAAAGCAATGCAACATCTTGTCAGGGTTAGTAAGTGCTATATAAATACTATTACAATGCAATACACTATATAACCCACACTAATACCATAGCACTCAGCAGTCAAGCAGTTGATTGTAGTTTACACAGGCTGCATAATAATTCCCTTTTTTTACTAGAAACCCTGACACTCACAAAAGACAAAGCTGGTTAGACTCATGTCCATCACCTAGTACTGTACCAATCAATGTCAAATAAAACAACGATCACCAACTGAACAGGCGAAAAATAACGGAAGAGCACAGCAACATGCTGCTGGTGTATGGAGGATGTTAATTTAGTCCTCCGCTTCAGGTCTCAACAAGCTACATACTATGACCCTTCTTCACATCTCACAATAAAAATCACATATTAACAAAGTCCATCCCAGCAGATATCTCCACCATTTCTCCTCTCCTTAACCTATGCTTGCTCAGGACCATAAGCTTTAAAAAGAATATCTCAAAATGGACATCCTGGTGCAGTAACTAGCTTGTCGTAGGGATTCTGCACATACACAGAGCTATGCACAGGATAATAGGACCCCGGAATACAGTGGTTAGCCTACCATAGACCGTAGCACCCAAAACCCCAACCCAACTAGCTTAGCATCCCATTAGTACCAATGTACCAATGATTGGACAACCCAGAAAACGGTATCTCTATCTCAGGACTCGCAGAGGCAAGAACACTCTTTCGCTACACACTCGTACCTGTCCACAATGCGCGTATGAAGAGACACAGGATAGGTTAAAATGTTTATTTCACCTTACGTGCTCTAAGATACAGTACACGTGTCAGTACTATTAACATAAGGCATATGAATAATATAAGCAGCATAGTTACAATTCCATAGAATACAAACGGGGAAAGCATCTCATAACTCAGTGGATATATGTCTAAATAACATTGCCACCCTCCCCGTGCAGTAAGATAGTTTATTATAAAAAGAGAAGACCTCTGGGCTTTGACTGGCGAACCCCCATACCTCAGTATCTAGATGTAGAATTACATCAGCAGAACATCACAGCTCTTCTCCCTGGAAAGGATTTCTCCAAGTGTGTTCTAGTGCAGCTAAACAGCAATATTAAAAGCACACAAAATTCTCCATGGCAGCTGTACCTAGTGTTATGTCTAGGTGCGAGGGACTGGCCAAACCAGCCAGAACAGAAATACATTGTTATTCGACCTTGTACATGTTGTGCAGTCTGAGCCCAAATCGAACAAGAGAAAAGGTGAAAGATAGAAACGCAGACAGCGCTGAATAACTTGGCAGCAGCAGAGGCCGAGAGAACCATGTCTCAGAGTAACGTGCGCAAAGAAAAGCAGCATGGCAGCCAGGCCTAGGACAACATAGCAAGGCAGGCAACAAACCACAAGACACCCTCCCCTGGACAGGCCGTCGGCCAAGACAAAGTTCAAAGTAACTGAGCAGAAGTGAACACCGTGAACAAAAAAAATAGACCAGTGGTCAAAAAGAAAAAAGAGAAAAATATACATGTCCACCAGAGCACAGCAGTGCACAGACAGCGAAGGCCACGTCAATCCATGAAGGTGGAGGTGCAGAAAAACGCTACACCTTCCAAAAGGACATCATTGGAATCGTCAGAAAACATAGACGCCATCCAGTCCAAGAGATTAAAAGAGCAGAAATGTTCCTCAGCGTAGGGGGCATCCCAAAGCAATGCGGGACAGCTTGCGTGATAATCGAAATAGCTCTGTTGTAGGAGATCCTGAGCAGCCGCCCAGATATCCCATTGTGCCAAAATCCCCAGTGCAGCCGCACGCGCCATACAGCCAGCAACGGAACAGTCCTGCTCATGGGCCTCTAAGGGACCCATCAACTGAACAAAATCCGGAACAGACAATGACGAATTGGAGAGGCAATAATCCAAGGTCCAGGTGAAAGGACAGCGGATGCAAGTCATCACAGGTTGCACGCAAGTGAAATACGCAAAGCGAAAAGAAAGAGTATATGACACACTCAGTGTCGCCAATGGCAAAACGCCGAAACCAGCCAAAATGCGCTCACGGAGCAGCTGGAGGCGTTCTGGATCTAGAAGGTCCCATCGGGGAGCAGCCATTGCGCAGAAAACAGACCAACAGCAGTTCACCAGCCGCCAAGGCGAGGATCAATGGGAAACCACCAAAGACGCTGGAAAAGATAGAATGAATAAATGCCGGGATCACACCAAAAATAGTTTGGAAGGAGGATACCAGGCCAGACCCCACAACCTTAAAAAAGTGTACCAGACCCTCAGTGTTAGATGCGTTAAAAGTACGATGAATTAACTCCCCGAAATGCTGGGGGAGATTAGTGTTCAAAAGAGCCTGTATCTCACTGTGGGTACTCGCCACCTGGAGAATGAATGTCTCCCGGGCGGACGTGAGCATAACCTCCTCGTTCAATAATAGCGCCTTTATTCTGCTCAGTTTATTGAAATCTGCCTCCATGGTTGGGATGGAAGGCCAAACAGAGATATCAACGACTCCATGAGGGGGAGGAAAAAGCACATTCTTGCAGCAGACAACCCTCTGCGAAACCGTTACAATATACGGAATGCTGGCCTGTAGGCCACAACAGTTTTCATTATTCAGAATTAAATAGCTACCATTGGAAAGTAAAGTAAATGTAGGAGAAATAGCAGGAGCAGGAATACCCTTCAACACACAAGCAAGATTAGGAGCAGAAACGCTGCAGGAGCCATGCAATTTAATATGCTTACAAATAAGCGAATGACCCACGGTCGAGTCGCAGGACTCCCCCGTGAGAAAAACCTCCTTGCCGTCTCGAAGGCATTTATACATGAAAGGCAAGGACCAGAGTTCATGCAGGAAAGCACTACCCAAAGGCCGGTAACGGCCCACAGGATAATGTTTCATGCACGAGCCAAATTCAAACAAGGAAAAAGGTAAAGCGATAACCCCATGAACTAGCCACACAGCAGAATCGAGTTCCGTTACAGAGAACGGTAAAGGATCCACCCTCTCGATATGTAACAGAGTGTAAACTGCATCTTTCATGGACATGAATTGCTGCTTGTCAGTCAAATTAAACGGCAGAAATAAGGCAGTGGTGTTCAAAAAATGCCAAGGAACTTTACCTAACTTGAGGGTTTGCAAAGTCCATGCAAATTGCATAACTGAACGCAATTGGTTTTGACCATGATACAACACAGAAACATCATCTTGCACAATGTCAATAACAGAGGACACAATATTCTCTAACGTGTAAATGCGAGAAGACAGGGTATTAATACTATTGTCAACAACAGCAAGCACCTTTTCCAAATTTGCTTGGTCTATTTCCCGAAGACGGGAAGCAGCTTCAATTTGTGACAGCTTCCAGAGCTCATTATACGTTTCATAGATGAACCTCTTAGGTCGGGGACCACGAGGTCCCAAAACAAAGTCGGACAGATCAATATTGCCTGAAAGGAGGGACAAATGCTGTTTAACAGAGTCTAGAGACGAATGTTGCAGCCATTGTTTACATAATTTACCAACAGAATATGTGGTGACGGTTCGGGACTCAGAAAACCTCGGATCAGGCCTGTCCTGCCTGTAACCAGGACCTGAGTTGTGAAAGCGCAGTTGGCATGCATTAGATGATATGGGCCATACCAACCAGGGTGACTGAACCAGTGCAGAAACATTAAATGAATTGTTCTGAAACAGAGCCTGTAAGGTAGTCAGGGACATATTAAAACGTAAGCTATCATTGGGAGAATTCGACAAGGATGGAATGGAGGGCGAGTTCATTTGTTTAGCAGTAGCTAAACCCCAACACGTAGTTTGATAGATGGAAGCATTCAGGAACATAATTTGGGTAGGAATGAGGCAAGCACGGTGTAAGGCCTCGGTTCCCTGTACCTGCCAGGGCCTGGAACCCCAAATTGATTTCAAATCCACAGTGGCCAACCAATACTCATAACCACCCACGGCCAAGGCAGTTAAAAAGGAACCCGAATAAAGCAATTTGGTGTGGGTTAACATAATTTTCTGAGTTGATGAGGTATTTAGTCTAAAATAATAGGACTCAGGGTTTGACCGATTAAAGTCAGTGAAATAAGCAAACTTATGTCTAAGAGTTTTGGAGCTACCTGGTAAGGGGTTCGGGCAATGTTCCCATTGGGTGGCAGCTACAGAGATACGTAGGGCACTTGGTTTATGGAGAAAATGGTTACCCCAATGCTGGTAGCAATACAAATCGGCATAATTCGCAGAATTCATATACAAATCTTCAGCATTAAAGGAAGCATAATATTTTAGATCAGCAAACAATGCTTCAACGGCATGCACATCCCAATCGTCAGAATGAATATTATTTTTTACTACATCACCCATAGAAACACGAAGGACATTAGGTACATTAATAATTTCTGTCGGACCATGGATTTGAAAGTTTACCGCATCCCATACGATGCCATCAGCAACTGGAAATGCTGTAATGTTCACAAATGTGTGGTCACGCTTCATGATGTGAGACGAGGAATGAGGAGCCAAAGTTCCAGCAACACTGTTCACAGCAGAGCGTTCAGGCAAATAGTGACCATTGATGAGTAGAAAAAACACTGTGACAAAGCCAATGGACATGAACAAAAAAATCAAGAAAAGCACCAACCAGATGTATGTCCAGGGTGGAACCAAAAAATTGTCTCTAAACCAGGACACAAAAAGACTGAACTTGGACGGGACATCGGAAGAAGTGGAATCCGAGTCAAAAGAATAACGTGTTGGACTCAGTGGCGTTGTAGGTTGATGTGCCACCGATTCGGATGCAGGATAGGTATACTCGTCCTCGTCGATGCAGGGGGAGACTTGAGGTTCAAATATAGTTTCAGGCAAATCAACCATCTCAATTGCAACATCAGTGACCGTTCGGGCAGGAGTGCCACGAACATATGTCCGATAAATGGCAGGACAAGAGACTGCTGGTGTAACGCTATTCAGGATCGGCCAGATGTTGTAGCTTGACATTTTCCACTGAGATGTATCTGTTCTCCTTGCGACCAGGAAGCGGTGGTAGGATGACTGTACGTGTTCCCTTCAAACCCAGAACTGGAACCGGTGCACGATAAGAGGGGCCGAATTCTTTTTTGTTCTCCACCTTCTCTCGGACCAGATCCCCAATCTTCGGAAGCCAGCCGGCAACCGGAATCTGCAGAGCAGGGTCTGTGGCTGAAGGTAAATGTGCAATTGCAAGTTTGTCTCGGGCTTCTTGTAAGTCCTGTAACACAGCAGAATGGTTATCTACATCAAACTTGGCAGATTGCGCCGTAATGTCTGGACCATCAAGGTCAGGCACAAACATTCGTATGCCAAAGAGCATTTCGTATGGGGTCCGCCCACCCAGAGGTCTTCTAGGGAGATTATTAAGTGCACGCTGAACGGTATACAAGTGGGCCAGCCAGTTCCTGCCAGTACCTATAACTCTAGCTGTCAAGGATTGCTTTAAGTCACGGTTCATTCGTTCAACGATAGAGTTGCCCTCAGGCCTATACGGAGACAAAAATTTCACCCGCACCCCAAGTGAAGCCATTGCGTCCTTGTAAGCCCTAGAGGCAAACGCTGGACCTTGGTCAGAATGGAAGGTGCCGCATGCAAAAATTCCCACAAAGACACGCAAATCCCTGATGACATTTCGAGCGTCAGCACTACGTTGTGGCCAGACCCAGATGAACCGTGTGCACGAGTCCACTGCTACTAAGATGTATTTATAGGCAGTGTCTGAAGAGAAAGGACCGCAGTGATCCAGGTAAACACACCCAAAGGGCCTGTTAGCAATACAGAGCGAGGTCTGTGGTGGTCGTGTAACCGTGGAAGGCTTAATCTGTTGACAAACGTCACAGGAAAGCACAAAAGCACAGGTGTCTTTGTATAACCCACTCCACCAATAACGCTGATGTAAAATGGAAACCGTAGCTGACACACCTGCATGAGCCGAAGCCATACCTTCGTGTGCAGCAGTTATTAAGGAACTTCTGCGGTCAGCGTTGGGTATCAGCCGATCCCCAACGTTAGGTATTGTTACATATGGAGCCTGTTCGGGACTCAACTGGTAAGAATATTTGGAAGGATATCCCCTAGGGTAATTATCACCCTCCTTGGTTGCAGCAATAGCTGCCAAAATGTCAGAATCAATTTTAGACATGGACCTAGTAACTGCTGCTACTGAACACGTGACTACTGCTGAACGGGCAGCTTCATCTGCCAGATCGTTACCAATAGCGTGTGCGCCCACTCGCTGATGGCCTAAGGTGTGAACCACCTGTGTGAGTGGCAGACGTTGTTGCAATTCTGCCACTCGAACCCAAAGCATTTTATGCTTAATTGTGCTGCCTTTTGCGTCTCTGTAGTCGTTTTTCGACCAAAAGAACAGATTGTCATTGTAAGATTGAACACAGTAAAAAGAATCACATACAATAAGAGTGGTCACATCCGGAGAAGCGAACTCAAGTGCTAGCACCAATGCCTGCAGTTCGGCCAATTGTGCGGTACTGTCCCCAAGTGCTCGAGTGTGCACTGTAGACGATTTGAACTTCCCGTTCTTAAAGGTACCTGCCACAATAGCACATGCAGCTGAATAAGCGTGCTTGGACCCCGTGGCCGGTTGCGCCGAACCATCGGTGTAGATCACACATTTGTAATCCTCAAGCGGCAGTAAAGACAGAGGAGGAGGATGAACGAATTCATACTGTAAAAACTCCTGAGTCTGAAGAGAAGAATCGAAAATGAAAGTGACATCCGAAGACGTCAAGGATGTAGCCCATTGTATCCAACGGGGGTGCATTGCTTTAGAATTCGGTACACTTGCCTTTGTTACTGCCTCTAGGGCAGGACAGGGTGTTACCACCAGAATACGCTTTCCCTGTGCCAGTGCGCGTTCTTTCAGAATCGCCATTTGCACTGCGGTCAGAACCTTCTCTACAGATGTAAAGCGCAATTCTGCGGAAGTGTACAGATGTGACTTGTATGCGATGGGTACTGTATCACCTTCATTAAAGGTTAAGTACGTGAAACCCACTGCCCCTGGAATTATTCTAATCACCAGGTTTGTGTGGTTATCACGAGTCAAAAGATATTTAGACTCCAGAAGGTCTGTCTGCAAAGACTGCAGAATTGAGGTATGCTCAGGTAGCCAGCAAGACCTCGAATAAGTAGGTTGTATCAAAGCATACAGAGGCTTGATACGCTGGGCATATTCGGGAATGTAAGTACGCCCGAAATTCAGGAAACTCAGCAAAGACTGAAGCTTCTTCAGAGTATTAGGGGGGCACAAATGTGCACATTTTTCCAGGAAATGGGGGGCTAAGCCCTTACCTTCGTTATTGAGCTCATAGCCCAAAAACAGAACGGTAAATTCAGCAATGTATGATTTAGCAAAGTTAAATTTGTAACCCTGCTCCGCAAATTCAAGAACAATGCGGTCGACTCGGGACAGATGCGGGAATAATTCGTCGTCTGTCAAATAAATGTCATCGACGTACGAACATGCATCTCGATCAATGCCGTCTAACAACGAGACAACACGTGCGGCGAAAACACCCGGACTGTTTTGTAGCCCATGGGTAAACGCCGAAATTGGAATAATTTACCACCGGAAGTGAAAGCGCTCCATTGGCCACTCTCCGGGGCTAAGTTGTGCGTGTAGAACCCATTAGAGAGGTCAAGTGTCGTTTTATATTTTTTACGAACAAGACTGTCTACAAGCGCAGAACTATGAGTATTTTGCACCACAAAGTTCCGACAATGAGAGTTTAAATGCCGGTAATCCAAAACTAAGCGGTACGATCCATCTGGTTTAGCAACCACGAAAAGGGGATTGTTCATAGGTGATACACAGGTTTCGATCACTCCCTGATATTCTAACTGAGTCAAAATTTCGGAAACGGGGCCTTTCGCCTGACGTTTTATGGGATATTGGGGTTGTGGCTGTGGTAGGGACCGCAAAGGTATTTCATGGGGTGGTGAATCCTCATCCCAACCCACGTGTTTGCGGTATAATGCTGGAGCCAGGTACACAGCCCACTCAGCTGCTAGAGCCTCTGCTTTGTCTTTTGGGACATGCCGAGAAAAGCTCGGAAGGATTACCTCCTCCCCTTTATGCGCAGCAAGTACGAATGGGGGTGGCCAGTCCACCTCCGCTAACAAAATGTCATATGAAGAGGTTAGATTTTCCCCAAAAATCCCTTTTATTTCACGCTGTATATCACCTTCGATTTGAAGGACTATTTTGTATAGTCTGTCAGGGGGTGCCACCCTGGTGTCAGCTGTCTCTACAGTTATGAATGTTTCAGTCGCTGTAGCCTCCATATGAGGACGGAGCGCCTCCCGCACTATGGTAACTTCCGCGGCGCTGTCTAGGAGGGTTACTGCCCACGTCCAATTCAGGAGTCTGGTTCTCACCGTCTGTGGCATACTTCGCTGTTACAGCGGCAACTTTCTTCTTCTGAAATTGCAGTCGAGAATGTTGAAAGTCTTCTGCTTTCCCTCTGACTTGTTGTCGAGGTTGGTCTCGTCCCTGGGGAGCCTCGCGGCCCCTTCCTCTATCTTGTCGTTCTCCTCCACCAGCCTGTGACGACGTCTGGGCCTGTGAAGAATGAGGAGAACGCGTGTCAGAGATCTGAAACCTATCTGGTGATTTAATTCTCGCCCTATCACGTAAATCATAAGTGCGTTCAGAAGAAACTGAAACCGGGGAAGCGCCTCTCGACCCCGGCTTCTTTTGTTGCTTACCCTGTTTTTTCTGTCTCCAGCTCTTTTTAGTGAAGACTGGTCTCTCATCTTTTTCAGATTGAGGTTTAGGTTGTGGTTGTTGGGGTTGCGATTGTGTTTGCGGTTTTACAAAAGGCTTGTTGCCCAGGCTATTTCTACCAATTGTTTTGTAAGCCTGGGTAATAATTTTCGGTAATTCGCGGGGCCTGTCCAATTCTGGGACCAAAGCCAAAGCATTTGCTACTTGAAAGTTCACTGCATCGCCCTTGACATTTCCAAGGATCAGTTCAGCTACTACTTCAAACACTCCCACTAGTCTCATCCCTAATTCCACAGCCGCTTCAGGGCCATGTTCATCCTGTACTTTTTTAATTACAGAGGGTAAAACCGTCATGGAAGGAGTACCAAAACATTTTGAATATACTGCTGCGAATACCTTACCCCAGTTTGCACATGATGTCAAATCGGGGATTAAGTCTTTTGGCAAACTAATCGTAAGAATGCGGTGTTTATCCACTGGGGATGTATGTGGAAAAACTGCCTCCAGCTGATCGAATTTTTCTGCAAGCCAATAAGGAAAATCGTGCTTGTTTTGGGGACGTTTACCCATCACCGAGTTTACCATTACAGGACTTATGGTCACTCCGCTTGCAACAGCTGGTTGGCCGGCAACTCCAGGAGCAGCTCCATGGAGACTGCCTGTAACATATCGCACTAAGGCTCGATGCACTCGCACCAAGTCCGCATACATAGTGCGCAGTTCCGCAATTGTTAATGCTAAATACTGTGGATGCGGGGTATACCCGGCCAATACAGGCCAAGTGGCCCCCTCAATAGATAAGGGGCCTAAACGAACCGTGGTAGCCGGTTGTGGGAGGGCGCCATTAAACCAAACACGGTGCTGCCAAGCCGTGAGCGGTACTTCAAGATTAGTATAAGGTCGATAGACAGCAGGAACAGCAGTGGGTGCATATTCATGAAACAGATTATCATCTGCTTCCACAGCTGGAAAAGTGATCCAAGTGTAAAACACTTCAAAGTGGAAAGCCGGATCGGCTTGAACCACAAAGACCAGATCGACCCCTTCATCAGGCACTCCATACACCCGTAAGTGATCTCGGAGCGCCCCTCGGCTATGTGCCGCTATCGCTACACCCGCCATTACGAAACGGGTTATTCGGCAACCTAACAGTAAGCAGCACAAAATGGGTTTTGTTAAGAAACCTTTTTTAATAACTTCAAGCTTGAAAGAACCTACAAAAACTTCAATATAGGAGGTATCGCCGTCACACACGCTTCCGGAAGCGTACGTGAGGGTATTGTGGACAAGCACAAGTACTACTCAAGCATCTCGCAGATAAGCCGCCCCGCACGTTGGTCGCGCCATGTCGTAGGGATTCTGCACATACACAGAGCTATGCACAGGATAATAGGACCCCGGAATACAGTGGTTAGCCTACCATAGACCGTAGCACCCAAAACCCCAACCCAACTAGCTTAGCATCCCATTAGTACCAATGTACCAATGATTGGACAACCCAGAACACGGTATCTCTATCTCAGGACTCGCAGAGGCAAGAACACTCTTTCGCTACACACTCGTACCTGTCCACAATGCGCGTATGAAGAGACACAGGATAGGTTAAAATGTTTATTTCACCTTACGTGCTCTAAGATACAGTACACGTGTCAGTACTATTAACATAAGGCATATGAATAATATAAGCAGCATAGTTACAATTCCATAGAATACAAACGGGGAAAGCATCTCATAACTCAGTGGATATATGTCTAAATAACATTGCCACCCTCCCCGTGCAGTAAGATAGTTTATTATAAAAAGAGAAGACCTCTGGGCTTTGACTGGCGAACCCCCATACCTCAGTATCTAGATGTAGAATTACATCAGCAGAACATCACAGCTCTTCTCCCTGGAAAGGATTTCTCCAAGTGTGTTCTAGTGCAGCTAAACAGCAATATTAAAAGCACACAAAATTCTCCATGGCAGCTGTACCTAGTGTTATGTCTAGGTGCGAGGGACTGGCCAAACCAGCCAGAACAGAAATACATTGTTATTTGACCTTGTACATGTTGTGCAGTCTGAGCCCAAATCGAACAAGAGAAAAGGTGAAAGATAGAAACGCAGACAGCGCTGAATAACTTGGCAGCAGCAGAGGCCGAGAGAACCATGTCTCAGAGTAACGTGCGCAAAGAAAAGCAGCATGGCAGCCAGGCCTAGGACAACATAGCAAGGCAGGCAACAAACCACAAGACAAGCTAAGTGGACTATGAACATCAGAAATTCCATAGAGAGACCTGCAGAGTTGATCAAAGCTGCCAGCTTACAGAAAACCATAACCTGCATGCCTTTCTCCCAAATTTGTTCATCTTTCATCTAAGCTCTGCATTCCAATATACGATAACCACACCTCAGTGGCCATCACGTGTGACATGGAAACACTTCCAACACATGATCTAAACATAGACAGCACACATTTGATCCAGCGCTACACTTTATCAGGGATTGATACTCATTGATTATTTCATACAAATGGCCCATACACATTCACCCAACACACAAATCCCTGTTGCGCTCTGGGTCAAGTTTTAATGACGTGAAAAATTGTTTCCTTCACTGATTCATGTTTAACATTTCTAAATACATACCTAGACCTGTATATCAACTCTCTTTCCTCTCGGTCGATGGACCAATTAGTTGAGAAGTTGATGGTAATAATAGTACTATCTAACTATCTATCTAACTAACTAAATAATTCACAGACTCTCGGTAAGATTAATAAAGTTTGTCTCATGTTTTTGTGAATAATAAATGCTCATCGCATACAGGATACAATGCAAACAAAGAATCTCATAAAAGGGAGAGAAAAATCAATCGACAAATTACAAATAGTATCATACTCATCAAAACGATATGCAAATGAAGGAGTGGATAGATGAAGAGACATAAGTTTCAGCAAAATAATGCGAAACAATATACATATGACAGAGTGGATAGATGAAGAGACATAAGTTTCAGAGACAAAAAATACATTTGCAAATAATTATGCAAAGTACGAGTCAGAGAGATAATACAAACCCAAAGGATCTGTGAAATACCACCCCCTTGGCCGAAGGAGTGGTAGGAGTCTCCCGAAATAGAGTCAGGGGACAAAGTTTCCAGGAGTCGGGAATAGGACAGGGACAGGAACAGCTAGGCCTCTCTACAAATCGACGGACAGTGACGCATCACCCCTCTCTCCTCGGCACCCGATCAGAGCTCAGCTAAGCAACCTTAACCACACCTCCAAAGGCACCCCCGTTATCCCTAAAACCTACATGTCCAACCCACATTAGTTGAAACATTTCACGGAATTTGACTTTCTATTGGACGATTTTGGAGGTGGTACATCACACCACTGTGACTTCATTCACAATTTGTACATGTCCATTGTACTACATCCTTTCCCATTACATCATATTTGACCAGTTTATTCAATTCTGTTCTTGTTACACTTTAATATTTTCACACATATATTTCTCAGGCACATCCGCGCAAGGAGTCTTGGGTCCCACGGCCAGTCTCATCATTTTGGCAGGCGAACAATGTCCTTTGAGCTGGACAACCTTGGACCTTGGTGCCTCATCTGCAGTGCTCAGGGCTTCTGTCTCGCTCATGTTCCAGCCCCTCATCTATCCGGACAACTTAAGAGAACTGCAGGCCCATTCGGCTCACTATGGCGAATGAAACATATACATTTATTAATTACATGGAAATGCACTTTTCACTGTTTACCACCCACCTTTGCACTATTCCCTGTTAATATATTTTCCTAGCAGAAGCTTAATGCAAGCAGCATTATTTATTATCGTTTTAAAGCAAGATGCAAAATGCGAAATGCGGCCTGAACATGCACTAAATTTGTTTCTTTTGAAACGCAAATGTATAATGCGGCCTAGTTCTTTCATGCATTAGTTTACATTAGCGCACACATGCGCAAAACGTTTTCCCCATGTTCATGTGATTTGCATGTTAATCAATTCGAGCAGGTTTTCTTTTTGCAAAACACTGCTCCATCACATTCAACCACACACCCTGCAAGTTGCAGCGTACTACCCTAGTCAGTAAATGTTTCAGTGCCCCGCATAGGGGTACTAAGTGCTATATACATTTCGCACTTCATGTAGGAATTTATAATTAAATGCACAGTAACATTAACTTGATAAAAGGAAATTGACATGAACTTGAAATAAAAGCATTATGTTGCAGAAAATGTGCTTTTGCTAACAATCAATGTGGACCTCAAATTTAAAATATCAACTCTATTCACAGTCATCTTTCAGCACACAGTCATCTTTTCACTTCTGAAAATACTGACGATTTATGAATAAGCAACGTTATAAACACTGCTTCGAGATGTACTGCTACTTTTCTGAGTACAGAAAGATAATTCTTTATTTAGGACTCTGTAGCACAATGTTCCACTGAGAATGAATTGGTTCAAGACCTCACCTATTGGGACCACATGTTATTTCAATAAGAACTTGTTTTCGTTGTATGTTATGTAGCAATATTTGTCCTAACAATTTCTGAAACAGGGGTGGGAACTCGATAATGTGAATCTGTGGGATATTGCTGAATAATGTGATTTCAGAGATATATTGTTCTTCCCATATCCTATTTTGCCAAATTTGTGTGATCTAATACAAGAGTGTTCCAGTATGGTGTTTATTGTATTTTGCATTATAAAAGAAGCCTTACCTTGAGGGTGTTGAACTAACTCTCCCTGGGCTTTTAGGAGGTGGCTCTACTTTAGTCTGACCTCTGATTTATATTTTTGATTTGTTTAATATAGCTGAACAGTATTTGGTTCTGTTAGATCATTTCCTGCATTGTATTCTGAACATCATACTATTATTTGATTTAAATGAGAAATTCACCGATTATAATCATTTATTTTATCTTCTGCAATTTCTTTAAATCCTTCATAAACCTTCACTGTTTCATTTTAAATTTCGTGTCAGCCTTCATTGTAAAGCCTAATGTGCTATGAATTCCTTTTTGAATTGTTATTAAATATCGAGTCTAATTGTTGGACAGGTCCAGTTGAGGAGCAACAAAATCGACATCAGTAGATAAACCTCCATCAGACCTTGTAGCAGAGGATGGCAAGAAACCGGACATGGATGTTTCAAGACTGGAACTGGAAGGTTAATGCTACTGCTAATCCCGATACAGAAAATAAATTACCCTGATTCATTTTGTACTACCAAATTTAAATGGTCCAATCTGGATTAATGACAGTGTTTCTGTGTTCCTGAAGCTGATCCTTGTATTAAGGAGAAGAGAGTATAAGTAGGGTGACGTGCCATGGTACATTGTGCCATCGAAATCATGCTGAGGAGTGCATCGTCTTGATTTGTAATTTGGGTCTGGAGTAATGAAAATGCTGTGTGAGTTGTGATGGTTTTGGCTTCGCAGCTTTCATTTGTGGCATAAAAGGAACTTTGGTTATTGTAATTTTGAGGTTTTTATTTAATTTTTGAATTGTGTCCACCAATTGGGTCCAAGAGAGCTATTTGTGTGCAACAAAATTGTAGTTGTTCCTTTATGTTTTTTGATGTGCTCATTGCTGTAATGTTTTAAATGTTGAAAATTTGGTTTAGTTATCAGATTCCTTTAAAAAAACAAGATCTCGAGATACACATTTGTTGTTGATAATTGTCTGCCAAAGTTGAGGTATGTGTTGTGAGGCGCCACATCCACACCATATAAGTGATTTACTAAAGGACTATTTGTGAATGCATATTACATCAGACTGGTGACTGCTTTTTCTTTAAGCAGTAAACACATTGATCAAGAATAGGTTACGGCTGGCCAATAACCTGGTTTCCCTGTTTAAGTGATTCCTTTCAGAAGATGTATGGTATTTCCTTTTATTTTTAGGTAAAGCAGACAAGAATTGGTAATTGTTTAATCCTTTTATGGAGGCTAAACTCAAATAATACATTGCTGCGTGTCGTGCAGTTTTTTTTTTTTTTTTTTTACTATTGTATGGTGTCATGCAGAGGCACAGTGTGAATGGTTAGCTTTTGAACTGGATGCACTGCAATTGGTTAATTGTGCTGTGAGTCTTGCTGTGTTTTGTTGATTATGTCATTTGGGTCTGCTCTAGGATTAGTTAGTTATCATTGTGTACTGTTTGAAATAGGAGAATTGTTGTTGTTTATAAAAAGTGATTGAATAGATCGAGTTCAGCACAGGAAAATGGGAATTGTACTTAAATCTGCCATTCCCATTTCTAAGGGAGAGAAAAAACCACCAAAGACTCACCTGCCCAAGACATGACCCTCAATATGGTTTACACACTTGATTGTGGATTAAAGGCTGGAACATAATAACTTTTGATGACTAGAACATTACATTTCCCTTGAATGTTACCTTTAATATGAGAAAGGTTGAGCATTTGAGATGAGTGATGTATAAAATCAAACCCCAACTCAGATGTGCCCAGTTGGAGGCATTAACTGCATGGGATCATGCTACGCATGAGAGATAAAAGAGGATAAAGACTCAGTTTAGACATACTTTAGCAATAAGTTGGATGAAAAATGGAATTCAAAACAGCGACTTTGGCATTAGAGTATGATCGAAGGTGTAGGTTTTTTCCCTACAATTGTGAGAGAGAATGAGGGGATGACAGACAAGAAAGAGAGTCAGATTAAACTTCACCAGAGAGAGATAGAGAGAGAGACAGAGGATTGGGTGAGGGTAAGGAAGAGGGATGCTTGGATGCTTTTTATTAGGTTCCAGACTGCTTTCACATTATGTTGCGCCCCCACTCCCCCTCTGGAGGGGCCAGCACCTGAAGAGTTGGGACGGGAAGACCAAAAGCTGGTGTAACTGAGGGTGGAATGTTATCCATCGCGTCAAGAACACCAGAAGTAGAAGTGCTTCCCGATGTATCAGGCATATTTACTGATGCAATTGTTGTACCTGCTGTCGCAACTGTTACCACAGTTGCAGTCATAGAATCAAAGCCTTCCACAGAAAATCAGTGGCCAAAAAAGCAAACGTATTGCAATTTAAAGACAACATTTGAATAGATACTGAGGGGTATGATTGGCATAGAGAAACTGAATTGGGGTCAGTTGAGATATTTGAGCAGAGAATCTGCTAGGCAGACCTGCAAGGCACAAGAGAAATTACAAATCTTGGCTGAAGAGCATAACATTTTCTAAAATATAAATATGAACTTGCTAATGAATTTCAGAATGGTAATAAATGTTGAAGAGATAAAGGAAATGATATCACTAAATTTTAAAGTGCACTTTAAGGAGTTAATAAATTGCACGAAAGAGTGGAGAGAACTAAACAAGTCCAAGGATCGATGGGCAAGGGAAGAAGGGGGTTTAGGTGAGCAAGAAAATGTCAGTGGGTGAAGCTGAGAAAGAAAATAGTGTGGTTGAGTCAGAGACTAAAGTGACTACTGAATTACATCAGAGAAAAGTTCCTAGAGAAGCGTATGTGCATGTTCCTTGGAGTCAATCTAATCTTATTTCATTCACAGCAATCTTCCTCAAGCAGAGAGACGAGCCAGGGAAATCGTATTAAGAAATAGAATTGATTGTGGTTGTGTCAAGGTACTTTATGAAGATTGAATATGTTGTTTGAGTTTGTTGTTCCCAGGGATTTGTGTATAGAGTCCAAAGTGATCATGAATTGGCCCACCCACGAACCCTCAAAGATAGCCTAAATTGGTACGTCTCCTGACATTATGGCAAAATGCAGGGAGGTGGTTGAGCATTTAAAACTGAAGGTCACCCAGAAATAGGTGATTGGTCAAAAATTATGAGGTCAACACAAGAACCTTAGGAATCAGTACATGTTTATTATGAGAGGTTAATGCAGGTATATAGACAGAACAGTGGAGCAGAAGGGCCACTTTGCGAAGGCCTTAGTGGATTTGGTTTGACATATATGCTTGGTTTGTGCCCATAGCTTAATTCTCAAATACATCAGAATGTGTTGTGCTGACAAACAAATCTGTGGATGAGATCTAGAAAATTCTGAAGTATTGTAGTGATACTCAGGAGGCCAAACAAAGAAAGATTAAGGAAAGATACTTGATGGCACAGACAAAGCTGTCTCAGGGAAGGGGGCAGATAAATTATTTCATGGCTGATTAGGGTCTTTATTCCATTCCTAGTAGGAATATGGAGGTACCAGGAGTTGGTGATCGGTATGCCCCAAAAGGTAATGTTGTTCCTCAAGGAGACAGAGGTTTTGCTAGTAATTTAAGTGTGAATGTGAACATTAGTGCCCCATGCCATAACTGTAAAAACATTGGGCATTGGAAATGAGAATGTAGAGTGAATCCTAGGAGAGTACTCAATGATGCTCAGATGAATTCTCAGTTTCTGAAAATGAATGTGATATCTCAGAATGATGTAGTCAACAAACCCAGCCCGACTGATCCACATGCTCAAAATATAGAATCAGAGGTAACATAATAGAAAAATGCCACAGGACCCAATAATGCGCAGAAACATGCAAAATAAGTGATTACATTTTTTTCCAGCTATATTTTAGAATTCAGCAAAACTGATGACAGCTTCCCTCAGTTTTTGCCGCTTCGGAAAATTCCATTGGACTTGGTCCTAAACAATTGGAATGACCGTACCTGAGGGTGGAAGATGATTGCATGCTTGGTGCAATGTTAGTGGTAGACTATAGTGGTCCATACAGAAAAAGTGAAGTGAATGGCTACCCTGTATCATTTTTCATCAATACAAATGCTACCCAGTCCACGGCTTGTCCGTTAGAGGTTCCAAACCTACCCCTCTCAGGAAACGAATTTCAAGTTGCAGGCATATTGTAAGAAATGTGGTTATAGGTTGAGGGATATGGAGGCCCCACTCAGACAAAAACCACAATCTTTCTTAGGGTGAACCACAAAAGTCACTAAATGTACCTGTGCTTAACCATCTCGTAGCTTGGCACAAAAGCAGGCAGGCTTAACTTAGAGGCAATGTGTAAAGTATTTATGCAGAACACAAACAGCAATTAAGTGAAAACACAACATAAAAAAATCCCAAACTAATTTAGAAAACTAGAGTACATTTTGGTAAATCCAATCAGTAGAACCAGACATAATCAATTTCAAAGTTTTAAGTAAATGCAGAGCATAGAAGCTAATAGCGCCACTCGCGGTCTTCTGGTCGTGCTAGATCAGGGAAAAGTCACAAGTTCAGAACAACCGTGATGTAGCGTGGGATGGACACAGGGACCAGGTTCGTCCTGTTGAAAAAATTACCCTGTCAAAGTCCAACCCATAGAGTTCCATTCACCGAGGAGGAGGATGCGAGTAGCAGAGAGAGCGTTGCGGATTGTCATCGCAGTGGTGTGTAGAGAAGTTCGGGTGGTACTGGCTGTCATCATTGTAGCGTGAAGGGCCAGTTGGGTGATGCGGACGGTCATTGCTGGAGTTTTGCATTGTTGGCCATAGTGGGCTGTCATTGCTGTAGTGCGAAATGGAGATCTTGTGTTATTGTTCATTGTTGAGTCACTGTAGTGCAAAGAGTTGGCGGTCGTCTTGTGCAGCAGAGTCTCAGCGCAAATGCGCCCGTTCATGGATGCGAAGAGCCCAAAGCTTCAGGATGTTACCTTTCTTTCACAGGAAGGCTCAACGGATGCCATCCAAGGGTACAGGACCTCGGGTGACACATCTTGGGGATCAGGAACTCAGTCCAGCTGAGGCCAGCAGGGCTCAGGCAGGTCCAGCACAGGTGGTCAGCTTGGCAGTTGCAGGGAGGCCTCTGGAGCTTGTTGTGTTCCTGAAACTCATATAGGAGGTCAGCAAACTGACCCTTGGTCTCCATCAGGTAGCCAGGGATGAAGGGAGTAGGTCCAGTATTACTTTTGAGAGATCAGGGTGGGCCTCAATATGAGCCTTTAGGGCCTACCTTAGGGGTGACTTATAATTATGAAAAATGAACACTTAATTTGACATGGGAAAATGACAGTTTAAAACTGCACTGCAGGCTACAGTGGCAGGGCTGAGACATGGTTTAAAAGGCTACCTTAGGGGGTGACACAATGAGTGCTGCAGGCCCACTAGTAGCATTTAATGTACAGGCCCTGGGTACATGCAGTATCATTTACTAGGGCCGTACAAGTAAATTAAAGATGCCAATTAGGTTTAGGCCAATTTTATTATGTTTGGAGAGAGAACACAGTCAATCTAGTACTGATTAGCAGTGGTAAACAAAACAAATTAATCAAACAGTAGCGGTGAAGGCAAAATGTTTGGGGGAATGCCACACCAAGGATTTCAGGTCTAACACATTTCAAACAAGTAAATAACAAATCAAGTTTCAGCAGAGGTTCCTGGAACGACTGGCCATAACGAAGGTACCCAGAAGTTTATAATATGTGACCAAGCCTGTTAATATGTTAGGAAGAGTTCTGTTGTGTAAGATGAATTGTGCAACTTTCTGTAACCAAATAGAGTGGCAATTCAGACTCAAGACACAGACTCTGACTTCAAGTTAAAATCACAAGAGGAAGGTGTCTGTTTGTTTTCTGTCTTGGAAAAAGGCAAAGAAAGACATACCTTCTGATTTAAATTGTATAGTTTAGGAGAAAGTTTTGGATTTTATATGCAAAGACATTGGACTGATAAAAATATCAAGCTGGTAAAAATACCGGTGAAATCAGATGCAATTTATCCCCAAACACCACAATATAGTCTTACTCCAGAGGCAGTGCCAGGAATGACACCATAGATTGTATTAACAGTTAATAGACCAGGGCTTCTTAAAGTAAGTGTCGGGCAGTCCCTGTAATTCACCTATTATGAAACTTCGGAAGGCAAATAAAAAATTGAAAATAGTACAGGACTTTAAGAAAATTAATCAAATTGTAATTCCATGTTGTCCTTCAATACTGAATCATGCCATAATTCTTTTCCAAATTCCATCAGACATGAAGTGGTTCACAACCATAGATTAGTGCCCAGCATTTTTCTCCATTTCCCTACAGAAGGATGGTAAATTTCATTTCTAATTTAAAATTAATTTTTGGACACAATTCTGTTTTGGTGTAGCATTCCTCAAGGGCATAGAGATATCCCTTTGATCTTCAAACAGATATTGAAGAAAAATCTGGAGACCTTAAATTTGCCCTGTAATGCAGCACTAGTTCAATATATTGAAGAACTATTGGTGGCATCAAGAAACTATCATCAGACCTGAAAACGCTTACCCAGTCCCGGCCTATCTCCTTTCTACCCTACCCACAAAAAAGTAACGCAAAAGATGATAAACAAACTCCTACCACCCATCCCACTGCCAACCATCTCATTGGCAATGTACAATCTGGATTCAGGCTTAACCATAGTACAGAGAACACTCTCATTGCCACCACAGATGACATACGGATGATTAGGGGCAGAGGTGAGACCACAGCCATCATCCTGTTGGGTCTTTCCACAGCCTTCATCACTGTCTACCACCCCATCATCAACAAGTGACTGCACAAAGCCGGCATCCACACTTGCCTGGATTTGCTCCTCCCTGACCGCCTGCACCCAGTTGGTTTCCCTGGCACCCTCCACCTCAGACGTCATCAACTTCCTCTGTGGAGTTCCACAAGGATCCTCACTAAGCCCCACTCTATTCAATATCTACACGACTCCTCTTGCCAGCATTATCCATGCTAAAGGAATCACAACATCATATCCTATGCTGATGACACCCAGATCATACTCTCCCTCTCTGACATGATGTCAAACACCCAGACCAATTTCGCTGCCTGCATGAACGAAATCACCAGATGGATGAAAACCAGGTGCTTCAAGCTCAACACAGACAAGACAGAAGTAGATTACTTTGGCAAAGACACCTTGTTCTGGGACTCCATCTGGTTGCCTAAAAAACTCAGTCCCACACCCCTCCTGGCAACCCAAGAAAAAAACCTCAGAATAGTAATCAACAACCATCTCACAACGACTAGAATGTGGTCTCCATCTCCTGCTTCCATACACTCAAGATGATCACGAATATCTTCAAATGGCTCCTCACCAACACTCGTAGAACATTACCCAAGCCCTCATCACCAGCAAGCTAGACGACAGCAAGACACTCTATGATGGAATCCACTCTCAACTAACAAGACCCAAAACTCGGTGGCCAGGCTCACCTTCAACCTCCCACCTTCCACTCATATCACCCCCCACCTCAAAGAGCTCCCCTGGCTTCCAATCCACAAATGAGCACTCTTCAAACTCCTGACTCATGCATCCAAAGCCTCACATAAACTTCCATATACCTACCAGACTCACCTGCTCAGCAGGATGTCTATTCACCCTTCTCCTCATACATAGAACCAGATCCAGCGGTCATGCCTCATCTTACCTCCCTCTTAAAGCCTAGTACGACCTGCCACTGCACATCAGAGCTTCCTCCTCAGTTCTTGAATTCCACCAGAAACTAAAGACCTGGCACTTCACCTAGCCACAACCCTGGCTCGGCCCATACTGCTCCTCCTTCAACACCAGGATACTGTCCTGGGTGAGTTGTGCACTACACAAATACACATGACATGACATTACAATACATTCTGTGAATATACCTCTAGAGATCGTTTCCATCTTTTATTTGAGAAATCCCTTTTTACAGTGGCTCAGTGTAATGACCACTTGTGTACAACAGACTGAAGACATACCATTTAGAGAGTGGGTTATTGACCCTTCTGTGAGCATTAGATGTTATTTTGTCTACAACCAACTCGGTCTGGCAAGACTGCTGTTCATACAAGTCTTTTTTGCACTCCTTTTCTGTTCAAACCTTCATTTATGGGTCTTTCTCTCTCCTTCAATCCAGCAAACACCTGTTCATTCACATGTGCACCTGTGGGTTGCAAACACTGTATAGCACCCAGGGTTCCTATTTTCACCCATCATATTCAAACTCTACACAGAGACCCCTAAGGACTTCCCCCCCCAAGGCATACATTATGAAGAAAACTGAGATGGTCTGTACCAGCTCTCTTTATTAAAAAAGTAATATTGTTTCTCCCACAATGTGACTATAGAATTGCCATTCAAGCCTTAACCCTTTCCCATTTGGATGGGGTATTGCCCTGCACCAGAGCATTCCTAACTCTGTAAGGACGCACCTTTAAGGGAATCCTGCTTTCCACAACATGCCTCACCAAGTACCTAAAGAAATATGACTTAATTCCCCACAACCTTATGGAACACCACTAGCTTCTTTTGCCAGCTGATATTTTCAAAGCAAGTTGCATCAACTGCAAAGCCATCAAGTACAGCACCTCTGACAAACACACCATCTAGGGTGGCTCAGCACATCCACAGCCAGGGCATCATCAGACTGTGGGAAAAAAAATGCAAAAATGGAAAGAAAGCCAACATGTCTTCTCCATCTATGCACCCATGATCTGCAATGATATGCCTGTATCAATCGGAACATCCCAACTTTGCTCCAGCCTAGAGAAGAGCTGAAGATCCACTTCTCTCTCAGAATCTAATTGCTCCTTTAAGCACTCATTGATTGCATCTTTGCCTTTAACCCTGCCAGCGTAATGCTGCCTTTCAGCTAGGGTCACTCTATACAAATACTGCACACATACATACAAAATGAAAGAGGACCATTACATGCTGCTGTGCTGTTTTCAGATTCACACCCGTTTTTCTGCCAGCCATTTACTCAATACTAGCATTCATTTTTCCAAACTCATGAGTAGAAGAAAATTACATTGTGCACTTCTTTTTTTAAATTTCTGACTGGATACATTAATAAGGGTGAAATGCAATATATATACTGACCAACAGACTAATCACAATAGTGTGGTGGTATATATATTAAAGAAGCATGTGTAGAGGATCATTAGCAGGCTCGTAGAGGATGACAGGCTCTGTAAGGTTCTGTGACTGGGTTGGGATCAGTGTGGGCAACCCAGGGAGCTAAGCTCTTGATCGATCAGGGTGGTTTAAAGACAAAGGAGGAGGAATTCAGCGAGTCCCACATTGTTTTGCGTGGTGGGCGCCTTGGAGAGAGTTGTAAACGTATGTTATCAGCACCTCTAAGGAAGGTTGGCCATTTCTGCCACATTTTGAATTAGATTATTTTAGAGTACTACCAAATCAAATCAAATCAAAATACGCTTTATTCGATTTTTGATGCAGTAAAAATCATAAAAGCACAATAAAATAGAACGAAAAACACAATTTGCACCATGATACAAAATATTAAAACAATACATATCTATTCTCACGACCATGAATGTAACATTACTCTAAAAAAGAACTTTACATTGTATTCCTGTATCTGATCACAGCTCTTAAAAAGGCAGAAATGGCCATAATAATTTATTCATTTTCTAAGAGTTGTAGTCTTAAAAAGCAATTCTGCATTGTCTTAGGCCCCAACTTCTTAGAATTGATATTAAAAACTTTTTCCTCGGTAAAACATAGTATTTACAAAACAGTGTACAGTGCATAGTCGATTGTATTGAAGTATCATCACATGGGCATAGAGGCAAATTTTTCGACCAATCATTAGTTTCTGGGAAAGTAATCAACCTAAAAAAGGAACCACATCGAAAACGAGTTAAAAACATACGACAGAAACTACTCTGTACCTCTATCAAATACGGTTGTATTCCTAAACAAATTGTCATCAGATGGTTCTCCATTACTGTATGTTTCTCTCTTTCTATACACCATCGCTTATCCGCTAAGTGGTTCAGATAACACGTTTTTATCATTTTTCTAGGTATCGTTTCCATACAAGCTGGGGAATCGAAGTATTCTGGATGGCCAATCTCATACGACATTCTTTTTATATAACTAATCCATGGAATACTAGCCACCTTATCCAGTTTAATACAATCTAAAATTACATCTCTGTTAAAACCTGTTTCCACGGATGCCCATACCTTATGCCACAATAGGAGGGGATTAATTTTAATTATATCAGTGATATAAGTAAGGCCAAGTTCCCTATGGCAGTTATATGTAGCAGTAGAACTAGGGACTGCCAACACATAGCGGATAAAAGCATTTTCACAGAGTTGAATATCTTGTGACTCTGCGATACCCCAGATACCTGCCCCATATGTCGCAGTTGAAATGCATTTAGATTTATAAATATCCAATAACTCAGGGACTGGTCTGCAGCCTAATTTCTTTGAGAAATTCATAACTGCTCCTATTGCTCTTGAGAAGGTAAGTTGCCTTGCCTTAATAGCAGGTTTCCAGGACCCCTTCCTGTCAAAATTAATTCCCAGGTAAGAAAATCTGTCCGTACTTTTCAATTTTTTTATTGTCAATAAAAATGTCACATATTTTACTCCCCTTTCTTTCATATATGTAACAAAATTGGTCACAGTTCTTTGTAAGCCTATCCGCGTCCGCGCCATAATAACTGCGTCATCCGCATACAATAAAATGGGGACAGGGGTATTCTGAATGATAGGATAATCTTGTCTTTGATCAATCAGAATTTGTCCTAAGCTGTTAATGTATAACGAGAAAAGAAAAGGGGCAAGTATACACCCTTGTCTCACCCCTTTTTTAATACAAAACTTAGTTGAACACTCCCCCTGTCTCCCATATCACACCCTCGCCCCTGCCCCTATACAATTCCCTAGAGTACTACCAACATTACGATCACTACAAGCTCAACACACTCAATATGCACGTTGAATCTCCACCTCTGCAAAGAGCGTCTCACCCTGTGTCAGAGTAGTAACCGGACCACCTGTGTTGACAAAATCAGCGACCGACAGCGTCAATGCTACTGCTCCTGCAGCTTATTCTGTCAATATACCTGTAGACAGACGAGTGTAAAAGAGGGCACCACCAAAGAGTAGACATCGCTCAAGATGTTCACCGATAGCACACATTTTGCCTCACACTAAAATGGCGCCTTAGAATAATACGCGAGTTGTGAAAAGTTATGCAAAATGTGCTGATACCATGCTAATCCTGCTAGCAAACAATAATCTCTGACTCCACTTCCTTTTGGAACCTGTTGGTAACTACTGACTGCACCAAAAACTTAGCGGCCGTTATGCCAGTTTTGTGTGAAGTATTTCACCTCTACAGTGAGCTTTTCTCTGTTTGCCAGCCCAGCACTCGGCTCTCCAAGGTGTCCATGGTCACCCGAACTGACAGCGCCGAATGCATCAACGCTATATTACTGAATCCTCCTCTATCACTATAAGCATGGCGTGAGTGGTAACAAGGAGAGTGATTCACCAAAAGTGAACTTTTCTTTAAATAACCACCCACACAGAGAGTGCTGTCCTACTCAGTCAGCTTGGCTCCTGATAGGTAAAGAATGCCATCCAGTAAGTCAGAACTGTCAAGAAATGTGAAGATATCCTTGTGACTGACACTCTCGGCTAAAATAATACAAGTTTTAATCTGGTGGAGATCTCTCAGAAGAAGGGTTAGAGACAATAGCCAAGCTAACCAGTTTGTGACGGAGATTTGAAGCTGCAGGGTGCAGGAATAACTCACTTATATATTGCTTAATGACTCATCTCTGTCTACACACAATGACCACATAACAAACAAGCTAGAGGAGCCTGTTCTACTTACAAAGCAGCTGTGAGGCACATACTTATCCCACATCCAAGGCGATCACTGGTTCTCACGAACACAACATCAAGATACATACAAAACTGTCTACCAGGTAGATACAACCTCACAACAATGACCAAAAAAGAAAGCAAATCGAATCTAAAAAGAGTGAAAGCTGATCCACCAAACCTGGACTCACAGTTCAAAAGCAAACAGGACATCAATACAACTATGGAAACAATTTTAAAGAAACTTTCAGAAGTCCATGATCTAGCAAAACCCACCAAGGAGAATACTGATATTATGCAAAACGAGATATCAGCAATTCCCAAAGATATCAGAGATACTAACAATAGAATCGCAGAAGCTGAAAACTGGAAGACAATCTCAAATCTCAACACTAACACGTGCTCAGTCTCCAAACAAACATAGAATTTGGAGGTCAGAAACAGAAGAGGGAACCTGCCCATTTTCGGTATGCTGGAGGGTATTGAAGATGCTACGGGATCATGCATCACCTTCTTTGAAAAATGGCTTCCACAAGCCTCCAATCTAACCTTCGACAAGTCTTTGGAGTTCAACAGAGCCCACAGAGTCCCCACCAAGAGTGTTGCGAACCAAAATACCCTCGGCCCATTGTGTGTAAACTGTTAGGATATCAACACGTCAAACTGATCCTGTCCTTAATGAGAGTACAACCATATACTATGGGAAAATAACAACATCTTCATTTCTACTCAAGATTACTCGAAGGCAACTGTGGACACAAGGAAAGGCTTCCTAGCCTTTGACCTAGGCTAAAGATCCTGGGATACCAATTCTCCTTTGCGGGCCCTGCAAGATACCAGGTAGTGGTCCAAGGCACTCCACATCTCTTCTTTGACCACGTAGCCCTGAAGAAAATCTTACACGCTATTGAAGATTGTACAATGGATACTTCATCACACAGGAATCTTACTGTAAAATCCAGATGTTTAACACTATAATTGCCTCACAACCTTAACCACGATGACTGGGTTCTTGCAGTAAGCTGTGTCGTCCATCAGGCTGCCATCTTTACACTGAGATGTGACCCTTACGACTGGTGCAGTAAAGGATGTTGCTAAGTGGACTGTGATATTTCACTAATAGATAATAAAGTTGGAGTTGTTCGGTCATACTCAACCTTACTGTGGCTCCTAGCTTTTTAATGAGACTTTGACATCTGAAACCAGCCTTCTAATCACTCCATAAATTTGATATGCTTCAAAAACTCGTTCACTGGGTACTTGTTGTACAATTGACACTCCTGTTATACATGTTTTACATATTGATTGCTAAAAATCTGTTACGCATACTGAGCCCGTGAGACTATCTCACTGTTATCTCATTGCTTAAGTTCTGCTATGACAGAAGTGTTTAACAGTCTTCATTTTTCTCCTTATACAATTTGCATGTTGTTTGTTAGAAATTATATGCATGCTGAGCAGGTTGACTTAGCACACAGTCTTATCGCTACTTAAATTCTATAGCAACGCAAAGGATTAACAACCTTTGTCTTCTTCGCCCAAAAAGATGCTTCTTCCTGCTATCGCTATGCCTACTGTCTACTAGGGGGGAGGGAGGGTGGGAGGAGGTGGAAGGGCTTTTGATTCCTTCATTTTTCGCTTTTATGTTGTTTTCTTTTTGACCACTGGCTCTCAGGTACAACTTACCTTTACCAGACCTATCGGCACTATTGAGGTTTATTTCCAGCTGCACCCCACTTTTCGTGGGTCTCACACTTGATACTCAAAAACACATTACACATTGTTATTTTCCTCTGACTTACATCGTAGTCTGCCCCTACTGTACACCAACTCTACTAAAGCGATGACGATGCTGTTCATAAATCATGAATACCATCTGATTTTATACCTCAAACCCAGCAAAATTTTAAAAGAATCTCACTGAACGTTAAATGCCTAAATCACCCTGTTAAGAGAAAGAAGATATTTGACTATATACACAAGCAAAAAGCAGATATCACGCTGTCACAGGAAACAAGAATCGACTCCACCCTAGCTAACTCCCTTAAGAACCACCAGTTCTCAGATGTAGCCTGTTCAGTTGCAATAGGCAAAAGAAATGGTGTTTTGACTCTGATCTCTAAGAAAGCCAAGACAGAATTCGTCTCCTACTGTGCTGACAAACAAGAAAGATGGGTTTTCTCGAAGTTAACAAAACACAACTTGGACTTTTATGTATCTTACATATACGCACCCACGAATGACTTCCTGCTTTTTCAGACCTCATAAGGTGGGATACGCTGAAAACAACAATAAGGGGAGTGATATTAAAAATAAGATCAAATATGAATAAAGAAACAAACGGGAAACTATTGACCTTAGAGAAAGATATCTCAGAGCTAGAAACGCTACTCGTAGCCAAGAAAGACCCACAGACTTTAAACAAAATATTAAACAAACATACGAATACAACAAAATAGTTAGCACTAGGGCGGGCATCTGGATCAACAAACAAAACACTTTACACATATGTGAGGCCAACAAAGCCGGGAAGTCACTGGCATCCTACATAAAATTCAAGCTTCAAAAGTACTCTATTAACACTATCAAAGATGAAACCGGTACCATCCACACTAACCCAAACAAGATAGCAGACACATTCAAAGAATTTTACCAAAAACTGTATGAAGTTAACCCCAACCTAAACCATTTGAACAACAGGAATTACTTGGACGGGGTATCCCTCACCACATTATTTGATCAAGAAATAACCTCCATTAGTGGTCCTATCAACCGCCATTAAGAAATTAAAAACTGGCAAAGCCCCGGGCCCCGAAGTTTACAGTGCCACCTTTTTTAAAACATTTGGTACCCAATTAGCCCAACCACTCTTGAATCTCTTTAACCACTTTGCGTCCACAGGACAAGTATCAGGCACACCAGCACAAGCCATCATAACAGTCATACCGAAAGAAGGTAAGGATTCTCTTCTCACAAAAAACTATAGACCGATCTCCTTTATAAATCTAGATTGCATAATATACAACATGATTTTAGCTAACCGGAGCAAAAACATATCTCCAAACTCATTCACCCATCTCAGGTGGGCTTTCTGAAACATAGACTCTCTAGTGAAAATACTAGGATTTTCTGCCACGCCATCCAAAAAGCAAAGCTAACAAAATCTCCCACTGTCACAATCACCCTGGATGCAGAAAAAGCGTTTGACAAGGTTGATTGGCCATACTTACGAATGACACTAGAAAAGTTTAACATAGAAGACACACTAATTTGTATGATCATGGCCCTTTACTACCAACCAAAAGCTAAAGTCAGAGCTGGTGGCACTAGCTCCTCTTCCTTCTTGTTAAGACAAGAGACCAGACAAGTCTGTCCTCTCTCCCAGTCACTTTTTCTATTAGCCACAGAACCATCTGACTATACTTAAGAGAGAATCAAGATATATTGGGTATCAAATTTGGTAGCATCACCTTCAAAGTAGTCGCCTATGCAAATGACATCCGAATAGTCACAGAAGATGCAGGTACGGCTTTCCCTGCCTTAATGAACTCAATACAAAATATTGCCAAAGTCTCAGGTTACATGCTCAATAAGGACAAGACAGAAGTCAAACTACTTAACAATCTGGGTAATAAAGAGATTATTGGAGATGATGGATTGGCCTGGCAGCCATGACCATTAAATATTTCGGCCTAGAGTTCACCAATGATCTTATTTCTACCCTGGCAGTGAATGAAAGCATCCTATATAAAATAAAAATCTCTTCGCTACTAGAGGGATGGTCACTAGAATTTTTATCATGATGAGGAACAGTAGAAACCCTAAAAATGAGGATGAAACCGCAAATCAATTATCTTGTTAGTATGCTACCTATGAACCTATTGGAGGAATTTTTGAAAAAGATTGACAAAACTTTTCATAATTTCTTATGGCAAGGGAAGAAAGTAAGAATCTCTCTCATGAAACTCAAACTGGATAAAGTTGGAGGAGGAGTAGGCCTCCCCAACTTAAGGAACTATCAAACGCTCTTCCTCTGCATACAAGGAGCTGCATGGTTCATCGAAAATTCAGAATACCGTCCACCATGGTTGGAAGTAGAAATAAGCCTTATAAATAATATTCCCCTTCCTGCTATCATGACAATGCATACTTCTATACACCTACACTCTAAATATATTATCCAGAACACAAAACAAGCGCTCCTACGCCTAGACACACTCTCTGACATTAAATTAGGCAACTCTAACATGGCTGCAATCTGGTACAAATATAGATTAAATATAGACGGCTAACTAACATTATGGCTGGATTGGTCATGAAGAGGTATTAATATTATTGAAGACCTATATGATGATACCTCCCCCAAACCCTTCTCTAAACTGCAAACAGAAATGGATTCTGATAAAATAGATCTATACAGATTCTTGAAACTTAAAGCTCAAATTTCTAAACACCCCATAAAACCGAACTGCCCTCATTACCCCTTAAGCTGGCCCAATTAACTAAAGTGGGTCACTCAGTATCCAGAATATATAAACTGCTCCTCCCTAATCCATGTAAAACCTAGAAAATGAGAGGAAATGGGAATCAGAATCTAATACCAAGACTATCGGATTTGATTGGAAACACATACACATGACGCCCTTTACGAATAAGTTCTCACCAGTGCTCTCCCAAATGAAATATATGGTTATTAACAGAGCTTATTGGAACCCATCCAGACTCCACAAGCTTAACCTTAACCAGACCCCCTAGTGCTGGAACTGTAAATTACTAGTGGGGGACTTAGCACACATGCTATTTCACTGCCTGAATATACAACCATTCTGATTGTATAATGCACGCCCTCCATATGGACCCCCGCTAGAGAATTCTCATATATTCTTCTTGGCTTCATGGATCCTCAAATACGGAATGATAATGACTGTGACCTTCTAGACTTGATTCTCACACTGACATTGTGCACTGCTTGACCCCAAGATCATACAAGAGAAAGTGGCTTCACATAATCTACGCGGAGGACTTTTAAAATAATTGTTCATATTATTTTCCCCTTCAAATTGGTATGTAGCTTTACTGGGCGCCTTAGGCAGATGACTTGTTTGCCTTACAGCTGTAATAGCAACCCATAACAGAAATACTCTGTGCATAAGACCGATTTGTCTGGTTGCTGGTTTTCCCATACCCATTTAGTGTGCCTCAGGGAATCTTGCACCTTTAATGCCTACACTGCACCCATCCCTGCCAAATGGCTCCATTTAATGTGTGATACCTCCAGCTAAACCTACTGTTTTAAGCAGCAACATTTTGCTTGCTGCAATTTCTGAGTTTGTACTTTCAATGCTGATAGACAAACTACAAGTCCCAGTATGCAACTTGCTGCAGGTTAAAAATGAAGGCCTGCATGGAGGAGTCACACATGTATGGGGGCCTCTTTGCAGTTACATGCATTTGTTAGGGGCTGTTAAGAGAAACTTGCACTACAAAACTCATAGCATAATTATCAGAACTTTTCTTTAACTCAAGAGTATTCAGTTAGCAAAGAATCTTTTGATAGTTACCTCACTATATTTCCATAGAAGAAAGTCCTGACCCACACTAGTTTCTCTGAAGTAGGTCAAGATAGGGAAAAAAGGCAATCTGTGATATGAGATGACAGGGGTAGTGCAATTCAAGTCTGTCCACCAGAAGTCAAAAAAAAAGATATCAATGTGCAAAAATATGCTTAGTGATTATTTTTTTTTATCACCTTTGATTAAGCACAGAAAAAAAATAAACTGAGTCAAGATAAGCAATAAAGTTGTCAAGGCAGGATAATGGCTGATTAATTTTTGGATCACACTAGAATAGGACTTCAAAAAGCACTTACCGTCCTCTCTGAATATAACACCAAAAACAAGCTGGTCGCTAACCTAAGCAAGTCCAAAATAGCTATTTTTGGCCACTACCCGAAGAAAAACTTACAAAGTGGATACTGGGTCCCTTGATTTTGGACTGTGTACAAACCTACAACTACCTCGGGGCCTGGTTTAGCGAGTCGGGCCGCCCACGGGTCCACCTCCACAAACTGCGGCAGAAAGGAAAGATGGTCACTTATGCCCTCTATAAATTATATGCCATCTTAGATAGCCCAACAACAACGACCATTCAAAGAGTATTGAGGGCTAAATTGCTAGTCCCTTAATTACGCACCACAGGCATTTCCAGCGCAAGACTTGAAAAAAAATACATTGCACAGCGTATAAAAAGATATTTCGTTTTCCACACTGTACTAGAAACACCTTGATTTGCCTTGAATTCGATCTTAACCAACAAAAATTAGAAGAGCTGGCTGCCCTGACAAAATACTATTATCTAACAACTGCGGCTCCGGAGAACACCATGAAGACCGCCATAAAATCAGTTTTTCTACAACCAAGTAACCCTTGGTCTGCCTGCCTTGCCACAGCCAAAGATCTTCTGCAACTTGCGACAGAGAACTGGGACCCTAGTAATCAACTACGCTACCATCAAAACAACAATAAAAGAGCAGCTATGCCTACGCTCTCGCAGTCTGGACACGGAATCCTTGGCAGCCAGAGACTTTCATGAAACCAAATGTCTCCCCCACATTCTGCTTAGTCACAAGCCCCACCTCACGCAGCCCGTTTCTATAACGGAAACTAGCAGCCAGGCTACATCTGCTTCCCTTAAAAGAATTATATCCATCTGGGAAAGCACGGCTGGGCATTACGGAGTGTCGCCTTTGTAACTATAAAAGAGAGTCCCTGGCACACATTTTACTCTGCTGCCCTGCCTTGCGGCTAGTTCGCGGAATCCGTCTCAGACCTATTCTTCTTCAACTGGGTACCCACACAGCAAAGGAGGCTGTCCAACAGCTCTATACTTTGGACATCGTGAAGCACATGGCCAACTTTGGGAAATTTGTTTACCATACTCGCACACTATTGAAGGACAAGTCTTCAAGGGCAGAGTTTGACGAATAGCCTGGGGGCCCCCAAACATCAGGGTCACCGTCCCGGAGGTTTGTCCTCCACTGAACAAGTGATTCATCGCAGGGCTTTTTCAGCCTTAAATCCTGCCCCTATGTCTTATGTTTTAAACAAAAAAAGAACAACAACAAAAAAAAAAAGAAATCACCAGGTCTACACCACTCCTATGACTTCTTTTTTAAAAAAAACAAAAAGAAACTGATTTTAACAATGTCCTGCACATATATTTATTTTCAGACTTTCTAAAGTTTTTACGTTGTATTTTGTAGTGGTTTTAAGTAACCACACAAATAAAGAATTCATTCATTACAAAACTCATAGCATAATCAGCAGAACTTATCTGTCACTCAAAAGTATTCAGTTAGCAAAGAATCTTTTGATAGTTACCTCACTATATTTCCATAGAAGAAAGTCCTGACCCACACTAGTTTCTCTGAACCAGGTCAAGATAGGAAAAAAAGTCAATCTGTGATAAGAGATGACAGGGGTAGTGCAATTAAAGTCTGTCCACCAGAAGTAAAAAAAAATATATATCAATGTGCAAAAATATGCTTAGTGATTAAAAAATATTACCTTTGATTAAGCACAGAAAAATATTAAACTGAGTCAAGATAAGCAATAAAGTTGTCAAGGCAGGATAATGGCCAATTAATATTAGGAGAGGAGACATTAGTAGCTGTTGATCGATGTGTGACAATACTTACTGCAACGGAGATGAGTTTACAGATGTAAATCTAAACTATGGTCCACTTCATAAGACAGCTGTTGATCCTGTAGCATCCTCCTCAGCCTAGGAACATGTAACAGACCCCCCACACATGGATCTCTGGTTTACACGTCTTTCTTCTTCAGCATGCAACCGTTACCTGAATGTACAAACTTTATTAATCACACCCAGCCACACCCAACAGATAACGTAATACTTGTAAGGAGTCTGCTGAGTACCAATAGAGGCCTCGTACGCACAAACAGAGGACACGACTCTATGGAGACAGAGGGGTAGAATTACCCAAAAAGAAAGGTATTGATCCACCATTTTCTTATACCAGTACTTTAGGAGTTAGTGTGATTTGAAATGGGTCTACACAGAAAAGTACCGCTTGTGTCTGATCACTCATACAGGAAGGCTGAATGATAGCCAGATAAAAGGTCTAACTAGGCCCGGGTATAAAAATCAGCTCCGCTCTCAGAGTTTGCGGAATTTGGGCACTCCGCGCTCCTCGGAGGAGTGTGGAGTTCCTGAATTTTGCCTTTTGGGTACGAACTGGAGTTTGTTTTCCATTTAGGCACTGAAGATTTGTTTTACTACTGGGCCACTTGCGAGCACGCGCAAGACTGTGCGCTCGCTAGCACCGCTAGCGAACTCCTGCAAGAATTCGAGCTTACTCACATGGCTTCTGGCCGCAACGGCACCAATGTAGTTCTGATCGTGATTGCAAATGGAGCGCTCAAGCATCTTTTGTGCTCGAGATGCAGCTGGGAGGCTTTTTGAGTGCATTTTCTTCCTCAACTGGCCATTGGAGTTGGTTTTTTTTGGTGCAAGAAGTCTTTTTATTTGTAATTTTTTTTCCAACAGGAAGGAAGTGCCCCATAGACTCCAACTTCCTGTTCCTGTCCAGCAGGCTCCTGCCAATGCTTTGTTCATCTCCTGGTCACTTTTCCTTGGGATTTGGAGCTGGAAGGATCACTCTCCTTGTCTGTTGCATATATACCATTGGATTTAAGGACTTTGTCTTTTAGATTTCACAAGTAAGTTGGTGCATAAGGCTGTTGTTTGTTTGATTGGGGCATGCACAAGGATTTGTTTGTACTTTTATTTGATTTTAAAAATGTATTCCGGTGGGTGGCCTGCAGTTTTAGTAGGGGCCTAGTTATTGTTTTGCATGTCATTTTTCTTCTTTTATAAAGGAAAAATTAAGCACAGTTCACTACATTTTCCCCATTTGTTTAAAACTAAATTTGCGGTATTCATTTAATTCACTTTGTGGCCTAGTCTTCCAATGGGCCTTCCAGCTAGTAGGCTCAGTAGTAGTTTTGAGTGCATGAACCAATTGTTTCTGTGGTGTCTACATCATTTAGGCCATGGAAGGCATTGGATTAAATTACATAATTAGTTTTTTGGGGGTATTTCACTTTTTTTCTGCCAACTATAGACAGATGGGTTAATTATATTTGGTGCCTTTGGAGGATGTGTGTTTTAAAATTTCTTATCCCAGTCAATTTTAGTTTTTGGGATTGCTGAATTAATACTCTTTTTTTCTGTGTTACCATGCCTCCTTTGTCTGGCCAGTATGTGACTGTGCTTGCCACAGGCCACTATTTGTCTCTGTTCCCCATGCCATGTGACCAGGAGCCATTTTTTAGTCAGTGTTTATAGGCCTGCATGTGTTCTTTATTTTCCATGCCTCCTGCTCATTGTTGTTGTGACCATGTGGCTGGTGGCCATTTTCTGTAGGCAGCCAGTGTACTTTTTCTGTAGGCCTGTATGCGTTCTTTTTTGTGGCCATGCCTCCTTGCTGGTTATTTTGTTGTTGTGACCGTGTGGCTGGTGGCCATTTTGTGTGGTCAGCCAGTGTGCTTTTGCCATAGGCCTTCATGTGTTCTTTGTTGTGGCCATGCCTCCTTGCTGTTTGTTGTTGCGGCCATGTGGCTGGCGGTCATATTGTTTAGGAAGCCAGTCTATGTTTCCCATACACCTGCATATGTTATTTGTTGTGGCCGTGCCTCCCTGCTGTTTGTTGTTGTGATCATGTGGCTGGGGGCCATTTTGTGTCAGCAGCAAGTGCACTTTTGCATAGGCCTGCATGTGCTCTTTGTTGTGGTCATGCCTCCTTGCTGATTGTTGTTGTTGCTGTGACCATGTGGCTGACAGCCATTTTGTGTTGCCAGCATTTGCCATAGGCTTTCATTGAAGGATGAGATATCAGTTTAATAGGTTTGAGGATAATTTTACTTATTGTTATTTTTTTCTGATGTTTTACTTATTGTAATTTTTTTAATTTACATTTTTTTATTTCACATTTTTTTAAGTTAATTTTTTTAATTCTTTGTATTTTTTATTGCAATTTTTTTCCATTTCTTTTATTGTAGCTTATTTTTTCCTGATTTGCCTTGGTCGATCAAACATCCATCCATTCATCCACCATAGACACACAGCCGCGCAACATCATTCAGTTATTTAGGTATATTATTCAATTTCCTCTGGATGGACACCATGGCTGTGGTGCACTTTATACTCCAACATCATTCATGTTTTAAAATATTAGTATACCATTTTCCCATTTAGTTCCCAGAGTGCCACAGGTGTCTCCTTTAGAATATATTGAACAGAAAAGGAAAGAGCTCTATCACTCTATATATTGTGTATTATATTCTGATGGGGAATTATGATATGGTGGTGTGGTTTGACTTTAATGTGGTTAGCTAGGTTAACAAAACAATCACACTAATGTTGCCTTTGTCTGTACTAATTCAAACTGCAAACAATGCCACATTTCACACTAAATGTTTTTCTTGTTTGTTTGCTTTTAGGTGCACAAGAGAAGAGACATCACTCCCACTACTGCCAAACAGAAGGCCTGTGCAGTCACACGTCAGTTCTCCAATCACTTCTGCTTGTGCAGCTTGGTGCAACTGCTAACTGAGAGCTTTAAGAAGATGGCTCCAAAGAAAGATGCTGCCAAGAAAATGGCCAGTGAGAAGAGGTAACTTTCCACCATGGGTGTGCCTGCCAAAATCTTTTTCGGCAAACATGTGCCTGCAGCACTCCTGCATCAACAGCACCACCCCAAACTAAGCCCAGGACCATGTCTGTCAGTGAGGCAGCCACTGCAATCCTGTCGACGCCAGCGAGTAGTGGCGCTCAATTGGATTTTTCCCTTTCGCAAAGTAGTACTAAATCATTTCAGGAAACAGAGCAAAGTGCACAGCAACTGTGGCCAGAAATAGTAGATTTTCCTGATGTTGGAGCAGAACAGGAGGTTGAGTTTCCTTCCGAACAAAAACCTCCTCTTTTAGAATCATTGGCTTCTAGATCTCGAGCAAGGACAAGGAAGGGTACTACTCCACCATCTTCTCCAAGCACAACTTCTGATGATGATGATAGGGACATGTAGTGGACCCCAGCAGAGTCCAGGAGACAACAGGAGAGGCAAGGGAAAAGATAAGATCCTGAAAGACTTAGACTTGTGGGAGGGGATGATGAGGAGTATGACCACAATGAGGCAGTCATTGTGGAAGGTGACACAGAGGAGTCTGACATTGCTATTCAACCTGCTCCGAGGGATATGGCACAACTAGCATTGCCAGATCCCATATTTGCAAAGCTGTAGCTGAGACCTACATCAACCCCTACCTCAGGAGAAGCACAGAGGCAATCGACAACATGCCCACTTAACTTCACCAGTTCTTCTTCAGGCATTGTCAGTGGCACAGTAAAAAAGTGCTTCTCCCCAGTTGGGACTTTTTTACGCTTAGCAAAGAGGGGGAGAACATTGCAGTATGCAGCATGTGCAACACGAATGTTCATCAAGGTAAACCTGGTACAAATTATGGTACTGGAGGCCAAATGACCCATATTAAAAAACACCAAACATTCAAGTAGGAGGAGCACCTTAAAAACATTTCTGAACGTGGTCATGGTGGTGAGGAACATCAGCTACAAGTCCAATAATGGTGGAAGGTGATGATGAGGAAAAAGAGGGTGACATCTTCACACACAGCAGCCCTTTCCCTAGCAGTGCAGCAGCAGAATCACCCAACTCAGCTACTTCACAATGTACAAGACTCTGAGTGAGATGGAGACACCACAGCATACAGTGACTACCCCACCATGATGCACATTGAGTCTACCAACACCATCTACTTCTCGAAAGACGCCTGTGTCAGTGGCCACAGAAAGGAAGAAAATCCAGGCTACTCTTACGGGCATGTTCAGACAGAAGGGGCTCTATGAGCGAAACCACCCAACCACATGTTTGTACAATGAGAAGCTGGCAAAAATGGTAGCGCTGGACTTCCTCCCCTTTTCTTTTGAGGAAGGAATAGGATTCTTAGAATTTGTGGCAGCCATCTGCCCAAAATGGAAGGTACCAAGTCGGACCTATTCTGCCAGAGATGCTTTTCCAGTGCTGCAACACAATGTGCTGCAATTGGTTGAAAAAGCTTTGCAGCAAAGAGTTGTTCACACCATCCATCTGACAACAGACATATGGACCAGTTGTCAGGTGACTGATTACATGTGCATTACTGCATACTGGATCTCTTTTGTGGGGGGTAATTCAAAAGATATCTGCAGGTCTTGGCCCTGAAGAAAGTTTTAAGAGCGTTCGGCGGCATGCAACTGTGGCCATGTTCGCCATTGAGAAATCACATACAGCTGTAAAAATCTTGGAAGAATTTAACAGCATAGTGTACGAATGGCTTTGACCCAGAGGTCTCAGAATTGGATTTGTTGCCACGTACAATGGCAATAAGATAGTCAAGGCCATGTCAGGCAGAGGCTTTTTCAAGGTCCTGTGTTTTGTGGTGCAAGACTTCCTCAAAAAAGAAGACATAATCAGCAACATACTGACCACCTGCAGAAGAATCTGCACTCATTTCAGCCATTCTTTTAAAGCCTGGAAGCAGTTGCAGATTTTTTAGCATAATATTAGAGCACCAGTGAAAGCCCTGATACAGGAGGTGCCAACACGTTGGAACTCGACCTATTACATGTTGCAACATATATTTGCACAGAAAAGGAACAAGGGAACCCTTGAAATCAAAAGGGACCAAGGGTGCTAGTCAGTTCTCAGAGACAGAGGTCCCTTAATGGATAGAAAATAGAAACGGATGGCCACAAGGTAACTATGACGTTTGAGGCTATTCCATGTTATTCATACACAATATTGACTTAGGAAAACAAATAAACAGAACAATAAAAAAACAGTAAGTGAGCATGGAGTGAGGGGGTAGAGGGAAATCAGCTGATTTCCTTACCACAGGCAAGTGACTTTAAAAGTGACTTTATGACTTAAATGGAAATTTGGAGCCACAATGTAGGGTACATCTACTACTCAAGAACACAATGTATATAGACCAAGAGTTAGAGATGTAGGTGTCGACGACGTTTCTATCCCAACACAAATCATGGGATCATCATCAGGACTAGAATTGTTGCAAATGCCTGGGAAATTAGCCTGGGAAGGTGAAGGAAGATGGGAAGGAAGGGGAAATAAAATTACACAATTGCATATGCCTGAAAAAGAGCAACCTCTGTGCTGACAATCTGTTAGAACTATTTGTGCAATTACATTAGCTGGTGTGATAATTACGGTAACCCTGTTGTAGTTAAAGTATCAATATATCACATTATACAGTGCCTACAATGTGCCTGCAAGAAGATAGCACAAAACGATACGTGGTGGCTACAGTGGTACCAGCATAACTCAGGATTTCCAAAACCAATGTTGCATGCTACTCGGGTGGGTGCCAGAGGATGCAGTGCACTGTGGTCAGGGGTAACCGTGTGAAAATTGAGAGGAGAAAAAAAACTCACATGTAGCATCTGTGAATTCCATGCATAGAAGGGCAGACATCAATGGTGCTAGAACATGAGAATCTTGTCTAGGACCTAGGGAGTCGTAGTGATCAAGGTATGTACTAGCTGGGGTGAGGTGGAATCATGCGCTTAGCTTACCCAAGGGAGGTTGAGGAAAGGGCCGGAGGTCCGGACTGGGGGGCGGACGTGGAGTGTGCCGTCCACCTCCTGCGTCAGCAGCGTGATTGCAGAAGTTGATCGGGCGGTGAAGGACCCCGTGGAGTCCTAATGGTAAAGGGCGGGCAGAATCGCCAGTCCTTGGTGAGTTAACACGGATGAGCGGAAGGCGCAAGGATCCGCCTAACCAGGCTCCTATGGAGACAGTTAAGGCATTGGTGTGCAACCTGCATATGAGGCGATACGGGAATTGCGGGAGGCAGCGTCATGGTACTTACTCGTGAGAGTCCCCTGGTCGGAGCTGAGACGCCGATGAGTGCCGGTGCAGTGTGCAGCAGGAGGCGTGAGTGAAAAGCTCTCCTATATATGCAGCATGGTTGCGAGTGAACCTGCAGTGTACAGACTTCCAGGTCCGGAGCATGCTGGGTGTGCTGCGCATGCACGTACCTGAGCATGCTGGTTTGTACTGCGCATGCGTGTACCGAGTAGAAGACTAGACCGCTGAAAGAATCGCGAGCGGGATGCGCTGCGCATGCGCGTACCGAGTGGGAGACTCAAACGCTGATAGAATTGCGTGGTGGTAAGATTAGGTGGAGTCACGTTCGTGACAGGGTGCGCTTGTGGAGGCACTGCCAGTATCGGTACAAGAAAGAAGAATAAAAAGTATGCAAAATATACACAGTGGCGCTGAAGGATAGTGCAATCCAATACATATTGTGTGAGAAAAATATCATGTTATGTGAACCATGGGGTGCATTTCAGTAGGTCGGTAATGCTTCAGCACAGTACAGATAACTTGGCGTGTGTTACACAGTCGAAAAGACAACCCAAATCGCGCATGATTAATATCGGGCACCAATTTAGAAATGTTAGCTACTGTTGCCAATTAACCGTGTAATTTCCTTCCACAAGAAGGTGTGTCCATATACAAGGGCCCTATGTACATAACAATACCTAGAGAGGTCAAAATTCACAGCAGATTTGACCAGTCCTCCATGCGGTTAAGGCCTGTGTGGAGGCTGTTGGTCCGTATGATCCATTTTAGTTCCTCTTTGTTGAGGATGTTGACGATGTCTGCGTTCCTGGGTGGTTGTTGAATTACATTGATTACCTGCCAGTGTAGATCTTCCTCAGTATGACCGGCCTGTGTAAAGTGTTCAACCAAAGGAGCATTTGTGGTTTTACAGCGAATCCTGCTCCTGTGTTGGCAGATCCTCACTCTGGTCTTTTGGGTTGTTTGGCCAATGTAGATCAAGCCGCAAGGACTGGTGATAGCATATATAACATTAGCAGTATTACAGTTGGAAAGGTTAGATAGCGTTACATTAATGTTGGCATATGTAAAAGTCTTGGTGTCAGTAGTTAGATGACAGACACTACAACCCCCACATCTGTAATGTCCCTTGGTAGGTGGTAGGCCCCATAATTGCGTTAATGTCTGTGTGCTGTTCTTGCTGGGGAGTGCGGCCCTCACTAAGTGATCTTTGATACTTCTTCTATTCTTTTTGAATGCGAAAAGGGGGCGTTCCAGTAGGAGCTCAGCAGTGTTCAGTACAGGCCAGTGTTTGAGGACGGACTTCCTTACCGTGTTGGAGACTGTGGAGAACGTGGTGAGACACACTATCTTATCGTCAGTGCTCCTGATCTTAGGACTGAGTAATGTTTCACGGGGGCAGTACCAAGCTCTTTTTAGTGAGTTTTTCACCAGTTTGCGGGGGTAACCTCTATTCTGCAGTTTCTGTGAAAGTGTTTTAGCCTCTTTAAAATAGTCTTCCTTCCGTTGACAATTCCTACGAATACGGAGTAATTGGGAGTATGGGAGGGAGTCTCGTAGGGCTCGTGGGTGGTAACTGTTATAGGCTAACAGAGTGTTTTTTCTGTAGGCTTACGATATAGTGTAGTGTATAGTGAGCCCTCATTCGCTATGATGGTGAGGTCAAGAAATGCCACTTGGGTTTTGCTCTTGGTAAGGGAAAAATTCAGGCCATTGCTGTGGGCTTTGAGCCAATCAAGGAATCCAAGAAGTGATACCTCTGACCCTCTCCAAATCAAAAAAATGTCATCAATATACCTCTTCCACTCGAGGATGTGATCCACAAAAGGGTTAAAGGGCGAAATATTTTCTGTGTCTCAATCCAATCCATGTACAGAATGGCAAAATTCGGTGCAAAAACTGCGCCCATGGAAGTACCCTTTACTTGTTGAAAAAAGTTCCCATTGAATAGAAAAAAGTTGCGTGTCAGACAAATCTTGAGTAAGTGTAGGATAAATGAGGTCGGAACCGCCTGTGGGTTGGGTCTCGAATCAAGGGCAGTGCGGATAACATCAATGCCTTCCTCTTGGGTAATATTAGTGTACAATGACTCAACGTCAAGTGTACACAGGAAGCAATGTTCTGAGTCGAACGTTAGTTCCTCAACAAGATTCACCATGGCCATGGTGTCTTTGATGTAGCATGTAGTGGTGGGTACAAAGTCCTTAATAAAGTGACCGACATACCTCCCAAGTGGCTCTAAAATTGACCCACACCCAGATACAATGGGGCGGCCTGGCGGAGAGTCTGCATTTTTATGTACCTTAGGCAAGGTATAAATCACTGGTGTTCTGGGTGATTTGACATTCAGATATAGAAATTCATGTTTAGTCAGAAAGCCCTGTGAGAGGCCTTCTTCTGTAATAGCCCGGATGAGGGTCTGGATTTCCTTGGTGGGGTCTGCCTGAAGTTTCAGATAATGATCAGTCCTAGATAGCTGCCTATTAATCTCCTGTGTGTATGTGTCTAGATCTTGCAGTACTATCCCACCGCCCTTGTCGTCTGCAGGTTTAATAATGAGTGTGTCAATCTGTTAGAGGCTGAGAAGTGCATTCTTCTCCTCCAAAGATAGATTGTAAGGTGTGAACCGATGTTCCTGTTCTAGGGTTAAAAAGTCCTTGAGGACCAATTTCTCAAAGGTCTGTACCTCAGGTGGAACCCCCGCTGGGGGTGGGGAAAAGGTAGATGGTGGTCGAAAGGTGGTATACGCTGAGGGGGGTGTATATGGTTTGTTCACAAAAAGGCTTGAAGGCGTATTTTCCTACAAAATCGTAGAATTGCATGCCTTGGTTGAGAGCTTAATCCTTTGCTTGGCTTACAATACAAGGCTGGAACATGACATCATTGCATCCAAAGAGTACATTTGTGTCACACTACTTGATCCACAGAACAAACAAATTCTGCTCACTTTTATTCCTTTTTCTGAAGGGGATATTTCCAAATACAACAGGTGGATTGTAGAGCAAGCCAGAGACCTGGAAGAAGAATGGCTGGAACTTCAAGTCCCACCCCACAGTTTTGGGGCGCTGCCTTCAACTGCCAGAGAGGGCAGTCTTGTCTCTCAGCAGCCAACAACACCATCAACCAGAACACCGGCAACAACAGCAACAACAGCAACAGAAGGATTGGGCTCACCCTCTGCATTGCATCGGTTTCAATTGGCAGGGCTTACGTCCAGGACAGCGGCGATAGCAAAACAGGTTGAGCAAGTGGCAGCACCAATGACCATTCGCAGGATGCTCCAGGAGTATTTGGATGATCCAGAAGAGGTCTATGTGGATCAAAATCCATTGATATATTGGTATGGGAAGATGCACCAATGGCCAGAGCTCAGCAGGCTGGTAATAAAGTATCTGGCTTGTTCTGTGCCAGTGTGTCTGCTGAGTATGTGTTCAGTGCAGCTTGTGCAGTTTTTACAGTGAGAAGGACTAGTCTCTCCCCTCAAAATGTGGAGAGATTGACTATGATCAAAATGAACCAATATTTTATACCACACAATTACACCTTTCCTGAAACAGCACAGGAGGAGGATAATTGGTCAGAAATTGAATCATGTTTGTTAGCTGATCAACTTCTAGGTGAACCAGCTGAGCTTGAGGGCGAACTCTGCTTCCCAGAATAAATATGCCAGTGCCCCTATAGAACTTTTTTATTATTTTTCGTTGAACTTCTATCTTTGAAAAAAAGAGTAGCTAGTGTAACATTATTATTTTTGTGCCAGTTTTATGCTGCCCCACCATTTTTTAGTCATATATGTTGCCGGATTGCAGTTGGACCAGTTTGCATTGAAGAAGCCTCTACAATTCCTTCATGACATTTGAGACAAAATTCTGCCCCCCTCACATGCCTATTCCCTATCCCTTTTTGCATCACTTTGCAGGTCTTCCCCAGAAGATCATTAATTTACAAGAGTGCCTGCCAATATCAAATTGCAAGTGTTTCCTGCATCAAAGATGAATACCTAATACCTAAACTACCCGTGCTTGGATTGGAGGAGATAACTACATTATTGCAACAGTAAGCGAGTGATTTTGTGAGTGATGATGATTGATGATTCATCATGTGGTGCCTGATAGTGAGGGAGGGTGTATTGAACTGTAATGCAGGAACTTTCTTGAGATGATTGCTTTGCAATGTTTATATGATAATATTTTCCCTGGAAGGTGATTGGCCTTTACAAACTTACTTAGCAATAATTAATAAACCTGTATAGTCCACTCCTATGATCCTTCTGTTTTTTCCATCATCTAGAATGGCTGCCCAAGTCAATTGTTAGATTTACAAGACTGCCAAATTTAAATCTGTTGCTTGCATCACAGTAGAAATAGTGTACCTACCACTGTGCTTGGATTGGAAAAGATAACCATTGTACCAATGAGCAATCTGATTATCAAGTGATTGTGATTGATAAGTGATGACTTATGTGGTGGCTGATAGTGAGGGAGGGTGTATTGATCGGTAATGCGGGAACTTTCTTGAGATGATTGATTTGCAATTTTTGGGCTTTGAGTGTTGGGCGATCATATTTTTCCCTGGAGGTTATTGGCCCTTTCACACTCAGCCAGATTTAAATGCAGAGCCCTCTCCCTGTTTCTGGTTCTTCAGAGACCACAACAGTCCCTTTCTTTAACAAACAAAAACCTATGCAAAACACTGCAATTCTGTTTCACTACTTGTTTTTCAACTGCAGTGCACTAACTTCTATCTTGCTAGGGTCATGATGACTGGTCTGGGATGGAGTTATTTGGAGTCAGGAGGAGGATAGAAGAACTCAAGGTAGGAGCTGCAGGACTACCTCATCAACAGCTAGAAGCAAGATGTTAGCGACTTCAGTTCTAAGGTAAACCAAGAGTCTGAGGCCTAGTACTCAGCTATGTGGAATGGAGAAAGGTGTGTTTATTTGTGAAATGCTGCTGTGTGTATGTTTGTGTGTGTCTGTGTGTGTTTGTGTGTTGGACTTTTTTTTGCTCTGCCTCTGAGTCTTCTTGATATACTCTGCATGAAGCTTCCCTTCCTTCAGTACTTCTCCTTGACTCTAAAATACAGTTTCTGTTTTTTACAATCCGCAGGCCTTCTAGCCTCCTCTATGAATGAAAGGCAAAAGATGATGTCAACACTCCTTCTTGCCTACTAGACCGGTCCAGACAGGCAACCAAGAGTGATTTCCGAGGAGATACATCACATAATTTTGCAATACAGTATCAGTTTTTTTTTAACGATCATATTTGGAGAATTGGGAGGGTGGATTCACTCCCAACCTAGAAGACAGGAAATTTAGATATCTCATAACTGTACTCTGTCATACTCATTCCTTAATTTCCATCTACAACAGATTAATGGCGAATGATGTGCTGCTCATTGCCCAGGTGAATGTTGTCCTTATGTAGTGTTAAAGTACGCTATAAGTGATAGGCGGTCCATAGGAAAACATGGGCTGGCACCCTGGCAAACCCAACGTTGGCAGCTCCATTATGGTACTGCCTAAATATTTCATGTTTGGCATCAAACAACGCCTGACATGAATTTTATGTCCATGCAATATGGCACCCACCCAGGTGGCTACCTTAGAGGTTGCCCACCTGGTTTCCCCATCTTCTCTGTGCTCTGGCTGATAACCTGCGTTGGCTGCTGCCAAGACAGGATTCTGACCTCTTGCCAGGCAGTATGAATACTCCCAGGAGTCAGAAACAAAGGCCTGAGCAGGAAGAAGGTCACAGCTCTTCCCTCTCAGGATGGATAGTGATGTGGCACATCAAAGCAGTGAGTTTCAAAGGCTACACTGCCTCTGATATGCATCAGCAAAAAGAACAAATGATAGATGGAATGCTGAAAAAATCAAACATTCACCCCCAGTCACAGATATGGGTTTAATCTATTGCTTTTTGCTCACCATGCCACCCCAGTTTGGACCCTGGCTGACAGGGGTGATACCCCAAAACTAGTCCCAGGATGCTTGTTTCTGGTCCATGGAGGACCTGGCCTGGCTGTTAAGGCTGGACTTTTTCCATGGGGAGCAGGGTCAAGACTGATGTGCATATGGATGGGTCTAAATTGAATTGGCATGGCAAACAAAAAAAATTGTGGTTTTAACCCAGATCTGTGATTGGGGTGAATTTTTGATTTGTTCAGCATTCTAACCATCGTCTGTTTTTTTTGCATTTACCACCCTAAGTGGGAAAGGTATGCTCAGACGTAGGTCCCATGCTCGCTATGCCACTGGATTTAGGTTTGCCTCTCTGATGAGGGGTGATACTCCGAAACCAGTCCCAAGATGCTTGTTTCCGGTCCAGGGAGGACCTGGCCTGGCAGTTCGGGACGGACTGTTCCTATAGGGAGCACCATCAATACTGATTTGCATTCCATCCATCATCTGTTCTTTTTGCACTCAAATGCATCAGGGCTGCCTCTCAAAGGAGGAAACAGACCTCCCCTTCCCCAGGTGCATTTGCTCCCGGACAAGTAGGAAATTAGGTACGCAGGAGGTGTACAAACCCAGAAGGCTATCCACAGCTATAGGGTGTGCTGTCTGGTCTATACAGCTGAGGAAGACTTCTGCCATTTTAAAAAGTGTTAGAAATAGCGGGTTCTTGGTAGCAAAGGTGACGTACACCCCCGGATGTGGTCACTCGGGGGCGAAATAGCTGCAGGGACTAGCAGCCCATTGGCTACTTGCTCCCACACCCCTAACTCCCCCAAATCAAAGATTTGAGGTACCCCTCCGACACCAGAGCCTGAGTTCTGAATCAACCTGCATTGAAGAGAGCAAAGAGGAGACCCGTGTCTGGGACAACAGGACTTGCACAAACCAAAAGAAGGATACTCTGCACCTGTGGCAATGCGCCTGGAAATGACTGATCAAGACTCGTCTTTGGCCAACTCTCAGATCCCCAGACAGAGGAACCCCTGTGACAACTTGAAGCACCCTCAGACTCCCCTGCACTAGTGGCACTAGTCCCCTGCAAACGGATGGTGAAACAATGCTCTGGATCCCAAGAATCACTGACCATCGAGCCTGTGATGGATCACCAAATCTAGATGGTTTAGTGTATTGTGTGAACTGTAGTCCTGACTTTCACAAAGTTACAGGCAGCCATTGGACATCAAAGTACCCTTTTCCAAAGATTACTGCTGTCAAGGCTTGTTGGTCGCCAGTCCGGCAACCGATACCTGCTCTCGACGCTGCACCTAGAGAGAAATCTATCCGACCTTCGATCGACCTCAGCAGTTGATATGTTTTTGCATCTTGTTCCCCACAGAACTGAGTAAATGGTAAAAAGCTTTTCTACCATGGCCACCGTTCAGCACCAAGGACAGCCAGGCCAACTCTGCACCCAGGCTCCACGGGCCACATAAAATTGAAGTGACTGTTGTGGCTCATTCCTGGGACCCACACCTCCTTAACCCTTCTTGGGTTCCACGCAACTCGACCTGCAGGTGTGTTAGGTTTGAAATTCCCCTCTCCCCGTGATACACTTGTTATGCTATATTAGATTAGCAATATGTCGCTAAATAGATGCTATTTGCGTTCACGTTATGCAACCCACTGAGTTATCCATGTAACATGTAAGCTTCTGTTAGCCCGTGTGACTCCATTTTGTATTTTGTAATCTGTATTAGACTGCTTGGGCTGTGCTCATACTAGGCCTTAGTATTCAGAATCGCTTGCTTCAGCAGAATAATGTACTTCGTTATTATTCTCTTCTTGTTCAAGGTTGCTACCTGACTTGCTAACGAGCAATTATTCTGCTTCTGCATACCATTCTCAACGTGTAACTCTGCTCCCACGTTAGAAGACGCTGTGACTCGGCACAGTGGCCTTGGACTACTGATAGAATGTACCCATCTGGCAGGTGTTAGCTCATCTCTGTGCCTCCTTTGTCTATGCCCGGCTCAGGCCGGTAGTTTTCCAATAGAGGCGTGGACAAAGTCTCCCAGAAAGGTTTATTATGTATTAGCAAACGTTGGGGCGTCAGTCCCTCGGCAGACATCTTAGGGTGAAGGTCTGATAGGACTCCTCTGCAGAGTATATGCTGAATAAAACGTAAGTTGTATTCTCTACTGTCTGACCGACTCTTCATTTTGGGAAGGCATATCAGGTGGTTGTAAAATAACCCGCGTGGCCCTAGAGGGCCCCGTCCTTCAGTTGGCGCCCGAACAGGGACCCCGCAAGGTGATCTCCTCACCCATAATCGGGTTGCAGGGTCGGGGTGGTGTCCGGTCGGTTGGGGGGATCGGGGCCCCACACACAAGACCGAGCTTGGTTCTTGCAGCTGCCCCGCCCTCCTGATCGGACGGATCCTCGGCTAGTGGTCACCAGCTGGGGTCCTGAAAAGGCAAAACCTTTGAGTTGACCGTTTGGTCCGAGGAGTCAGCAGTAGAGAATAACTTGACTCGATCTGTGTGCACCAGGTGAGTGATTTGGTTTTTGGGAAAATGGTGCCATTCTTGGACGTCATGAGCCTCTGGGCTGTGTCTTGATTCAGTCTCCGGACTGTCTTGTCTGCAGTTTTCGTACTGCCTTGCTTGAACAACACGAGTCGACGGGCTGTGTCTTGGTATGGTCTCCGGACTGTCTTGTTTTGAACTTGGTGGGTTTGCGGACTCTTGAAAAGGCACAGAGTGTTTGCGAGCAGTCTACCAAACCAACTGGAAATTCTGCCTGCGCTTGAAAAGGTCCGGGGCCGTTCGCGAACAATCTGCCAGTTCAGCTGGTAATTGACATACACTTGAAAAGGTCTGGGGCTAGAGCCTGTCTTCTTGAACTTGGTACGGTCTCTGGACTGTCTTCTTGAACACGATGCAGTCTCCGGGCTGGCTTGTGGTTTGATTGTTGTGTCTGGATGCTGTGAGGTCTGTGGACCAACGCCGATGACGGTGTTGGTGAAATGCTTGTTTGAGTGAGTGACGATTGTGCTTTCCGGACAGTGGATTTAGATTTTTTAGTAATCTTCGATATTCTATTTTTCCTTTATTTGCAGTTGTCGGCGTTATGGTTGCCCGTTAGGGACGGTATATGTGCCTTATATTAAGATGCCTTGTTTGAGTAAGTTAGGATGTTTCGGATGTCGATGTTGTTCTACAGATGCTCGGTTGAAAGAGAGCCAACCTGCACCTCCGGAGGGTACGCGAATTTCAACATATATGTCAAGCATGGTATTGGCCCTATTATGTTTAGCACATTGTGGAATAAATATACGAGGAACAATACAGAGCTGCAAAGGCCACTTACTGGCTCATTTGATGAACAGAAATTGAATTTCCTGCAGGAAAAATTGTTTGCCAAAAGGAGCAGGCAGTCTATGTTTGATTCTTTACGAGAGTGGTAGAAGGAAGCAAAGCAGCGACGTATAAGGGCAGAGAAAGAGGCTCGAAGGAAACAGACGCAAACTATTACGCAGAAAGCAGTAGCCTATGAAAGAGAAAAGATGGAGAAAGGCATAGAGTGCACGGATAGGAAGTTTCTCCTTTACTCACACCAGTAACAGGGGCGGGTGTCGTTACCTCCCCTGCCCTGTCTCCTGGTTCCGTCTCTACCACTATGCCTCCTTTCACCTCTACAACTCTGTCTCTATACATGATGGTACCTGTTTCTGCATCTGCTCTTTCCCCTGTGAGTGTGACACCCCAAACGCTGTTGAATGTCAAAACGCCTGTACGTGGGACACATGGAGTGAACTGGGCAGCAGCACGAGACCGCATGGAGAAAGTGTTAGTGTGCTCTGCTGTTGGTACTGAGGAGAAACAGATGGTGGCAAATCAGGCGGCTCAATGGGCCCGGCACTCGATCTATAGTGTGGAAGATGTGTGGAGTGTGATGAAAGATTATGAGCCCTTTATACAGCAGCATGCCCTTAAGCATATGTCAGCTACACTAATAGACTTGTGGGAACAGTGCTTCCAGCGTGTTGCACCACAGATTATCTATGACATACGAGACAGAGTATATGCTGCAGATATGGCCCCGAATGAGGTTTTTACAATGTATCTACATTGGTGGGTTATCGAGGTAGGTTACTCCATAAGGTTCCGACCCTAGGAACACAGCACCCCATGAGAGAAGTTCACCCCATCTACCACCCTGAAATACCGGAATTGCGTGACTCCACGAACACTGTAATCAGACCTCGAGTCGATGCTCGGTTTCAAGAGCAATGGATATACACCCCTTGGAAAAGGAGTGAGGTACTCTCCCTAAAGAGCCAGTTGCCGGACCCCCGAAAAAACCCCACTGCATATTATAAGGAATTGACAGAGACGGCCTCCTCCACGGTGATGACATTGGCTGATATAGAGTTATTTTTCGGCTTGCTGGTGCCGGCAGATATATGGATGCAGGTCCATACGCAGGACCATGCATTGGAGTTGGGTGGCACATGGGATGAGATCAGAGCATGGGACAAGGAACGCAAGCCTTTTGAGAAGCCGAAGACAGAGTTATTGGCTTTGCCGGGGCGTATTATCGCCTACATGCACTCCCTTATCTCACCGAAGTGAGTGGACTGGGATAAGTTGACTGCGTGTCGTCAGAAAAAGGATGAGAGTGTGTCAGATTTCTTTACCAGATTCGAAGGGGTGTTTCTAGATTTTAGCAGTCAGGACTTGTCGCAAGACGCTGGGGTACGTTTGTTCGTGAACAGATTTGTCACTAATTTGCTCCCTGAGGTTGCAATAAGGTTGCAGGCCTCGGAAAGTACCTGGAAAACCTCCTCTTCGTCGGTCATATTAAGTATGGCACAGTACTATAAGCATAGAGAGAACGAGGACAAGGAAAGGGTAGAGAAGAAGTCGAAAGATTTGAAGACGAGGGTGTTGATGCAGCAAGTTGCGAGGGGAGGTGGAAGAGGACGAGGTTCGAGCCCACGGCCACCTCGATCTAATAGGGGTGGTGCTTCAAGTGTGCCTGTGGGCCACAATCAATGTGTGTACTGTAAGAAAGAGGGGCATTGGCGGAACGAGTGTCTGGAATTGTTGCAGAAAGGTGGGGCCCCGAGAGGTTGGGGTTTTGGAGGACCCGGGCGCGGAGGAGGAGGAGGCCAAGGGGGGGTGCAGTCAGAAGACTCATCGTACAATAGGCAGAGTGGGAACTATTTTGATGACCCTCGAGGAAGACAGTACTACCATGGCGACTGTGATATGGACGAAGTGACAGGGTTGTCTCACAGCTAGGACAGCCAGGGACAGGGCAAGGGACCAGTTCCGGTGCCTGTAGATCAACGTGGACCCTACATAACTGCAGATCTACACGGTACCACTGCAAAACATTTAGTCGACACAGGGGCTATGAATAGCTCTGTTTCCCGTTCATTGGTCCCGGGGGCAGCTCTGTCTGGCCAGAATAATGTTTCGGTGGGTTTCTCAGGCATGCCGGTTGTTAGCCCCATTTCCAAGCCTCTTGCTTTGACTATTGGCCCCTTTACGGTTGACTCACCATTTTTACTGACATAAAATTGTGGGGAGAACTTACTAGGACTGGATCTGTTAAAAAGGTTGCATGCGACAATTTATTGTTTCCCAGACGGTGTTTACTTGACTGTGGGCCCGCAAGTGGCCCATGTCAAACAATGCTTCGCAAAAGATGCCCCCCTTCCCACTGAGTTCCAAGATGTGCCATGCACATTATGGGCTACTGGAGAGACAGATGTGGGGTTGCTCCAGATCCCACCTGTCTCTATACAGATCAAGGACAATGTTAAATTGCCTCGAATTCCCCAGTACAAGATATCCCAGGCAGGAGAAAGGGCCTTATTGCAAATAATACAAGAGTTGATTAAGTCTGGTGTGGTTGAAGAGACAGTGGCGAATGTGTGTAACAGCCCTATTGTTCCTATTCTTAAAAAGGCGCATTTGGACTCCTCTGATGCCCATCCTGATGTTTATCGTTTTGTCATTGACGTTAGAGAGGTCAATAAAATAGTGGTTCCCCAGTATCCTGTGGTCCCTGACATTACCACGATTCTAACAATGATTCCCCCGACGGCCAAATTCTTTTCAGTGATAGATTTGAAGAATGCTTTCTTTAGCATTCCAATCCATCCAGATAGCAGATATCTGTTTGGATTTGCAATAGCCGGTCAGAGCTTTAGATTCTGCCGTGCTCCACAAGGCTATACAGAAAGTCCCAGTATTTATAGTCAGGCTTTGAAAACACAATTAGACTCGTTAGAACTGTAATGTGTTGCTGCAATACGTTGATGTTCTCCTTGTGGCATCAGACACTGAAAAAGGCTGTAAAGAAGCCACAGTTAAATTACTACTACATTTAGCACGCCATGGCCACAAGGTGTCACTTTCAAAATGTAAATATTGTCGACAGGAGGTCACCTATTTAGGTCACCTACTGTCGAAGGAGGGTTGTAGACTAACACCTGAATGCATAGCTGCTATTACTAATATGCCTGTTCCTAAAACCCAATGCGAGGTGCACACGTTTATTGGGATAACTTCATATTGTCGGCATTGGATCCCAAACTACTCCCTACTAACAAAACCCCTTCTTTACCTGACCACCAAAGATGTGCATGAACCCCTGCCTTGGACACCTGCATGGCAGCAAGCTTTTGATCAATTAAAGGTTGCGCTTTGCTCTGCTCCTGTGCTTGGTACTCCTGCCTACCAGAAGCCTTTTGTGCTTTATGTACATGAGGCGGACGGTTGCGCGCTTTCTGTTCTAACACAGGGTTTCGGTGGTAAGCAGAGACCCTGCGCTTACTTCCCCGCTATCCTTGACAATGTCGCCGGAGCGCTCCCGAGCTGCCTGAGAGCTGCCGCGGCGGCGGCGGTTTCTATCAGACAATCGGCAGGGCTCGTTCTTGATACCGACCTCACAGTGATGGTACCCCACGCTGTGGACATGCTGTTGAACAAGACGAAGACACAGCACCTCACCAGTGCGCGTCTCACTGGATATGAGCTGACCTTATTTGCTCCACACATTACCATCAAACGATGCGCTACTCTGAACCCAGCCATGTTACTACCCCTCCCTTCGGAAGAAAAGGACAGTGATGTCCATGATTGTTTATTTCAGACTGAGGAAGAAACGAAGGGATGGGTAGACCTGACTGATGTTCCCTTATCTGACCCCCAAGGGGAACTTTATGTCGATGCCTCTTGTTTCCAACTGCCGGATGGCACTACTACTGCAGCCTATGCAATCACCACGTTACACACTGTAGTTGAGACATCTCGTATTCCATATCAGTCGGCCCAAGCTGCAGAGTTAGTTGCCCTCCTTAGGGCCTGTGAGTTGAGTGAGGGGCTGGTTGTTAACGTCTACACTGACAGCCAGTATGCCTTCGGGGTGGCCCATAATTTTGTGCGCCTCTGGGCGGAGAGAGGGTTCTTGACCTCGCACAGACAGCGAATACAGAATGGCCCATTGATACATAGATTTCTGTCCGCACTGACACTCCCCACTAAGTTAGCAATAGTGAAATGCAGCGCTCATAAAGCCATTACAGATAATGTTGGGAGAGGAAATGCTTTTGCAGACCAGACAGCTAAGGAGACACCTCGATCGAAGATGAGAAAGATGTTTGTGGCAGGTCCCGCTAGATGGGTTCCGGAAAATGGAATGTTTGAGGACACATTAGAAAACGTTAGGGAGATCCAGAGAGAGGCGACTGTAGATGAACTGGCAATATGGGAAGAGAGGACAGGACGTCTGGATGAGGATGGGTGTTGGACAGATTTGTCAGGGAAACAGAGATGGCTGCTGCCTAATACCTATGTTCTCACTGTTGTCACTATGGCTCATGGCCCGGCTCACATCCGCGCCTAGGGGATATGTAAGCTACTGGACCCAGTATGGCAGAGTGACAATATCTCTAAGGTAGCCACACATTTAGTAAAACACTGTATTATCTGTCTGAAACATAATCCTGGGAAGGGCACCCCTTCACCTGCAGGTAATTTTGCACCACCTTCCTTCCCTTCCCTTTCGAGGTTCTCCAAATGGATTTCATTGAAATGGAACGAGTAAATTACCTGAAATATGTATTAGTGGTAGTTTGTGCATTCAGTAAATGGATTGAGGCTTACCCCACCAAAGAGAATACGGCCATGGTGACGGCGAAGGCACTGTTAAAGGATTACTTCCCACGCTATGGATTGCCACACGTGATCTGGAGTGACAATGGAAGTCACTTCAAAGCAAAAGTCATTGATCTGGTGTGCAAGGGCTTACAAATTAAGCAAAAGTTTCATGCTGCGAACCACCCCCAGTCAGCAGGTCTGGTTGAGAAGTACAATGGTACTCTCAAACTAAAATTAGCAAAAATCCAAGAGAGCACAGGGTTGCAATGGCCAGATGCGTTACCATTGGCGTTATTGTCTACAAGAGTGACTGCGCATTCTAGAACAGGATTATCACCCTACGAGGTGGTCTTCGGGTGCCCTGCTAATGTCTGGGGTGTCCCAAGACCCAAGCGCTTCTCCAAGATAGAGTACACCCTGTTGATCGATTATTTGTACGAATTGTCTAAAGATCTCCGTTCTCTTCATCAACAGATTCAAGCCGCACTACAACCAGTGCCAGAGGGTCCCGGGCACCAGCTGCAGCCCGGATGCTAGGTGATGATATAGAACTTCCAGCGACAAAACAGTTTGGAGCCGAGGTGGAAAGGACCTGCCCTGGTGTTGCTTGCCACCCGTACAGCCATCAAGCTAGAAGGCCGTAACAACTGGGTGCATGCTTCCCACGTGAAAAAGGTCCCTCTACCACTTCCGTATTACGCATGGGTGCTTGAAGGCATCGCCGATCAGGAAGGGGAGCTAGTGCCCCACTTCATTCCTTTCTCTGACGCCCGGTTAAGGGGGGGCGCAGACGGACGAGGAGAGCGAAGAGGCCCTATTCGAGGCGATCCTCCCTGAGATAAGGGCCGCCCGGATGCTCCCGCTTCTGGTGTACAACCATCTGAGTCTCAATGCCCAACTGAGCCTGAATTATTGCCTCTTTTTGTTGATGAAGAAGTGCCTGGGCGTGCCGGGTACAATCTGCGGCCCCGACAGAAGGACAGTGCGCCAGTAGGACAGTCCAGGAGTTAGGGACGGACTTGAGCTTAGGGTGTGGGTGCTATGTCCCAGGCGCCTGCCTTAGATTAGAGTGAACAACACTGGTGCACTGCCCTGAACACTGGACAGGATCGTTGAGGGTATTTTCCCAGGAGGGAGGGTGCCCTATCCTGAAAGAAGAGGATTTGTTTCTCAACAAGGGCCGCAGTTGTTTTTCCAGCAAGAGTTGTGATTGTGCAGCTCCTCCGTGGGAGTGTCATTGATGAACAATAGAAGCCTGCCAGTGAGGCTTTGACGGACACTGGGAGAAGAGTACCCCTCTGGTCGGTTGTATTTTTGTGGCTCCAATTCCTAAAGTACTTTCTATGTATCCATTTGGTCGTGCAATGCTGAGGGAGGAGCAGCCTTTAGTGACTTCTCCAATGCAGCATAGTAGTCCTGGGTGGTCTAGTTGGTCCACTGGGAGTAGGGTAGTGGTGGTAGTATTAATCCTCCTGGTAACGATAACACTATTTGGGGTAGTCTGGTACTTAGAGGAACACCACCCTGTTCATACTTTGATAGGGACTACCCCAGCTCCAGCTGAGCATACGTTTGTTACACTGACCCCGCATAAAGAGAGACGTACTACTAATGCCATTGGTATCCTTGCCCCTGTCATATCTAGGTAGCTGCGAAGCCTGGTTTCAACTGCTCTCTATGGTATACATGCATTATTATGCGGATGCGATGAAAATGACACAGGCTGATTATGAGGCGGTTTTAGATTATATAGTGATACATCAGGGATATATGCCTGGGGCAGATGGAAAGGAGGGTACCCTGCATCCTGATGCATGTATGAATGTATTTACAACCCATGAAAATGTCACTTGGTTGCGGAATGAAGTACTAGACTTCCAAGGATTCAATGTCACTGAATATTTTAAATGTTTTCAGGAACAAAATATTACTGAGGATAAAGCTATGCCCGTTCCCGTGATAAATGCAACAGCTAGTTTTTGTGTTCAAGGGTCAGGGAATGTTTCAGTAGAACAGAGTCATTGTAACTACACCTATCGATTGAATACTACCCGTAGTCCACCCTTGCTGACACCCCCAAATGTATATTTCATCTGTGGGGAGCAAGCTTACTCTTGGCTTCCTAGAGGGTGGTCTGGCCGATGTTATCTCTCCTTCCTCCTGCCTCCGGTTTACATTGCACTGTCCAATTATCACAAAGATCATAAGTTCCATCGTAGGGATCTTCATTTTCATTGAGTTAAGAGAGTTGTTGATCCAGATGAAATTGATCAAACAGACACCTACAGCAATTCACTGATATAATGAAGGGCCCCAAGTTCAATAGCCGCAATATTCGTCGTCTTGCGAGAGTAGTTGAGGGAGTTATCCATACCACTGCTGGCATACTAACTAATATCACAGTCGAGCTCCAAGCTACGAGGCTCGTCTCACTTCAAAATCGGATGGTTTTAGACGTCATTCTAGCTGACAGGGGTGGAGCTTGCTGCGTCATCGGCAGCAGTTGCTGCGTGTACATACCAGATAGTGCCCCAACTGTATATTCTGCAATACAGAAATTACACAAACTTGCATCAGATATTTATCAGGATAATGGTTCATGGTCCCTCACAGGGTGGCTCTGGGGTCTACTGGCTTCATGGGGTTGGAAGATATTTGTTGTCCTGATAGCCATCGTAGGAGTCATATGTACCTGTTGTTTGTGCATCAATTGTCTCCCAGCCTGTTGCACCTATTGTGTGAGTAAACTCACCCCTAAAATTACACTGCCTAAACAGGATGATAAGATATCCCCTATGATGATGCAAGAAATTCAGTCCATTATGTTCATTGATGAGGGTATCATCGAATGTTAAATGAAAGTGTTTTGATGTTCACATTTTGCTCTGTTTTGCTTTGAAATGTACATGTCTGTGCAATTCCTCTCTTCCCACTTAGAATTGTAAAGACCCTGCCGGATAGCAATAAAGCTTTTAGTCACATATGCTAAAAGGAGGGTCTGTTAGGTTTGAAATTCCCCTCTCCCCATGATACACTCATTATGCTATATTAGATTAGCAATATGTGGCTAAATAGTTGCTATTTGCGTTCACGTTATGCAACCCACTGAGTTATCCCTGTAACATGTAAGATTCCGTTAGCCCGTGTGACTCCATTTTGTATTTCGTAATCTGTATTAGACTGCTTGGGCTGTGCTCGTATTAGGCCTTAGTATTCAGAACCGCTTCCCTCAGCAGAATGCTGTACTTCGTTATTATTCTCTTCTTGTTCAAGGTTGCTACCTGACTTGCTAACGAGCAATTATTCTGCTTCTGCATACCATTCTCAATGTGTAACTCTGTTCCCACGTTAGGGGACGCTGAGACTCGGCACAGTGGCCTTGGACTACTGATAGAATGTACCCATCTGGCAGGTGTTAGCTCATCTCTGTGCCTCCTTTCTCTATGCCCGGCTCAGGCCGGTAGTTTTCCACTAGAGGCGTGGCCGAAAGTCTCCCAGAAAGGTTTATTATGTATTAGCAAACGTTGGGGCGTCAGTCCCTCGGCAGACATCTTAGGGTGAAGGTCTGATAGGGCTCCTCTACAGAGTATATGCTGAATAAAACGTAAGTTGTATTCTCTACTGTCTGACCGACTCTTCATTTTGGGAAGGCATATCAGGTGGTTGTAAAATAACCTGCGTGGCCCTAGAGGGTCCCGTCCTTCAGGTGATCAATTGTCAATACCTCTTTTTCCCATTGACCGCAATGCAAAAGTTATGTAGTACTGAATTGCTGTGATTTATGTTTCCTTCTAAAATCCATAACTCTAGTTATATGTATCTGTTCACATTCATTTTGGAGTCTAAATTAAGTTAAAATACCTTTATTTTTATAAATAGGTGTCAAGTTTCTATTGAGTCGATTCAAGTACTTGTGATCCATGTTGTTACTCTGAAATGCTTAACACATGTTCCTGTAGTAAAGCCTGACTGCACTTTGCCACTCTACCAGGACTGAGCTAAAGATTTATTGTGGTGAATCCAAGGACCATCTTTGGGCTCTTTGAGGGTATTACATGGTGAAGCCTAGCCAGCGTCACCGTATAATAATCCACCTTCCTACAACATGAAACTATGGTGAGAAGCAACAAAAAACAATAAGGAAAACTTCAAATTTTCCCCAGATTGTCTTTTGCCCCTATAGCTTTCTAAATGTTTCAATCAGTTCCAAAAAGTAAATCTCAGTAATTTTTGGGGCTGCAGCTCACTGCCAATATTGTTTATGTCTAATGAAACACTTTAAATGTTCTTTCTCCATACCAAGATTCCTCAAGAAAAATATCTTGTAGAATAGAAATAGCTAAAGGCTATCTATATAACTAAGTTTAAAGGGGAAGGCAATAAAAAAAGTGCCTTCAAGACATCCATTTGTAGATTAAACTATCTGGAATTATACTGTTTTTACAACTAGATCTTTGGTGTATTAAGTTTAAATTAAAGTTAAATGTTTGTAATACAGATTTCATGTAAAACCAATTTACAATACCAAAAGGTGTTTTTATTGAAGTGAGATTTTAGCTGAAGGTGATGGAGCGCTTTGCTTCATTCAAATTCTGGTGCAAATTCAAGTTTATAAAGCACTTTCCAATGAATCTTTAATTGTGACTGGGGCGAACATCAAACTTCGATACATTTCAATAACAAGAAGTACATTTACCTCCACATGGAAGACAGAGAGTGATTACGGCCAAGATTTATATGTGGGCGGAAAGGGTACACTGTTCCAATAGCATCTGAGTACCCTTTGCACCAACATAATGGTCCATCTGTCAGATTTCAAAGCAGGCAGACCTTAAGTGTAACCACGGTGGAGACTACTCCGTCTGCCGAGGTTAGACTCCTCCATCGGTCCGCCGGAGTAAGGGCTGATGGTGGTTGTCCTCTATGTCCATCCACCTAATTTTGATGGGAGGGCATACAGGTCAGTTTTCACTGCCTATCACCGCCAGGAAAATGCTGGTCAAAAAGGGCACTAAAAACTAAACAATGCTCCCCTTGCCATGATGAGGGGGACATTGTTTTTTTTTCTCCAAAGCAAAATCCCGCTTTGGGGTTTTGTTTATGAAAATAAAATAATTTCAACTTTGCCATGCGGCACTGTCATGTTTGATGGCGCCGTATGGCAAAGTTACAATGAACCATCTTGACGGCTGTTCCTGTCACTGTCTTAAATGTCCGCTGGCCTGGCGAGCATTTATAAATTTGCCAGTCAGGACCTCTGCCAGGGCAACGGAGTGAATTACTTCATTTGCCTGGTGGTGGGTGGGCAGACTGTCAGTATATAAATTGGGTCCCAAGTTTTAAACCGCAAAGGTTTATTTAAGAATTGGCAAAGTTACAAACTCACATCAATCAAATTAGTTGTAAATCAATAATCAGTATATGAATGCTTTAGTCAATATATTTCAAAGCAATCCAAAGATCATAAAATCAAGACAAACTTTTATGAAGTTTTCTCAAAAAAGGAATATTAGGCAAGATCAGTTCTCCCATAAAGAGAGTTCTCTAATCAGGAAAAATGTTTCTGTTGTAAAGGCATCTGGAATGGATCTGCTCTAAAGGCAAGTGAAATAGTATCTGCCTATGGGCCAGGTAAAGCAGCTTCTAGAGAATCTTCTACATTATCTTAAATCACACAATTCTAACACTTGATACACTTACACAGGGTTCCCAGGCAAAGGATCAATCAGGTTAAGGCACAAGTAAGTCATTATTTTCTCAAGCTATGACACAATAAGCCTATTCTAAACATGCTTCAAGCTTACAGGTATCTAAAACACATAAGGAGATACAATCATCCAAGCTGTGTTCTGCAGCTGCACCAAAATTGCTTGTTAATACGTTCTACTAGGATTGCATAAAAGAAAGTATTTCACTTGAGAACATAAAACAAAAGTTCATCATTTGAGGGTTCTGGGGCAGCTTTTCCCTAAAATAAAGAAATATACATGACATGAAACAAGAAAGGAAACAAATGTTAATCATTTTAAAATACGGCCTACATTATGGTCAATCTGAACGTGAAAAATGCACTCTTAGTACATTTGTGTGTTACATGTTAATGTCAACATAAATATAAAGCATTTAAATTTGAAAAAGTCATCATCATAGGCGCAACGCTATCTTTTTGTAGTGATATTTAACCAGTGCTTAATTAGTGAAATAAAGAGTGCTGGTGCCCGAATCAGTGCTCAGAAGCCTGGGAACGGTGCAATTAAACGTCCGCGTACCAAATACCACCGCTGCTAGTCTTAAATCCACCTTATGCCAGTAGGCCTAATCCACCTAGACACAGTGGATGTTGGGAGATGAGAACTCTTATGTGCAAACCCAAAAGTTATAAACAACAAATCCACCTTGTGTAAAAAACTGCTCTGTCCACATAAGCAAAAAAAGATCTTTGGAGATCTTGGGTATGAAGTTGTTCGTCCTCAGCTGGGAAAGGAGGATGGAACACTGGCAGTTCAAGGGCCTGTAAACAATAGAAGGAAGATGGGAATTTGGGTAAAAAGAGGGACTAGGCCAAAGGACCACTTTATCTGAATATAAATGAAGGAAAAGGGAAAGTGAAAGCAGAGCTCCTAATCCCCGCACCCCTCATCCTGAATAAATTGCCACTTTAAAAACCACCTTCTGTTTCAAGAATTTAAGTTCTACTCATCCCATTGGTTCACATGGTGGAAGAGTCTATACTAAAAAAAACTGTGGTAAATCCCAAGGACAAACTGGAGAGTGTATTTCTGAACCCTGAAGAAAAAACTCTGTTATAGTTGGGATGCTAAAGCGGCAATCCCTGACACTACTTTACCATTAAGGCCTGAATTACAGCCCACGGAACTCTAATGGTGGACACTGCTAAACCCAGGATGAAACCATCTCTCACAAAATCCAAGCTCTTGACCGGATCACAAAGAGTAGGCTGTGACCCCTTAGAAAGACACCATTTCTCAAAATTCTTCCAATGGAGATTGTATGGATTGCGCGTGGAAGGAAGATGAGATTTCTGTAGAGAGTATGGAAGAATTGCTGGTAGCCAACTGGTTAGCCAGTTCCAAGTTGCACTACCGAAGTAGGCGTGCAGGCTTTTGAACGTTGAAACAATAAACAAAACTTTATGAAAACACAAGAGATGTATTGAAGTTCTTCAATTTCACTTGTTTAAGTGCATAAATCTTCAGTATGTATAATTGATATTCTTCATCTTCAACAATTCCCTTGACTTTTGTGTATGGAACCCTTCATCAGGGGTAACTGTAGTGAAATACACAATTGTAATGTCAAGGACGGTTCATGGGAATCCTATCAAACTGCACACGAAGAGCGTGGTCACTTAGTGCTCCACCAAGTGCATAGCATGCAACTTGTTTAGCCAGAAATCCAGGTATCTGAACCAAAATTAACAAGTGCAACATGTGCTAAAAAAAACATGCCAACCAAGTGCTTAAAAAGTGACCTCAAATATAAAAGCTGTAAAACCCAAAATGATTGTGCCCCTTACGTCTCAAGAACGAATGTGCATGTGGCAACATGCTGCACAAACAAATAACATGAATGAGAATGTAATCATGCTGTCTGCTCATGGCTTGCCACGTTCTAAAAGAATCTCATATGTTGTGAAAAAGAACAATCAAGTGCAAAATAGTGAAGCGTGAACAGAAAATCCAGTTAGTGCTGGGCAGTACAAATAAAAATGTGATGTGCCCATCTTTTGTTTGGTGGGGAACGCAATGTGAATATATGATAATGTTAAAATGCTAGCAGTGTGTGTGTATGCTTAAATAAAGAAAACAAAACAGTTCACTGTACTGAAAGATCTAGAAGAGCAAATGTATTCTATTAAAACTGAATTAAGTAAGAGAATGGCTGATAAACAATGGAAACTCTGGATAACATAATGACCAAACTAAATTCCTATGTAAAAGATATCCATGAAAGAAAACTTAGGGGGATATTCTCAAGAACGTGCGATAATCATCGCCTAAATAGGTTAACGCAATTTTTCATATCGCCGTCTATCGCGGGAAAATAACAGCGTGTTAACGTCGTATTCTCAACATGGCGGTAACATGCGATAGTTTCCTGATAATGCGTCAAATGTCCGCGATAAAATTACCGGGACAACGATAAAAACCTAAACCCGAATGTGAAAAAAGTTGCGATGGGCCCAACTGCGATAAAAAAATTCAGCGATAAGCAGCACCAGGCCTGCAAGTCCCACAAGTCAGGTGGGAAAAACCACTATAAAAGCGGCAACAAAAACACAAGCAAAACACAAACAACTGCGAAGCACCATGGAGGTAGCCGGAGCAAGTACAGAGGACAACCAGAACCCCACAAGCCCCACGGAGGACCAGCCTGGGACCTCGGGGTCAGGGAACGGCAAGGAGAAGAAGAAGAGGAACCAGCGTTTCAGTACGCAGGTAAACCAGATCCTCATTACGGAGGTGATAGAACACCACCACCAACTATTCATCACCTCCACTGTGTCATTGGCAACTAAAAATACAATATGGCAGTCCATCTTGGCCAAGGTGAATGCAGTCGGAGTGAAGAGAAGGGAAGTGGATGACTGCAAGAAGCGCTGGACTGATGTGAAGCGCAAAACCAATCTGAAACTCACAGCCAACCTGAAAGCAGCAATGCAGACTGGAGGTGGGAGTCCACCGACACACCAGGAGCTGGATGAGATGGAGGAAATGGTGACCCGAGTCATCATTGGGGAGACGGTGGCAGGAGTTGGGGGACCGGACACTGCACAACATGACCTGAGCCAACAGCAACAGGGTGAGTAATGACCAGGGACTGGGGGACGGGGGGAGATGGGCACAATGGCACACATGCACAATTAAGTATAGCACATCTGCAGACAAACCATGCCCAAGAGTCACAACTCCGACCAAGAGCCCAATTTACCCAAGTCTGCAATATCTCAGCACTGTATAAGCACAGAAGTGAAAGGCACACCGCCTGAAAGGGATAAGGGCCAGCCAAATCAGAGCTGAAGGGGCAACACACCCACAATGCAGCACACACACATAAGAATCAGAGCACCTCAACATTGACAACAATGTGGTACAAACTGCAACACTTTCACAACAGAACAGAGGACACAACTGCTGCCGCTTGTGTGTAGAAAATGGCATAGCATTTGGCATAGCAGGAAACTGTGAGATGATAATGTACAAGTACAACCTCACATCCCTGATGGTGTAGAAATGTCAACTGTCCCGCATCAAATAGGCATCCCCTCACAAACAGTCACAATGTACATTGTCATGCAGTCTGTTAGTAAACTTGTACAATGCGTGAACATACATGTGAACACAATGTCAATCTGCATCTCCCCTTCACATTGCAGAGGGAGAATCAACACCTCCTGCAGAGCAGACCCAACAACTCAGCACTGATGATGAAGAGGACCTCCCCAACATCGACACCGACGCCCTCCAACAGCTCATGGACAGCTTCGGCACCCCACCTCCAGGAGCAGGGCAGCCCAGCTGCATCGAGGAGACCCCACCCCCTGCACAGACCACACATCACCACCACGGCTGTCTCCCAGGACCCCCACGACCAACACATGGCATTCCAACGCCGTGTGTTTGGGTGCCAGGAGAAGATGGCTGATCAGCTGCGGGTGGGGTACGACCTCATGGCAGCCAAACTAGATGCCATACGTGGGTGTCTAAGTCCCATCAGGGACGACTTACAGTCCCTAACGGACACCCGCTCCATGCTCTCCAACAATCCATGGCTGACATCGCTAGAGTCATGACTCTGAGCCAAGAACAACTGTCTAGTCAGAGTGGCTCCAGCGATGTCAGCCGGGAGTTGGGACACATAAGGAGAATGATGGAGAGCTTGGAGCGGATGCAGGCGGAAAGAATGTTTGGCATGGCTGCACACCAGCGAGATGTAGCTGTGATCTTCCATGCCCTGCAGATCCTCGTCATGGCATTGCTGCCACAAGGCCTGGCGCGGATGAATGCTGCTGCTACTACTCCATCCACATCTCCGCCCCCTGAAGTGTCAGTGCCACACAGTGCGACAGACATTCCACCTCCGGCCCCTGATGTGTCAGTGCCACACAGTGATGCAGACTAAACACCACCACCCACATGTGAGGTACCTGACACATCAGAGGACGAAGATGATGATGAATATGGCTTTGTGGTAAGAATGAAGTGGTAGCATTCATCTCCGCCATATGGCCTGTTTCAGCTTGGTTCTGCCCTCTGCATCATGCCCTGGAATAACTTCTTCCACTGTCCCCCGATACACTCAGCGACACTCACCTTGGACCTCGACATGGACTGCCATATTTTGTTTGGTTACCAATGACACAGCAATCACACTGCGGACTGAAGTCTTCCTCTTCCGATGAACTTGTCAATCCCTAAAGGACTGTGGCTGGCCCTCCACGGGACAACAATGTAAAGTGGGGTTTGCATGGCCCTGTACTGGTCCAGCTTCAACACTCCACTGAATGCGAATAAAACATTCTAATTCACACAGATGTGTCATGGCTATGATCAATCAAGTATGAAAGTATGAAACTATGGATTAATTTAGGGACAGTGATTCCACAAAAAGGTACTCCCTGGGTAATGCTATCAATGCGCATGTATGGCTGTGACCCAGATAGGCAGTGAGACACACATTGTCATTCAAATCAACGCTCATCACAGTTGAATACAAGTGAAGGTGCGTAGACTTTATTAGCATATGCGAGTCAGTATGGGCAAGATAAGTGCCACAACATGCAGACCAATGCAGCAGTATGTCAGAATGAGGAACGTTGCCAAGCGCCGCTGTCCACTCCGGGGGAGTGCCTCACCTTTCACAGGTGTATGTTAACCCTCGTTGTTGTCCGCTCATGTATTTGGAGTCCAGGTGAATGCAGCCATGTCCACTGTTGTCGTGGGATATGTGACCAGATCTCCAAGATGCAACAAGGTGTTGGGACATGTGCAATGGGTTCCAATCTGTTGTGGCTGCAGGTATGTAGTTACTCGTCCATGAAAGCGATTGCAGCTTCGTAGGCTATCATTTCCAACATGAGGTCGTTGTCGACTTCATCAAACAGGACAGCAAGGCAATCCATTAGCAGGTCCGGACAGATGTGCTGCGTCCACCCGCTTTCACCAATTAGCACTACAGCCCAATAGGGGAGCGGTTCAATGTGGTCACTGCACACGAGGAGGAGATGTGCAATCTCCCAGGTCCATCTGACAGCATGTATGCCAAGTATCAAGGCATCCAATAAACAGGTATCACAGTGACACTCCTGGTCGTGGGCCAGCAGGGGGCGCACACACATGTCAAAATCCAGTTCAGCTACCGTCCTGTTGGATAGGCAGACATCCATGGACCACTCGAATATGCCCGATCGACAATGCAACACAGGCTGAACGCAGGTGATGTTGGCAAGGCGGAAGCTTAGCCGGTAACTGATCCGCAGCACTGCCAATAAATGAAGCATACGTGCACGGTACAGTTCCACGTGACAGGGGTTGTGCATGTGTCCGGGATGTTCTGCCATTGCGTTAGTGGCTCTGGTTGAAGCAGCACTGTTCTGACCTGCGCCAGTTCTGTGGATGAAATGCCACAGCTCGGATCAAGAGTTGTTTTAGTGTGCAACGGTTGTATACCAGGGATGGTGTGGGAGTAAGTGTGAAGGCCATTCCATGCAAGATAACTTCGAGCAAGGTCTTCTGTGTGTGAGGTGTGTATACGTTGGTCTTTCGTCGGGCTGTGCGTAGTGTGGGAGTCGTCATCAGCTGCTATAGTATCTGTCAGGGGGTGCCGGGCACATGCAATTCCGAGGTCAGAGGTGCAGATGTGCTTCCGCCTGATAGGTCAGACAAAGGAGCTTTCATCCCTAATGTTAGTTTGTCATCTGCTTGCATTCAGGAAATGTGATGTGGCTTGTTGGGGGTGGGGTGGGATGTGTGCGACTTTGGGATTCATGTTTGACATGTCTTGCATGTGGCAAATGAGCGGCATCACTGTGTGTTACGTTGACTCACAGCTGCTCCTCCCTCCCCCGAGCCTATTTACTTGTGTGCACTGCGCGGTTGCATCACTTGCACTCCTACGGCACACCTGTCTGCACATGTCCACAAGCCTGACAACAACACAGTGATGTTGGCCGTTGAAGGTGGGCGGCCACGTGAGTGTAGGCCTATGGTAAGGATAGGGTAGACACAGATGTAGAGTTCATGCCTGGCTGAACTCGTGCTGCGATTAAGGCTAGGCATTTGGCTCATGCTGCGGCAATACAGATACACACAACACTTAGCATGTATGAGCCAAGACCCCGAGCGGTCTTGCACTCCTTCATTTCTCCGTTTGTGCGAGCCCACCCTCTGGGTGCATGCTACATTGCAACATTATCGATTGCGGGCCGGGTGGTGCCGACACTACAACAGAGACACACGCATTAGTTACTTTCTTGTCCAGGCCAGAACTGAACCAAGCCCAGAGCCCTGGGCAAATTCTTCACACCCCTACGCTGGACTGGCGTACGCCGGCCCAGCCCACTCCGCTTATGCTTACAGGGGGGGGGACAAAGCTATGTGTCCAAGGTCTTACACACTGTCTGAGGTGATATGGTTGCATCCGCTGTCCACAGCACAATGTAATGTGGTAGGGCCCGGGGCCATCATGCATACATAATGACCACACGGACACACTTAGATAGATAGTGGAACTGGCTACGGGCACGTGCGCCCGGCCCCTTTTTATTACCTGGGTCAATTGTCCAGTGACGCCTGTGCTGGATGAGTGTGGGGTGAGTGTAAGCCAGCCCTCAGGGAGTGGTTGGTGCTGGCAACAACTAGAACAGTGATCATCGGATAACACACGCAGATTCAATCATAAAGGGTCCATGACTTGCAGTGCACTGAGGTAGGGGCACCAGATCTGAAATCACACACACAAGATTCAATCATAAAGGGTCCATGACTTGTGGTGCACTGAGTTAGTGGCACCTGAAGAGCTGAGCAGGGTATCAAGCTGATGATGACATCCAAGACAGGTGTGAGCAACTTTGATATGCTGGCTGTAAGACTCCTCTGACTCTGGCAGTTGTTGGTTGAAGGTGGTCCTGGCGGTGGTGGCGGGTGTGCAGCCAGCGATTATGGCGTGTCCTTGCAGTTCAGGATTGGATTTGATATGTGTGAGCCCTGCTGACCACAGTGTAGGCCGGAGGCAGCGGTCAGCAAGGGCCCACAGCCACGTGGCGTTGACTTGAGCTGCACAGAGTTAGTGGCACCTGAAGGGCTCAGCGGGTGCGCAGCCTGCGATGATGCGTCGTCCGGGTGGGCCACACTGGAAGCAATGTCTGTTGCCTACTGGACTGCATCATCAATAAATCAAGACTCGATTTGAATTGTGGGACCTGCTGACCGCAGTGTAGGCCGGGGGCAGCGGTCAGCAAGGGCCCACAGCCACGTGGCGTTGACTTGAGTTGCACAGAGTTAGTGGCACCTGAAGTGCTCAGCTGGTGCGCAGCCTGCGATGATGCGTCGTCCGGGCGGGCCGCACTGGAAGCAATGTCTGTTGCCTACTGGACTGCGCCATCAATAAATCAAGACTTGATTTGAATTGGGGGACCTGCTGACTGCAGTGTAGGCCGAAGGCAGTAGTCAGCACACACATAACTCTGCGGTGCTGTGCCGCTGGGTGTGCTGGGGGCCTCTGTCACGGAAGCCAGCGATCGGCTGAGGAGGCTGGTGGTCACGGCAGCAGACTCGTGGCAGGGTGAGGGGCGCCGCCCTGGCAGACGCGTTGGCCATCCCTGAAGTGAACCACGCCCAGAGCCCCGGCCTATTTATTCACACTCCTACGCTGGACTGGTGTACGCCAGACAAGCCCACTCTGCTTACTCTTACAGGGGGGGGACGACACAGCTACATGACCGAGGTCTTCTCCACTGCCTGAGGTAACATGGTTGCATCCACTGTCCACAACACTACAAACACCAGCAGTATATGTCGACATGGACATGTCTGTGCTCTGCATACTGAAGTCTGTCCAGCACATCAGCGCCACACTTGGCATTGTGTACATTCTTATTCTTGGGTGACTTGCCTCCTTCACACATACTTGGTTCACACCTCTACCCACATTCTGCTATTGTGTGGCTGAGGGGCCATGCCATTTTCGGAAGGTCAGCTGTCTTGTTCTGCGCTGCCTCGGTGGTAGTTCGGGGGGATGGGGTGGAGGGCCTGGCGGTGGTGGGTGTTGTGGACCTCTTGGGTCTCCGAGCTGCATGATCAGTTGCTCCATGACAGGTGTTGGTCTTCAGATGTGGCTCTGGGCTGGGCTCCCTTTCATACTGCAGGTTGTCGTCCTGCTTAACACCAGTAAAAGGCAGGTGTTAAATCACTGCTGCTAACGCGCCTTATCGCCTGTTTTTGGATCGCTTTGCAGATCTGGCTGGTCGTTGAGACTATCGCGTAGTGGTGTTTTCGTGTGTTTTTGCACAGGAACGCCTACTCTGCATATCATTAGCGTTAGTTGTCGCTCTCATCCGTGGCGATGTTTTTTGCGGCAGCTATCGCTGGAAAACTGGCGATATCGGCAGTTTGCACCAGCTTGAGAATAGGGCGATAAATCTATCGCCACTTTTGCAGCGCTAAAGTGCCGATAAATCGGCGATAAGTCTTTGAGAATATGCCTCTTAGAAAGTTCAAACGTGACACCATTGACTATAAACTTGACAAAGTTTACACTTGGGCAGAAGTATATTCACAAAAACGCATTCACAAAAACCGAGTAATGTGTCTTCAGAAGAAAGCTTTGCAACCAAGGGAGACACTTTACCCAATTGTCAACTAATAGCCACCTCAACCTTACTTATTTACAAACAACCAGGTACAGCTTCAGCAACATATCAATCAAAAATGGCTTTTTTATCTACAAGTCTGGCCGCAAACAACCGGCTGGAACCTACTGCTAGCACAACCATTCAGTTCCAGAAAAAGGAGGAGAAGTCAAAGAAAAAGAAAAAGATAAAGAAAAGGAGAAGAGAAGAGGAATTTTCAAAGCCAATCTAAAACCTAGTGATTAACATGTCATCAGTCACACTTACACCTCATCAAACCATGGTTCTTAACAAAGCTACATCTTTTTTTCCTACATATAAACCAACCTTTAGAGAGTGAAATCTATTTGTTCAAATTCATGTGCAACCTATAAATAAAATATTTTTTTAGTAATTTGGACCCCAATGAAACCATTCAAGAACATGAAATTTACAAAGAATTCAAGCTTAAGAGTACCTTTATGTCGCCAATCTCACATAAAACACTTGATTCATGTGAAACTCTGGTCAAGAATGACCTAAAAGGCTTGAATTTTCATCAACAATGTACTAATAGTATCACCAATAAAGAATGAGACATCTTAAGATCATTAGCCAACAACCAGGATTTAATTTTTCAACCAGCTGACAAAGTTGGTACATTGGGGGTCATGGGCCGAACATACTGTAAGCCTAAAGTCAGTACTGTTGTGTCAGATGATAACACATTTATACATCTGAAATCTGATCCCACTAAAAAATTTCAAGCTGTGCTATCTGAGATTTTAGAAAAGGTCTTCTCTAAAGATTGGATTAATGAGAACATCAAGCAATACTTCCCTTGAAGACCCAAAATGTAATGCTTCCCAAAATTCATAGGCATCACTCAGATCCTCTGTTTAGACCGATTGTATCTGCCTGCGGGTCACTCCATGAACCCCTGCAGATATGTGGACACATTTCGACAACCCATTGTACAAGAGTAGAAATCGTAAGTTCAAGACAATACCACATTTCTCAATCGTCTCATCCAAATACCATCCAGCAATATTGCTACATGGCGAGTCTGCACCATTGATGTCAATGCCTTATATGCATCCATTTTCCACAGTGAGGGCATTGAAACAGTGTTTTTGCTGGAATTACTACACTTTTTCAATTTACCACAGCTATTTCTGTTGGAAAGGCAAATGCTATCTCCAAAAAATGGGACATCCATGGGTTGTTCTGGTGTGCCCACCTATGCGAACATTTTCATGTCCAAATTTGAAGATCAATACATTTCCCACAAACAGCCATGACAAGAACATCTTGTGATATACTTTTTTTTTTTTTTTTTTTTTTTACAGTAATCAAGCAACTTTTATTATTCAATCGTAAGGCCACAGAACTCTCTCAAAATGTAAGAATTTGAGGCACTTGCAAATTAATCCCCCATCTGCTGCACAATTTGCACATTTTAACAAAACATTTTTTGTTTTGGGAGCTGAAACGGATCTAAAGTTACTTACAAAATAGCAGATGGGATGCAATGCAGTGACAACCACTTTGCAAAGATGAAGTGGCTACTTTTCAACAATCATTTGCTGTTTTCATATATTAAACAGGTGACAGCTTTGCCCAAATAATAGCAATGCCCCAAATTGATGGACTTGGAAAAAGGCTTTTAGCTTCAGCATGAAAAACCCTTACATAATTAAATGGAGTGCCAACATGATAGAAAGAAAGATTCCTTTTCTGTTCTGAAAATACTTTTCATCATTGCATACTCCTCTTACCGCAGAGAATCCTTATCTGAAAGCATTATTTATATCAAGAGGGCACTCAAAGTTTAGAAGAATGCCAAACATTATCCATCTCTTTCTAAGTTCTGGGGCCTGATCGCGAAACATTTTTAACTGGTGCTAATAAAGTGGTTCTTACGCTGAACACCTTTTATCACCATATTATGAAAACAGGATTCTGGAGGTGGTCACGTGTGACAAGAATGTTTGTTCACATTTGTTGTCTGATATTTTGTAGCGCTGTAGAAGTGTTATTTAGTTTTTTTGTAGTACTGTCTTTTTGTGCTGCTTTATTGCAATGCTGTCCTACTGCAGTTTTTGTGTTGGGATCGGGTTTGACTGTTTTTTTGTGATGTGCAATTTGTTATGTTCTTTTCTGTCTGTTTTAGTTTTTTGTTTGGTTGGTTTTTTTTTTGGTTTTTTTAAATTATTTTATTTAACATTTTTGTGAGAGAGCAACCACATTAGGCATACATGTGTACATTCAATAAACATTTGTAGATATATTACAGATCGACAATGCATCTATTTCGCCGGAGACAATCTGGGCTTCACCATAGAGACAGCAAACTTCCAATATTGACATTTGGAGGTACGGTGTGTTAAAAACAATCAAGGCTAAGCTTCCCACATCCCAACAACACACACATAAGTCATCCATTCATAAGCAGGACCATAATACTTTCCGAGCCCACACCAACACAATAGCGAGTACAGCAAACTAGGTGTCTGAGAGAGAGGGGCAGTTCTCCTTCCGATTGGGTCTAGCTCCAGTGTCCTGACTCCCGCGCATACGCAACCAATCACTAAATGGACCCCAGATATCCCTAGGCTTGGACGCTGTCGGCATAAGATCCCAGTAGTTAGCCAGCTGCTCTTGACAGTAGGCCACGACTTTCAGCCATGTGTTTATGTGCAGCTGTTGCGGAGAGCCCCAATGTATGGCCAGTCTACGCCGCGCAAGAACCAGCAGCATTGCAATTAAACGACTGTATTCTGGTTTGGATTGGGCCACATAGCCCAGCAGCATAATCAACGGGGTACACTCCAGCACCTCGCCTGTAATATCTCCTATGACATTTGCCACCCTCCCCCAATATTCAGAGACACTGGGGCACTCCCAAGCAATGTGCATAAAGGCTGCACCCTCCCGCCCACATCTCCAGCAGTTAGACGTTGAACGTATCCCTATTTTAAATAGGTGTTGTGGTGTGCGATAGAAGCGGTGCAGAAATTTAAAGTGGATTAAGCGTAGTTTGTAGTTTGGGGATAGACGTTTCGTTTGTGAACAGCAATAGGCCCATATATCGTCTGTGATCTGGTCTGGTAAGTCCTCGCGCCATTGCGCAAGCGCCCCAGGGTCTGACCATGGCATGTGTAGCTGCGTGTAAGTGTATATCCTGGTAACCAGTTTCCGTGGCGACGGTGTGGCCAGCAGGTTATCCAGGGAGTGCAACGTGGGGGGAGAGGCCGGAAACGATTCATGTTGCTTCTTGCATGCCACTTTAAATTGGTGGAGTAGAAGCCTCTCCAACATTGGTACAGGGCCGCACGATTGCGCAGTAAGTTCAGGTAAGAAAGTCCCCTCTGGGTATAGATCTGCCATTGTCCTAAGTCCCATTTTATGAGCCCTCGCCACTGCCCCCTTATCCTGTAAGAAGGGGAAACTGGGATGGTACGCTAGCGGCACTAGGGGTGCATATAGGCATTGAACTCGGGATCGTCGTCTCAGGCCCTCCCAAGCCCATCTAGCCGTCTCCACTGTGTTAATTTCAGTTGGGGATCTACGATAGGGATAGTACACCACCACTTGCAGTGGTATCTGATCCGCAATATCTCGCTCCGTCGCCACATGTGGTTGGAAAGGAGTAGGATAGACCCAGGAATGCAAGAATTGGGCCTGTGCACTTAAAGCATACAGTTCAAAGTCTGGGGCTCCCAGGCCACCCCTGGACAGTGGACGTGTGAGAATGTCCCAGCTGATTCTGGGCGGACCTCCCGCCCAAACCATAGAGATCGCAGCCGAGCGAAGCTGTTTAAAAACGCCTGCGTCAGAAGTATCGGAATGTTCACAAACAAATATAAAAATTTAGGGAGGACTATCATCTTCAATATTGCTATGCGTCCTGCCAGCGACAGGGGAAGTGCGGACCAGAATTTTATTCTATCCGTGAACCAGTCAAACAACCTCCCAAAGTTGAGGCTCCAGATAAGCTGGAGGTCCCTGCTAAGCCATATGCCCAAGTATTTTACAGTTTCCTCCTCCCACTTTAGCGGGAAGTCCAAGGATTGGCTCAGGGGGGCGGTCGTCAAGGGCAGTATCGAAGACTTTCTCCAGTTTACCGTGATACCAGAAAGGCCTCCAAACCGAAGCATCTCCCTCAGCAACGGATTTAGGTTGTCATCCGGGTATCTGACATATAGGGTAATATCATCCGCATACATAGATGTGATGAGATTGCGGTCCGTGAAAACCAGGCCCCTTGACGAGTGGTATTGGCGTATTCGGGCAGCTAGTGGCTCCATTGCAATAGCAAATAGCAATGGGGAAAGCGGACATCCTTGCCGGGTGCCTCGGGAGATCTCAAAAGCGTCTGAAAGGAGTCCATTTGCCAGCAGGCGCGCCATAGGCCGTGTATACAGCAGTTGGATAAGTTTGATAAATTTAAGACTCAGGCCCAGTCTGGTGAGGATAGTGAAAAGGTAAGACCATTCAAGTGAATCAAATGCTTTAGTAGCATCCAAAAAGACTGCAGCAGCTGGAAGCTTGGGCTCTATTTGATGTACAACCGAAAAGAAGGTACGAAGATTGTGGGCTGTCGAACGACCCGGAATAAATCCGGATTGATCCGGTCGGGTAATGAGGGGCATCAGTGGTTGGAGTTTATTTGCGACAAGTTTAGCTAGGATTTTAGTATCCACATTCATCAGGGATAGTGGTCTGTATGAATCACAGCTGGTTGCTGGTTTGTCTGGCTTTAAAAGGTTTATAATAACCGCCTCTCTCAGTGTTGGTGGAAGAGTCCCCGATTCCAGGGATTCCTGATAGACATCAAGAAGACGAGGGGCAAGTGTCTCAACGTATGTCTTGTAGAAGAGCGTAGTCAGTCCGTCCAAGCCAGGCGCCTTACCTGACGGCAGACTCCTATTCACCCGCGTAACGTCCTCTAGTGTGAATGGGAGATCTAGATATTCCCTATGCTCAGGGCTCAGCCATAGGAGCTGTACAGAATCCAAATATTCCGTGAGTTCTGCGGAAGTAGACGTGTGCTTTGTGGTATAAAGGTCAGAATAGTAAGCAGTTAGGCGTGCATGTGTGTCCACTTGGCCTCGGACAGACGGGGCGCCCATATCTGTCAGCTCAGAAATAAATGTAGGTGCTGGGGTTTGTTTCAGCAGATTCGCGAGGGTTCTGCCTGGTCTATCTCCCTCCCCGTAGCTTCTGGCTTTAGTCTCCTTACCCAGAAATCTGGTCTCCCTCTCCGCCTCCTCCCCAAAATCGGATATGGCTTGTTTTATCGAGGCTAGTACTGTTACGTCATTCGTGGTATAGAATGTGTTTTCAAGGCCTCGTATGGTGCTCTCTAGCTTCGTTAAGGTTGTGCGTACAGATTTCAAGACCCCCGAGCCCTTGGAGATGCATGCACCCCGTATAACCACCTTGAAGGCCTCCCAGAGCGTTGCTGCAGAGTCTACTGACCCCTCATTTGTAGTGAAATAATTATCTATTTCAGTCGCTATTTCCTCCTGAAATACAGTATCTAAAAGAGCATGTGGGGGAAGCCGCCAGCTAAAGGCCCTCGGGAGTGTATTTGGGGCGCGCCAACTTAGCAACACTGGGGCATGGTCTGAGAGTGTACGCGGAAGGTGTCTTGCCTCCACCGTCCATGTCAGCACATCCGCAGAGAGTAGCCAGTAGTCTAGGCGGGACCAGGCCTGCTGGTGAGCAGTGATGCAAGTCCCCTCTCGTAACTTGGGGTTGAATTCCCTCCAGACGTCCCGCAGCCCATTCTCCTTCAGTATAGTGTTTAGTAGTTGAGTAGTCTTAGTGTGTGGGTTTCGCGCCGTTCCCTCTCTATCTAGAGTATTATCCGACACGACATTAAAATCACCGCCCCAGATAACAGTATCACAGCCCATTTGTACTATCTTGGCCCATACATCCAACAAAAACTGCGGGTCGTCTGTATTTGGGCCATAAATGGCCACCAATGTCACACGCGTGGAACAAAGACATCCAGTCATCAAGACGTAACGCCCATCTTTATCTGCCAGTGTCTCTATCGTTTTCCAGCCCAGTCCTCGTCTAATCAGTATAGTGACCCCCTAGCATAATTGGAAAAGGTGGCTGAGTGAACCTCTCCCCAATATCTGTGTTTAAGCTTGGAATCAGTGCCACAACTCAGGTGCGTCTCTTGCAGAAAGCAGACATCAATACGGTGCCTGCGTAAATACGTGTGTACCAGTCTAGCTTTTTTGAAGTCATTTAGTCCTCGGATGTTCCATGTTAGACAGTTAACTACAGCCATGACCAATGGTATATATCAGTGAGTGGACAAGCTGCCTTGGGATAATCTCCACATTCCCCATGTTGCCCTCCTAGTCTAGTGCATTTGAGAAGCCGATCTTTCATTGCCCTCTTGCTCCGTATGTAAATCAAAAAACAATAGTACATTTCTCTCTTCTTATGAACTCCCATCCCCTTCCCCCCTCCCACTACAACCTCCCAATTAGGTCGAGAACTACCCTCCCCCCTGTGAAACCCTCCCATAAACAAACATATAAAATACAAACTCATGGGAGATCTCCCTGTGAGGGCGTGGAACAACGGCTAATACCCGCCTGGTGACGGGGTGGTCAGGCTAAAGGATATCAACGTGAATAGCCTCCACAGTCAGCCAACTTCGGTTTACCAGACATATCGCAAATCACATAACCGTGTCAACAGTGAATTATTCTCTCGCCCCCCTTCCTGGCGTTCAAATGTCCCATATCAATGCTTTAGAAGCTGTAAGCAGATTCAACTATTGGTGCGCAAGTGTCAAACAGTTAATCATTATCAGCAAGCAACGTGTGTGAGTTCTGTCTCTCTTTTGATGGGCTCTGCTGCGAGTTCCGTGGACAAATATGCTTTGTGTATTTAAGAGCGGATTTGGCGTCCGTAAAGAAGTGTGCCTGGCCGTCATAGGTGATTTTTAGCTTTGCCGGGTATAACATCGCATACGGGATGGAAGATGACTGTAGCATCCGTTTTGCTGGAAGAAACTCCCGGCGCGCAGCCTGCACTGCTGGAGTGTAGTCAGGGAAGAAGGATAGGGTGTTTCCCTGGTGACTTACAGGGCTCTTCACCCGGGCCTCCCTTAGGATTGCATCTCGGTCCGCATAATTCAGTATACGCGCAAGAATAGGCCGTGGTGGAAGGCCCGGTGCTGGCCTGGGACCCAGTGTACGGTGGGCACGCTCCACCGCCAGCAGTGGAGACAGGGCAGGCCCAAACAGATCTTGGAGGAGAGTAGTGATGTAGGGTTCCATCTTTGAGATGGCTGTTGACTCTGGAAGGCCAAGAATCCGAACGTTGTTCCTTCGAGAGCGGGCCTCCAAGTCTTCATTCTTTGCCCTGATCACCTCCATCACTTTCTCCATGTTGGACAGTTGGGACTTGACCTCAGATTGTGAATCCTGGGTATCCGAGAGCCTATTTTCCACCAGGTCTAAGCGCGTTTCATGTGTGTCTACCCTCTTCCGTACGGCATCTAGGCTAGCCGTCAAGGAATCTATTTTCCCGTCTATTGTCTGTAAGCTTGAGCGCACATCCTTTAGAATGGATCGCAGGTCATCCCCAGACAGATCTGGTTCCTCCCGTAGTACCGATGCACCTCCTTGATCCGTCGGGGCGTCCATGTTGCGTGTCTGACGTTTTTCAAAGGGAATTTTCGATTGCTTAGGGTCGGTCTTACCCATAGTGTCTTAAGAGCAGTCCCTCACGGCCTGACCACGCAGGTGTATCTAGTATCCCGCAACGTTTCGAGAAACAAGACAGTATTTCTCCTTCCCTCGGGCAGCGTCAGGTGGATCACTCACAGTCAGGCAGGGCCTCCAACCTTCACCCTTTCAATATGCACGGGCCCGTCTCAAAATTCTCTCCACAGGGGTGAGCCCTCAGCCGGTAGAGTCAAGACGACAGCATGGGCCCCCAAGATGTAGCGCCCTCACTTCATCAGCAGCAGATATCCAGCCAGGCCGCTCCAGGGTAACATAGCATGTAGGGTCATTTTAGCACTGAGAGCGAGCCATGAGGGATCAGGCACTCCGCACCATACAGCCCATGGGGGTCAGTCACCACCTCATCGTGCACTCCATAGATTCACCGATGGACCCCAGCACTAGCACCACAAGGATCCAGGGCTCCCAGCCTCAGAGACCATCAGTCAGACCGGGCTCAGGACTTCGCATCAGATCTGGGACGGGCCCTGCAGGCACGCACCAGGGCAAGGAAGGCCCCGGCAGGCCACAGCGCGACAAGCCACTCACCGGCCCTCTACGCCGATGAGCGAGCTCCGCCACCGGCCCTCCGTGACCCCCCCGCTTCCCGTCACCTGCACCACAGTCCGTTCGCCGTCTGTAGAGGCAGGCGAGCACCCCAGCCCCAGTGGAGGATCCCTTCCCTCGGCCTTCAGCAGCCGATCACACCCCTCTCAGCAGCAGCACGCTACCGCTGGAAGCAGAGCGGGCGCCTCAGTACCGCGAGGGGTCTCCTTCGGTGGCCACAAGCACTACACTCACCTCCTCAGCCTGTAGGTATTTCGGGCCGCCCCCGATGTTCAATCGCCTCTCCGTCCGGCCCACGGCCTCCAGTGCGAGTCCAGCCGCGGCCTCAGTTGATGTTGCCAGCCGCAACTCCTCCGGCGGGTGCCCCTCTCCACCGTCCGCCCTCCGGGATCTTGACAACGCGCCTATGGGTATCTGCCCACATGAAACCAGCAGTTGGGTCCTCGCCTAGTCCCACATACAGTTCAGGCGGTCATTGCAAGACCCGGATCCCAGATCGGGGTGCTGCGCAGTAGCCTTGGAGATGGCGGCGGCCATTTTCTATATACAGACGCGCCCGCGGCTCTTCGATAGTTGAGCGGGTTCCAGGCCTCCCAGACACACGAAAGTCACCACATCGTGTCCGGGGGTGCTGTGTTTGCGATATCTGTCATTTTCCCCGGTTTCCGCCGACCTGGGCCATGGTATTTGCCGTTTGTTCAAGCCCGACCTGCAGAGCCCCTTCAACAGGCGACCATCCTGCAGCGCGTCGTGGCCACGCCTCCATCTTGTGATATACTTAAGTTAAATCAACAACATCTTTCTAATATGGAAATGCTCAATAGAAAGTCTAGAGGATAACATGTCTATGCTTAATTCAAGGAATCCACTGATTCAATTTACCTATTCAAGCCGCAATAAAATCATCTCATTCTTGGATGTATTAGTTACATCCACTGGTATCAAAACCAAAGTGTTCAAAAAACCCACTGACTTCTATAACACATTACAATTCCACAGCTTTCATCCCCAAACCATCAAGCAACATCTGCCATTCCCCAATTTTTGCTAATAAATCAGATCACATTTAATACTGATGATTGTTCATTGTGTCGTGCCTTACCAGACGTAGCTGAGTTGTCTTTCATGTATTATTTTATTAACTTTTTAGTTGCAGGATGGTAAATGAATACATCACTCTGTAAGTATGGTTATCCTTAAGCTCCAGTCTCTTCAGCACATACGCCAGCCCCACCAGGAGCAACCTGCCTGCTGCTCAGCCCATCTCCAACTGTCACCACTCATCCACACAGGCACCCAAGCATTCCATGCATCACAGTCACACCAACATTCCAATACCAACTCTCACCCTGGCTGAGCAGCAGGGAGACAGCTAGGCTGGGAAACAAATACTAATACAATCAGGATATAACACATTGGCTTTGGATGAGTACAAAACTAGGTTTACCAACCGGGGTTACCCTATTTCTATATTAGTCAAAGCAGTCCAACGGGTCAAATCCAGCGAGCAAGCAACACAACTTAGCAAAACTAATGTTGACAAACCAGTAAGGAGGGTGTTTGTTTCAAAATTTTCAACTAAATCCAGGCAATAAAAGGGATTATTTATAATCGCTGGGAACTTTACAGATGGAACCTGACTTTAAATGACTATTCAGTCATAGACCGCTTTTTGCTTACAAGAGCTCAAAACATCTAAGAATTGTTGGCACCGGAGAAAATGGTTTCTCCTGAGATTTATATTGGCACTAAAAAATGTCACAACTGCATTCATTCCAACAACGTAATCACTGGCAATGTGGTGGTTCATCCCCATAAAGGTCTGTCTCTGAAATTAAAACATTCAGCAGATTGCAACACCAGCAATGACGTTTATTGTTTAAACTGCCCATGCAGCTTTTTACAGTTGGGAAGAACTGAAAGAAAAATTGGACAACCACAAAATTTTAGCCCAAAGAGAAACATATTGGATAAAAAAAAACTCAGCACTTTACAACTTAAAGGGTTAAACAGCAAATTAAAAATGTTTTGCTTTCTGTGACAACATATTACTTTTTGACTGCTGAGCTTGTCTTCCTTGATATGAAGATATTGATGTACTTTGTTTTGCCACTATACAATGGCAACTGCATATCAAGGGTCACATTTTTATTAGTGGGTTGCTGTCCATGTCACATATTATTAGTCTTTTGTCCAGTGTCAATTTTATCTTTTCATCACTAGGTCTTCACACATGAATATAGCATGTTACATCGCATGCTATTACATCACATTCTATTACAACGTGGTCATTACAACGACCGCGTTGTTAGTACGCGATACCTTTACAACGCAAGTCATTAGATCGACTTGCTGTAGGGGGCGCGCTGGACTTAGGAATAGTATAATTTACTATTCCAAATCCAGCCTGCTCAAAAGTAGGGAAGGTGTTGGAATAGTAAATTATACTATTCCTTAGGTTAGAATGCCCCCTACAGCAAGTCGATCTAATGACTTGCGATGTAAAGGCATCGCGTTCTTACAACGCAGTTGTTGTAACGACCGCGTTGTAAAGGAACACAATGTAATGGCAGAGTTGTAAACACTGTTTCCCTCACACATCATTAACATGTTATTAAGACTTTAATGTTTAATACATTTGTACATTCAGAATCACTAGTTTTTACCAGTTTTACATTTTTACATATTGGCAATTATGTTTTCATATAATCACAAACAAACCACTTTGTACTTTGTACTTGGTAACCTCTATATTGATGAGGGTTCATATTTAGTTTACATTTAGTTTGACGGTATCTCAAAACACATCTCAATCCTGAGTATATCATCTATTTTCATTGTTTTACGATGCTCACACTTCCAGTTTACATGGCATACACTTCCGGCATACACTTCCGCTAAGTGAATGCTTTAAAAGCCATGTATTTTTCAATGGTGCACTTTCATTAGAACGCTCACGCTGACATGCCGTCCTGCACGTAGCATAACTATTCCAGATAGGATGGTTAATAATCAGCATATCAAGGCAGGAGGTTTCAAAGGACTCTGCCGCCTTCCACCCCGGCTTTCTCCAGACTGGGAGATGCGACCATCTGCCGTAAGGCCCATTTAGCACCAGGACAGGTGGAAAAATTAGCTAGTCAGAAGGCGTGTTCACTATCAGGCCAGTTCTACCCCTAAGGTGGGATACTTGATATGAACACAAAAACTAAAATTCCACCATCTTGGTTTTTGGTGGAATTAAGCTAACTGGGTCTGGGTTATGCCCACTTCCCACAGGAAGTGGTCATATCAGGGGTGTAGTCACCCTAAAGATAAGTAGCCCATTGGCTACTATCTGTTACTCCCCTTAATGCCCCTAAATTGAGTATTTGGGTGCCCCCCTGATGTCAGGAACTGAGATTCGATGGACTGAGAAGAAGAGGAAAAAGAAGAGCCTACAAAACGAGAACTGAAGACTTGCTGTGGACTTTTTAACACCAAACCCAGCCTGCCTGCCCCAGTCTCAAAAGTTGTGAAAAAACTGAATCGGCCTGCAGCTGATCCTCTGCCAAGAACCCCAGTAGACTGCCAGCACTTCGCAAATTGACAGTAATCTTCCTTGGAGTAGAGGAGCTACTCCCCTGTAGTCTGTAGGTACCAAAATAGCAGAGTCCGGTTTACCTTGCTGCCGCTCTCCGGTCATAACCACGCAGCAGTCACACAGGAAGAGGTCACCATGCTCCAAAAGGTCAGATCCATCTCCCCACCAAGTACGAAGATGCCACAACCAACCGCAGCCGCACAGCACTAATACTCAAGGTACAGGACCCTTTAGAGCAACCAAAGCCTGTTTGAGTCCAATCCAGACGCCAATGACACTGAGACCGAGCAGCCATTGAGGGAAGTCAGCATCACAGAGACCCACTTCCATAGAGGCCCATCTGTCCTGATTTCTGCAGCCTCAACCAGGGAGACAGACATCAGAAGGTCCTATGACACACCAGCCTAGCTGATCATAACCCCTTTGCACCCAAGCACATTGGCCTGAGTTCTCGAGAATTAACTGTGCTCCCTTGCTCCCAGGACCCTTGTGAACCGAGCTACGGAATACGGGACATGGAAGAGAGGGCAAGGTAAGGTGATATTCCAGGTGTCAGAAGAAGGAAGGATAGAAAGGGAATAACTCCTTTAAGGAGCAAAGGCCCTCACATACCCCAAGAGGTGTCATGCTTCATCATCGGGCACCTCTTTGTTGCAATGCCCAACGGGCCCCATGAGGGGACTCTTTGCTGGAGGTCTTTTCTTTTTGCCGATGTGTGAATGATGGGGTGGAGGTGCATGTGTGCTGGGAGTAGTATGAGTAGTGGTAGAAAAGGGTATGTGCAAGATAAAAATAGCTATAGGAATCCAACAGGGTTCTTTTATTGGCAGGGTCCCTATGCTATAGTAAAAACAGAAGACTGTGAAGTCACAGCTAGACAGGGAGATTTTCAGAGTCTTGAGCTCAAATTAGTGTATGTGAGGTGAAGTGGATCAACATTTTTCATGCCTATTATAGTCCAAGGAATCTTGGCAACCCCATGTTCTTTCCCGTGAACATATAATACATTCTTGGTCGTGGAGATGTTGTAACCTTTAGTCTCCTTGCCTTTCAGATGGGTTTTAATGTGAATGATGTATGAGTCTGTCTGAGATTGTATGAGTTGTGTTTTATATAGTTTTGATATATGTAAAGATTCGTCCTTTTGGGGGTTATTTGTTTAATAATTATTGGTGTGTATATTTTTTGTACTTATTGTAATAACATTGTTTACATTTTGAAATGTTTCAAAAAAAGTTTTTAAAAAAGAGAAAAGCAATGAATTTATATTTGATACTTACAGAAAAAATTTATTAATAAGAAAATAAATAATAATTAATATATTAATGTTGTAAGTATTGCTCATTTGATTGCACCTTTGTTAAGCCCATCTTATATATAAAAGTATCTAAATAGAAAAGAAATATAGGTCCTGAGGGAGGTTTCTCATTATATGTTTGGTTCTTTCCCCTCTTCTCCCTGACCTGGAATTATCATTAGAGGGGTCCCCCCTTTTTTGCAATTGGAAACAATCCGCCCACCGGGTCTGGGGAGTATGTGATGGTCCCATTACGATCATAGACTGAAATAGTCCGACGGTCGGAAATAAAAGAAAAAACGTCTGCCACGGTTGAAAAACCTGAAACTCCGACAGAAGCGGTCGCAAAGGCATTATTTCCATACCCAAACGCTGATTCGACAGCGGCATGACAGCTGAGGAAATTATGATGAGACCGCGGTCCTGTCGCAACGAACTCTGTCTTCCGACAGCTGCGGTTCTGCTAAGTCAACATAAAAAGAATTTCCATAGCAAAGTCAGAAAGGAAAAACACAGCTGATGGTCATTCCTCAGGTGGACACACCCACACTGCAGAGTACACACCCCTTCCCTGACCAGCATCCTTTGCAAAAAGCTAGCATTGAAGGCCCAAACACCACAGCTGTTAGGAGAGGATACATTTCACACTGCACACCATCACACCCACCCATCTCCATGCACCAACCCTTTTTACCCACACACCTGAGACCTTTCACACCTTCACTACCACATCCCAATTTTCACTAGTCTTCCTTTTTCACACCATTTCCCATGTCACCAAAAAAGATGCCCAAATTCCCTGACAATGATGATCATTAGAGTTGAGCCACATTTGTTTGGAACCCTAGTCCAACAGACCCTACTTGCCAGGAAGATTCAAATGTGAGACAGGATAGTTAACAAAGTCAATGCAGTAGGTTCCACTTTGCTAACACTGCATGACATCAAAAAGAGGTGGCATGACCTCAAGGCCCGTGTGAACTACCAGGCCAACAGGAAACACGAGGCAGCTCAGCGGACTGGCGGGGGCCCTCCTGTGCCTCTACTAACATTCACAGAATGGGAGGAGAAGGTGCTTGCCATACTGCATCCAGAGAGTTTCACAGGAGTAGCTTGGGGAGTGGAGACTAGTAAGTACTAAATACACAACTGCCACTACACTGGCATGTACTGTTTTGCACAAATATTGACATAGACTATCATGTCCAATGCTCACATATGTAGCATCCACTGCTCCCACCCCATTCCTTACTTGACAGCCATTTCACTCCTCTGCTCCACCTTACAGGATAGGTAGCCATTTTATGCTCTCTTGTTTCACCCCTGAGCAGGATGTAACTCTGCTTTCACACCCTTCCCCACTTGGCAGCCATTTCACTCCTCAGCTCCACCTTACAGGGTTGGTAGCCATTTTATACTATCTTTCCTCACCCCTAAACAGGATGTAACACTGCTCTCACACAATAGCCCACTTGGCAGCCATTTCACTCCTCTGATCCACCTTACAGGTAGGTAGCCATCTTACTAGGGGGGTGTGGGGACAGGAGAACACCACTACAACTCCCACCAGGCCCTCTTGCCTCACCCCTGAACAGGATGTAACACTACTCTCACACCATTCCCCACTTGGCAGCAATTTCACTCCTCTGCTCTACCTTACAGGTAGGTAGCCAGCTTACTAGGGGGTGTGGGGACAGACAGCCAGTCCTACAACTCCCACCAGGCCCTCTTGCCTTACCCCTGAACAGGATATAACACTCCTCCCACTCCAGAGCCATTTGGCAGCCATTTCACTCCTCTGTCACACCTTACAGGTAGGTATCCATCTTACTAGGGGGATGTGGTGACAGGAGAACACCATTAGAATTCCCTCTAGGCCCTCTTACCTCATCCCTGAAAAGGATGTAACACTCCTCCCACCCCAAGCCATCTGGTAGCCATTTCATTCCTCTGCTCTACCTCACAGGTAGATAGCCATCTTATTAGGGGGGTGTGACAGGAGAACACCACTACAACTCCCACTAGACCCTCTTGCCTCACACCTGAACAGGATGTAACACTGCTCTCACACCATTCCCCACTTGGCAGCCATTTCACTCCTCCGTTCCACCTTACAGGTAGGTAGCCATCTTACTAGGGGGGGTGTTGGGACAGGCAGCCAGCACTACAACTCCCACCAGTCCCTCTTGCCTCACCCCTGAACAGGATGTAACTCTCCTCCCACACCAGAGACATTTGGCAGCCATTTCACTCCTCTTTCTCACCTTACAGGTAGGTAGCCATCTTACTAGGGGGTGTGGTGACAGGAGAACACTTCTACAACTCCCACTAGGCCCTCTTGCCTCACCCCTGAACAGGATGTAACACTGCTCTCACACCATTCCCACTTGGCAGCCATTTCACTCCTCAGCTCCACCTTACAGGTAGGTATCCAGCTTACTAGGGGGTGTTGGGATAGGCAGCCAGCATTAAAACTCCCACAGGCCCTCTTGCCTCACCCCTGAAGATGATTAACACTCTTCCCACCCCAGAGCCATTGGGCAGCCATTTCACTCATCTGTCTTACCTTACAGGCAGGTAGCCATCTTACTAGGGAGGTATTGGGACAGGCAGCCAGCACTAAAACTCCCGCCAGGCCCTCTTGCCTCACCCCTGAACAGGATGTAACACTCCTCCCACCCCAGAACCATTTGGCAGCAGTTTAACTCTCCTGTCTCACCTTACAGGTAGGTAGCCATATTACTAGGGGGGTGCTGGGACAGGCAGCCAGGACTACAACTCCCACCAGGCCCTCTTGCTGCACCACTGAACAGGATGTAACACTCCTCCCACCCCATTCCTCACTTGGCAGTCATTTTACTCCTCTGTTCCACTTTACAGGTAGGTAGCTATCTTACTAGGGGGGTGTTGGGACCATGGAACACCACTAAAAATCCCACTAGGCCCTCTTGCCTCACCCCTGAACAGGATGAAACACTGCTCTTACACCATTCCCCACTTGGTAGCCATTTCACTCCTCTGCTCCACCTTACAGGTAGGTAGCCATGTTACTAGGGGGTGTGGTGACAGGAGAACACCACTACAATACCCACTAGGCCCTCTTGCCTCAACCCTGAACAGGATGTAACACTCCTCCCACCCCAGAGCCATCTGGTAGCCATTTCAATCCTCTGCTTCACCTCACAGGTAGGTAGCCATCTTAAACCCCTTGTCTTACCACTAAACAGGAGCTAACACTGCTCTCACACCATTTCTCACTTGGCAGCCATGTCTACACTGCTCCATATGTCACATCAACTGCACACATAGCTATGTTCACGTACATGTCTGACTACTCACACTGTCAATCACCAAGGCTCCAAGAAAGAAATGTCAAGATTTATCACAATATGTGCAGAATGATATGTGTAAACACAAAGAATGGAATGCATGAAGGTGATATAGCCACAATACATGCCTGGACACTCATTCAAATAACACAGCACATATGATGAGCCCTGCAAAATGGACAACAAAAATTGGACTATGCCTACATATTAAACACATTGTGGTGCAAACTGAACAATACACATGCCAAAACTACAGTGCCTGAGCATCAAGTTGGTAGGTAATAACATGTCCATCTAAATTGGCAATATTAAGATGTACAATGATCATTATGTCAATGTCAGTTCACAAACAAGTAATGGATGTACCTCTATTTCATGTCATGCAGGTAAACCCCAAGGATATTGTCCTTTATGTTCAAGCTCAAGCTTTTTGTCTCTTCCAAACCATTACTCACTGTGTAACAAAATTTGTGGAATGCACTCAACATCCTGACCAAGTAACATTTCTCCAACAGGCGGATCACAATCAACAGCAGGTGAGACTCAAAACACCGAGCAAAGCCAGTCTCCACCCCTGTATCGTAAACTCTCTGATGCCAAATCTCCACAACATTCGGGCGTGGAGGACCAACCTGGCCCTTCTGGATAGCCAGGGTGGGCACAACCAGTGGGTCTCACTGGCCCCATCACCACAACCCTACCACAGCAGCCACACCAATGCTGAGCACTGCCCCAACTACCTGCAGACCGAAAACCCCCACCTGCACCACAGTACCCTTCCTCGAGGTGAGCACCAACATCACGCTCACCGAGGATGCAGGGGACTTTTGCGGGTGAAGGCTCAGCCAACGACAAAGGTATGGGGACAGGGCTAGTGGTAGGGCCACTGGGTGCCAAGTACGTGAGACCACTGTTGCCACTGAAGCTCTGACCACCATCTCCAGAGTCCTTGGTGCCTATGAAGGCACCCAAGGACAGATGGGCCAGGTCCTGGAAGAACTCCGGAAGATCAAGCTGCTGCAGCGGCCGATGGACAACAGATTTGGACGGCTAATTGAGATCATGGGCCAGCTCGTTGGGGTGCTGAGGGACATCAGTGCAGCTCAAGTCACCTTTCACCTTCTGATGCCTGGCTAATATTGCTTATTTATAGCCATTAATTGTACTATATGATTTTTGACCACCCACCAAAGATGCCAAGAAATTCAGTACCCCTGTGACATCTGATGAGACAGGATCAATACAACATTCCACACACCAGCCACTTCACACTTCCCAGGCTGACCTATTCACTTTAACTGTGACCTTTGCCCAGGAAGACTTGATAGACACAGAAGCAGAGTCTAAAAGCCCTGGCATGTCTTCAAACAACCCAAAAGATTCCATGCCACCAGGATCAGCTTGCCTTATAGGACAAGGTTGTGGGTTTGGCCATAAGGGTTCCTCAAAAGCCACAGCAAGACTAGCAGTCAAATTGGACAGTCCACTTAGAGCTCTAGAAGGTAAAGGTACCATGACTGAAGCCTCCACAGTGATACTATCAGTACCATCCTCACAAATGCCTGTTCACCTGCGCCGCACACCTGGGTATCATGGCAATGGAAGGAAAAGCACAATGATTTTCACCAGACCAATTCTGAAGAAAAGCATCAGTTGTTTATGCTTTTGGATCAGGCTCCAACTGAAGTATCTTTTCAGCTGAGCAGTCAACCTTGATACAAATAGATCTGTGTCAAATGGACACCAGACTTTGCTCAAAGCTTTGAAAACCTGCCAGCCTTGACTCCCCTTGCTGCTCTCATAAAGGTTTCTCGACTACCAATTCACCAAACTGTTGTATGATCCTGAAAGATAGTTCGATACCAGTGATATAGCCTGTTGGACACAACTCTCCGATAGTGCTCTGGACTCGCTTCACTAGGGGTTTTGATCTTGTCCCCCCACTGCTTTATGTACCTGATCACAGTCAGACTGTCCATTCAAAGAAGGTCAGCACATCTGAGCCTGTTTTTTACGAATCTCTGGATAGCAAAGGAGTAGGCAAGAAGATCTAAATAATTTATATGCATTGATGACTCCCTCTTGAGTCATCTTTTCCCAGTCGAAACAGTGCCACAACTAGCCCCTGATGGAGCAGGGTTTTGCAAAAATAAAACCTGCTCGGATTAAACCCTCAATAACATTCATTAACGGTGTGCTGTGAAAATGTTATTAAAAGAAAGCTAAAATAAGGGGCAATGCTTTTGCGCATGCATGTGCTAATGCATGAAAACTAGGCCACAAGTGCTTTGATTAAAAGACTAATGCTGCTTTTGTGCACGTTAATAATGTTTGCTAGGAAACAATGACAAAGGGTGCATGGGTTAGTGCAATGCTGGGATGGTGTGAGATGAAATTACATTTCATGAAAATAATAATGTTACGTGTTTGTTTTCTGTAGAAAAAGCAAGCATGGGCCTACTCTTCTGCATGCCACTGTGGGGTTAATAATTGGTGGAAAAATAAATTGACCAAAAGAGGGTTTCAAGAGAGAAGAAAGAGCGCAAAAGTTGTGCGTGTCCTTGTGTGACTGCCAAGCTACGGAGTAAAAAAGATAAACAGTGGAAGCAAACAACTTCCTTCTCGAGAAGGCAGAGGCAAACAATGGAAGCGCATACATAAAATGTGTTGCAGGAAATATGTACTATGATTGTGTTCAAAGTTGTTTCCTGGGAAGAATCTGTTGCAATGCTGAAAGTTTAAGACAAAAGGACATTGAATAAAATGGTCATGATGAGAGTGGTGTGACAGTACACCCCCATCCTTAGCCAATGAGAGACGGAGTTTGCTCTCATATTGAAACAAATGTGGGTTGGACATTTGGGTTTTTTAGGGTATAATTGAAAGTCCCTGGAGGGTGTGGTTAGGTCGGCTGGTGTTTAGGTAGCGGGAGATCGTCGCTGTCGTCGGTTTTGCTGTTTCTAGATGGAGGCCTACCTGTTTCCTGATTCCTGACTTAAACTTTGCCACTCGACTCTTCTTGAGGGGCCTTACTGACCTTTGACCAGAGGGTAGATTTCCCTGATTCTTATTTGGGTTAGTATAGATAATATCCTAAAATTTGCATATTCATTTGTAAATGTATTTTTGGCTCTGAAACTTTTCTCTCTTCGCCTATCCACTCCTTCAATGCATTGTTTATTTGACATGAATTTGATTTTATACATTGTTAATACTTTCTCTCCATGATAATCTATGATTTGCATTGTACGACGGTAGTTGATGAGCATTTATTTCACAATATTTTTTGATAAACATTATAAATTACACACTGAGTCTGTTATTATTTAGTAGTATTGATAAGTACATATTATTGTTATCAACTATTCAACTCCCAAGGTTCATCGCCACAAATATATACATATTGTAAGGAGAAATGCAGGTTCTATTTGTTTATTTGGTAAGTTGGGTATAAACTTGCATCACACTGAACCTAGCGTGAAGGGATTAGTTGGGTAAAGTAAATGGGCCTTTGTTAGTGTAAATTTAATTTTACCTGATCGCTGGATCAGTTTTGGTAGCAGAGGATGGTTGATTATTGATTAGTTTGGCAATAATTATTGATTATTGATTTATTGGTTATTAATATGAAAAGTTGGTGTCTTTGTTTTATGTTGTCTGGAAGTACGGGTACGGAGTTACCTGAGATCTGGGGATGATGTTATTTTAGCCTAAGTGACAGCGGAATAGTGTGGAAAGTTATCACACTGCAGAAGTACTTTGTCTGTTGTTGTAAAATCAAACAGTGAAAGGCTGTCGATGTTATTTAAGGGACTTATTCAATAGAAAGAAGATTGCATGAAATAGTGAAAGGTCCACTTCCGAAACTTTGGCCTTACATCCCCAAAGGAGTACCAAGACCTCTTTTTGAAAGGAAAGTCCTCTTCCGAAACGTTGGCTAGTATCCCCAGAGGAGTACCAAGTCTTCCTTTAACTTGATTGAGAGTAGAGTAGCGCTGGTCGTTATTTTACTAGAAGTGAAAGAATCTCTTTTTGAAAAGTGAAACTATCTCTTTTACTAGTGGAACAGACAAAGTAGCATTGTTTTGTGTTGTTTCTAACAAGAAATTAGTTAAGAAAACCTAGAAATACACTGCTGTATCATTTTGTGAAGGGAGGGTCAGTAGCAGGAGTAATACTGACGTCACAAAAAGCTGCGCTGGCATTGGTCAGGCAACGGGCATATAGAGAGCCGTGATTGGTTGTTGTGAGCTGTGTTGGTATTGGTTAGAATAGTGGATTCGTAGTGAGCTGTGATTGGTTGGTTGGTGTGAGTCGTGCTGGTATTGGACAAGCGCTAACAAATAGAATAAGCAGAATTACAGAAGAATTTTGTTTTGTTTGTTGAGATATTTAGTGTAAAAGAGTTGGAAAATGAAGATGGGAAAAAGAATAAAAGATTTCTTTAAAAAAGACAAGCCGATTGTTACTATAGAGGGACTTCCTGTACCTCCTCCGAGAACACCCGCTTCTTTTATGATGTTGGAATGTGAATATCATACGTGTACATGGTTAGAGAATTGGATGAGTTATACGGAAAATGATGGAGTTTTAGCTTTTCCAGAGCATTGTACATTTAACGTAAGGATTTTGGAGAACTTGAGAGGAAGAATAAATTCATTAAAACCAAATCCTACACCTATGCAGTATGAAGAGCTTGAGGAATGGGAACATGAGGCTTATAAAAGGGAGAGAGACAGGAATGGAATAAAATACAGGAATATAATATCAATGTATTCTAAGGCTAGATGAGATGATCAAATGAAAAGATGGAGGAGAGATGTAAATGCAGATGGATAATATCGAGTAATAGTTGCTGAAGATCAGGCTGGAGGTAAATGTAAAGAGAAAAGAATAATTTAGAAACTCCAGAATTAGATACAGATCCGAATGAGATTGATGATGAGTTAATGGATGAAATATTATTAAAAAGACCATATCAGGAAAGTTCAGGGAAAACAATTCCAAATGCACCACTAATTGAAATACAAGTTCCTCAGGTTCCACAAACTCCCCAAGCTCTATAGGTTTCACAGGTTACAAAAGTTCCGGTAGCTTCACAAGTTTCATTAGGTACTCGAGTGTTGCAGGAGAGTGAGATTGACATGTTGAATAAGGCGAGAGAGGAGTTAACTCAGAGAATTAGTCAGATGAGTCTGAATGCAGAAGCATTATCGGTACCAGTAACAAATGGTCCTATAGTTCCATTGTATGGTGAGAGTCAAAATATATCGAGAGTACATGCATTGACAATTCCTGTGAATAATGCCAGGAATATTAGTGGATCGGAACAGGTTGAGATGAGTACTTCATTGATTATTCTTCCAGTAAGTGAAAATGTGATTGAAACACCGAGGAGAAGTGTACTGATGGATCCTCGGAAAATAGAGCAGAATGTCAGAGGAACAACTCCAGTGTCATGGAGTTCAGTGGGTCCTTCGCCAGAGGAGTTAGATGACTGAATAAGAGGAATGGAAAATAATAAGTCTCAATCGAGTATAGATGTAGGTAGACTGAGGGTGGATTTGGAAGAAATTATTATTGGTACAATAAGTCCAGAGAGATTGAGTAAGTACTGTGATGAAGAGTTGCTATTTTTGTGTAAGTATATATCATGGAAAGCAAATAATTTACATGAGAGGTTGGCAGAAGCTGCACAAGAATATGGAGTAGATATTGAGAAGTCTAAAGTTTTGCAGAAAACGTATAGACTGGATTTTACTGATAAAGATTTGGAGAGTTTGAATACATCTGGCAAACGATTGCAAATAAAAGAATTGATGAATACTTTGAAGAAATGGGGTGATTTAGAACGGTGGAAAGGTAGATGGGCGCAAAAGAAGGAAGAAATGCTTGCAAGTAAAAATGCATCTTTATTTCCATTAACGGAAACAGGACAGGCTGAAATAGTATGCCCGATGAGAGAAGTTCCAGGTGGTGGATATGTTAACGTTCCTTGGACAAGACAGGATATATTATCCTTTATGAATGATTTTCCCAGGTTGAGGGAGAAACCTGTTGAGTGATATAAACAGGTAGAGAGGTTTGTAAAGGTTTCAAAGGTTTTGCTGAAAGATTTAGATGGTTTGTTTGAGATTGTAGTTTCAGCTGATTTATGGACTGAGTGTAAAATTACTGTTGATTGGCCTAAAGAAGAATATCCTAGAGATGTGAAAACACGAGCACCTTCAGAAGAAGTGATGAAAAATCATAATCAAGTTATTTCTTTCGTGAAAAGTAAGATTTCTCCAAAAGAAACAGATTGGGTTAAAATTGATAGAACAACACAGGAACCCAAAGAATCAGGACATGCTTATTATGAGAGGTTGTTACAGGTGTTTAAACAGTATAGTGGTTTTGAGAGTATAGGTGACAAAGATATGGGACATTTTGTATATAGGTTTGTTTTTGGATTAAAACCTGAAATTAGTAATATGATTCAGCAACATTTGATTTGTTGGCAGAGTAAAACAGTTGATAAGATTCTGAGATATGCTAAATATTGTAGTGATGATATTGAGTCAAGGCATAAAAAGCTAAAAGAGAAAATGATGTGGGCACAGGTGAAAGTGGCAGAACAGAAAGATGGAAACAATGTTCTCAAACAGATTTTCAGATGAAAGGACAAAATCAAAATGGTCTGGTACCAAATGGAGGTAGAGGTAGAGGTAAAATGAATAAAGAAGAAATGAAAAAGACATTTCCTTGTCATGCGTGCGGAAAGTTTGGACATTGGAGGAATGAGTCTAAATCTTTGTTAAAAAATAATGGAATGAATCAAAATTTCAATCCGCAGATGCAGAATGAGGTGGTTGTGAATCAACAACAGCAACAACAGCAGCAGGTAGTTACACCACAGGTACAACAAGTACAGGTGCCTCAAGCTCCTATGCCAAATAATGTGAATGCTCAATTACAGAGATACAGTGCGAATGCTGGATTTGACGCAGGTGAACAAGTTGGTAAGAATCAAAATGTACAAGTGGTTTCGCAATATTTGTTGCAATGTTCAGAGAGTGATTCAGACTCATCTCAATGACGGTGCCTGAGGGGGGAGGAAGAGTGCGTCGTTGGCGCATCTCTAGAGGTAGATCAATCAGGTCCTTTTGTTGATGGAAAAGTGGAAGGTAATGATGTTACATTCCTTGTGGACACTGGTGCTACCCGTTCTACTGTGAGAGCAGCAGAAATTCTAAACCTACCCCTCTCGGGAGAAACAATCCAAGTTGTGGGAGTCTCAAATAAATATATTAAGACTCCAATATCAAGGCCAATAAAACTTCATATTGGAAAATTCAGAGACATGCATTGGTTTGTGGTATGTGATACAAGTCTGGTGAACCTTTTAGGCAGGGACTTGCTATGCAAGATGAATTGCACCATCTATTGTACGCCAGATGGTATTGCTTTCCAGATGAGGATGTTGCTTTTAAAATGATGTTAGCAAAGCAAGGGACAGAAGTGAATGACTTGTATTCATTGCTTACAGAAGAGAATTTACCTGCAGAGTTGAGAAATACAGTAAGATCTGATGTATGGGATTTTACAGGAAAGCACATTGGTTTAATGAAGGGTGTGGATCCTATTCAGATTACAGTTAAACCAGGTGCAGTATATCCAAACACACCTCAGTACAGGATGAGTCCTGAAATCACAGCAGGAGTAATTCCCAGGGCCGGACTGGCCATAGCAGGCACCAGGCGTTTCCCCGGTAGGCCGCTAGGGTGGGGGCCGGTTTTGGGCCCCTGGGGGCCATTTTTGTTACCGGGGTCAGCAATATCGCCCCCGATAACAAAATCGGCCGAAACCGGCCCTCGCAAACTGCTCGGCCGCACTCCCCCTCACCCCAGGGGGGGCCGGCTGAGCAGTTTGCCAGGGCCGGTTTCTGTTCCCAGTCCGGCCCTGGTAATTCCTGTAATTGATCAAATGATTGAGCAAGGTATTCTAAAAGAAATACTAGGTAGTCCTTGTAATTCACCTATTATGGGAATTAAGAAACCAAGTGGAAAATACAGAATAGTACAAGATTTGCACAAGATTAATAAGATTGTAGTTCCTTGTGGTCCAATAGTACCAAATCCAGCAGTGATTCTTTATCAAATTCCTTGTGATGCGGAATGGTACAGTGATTGGTCTTTGTCAAGCATTTTTCTCATTACCTTTACATCCGGATAGCCAATACTTATTTGCTTTCCGGTTCGGAGACCGTGTTTTGGCATGGTGCCGAGTTCCTCAAGGGTATACAGAGAGCCCTTCGATTTTTAATCAGATTTTGAAGAAATGTTTGGAGTCATTGATCATGCCAGAAAATTCAGTGTTAGTGCAGTACATCGATGACCTGCTTGTGGCATCAAAAACAAGAGAGGCTTGTGTGACAGATACAATTGCCTTACTGAACCATTTGGCAGAAGGTGGGCATACAGTGTCACCAGCAAAATTACAGTTTTGTCAAAAGGAGGTTCAATATTTGGGACACAAAATTTAGAAAGGAGTTAGAAAGGTAACGCAAGACGGAATTATTGTGATTTTGCAAATGGGTCCTCTTAAGACTCAAAAAGAAGTTCAAATGTTTTTGGGAATGGTTGGATACTGTAGACAGTGGATCAGTGGGTTTTCGCTGATTGCAAAACCTTTACAGAGGTTGACACATAAAGATGTGGTTGATCTGATTGAATTGGATGAAGAGTGTATGAAAGCTTTTATTGAATTGCAAGATAGTCTTTGTCGAGCACCTGCATTGGGAATGCCAGATTATACGAAAGATTTTGCATTGTTCTGTTGTGAGAGAGATGGATGTGCACTTTCATTTCTAACACAAAAACATGGAATGGCACGTCGTCCAGTGGCATATTTTTCTGCTACTTTGGATTCAGCGGCAGCCGCATTACCAGGCTGTTTAAAGGCAGTGGCTGCTACTTGTGTGAGTCTGGAGCAGAGTGAAGCAATTGTTATGGGACATCCAGTGAAAGTATATGTGCCACATTTTGTTGAGATCCTATTAACAAGAACCCGGACTCAGCATATGACGAATTGTAATTGCATTGTATTGTAATTGCATTTATATATCGCTTACTACCCCTGACGAGGCGTCAAAGTGCTTTTTCAGTGAGTAGCACGCTACTCCAGGACCCATAAAGGATTAGTGTTGAATTAGTATAGTGAAATATGAAAGTAATTAAAGTGGTGGATAGGTTAGTCAGTTATTTCGTGTCGGAAAGATAGCGGAAGGATAGAAGAGGAAAAAAGGTTTGTATTTATATAGCGCTTGTTACCCCTGATGGGGTGCTGAAGCGCATTTTTTTTTTTGTGGGCAGTAGCACGCTACTCTGGAAACCCATAAAGGATTAGTGGTGAATTAGTATGGTGAAATATGAAAGTAATTTGAGTGGTGGATATTAGTCAGTTATTTGGAGTGAGAAGGATAGCGGAGGGATAGAAGGGGGAGAAAGGTTTGCATTCATATAGTGCTTGTTACCCCTGACGGGGTATTGAAACGCTTTTCTGATGAGTAGCACGCTACTCCGGAACCCATAAAAGGATTAGTGTTGAAAATGAGTATAGTGAAATATGAAGTAATTTTAGTGGTGGATATGTTATTCAGTTATTTGGATAGAGAAGGGTAGCAGCAGGATAGAAGAGGGAAAGAGGTTTGTATTTATATAGCGCTTGCTACCCCTGATGGGGTTTGAAAGTGCTTTTTTTTTTGGTGAGTAGCACTCTACTCTGGAACCCATAAGGATTAGTGTTGAATTAGTATAGTGAAATATGAAAGTAATTTGAGTGGTGGATATGTTAGTCAGTTATTTGAATTGAGAAGGGTTGGGGAGGGGTAGAAAAGGGAAAAGGTTTGCATTTATATAGCGCTTGTAACCCTGATGGGGTGTTGAAGCGCTTTATTGGCAAGTAGCACGCTACTCCGGAACCCATAAAGGATTAGTGCTGGAAATTAGTATAGTGAAATATGAAAGTAGTTTGAGTGGTGGATGTGTTATTCAGTTGGATAGAGAAAGGTAGCGGAGGGATAGAAGAGGGAAAAAGGTTTGCATTTATATAATGCTTGCTTTCCTCTGATGAGGTGTTGAAGCATTTTTTGCTGAGTAGCACGCTACTCTGAGACCCATACAGGATTAATGGTGAATTAGTATAGTGGAATATGAAATTTGAGAAGTGAACATGTTAGTCTGTTATTTTGATTGAAAAGGATAGTGGAGGGATAGGAGAGTGAAGGACATTTTTTTTTTCGGAGGTCATAGCAGTAGGAGGAGGCTTTTGGATGAGTAAAAAGGGGTTGTGGAGGGGAAGAGTCAGAGGGAAGAGTTTAGAAAGGTTTGTTTTGGGGATCGGTATAGTAAAAGAGGTGTCAGATGATTCAAGGAGGGGTAGAGTAAGGGAGAGTCTAGAAAGGGTTATTTTGGAGATCATAGTAGTGGTATGGGGTTTGGGATAAATGAGTGGGTGTTGAGGATGTATTGAAAGATGTATGGGGTGAGAAATAGGGTAGTGCGTTGGAAAGAGTAGTAGAAAGAAGTTTGAGATGAGTCAGAAAGTTGGGTTAGAAGATATATTGAGAGAAGTATAGGGTGAGAAATAGGGTAGTGCATTGGATATGCTGAATTAGAAGAAAGTGATAAATATATAGATCCATAAGTACATTGAAAGTGTAGAGATGCATAAAGGGGGTAGGTATATGTAGATTAAAGATATTGATAGAGGTACAGGATGAGAAATAGGGTAGTGCATTGGATAGGCTTTTCAGGAGAAAAGTAACAAACACACAGATCCAAGTACATGGAGGGTACATAGATGCAGAATGTAAGAAGTACATGTAGACCATAGATGCACCAGATAAACTCCGGTTTTCGTGTTTTATTGTACTTTAACTTTTTTTTTTTACATAATTATTCTACATGTTTATACAAAGCAATACACAAAGATAGGTACATATTGATAGTAAAAATAAATGATTATATACAGAGGGATATGCTGTAAATTTCTATTTGCGTATGGTGCTTATGTGGGGAAGAGCCAATTCTTGAGCAGTTTTCTGAAGGTAAGGTGGCTGTCCGTGGATCTTATGTTTGGGGGTAAAGAGTTCCATAGTTTGGCTGCTTGAACAGAGAAGGATGTGCCACCCATGGTTTTTTTCTTGTATCTTGGGATCTTGAGGCGAGGTGCCATTTTAGAGCGGAGGTTCCTTTGTTGAATGTGTTTGGTGATTTTATTTCTGATGAAGAGCGGTCCCATTCCATGTATTGCTTTGTGGGTGATACAAAGCAGCTTGAACATGGATCTTCTGGCAACCGGTAACCAATGCAGGGCTTTCAAGGCAGGTGAGATGTGGTCTCACGGTTTGATATGCAAGAGTAGTCTGGCAGCTGAGTTCTGAATCCGTTGTGGTCTTTTCATGGTTGTTAAAGGTGATCCGTGGAAGAGGCTATTGGCGTAATCAAGTTTGGACAGAACAAGGGAGATGGTAGCTTGTACCTTGTGTGGAAATCCCAAATGAGGGAAAATTTGTCGCAGCGTTTTATAGTGTCAAAGCTTGATCTTGCTAGTTTGTCCACTTGTGCATACATCGACAGCTTGGAGTCCATGGTCATTCCGAGGTTTCTTACTTCCTTCGATACTTTAGGTGGTGATCCCAGTTCATCAGGCCAGGTGGCAAGCGGGTCATAATGTTTCCAATCGCCACACGTGAGTATTTCCATTTTGGAAGCATTCAATTTGAGGTGGCTCCAAGTCATCCACTGATCCACGGCTCTCAGACAACTGAAAATTGGGGAGTTTCCAATATCTTTGGGGCATTCCAGTTGAAGGAGTATTTGTGTGTCATCTGCATAGTTATAGCACGTGAGGTGAAATTGATTGATCAGTACCGGTAATGACTTCATGTAGATGTTGAAAAGCATGGGCAAGATGATAAAGCCTTGAGGGACCCCTGCTTTTGTGGAGTATGGTTTGGATGAGAAAGGTGGGGTATGGATGACATTAGTTCTGTTTCGAAGGTAGGACGTAATCTAGTCTAGAGCAGTCCCCTATATGCCGGCTTCATAGAGTCTTTGTTTCAGAGAGTCATGATCAACCGTGTCAAAGGCAGGCGAGAAGTCCAAGAGGAGAAGCGCAGCAACCCTGTTGCGGTCTACTGTGCTCTTCAGGTCATCCCAGATGGCAAGGAGGGCAGGTTCTGTGCCTCTTCCTGGACAGAAACCTGTTTGGAAGTCTGAAAGTATGTCATTCTCTTCATTGAATTGTGGCATCTGGGCGAACGCTGCTCTTTCTATCAGTTTGCCCAGGAAAGGTCCATTTGTAATGGGTCTGTAGTTGTCAGGGTTCAGCGGGTCCAAGTTTGTTTTCTTCAGTAAAGGGCGTATGTATGACTTTTTGAGTTCTTCTGGAAATATTCCGGTAGTTAAGGAATTGTTGATGATTCTTCTTACTGGAATGGCAGCAGAGGCTGTTAAAAGAATTGTCTTGAAAGTTTGTGGTGGACACGGGTCAAAAGAGCTGCCGGCAGGCCTGCTTGCCTTGACCAGGGCCATAAATTCATTGTGTGAGATGTGTTGGAAGGAACAGAGAGGTTGGGTTAGAGTATTCTTGGATTGTTGTTTTGTCAAAGGGTTAGTGCTGCTGATTTGTCTCTATTTTAAGTACAAGTCCAACGTGTCTGCTTTGTCAGTATAATGATTTGCCAGTTTGTCTGTGAAATCTTGAGTAACAGGATGAGTTCCTTCTAGGCAATTTGGTTTGCGAAATTCATTGAGTATTTTATAGAATTCTTTATTTGCACATTTAGCATTTTGAATTCTGTCTGAATAGTACCTTTTCTTAGCTTTTTTGATAGCTGACTTGTATAATCTGTTAATTTTCTGTAGGTGAAGTTTGTCTTGTTTGGCGTTTGTTTTGAGCCAGGTACGTTGCAGCTTTCTAACCTGTTTTTTTATGTCTTTTATCTCTATGTTTCTCCAAGGTGCTTTTTTCTTTTGTTCTGTTGTGTGGTTTTGAGTGGTATCAGGATGTCAAAAGCTTCCTGTAACCACTCATTTTTACTGGATGTTAGTTGTGTTTCTAAGTGTTCCAAATGGAGTTTGTTCCACGGTCGATAGGTGAATGGATGTAAGGAAGTTTTAGGTGAGTCACTTAATGTTGTTTTATGTTGGAAAGCAAGCAAGTGGTGGTCTGACCATGTGACTGTAGTTATAGTTTGAAAGGTAACTAGTTCGGTATTAGCAAAAATGACATCTAGGATATGTCCAGCGATGTGTGTGGGTTTGTGGACAATCTGATGCAGGTTTAGTGCGTCTAGACCAGTGATTATTGTTTTTGGATGGGTCATATTGGGTTTGTCAAACCAAATGTTGAGGTCACCCAGAACGCATAGGTTGGAGTGTATTGTTATCAGGTTTGAAACTGTGTCTAGCAGTGCATCTGGGAATGTCGCCTTGCTAGGTGGAGGTATGTAGAGGAGCAGGAAGTTACAGGAGGAAGACGGTGTAGGATTGCATCTGGTGAGAAGAGCCTCACAATTCTTTATGGTGATGTCGTCAACTTTAGTGATATGTAATGTTTGCCTGAACACAACAGCTAGACCACCTCCTTTTTTGCCTATACGATTTTGTGTGATCGTTTGATAGCCTAGAGGAACGGCTTCATGCAGGACTGGAGCCATATCATCTCCCAACTATGATTCAGTTACGAATAGTATGTCTGGTTTTGCATTGGTGAGAAGGTCGTAGATGTGATATTTGTTTTTAGAGAGGGATCGAGCATTTATTAGTAGACAGTTTAGAGAATGGGCTTTGGTGATAGTGAGGCTTTGTTGTGTAGAAGAGAGATTAGTTTTGTGTGGGTTTGTAGCAGGTGTGCTTTTAGTGCTGGTATTAGCTGTGTTAGGATAGCAATCGTGTAGCTGTTCTGTGTCATGTTCCTCATCTAGCAGGCTAAGAAGGCATTTTGATGGGTCTGCGTGTGTAGGTGGTGGAGACAGTGTTTGAGAGTGAGTTGGTGTGCTGTGTTGTTTTCATGGTGTAGCATTGTTGTGCAGTAGACATGGGGAAGCGAAGTTGTGAGGTGTGGCACATCGCTTATATTGTTTGCGTGTGTTTAGGGCGAAAGGTGTATGAGTCAGGGGTGGTGGTGCAGCATGGGGGTCATATAGTTAGGTTTCTAAATTGGCCAATGGATGAGAGGCGTTTGGAAGAGAGTCGCTGTGTTGCTGTATCTGTGTAGGTGTGGTGGAAGAGAGAAAGCTTGGCATTGGTGTTTGTTCCTTTGTGTGGTTTGAAAGGTGGGTATAAGTTTGTATTTTGTGATGGTAAGTATTATGAGGTGTTGCACTTGGAAGATCTTGTTGTGTTGGTGTGCGTGATATGTTTTGTTTTTCAGAAGTAGTGAAAAGAGGTGCTGGTGTATTTGTTTCATGCAATGGATTTGTTTGTATAGTATTGTTTGTGAGAGGAGGTTGTAAGGTAGAAGGGGTGGTATGTGTTTATGAGTAGAGTGTATGTTTTGTGTAGGAGGGAATGAAGTAGAGGTAAGAGTGTTTGTCTTAGACTGGTTTGTTGCAAGAGTTAAAAAGTATGGTGTCGTGCAGTGTATGTGTTGTGCGTTTGTGTTATTATGGTAGAAGGAAGAGGAGGGTGTTGGTTGGACAAATGATGGATGGCTGATTATATGTTTGTTAGTGATAAAAAGTTGTCTGTTAGGAGTAATTAGAGCAGGGAGTGTGTGTCTGGATGGGATGTGGTTAAGTATGGTGTGGAATGGGGTTGTGTTAGTGATGAGTGGATTGGTTTGTGGTATAGGATAGAGTTGTGTATTGTTTGTAGGTGATGGCAGAAATGTGTGGTAGCTGGGATAGAAGGGTGTATAGGTGTGGTTTGTGTGGTTTTGTAGTGGGTGCTGAGACATGGATTTGTGCATAGTGTTGGTTTGTAGTAAGTGTGTGGTGTACATTTGGTGTGGTGAGTGTGTTGCTCTGTTTACGGATGTGGATGGTGTGGGCTGGGTATTACTGAATGGGAAAATGGGCAGCATTTCTGGCCCTAGTCCCGACCAGTCTCGAACAGGCTCAAACAGGCAACTGCCCTTGTCCTCTCTGCCCTTAGCCTCGATGCCAGGGCTGAGACGCCCTAGGCCTTGGCCTTTCATAGCCCTATTAATCAGGTGACCCCTTCAGCCAATGAGAACCCTAGCCCTAACACTATCCAATCACAACACTAGCCCTAAAATCTAGAAGCAATAGGAGACCAGGCCAATCTTAGCCCTAGTCCAAGCACCCAATCAGTTTCAAAAACCCTGATCTCTACGTCCAATAGAGGCCCTAGCCCTACCAGTAGTCCCAACCCAAGTCCAATCAACCAATGACACAGGAAGCCCTAGTCCCTACTTCCAATAGAAAGCCTAACCCTACTCTTAGTCCCACACCTAGTCCAGCAACCAATCACACCAGAAGCCCTAATCGCTACTTCCAATTAAAGGCCTAACCCTAGCCCTAGTCCCACCCTAGTCCCAACAACCAATCACACAGGAAGCACTAGTCCCTACTTCCAATAGAAATCCTAACCCTAGCCCTAGTCCCAACCCTACATTGATTGAGTCACAGACCCAGAAACCAATCAGAACCCTCAAATACCCAACCAATGAGGACACTAAACCTAATCCAATAAAAACACCAGATACAACCACCAATCAGTGTACACATGTACCAACCAATAGCAGACTATATAAGGTCCCAGCGACCTCAGACAAGGTTTGCTGGCCAGGGAGTTGGAAGCTGCTCCTCTATTCAGAAATCTCCTAGGAGACAGACAGGCTCAATCCACACTTTGGACTTCTGCAGGTAAGGGCCTAACAAACTTGTCCTCTGACAACATTGTCAGCTGACTAGATATGAAAGAGTGATTTTGGGTGCTGAAAATGTGACTGTAAGAAGATGCTCAACATTGAGTCCAGCAACTTTATTGCCGAGTTCAAGTTGTGAGGAAGTGAAGGATGAAGCAGACCATGATTGTTTGGATGTGAGAGAATTGTGCAAGAAACCAAGACCTGACATAAAAGATACACCACTAGAAGAGTCAGATAGTGTGATGTTTGTGGATGGATCTTGTTTGAGAGATGAAAAAGGTGTATTGAGTGCTGCTTATGCAGTATGTACAGTGGCTATGGTTCTTGAAGCATCATGTTTGAAGGGGGTACATTCTGCTCAAATTTCTGAGCTAATTGCTCTGACTAGAGCCTTTATAATTGGTACAAATGTGAGAGTAACCATATTCACTGATAGTCAATATGGTTTTAGGGTGGTGCATGATTTTGGTCAGTTGTGGATGCAACAAGGATTTTTGACTTCTTCAGGATCCCCAATCCGGAACAGTAAAAATGTGAAGGATTTATTGAATGCATTACAAATGCCCAAAAAGATTGCTGTGGGTAAATGTTCAGCACACAAGTCAGGAAATGACTATGTGACAAATGGAAACAGATACGCAGACCAAGTGGCTCGTTTCTGTGCAAAAAAAATCAATTTCAATAAACAGAGGGATGGAGAAAAAAGATACAAATTGCCACTTGATGTTTTCTTCTTTGGAAACATGGGAAGAAATTAGACAATTGCAGGAAGAAGCAAGTGAAGAGGAAAAAGAAATTTGGATAAAATCAGGTTGTAAAAAGAGAGCAGAAGATGAAGTGTGGGTGTATGTTGATGAAAGACCAGTAATACCAGATTGTTTACTTTCACAGATGGCAAGGATGTACCATGGAATTGCACATGTTGGAAGAGACTCTTCAAGCAGTCGTGGTACAACCCAAAATTTAGGGTCATTGCCGAGAGTCTATGCCAGAGGAAGAAAGACAGTTGTTAGTTGGGGTCGAATTGGAAAAGCAGCAGGACCATTTACTAGGCTACAATTAGACTTTATTGAACTTCCCCCTTGTAATGGACTAAAATATGTGTTGGTGGTTGTTTGTTTGTTTTCTCGTTGAGTAGGAGCATATCCAACAAGAAGGAATGACAGTTTAACCGTTGCTAAACTGCTTTCAAGGGAGATAATCCCCAGATTCGGATTTCCAAGCTCTTTAGAAACAGATAGAGAAACTCATTTCAATAATGAGATAATTCGAATGATTTGTGCAGCATTACAAATTGAGCAAAAGCTGCATTGTGCCTATCGACCTGAAGCATCAGGAGTGGTCGAATAAATTTATGGCACTATTAAGTCCAGACTGTTGAAAGTGTGTGCGTCTACAACACTGAAATGGCCAGACGCTTTACCCCAGGTATTGATGAGTCTTAGAAGCATTCCTAATAAAAAGACTGGATTAAGTCCTCATGAAATTTTAATGGGGAGAGCAATGAGACAAGCAAATGTACCAGCAAACAAACTGATGAATATTACTGATGATCTAGTGCTTGATTATTGCAAAGAATTGGCTGATCTGGCGTTCTGTGTCTCATCAGGTTGGAGAAATTGCAATCACAATACAGCCGGATCAAGCACATGATTTGTGTCCAGGAGAGTGGGTCCTGGTGAAGAAACACGTGAGGAAGTCATGTTTAGAACCCAGATGGCATGGACCATACCAAATTATATTGGTAACAACGACATCAGTAAAGTGTGGTGGCTTGCCGAATTGGATTCATGCAAATCATACAAGAAGAGTCCCAAGTCCACTTGAAAGACAAGAAAAAGAGCAGCAACTGGTAGAGAAAAGAAAAGAACCAGAAGTTGAAGATCAAGAAGCTATAGAATCTAGTATTACAGATTCTGAAAGGGCTGAACATGAAGAAGAACCAAGCACAAGTCGAATAAAGTGGGCACCAGCTACTTGGTCTCAAAAGACTGCTGTTGAGAAAGAAAAAGAGAAAGTGATTGATGAAAATCAAGAGCAAGTACGACAAAGAAGAGAACTGAATAAAAGAACTTGCGAACCTGACATCGAAGATGAAGAAGCAGTTCAAGTTAAGAAAGTGAGAAAAGGTGATGTGTGGCCAAAAGGAGTGAAAAACTGAAATACACTCTAGAAAAGAAAAAGCCAGATACAATAAATGAAATATCAAGTCAAACTGAACAAAGTGACTCAGAAGAAGATTTAGTACGAAAAACAAAAAGAATAAGAATTCCAAATAAGAAATACGCAGCTCCAGAATGGACATATGTGGTGTTGGAGGAAATTGAAAACACAAATCAAAAAGAAGAAGAGGCTGGTACTGATCAAAGTGATGAAAGCAAACTAAAACCACCTTAAAAAGAACTGTGAAAATTAAGGTGCAACGATTTCAATGAAGATTATTTTTTTGTAAGGATACACTACTCTAGATGGTTTTTGGATTCGTTTTTTCATGTTTTGAAAATTTATAAGGTTTCTTCTTATATTTTTTTTGATTTTTTTTATATAGTGTCTAAAATGGCAAAAGTAACAGAGACTGGATATCAAAATCATAGTTTTAAACGTAGATGTATTAATGCTTGCTTATGTAGTGTTTTATTACTAACGTTGGTGTGGTTAACACTGACTGTTATTGTGCCTGTGCTAATGGTGACTAATCACAAAATAATACTAATGATGTGGGAAGTGAGAGAATGGATTCTATTACTAAAGAAAATTCAAACACTAATATAGAAAAGATAGAAGATGATAGTATTTATAATCCTGATGAATCAATTAATGATTTCTCATTAAATGTTTTTACTAAATTGTTGTATGAATATGTTAACACAATGAATGTGAGCGATTGTTATGTGTGTATGCAATTACCTTTGTCTGTCTCAGAGGGGGTGACATATCATCACCTACCTTTAACTTATGGTGTGTCTTGTAGTGTTTTAACCAGTTTATTTTATGAGAGGCAAGGATTAGAGTATTATTACTCTCATTTTGATTTAATATTTTCAGAAATTCCTGTTAGAAGAGATTTAAAGATTGTTTATGGTTCTGTTTATGCTGTATATATGTGAGATTTTTTCATTAGCAACAAACCAATAGATACAATAGATGCTCATAGAAATAATATAGCCTGTAAACTACGACATGAAGAAATACAATTTATGAATATGGTAGAAGATAGAAGATGAGATTTCGAAAAGAAAGCTGCAGAGCAAAAGTCTCATGTACCTCCATGGGCTTTCAGAGAGGGTGATTACAAAAAGGGTGAGACTTACGCTGCCATGACTCTAGATTTTCAACATAGAGGAAAGCTTTGTGTGTTTAAAGAAAAGACTGAACTTAATAGTTACTTCATTGGCTCTAGTAAATGTGAGCATACTTTCCTGATCAAAGGAAACAGGGGATTGAAAGGAGGAACTGATCCTGTTTTCCCAGGAATTTATTATGTATTTGGTAAGAATGCCTAATATAGGTTACCTGCCGGTTGGTATGGATGTTCTTATTTAGGCATAGTGTTTCCTAAAGTGTACCATGTAGATAAGAATAATAGAGTTAATGAAATTAAGCAGGGACTAACACGTAATAAGGGAGGAGCGAGTTATTCTGAGATAATGGGGGATATTTTGGAGCACTGATACCTTCAGTTGTAGTCCTTTTGAATTCACACAAAATTAGAAAATTGTCCACAGTAGTTGATCGTTCATCAACAGATACTGCTGGTGGGTTCTTGATGACTGATACTGAAATGCTTACAATTAGATCAATGGTTTTGCAAAATCGACTTGCCCTTGATATATTATTGGCAAAAGAGGGTGGAGTCTGTAGCATGTTAAAAATACAACAATGCTGTACTTATATCCCTGACAAAAGTAAAAATCTTGAGGGGTATATTACAAATATTACAGAACTTTATGAAGATTTGACTGAATTGAAGGTTGATGGTGCATGGGAGAAACTTGGGTAAGAGTTTTTCCTCAGTGGGAAATTAGTTTTCTACTTTAGGAGATAGTTTATTAGGGAAAATATTAATACCTATTACTTCAGTAGTTGTAGTGATATTAATGATTATCATGATTTATAAATGTTGCAAATGCAAATGTAGAAAGAAAGTGACATCAGATCTTAAACGTAGAGCTAGAAAAAGAAAGAGAGAAGAGAAAGAATTAGAGGACATGAGAGGAAACTATTATGAGATCATGAAGGACTTATATGGAAGAATGATAAAACAAGAAAGAAGTACAACATTTTAAATAAGTGTTAACTTGTATTTGTTTAGGTATTTTGACGGTGGCTCAAAAACGCCATCAAAGGGAGGATTGATGGAGCAGGGTTTCGCGAAAATAAAACCTGGTCGGATTAAACCCTCAGTAACATTCATTAACGGTGTGCTGTGAAAATGTTATTAAAAGAAAGCTAAAATAAGGGGAAATGCTTTTGCGCATGCGTGTACTAATGCATGAAAACTAGGCTGCAAGTGCTTTGATTAAAAGACAAATGCTGCTTTTGTGCACGTTAATAATGTTTGCTAGGAAACAATGACAAGGGGTGCATGGGTTAGTGCAATGCTGGGATGGTGTGAAATGAAATTACATTTCATGAGAATAATAACGTTATGTGTTTGTTTTCTGAAGAAAAAGCAAGCATGGGCCTACTTTTCTGCATGCCAGCCCGGGGATAATAATTGGTGGAAAAATAAATTGACCAAAAGAGGGTTTCGAGAGAGAAGAAAGAGCGCAAAAGTTGTGGGTGTCCTTGTGTGACTGCCAAGCTACAGAGTAAAAAAGATAAACAGTGGAAGAGAACAACTTCCTTCTCGAAATGGCAGAGGCAAACAATGGAAGCGCAAAGACTTGATACATAAAATGTGTCGCAGGAAATATGTACTATGATTGTGTTCAAAGTTGTTTCCTGGGAAGAATCTCTCGTAATGCTGAAAGTTTAAGACAAAAGGACATTGAATAAAATGGTCATGATGAGAGTGGTGTGACAGCACACCCTGTGCACAGACAGAATATCGATGTTGGAATATCGATGTGCCAGAATATCGAGTTTTTAATATCAGGGTGGCACAAGATCGACATGCAAGAATATTGTTGACCAGAATATCGACATGAAGGTAAGAGATATTGTTTTTTTAATATCGAAGTTAGTAATATCGTTAGTAAAAATATCGTTGTTGATAATATAGACATTTATTTTAGTGTTTTGTATTTTACTATGTGTGTTTAAAGTATGTGATGTAATTATTTTGTATAATTATAGCATATTTTTTTAATGTATGTGTGAAATTTTTAGAAGTAATTAATTTTATGTTAATTCATTTTTGTGCATTTTAGTTTCGTAGCGGGTTGTGGGTTTATAGGAGAATAGGGTGGGAAGTAATTTAATTAGAATACATTTATTAATAATTTTTAGAAGTTATTACTTTTTTAAAAATTACATTTGCGTTTTAGTTTTGTAGCGAGTTGTGGATTTATAGGGAATAGGGTGGGAAGTAATTTAACTATACTTAATTAATTAATATTTTTTATTAATTAATATTTATGTATTTAATATTTTATATTGTTGATTGTGATAATTAAATTGTTATTAATTAGTTATTAATTGGTTATTAATTATTAAGAATTAATTGGTTAATATGTTAATTGTGTCATTTTTTTAGGAGCGGGTTGTTGGTTTATAGGGGAATAGGGTGGGAAGTAAATTAATTATAATTAATTAATTAATATTTTTAATTAATTAATATTTATGTATTTAATATTTTACATTGGTAATTGTGATGATTAATATGTTATTAATTAGTTATTAATTGGTTATTAATTATCAATAATTAATTGGTAAATATGTTAATTGTGTTATTTTTTTAGGAGCGGGTTGTGAGTTTATAGGGGAGCAGGGTGGGAAGTACTTCAATTATAATTAATTAATTAATAATTGTTATTAATTATTATGTATGCATTTAATATTTTATATTGTTAAATGTGGTTATTAATTTGTTATTAATTAGTTATAAATTGGTCATTAATAATTATTAATTAATTATTAATTATGTTAATTGTGTCTTTTTTAAGAGCATGATGATAGGGGAGTAGGGTGGAAAGTAATTACATTTTAATATTTTCATTAATATTTTTTATATATTATTTTTTTAATTTGATCTAATAGTGTTAATTCTGTGAATGAATTTATTACTGATTGTTTTTAATTTGCTTGTTAATTGTTAGTTATTTAATTAATTGTTAATTTATTTTGTTAATTGTGTTATGTTTTACAACATTGGTGAGGTTATTTATAGGGGAATATGGTGGGAGGTAAATTATTTTTAATTAGTTAATTATTTGTTAATTAATGTTCATTATTTTGCTGCAGTGGGAATAGTAAATTATTCCCCTCCGCTATCCAACACTTTCCCTACTTTTGTACTTGCTGGAGTGAGAATAGTAATTTTAACCCCTCCGCTATCCAACACTTTCCCTACTGTTGCACTATCTGGAGTGGGAATAGTAATTTTATCCCCTCCGCTATCCAACAATTTCTCTACTGTTGCACTCGCTGGAGTGGGAATAGTAATTTTATTCCATCCGCTATCCAACACTTTCCCTACTGTTGTGCTCCCTGGAGTGGGAATAGCAAATTATTCCCCTCCGCTATCCAACACTTTCCCTACTGTTGCACTTGCTGGAGTGGGAATAGTAAATTATTCCCCTCCGCTATCCAACACTTTAATACTGTTGCACTTGCTGGAGTGGGAATGGTAATTTTTACCCCTCTGCTATCCAACACTTTTCCTACTGTTGCACTCGCTGGAATGGGAATAGTAATTTTATCTCCTCCACTATCCAACAATTTACCTACTGTTGCACTATCTGGAGTGGGATAGTAATTTTATCCACTCCGCTATCCAACACTATCCCTACTGTTGCACTCTCTGGAGTGGGAATAGAAAATGTTAACCCCTCCGCTATTCAACACTTTCTCTATTGTTGCACTCGCTGGAGTCGGAATAGTAATTTTATTCCCTCCGCTATCCAATACTTTCCCTACTGTTGCACTATCTGGAGTGGGAATAGTAATTTTATCACCTCCGCTATCCAACACTTTCCCTACTGTTGCAGTCGTTGGAGTGGGAATAGTAATTTTATCCCCTACGCTATCCAACACTTTCCCTACTGTTGCATTCCCCTGAGTGGGAATAGTAAATTATTCCCCTACGCTATCAAACACTTTCCCTACTGTTGCACTTGCTGGAGTGGGAATAGTAATTTTATTCCCTCCACTATCCAACGCTTTCCCTACTCTTGCACTTTCTGGAATGGGAATAGTAATTTTATCCCCTACGCTATCCAACATTTTCCCTACTGTTTCAGTTAATGTAGTGTAAAATGTTGTTTTAAAATTAAAAATAATTTTAATATTTTAATTTATTATATATATATTTTATTTTTATGTTTATGTTACAGGTGTATGTATATATATATATATGTATTTATAATTTGTATTATGTTTCTAACATTTTATAATTTATTATAATAATTATTTATTAATATTATTAAGTAAATATACATATAATAATTTATGTTTAATTTATTTTTACATTATATTTATTATTTATAATTTTTAACATTTTTTAATAATTCTAACTATGTTTTTATTAATTATATGTATTATTTAATTTCTTTAAAATTATTTATTAGAGATTTTATAAAAACTATATTTTGAACAACGTTATTTTTAACAACAATATTTTTGTTTCGATATTTTTGCACTTACCATTGTAAAGATAGGATGTCGATATTCTTGACATCGATATTTTGAACACAATATTTGTTTAGGTCGATATTCCTGTCGTCGATATTCTGTCAGTGATCCAGTACACCCCCATCCTTAGCCAATGAGAGACAGAGTTTGCTCTCATATTGAAACAAATGTGGGTTGGACATTTGGATTTTTTAGGATATAATTGAAAGTCCCTGGAGGGTGTGGTTAGGTCGGCTGGTGTTTAGGTAGCGGGAGATCGTCGCTGTCGTCTGTTTTGCTGTTTCCAGATAGAGGCCTACCTGTTTCCTGATTCCTAACTTAAACTTTGCCACTCGACTCTTCTAGAGGGGCCTTACTGCCCTTTGGCCAGAGGGTAGATTTCCCTCATTTTTATTTGGGTTAGTATAGATAATATCCTAAAATTTGCATAATCATTTGTAAATGTATTTTTGTCTCTGAAACTTTTCTCTCTTCGCCTATCCACTCCTTCAATGCATTGTTTATTTGACATGAGTTTGATTCTATACATTATTAATACTTTCTCTCTGTGATAATCTATGATTTGCATTGTACGACGGTAATTGATGAGCATTTATTTCACATTATTTTTGATAAACATTATAAATTACACACTGAGGGGTCGATTCTGATGTCGGCCGGAAGCGCACCTAACAGTATTCGTCCGGAAAAAATACCAGCCGAACGCGTGTTTTCCGACCGACTCGAACACTCTACCGAACGAACAAGTACGATGCGCATAACAGCCCAGATTCCGAGCGAACCGTACTTACCCATTCCAGCTCCTGTTCCCCGCCCGAGCCGGATCCGTAAACGCCGAATCGAGTCGCACGGAACCAAATACACAGCACCTTCCGGCCGGACTAGTACGATGCGTCTTCCGTACGCGCCGAACTCGTCGCTATGTCCGGCACGTTTGAGCATCCGGGAGAGCTGCACATAAGCTCCGATTCGCGCCACAAGACGATCCACGGCGACGAGACGAACAAGCCAGCGACGAGTATGAGTCGAAGCCACGAGAAACCCGGACGAGACGACCCAACCATGAATCCCATCGCGCAGGTCCTACCAATACTCTACATCTATTACCGGGACCGGTACGGACGCGTACGGCGCAGACGGTAAGTCAAACACCCACAACACAAACAAACGACACGTACCCGAAATATGTCACACACACATAGGGATGCACAAATGATGTACACTAGCAACAGCAGAACCATAGGGGCGGGATGGCCATCACCAATGCCATACACACCCATAGGGGGATGGATGCCTGCCACTACTACCATCCCCACCCATAGGGGGATGGATGCCTACCACTACTACCATCCCCACTCATGGGGGGCTGGATGCCTGCCACTACTGCCATCCCCACCCATAGGGGGCCGGATGGCTGTCACTACTACCATCCCCACTCATGGGGGGCTGGATGCCTGCCACTACTGCCATCCCCACCCATAGGGGGCTGGATGGCTGTCACTACTACCATCCCCACTCATGGGGGGCTGGATGCCTACCACTACTACCATCCCCACTCATGGGGGGCTGGATGCCTACCACTACTACCATCCCTACTCATGGGGGGCTGGATGCCTACCACTACTACCATCCCCACTCATGGGGGGCTGGATGCCTGCCACTACTGCCATCCCCACCCATAGGGGGATGGATGCCTACCACTAACACCACCCCCAATAAGGGTGGGCTGGATGCCTGCCACTACTCCCATCCCCAACCATAGGGGGATGGATGCCTACCACTAACACCACCCCTACTCAGGGTGGGCTGGATGCCTGTCACTACTGCCATCCCCACCCATAGGGGGCTGGATGGCTGTCACTACTACCATCCCCACTCATGGGGGTCTGGATGCCTACCACTACTACCATCCCCACTCATGGGGGGCTGGATGCGTACCACTACTACCATCCCCACTCATGGGGGGCTGGATGCCTGCCACTACTGCCATCCCCACCCATAGGGGGATGGATGCCTACCACTAACACCACCCCCACTCAGGGTGGGCTGGATGCCTACCACTACTACCATCCCCACTCAGGGTGGGCTGGATGCCTGTCACTACTACCATCCCCACTCATGGGGGGCTGGATGCCTACCACTACTACCATCCCCACTCATGGGGGGCTGGATGCCTACCACTACTACCATCCCCACTCATGGGGGGCTGGATGCCTGTCACTACTGCCATCCCCACTCATGGGGGGCTGGATGCCTGCCACTACTGCCATCCCCACCCATAGGGGCTGGATGGCTGTCACTGCTACCATCCCCACTCATGGGGGGCTGGATGCCTACCACTACTACCATCCCCACTCATGGGGGGCTGGATGCCTACCACTACTACCATCCCCACTCATGGGGGGCTGGATGCCTACCACTACTACCATCCCCACTCATGGGGGCTGGATGCCTACCACTACTACCATCCCCACCCATAGGGGGCTGGATGCCTACCACTAACACCACCCTTACTCAGGGTGGGCTGGATGCCTGTCACTACTGCCATCCCCACCCATAGGGGGCTGGATGGCTGTCACTACTACCATCCCCACTCATGGGGGCTGGATGCCTACCACTACTACCATCCCCACTCATGGGGGGCTGGATGCCTACCACTACTACCATCCCTACTCATGGGGGCTGGATGCCTACCACTACTACCATCCCCACTCATGGGGGGCTGGATGCCTGCCACTACTGCCATCCCCACCCATAGGGGGATGGATGCCTACCACTAACACCACCCCCACTCAGGGTGGGCTGGATGCCTGCCACTACTGCCATCCCCACCCATAGGGGGATGGATGCCTACCACTACCACCACCCCTACTCATGGGTGGGCTGGATGCCTGTCACTACTGCCATCCCCACCCATAGGGGGCTGGATGGCTGTCACTACTACCATCCCCACTCATGGGGGTCTGGATGCCTACCACTACTACCATCCCCACTCATGGGGGCTGGATGCCTGCCACTACTACCATCCCCACTCATGGGGGCTGGATGCCTACCACTACTACCATCCCCACTCATGGGGGGCTGGATGCCTGCCACTACTGCCATCCCCACCCATAGGGGGATGGATGCCTACCACTAACACCACCCCTACTCAGGGTGGGCTGGATGCCTGTCACTACTGCCATCCCCACCCATAGGGGGCTGGATGGCTGTCACTCCTACCATCCCCACTCATGGGGGTCTGGATGCCTACCACTACTACCATCCCCACTCATGGGGGCTGGATGCCTACCACTACTACCATCCCCACTCATGGGGGCTGGATCTGCCACTACTACCATCCCCACTCATGGGGGGCTGGATGCCTACCACTACTACCATCCCCACTCATGGGGGCTGGATGCCTGCCACTACTGCCATCCCCACCCATAGGGGGATGGATGCCTACCACTAACACCACCCCCACTCAGGGTGGGCTGGATGCCTGCCACTACTGCCATCCCCACCCATAGGGGGATGGATGCCTACCACTAACACCACCCCTACTCAGGGTGGGCTGGATGCCTGTCACTACTGCCATCCCCACCCATAGGGGGCTGGATGGCTGTCACTACTACCATCCCCACTCATGGGGGTCTGGATGCCTACCACTACTACCATCCCCACTCATGGGGGGCTGGATGCCTGTCACTACAACCACCCCTACTCATAGGATGGGTAATGCATGACACAACTAGCATACTCCCACATAAGGACTGTCTGTAAATTACATCCCACCCCCAACACCATGACAAGCGTGTGTGGTCTGTGTCAAATGCATACAACACTGAACATGACATTGAACATACAATGTGACCCCCTAACACATGTGTCACACATAATTGTGTGTGTGGCCTACACAATGCAAGCAGACCATGACCACTGTGGCAATGTGGCCAGAAGCCCCACCACCACAGTGCCCAAAAGGTAAGTGTGTGCTCCATAGCTGAAGCACATTTTGAACAGTGTGGCAATGGGGCCCAAAGCCCCATCACCACAGTGCCCAAAAGGTAAGTGGGTGCTCCATAGCTGAAGAACATTTTGAACAGTGTGGCAATGTGGCCCAAAGCCCGATCACCACAGTGCCCAAAAGGTAAGTGTGTGCTCCATAGCTGAAGCACATATTGAACAGTGTGGCAATGGGGCCCAAAGCCCCATCACCACAGTGCCCAAAAGGTAAGTGTGTGCTCCATAGCTGAAGCACATTTTGAACAGTGTGGCAATGGGGCCCAAAGCCCCATCACCACAGTGCCCAAAAGGTAAGTGTAGTCCTGGTAAAAGCTGCAAAAACAAAACTGCAGGGATTATTCCTGGCCACACAACACCAAACACTACAGTGGCATTGTAGTGCCTGTGTCCCATAGCAACATAGATTGTGTGAGGCAAGCAGTGCAGTGCCAATGACACATCGTTCTGGCCATGTGCACACAAACATCAGCCATGGGGGCCCACATTGTCTACATTCACAAATAACACAATGACAGAAGTGAGCATCATAATGCAGACCCACATATCTGCACCAATGGACACACAAATGTAGATATCCTGTGGAGACTGTAGATGTCAGGTGAACAAATACCATACCATGGCAGCAATGGGACATACTAACCATGATCAATGTGCTGACTGATGACCTAGCAGTCCCAGGGCCAGCAGGGGAAAGCCAACAAACAACATACAGCCAATGGCAAACTAAAGATATGCCAATGCAGTGGTGCAAATGCACAAACACAAACAGGCAGACTCACACTGCATATCATACACAACAGGTGAGGGGGTTGTGTGCCAGTGTCCCCAGGCAAACACACAACACATGAGGAGGCCAGATTCACTAATACACAGATGTCAACACAGTCACATACAAAAGTAACTCATGGATTGGATTCCCCTATGTGGGCAAACAGGCATTGTGAGATGAGAGGGAGCCCAAATTACACATGTCACACAAGCTTGTAGGAACAGCAACAAACACAGCAAGAGACAGAACCACCACAGCACTCCCCCAGGGACCCCACATTGTGGTGACACTAGCCTGCATGACAATCACACTGTGATGACAAAGGTAGATGTCATCCACACTGTGAACCACAGCCATGTGTCCTGAGCAACAAACTACCATCACACCTATACAAGCACAAAGCACTCAGCATGGCCTGCCAGCCAAGGACAATATGGAGGTAGTGCCCCAGCCGTGCAACAACTCACATTTGCACACACTCAACGCCACACACCTTGAACTCCACCAATGTGCAGCAGTGAAGCTCACATGGACTGCTGACATTGCACATGCACCCATGACAATCCCTGGGGTGGTGGGGGGAAATAAGGTGCAGAAACACATCACACATGGCCAGTCAACAATACTTGTGAATGTCTGACACACTGCACAGTATGCCGTACATGGGCATGACGTGAAATCCACCCCAAACAATGGGATCCTGGCCATAGTCACACACCAATGAAGAAGCCAAGCTGACCCACAAAGGACACACATAGACAACTTCCAACATTGCAGCTCTGACCCTGAGGAGTGGCAGCAGTCACACACACAACGTGTCACAATCACTGAAAGCATACACAAACAGAAAATCACATTACTCGTGTAACCAACAAGTGCCAAGAGGAATCCTGACTGTGTCCCATCTGCGTTTGCCCACATCCCCAGCCCTGAAAACAAAGACAACTAGGGATGACAACATCATGAACATTAGTTTGCCATGCACCCACATCCCGGAGAAACCAGGTCCAAGATGCTGGATGAACACAGAACTACTCAGCAAGCATCACAAACAGGAACATCCGTAGGGACACAGCCTGTGTAGGAAAAGGAGAAGGGAATACGCACAGACATGCCTACACAACACACAACACGGGCACAGCCTATATCACGGAATCACGCACTGCCATGAGGGCACTCCACTCCTGTGGAAGGTCAGCTGTGCCAAACCTTGTCTGTGCACGACTCAAACATGTCAGCAGAACACTCGGTCAGTGAGTCAATAACTACAACACACTGAAGGCTCTGCTCATATCAGCCTGGGCACGGGAGTGTCATGTCAGTCATCTGCATACACCCAAGACACGTGTCAAGCAACTTGCACTGTGTACACAGATGAGTCCTCCAAATTTGATGTGCTAAACTGCATGTCCATTGGAGACGGGCACACAGTCAGGGTACTAGGAACATTGGACAGTGGTAAGCCCACCAGATGTGCATCAGTGTAGGACAAAGATGGTAATCTACAAATTCTAAACGTACATCCCTGTGTCAAATGCTGAACATTACACCCTCAGACTGCAGCAAAGGATGCTATAGATCCAGACTAGATTAGGACACATATCCCATGGACCACATGGAGCCCATCACAGCAAAACTTCATTTACCTGATCTGAACACTATTACAACAGCAAATGCATGATTCTACACATCTACATCATGTACCTCCAAAGATTAACCACAAGTAAACAAAAAGAGGCTTTATTCAGCAAGTGTGCAACTCAAATCAAAAGTATAAAATAAACTAAGGCCAATGGCCAGTCCAAATATACAGTCCCAACAGGGTGATGTGTGACAACTTGTCAACAATTGCTTGCCTGCACAGGTACGGACAGGGCACATCCCCCTTGGAGGGGCATACGAGGGGCAGGCCAGGCACTGCAGGGACAGGATCAGGGGATGCCAGAAGGAGGCAGTGAAGGGGAGGTGGGTGCAGGAGTGTCACCGGCAACTGCAGTGGAGGTGTCTGACTCAGGGGGGCTGGCACCACCGCAGGGCTCAAGTCAGATGGTGTTGGTGCTGCAACCACTGCAGTGGGCTGGTCAGATGGAGTGGACTGGGTCCCCAATGCAGTGCCCGAGTCAGACGGGGTGGTTGTGGACTCCACCGCAGTGCATGACTCCAAGGTAGTGGAAGGGGGGCAGAAGAGCTGGGCAGGACAGAGGGGGGACACGGTCTCCACACCAGTGGCACAAACAGGCAGAGCGTCTGGTTTTGGGGTGGAAGAGCAAGTGGCAGGGGGTAGGGCCTAAGCAGTTTGGGGATGCGGTATCGGTGTGTGGGGGAACCTGGGGCAGGGTGTGGCGGTGGCACCTGTGGAGTGGTGGCCTGGGGGATGGAGGTGAGAGACTGGGTGGTTGACTTGCAGGGCGGTGGCGGGGTCTTGCTCTTCCGGGACCGGGGGACTTGCGGGTGGGGGCTCACTCTGCCTGCACCTGGGGGAGGGTGTCCAGGGGCGAGGGGCACTCCCCTCTGTGTGGGTGGACTTCCTCTTCCCCCGGTATGCTGGATCAGCGGGATTGGAGGGGAAGAGGCCGAGGTCACAGAGGATGAGCTGCTTATCAGGTGGGGTTGCAGGTGAGGCAAGGGAAGGGGTCTTGGAGGGAGAGGATCTTGAGGATTGCGGAGTGACTGTGGTTGCCTGTGTGTGTGTGAGTTCCCCATCTCCTGTGTCTGTGGTATCAGTCCCCTGAGGATGCTTGTGTGCACGTCTTGCCTTTCTCTTGGGTGTGTCTGTGCTGCTCGTGTCTGTGTGTTTGGGTGACTGTGCAGGTGTGCATGTGCTTTGGACAGGTAGGGGGCAGGAAGTGTGGATGGGGCAGAGGTGGGAGGGGTGAGGGACTGTTGGAGGAGGGACACTGCTGCCGTCAGGGAGGAGTCCATGGACTTATTGCTCCTCTGTAGAGCAGACATACCCGTCGAGATGCCCTCCATGAACGACACCAGCTGTGTCAACAGAGTGGTGTGTGCATGGAGGACACTCAGCATTGCTGTCTGCCCTACATGGAGCTGCCGAAGGAGGTACACAGACTCCTCACTCAGGGCAGCAGGGGACACAGGGGCAGGGGGTGCGGTTCCTGGCACGAAGGAAACACGCTCCCGAGAACGGGAGCCTCCACGGACCTCAGGAAAGGGAGCCAATGGGAGGGCGGTGGTGGTGTTGGTGGTGGCGGGGCCCGACAGACTAGCTGGCCTTTGGTGGCTGCTGAGACCCGCCTCCACAAGGGAGTCATCCTCCGAGCTGCTGTGGTCCTCAGCTGAGGTGGATGGTGCTGAGGACTCCTCGGTGTGGCTCCCCTCGCCCTCCGTGCCACTGGGTCCCTCTGACCACTCGTCCGATGCTGACCCAGTCTGGCTCCTCTGCTCCTCCTGGTCCGTGGAGCTGTCCCCTCCTGTGGCCGTGGATGTATCTGCAAACAATTAGGGAAACAGACAAACATCAGTCACCTGCACTGACCGCACACACCACAGTAAGTACAGCACATTACAGAGCAAGCCCTGGCATCCTTAGTTGAACATTGCCAAAAGTGCTCACACAGATTAGGAGAAGCCAATTGTCAGTCTGATGGTCAACCATGGGACTCACACCCCTCCTGCCCTTGCACCCCTCTGTCTGGTGCCTGTCTGATGGTAAGACCCCAGTGTGGACACATGCACCACCTACACAGTTGTTGGACATTGCAGGGAACACGGTGAAGTATGTGAACATGCATACATCACATCTCTTGCCACTGAGTCAGTGCAGGTGTCCGGATAAAGGGATGGCCAGAGTCTAAATAGAAATGCATGTGATGCATACCAGCACCAGACACCATGATGCACCCATGTCCGGATAGTCAATGCCACAATGGGGTGCATGTTGCACATGTCACTCCCCTGCAGGATCAGTCTCAGGAAGTTTAATGCCATGACACAGGAATGCGTGCAAAGTCATACATTACTGTCTCAAGTCACATGGCCATGGCAGCCAGCCAACAACAGTCTGCACTGTGTCACAATCCGAGGGCATGGGGAATGCAAGTTATGTGACTGACAAGTGCACATGTCCATCCCCCAAATACCACATCATCTGTACTACTATTTGTCCACGTCATACCAACTGGACATATGGGGAACATGAAACACAACTCTCTGAACATGAGCACCTCACAGTGTGCTGTGAATGACAATACAGCTGCCTGAAAGTCACAGTCGCAAACACCTGTGTGCACAGTCAAGTGATCAGACACCTATAAGTCACAGAAGTATCGTCTATCATGGTCACATCTCAGATGGCATGCTGAGCCCTAACTGATAAACATACCAGTAGTCCTGACAACGAAGACACAGCACAATGAGACAGAGGCAGACACCTGAGGGTACATTTCACTGATCACAACATGCCAGATGATACACGGGAGTGGGAGTACAGAGTGTATTGCATGCCCTGGAGTAGGCATGACTGTCCAGCTCCACCTGTAAGAGGGATGAGTCCTGGACAGTAGGCAGGTGGCTAAGCATGTGTGACACACTGGATACACATACTCCTGAGGCCCAAACATTGTTCCCACCAGCAGCATGGGTGTGTGCCAAATTCCCCAGGGACATGTGGTGAGTCAGAGCAGCAAGCGGACCACATATCAAAGTTACACCCAGATTACATGTCAGAACTTAGGCATTGTGTAAGCAATTGACCCACCCATGAATCGCACACCATAGTTACAGGAACAAATGCTGTCCCCCACCTTGAGCAAAGCTAAATGCAATGACACAGTCCCCAAATGCCACAATTTCCTGACTATAAGGGCCACACATATGCGTATCAGAGGAGAAGTGGGCATGTCACAAATGAGGGACATGGGTCCTGGACCACATGACTGATGTACTGTGGAAGTTTAACCAGGCTAGAGGAGGGCACATAGCATGTCAGACAAAGTGCACAGTGCAGTCATGGACTCACCCCCTCCTTGCTGCTGTCTGGCCTTCAGCTGCCCATCCAGGTCAGGGAAGACCACCGCCAGGATCCGGAACATGTGGGGGGTCAGGGTCCGGTGTCCGCCCCTCCTGCGAGGAGGCGACAGCTTCAGCTGGACCCTTGCGATCCTCCGGGTCCAGCCACGAAGGTCCTGCCACCTCTTCTGGCAGTTGCGGATCCTGAGCCTGTAGACCCCCACGGATCTTACTTTCTGGGCGATGGTCAGCCAGATTTCCTGCTTCTGGTTGGCATCAACCTGTGAGGATGACAAAGTAAAAAGGCCATTACTACACATGCAACATATACATGCATCACACAGTTGGATATACATGTCTCAATCACAGGGGCATATGATGTACACAGGCAGTACAACAATGGCTATGAACAGTTTGCCAGCAGTCACTACATGGTATCATTGCATGGGAAGTAAACCTAGTTGGAATGCACTGTTACTGCACTGTACCAGTTCAGTGCATGTAACTACACACTTTGGGGTGTGACAACTACTCAGTGGGCATGCTAGCCAGTGGTGTGCACACTGAAAGTCCTGCTAGTCAGACAACATGCACAATTAGTGAGGCAGTGGACAGCACACTCACCTGCTCCCCTGGTTTCCCATACAGCTTGCTGTACTGTGGAAGGAGGCTGTCCAGCAGGGCCTGGATCTCCTCAAGGCTGAAGGCTGGGGCTCTCTCCACAGTACGTGCCATTGCAGGAGCCAGAGAATGCATAAACAGCAGCAGTGTTGGTGGCAGATGTCGTCCTGGAGCATGTAGTGCAGGCAAGTGAGCTCTCAGGGGAACAGCCAGCATTATATGTGTGCTGCAGAGGCAGATACTGTCCCATGTGTACAAAGTGATAGGTCCAAGTCGTTTGCATCTTCTGAATCTGACCAATCCATGGAATAGCAGCACTAATACACGCCCACAGCATCATTCAAATCTTCAACTTCATGACACCCATGATTTTGCAACATTGTTGTGGCTGGCCAACTGAATTCACTGCATCAGACTCGGAGCTTCGAAAACGCGTCCGTTGCCATGCCAGGCCCCAGCCAATGTGTGCGCACCGTTCGGTCCACTGCTGTACAACGCGTATTTCGGGATACAACGAGTACCCGCACACATCATATGCAATGGGCCGGCCGAGCACACCGATCGGTCCATTGCTGTACAACGCATACCCGGGATACAACGCGTACCCGCTCACATCCAATGCAATGGGCCGTGCGGGCACACTGATCGGTCCATTGCTCTACAACGCGTACCCAGGATACAACGCGTACCCGCTCACATCCAATGCAATGGTCCGTGCGGGCACACCGATCGGTCCATTGCTGTACAACGCGTACCCGCTCACATCCAATGCAATGGGCCGTGCGGGCACACAGATTGGTCCATTGCTGTACAACGCGTAGCCGGGATACAACACGTACCCGCTCACATCCAATGCAATGGGCCGTGCGGGCACACCGATCGGTCCATTGCTCTACAACGCGTACCCGGGATACAACGCGTACCCGCTCACATCCAATGCAATGGGCCGTGCGGGCACACCGATCGGTCCATTGCTCTACAACGCGTACCCGGGATACAACGCGTACCCGCTCACATCCAATGCAATGGGCCGTGCGGGCACACCGATCGGTCCATTGCTGTACAACGCGTACCCGCTCACATCCAATGCAATGGGCCATGCGGGCACACCGATCGGTCTATTGCTGTACAACGCGTACCCGGGATACAACGCGTACCCGCTCACATCCAATGCAATGGGCCGTGCGGGCACACCGATCGGTCCATTGCTCTACAATGCGTACCCGCTCACATCCAATGCAATGGGCCGTGCGGGCACACCGATCGGTTCATTGCTGTACAACGTGTACCCGCTCACATCCAATGCAATGGGCCGTGCGGGCACACCGATCGGTCCATTGCTGTACAACGCGTACCCGTGATACAACGCGTACCCGCTCACATCCAATGCAATGGGCCGTGCGGGCACACTGATCGGTCCATTGCTCTACAACGCGTCCCTGGACAGGTCACACGCATATGTCACCATGCTGGTCACTGGTGAACCTATGCCAGCCACATTTACTTTCCAGGGACTCAGGGGCACACCTACAACACCACACCCAGTCCACACTGTATCTAAGGCATGTGTGGCAGCATAACCTTATCTGTGTATGGGGGTGAACATGTGGTTTTTGGGGTGGCACTTGGGGGCAGACACACCCAGGCTGTGCACGTGTTCATGGGGACAGGGTCCTTTGTGTGTTGTGCACCTGACCACTGTGGTGTGCAACTTTTCATTTTTGAGTATGTGTCATGGTCACATTTCCAGGTTGTGTATGTGTATGACATGTCATGTACCCCCAGGCTCACATGTGGGAAGGCATGTACGTCACAGGGTGGCCCATTGCCACAATAGTGATGTCCCTCCGCAGTCTGTGTGCATGTTGTGTTTCACATGTCTCTGATTCCATGTGCAGATTGGGAGACAGTCTCCACATCCACGTGGTTTGTGCATGAACTTTGATGTTGTGTGTGTGTGTGTCACAGACGTCCATGTCTGTCCTGCAGAGGCTACAGGGGCCACTACCTGTGGGTGTCATGTTTGTTTTTCTGACGTGTACATGATACGCCATGTCATGCCAGTGTCCATGTGGCAAGACAGGGTCCCTGGGAATCTACCTGTCAATGAGCTGTGATGCCTGTGGAGCATCTGTCCAGACATGTCACTGTGGTATGTGTGTGGAACGTGAGAGCAGTAAATGGGTACTGTGACACAGCCTAATGGTTTCCCATAGCACACCCTGGAACCTGTTGTCAACACTTGTTGAACAGAGATGTTAGATGATGTCCATGTAGGTGCCATATATGTCCAAACAGAACGACACACACATCAAGTACTTGTGTTTGTTAATGATGTATCATGTGAAATTGTGTATGGTGAACGGCACATAGGTGGGGTGACTGACAATCTTGCTTTCTTCACCTATGCACTGCAGGGCTCCTGCTGTCCATCGACCATTCCCAGACCTGGCAACGATGGTGGAACGTGACAGCATCCGATGGTACCGCTTCACCAGGCAGCTGATTGAGGATTTGGCAGTGCGGTTGGACCCATATTTGCAGCCTGGCTGGCCGTATCCTACAGCGCTGACCCCCAAGGTGAAGGTGATGGCAGCCCTACACTTCTTTGCCACTGGTACCTTTCAACACACTGTGGCATCTACTGGTGGGATGTCACAGACTATGTTCAGCCGTGTGCTACGCGATGTTTTGGGGGCAATGTTGAGATACCTGAACCAGTACATCTATTTCCCAACACGTCAACGACTCACTGACGTCAAGAGTGACTTCTATGCCCTGGGGAGGATGCCACATGTAATTGGCTCCATTGATGGGACACATGTGGCTTTGATACCACCACAGGCACATGAGCAGGCATACCGGAACCGTAAACATTACCATTCGATCAATGCTCTGGTGGTATGTCTTGCAGATATGACCATCACACATGTGTGTGCCCGTTTCCCCGGTTCGGCACACGATGCCTACGTGATGAGGAGTAGTCGCATCCCGAGGATGATGTCACAGATGCCGAACCAGCGTGCCTGGCTTGTTGGTGTGTACTGACTTTGTACCATTGTGTGTGTTCTGCTAAGTTGTTTTCCGCACACATTTTCAAATCGGCTAATGTGCAATTGTCTGTCTGTAGGTGACTCGGGATACCCCAACATGCCGTGGTTGCTGACACCCCTCAGGAACCCTGTGACACCAGCCCAGATGCGCTACAATGAGGCACATGGTCGGACGAGGAGGGTGATTGAGCGGACCTTTGGTCTCCTGAAGAGCCGCTTCCGCTGCCTGGACAAGACAGGAGGGGCCGACCCATATGCCCCAGCAAAGGTGTGCAAGATTGTCATCGTCTGCTGCATGCTACACAACCTGGCAGTGCGGAAGGAGTTGCCTCTCATCCTGGATGACGATGACCAATGTCCGCCACCTGTGGAGGATCCTGGCCTGGACCACGATGCCAGTGATGATGATGATGATGATGATGGTGATGTCCGCACACAGCTCATCACCAACTTCTTCAGCTGAATGTGAGTATCCAGGGAGATGTAATGTGAATGATGTGAGTTTGCATGATATGTGTGGGTGGTGCTCTGGTGCTGTTTGAGTGTGGCCATGTGCTACTTGACTGGATGCGTGCAGCGATGTGTCCTTGCAGGTGGTCTGTACTGCCCAACAGTGTTGACATGCTAACTTGGTTTTGTGTAGTTATCTCGTGACATGTATTAGACATGAGTATTGCCGTTCTGTGCTGTTCTTCAGTGGTTTTGACTGTGTGTCATGTCTGTCCTTCACAGGGTGCTGCCGGAGTTAATTGATCAACTTGGATCCCCCGAATCCATGATTCAACTTCCAAGGTGGAAGCAGTCGTTTCCCTACAGGTGATGTGCCACACACCCCTGGACTTTCTATCTTCTGCACTTTTTGACTTTGTGGCCACAGCCAGGTTGGATTAGCTTGCATTTGTAGTGGAAACAACATGTTGCAAATGTGTAATAAACCTGTGCTTCACTTTGGGATGTGCGTTGTCTGTAGTCACACATCTGACTGACATTTGCTTACTGCACCTGTAGTCTAGTTCACACTGACTGTGAATAGGTGGCGTGTCTGTGCATTCCACTGTATTTCGTTGCAACATCAGTATAGGTGAGGAGTCTGATGGCCCTGGTGTGTATGTGTTGTGTGGCTCTAGTGGTGTGTCTCCCTCATATGTGTCATGTCGCCATGACTGACATGACGGTGTTGGACTTGCTGTAGCAGTTAGCATGCACAGTGTCATTTTTCTGATCACCATCTCCATGACAGAGAGCACGTTGGAATCACAACAGAGGCAGATATGGTGTATTGGTGAGTTTATTTACATACAGGTGTGAGGATGGTGCACAGGATGGTGGGTGCTGTACATAGAAATTGGAATCCAAAGTTCCCATGTGATTCGGAAGTCTTGGTAGCTGAAATGTCCAGAGTAAAGTCCACAGTCATCTGATAAATTTGGCCAACTAGAGCTCCCCATGTCATGTGGGAGAGTTGGGTTGGCTTCGACAGGGCGTGCAGTTTGCACACAGAGGAAAAGTTCCAGAACAGGTGTTGGGTTCCTGGGGGATGTAGATGGCCATCGGCCTCTCAGTTTGGCCTCCTCGGACGGCCCCTCTTCTTGGGGGGGACCCTCAGGTGCAGGCTGCGGCGGTGCAGGGGACTCTCTGCCAGAGTCCTCCTCCCTCCCTGTGGCATTTGCAGTTGTTTCAGCAGCAGATGTTGTGGGCACACAGGGAGGTGAGGCCATGTTGGTGCTGATCTGGCGGAGGCATGTCAGTATGTCCCTATGCACCGCTGTCAGTTGTTCCAATGTGTTCCACTTGGACTCCATGCCAGACATGTGTGTCTCGACACGTGACATGTGTCTCGACACGGGACATGTGGGAGTCCAAGCGGGCATGATGGGCAGCCTGCTGCTGTTGTATGTCCTTGAGGATCCCCACTACCTGGCTGACCTCTCCGGTGCTAGTCTGGTACGCATCCGCAATGCGTGCCAGTTGTGGGTCATCATGCAGTCCAGACCCCTCTGCAAAGAGAGACCTATGTCTACCACCCCTCCCACCACCCCTGGCGACACGTGCAGGACCTGCGGTGGCACGCACAGGTGACCGTGGGCCCACTTGGGTGTTGTTCCTGGGCTCGTTGTCACCAGCTCCAGTTTGGGCCTGGGTCCCTGCGCTGTTGTCATCTGTGGTCCTTGGTCTGTCCGTGTTGGCAGGGGTGGCCTGTGTGTTGGCAGTTGTTGGAGGGGTGGGTGCAGGGGGTGCAGATGTTGGTCCTGCTGGTGCTGCATGATGACTCACACCGGAGGGTCCAGCTTGTTCTTTGCCATCCGAGGAGTGCAGAGGCTGATCCATACCAGTGAGCTCAGTGTTCCCAGGAGCCTGGGACAGGGACTCCTCCTCGTCTGCTGCTGTGTCCCCATCATCACCTGTTTTGGGGAGAGACACAGATTGTATGTTATGTTTCTACTGGCATCAATTGTTCAAACACCTGACAGTTGTGACTGTACCTCTGGATGTGGGCCAGGACATTGCATTCTCCTAAATTGTGACAGTCAGAGAGTGATATTGGTGTAGCACATTGTCCTGCCAACCTGTGGCATGTCAATGTGAATGTTGAGGTGTGTGCATGACCAGCATTGGTGGTATTTGGTTGCCATCCGGGCCTCCTTCTCCCCCAGCCCAGTTATCCCACCATGGAACGTGCTTCCATTGCAGGGAGTGCAAGTTGTCTTTCAGGATGTCAGTCAGTGGTGTCCTGCTGTTGGTTGTTGCACAGTTCCCAGCAGGGCCTTGTGCTACCCCAGCAGTACCCAGTGTCAGCCATCTTGTCAGTTGTTTTCCACTCCCTGTGATGTGAGCATGGTTCAGGGTGGTGTTGATGGGCCAATTGTGAGGCTGACCAACATCTGTGACTACCACTCCCATCATGCTGTTGCCTCCACCCCCTTCCCAGCATGCCCATCCTTCCTTCCTTTTGACTCTGCTTCCCTGTGGGGTGGGGTGCCTGTGCTGACAGGATGACTGGGAGTGTTGTCCTGGCAGTTGTTTGGCTACAAGTCCCAAGAGTGTCCCTGTGCTTCACACAGCCTAACCCAGGGTGGTGGTTCTTTGTGGGATCTCAGTTAGGATGTGAGGCATTGCATTCTCCCAGGTGGGTTATGTGGAGTTAGTGTTGAGGGGGTGTGTGAGGTGAGGTGATTGTAACTATGGTCAGTGCTGTGAGTCCTCCTTCCCACCCAGCCAGATATCCCACCATGGAACGTGCTTCCATTGCAGGGAGTGCAAGTTGTCTTTCAGGATGTCAGTCAGTGGTGTCCTGCTGTTGGTTGTTGCACAGTTCCCAGCAGGGCCTTGTGCTCCCCCAGCAGTACCCAGTGTGAGCCATCTTGTGAGTCCTTTTCCACTCCCTGTGATGTGAGCATGGTTCAGAGTGGTGTTGATGGGCCAATTGTGAGGGTGAGCAATATCTGTGCCTACAACTCCCATCCTGCTATTGCCTACACCCCCCTTCCCAGCATGCCCATACTTCCTTCCTTTTGAGTGGACTTCACTGTGTGTGAGTGTGACAGCAATGGCAAGATGGCTGACAGTGTGGTCCTGTTGTTTGTTGGTGCCCAGTTCCCAGCAGGGCCTTGTGCTCCCCACAGCTGTGGCCAGTGTCAGACATCTTTGAAGTGGCTTTTGACTCCTGTGAGGTGTGCATGCTTCAGTGCTAACTTGCTGGGCCATGTGGGTGTGAGATGTTGATCTGTGACTACCACTCCCATCATGCTATTGCCTCCACCCCCTTCCCAGCATGCCCATCCTTCCTTCCTTTTGACTCTGTTTCCCTGTGGGGTGGGGTGCCTGTGCTGACAGGATGGCTGGGAGTGTTGTCCTGGCAGTTGTTTGGCTACAAGTCCCAAGAGTGTCCCTGTGCTTCACACAGCATAACCCAGGGTGGTGGTTCTTTGTGGGATCTTCAGTTAGGATGTGAGGCATTGCATTCTCCCAGGTGGGTTATGTGGAGTTAATGTTGAGGGTGTGTGTGAGGGGAGGTGCTTGTAACTATGGTCAGTGCTGTGAGTCCTCCTTCCCACCCAGCCAGATATCCCACCATGGAACGTGCTTCCATTGCAGGGAGTGCAAGTTGTCTTTCAGGATGTCAGTCAGTAGTGTCCTGCTGTTGGTTGTTGCACAGTTCCCAGCAGGGCCTTGTGCTCCCCAGCAGTACCCAGTGTCAGCCATCTTGTCAGTTGTTTTCCACTCCCTGTGATGTGAGTATGGTTCAGAGTGGTGTTGATGGGCCAATTGTGAGGGTGAGCAATATCTGTGCCTACAACTCCCATCATGCTATTGCCTACACCCCCCTTCCCAGCATGCCCATACTTCCTTCCTTTTGAGTGGACTTCACTGTGTGTGAGTGTGACAGCAATGGCAAGATGGCTGACAGTGTGGTCCTATTGTTTGTTGGTGCCCAGTTCCCATCAGGGCCTTGTGCTCCCCACAGCAGTACCCAGTGTCAGCCATCTTGTCAGTTGTTTTCCACTCCCTGTGATGTGAGCATGGTTCAGAGTGGTGTTGATGGGCCAATTGTGGGTGTGACCAATATCTGTGACTACCACTCCCATCATGCTATTGGCTACACTGACTTCACCAGCATACACAGAATTCCTTCCTTTCAGTGAGCTTCCCTGTGAGGTGGTGTTCTAGTGGTGGGTAAATATCTGGGAGTGTTTGTTGGTTCTATTTGTGCCACTGCCTTGCTGTATTTGTTGTTAGGTTTGTACATGTCATGACACAGTTACATATCACTATGAGATGGCAGGTATTGTGTTTGTCTGACTAGCATTCACATCTTGGGATGAATATCTTTTGGTTGCTGTGTATTTGCTAAGGGTGCATGGTTTGCCTATCCCCTTGACTGTGATGTGTGTGTGTTGTCACACCATAGTGTGTATATTAGTTGTGTACTCACCAGGCTCTGGGATGTCTGTTAGTCCGTATACGCTCACTGGTGGTAGGATGGCCCGCACCTTCTCCTCCCAGGGCCTGAGGTATACTGGTTTTGCAGGAGGGCCACTGCCGGTGTGCTGGCTGAGGAGGTAGTCCTTTTTGAGTAGGTCCCGGACCCTCCTGCGCACATCATACCACCTGTTCTGGATGTCTTCCTTTGTGCGCAAACATGGTGATTGTGCGTTCACCCTGTCGACAATCCTCGCCCACATCTTGGTTTTCTGCGACATGGGGGTCTGTTGTACCAATGTACCAAACAACTGTGGCTCTACCCTCAGGATCTCGTCTACCAGGACTTCCAATTCACTATCTAGGAACTTATGGTTCTTCTTTGGGGGCATGGTGATGGGTGGTGGTGGTGATTGATGTGTGTGTGTGTGCAAGTGGGTGGGTGTGAGTGTAGGTTTAGCTGGGTGTGTGTGAGGGTGCTATTTGTATGTGTGGTAATGGTGTGTGGCTTGTGTGATGTATGAGCTGTGAGTGTGTCTGTGGTTGCTGTGTGATGGTGTTCTGAGCTGGCAGGTCAGTGGAATTTGCAAAGGATCATGGTAGGGATTTGTGGCATTTATGTAGGTGGAGTTGGAGGTGTGTCCTTGTTCCATTTTTTATCCTCCCTGTATTTATTGGCTTTGTGGTTGCTTGTTTGGCCGTTTTTTTAAAAAAAAAATTCCTTGGTGTTTTTGGTGCATGTAGGAGTCGTTCTTGTGTCCGAGTAGGACGCTGCAGTTGTCTGGTGCGATCTTGTCCGACTCGTTCCCGCTGTGTGTCAGCTAGGTTTCATATGCGGCGTACGAGTCGGTCGCGGAGTATTGGGTTGCTTCGGCTGGGTTTTGTATGCTTGTCGGTCGTACGGCTTGTGCTCCGGGCGAGTCGGTCGTGTTTTGCACGCACAGCATCGTACTACGCGGGTCGGAGTTCGCGGGTACGTTTCGTTCGGGTTCAATCCGGGTGCGTGTCGGTCGGTTCGTTTCGCATGATTTCCCAGCCGGATAGCTTGTTTCCGTCTGGCTCGGTCGGTCGTTTTGTATTCCGTCCGAGTCGGTCGGATTTCACATGCATTTCATCTTACTACCCGGGTCGTACGGCGCCGGTCGAGTCGGTCTGACTAAATTCCCGTACCGAGTCGGTCGGTATTTTTTCCGGCCCAAATCGGAATCGACCCCTGAGTCTGTTATTATTTAGTAGTATTGATAAGTACATATTACTGCTATCAACTATTCAACTCCCAAGGTTCATCGCTACAAATATATACATATTGTAAGGAGAAATGAAGGTTCTATTTGTTTATTTGGTAAGTTGGGTATAAACTTGCATCACACTGAACCCAGCATGAAGGGATTAGTTGGAAAAAGTAAATGGGCTTTTGTTAGTGTAAATTTATTGATCCCTGATCGCTGGATCACCCTCTTGGCCACAGAGACTTGCATCTGGCTCTAATAGTAGATCTGGTCATATAGGGAAAATGGCCAGTCCTTTCTAGGCATCAATGTGACTTAGCCAACAACTTACTTCTTTCCTTGCTTCTGGATCTAAGGAAGTCATTTTGGAGGATTTTATAGACCTCTTTGTAAGTGCCTTATTTTTAGTCATTGGAGAGCCAAGGGTCCTTGAAATATTGCTTAAATGGAAGATGAAAGAAGGCCCACCAACCTTGCCAAATGCCGTAGAGAAATCTGTTGTTGGGCCAACATCATCCTCAACTCCTTTTTTGATCATATGTAACTTCGATTCTGGGAGTAACAGCACCCCTTTTTCTGAATCCACTAGAAATCCATTCAATTTGAACCTTCTTGAGGCCTGCAAGTCCAAATTCTCTATATTTATGCCAAAGTACATACCATATATTTTAAGATGATTAGTGGTCTGAACTTCTAGTACTTCTCCTGAACAAACAATCTATTGCTTACAAACCCCCAGGGAGGTTGACACAAGGTTCTGTTTCCCCATTTGAGAGCAAGTCCTGTAGCTCAAAATAAATTAAATCCATTCCCTCTTAGGAAACCTGTATTGGTGCAGGGAGTTTGACCTGCACTAGTGAGGCATAAAAAAGTTTCTGTAACCCATGACTGTTTGAAGAACCCAATGATCACTTGAAATCAATTGCTTCTCCTGAACAAAATGAGCTAATATCCCCACACTTTCACAAGGGGGTAAGGGAGAACTCTTACCTTGCATTCCTCCTCCCCTTGTTTTTCATCTATTAGTATTAATATCCCCTATCCCTCTCCTGTGTGGGAAGAACATCATCTGGCAGTATCTGTATTTTTGACAGTTGAAATAAGGACTGAACTCATTTGTATAGTCAGCAATGTGACCCCCTGTAGCCGCTGGACCTGGGAGAGACTCAACCAAACACCCTTATCAGTGAGGAATAAACTATAGCCCACTAAACAAAATCTTGCATATAGCATCTGATCTCGCTAACAAATCCATCTCCAAACATAGATTATTGATTGTTTCAGCCAACCGCTGAACCAGCAAGCTCCCCCAATATTGGGTCTATTCATAATAAAAGCCCTTTTCATCTCTCATAACACGGTCTCAGGTTTGCATTGCTCAAGAAACTTACGGTCCTCGTGGCCCATATAGAATTAATCTCCGGATCAAGAGGATAACTTCAGTTGCCAGTTCAGTGACGTACAAGATCTTAGTTAACTGACACAGTGTGTCCAACATCTGGCATGATGTCCAAGCTCTATCCACACCCCTTCTGGGGTACTTACGCCTAATAATTAAAAAGTGACAATTTGTGCATCAAGAACTGTAATAGTTGGTTTGGGGCATTCTGCTCTCATCTCAGACATTATCTTTTAATGGGATTTCTAACCCTAGCCTTTATATAGTCATCCATGTTAAGGGTGGAGAAAACGTTCAGTAGAATAGAATTTAGGTGCTGCAACAACCTTGAATCAAACATGGGTTTGCCTTCCGCATTCAGAATCACCAAAGGCAGATCTCAGCCTTTAATGTCGTAGATACGAAATAAACAATGATTCACCTCTATTTCATTAAATCAAAGTCATTATTTATCAAAGAAGCATATTCTTTGCAAACATGTAATGTAAAAATACATAAATCAGTCTAGCCCCAAAAAAAGAAAACTTATTAAAAAACATGTATTACATATATATTATACACAAGAGTCAATATACAACAAGCATGACTGTGTCCCATTAGTGAAAAACACATAGAAGTGAGCGGGTAATGATTCTATATACCAGCAGTAACTTTCCACAGTGTTTTTCTATTTGAGCACATTTATGGTCCTGTATACTGGCACCTTATTGAGAGGCCGGTACATTCACCTAGGCTCTCACTCAGATGAAATGGTTCAAGATGGCATACAGAGAGCTGCACACCATCACTGTCTCTGCTGGGGAAGCCTTGGTGTCTGACGCAAGGTCAGGCATATCATGGCTTTCTCCCAGAACACATGAAGTTATTCATACAAGGCTCAAACAATAACTTGTGATGAAACCATTCTAATTTAGGGGGTCATTGGCATGGCGGGCGGACTTTGTCCGCCCGCCATACCCCCGGGAAATGGGACCGCCCGCAATGCATGCGGCATTCCCGCACATCCCATTAGGATGCGCCCGCCACACCGGCAGGCGCATCCCGCATTTATAACATTGCGGCGGGCGGTGCTGAAAGCACCGCCCGCTGCAATGCCAGAAATGCAAGTTGTGCTTTTCAATGCACAACGTGACAGGCACCGCGTGGTGCCTGCCACGTTGTACATTGAAATACAGGGGGGTACCATAGGTACCCCCCATGTGTACCCCCCACCCCCCAGAATCCCTGGGGGCCCGCTACGGGCCCCCAATGTAGAATACCGTATGCCTTTCTGTGGCGGCGTTGCCGCCGCGGAAAGGCATGTCCCCGCATGCATCATAATATGGATGGCGGTGTCTACTAGACACCGCCACCATATTAAATGCTTTTCCGCCCGGTCGACTCATCGACCGGGCGGAAAACCGGCGGACGGTCTTTCCGTCCGCCGGGGTCCCCCCCGCCATAGTAATATGGCGGGGGGAAAATGTGTGGCGGGCGGAGGAAAATAGCGGGCGGATCGCCACCACCATACGGGCGGTGGCAATCCGCCCGTTATCATAATGGGCCCCTTAGAGTCTACATAGTTATGCATAGAGTTGTATTTTGCAAATTATTAATATGATCAGACCACCAATAGAATTGGAAAAAAGACTATGGGCCCGATCATAATGTGGTTGATATATTCTGGATTGTGCGTAAACTCCTGTTTAAGCACGGTTTGGAATTACAAGCTATTGGGTATTTAACATATCCAATAATTATCAGATGCCTTGGGTACCTCAAGACTCATTACATTTTGGCAGGTGAAACCTGAAATTTAACAGAGGAAAAGCATAAGGTATTTGCCGTATTATGTGGATTTTTGTGTGTTAAACACCAACATCCTCATGATATTCCTCCAAAACTCATAATAGGTGCTATTTATCGCACCCGATAAATGACGAATCCTGTAGTATTGTTATTTATCAGGTGCAGTAAATAGCCCTACACTCTTAATCAGGGCCTATGAGTATGTGCAAGGTAGGGGGGTGTGGCCAACGAGCCAAGATGGCAGTCGCACTTGCCTTAGGCCCTGTACCCCTGGCCCTGCATCCAACATATATCCTAACCTGTTGGGCCTCCACAGTGCCATCCTGCCTCTCTTCAAGCAGCTAGCACCCCCAATATGCCCTCCTGGTTGCCTGTTGGTGGGGCAGCAGCCAACCATGCCTATCGGAGCCAGAGAGATTTTGGGCCTGGGCCTTCTCCGTACTGAGTCTGTTACCGGCGTGGGACGTGAGGCCACTGACTCTGCGTGTGGAGAAAGAGTGTGAGCTGTGGACGGGTTACCCACAGATAGTAATGCACAGTGTGCTGTTGGTTGCTGCCCTGGGGGAGTAGATGCGGCTGGGTGAGGAGTGTTGTGCTGCTTTGGGGGGTTGTCGTGAGGCCTGGATGCCCTGTCCCGGTGATCACACGCATACCTGAGTCCGTAGAGGCCCAGCGGCAACGTGAGGGAGACAGCGCTTATCTGAGCTACTGCTTGGACGGGTTGCCAGCAGACACCCGCCTGCCTTGTGTCTGACCCAGGGGTTGCGGGCTGGTGATAGTCCTGTCAGACGCTGCCTGGTGAGGCGGAGTCCTGAAGTGGTGAGCCCTGCTGTATTGGCTGCACCAGCAGGCATCACGAGGTGAGTGCCACCTAATTACCTCTTACGCCGACACGCTAGTTGGGGGGCTGTCCCTCTGCGTGTCAGCTGCTGTGCAGTCCGGGAGCCGAATCGGGCCTAGGCCACGGGACACGCGGGCTTGGGGGAGGCCGGACCCCTCTTGCTGCCATCTGTTACACCCTCTGCCTGGGTGCAATTGTATGGGCGTGCCTGGGGGCCAGATCGAGCCTAGGCCACGTGTCCTGGAAGTGGAGCAGATGTGCTGGTTGTCTCCCGTTTGGCTGCTGTGGGGTCTCCCTTTTTGGTCAGTGCTGACGTTTGCCTGAAGTGGAGGGTCTCCCCTCTCCCTCTTTTCCCTTCATCATAAGGCGGTGCGACGGGACAGGTACACGAATCAGACTGAGCCTATGCCGTGTGAGTATGCTCTCTCCTTGCCTACAGGGAGCCTTTACTAGGAGGTGGGGACTGCGGGGACCCGAGTGTCGGATCAGACCCAGGTTGGGTGGCAGAGTTGACAGTGTGGTGCCCCACCATCATAAACTTGAGTGGGTTCCCCCTTCCCCTCCTGCCTGTGTACTGTTGGATGTACGTACTCTGGGGAATTCTGGAGTGCTTAGAGTGCATAGTACGATCTAGACAGAGAGAGATTTGAACGCTTATTGTGCGGAACTTGGACTTGCAGGGTTGACCTAAGAGACTTGTGGTCGTTGGGGTGGGCCTGTTGACGTTCCTTTGGCCTGCCGTCCATGAACGCCTAGTGCTGCACTTAGGAACTCTGTCTTGGGGGGCCCTGCTGGGGCTACTGTCCACTGCCTGGTACTGTTGCATCCCTGTACTGAGACTAGGGGTGGGCGGAATTTGGGTAGTCGCGTTACGCAAATCTCCGCGAAATTGTTAAAAATCTCCGCGAGCACGCAGAAATTCCGCGAAGACGCGGAATTGCTTGTCCCGCCCGTTCGCGATGTGTTTTTGCGTGCTCGCGGGGAAATATATCGCTAACTTGCCCATGCGATCGCTAATGGGTGCGGCCATCTTGTTTTTCACTTGTCCCGCCCGCTCGCGATGGTTATTTCCTGTTCCGGGTCGCGTATTGCATGCTCCCACCAGCTCGCGATGCTTATTTCCTGTTTCGGGTCGCGTATTGCATGCTCCCGCCCGTTCGCGATAAGTATTTCCTGTTCGGGAACGCGTATTACGTGTTCGCGATGCTTTTTGCGTGCTCTCAGGGGGAAATATCGCGCAAACTTGCCCATGCGGTCGCAATGGGCGCGACCATCTTGTTTTTCACTCTATTGCTATGGTTCTGGGCCTGCTTTTCAATCCTCCCTCTATCTTTTCAATCCTTTGTTTCTGGAAACTTTTTTTAATCTTTTTATTTATTATCTATCTCTCTATTTTCCTGATTCTATATTTTGAGTTTTTTTCTACCTTTTGTGTGTTTTTCACTACTTTTTCACTCTTTTTCTATTACCTGCTTTTTCATTTCTTTTACTTACTTTTTTAATTCCTACCTTTTCTTTTCCGCCCCCCCGCCTACCCAGAACCATGGCAAAGGGCCACAGGGCTCGTAGCCAGAGCTGTGACCGCCTTCCTTGTGGAAGGCGACGCCAAAAAGGGGTGCAGGCACGGGCCTTATTTGGTGAGGCGGAGGTGGCCGCACTGGTTTTTTTTGTGCAGCGCCACCTCCCCTTAACCCGGGCAGCAGGCGGCAGGCCTGGGTCCGGGTACGGGCTCCGGGAGCGTCGGCAGCGGTGGGGCAAGGTGCGTCGGGCAGTGTTTCGCTGCTCTGGTGTCCGGCGCACCAATAACCAACTGACGCACCGGTGGTCCGATATTCTGGACCGGGAGCAGGACCTGCTGGACCTGCTAGGAGTGGAGGTCCCGGGACTTGGTGAGTAGCTATTTAATATTACTTCTTTGTGTTCTTCTGCTCTGTGTTATATATTGCGAATATTTTTTTTTCCGACCAGCAAGAAGGCTGCTGCTTACATTGCAGGTAAATTACGTTTAAAAATCTTCTGTTATTGTTATGACACAGGTGCTCGGCAGCTACTAATCTTACTTGTTTGCAACTTTGCGCTCGCTTGGCCTGATTATGTAAGAGTTTACTTTAGAGAACTTAAGTTAGGTAATGCTAGAGAGACTCTAGTCCTTCCTTTGTCCTCCTGCCACTAAGAAGGGATAGTGGTGGATTGATAGGTTTAGTTACTTATTAGTATTAGTTGGTAATTTTTAAGTGGTGTGCGTGTCGCATCCTCTGCCACGTCACGTGCTGCTGAGTGCTGCTTACCCCAGTCCTTAGTAGAACCTTTTGTAGCTTGTTTAGTGAGTGTTAATAGGCTTATATCATCACTAGCAGAACATCAGCAGCAACCAACCAACAATTTGGTGTATGCAAAAATGTATGCATGTGTCCTCCATCTATCCATTTTTGAGGACTAAAATAAATGGAATTGCAGACTTAGTGAACAATTGGCCCGTCTGGAATAGGTGGGCTAGGTCAGGTGGTACTTAGGCTTACTAGACGGTCCGTGAATCTCGCAATACTACTAGTCGATCAGATTAGATAGGTCAATTTTATTGCAATTGTTGTTCACAAAAATGTTTTTGGAGCGTATTTTAAAATATGTTATTTGTTTCACACCAAACTTTAATTTTTGTCTCTTTCTTTATGAAATCTTACATGATCAGCACCCAGGGGCAAGAAGACGGGGTCTGAGTCGGCGAAACCAGAAGAACATGCCTCCCAGGGCAAGGACCACTCCTCTACTGAGGGCTCTGCTGCTGGCCCCAGAAAGTCCTCCAGTGGTTAATATTAATAATTATATTTCCCTAACTTTTCCTGCACCTTATTTTTTCTGAACTATTATTTCGGTTTCATAATTCTATTTTTTACAAATTCTTCTTCGATCTAGACTATCTGTTTCTAAATTCTTGTTATCCCTGCCTCTAACTGCGTCTGCTATGACTCTCTGTACTACTACTATTAGTCTGTCTGTAGCTAAGCTTGCCCAGTTGGCCAAATCTTTATTTAAAAGGTTTTAAATAAAACTCAGATTCACCAATAGCTCTAGCCATTGAGTCCAGTCCTTTGGGTTGTCCTCTTCTACTACTTCTAGTCTTCTTAATCTTGAGGCTTTTCGACAATTCCCACCAACAAAATGCCCAACCAGATTTTACTATTTTTGATAGGATAGGACATACTACTACTGTTGTAGGGATTCTGCACATACAGAACTTTGCACAAGAAAATAGGACGTTGGCGATGGGAGGTTGGACCTTCCTCACACCTCAATCAGAAGCCACCACAATCCCCTGACCGACTAGTTATAGTGTCTCATTAGCTCTCCGAACCCCCCCCAAGATACCCAATGAGTAGACAACCCAGAACATAACACTCCCGACCTCTCAGTCGCGGAAGCAATGCACACCCTTTCGCTCACTCACTCGTGTAAGTACACACCAAATACCACCGAGTCTATGTAAGTTCAAAAGGTTTATTTTCAACTGACAAGCTCTGTACGTTGTTCTATAATGCAGCAGCAACAGCAAAATACATAAGATTAAAACACTAAACATTGTTACACTTAGTTACACTTACAACTACAAGTTCATAGAAGACAAAAGGCGAAATCATGATAACTGAACAGTGGTGGAAGAACCACCCTCCCCTTGGTAGGAATATAGTTTATATAAAATTATAAATGAAGATCTCTGAGCGAATTCTGGGGAACCCTCACCTTATAAGAACCTAGTACTGGTTACATCATAAGCTCTGCAAAGCTCTGGTTCGTAGACGGGAATCTTCCGTCTGTTATGAGAAAAATGGTGCGCGTTAGTATAGTGCAAGCATTTCTCAGTCGTGCCAAAAAGTGTAGTATTTTTATGGATAAGCAATATGGACTAACACCAGAACTCCATAACAAAGTGGCTTGTTTTTCGACCTTGTACGCAGCGCTCAGACAGTAGCAGTATGAGCTCATGTGGGCTCAAAGGCGTCTTACACAACAAGCTGTGAGGTAACTTGCGCAAAAATAAAAGACACAAAGCTAAAATGGTTGCATGACTCGGGGTAACTTAGCAAAGACTAGAATGACCCTAGGGACCATATAACACTACTAGTGTCTACTCTACTACCTGATTTGTACTAGTGATGTATGTTGTATATGTATGTATTATGTATGTATTAACTTTTTTTCAATCTTGCTAGTGAGAAATAGGGGAGGTGTATATGGCATCTAAAAAATGTGTAATGTTTTTCTAGGCGTACTACCGACCACCAGTACCGGGGCCAGCGGCGAAGGTGACGCGGCCGCTGAGGGTGCAGGAGGAGATGCGGCAGTTGCAGGAGGAGCTGCAGGGGTGAGCCAGCAGCAGTGGCGGGCGGTGGTAAGTTATATTCCTAATCCTTACTTATTGACATTACACTCGCTGCAAGGGTGTAATGTATACTGTACTGAGACTTAAGTAAGAAGTTGTTGTGAACAGTTGAAGAAGACACCCTTTACTTAGCATTAGCAATAGCATTAGCGGCGGGAGTGTACTGTTGAGTAACCAATGGCCTCTTCTATCTGACTTCAACTCAGCTGTGAAAGTTTTATGGAGAAGACTAAAAGTCAGATCAGATGACCTTGATGGATGGGTTGAACGAAAAGGGAAAGCTGGGTGGAAGGAGGAAGGACGGACGAGATTTAATATTTATGACTGGCAGAGAAGGATATGTGGGATGCATGCATAGGTGGCTGATAGGAAGCAGATGCATGGGTGCTGGAATGTCTGAAACTCCCACAAATGTTAGAGGCCGAGGTAGTGGGAGGATAGATACATACCACAAATATTATGTACTGTGCTTGCTAGTGCTACTGTGGCACTATGTGTAGAATTAATTTGTCTTACTGCTTTGCTAAGAGTATATTTTACAATAGTCTTGTTTTTTCTTCTTGATATAGCTACTCCTTCCAAAGTGAAAGTAGACAGGAATGAGTTGGCAGCCAAGGCCCGGTGCCGGAAGCTGGAGGCCATACAAAAGGAATACCGGCGGCTGGTGGTTCTGGAGGAGGAGGCAGCAGCAGCTACAGCCTCCTCCAATGCCCCGGGCCCCAGCCACCCCCCTCCAGTGTTACGGCGCCACCGTCTGGCAGCCGCCCGCTGCCGCACTTCATTTAATAGCACTGCTGCCCCCCCTGTGGATGCTATTGCCGCGCATTGAAGCACCATGTGGCCCGCCTAGAGGAGCGTATTCGTGTCCTGGAGAGGCGAGCCCGCCGATGAACAGACCCTGTTGATTTCCCCTTTTTTATTGCTTATTTTGGTGGGTGGGAATCGGGCGTTGGGGTTTTCACTTTTGGACAATTGGACATTTAATTTGTTGGACTTTTCGTTCCGGACAATGGACATTGGTTGGGGTTAGGGAGAGGGTGGGTCAGGTGTTGTTGTGGGATTTTTTTACATAGTTTATTTTTGTTAGGGGATTAAATTATATATTTATACTTTACATACAATGTTGTTAATGTTTTGTGGGTGGGGTTACTGTTTTACGTCACACTGTTTCCTTGCTGGTGCAGGGCCACAGCCAGTGTTTGATTTAAATAATTGGCTGACTTAGTAAGACACAAACAGATAGATGCGGTACCCCTCACTGAGGGACTTGTCCTACTAGTACTGTCAGTCTCTCCTCCTAGTCTATGCATTCTGCAACTGGACTCAAAGGGGTGTGTGAAATAGAATTAATGAAAAAATTTCCATTATTAATTATGCCTCCCCCAAACTTCTTCTCTTACCTGTGCTTGATGTTTAACTTAGGCACGGCGATGGCTGCATGGTGATGATGGTTTTCTTTCCCAACATGCCATGGTTGTGGTGGTAGTAGTAGTAGACCCTGGCAGTAGCATTTGCAAAAAAAAGAAAATGAGACAGTCAGTCGCCTGAGAGAGACTGTGGGAGGAGTAGTAGAACGAAGTACAGTACGGAACTTACTGCCAAACAATAATATGCCAAAATACAATAAAACATAATGGTGGCGGGGATAGTCTAGTACATAGAGTTACAAACTCTAGCTGTGTCGAGTCACTCGACTAGGCCTACAGTACACTCGACACAAGCGTAACCGTTAGTGCTGTGTAGAAGGATGACAACAAATCCAATCGATGCCGGCAATTAATGCTGATGGATTAGGTTCCTTTGGTAAAAAAATTATCTCGTAAATATACTGCTCATGGGTGGGCAAGCAGAAGAAGATCCTCGCCCTGCCTTGAAATTGAATTAGTGTTGCTTTTGCCACATCCGCCCCAGCAAGCGTGTGATAAATTATTGGTGTACATTTAATTTAGTCACACCTCAATAAGTCACACAGCCCGGGGGAAGAGGGTTAGGGTTTGATGAATGGTTGGGAAGGGGGTTTGGGGAAAGGTTTGACAAAGAAAAACAGTACGCATGGACAACAACAAAACACAATCTTGGCAGACGACCATATCCATAAATCTGTTAAGGGAGAAAAAGGAAATACATGCATGATGATGATAACTTGATGGTTAATGATAAGTAGTACTTACTAACTACTACTAGACAATTAGACAGTACAGGGCAGCAGTATATTATGCAATTTGCCTTGCCTGTCTGCCCTCTGAGAGACCCGAATTACATACAGTTTCTGTTCTGTTGTACCGGCCCGGGCTTACTATTAAAGATAGCAAAGAAAATTCAAAAATAGCTGTAGGGATGAATTGAATTATAAGCAGAGAGCAAACATAATAATAACAACAACACACAGTAGTAATGATTGAAGACAAAAAATGAATCAAATTATTTAAAAGATGATGAAAGTTGATACTGTTACTGTATGTTATCCTGGTCAAAATGGGGATTTGCATCTCGGCATTCCTCTTGGTCCTCCCTTCCATGGACGCTCCGGCCATCAATCTTGGGTGACGCCACTGCCTGCCTGGCAGATGTAGATTCATTGTTAAGGTAAGTGAGAGTTGTTTTTCCCAGTATAGCACAGGGTAAGGGCCGGCCTGTAATTGTAGATGGAAAAACAAAAGGGATATTGAAAAATCAAGTAGAAAAAAAATGCATAAATTGCGGTGAAGTGCAACAAGAACACTTTCAGAGGCGGCATGGATACATCATGTCTACTCTAGTCTGTTTCCAGCATTAACCTCCAACAACAACAGGACAGAGCAGGCCCACGGCACCCGTGACCCATCCTCCATTTAGCGTACATTTTTTGACAGAGGCAGACAAAGCAGATATACAGCAACATAGCATTTTACAAATTAAGTGACTAAATCAATGCCCCGCTGTCAGTCATACCACCACACTCGACTCCACCAGTACACAGACATGTAGGTCTGCAGTGGTTGTTATTGACTTGTTTACCTTTTATGCCACTAATGAAACGCCCTGAGTTATTTCATCAATCATCTCGGATCGTACTGAGTGACTGCAAAGATATTATGTCACTGTGGTCATCATCATGGTGTGTTGTCCAACTCAGTGTGCAGTGTACAGATTGAGTCCCCTTTCCATATTCAAAATGCAATGGATCGGCCTGCAGTAGAAGTAGAAATTTGTTATTAAAAAACAAGAATGGAAACAAACATTGCATTGAGTTACTTTTAGTGTGTAGATTAGATAATAGTACATAATGAATTAACTTCATGCCCTACAAACAACAACAACACAAATCACTCAGTCAGCGTCCAATGCATGTCATCATTCATTACCTGTTCCTTCTCATCTTCAGTTAATGGGCAGTCTCTCTCGGCTCGGAAAGGAGGATAGCTATAGTAGTCATCATCATGTGCCACTTCTTTTGGAGAGACTCAACGAGGCAAGATTTTCTTTTTTCTTCGATTATGCTACATCCAATCATCATCTGGCTTGAGGGCAATATATTTAGGGTGATTCAGGAGGATGGAGGAGCAGGACTCGGAGGAGTGGACTGAAATGCAGACAGATGAAACTCATATATGGCAATAAAAGACGAAGACGGTGGTGATGGATTTGTTGTGATTTGAAGTTTCCAACCAGAAAGACAGACACACAAATAAAAGTAAATAAGGGAGGACGACAGTAAGAAGTGGAAGCCTAGTTGTCAGGGAAGTATAGCTCGTCCTCAAACTCTGGGGGTTCAACCAGAAGTAGGTAATCAGCATCTAACACGCTACTTCCGTCACCTGAGCCGCTGTCCTCATCTTCCTGCGTTGATTCATGTATTGTGTAATTCGGTGGTATAAATTGCTGATTCATTTTGATCATGGTTAACCTCTCCACGTTTTTGGGTGAGAGACTGGTCCTTTTCACTGTTACAATGGAACCAGCAGCACTGAAAACACGTTCAGAAGAGACACTTGCGAGAGGGCAAGCCAGATAGTTTATCGCCAGCCTGCTGAGCACTGGCCATTGGCCCCTTTTGCCATACCAATACCGCAATGGGTTTTGATCAATGTAGACCTCTGTTGGGTCATCCAGGTAGGCCTGGACCATCCGGTCAATGTTCAGGGGTGCTACACTTTGTTCGGCCTCTTTTGTCTTTGCATCAGCACTGGACCTAGCAAGTCCTTGCTGTAAATACCAATCCTGTGCCGTTTTTACTGGGGCTGATGATCCGGTTCTTGCTGTTGTCGATAGTGTTGGTGATAGCTGTGAACCAAATGCACTGCCCTCAGGCTCTGAAGTTGAACTTGACGCCGGATGCCCTGCTGTAGTACTTGTTGTGGGTTTGAGTAGCGGGCCTTTAATTACCAGCCGTTCATTTTCCAATTTACTGGCTGCCTCAGCTATCCAAGTTTTGTACCGGGCAACATCCACTTCTGAAAAAGGGAGTAATGTCTTACTGTTCAGTGCCGATTTGTACCGTGGATCCAGAATTGTGGCACAAATGTAATGTTCTTGTGACAAAATCTTAGTTTGCACCCTTGCATTTTCAGTTAAGCGACATGATAAGCTCTCCACCAACTCATATGCTTCTTTTTTTCCTCCACACCTATGTACGCTTCAGACACCTCCTTCACCTGTTGCTCTAGCATGTGCAACAATGGGATAGCTTGGCCCATAGTACAGTCCTCCTTGCTGACTTCACGTGTGAAGACCTCGAAAGGAAGAAGCATCTCTGTTAGGCATTTAACTAGGCACCATTGGTCCATCTGAAGGGTCATGCCTTTCACAGTAGCATCCGCCCTTCGCATGACATATTCATTGATTGGTCTGTACTGCTCAAACAGACGGTCAAGCATGTAATACGTTGAGTTCCAACGTGTTGCCACCTCCTGGATGAGTGCTTTGACTGGCATTCTATAGTCACGTTGAATGATCCTCAGCTGCTTCCGGGCTTTAAAAGAATGGCTGAAATGAGTGCATATTCTGCGGCAGGTGGTCAGTAAGTTGCTGACTATGGGTTCTTTTTTCAGAAAGTCTTGAACTATAATGTTAATGCAGTGCGCCAAACACGGGACCCTGAAATAGGCACCAACCTCCATGGCCTTAAGTACATTACTGCCATTATCCATGGCAACAAAACCAATGTTAAGCCCTCTTGGGCGCAGCCATTTAAAGACCTTGCTGTTAAACTCTTCCAAAATGTTTGCAGCAGTATGAGATTTCTCCATGGCGAACATGGCTACAGTTGCATGTTTCCGAGAAGCATTAAGAATCTCAGCTGTGTCAACAGCACCTACTTCAGATAGCTTTTCTCTAACCCCCACAAAAGAGACCCAGTGTGCAGTGATGCACATGTAATCAGTGGCTTGGCAACTGGTCCACATGTCTGTTGTCAGGTGGATTTTGTGAACAGCACTATGCTGCAAAGCTTGTCCAACCAATTCCAGCACATCGTGATGTAGTGCTGGAACAGCAACTCTGGCGAAATAGGACCGACTGGGAACCTTCCATTTATGGCAGATGGCTGACACAAATTCAAGGAAACCCACCTCTTCCACAAATGAAAAAGGGAGAAGGTCCAGCGCTAACATTTTAGCCAGCTTCGCATTGTACAACCGTGCCATTGGGTGGTTGCGTTGGTACTGCCCCTCCGACCTAAGCATGCTGTCAATGGTAGGCTGGAATATTTTCCTTTGTGGTGCACCTGTCTTCTTGAACCCAGTTAGGCTCAACGACGCCGCACTTTTTCTCATTGCAGTACTCGGTTGCCTTGGTGTCTCAGGCTGACTCTTACTACGGTGCCACTGAGATGTTGCTGAGGATGTGGGCGGTACCACTACACTGCTGGGGATAAGGCTAGAAATGTCTCCCTCTTGATGACCTTCCACCGCGATCATATCTTCCCCTACTTCTTCATCCCCAACAACAGCAATGGGTCCAGTTTTACTTTTTCTAAGTGAAGTAGGTGAGCCTCCCACTTGATACAGTGGTGTTTTTTGAGATGACTTGTTTGTCCTCCGGTACCATAGTTTGTACCAAGCTTACCCTGCCTAACAGCCTGCCGACAAATTGAGCATATAGAAATGTTCTCCTCCTTACTGCTAACCGAAAAGAAGTCCCAAACTGGGGAGGAGAACTTTCTGGCGCTGCTGGATGTGCCACTTTCAATACCAGATGAACTGGAGGGTGTGCCTGGAATTTGACTCTGTGCACTTACATTACCACCACCTACTGAGGTGGTGGTTGAGCTGGATGTAGGTCCCTGCCGGGCCTTTGCAAAGGCAAATATGGAAGCTGGAGGTCGTGTTGGTGTTACCTGTGTTGGTGGTATCTGTGCTACATCCCTCGCAGCGATTTTGGATAGTCTAATAATGTTGGTCTCCATCTCCTCTGGCCCGGGAGTGATGTTCATGATGACTGGCTCTTCATCATCATCACCCCCCTCGTCTACATCTACCTCCATAACTCTAAGGCTTTCTGGAACCTTCCTTTTCACTAGCCTTGTCTTGTGGCGTGCATCACTCTCAGACTGAGCTGGTGGCTTCCAACTGGCATCTAGATCATCAGAAGCGGGGCTTGAAGAAGAAGTTGATGGACTAACCCTCCTTTTCCTTGCTGGGGGTCTGGAAGACAATGGTTCTTCTGAAACAGTGGCTTGCTCCTCTTCGTCTGCAAAAAGCTCGATTTCCTGAACTGCCCCTACTTCAGGTGGAACAACTACTATTGTGGGCTGTGGTTGCAGCTGTGGTTGTGGCTGTGGTTACGGCTGTGGTTGCGGCTGTGGTTGCGGCTGTGGTTGGGGCTGTGGTTGCGGCTGTGGTTGGGGCTGCGGTTGCGGCTGTGGTTGCGGCTGCGGCTGGGACTGGGGTTGCGGCTGGAGTTGGGGCTGGGGCTGCGGCTGGGGTTGCGGCTGGGGCTGCGGTTGGGGCTGCGGTTGTGGCTGTGGTTGCGGCTGTGGCTGTGGTTGCCCACTTATCTGCTGAGTTTCCGCCTGCGAGTGCGTAGATTGGGTACTACTTTGCGATAATGACATTTCAACAACACTGCTCGTTAGTAGACTGGCTACCTCTGCCACACTCATGGGCTTGGGCCTAGGTTGGTGGGGTGGGCCTGCTGATGCGGAGGTGCTGCTCCCAGCTTGGTCCCCGCCGGACACCGCTGCTGCAGGCGTAAGGTTTTTTTAACCAAAAAACACATTGGGCGGCACACCAGTCTTGGCAAATGCCACTTCCTTCTTCTGTTCCTTCTTCTTCTCACTGGCAACTTTCTTGGTACTGGAGGACCTGGTACCTTTCTTTGGGGCCATCTTCTTCAGATGTCAGCAGGACGCAGGTGCACAAGTTGCAGAGATGTCTGTGGTCACACGTGGATGTGACGTGGTGCGCAGCAGGACTTCTGTCTGGCAGTACAACGGGTGATGATGATGACACCTCCTCCTCTGTCTTTTTGTGCACCTAAAAGCAAAGAAGCCAGGAGAAGAACATCAGTGAAATGTTGCATTTGTTGTTGTGGTTCAATTACTACTAGTACAAACAAACAAATAAAATATATAACTTAGTGTAGCCATTTGTGAGACTGTCAACAAGGGCTTTCATGGTATACTGTGTACACTCTCAGGAAGGATAGGAAAGAAGAGGAACAACAACAAAAATACAAATGTAATGGAAGTGGACCCTGTTTGGCATTAAATTATTTGCTCATCACATCATTCAGGGAGCTGCAGCTAGCAAAGGGGATGGATGGAAGCAGTAAGCCAAGAGGAAAACCATGCAGGTCTAAATGGCAAAAGCAGCACACTTATAACTCCCACCAGAAATGGCCACCAGCTACATGGACACTCACAAATCACAAGCAACAAGCAGGAGGCCTGGAAAACAATGTACTGAAAACAGGCCTATAATAGCCAGGCAAAGGCTGCATGCTAAACCACACTGCTTTGCCTGTAATGCAATAAAATGCAAAAACGAAAATTCACAGGGCTAAACAAGGCCTGCAACCCACCACACACAACTAAGGCATGTATTTAACACACACCCAAAAAAACTGAAATACACCCAAAAATACACATTTTGCAATTCAATCCAATGCCATCCATGCCCTAAATGATGTTTAAATTCAACAGAACACACAGAAACAGTTGTTTCGTGCACCCCTGACTACCTCTGAGCCTACTGGATGAAGGGCCTGTTGGTAGACTAGGCCACAAGCTTGCAGGCCTAAGGATAAAAGCCCACTACCGGACTTCAAAATGGCCACCAGCCACTTGGCCAGGCCCACAACAACAAGAAACTGAAGACAGACAATGCAGGCCAAAGGCAAAAGCACACTGCCTGGCTTCAAAATGGCCTCCAGCCTCATGGCCAGGCCCACCACAACAAGAAACTGAAGACAGACAATGCAGGCCTATGGCAAAAGCACACTGCCTGGCTTCAAAGTGGCCTCCAGCCTCATGGCCAGGCCCACAACAACAAGAAACTTAAGACAGACAATGCAGGCCTATGGCAAAAAGCACACTGCCTGACTTCAAAATGGCCGCCAGCCTCATGGCCAGGACCACAACAAGAAGCCTAGGCCACAAAGGAAACACATGCAGGCCTATATGGCAAAAGCAGCACACTTATAACTCCCACCAGAAATGGCTACCAGCCACATGGACACTCACAAATCACAAGCAACAAGCAGGAGGCCTGGAAAACAATGTACTGAAAACAGGCCTATAATAGCCAGGCAAAGGCTGCATGCTAAACCACACTGCTTTGCCTGTAATGCAATAAAATGCAAAACGAAAATCCACAGGGCTATACAAGGCCTGAAACACACCACACACAACTAAGGCATGTATTTAACACACACCCAAAAAACTGAAATACACCCAAAAATACACATTTTGCAATTCAATCCAATGCCATCCATGCCCTAAATGATGTTTAAATTCAACAGAACACACAGAAACAGTTGTTTCATGCACCCCTGACTACCTCTGAGCATACTGGATGAAAGGCCTGTTGGCAGACTAGGCCACAAGCTTGCAGGCCTATGGATAAAAGCACACTACCGGGCTTCAAAATGGCCACCAGCCACATGGCCAGGCCCACAACAACAAGAAACTGAATACAGACAATGCAGGCCTATGGCAAAAAGCACACTGCCTGGCTTCAAAATGGCCTCCAGCCTCATGGCCAGGCCCACAACAACAAGAAACTGAAGACAGACAATGCAGGCCTATGGCAAAAAGCACACTGCCTGGCTTCAAAATGGCCACCAGCCTCATGGCCAGGACCACAAGAAGCCTAGGCCACAAAGGAAACACATGCAGGCCTATATGGCAAAAGCAGCACACTTATAACTCCCACCAGAAATGGCTACCAGCCACATGGACATTCACAAATCACAAGCAACAAGCAGGAGGCCTGGAAAACAATGTACTGAAAACAGGCCTATAATAGCCAGGCAAAGGCTGCATGCTAAACCACACTGCTTTACCTGTAATGCAGTAAAATGCAAAAACAAAAATCAACAGGGCTAAACAAGGCCTGCAACACACCACACACAACTAAGGCATGTATTTAACACACACCCAAAAAAACTGAAATACACCCAAAAATACACATTTTGCAATTCAATCCAATGCCATCCATGCCCTAAATGATGTTTAAATTCAACAGAACACACAGAAACAGTTGTTTCATGCACCCCTGACTACCTCTGAGCCTACTGGATGAAAGGCCTGTTGGCAGACTAGGCCACAAGCTTGCAGGCCTATGGATAAAAGCACACTACCGGGCTTCAAAATGGCTACCAGCCACATGGCCAGGCCCACAACAACAAGAAACTGAAGACAGACAATGCAGGCCTATGGCAAAAAGCACACTGCCTGGCTTCAAAATGGCCACCAGCCTCATGGCCAGGACCACAACAAGAAGCCTAGGCCACAAAGGAAACACATGCAGGCCTATATGGCAAAAGCAGCACACTTATAACTCCCACCAGAAATGGCTACCAGCCACATGGACACTCACAAATCACAAGCAACAAGCAGGAGGCCTGGAAAACAATGTACTGAAAACAGGCCTATAATAGCCATGCAAAGGCTGCATGCTAAACCACACTGCTTTGCCTGTAATGCAATAAAATGCAAAAACGAAAATCCACAGGGCTAAACAAGGCCTGCAACACACCACACACACCCAAAAAACCTGAAATACACCCAAAAATACACATTTTGCAATTCAATCCAATGCCATCCATGTGCCCTAAATGATGTTTGAAATAAATAAATACATCACACAGCAAAGGAACAGTTGTTTCATCATGTTTCATCATGCACCCACCCATGACTAGCTCTGGGCCTACTGGCTACCCACAACTATTTATTTTTAAAAATGATGAAAAGTACCAAAATTGTAGTTGCAGCAACTGCAATGCCCCAATCAAACAACACCAACTTACTTGTAAAATCTCAAATCCCAAAATCCTCAAATCCAATGATAATGATGCAGCAGACACAAAGAGTGATCCTTCCAGCTCAAATCCAAGTGAAAAATGAACAGGAGATGGACAAAGCACTGGGAGGAGCCTGCTGGACAGGAACCGGAAGTAGGAGACTCTGTGGCACTTCCTCCCTCTCCCCCCCAACAAATTTGACAAAAAAGGACAGCCAAATATCAATCTGAGTTTTTTTTTCATCCAAATCATCATTTTATAAAAGGTTTTATGCTGCTCGAGATATTATTCTTCTCCAGATTGAAAATTTTGCGTGTTCGGGATCGCGAGCTTTACCAACATTCCGCCGGATGTCCGATGGCGCGCCCGAATGACGTGTTCGCGATCGCAATCTCTCTCGCGGTGCACGATGGCGCGGCGAATGACGTGTTCGCGATCGCACACTCTCGCGGTGTCCGATGGTGCGGCAAATGATGTGTTCGCGATCGCAAACTCTCCCGGGATCGTGCGGCCGGCTACCAAAATCTCGTGGCGCATGCGAACAGATAGGAAAACTCGTCGGCGAACGCAGGAATCGCGGTAAGTCGCTATCGCGCGTGCTAGAACGCATTTTTAAAGCGCAAACAAGAAAATAATTCCGCTACGCCTCGGATCGCGGAATTGTTGGCAATTCCGCGTTCTCCGCGGAGCGCAAAATTGCCTAAATTCCGCAAATTCCGCGAGCGGAGCGGAATTTGACGCCCAGGCCTAACTAAGATCAACTATAGTGAACCTGGGAGTCCTGTACCCCTCCATAGTTAGACAGAGGAACCTGATCAGATAGCACAGCAGATCGGGCTGTGAGGAGGGTGACTAAGGGAGGGGGGTGTGGCCAGTGGCACTGATTGTACACCTGGGCATCCAGAAGGGGTTGCTGTGGCCTGTTGTCACCTGACACTGTCCCATGGAGCTGCATCCCTATAAATATAAACACTGGTGAGGTACAGTAACGAAGGGTCGCATGCTAAAAGGACTGGAGATATGTGGACAACACATGATAAGGCCCCTCCATCAGGAAAAACTGATTGGATACATATAGCTGTCCCTACAAGCTCACTGAGTAGATGTGCTGAACTGGTGACGGAGACAAGGGGGTCATACTATTGCACTGCCCCCTTTGTAACCTGAGGTATGCGCTTTACCCGTGACCCATCCTCCATTTAGCGTACATTTTTTGACAGAGGCAGACAAAGCAGATATACAGCAGATATACAGCAACATAGCATTTTACAAATTAAGTGACTAAATCAATGCCCCGCTGTCAGTCATACCACCACACTCGACTCCACCAGTACACAGACATGTAGGTCTGCAGTGGTTGTTATTGACTTGTTTACCTTTTATGCCACTCATGAAACGCCCTGAGTTATTTCATCAATCATCTCGGATCGTACTGAGTGACTGCAAAGATATTATGTCACTGTGGTCATCATCATGGTGTGTTGTCCAACTCAGTGTGCAGTGTACAGATTGAGTCCCCTTTCCATATTCAAAATGCAATGGATCGGCCTGCAGTAGAAGTAGAAATTTGTTATTAAAAAACAAGAATGGAAACAAACATTGCATTGAGTTACTTTTAGTGTGTAGATTAGATAATAGTACATAATGAATTAACTTCATGCCCTACAAACAACAACAACAACACAAATCACTCAGTCAGCGTCCAATGCATGTCATCATTCATTACCTGTTCCTTCTCATCTTCAGTTAATGGGCAGTCTCTCTCGGCTCGGAAAGGAGGATAGCTATAGTAGTCATCATCATGTTCCACTTCTTTTGGAGAGACTCAACAAGGCAAGATTTTCTTTTTTCTTCGATTATGCTACATCCAATCATCATCTGGCTTGAGGGCAATAGATTTAGGGTGATTCAGGAGGATGGAGGAGCAGGACTCGGAGGAGTGGACTGAAATGCAGACAGATGAAACTCATATATGGCAATAAAAGACGAAGACGGTGGTGATGGATTTGTTGTGATTTGAAGTTTCCAACCAGAAAGACAGACACACAAATAAAAGTAAATAAGGGAGGACGACAGTAAGAAGTGGAAGCCTAGTTGTCAGGGAAGTATAGCTCGTCCTCAAACTCTGGGGGTTCAACCAGAAGTAGGTAATCAGCATCTAACACGCTACTTCCGTCACCTGAGCCGCTGTCCTCATCTTCCTGCGTTGATTCATGTATTGTGTAATTCGGTGGTATAAATTGCTGATTCATTTTGATCATGGTTAACCTCTCCACGTTTTTGGGTGAGAGACTGGTCCTTTTCACTGTTACAATGGAACCAGCAGCACTGAAAACAGAAGAGACACTTGCGGGAGGGCAAGCCAGATAGTTTATCGCCAGCCTGCTGAGCACTGGCCATTGGCCCCTTTTGCCATACCAATACCGCAATGGGTTTTGATCAATGTAGACCTCTGTTGGGTCATCCAGGTAGGCCTGGACCATCCGGTCAATGTTCAGGGGTGCTACACTTTGTTCGGCCTCTTTTGTCTTTGCATCAGCACTGGACCTAGCAAGTCCTTGCTGTAAATACCAATCCTGTGCCGTTTTTACTGGGGCTGATGATCCGGTTCTTGCTGTTGTCGATAGTGTTGGTGATAGCTGTGAACCAAATGCACTGCCCTCAGGCTCTGAAGTTGAACTTGACGCCGGATGCCCTGCTGCAGTACTTGTTGTGGGTTTGAGTAGCGGGCCTTTAATTACCAGCCGTTCATTTTCCAATTTACTGGCTGCCTCAGCTATCCAAGTTTTGTACCGGGCAACATCCACTTCTGAAAAAGGGAGTAATGTCTTACTGTTCAGTGCCGATTTGTACCGTGGATCCAGAATAGTGGCACAAATGTAATGTTCTTGTGACAAAATCTTAGTTTGCACCCTTGCATTTTCAGTTAAGCGACATGATAAGCTCTCCACCAACTCATATGCTTGTTTTTTTTCCTCCACACCTATGTACGCTTCAGACACCTCCTTCACCTGTTGCTCTAGCATGTGCAACAATGGGATAGCTTGGCCCATAGTACAGTCCTCCTTGCTGACTTCACGTGTGAAGACCTCGAAAGGAAGAAGCATCTCTGTTAGGCATTTAACTAGGCACCATTGGTCCATCTGAAGGGTCATGCCTTTCACAGTAGCATCCGCCCTTCGCATGACATATTCATTGATTGGTCTGTACTGCTCAAACAGACGGTCAAGCATGTAATACGTTTAGTTCCAACGTGCTGCCACCTCCTGGATGAGTGCTTTGACTGGCATTCTATAGTCACGTTGAATGATCCTCAGCTGCTTCCGGGCTTTAAAAGAATGGCTGAAATGAGTGCATATTCTGCGGCAGGTGGTCAGTAAGTTGCTGACTATGGGTTCTTTTTCAGAAAGTCTTGAACTATAATGTTAATGCAGTGCGCCAAACACGGGACCCTGAAATAGGCACCAACCTCCATGGCCTTAAGTACATTACTGCCATTATCCATGGCAACAAAACCAATGTTAAGCCCTCTTGGGCGCAGCCATTTAAAGACCTTGCTGTTAAACTCTTCCAAAATGTTTGCAGCAGTATGAGATTTCTCCATGGCGAACATGGCTACAGTTGCATGTTTCCGAGAAGCATTAAAAATCTCAGCTGTGTCAACAGCACCTACTTCAGATAGCTTTTCTCTAACCCCCACAAAAGAGACCCAGTGTGCAGTGATGCACATGTAATCAGTGGCTTGGCAACTGGTCCACATGGCTGTTGTCAGGTGGATTTTGTGAACAGCACTCTGCTGCAAAGCTTGTCCAACCAATTCCAGCACATCGTGATGTAGTGCTGGAACAGCAACTCTGGCGAAATAGGACTGACTGGGAACCTTCCATTTATGGCAGATGGCTGACACAAATTCAAGGAAACCCACCTCTTCCACAAATGAAAAAGGGAGAAGGTCCAGCGCTAACATTTTAGCCAGCTTCGCATTGTACAACCGTGCCATTGGGTGGTTGCGTTGGTACTGCCCCTCCGACCTAAGCATGCTGTCAATGGTAGGCTGGAATATTTTCCTTTGTGGTGCACCTGTCTTCTTGAACCCAGTTAGGCTCAACAACGCCGCACTTTTTCTCATTGCAGTACTCGGTTGCCTTGGTGTCTCAGGCTGACTCTTACTACGGTGCCACTGAGATGTTGCTGAGGATGTGGGCGGTACCACTACACTGCTGGGGATAAGGCTAGAAATGTCTCCCTCTTGATGACCTTCCACCGCGATCATATCTTCCCCTACTTCTTCATCCCCAACAACAGCAATGGGTCCAGTTTTACTTTTTTCTAAGTGAAGTAGGTGAGCCTCCCACTTGATACAGTGGTGTTTTTTGAGATGACTTGTTTGTCCTCCGGTACCATAGTTTGTACCAAGCTTACCCTGCCTAACAGCCTGCCGACAAATTGAGCATATAGAAATGTTCTCCTCCTTACTGCTAACCGAAAAGAAGTCCCAAACTGGGGAGGAGAACTTTCTGGCGCTGCTGGATGTGCCACTTTCAATACCAGATGAACTGGAGGGTGTGCCTGGAATTTGACTCTGTGCACTTAGCATTACCACCACCTACTGAGGTGGTGGTTGAGCTGGATGTAGGTCCCTGCCGGGCCTTTGCAAAGGCAAATATGGAAGCTGGAGGTCGTGTTGGTGTTACCTGTGTTGGTGGTATCTGTGCTACATCCCTCGCAGCGATTTTGGATAGTCTAATAATGTTGGTCTCCATCTCCTCTGGCCCGGGAGTGATGTTCATGATGACTGGCTCTTCATCATCATCACCCCCTCGTCTACATCTACCTCCATAACTCTAAGGCTTTCTGGAACCTTCCTTTTCACTAGCCTTGTCTTGTGGCGTGCATCACTCTCCAGACTGAGCTGGTGGCTTCCAACTGGCATCTAGATCATCAGAAGCGGGGCTTGAAGAAGAAGTTGATGGACTAACCCTCCTTTTCCTTGCTGGGGGTCTGGAAGACAATGGTTCTTCTGAAACAGTGGCTTGCTCCTCTTCGTCTGCAAAAAGCTCGATTTCCTGAGCTGCCCCTACTTCAGGTGGAACAACTACTATTGTGGGCTGTGGTTGCAGCTGTGGTTGCGGCTGTGGTTGCGGCTGTGGTTGCGGCTGTGGTTGCGGCTGTGGTTGGGGCTGTGGTTGCGGCTGTGGTTGGGGCTGCGGTTGCGGCTGTGGTTGCGGCTGCGGCTGGGACTGGGGTTGCGGCTGGAGTTGCGGCTGGGGCTGCGGCTGGGATTGTGGCTGGGGCTGCGGTTGGGGCTGCGGTTGCGGCTGTGGTTGCGGCTGCCCACTTATCTGCTGAGTTTCCGCCTGCGAGTGCGTAGATTGGGTACTACTTTGCGATAATGACATTTCAACAACACTGCTCGTTAGTAGACTGGCTACCTCTGCCACACTCATGGGCTTGGGCCTAGGTTCATGGGGTGGGCCTGCTGATGCGGAGGTGCTGCTCCCAGCTTGGTCCCCGCCGGACACTGCTGCTGCAGGCGTAAGGTTTTTTTAACCAAAAAACACATTGGGCGGCACACCAGTCTTGGCAAATGCCACTTCCTTCTTCTGTTCCTTCTTCTTCTCACTGGCAACTTTCTTGGTACTGGAGGACCTGGTACCTTTCTTTGGGGCCATCTTCTTCAGATGTCAGCAGGACGCAGGTGCACAAGTTGCAGAGATGTCTGTGGTCACACGTGGATGTGACGTGGTGCGCAGCAGGACTTCTGTCTGGCAGTACAACGGGTGATGATGATGACACCTCCTCCTCTGTCTTTTTGTGCACCTAAAAGCAAAGAAGCCAGGAGAAGAACATCAGTGAAATGTTGCATTTGTTGTTGTGGTTCAATTACTACTAGTACAAACAAACAAATAAAATATATAACTTAGTGTAGCCATTTGTGAGACTGTCAACAAGGGCTGTCATGGTATACTGTGTACACTCTCAGGAAGGATAGGAAAGAAGAGGAACAACAACAAAAATACAAATGTAATGGAAGTGGACCCTGTTTGGCATTAAATTATTTGCTCATCACATCATTCAGGGAGCTGCAGCTAGCAAAGGGGATGGATGGAAGCAGTAAGCCAAGATGAAAACCATGCAGGTCTAAATGGCAAAAGCAGCACACTTATAACTCCCACCAGAAATGGCCACCAGCTACATGGACACTCACAAATCACAAGCAACAAGCAGGAGGCCTGGAAAACAATGTACTGAAAACAGGCCTATAATAGCCAGGCAAAGGCTGCATGCTAAACCACACTGCTTTGCCTGTAATGCAATAAAATGCAAAAACGAAAATTCACAGGGCTAAACAAGGCCTGCAACACACCACACACAACTAAGGCATGTATTTAACACACAGCCAAAAAAACTGAAATACACCCAAAAATACACATTTTGCAATTCAATCCAATGCCATCCATGCCCTAAATGATGTTTAAATTCAACAGAACACACAGAAACAGTTGTTTCGTGCACCCCTGACTACCTCTGAGCCTACTGGATGAAGGGCCTGTTGGTAGACTAGGCCACAAGCTTGCAGGCCTAAGGATAAAAGCCCACTACCGGACTTCAAAATGGCCACCAGCCACTTGGCCAGGCCCACAACAACAAGAAACTGAAGACAGACAATGCAGGCCAAAGGCAAAAAGCACACTGCCTGGCTTCAAAATGGCCTCCAGCCTCATGGCCAGGCCCACCACAACAAGAAACTGAAGACAGACAATGCAGGCCTATGGCAAAAAGCACACTGCCTGGCTTCAAAGTGGCCTCCAGCCTCATGGCCAGGCCCACAACAACAAGAAACTGAAGACAGACAATGCAGGCCTATGGCAAAAAGCACACTGCCTGGCTTCAAAATGGCCGCCAGCCTCATGGCCAGGACCACAACAAGAAGCCTAGGCCACAAAGGAAACACATGCAGGCCTATATGGCAAAAGCAGCACACTTATAACTCCCACCAGAAATGGCTACCAGCCACATGGACACTCACAAATCACAAGCAACAAGCAGGAGGCCTGGAAAACAATGTACTGAAAACAGGCCTATAATAGCCAGGCAAAGGCTGCATGCTAAACCACACTGCTTTGCCTGTAATGCAATAAAATGCAAAAACGAAAATCCACAGGGCTATACAAGGCCTGAAACACACCACACACAACTAAGGCATGTATTTAACACACACCCAAAAAAACTGAAATACACCCAAAAATACACATTTTGCAATTCAATCCAATGCCATCCATGCCCTAAATGATGTTTAAATTCAACAGAACACACAGAAACAGTTGTTTCATGCACCCCTGACTACCTCTGAGCATACTGGATGAAAGGCCTGTTGGCAGACTAGGCCACAAGCTTGCAGGCCTATGGATAAAAGCACACTACCGGGCTTCAAAATGGCCACCAGCCACATGGCCAGGCCCACAACAACAAGAAACTGAATACATACAATGCAGGCCTATGGCAAAAAGCACACTGCCTGGCTTCAAAATGGCCTCCAGCCTCATGGCCAGGCCCACAACAACAAGAAACTGAAGACAGACAATGCAGGCCTATGGCAAAAAGCACACTGCCTGGCTTCAAAATGGCCGCCAGCCTCATGGCCAGGACCACAAGAAGCCTAGGCCACAAAGGAAACACATGCAGGCCTATATGGCAAAAGCAGCACACTTATAACTCCAACCAGAAATGGCTACCAGCCACATGGACATTCACAAATCACAAGCAACAAGCAGGAGGCCTGGAAAACAATGTACTGAAAACAGGCCTATAATAGCCAGGCAAAGGCTGCATGCTAAACCACACTGCTTTACCTGTAATGCAGTAAAATGCAAAAACGAAAATCCACAGGGCTAAACAAGGCCTGCAACATACCACACACACCCAAAAAAACTGAAATACACCCAAAAATACACATTTTGCAATTCAATCCAATGCCATCCATGTGCCCTAAATGATGTTTGAAATAAATAAATACATCACACAGCAAAGGAACAGTTGTTTCATCATGTTTCATCATGCACCCACCCATGACTAGCTCTGGGCCTACTGGCTACCCACAACTATTTATTTTTAAAAATGATGAAAAGTACCAAAATTGTAGTTGCAGCAACTGCAATGCCCCAATCAAACAACACCAACTTACTTGTAAAATCTCAAATCCAAAAGTCCTCAAATCCAATGATAATGATGCAGCAGACACAAAGAGTGATCCTTCCAGCTCAAATCCAAGTGAAAAATGAACAGGAGATGGACAAAGCACTGGGAGGAGCCTGCTGGACAGGAACAGGAAGTAGGAGACTCTGTGGCACTTCCTCCCTCTCCCCCAAAAATTTGACAAAAAAGGACAGCCAAATATCAATCTGAGTTTTTTTTCATCCAAATCATCATTTTATAAAAGGTTTTATGCTGCTCGAGATATTATTCTTCTCCAGATTGAAAATTTTGCGTGTTCGGGATCGCGAGCTTTACCAACATTCCGCCGGATGTCCGATGGCGCGCCCGAATGACGTGTTCGCGATCGCAATCTCTCTCGCGGTGCACGATGGCGCGGCGAATGACGCGTTCGCGATCGCACACTCTCGCGGTGTCCGATGGCGCGGCAAATGATGTGTTTGCGATCGCAAACTCTCGCGGGATCATGCGGCCGGCTACCAAAATCTCGTGGCGCATGCGAACGTATAGGAAAACTCGTCGGCGAACGCAGGAATCGCGGTAAGTCGCTATCGCGCGTGCTAGAACGCATTTTTAAAGCGCAAACAAGAAAATAATTCCGCTACGCCGCGGATCGCGGAATTGTTGGCAATTTCGCGTTCTCCGCGGAGCGCAAAATTGCCTAAATTCCGCAAATTCCGCGAGCGGAGCGTAATTTGACGCCCAGGCCTAACTAAGATCAACTATAGTGAACCTGGGAGTCCTGTACCCCTCCATAGTTAGACAGAGGAACCTGATCAGATAGCACAGCAGATCGGGCTGTGAGGAGGGTGACTAAGGGAGGGGGGTGTGGCCAGTGGCACTGATTGTACACCTGGGCATCTAGAAGGGGTTGCTGTGGCCTGTTGTCACCTGACACTGTCCCATGGAGCTGCATCCCTATAAATATAAACACTGGTGAGGTACAGTAACGAAGGGTCGCATGCTAAAAGGACTGGAGATATGTGGACAACACATGATAAGGCCCCTCCATCAGGAAAAACTGATTGGATACATATAGCTGTCCCTACAAGCTCACTGAGTAGATGTGCTGAACTGGTGACGGAGACAAGGGGGTCATACTATTGCACTGCCCCCTTTGTACCCTGAGGTATGCGCTTTAGTCAGTGAGTATAGGGCGCACACGCAGTTATTAGGTGGTTATCACAGACTGTCAGATGCCCACGCCCCAACAACTTGTCATGGGAAGGCTCCGATCTAACCCTCCGTCCACCCTAGCGGGACCTCCACAGGCATTGGGGAATCCTCCGGAGCGGAACGGCCAGCCTGGGTTGGGGCAGACGGATATGGTATTAAACCACAAAATAGACAATGTACTCACCGCAGTGGAGAAAATTGGTGCGCCTCTAGAAAACACGAAGATGTTGCTCGAAAGCAAAATAGACAAAATAACCATTGATTTTACTCATCTGTGGGCCTACCAGCATAAACTAGCAGACAAGCAGCGCACAACTGAGCTAGAAATAGAAGAGCTGCAGCCCGCCAACCGAGAGAATACCCCCACACTGCAAGCACTCCTGGGCCGTATATCTGACTAGAAGACAGAGTGGAAGATGTGGAAGGCAGATCGTGCCACAATAATATACTTGTGATAGGACTGCCAGAAGGGTCCACAGGCCAAGATGCTGTGAAGTTCACTTAGAGCTGGCTACGCGAATGGATGCTCCAAACAGATCTGTCAGCGCAATCGTGGTTGAAAGGGCGCATTGGGTGCCAGCACGGAGCCCACCACCAGGAGCCAGCCCCAGACCATTCCTGTTTTGCCTGCTCAACAATAGGGACCGTGACAGTATCCTGCGGGAAGCGCGCCGTAGGCAAGAGATCAAACTGAACGGTACTGTGTTGATGCTCAGGGTTCATCACTGAGCCCCACCCTCTTCAACATCTACATGGACCCCTCGCACCCATCGTCCGACAACACGGCCTCAACATCGTATCCTACGCCGACGACACCCAGCTCATCCTCTTCCTCACCAAAGACCCCACCACTGCCAAACTCAACTTCCAGAAAGGAATGCAAGACGTCGCAGTCTGGATGACCAACAGCTTTCTGAAGCTCAATGCTGAGAAGACAGAAGTCCTCGTCCTCGGTACCACCCCTTCTGCATGAGACAGCACCTGGTGGCCGACCGCCCTCGGAAGCCCACCTACCCCCTCAGACCACGCCAAAAACCTCAGCATCGTACTCGACTCATCACTCACCATGAACTGACAGGTCAACGCCGTCACCTCCAGCTGCCTTAACACCCTCCGCATCCTCCGCAAGACCTTCAAGTGGATCCCCCCTGAGTCAAGGAAGACAGTCACCCACGCACTCATCACCAGCAGACTGGACTATGGAAACGCACTCTATGCCGGCATCAACAAGTCCCTACTCTGCAAACTCCAGACAATACAAAACACCGCCGCCGGACTCGTCCTCGGCATCCCCCGACACGACCACATCAGCCAACACCTACGAAGTCGTCACTGGCTCCCCGTGGAGAAAAGAGTCACTTTCAAAATCCTCACTCACGCCTACAAATGCCTACACAACAACGGACCCAAATACCTCAATGACAGAATCAACTTCCACGTACCCAAAAGAAACCTCCGATCTTCCAACCTCGCACTGGCCGAAACCCGCGCATCCACAGAGCCAGAGCAGGTGGAAGATCCTTCTCTCACATTGCAGCCAAGACCTGGAACGAGCTAACGGCAGGCATCAGACGCGCCCCCTCCTTGAACACCTTCAGGAAGACCTTCAAGACCTGGCTCTTCGGCTAAACAGATCTGCGGACCCCCCCCTCACTGCCTTGAGACCCTCATGGGTGAGTAGCGCGCTTACAATTCCCTGATTGATTGATTGATTGATTGATGATGTTCCCGGATTACACTTTAGCGGTCCAGAAACAGCGCCACTCTTTTCTGTCGGTTAAACGGCGACTGCGCAAACTGAACATACAATATTCACTGCTCTTCCCTGCCCATCTTAGTGTAGTAGACAATGGCAATACTGGGTTCTTTGACGACCCGGAAGATGCATGGGACTGGATGTAGCAAGCGGGCCATACAGCGGCAACGACGCAGTCCACTGTGATGGAGAGAGCCCCTGGAGCTGTGCAGCATCGCAACCGTGGCAGGCGGAGGCATACCAAGTGGAATGAGCAACTGGTGGAGGAACCTAAGCTAGAGAAAATGATCTCAGAGCGTAGGAATGCCATATGCACTGTGGCTGCGCTGCACACTGAACATCACACCTCGGACTAAGAAAATGACAGAGAGAAATCCACAAGTGAAGTTGACTCTGTAATAGGCCACACCTCAGAAACTACAACACCTATGCCGCCAGATGTGACGCAGCAGATATCCGACCACATTATCTGACTCAAAAGGTCATGCCTTTAGCAATATTCCTCAGGGTATAGCTATCAATGGGTTCCTGAATGGTGTCCCCCATGCACATGGGTTTGGGACACGTGCTTTTTTCCACTCCCCCCCTTTTTTTTCCCTCCGCAGCCAACACTTGCTGGAAATCAAATGAGGGGAGGGGTTAAGCAGGTAATGCATACAGATATTGCACTTTAATGGGTGGTCACAGGTAGCCATCCTGGCTAAAGGTTCACCAAGTCAAACGGGCACAGGGACAGTGGTTTCCCACCACCCAAACCACTTTGGGTATGTGTATTGAACCCATCATGCCTGGGGAAGTGCACTCAATACTACAAGGTCCTACACCAGTTTGGGCAGATCCCTGCTCCACATCTGCTCCATTAACGTTGTATAGGTTGTGTTCTGCTAGTAGTACTGTTCACTATCTAGTTGCTGAGCATTACTGTCCTATTCATTGTGGTTCCCCCCGTACACAGCCTCCCATGGCTGATAGGGGGGATTTCAATGCTGTCATTGACACGACGCTAGATCGCTCTTTTCCCCATCATCTGGCACACACAATTTGACTACTGCTCAGGCACTGAGGGACTGGATGCATTATTGGACACTGGCAGACCTGTGGCGGGCATGACACCCTGACACAAGAATATTCTCTTATTACTCAGCCCCACACGACTTGCATGTGCAAATCGTCCGTCGCTTCACCCCATGGTAGAACATGCAGACTATCTTGGTTGCACGCACTCTGACCACAATCCCTTGCTGATGTGTCTCAAATGGGAGGTGCCTAGCTTGGTGATACCCACATAGCGCCTCCAGCCATCGGCCCTGGAGGACACATTGTTTCAGGAAGAAGTGAGTGCGGCCACGATTGAATGCTTCTAACTCAATGGGGGGTAGGCAGGAAGCACACTCACCGAGTGGGAGGTGTTTAAGGTAACTCTTAGGAGTAGATGCCTGGGTATCAACTGAAACATCTGTAGGTACATGGACATGGAGGTGGGGAGGGTGGAGGGAGAGCTCACGTGCCTAGAGGCTAATTGGGTAGAAATCCGGGTGGTATAGTGGTACTTGAAGCCTAGCGTGGAGAGCTGGCAGACCTACTGTTCCATCTTAGATGTGTTAACTTTGCATCACACTCAGCCAGAGTACATGGACAATCGGATAGTGCAGGCCGTCTCTTAGCATGGCTCATTTGACAAGACCAGACATTGCAACCCATATCTGTCCTCTGGGATGGCACTGGTCGATTATGCTACACACAAGCTGAAATCCATGTGGAATTGTCACGCTTTTACAAGGCTCTATACAAATCAAGAAACACATTCAATGATGCACAACTAACTGCCCTTCTCTCCCAGGCCACGCTCCCGACCCTGGACCGTGCACAACTATTAGAATTGGAAGAGCATCTCACTCCCATGGACATTGAGGCAGCGATACGGGCATTAGCCACAGGCAAAACCCTGGGCACGGATGGCCTTCCTTCTGACTACTACAAAGCTTAGGCACACGTAGTAACACCCCGCCTGCAGCAGTTATACAACACTGTGCTTGACGCAGGCTCTCTCTCCCCCTCATTGCAGGAGACATTAATTGTTTCACTGCCTAAGCCGGATAAAGACCGGACTGAGCCTGGCTCATATCGTATGTTAGCTCTGCTAAACACGGACTACAAAATACTGGCTAAAGTGCTTGCTGATCGTCTGCCCCAATGGTGCCCACCCTGGTTGGACCTGATCAAAATGGCTTCATTCCAGCCCTTAACACGTCACTGAATCTAGAGTGTTTCCTTAGAGTTGCTGCTTACTCCCCCCAGCGTTGGCCGAATTCTGGCTGCCTGGTTTTAGACCTGGAAAAGGCATTTGATTCACTGGAGTGGGACTACCTTTTTGCGATACTTCGCAAGTTTGGAATCACGGACTGATTCCTCCATCTGGTTCAGTTATTGTACACACAACCAACAGCCAGAGTGAAGACTGGCTGCTATATCTCCAAACCCATACCGATTGGTCGAGGCACCCGGCAGGTTGCTCCCTGTCTCCACTGCAATTTGCCCTGGCAGTAGAGCCACTAGTGGCAATACTCAGAATGCAGGGCATGGAGTGGGTTATTCCCCTTGGGCATGGCATGCATGTAGTGTCCCTGTATGTGGACGAAAATATGATGTTCCTCGTGGACATGTGCTCCCCTCCGCCTACACTAACTTCCACACTCACAACTTTTGCGGCATTATTGGGGCTTAGGATCAATTGGAACAAATCCTATCTATACTCTTTTAGGCAAGGACACGCATATCCTATACTCCGATACAATGATGGACGCATTCACTGGCAGCCTGACACATTCTGATATTTAGGAATTCGCGTTTATCACCAGCAGAACGACTTACTAGAGGGCAACCTAGGGAGAGCAATCACAGCGCTACGGTCACAGATGTCCTTTTGGTGTATGCTTCCACTGTCAGTGGCGGGCCGCATTGCACTTCTGAAGATAGTGGTGCTCCCCAGGTTGTTGTATTACTTTACTAATCTCCTCTTGTACATGGCACCAGCTCATTTCAGGAGGTTTGAGATGGTGATGAGGGAGTTTATCTTGAATAAGTCCCGTTACCGAGTAGCTCTTAGAAAACTTTATCTCCTGAATGATAAAGGTGGCCTCGCGGTTTACAATATGGAACAATATTACTTGGTGTTGCAACTCCAATGGGTGGCAAGGTGGATGGTGGGGCTGCACCTATCTGATACTGCCACAGGAGGCCCACCTCGGTCGCTTGACAATATACTTCGCACATTTCACCCATGTGTAAGGTGCAAATTGCCTGAGCAGTTGCAGGTTGCGTACAAAGTCTATTGCAGAAGTCTATACATTACATGCACAACAACCCCGTATGCCCGGGCTTTGCCACTGCACTGTACACCTTGCAGAGGTGGCTCAATCTCTGCTGCAGAACTAGCGATCTGGTTGGCTGTACAGACGCTGGGAGATCTCTACCAAGATGGGGTACTTCTACCATTTGAGGCCTTGTCAGTTGAGTACGGCCTACCGCCTGGTCAGTTTTTGCAGTATCACTCCCTTAAAGTGGCGCTCAGAGGCAAATGGGTAGACATGGACGCAGAACGCCCTGTGCACCTTACCATACAATATTTACATGTTATGGGCAGGGGAAGACACCTCACCAGATGGTTTGCAGAGTCATTCCGAATTCACAGGGCAATATCTATGTCACCTGTCAGACAAGTGGGAGGCAGACAGAGGGTAACCCTTTGCAGACAAGGAGTGGACAGAGGCGTTGCTTAGCCCCATACACATCCCGTGGAACTAACGCTTTAGGCTTATCGAACAGTATATACTGCAACGGGCTTACATCACTCCTGAGAAAATCAACAGGTTGTACAGGAGAACAGACTCAGCGTGCCCCAGATGTCAGCACCCAGCAGCTGACCTGTTACACATGTTGTGGGCCTGCCCTTCCTTGCGCACTTACTGGCACCAAGTGCACGATGCACTAGTTACGTCAATGGGCAGTCGACTGGAGTACACTTGGGAGGAGTGCTTATTACACCTTTACCCCAGAGGCAGGAAGTTTAAGGTTACTTCTCGCTTTCTGGACTTAGGCATGCTAACTGCCAAACAACTGATTACAAAAATGGAAGAAGCCAGACCCCTGGTGGTGTCAGCTTAGAGTCAATCGCTACTGGTATGGGCTAGGGCAGAGAGCAAAGTGCTTCGAGTAGAAGATATCCGTGGCCTGCGCAAAGAACCTATCGCAACAAACTGGGAAACCATACTACAGGAGTTGCAAGGATTGCGAGTAGGTGGAGTAGGGTCTCCTGCTCTGTCCACCGCTGGGGAATCTGTCATGCACTCTGAAGAGTCATGCACAAATTTGCCCTCCGCTACGTGGGTGGTTTGAGATGCCCAGCCCCCTCCTCTATCCACACCCATTCATGATGAGCCTGTGGCTTTGCGGTGGTGGGTGGTACTGTAGTAGGGCTTGCAGACACGTCCCCCACCACCATGCACACAACGCTTAGCCATTCAACAAGAGCACTGCATTGGCCATTGGCAATCTACCCAATATAGCTATGATACACCCCATCCCCCAAGACTCAAAGTTGATGGAAAGTGTTTGTCAAACAGCCAAACCTGCACATCACGTTGCACATGAAGCCTGCTTCGATGATATAGTACTATGTAAAACGAGGGGGGAACTGCATGTCACAGTCATCTCATAATATGTTCTGTAAGACAGTTGCTGTCAAATGCTCAGAAGTTAATGTTCTCTTTGTTAAAACTTGTTTTAATCATCTGTATGGGAGTGTCTACCAAAGGCAAAACAATTAAATTGGTAATAAAGACAGACCTGGAAATAAGTTGTTGGAAAAATGGACGCAACACACAAATAGTGGAAACAGTGTTAAAACATCTATGCAGTATTTGGGTGTATGCTCTAATATTGTTAACTTACTGCAAAGTTTGAAGACTATTGTATTTGTCACTGTGTGTAATTGTAACAAAATCTAAAAATGTAATGAACAGATGTTTAAAAAATAAATAAATGTGTATGTGCAAGGTATTGTATCATCACCAAGTTTGGGTAAACATTCACTACTTTTTTACACAGATGCATAATGTTACAGGCTGTAATACGAACATTGGTAATCCACCATTCATAGGCAATGCTCCATAATGGCGTCCTGTAGACCTTAGTCAAGGGCCATAGCTCAATTAAAGTTCATTAAACACAGGAGAAAATGTTACTTCTTATTACTCCATCAAGTTCAAGCCTCTTGCATTAGAGTCACAATGTTCAAACCAGTGGCATTCCAGTCATTGCGAAATAGCGCCAAGATTTCTTCTGCTCTCAGGTAAGCAAGCCACCTTAATCACTTGCCATCTTAAGTCATCAGCACCATGGTTGTACTCAATGAAATGTGACACAAGAGGTGTATTTGTAATGTTTCACTAATTCTGCTTCTATGGTGTGATATACACAGCTTACATTTTTGGGTTGTTTGCCCAATGTATGTTAGGTCACAGGTACACCAAATACAATGCACCACATTTTTGGACTTACAATTTAGAGAAGGATCTAAACTCCAGATCAATGGTGCAGTCTGTGAATTTCTTAGTGCTCATCGTAAATTTACAAGCAATGCAATTCAATCATTTAAAATGGCCTACTAGTGGTGGCAAACTCCAGCTGTATTCTAGTGTGTTTCTCTGTAGGGTCTGTCACCCTGCTGCGTGCACCACCTGATCTTTTATATACTTGATTCTCTTATAGGGAAATGCGGGAAGATCATAAGCAACATTGTTGGCTTGAAGATTTTGCCATATTTTTATGATGTTGACTATCTGATTAGTGTGTTTTGAGAAAGTAATAACACAGTCTTATCCTGTGCCTACTTGTGTTTTAGTATTTACAGTTCTTCTCTAGAGGTGAACCATACTCTCTCATTACTGTCTTAATTATTTTTCGGGGCTAATGCTGCTCCATCAATTTTGTCGATAGAAATTAGCCTAATAGTAGTGATCTATTTTACGACTACTGTTGCGTTTAAATCTTAGTACTTGGCTGAAGGGTAAACCATCTTTAAGTGCCTTAGGTTAAAACCCTAATACTTAAAATAAGTATTTCAAGTCAAGTCAAGTCACCATATCCATAAAAGCACATTGAATGTAACAAATTAAAAAACACAATTCACGTCTCAAATTCATGTCGCAATAAAACAATTTCAATAGCAATGGTCAAAAAACACTTTATTTAAAATACATATAAATAATTTTTTTAAATAACCCATACATTTCAAAATGCTCTTCAAGGATTGCTCATTGTTTTGCGGGCCCTTACAGCGGTTCTCAGGAAGGTGCTAACGTGAAAAATTAGCTGGTCGTCTTCCAATTTGAGTATGCTCCTGTATGCGTCTGCTAAATGGATAGGTAGGGTTTTTTTTAAAAACAGTATTAAAAGCCATTTAGCATATTTTATATAAAATTTGCAAAAGAATAAAAAGTGTTGGGTTGTTTGGCCACTCTGTCCGTCACACGGACAAGGCAGGGAGTCGAGATTTACATTGTACCAAAGAGGAAAACAAAGCAAAAATGTTACAGTACCAGCCCTTAAGCGGAAAAGGAGACTCCTCTCCCAGTGACATATTGGCAAGGTAAGATAGCTAGGCAAGGGGTACACAGTGTGCTCAATGGTCATAAAATTAGCAACAGTTATTTCCTTAGATTCCCTCTCCAATCTTTCCATACTATAAAGTGTGTATAGTGCTGTCCTGAGGGCTTTTTTGTGTACAATCTCAATTGTACTTGGACTTGAGAAGAGCCTACTATAATTAGCGCTGCTTAGGCTCTGATTCACCCCGGCAAGCCACGGGATGTCCATCCCTTTCTCGCAGCTAATGCAGTCGCCTATAATCTCTCTTGTGAGAGATGCTGCTGGGTTTTGCCATATGGCGAGCCAAAATAAGGCAGGGCGGGCCCTTATATAGTCCTCAATATAACTTAGTTTCAGATCACTGTGGCAGACATACTGCGATGTGGAGATCAGAGTACCCAACAATTTACGACAAAATCTATTTTCTTCTCGCTGAATGCAATCACCTTTAGCAATGCCCCACACCTCTGCGCCATAATTGGCAATGAGAATGCACTGGGATTTTAAAAAATTTAGGATCGCTAAAATAGCCCCTGTTCTTTTTGGCTGGGGGAGACTAAGAATAGAATTGGTGGCCTTTGAGAACTTGTTCTTGCAGAACACCATGTGTTCAGACCAAGAACCGTGTGCAGCAAAGACCAACCCAAGATAGGGAAAAGTGCTAGTGCATTTTAATTTTTGATTACCCACAGATATGAAATTTAATAAGTATTTTCTTGCCCCACAGGACATTATAAAGGATTTCTTAAAGTTGGTGCATAAATCTAAACTGGCCATAAAATCAACAAATCCCTGAACTAAAGTGCGTAGTGCATTAGGTGTACGACCCATTAAAACTGCATCATCAGCATATAATACATGGGAAGTATTTTGCCTTTAACTCTTGGGACATCATTGGTCAGCTTGATCAGTGATTTGTCCAAATTATTGATATAAATAATAAAAAGAAGTGGGGCTAAAACGCAGCCTTGTCTGACCCCTCTGCTAACTTTGATGTCATTTGAGACCTCACACCCGCCACTGATCCTAACCCGGGCCTTCAGGTCTTTATGTAAATATGCCAAAAAATGCACCAATGCCTCGTCCAAACCATTGGCTAAAATAATGGACCATAAACGTGAACTATTAACAAAATCAAAAGCAGAGGTCAGGTCCATAAAAGCCAAATATATTGGTGATCGCTGAGCTATAGTGTATTTCCCAATAATTGAATTAAGATTAAGCCATTGTTCATTAGTGCCTATTTTGCTCCTGAATCCCAGTTGACATGACTCTAAAATGCGATTTTCCTTAGTCCAATCTAAAATCTTGTTATATAAAACTCTACATAAAATTTTCGGGGTGTTATTTTTCAAGGAAATTGGTCTGTAACAACTGGCCTGGGAGCGATCTCCCTTTTTAAAGATCGGGACAATGATGCTTGTTGACCATGAGCTAGGTAACGGGGCTTTGGTTAAACTATTAAAAACATTCAACAGGAGCGGAGCCTAAAAATTGGGTTTATGTTTGATGAGGTCGATAGGTAGCCCATCCGGGCCTGGGGCTTTGTTGCCTACGATCTGGTCGATGGCTTCCTCGACCTCAGACAATGATACTGAGATCCTAGATGGGGCCCTGTGCTTAAAGAGGTAGACTTACTGTGCAGAGGCAGTATAAAACATAGAGAAGTGGTTTTCCCATGATTCACTTGTTAAGCTACAGCTTATCGGGGTTAATAGCTGTCCTGTTACCCTCAAGTCTTTGACAGCAACCCAGAATGTGTTCCCGATTTTTAAACTGGTGGCTTTGGCAAGTGCTTCCCAGCGGTCTATTAGTATTTCTTCCTTCCTTTTGGTTGTCGCTAGCTTATAATTCTGCCTTGACAATTTAACAAGTGAATTACACCTCGGGCGGGTCAACAGGGCCTTATGTAGCAATCTATTGGCCTCCGAGCACTCGCAGTTAAACCATCTGGGCCCGCGTTGCACGTGCGATATGGGCTTCAATAGTAGGGTTTTAATAGCCGCACAAAGTTTAATGAAAGCGCTGACAGCCTCGGGGTTGGGATCCTGTGCTAGAAAACAAGAGTTAATCAGGTTCAAGTTGTCCTTTGCCAACATACAAAACAATTCGGAATTGTTGACGCCCCGCCAAACCAATCTTAAGTTGTCAGTGGAGGGTGATAAGTTCCTGACACCACATTCTATATTGATTATTGGCCTGGGGGTTAGTCTCAACACTGTTTGGATTTGGTTGTGATCCCCATGAATTGTGGCGGTGACTTCAGCTCTCAATAAATAATCCTCTAAAGCAGGAGAAATAAAAACATAATCAATAGTAGAAGCACAACCCCTTCCTCTGAATGTCGGCTCAGGGGGATTGTCGTCTTTTGTTACAGCAGCAATTTCCATTACATTGGTTAAGTTATGAGTGTTCAAATGTTCCGCTAGTTCCTCACCCCTGCGGCAGGTTTGACCACCGCTATCTTGCCATGTGCTGGTCCGGGTGTATGGTAATTTAGCGTTAAAATCTCCTCCCAGGCAAATACCTGCTGTATTAGTGAATTCATTACAATGCTGAAGGGTGGCGATAAATTCAAATAAATTTATGAAATTGTCATTTGGTGTCGAGCAAAAATCATTATTATAGAAATTGATTAGATAGAGAGAGACATCCCTTTTGTACAATAGGACTTGAAAGTTGTTACTTTTGGAGCATATAGCCTTGATGCTACCACCTGCAGCTATATATACCCAGATCGATAAGCCCCCCGAGGGTTGGACAAACGTAGGGGTTGGGGATACGATGTTGTAGCATTCAAACCCATCAATATATAGCTCTTGGGTTGCCCATGTCTCTTGAAACATAACTATGTCCTGCTGTTTTATCAATTTTAGCCAGTCCTGATCTCGCAATCTAGGCTGAAGGCCGGCCACATTCCAGCTCAGGATGCTCAGATCCGATTTGGCCAGAACCCTAGATGGGGCATATGAATCAGTGGTCTCGGTTACCGGTGGTGGAAATATGAGCCCGTGAGCAATATCAGGATATTTCAGTGATGACAGTAGTCAATCCTGAGAGTCCAATTCAGACAAGGCTGTGAACCTATTATGTATAATGGGAAAGAGAGGTTCATTTGCGTGGGGGAAAGGGATTGGTTCACAAAAGTAACCCAACGGTAGCGGGGATACGTTGGTGCTGTTAGTGTCAGGCTCTCACCTGTATTTCTGCAGGAACGTCACGGATGATGAAAAGGTCCGCAACTTCCCTTAGTCACCCATGGCACCCGGTACCAACAGGGTAGCAAAGGTAACCCGGGGAAGAAGGGAAACAAAACAAGGAAAAAGGGGAAAACACAGCTTCGGAACTCGGGGCACCTCAGGAGCGTCCGGATATGTCAGGAAGCTGTGGAAGTGCAGGAAAGGGTTAATACACAGTATTCAAATAAAGACAATATGTGATTCCCAGTGTTTTCCTTCCTACCTTAACCTTTGCTCATAAATGAACCTTCTTCTTCATTAAACTGGTGAGGAATTTATGTACAGTGTTTTGGGAAAATGGGGCTACTGCCACGTGCGTAAAGGAAAAGAAAAGGAAGTGAGTGAGTGCGAATTCTCTTCTACCAATACAAACGACAAGAGGAGGTACCTAGAACAACTCATGCCCACCTATTCTGTAAGTGTGGCGTGTTGACCAGACTTCCCTTCTAATCCATGAGGAGCAACAATGTCATAAAGAAAAACCGACCTTAACTCAGGCAAATAATGAACCCCTTTTTCTCTCTTTCGTAGGTGGCCCTGTTCAGGCGGAGCGGACCCACCCACAACGCCCAGAGCACAGGACCAGGTGAGTATCAACAAGGAGTAATAATGTAAATCAGCGCGAGTGCGCTGTTACCGCAACCATTTGACTCTGACTGCTTCTTGTCTTGGCTTTCTGAATCTACTGCAGGGAACCGCAGTGCAACACCCAAGGATCCGGTTCGCCGGAAGAAACCACCGAGGAAGAACGCCGCCGCGTACTGGAAACACTCGCCGAAAACAACAACCCGGAAGAGAACAGGTGAGCGAAAACCGGAACTCGGGAAACACTAGAACGCAAAGCGCTGCAGAGTGAGAAAGGCCGGGTTTTGATGTGCCTGGTCCTTCTCCGCGCACGCGTGAAGTGCATCGGCGGTCCTGCAGGTGAGTAGCTGCCGTCTGTCTGCCCGCGCACAATCCTGACAGTTAGTTGTTGTAAACTCATGGGCTCTTAATAAGGATCTCACCATAGATGGTCTGCGAAAATTGATCACAATGCAATCTCCTTCGATGTTTTTAGGAGACGCGCCGACCCACCCAACTCTGCGTACCATAATGATCTCATTTATGTCAGAAGGGTGGAACCTCCTATTCTTTGACAGCCAATCCACACATTTATTATGCAGGTTGACCCAGGACTCCCTCTGATCTCTCTTAAGAGCTGGGACACCTGCCAACACCAGCACATAAGGGCAGGCGGCCGGTGGTAAGCTTAGAACATCTGGGTTTGGCCTGGGGGGATTTCTGCTCGAGGTACCTATTGCATTACTGCTTAGTGTGCCAGGTGGTATCCCAGGTTGTGCACCATCTAATCTATAGGTGCGGCCTGTGGTGGAATTGGGGGGCAAGGCTGTCGCTAAATCACCAGTAGGCGGTAAGCCGTTGCTGTTTGGAATACAATCCAGTGCTGCGCTCGCCTTAGGTTGAAGACATTCCCTGACTTGCCTGCAAGTGGTGCATGTGCTGCTAACTAAGAGGCTAGTGGAGGAAGGCGTGGTGGTAACAATAGCAGTGGGGGTAGGGAGTTGATTATCATAAGAAGCAGTGATAGTGATCCAGCGCGATATTAGCAAACAGCATACATACACCATATACTCACTTAGGCCCATACATTCACACTACGCTAATACTTACGCTGGGTGTCAGATATACTCTTATATCAAAAATCCCTGCTACCAATTACCTTCTGATTGAAGAGTAATAACTTACCAATGGATCCTTTGCTAATTGGGAAGTTTAAAATGAGTGACATTCACTATAATACATAATCCTGAAATAACCACTGAGTCAGGAAGTTTTAAAATGTTTATCTAAAGTTTAGCAGAGTAAAATACAGAAAATACGGTATTTGATCAGAATACCCAAGAGGAAGCATAGGAACGAATTTTCTAATAACTGACAGTTTTTAGAGAAATAAGAGAGGATAGAGACAGCAGCGCAACTAAAGGTTGCATTATAATTACCTAGATGCGAGAACCAAGCCCCTTAGCCAAGGAGTTGGAAAGAACAGGACCCTGGAAGGATGAAAAGCAAGGACCTCCTTCAGGATCAGGACAGGACTGGTGACCTCTCTACAACGACGCCTGCGCCGTTCCCCTCTCTGGCACTCGATTTCTCCTCGATTCTCCTGTCTAATGGACTCCGCCGCCCCCTCCTCAGGACCTCTTCCGGATAGGGATTCAGTCAGCAACCGATCAGCATGGCAGCCTGGAGCTCTTCTGTATGTTCTGAGAGTCTGTGCTCTGTCTTCGGTATCATCTGTTCTCTCTGTGCTCACTAATTACTAATGCTATATTCTATTATACCCTTCTACGCCCATGTACCTCCCCTTAATGTTGCTAAAATATGGGACCACTACTTCTGATTGGGCAGGGACAGGAGGTGGATTCTCGCACCATGACAAATTTGGCTTAATTTGTGAAGCCTATTGTATTTACATTCCCGCCCCTTCAAATTAATACATTCACTTTATTTCCCACCCGTTTCACACGACAAATGTTATACATTTTACAGGAGAAGAGCAACATTTTATCCGCCGGATACATTGGGTACATCATCTTCGGCCAATAGGTCATGGCCTTGTGAGACGTCCAAGTTGACTTCATTTTGGCAGTCATACAGCACACATGCGCAGAACCCTCTGTCTCTCGAGTTTCAAGTCACCAACCCAGGCCCAAGTTTACGAATTACTAAAAGTGCAAGAAGAAAATATTAAAATCACAAATAAAACGTTTCACTGTATACCCACTTTCCCTAGCTCTATTCCCATTTAATCATAATACTACCCTGCATTAGTAGCATTAAGAAAACGACAATTTAATAATGACATGAGAGCAAGCTTAAGCATGTGAGAACATTGAGCGGCCATTTTAATGCACACTGCGCAGAAGCAGAAGTTTCCCACCAAGCAAAGAAAGACGTCACACCATGTGATCAGGTTGCGACATGCGCAAAGAGGTTCCCGCGCTTAAGCGGCCATTTTGATTTAGAAACAAGCGTTATTCATTAGTAAAACACATAGGCAAGCTTCTGTCCCTTTTGTATTCGTGAATGCAAGTATTAGTATTTGACATTACAAGTTTAATAAATTAATACTATGAGGAAGATTGCATCCAAGCAAGTTTCAATTTTGAAACCTTGCTCCATCAATCCCCTCTCTGATGGCGTTTCTGAGCCATCAAAAACACTACCCTCAATCAGATGTCAACTTCTAGCAAATTGTTTCATTCTCATCTGTACTTTTTCTATTCTTACAGTCTCCTTTCAATTTCTTGTATAAATCACTTCTCCATTCTTCTAATTCGATTTCATCCCTCTTTCTCTTCTTTCCTTTTTCTGTCACTTTGTACGTTCCATTCTTTTTACAGCATTTGCACCATATTGTTATTGCTAAAATCATTATTGCTATTCCTGCTAAAGGTACTAATAATTGACCTACAAGTCCTTTCCCTATATTAGCAAACCAGGTTCCAATTGACGAGATACTATTTGTCATTCTTTCCCATACACTATCAACTTCCAGTGGTTTAAGTTCCTTCTCAAGTTTAGTTATGTTCTGAATATACGTTCCAATTTCTGCACTCTTATCAGGAATATAAGTGCAACAGTGTTTCGTTCTCAATAATTTACAGACTCCTCCCTCTTTTGCCAATAGAATGTCAAGAGCAAGCGATTTTGCATCACCATAGATCTAATAGCAACCATTTCCGTATTAATCATTAGAAAACCTCCAGCAGTATCCATTGATAAATGATCAACCACTGTAGACAATTTACATATTTTCCTTGAGTTCAGAATTATTCCCACTGAAGGTATCAATGCACCAAATATATCACCTACTATTTCAGAAAAACTAGCTCTTTTACTACGTATTAATTCATTATTGTTTTCATTGCTTCCAGTGTTTCTTTTTACGTGGTATATCTTTGGAAAAACAATTCCAAAATAACAACTTCCATACCACCTTGCAGGAAGCCTAAAGTAAGCCTTATTCCCACATACATAATAGATTCCAGGAAAAACTGAATCTGTTCCTCCTTTGAGTCCCCAACCTCCCAAAATTAAAAAATTGTGTTCACATTCACTGGTACCGATGAAAACATTGTTATAGTCAGTCTTTAACCTATGTAGACACATTTTCCCTTTCTTTTCGAAATCCAGAGCCATAGCAGCTTGAGCCTTGCCAGGTGTTTAACTCCCTTCTTTTTCTGCCCAAGGTGGTAAATGAGTCTTATGCTCTGAAGCTTTCTTTTGGAAATCTTGTCTTCTATCTTCTACTAAATTCAAAAATATTTTCTCTTCTTCTAATAAAGAACATGTTAGATTGTGTCTATGTGCATGTGTTATGTCTATTGATTTCATTGTTAAGCAAAACTCTCCCATAAACTGTGCGTCTTGACTACTAAGCACGGGGTTCATACTCTTGCGAATCGGAACCTCAGAAAATATTACATCTAAGTTTGAATAATAATACTGTAGTCTACCTGTTCTATAAAATAAACTTGTTAATACACTACATGAGATGCCAAATGTCAGTGGTATGTGATGGTATGTTAATCCTTCTGCTACTGATTCAGGTAACTTCATAAAGACATAACAATTACTAACTTCCATTGTGTCTACATATTGAAATAATAACTTTGTGAAAACATTTAAACTAGTGTCGTTATCAGCTATTTCGTGATGAATTTCTGCCTCATCTTCTGCCATTAGTTCTACTCTATTGCCCTTCATGTTTGCTGTCCTCCCTTTTGTGTCATTATTAATCTTCTTATCTATTATCATAAGGTAAGGAACTGCTACAATCAGGACTAACCATACTATAAGCACCAATACTAGACTACAGATGCAGATTGCACAGCATCTCCTACAACAATTTCGTTTTGGTCTCCCAGTAACTCTATCATCAGGCATTTTTCGACAAGGAAGATTGCTCTTCTTATCTCTATTCCTTTTCTTCAGCGGATTCTTTTGCTTAGTCAGGGTGGTCTTGTTTCTTCTTCATAAGTTAGTTCTGCACTTGTTCCTTCGCCACCACTGTCACTTGACTCTGAGCTTTCAAAATCTTCGAGAATAATATAAGTCCAGTCAGGACCCTTGAATTTGTTATTTACAAGTCTCAGTCTTTTACTTTTTCTTTTTCCTGACTTTTTCTCTTGTTCTGTTTGACTTGTCACTTCAGGTACTTGTTCTGGATCTTCACTTCTGGCTGTTATGTGGTATTTTACTCTTTTGATGACACTTGGCCAATGATCTCCTTTTCTTGTTTTCTTTGTTGGCACTGTTTTTCTGTTTTCGTCTTCAGTGGTCTTGTTATTTTCACTGCTTTGTACTTCTTTATTTTCTTTGTTTACTGCTTCTTTTGTTAGTTCCTTTTCAGGTCTGATTGGTTTCTCTTCAGTAGCTCCACAATGACTTACTTGATCTTGTTCCCTTTTTGTTTCTCTATGTTTATTTGTATTAACCCCTTTTTCTTTTGTGAATTCTTCTTGATCTATCTGCTTCTGATCAGGGCTTATTGCACTGTGAACTTCTGCAGCCTGACCTGCTTCTTCTAGACCTGTCTGTCCCTCTTCAAAGTTGATCAAATCTTCACTGTTTTGAGTCCAATTTTCTTTCCCTATCTGATTTAGTTCAAGATCTTTTACTGTCTTGTCTTCTTGATCTTGAACTGTTTCTTCTTCACCTATCTGATCTTCTTCAATTTCTTGCAATTTTGTTTGATATCTTGTTCTGTAGTATAATTCAGGCACTTCTACCACTGGTATCCAATCCTGACTTGTGCTCGGTTGTTCTCCGTCAGCTTCTCTCGAACCTCTAGCTTGAGATTCTTCAGCTGGGCAACCTTCAGCTTCTTCTGTGACTGGCGTTGTCGGTAGATTCTCTTCTTCAGGTTCTGGTACTCTCTTGGTGTGGCTTACGTGAATCCAATTAGGAAATCTTGCACACTTCACTGCTGTGTTGGTGGTCAATATGACTTGACAAGGTCTGCTCCACCTGGGTGATAGACACGTTTCTCTGGTGTGATTCTTCACTACCACCCAATCACCAGGATTCAGATCATGTTCTAATTCAGGCTGCCTGGAAACTGCGTCTTCTCCAACCTGATGAGAGACAGAACGCACGAGGTCAGCCAATCCTTTGCAATAATCCAGAACCATATCATCAGAAATATTTACCAATTTGTTTGTGGGAACATGTGTTTGTCTCATTGCTCTTCCCATCATAATTTCATGTGGGCTTAATCCTGTTGTTCTATCAGGAATGCTTCTTATTCCCATCAAAACAAGTGGCAGTGCGTCTGGCCACTCTAATGATGTTGATGCACACATTTTTCCCAATCTTGATTTTATAGTGCCATTCAATTGTTCAACCATTCCAGAAGCCTCTGGGCGATGTGCACAGTGCAATTTCTGTTTGATTTGGAATGCTTCACATATTATCTGGATCACTTCGCTTTTAAAGTGTTTTCCTCTATCTGATTCCAAAGATACTGGGAAACCAAATCTAGGTATGAGCTCTCGTAGTAACAGTTTTGCAACTGTAATGCTGTCATCTCTCCTAGTTGGATAAGCCTCCACCCACTTTGAAAACAGACACACTATGACTAGTACGTATTTTAGCCCTCTGCATGGTGGTAACTGTATGAAGTCGAACTGGAGTCTTATGAATGGACCCTCTGCCTTCCCGATCTTCCCAAACCCAATTATCGTTTTCCTGCCTGGATTGTGCATTTGGCAAGTTAGACATCTCTGGCAAAGACTCTCTGCGACAGCTCTGAATTTGGGATTGTACCAATTTTGTCTGAACAGCCTAATCATTGCATCTCTCCCTATGTGTGTGTCTCCATGATGCATTCTAGCCATTTGTGAGAGTAAACAGTCTGGCATGACTGGTCTGCCATCTGCACTGATCCATACTTCATCATCTCTTCTTTGTGAACAACCTACTTTAATCCACAAATTCTTCTCACTTTCCTCGACTTCATCTTGCAATTTCTTCACCTCATTCCACGTTTCTGGTGGCATATACAGCATGAGTTGGCAGCTGATTCCCATTCTTTCCACCCTCTTATTTACTGACGTTCTGGTTTTGGCACAATATTGGGCCACCAGATCAGCATATCTGTTGCCGACTACCACCCAGTCATCTCCTGACTGATGTGCGGCACATTTCACCACAGCCAATTCTTTTGGTGATTGTATTGCTTCCAGCAATTCCCTTACAAATTGTCCATTTTTTATGGGGGATCCTGAAGAAGTTATGAAATCCCTCTGCATCCACAGTTGGCCAAAATCATGCACGACCCCGTAACCATATTGACTATCAGTAAATATAGTTACTCTCTGATTCCTCCCAATTTTGCAAGCTTTTATTAATGCAATCAATTCAGCTACTTGTGCAGATTTGACTCCTGGTAAATAGGATGCTTCGACTATTCCAGTTAATTCACATACTGCATATGCTGCAGTTAGTTTACCATCTTCATGTCTTTGACATGATCCATCAACAAATAGCTCCCTGTCTGGCTTTTTAAGAGGCTGTTCCTCAATGTCTGGGCGTGGTTTTGTACATAATTCTGTAATCTGTATACAATCATGTTAATCTTCTTCGTCATCTTTATTTGTTTCGTGATATGGGTCTGGCAGTAAGGTTGCTGGATTTATTATCGTACACCTTACCATGGTCACATTTTCAGCACCCATTATTATTCTCTCATATTTAGTCAGCTGACTAGGAGTAAGATGCTGAGTTCGAGTTCTGGTCAACAGAATCACAACCGCATGCGGAACATACACTTTTACAGGGTGTCCCATTACAATTGACTCGCTTTGTTCAATGCTCAAATAAGTTGCTGCCACTGCTTTTAAGCATCCTGGCAACGCGGCTGCTACTGGGTCCAATGTAGCAGAAAAGTACGCTATAGGACGTCTGTCTAGTCCATGTCTTTGAGTTAGGACAGAAAGTGGACAATTTTCTCTTTCTTGACAGAATAATGTGAATTCTCTTTTATAATCAGGCATGCCTAAGGCAGGTGCTGAACAAAGAGCATTTCTCAATTTTACAAAAGCTTCTACACTTTCATCCTCCCACTCAACAGGATCTTTTGCTTTCTTTTTGGTCATGTTAATTAGGGGCTTAGCCAACATGGAAAAATTTGCTATCCATTGTCGACAGTATCCCACTATTCCTAGGAATATTCGTACTTGTCTTTGGGTTACAGGAATCTGCATTCTTTTTATTAATTCTACTCTTTCAGAGGTTATTCTTCTTTTTCCCCTCTCAATTTGATGTCCCAGATATTTAACAGCTGTTCTGCAAAACTGTAACTTTTCAGGTGAGACTTTATGCCCTTCCTCAGCCAAAAGATTTAATAATGCTATGGAATCAACAACACGGTCTTTTCTGGTGGTCGACGCCACTAATAGGTCGTCGATATATTGAACTAAAACTGAACTTCCTGTCATCACTAATTTTTCAAGGCACTTTTTCAATATCTGGTTGAAGATGGAAGGACTTTCTGTGTACCCTTGAGGAACACGATTCCACACATAGACTTTATTCTCAAATTTAAATGAGAAAAGATACTGGCTGTCTGGATGTAGTGGTATTGAAAAGAATGCTTGACACAAATCAATTACTGTGAACCATCCTGCATTCCAAGGAATCTGGTACAGTATTACAGCAGGATTTGGTACTATAGGACAACATGGTTCTACAATCTTATTTATTTTCCTCAGGTCCTGAACAATCCTATATTTCCCACTAGGTTTCTTTAGTCCCATGATCGGTGAATTGCATGGGCTACTCATTACTTCTTTTAGAATGTTTTGTTTTACCATTCGATTTATTTCTTCAATGACTCCTACTTTTACTTCTGCACTCATTTTGTATTGTTTGGTATTGGGGAAAATTGCACCTTCTTTTACCGTAATTTGAACTGGATCTATTTTTGCCATAAGACCTGCTTCTTTTCCGGTGAAATCCCATACTATTTGGTTTACTGTACCTTTTAATTAATCTGGTAACTCATCTTTTGTTATCAACGAGAACATTTCGTCTATTTCTGTCCCTTGTTTTGCAACCATAATTTTATATACATGGTCTTCATCTGGTGTTTGAACTGCCACACCATCCGGTGTGCAGAAAATTGTACAATTCATCTTGCACAATAAATCCCTACCTAACAAATTCACGGGGCTAGAATCGCACACTACAAATTGGTGCATTTCTCTGAAGTTTCCAATTTTGACTTCCATTGGTTCGGTAAGAGGTGTTCTAATTCTTTGATTAGCTACCCCTACTACTTGGATATCTTCACCCGAGAGAGGAAGGTCTGGGATGTCTGCTGATCTCACAGTAGACCTGGTAGCACCAGTGTCCAAAAGGAAAGTAATATCATTACCTTTCACATTTCCTTCAACATATGGACCAGACTGATCTACCTGTAAGGATGCGCCAAGTACGCACTCCTTCTTCCCCTCTCCCAGGCACCGTCATGAGTAGTTTTCGCTGTAATTTTCCTGCAAAAGAAATTGCGATGTCATATAATCATTCTTACCACTTCCCTCCTGAGTATCCAATGTCTGTACCGTGTTTTGCTCTGCTTATATTACCCTGAACAGGTGGAGGTGGCAACTGACTCTGGGGATTTACACCCTGCTGTGAGTCATTCTGTGTCTGTTGATTTAAGTTTTGATTTGGGCCATTATTATTTCGAACCTTTTTACACTCATCCTTCCAATGCCCCAATTTTCCACATCCATGACAAGGGAATTTCTTTTTAGCTTCTTCTCTACTCATTCGTCCTCTAAATTTTCCACCATTTCCAGTATCACCACTCGTTCCAGAATCTTTTCCTTGATTCTCACTTGGATTTTCCAAATTAATTCCCTGCTTCTCTGCCATTTTCACTTGTGCCCACATCACCTTTTCCTGCAATTTCTTGTGTCTATCCTCAATATCGTCTCCACAATATTTCGCATATATCAGGATCTCGTCAATAGGTTTCCCTTGCCAGCACAGCATATGTTGTTTAATCATCTGGCAAATCTCTGGCTTCAAACCGTAAACAAACCGATACACAAACTGACTCATGTTTTTGTCTCCAATGTCCTCAAATCCACTATACTGTTTAAACACCTGTAAAAGGCGCTCATAGTAAGAATGTACTGTTTCACTGGCTTCTTGGGTAGTTCGATCTATTTTTACCCAATCTGTTTCTTTCGGGGGTATCTTTCCTTTCAGGTATGTTATCACCTGCTGATACTTTTTCATCACCTCACTTGCCGGGGCACCTGTCTTTGGATCTCTGGGATACTCATTACTTGGCCAATCCACTGTGATCTTACAATCTGTCCATAAATCGGCAGGTACCACTATGTCAAACAGACCATCCGAATCCTTCAACAATACCTTTGACACTTTTACAAACCTTTCAACCTGCTTGTACCATTCAATTGGCTTTTCCCTCAGTTTTGGAAAATCATTTGTAAATGATAAAATATCCTGTCTGCTCCATGGGACATGTACATATCCTCCTCCTGCAACTTCTCGCATTGGATACATTTGATCTGCTTTTCCTGCTTCTTTCATCACATATTCAGATGCTGTTCTACTTGTTCTTGCCTCTTCCTTTTTCTTAGCCCACCTAGATCTCCATTTATCTAGATCTCCCCATTTTTGTAAAACTAACATTAATTCTCTTATTTGTAGTCTTCTCCCAGATGCATTCATGTTTTCTAAATCTTTGTCTGAAAATTCTGCTCTATAAGGTTTCTGTAGGACTTTGGATCTCCCTATTTCGATTCCCATCTGTAGTGCTAGATTGGACAGTTTTTCATGAAATATCCTCACATTTCTAGTGATACTCCTACACAGGAACAATAATTCTTCTTCATCATAGGAATTTAAGCGTTCTACTCCTACATTTCCTGCTATTATTTCTTCTAATTCAACTTTTAATTTATGTATATCCAATACTTTTGGAGGTGTGCACTGTTTGACTGACCCTTGTACCCATCTTTCTAGATCTTCAGGTGTTACTATGGTGGCACTCTTTGCTCCTGATGAAGTTATTAAACTTACATCTTTTGAACCTCCAGGTACATCTCTTCTTGGAGTATTATTTATAGAACCTCGAATAGGTAAATCCATGAGTGATATCGTTGATTCACAGTCACTAAATTGATCCTCAATTATAACTGGAGCTTCAGGTTTTAGTTTACTCACAGGAGTATTCATAGGAGACGGTACAGGTATCAATGGAGGGCAGTTTCCTTGAGTACCATATAATGGAACTACTGGACCAATTGTTACAGGAATAGTCAATGAATCAGGATGTACTTTTATCTGAGTTATTTTCCGTACTAATTCTGCTCTAGTCTTTTCTAAGGCTTCTTTTTCTTTGTCATGAAGTATTCTAGTCGGGGTAAATTCATGTATTACCTTTGGTATCATGGGAGTTTGTGGTGGTGCACTAGGAGGGCATCCACTTGTCCCTTCCTGATATGGCGGGGGATTCCTTAACATTTCTTCCATAAATTCATCTTCTGAATCCTCATTTCTCATTAAATGTTTTGTCTTTTCTGTACATTTGCCTCCTGATTTCTCTCCTTCTGTGAATAATGGATACAGTCCTTCTGTAATCATTGCCCTTCTCCATTGTTTCATCTGACCTTCCCTAGACTCACGTAAATATTTAGGATAAAATCCTGGGTAACTTTTATTACTTCTAGATCGGTCACGTTCAAATGCCTCAGTTTCCCACTCTTCTAAGGCTTCGTATTGAGTTAATCTAGGTCTGGGTTCTAAGTCATTCATCCTTAATCTCAAATTTTGAAGAATTCGCCCATTAAACGTGCCATTTTCAGGAAATGCTAATACTCCATTATTTTTGGTGTATTCTATCCAATTCTCCATCCACACACAAGTATGATAACCTCTTTCCATTATCATGTCAGATGCTGGCGTTTTAGCTGGTGGAATAATAATTCCTTCCCTAGTTTTCATTGGTTTGTCCTTTTTAAAATAATTCTTAATCTTTTGTAAGAATGACATTTTTCTTCTTTCTCCGTACATTCTATCTAATCTTCGGTGTATAAAATTGTATTCTGCAAACCCTAGAAATCTCCTATCTGGACGATTCCCTATTAAAGTCGGATCGCGTTTTAACATGCAATCCTTATCCACTCAGAATTTTGCTTCTAAAATCTCAACCAATCAAATGTCTGCTAATTTTTATTTCTAAGCCAATCCTTGCGCGGCTTTTTGGTGACGTTTCTCTGTCAACCCCTCCTTTACAATTTGCTCTTTTTCTGTCCTCACTGGTTTAACCAATCCCAGCGCGGCACCTGTGATGTCAGTACCACTCCTGACTACTGACCCCTCCTTTACAAGAGTCTCCCCATACCCGCTGTTTCAACCTACCACAGCGTGGCGTTTTGTGACATCAGCTCCCTCTCCGGTAACTGACCCTCCCTTTACAAAAATTTACGCAAACTTATTTTCTCTATAAATCTTAATTAAATTTCAGTAACAACATAAAACATTCACTATCGTGCCAGTTTCCACTAATTTTCGAAAAAGATAGTTTCTTCCACACTTTAGTAAAACCTTTCCGTTTACTAAAACATACACTACGAGTAAAACACTTCCGTCTACTCTTCACAGTACCTGTTACTTCTCCAATGTTACCCTTACTAGGTGATATAACATAAATTTTTTATCAGCGTACCCTTTTTGCTATTACTCACACGCATAGAGTCCCTAACAAATACTTGAAGTCCTGCTTAACTTCTCAGTACTATTTCTGCCTGACAGATAACCTCACTGCAGTATGGCTTCCACTTGCCACCCACTATTCTTTTCCCCGGGGATTTCTTAGACAACATAAAACAAAACTTTAAGCAGAATGTTAGTTCATAAAAAAAATTCTCATTACCCAATTAACAAAGAGTAACACTAACCGTCCTCTGCTTACCAGAAAACTGATCCAGCGCGATATTAGCAAACAGCATACATACACCATATACTCACTTAGGCCCATACATTCACACTACGCTAATACTTACGCTGGGTGTCAGATATACTCTTATATCAAAAATCCCTGCTACCAATTACCTTCTGATTGAAGAGTAATAACTTACCAATGGATCCTTTGTTAATTGGGAAGTTTAAAATGAGTGACATTCACTATAATACATAATCCTGAAATAACCACTGAGTCAGGAAGTTTTAAAATGTTTATCTAAAGTTTAGCAGAGTAAAATACAGAAAATACGGTATTTGATCAGAATACCCAAGAGGAAGCATAGGAACTAATTTTCTAATAACTGACAGTTTTTAGAGAAATAAGAGAGGATAGAGACAGCAGCGCAACTAAAGGTTGCATTATAATTACCTAGATGTGAGAACCAAGCCCCTTAGCCAAGAAGTTGGAAAGAACAGGACCCTGGAAGGATGAAAAGCAAGGACCTCCTTCAGGATCAGGACAGGACTGTTGACCTCTCTACAATGACTCCTGCGCCGTTCCCCTCTCTGGCACTCGATTTCTCCTCGATTCTCCCGTCTAATGGACTCCGCCGCCCCCTCCTCAGGACCTCTTCCGGATAGGGATTCAGTCAGCAACCGATCAGCATGGCAGCCTGGAGCTCTTCTGTATGTTCTGAGAGTCTGTGCTCTGTCTTCGGTATCATCTGTTCTCTCTGTGCTCACTAATTACTAATGCTATATTCTATTATACCCTTCTACGCCCATGTACCTCCCCTTAATGTTGCTAAAAGATGGGACCACTACTTCTGATTGGGCAGGGACAGGAGGTGGATTGTCGCACCATGACAAATTTGGCTTAATTTGTGAAGCCTATTGTATTTACGTTCCCGCCCCTTCAAATTAATACATTCACTTTATTTCCCACCCGTTTCTCACGACAAATGTTATACATTTTACAGGAGAAGAGCAACATTTTATCCGCCGGACACATTGGGTACATCATCTTCGGCCAATAGGTCATGGCCTTGTGAGACGTCCAAGTTGACTTCATTTTGGCAGTCATACAGGACACATGCGCAGAACCCTCTGTCTCTCGAGTTTCAAGTCACCAACCCAGGCCCAAGTTTACGAATTACTAAAAGTGCAAGAAGAAAATATTAAAATCACAAATAAAACATTTCACTGTATACCCACTTTCCCTAGCTCTATTCCCATTTAATCATAATACTACCCTGCATTAGTAGCGTTAAGAAAACGACAATTTAATAATGACATGAGAGCAAGCTTAAGCATGTGAGAACATTGAGCGGCCATTTTAATGCACACTGCGCAGAAGCAGAAGTTTCCCACCAAGCAAAGAAAGACGTCACACCATGTGATCAGGTTGCGACATGCGCAAAGAGGTTCCCGCGCTTAAGCGGCCATTTTGATTTAGAAACAAGCGTTATTCATTAGTAAAACACATAGGCAAGCTTCTGTCCCTTTTGTATTCGTGAATGCAAGTATTAGTATTTGACAGTACAAGTTTAATAAATTAATACTATGAGGAAGATTGCATCCAAGCAAGTTTCAATTTTGAAACCTTGCTCCATCACTAGTAATAAGGCCGCTCCCCAGAGCGGCCATAGTTTGTACTGTTTCCGGTGGTTGGCCGAACTTTTTCATGGCTATGTCCAAGTTGTCTAAGCGTTCCAGGAGTAAACTAAATTTCATATCTAACAGCTCATTGATACGCTTGGACACAGTATCAGAAACAATGTCAACAGTAATATCTCCAGAACCCCCATTATCAGATGCCACCTCAGTCTGCGTGCTGATTGAACGGTGCGACTTCCCATTTTGCATTACCTCAGGAGTGCTAGTATTTAAGGATGACTGCATCCATGCAGACAAGCAGGTGCAAGAAGAGCCAGTTCGTGGTGGTTGTTTCCTTTTAGCACATATGGGCTTCCCGCTCTTCCTCTTGCGTTTAGTGGCCATGATTCCCATGTTTATGGGGGTATCTATATTTAGCTGAGGCTCAGCTGCGTCGCAGTCCTTTGGACTCCCACTGGCAGGCAGGGCTATATTGATGCCAGTCATGTAGGGCTGTGTGGAGTGCAATACAATAGCAGGTCCCGATTCAGATGCAGCATCAATTGAAGCCCCTCTGGGGTGAGAATTGATCAGTGAGCCCTCGCTGTCAAGGGAAAGGCGGAGCTCCGTTAGTTCATTCACGCCTGATACAATATTAACCACCCTTTCAAGCATGCTATTGATACTGCTGGTGATGGGGCGAGTAGATAATGTCCCAGTGCGCTTCCCCATGGTATATAAACAAAAACAGTTCTAGCAGTTATAATTGTGAGTAATTAAATAATCCCAGGAAATTGGGGCTGGCAAAACACTCACCGCAACAATCTTTGGGGATAGACTTGCAAGTTGAAGGGGGGGGTGACCCTGCCCTGCCTCTTCCTGTCTCTAACTTGGCCCGGGCACACCCGCACGCATCCCGCTCTGTGGGAGCCGCGAAGTGCTTTTAAGCGCCTCCGGGCGCAGAAAGGACAGCGTTGGCGCCTCCTGGAGCTTAGAATTATGGGGCTTGAAGTCCCCCCCTTGCAGGATGGTGTCACGGGCGTTGGTATTTCTTTCAGTGGGCTCTCTCTAGAGGACAGTAAACAATGTACCTTTGTTGTGCCTAATGAATAGATTTAATATTTTTTTTAATGTACAAATTGCTGGTGAAGTTAGGGCTAGCAATCTGTCTTAATCTCAGCAATGTTGAAAGCATAACCCCTTCTGTATATCGAGAAAACATTGGCCATTCTGCAAACATTTCCATAGCTTCACAAATACCTTTTATTCCTCTGCAAAAGTGCTGCGATGGAATCATGCGATGTAAAAAATGGAACTTCAACACATTCATTAAAACCTGGAAATGTGAAGTATACTTTTTTATGCATTTACTAGGAAAGTTGGTGGGCAATTGAGCAAAATGGCTGATCCACAGAACAATGCATGCATTATAGCAATCTAGTTCTCTTACAAGTAAAGCTGATGCATTAGCCATTTGTAATAAATAAACTTTGCTCCGAGGCTCTAACATGCATCGGATTCCTTTCATAGAATTCTTTTTTTCAGCCCAAACTATTGTTTGTCTCTAACAGCTATTGTAGCTTTGAGAGGTTAATACATGTGCATAATAAGGACATGAAGGTACGAAGAAGCAATACTGTAATCCTTTTGTTTGGATAATCAGTCTAATGTATGCAAATTAAAACTTATTAGTACTAGGGTTTTGTGTCTGCTTATTAAAATGTGCCATTTCTTGAAAATTGGAAGTCCATTACGTAAAGTTATTATTAACACTCATTTAGGAGTTATATACAGTATGCAAATTAAAATTGATTACAACTAATTAAGGAGTTTCTTTGTTTTTTGACCTTGTCTGCTTTTTATGCAAATATGTTTTTTTTGGTCTGGCATATTTATAGACTAAGAAAAGTATATTAGGGCGAGTTAAAATATGTATTTTAATACTTTTTAGCTTTGCATGAAGAAACTACGGCATTGTAGACTTGTTCTGTTTAATTCAGTTAAGCTGATCTGCACGAAGTGCCCTATTGTTTTAGGGTAGTCCAGTCAAAGGGTAGATTACATGTATGGTTGGAAATCAACTGTCAAGGAGGTGCAAGCGACAGGATCACGAAATGATTATGTAATAGTGTCACATCTCTACAGACTACAGTTAAAGACGAACGGCGTGTGTTTAAATGTATGCCAAAGGATATATTTGGTACAAACCATGCTAGGGATTAATAGAGCACTGTGCATGGTAATGGGGTAGAAATTATTGTTAAATTGTGTACAAAAGCGCCTGCCGTGACAGGATCATTTTTTCACAATCTGGCCACAGACGCTGATGGACGTGTGTGCTTCTCTATGGTTGGCAGATGACATGCTGAAAGAAGACATTCGTGTAATAGAATAATACATCTCTATTCGATTATGCACATTATCATAAAAGATAAAAACATAAAAAGCACATAAATACGTTAAAAGCATTAAAGCATACAGGCCACCATATTGCGCTCAAGATCACACATTCTATAAACAGTAGGTTCAATTTAGAGGAAAACATACTAACCTATCTATCAAATCATTGTAAATTAGACACTCATAATTTTAGTCCAATATAGAGCTCCTTTAAATAGGAAGTAACTGCCAGCAGTACTGCATGCTCAGGTAATAGCTGTAAATGTAGAAAGGAAATTGGGGAAAAAATGGATTTTAAAAGTGGTGTTAAATACTTTTTACGCCAAAAATCATAACATTTACAGAATAAAACCAGATGTATCAGGGTTTGAGGGGAGCCACTGTCACAGGGACAAACTAGAAGTGCATGTGGATCAAACTGACCGGGGGGAGGGGGGGTGGAAATAGATCATTGTACGGTTAGAACCCAGACGGAATTTTGTAAGCAATGATCTGTCCCAAGGATGTCTAACAGCTGTAATGTACGGTTAATGCCTGTTACAGTTTTCAGGAGCAAAAATGATCTGTTAGTGTATTATCCAGTTCCCTGGCTTCCCTCACATCCTTCGGTTGGTTAAGAATCGTTCCCTAAGGAGCCTCCGATCTAATTTTTTTTTAAACTGAGGCCTATAAAAAAAGGTCCATACAGTCTAAGGCGAGAGCAACGGTTTTATTGTCATTTAACCATGGTATCTTGTGGCCATACATACACCAGAGGCAATCCTCAATCACACTCTTGTTAAATTATTTATTTATTTTTTTATTTTAAAAGTTTTATATAGCGCTAGCTAGACCCGTGGGTATCAGAGCGCTTTACATACACACTGTACAAAACCAAAGGAAATTGCATTACTTAGTAGGAAGGCAGTAGGGAAGCAATGACAGAGATAAAAAAAAAAAAAAAAAAAATACAACATGAAAACTAGATAAACAGTGCAGCGGAGGGAGAGAAAACAAACGAAGGTGTTTAACACAGACCGGTCACCACTATCCTTGAATGTCAAGAGAGAGAGGAGTTAACTCGGATATTGAAGTCTAGGTTAGTTGATGTTGGTCAGGAAAGTATTTGTTAAGGAGATGGAGTTTCAGGTCCCTTTTGAAACAGGAGAAGGAGGGGTTGCATCTGAGGACTCTAGGGAGAGCGTTCCATATCCTGGGAGCGTTGCCAGAAAACAATCGGTATTGGGTTGTTTTCTTTTTCAGTTTCGGAGGGATAAGAAGGAGTGAGTTAGAACTTCTCAGTGTTCTGGATTGACCTGCTCTTACCAGTTTGTTGTTCAGGTAGTTGGGGGCCGGAGAGTGAAGGGTTTTGTGTGTGATGCAGGCCAGCTTGTAAATACACCTCCCTTCCATAGGAAGCCAGTTGAGGGAGTTGAGAGCTGGAGTGATGTGTTCAAATCTTTTCACTCCAGATATGAGTCGAGCGGCCATGTTCAGCACTGCCCTTAGTGGGGCTAGGTGAGCTTTTGGAGTCCCTGTTAGGATGGCGTTCCCGTAGTCGATTTTAGAGAGAACTAGGGATTGAACTACTGTCTTGAGGTCATCCTGGGGAAGAAAAGGTTTCAATTTCTTGAGGTGTTTTAGTGAGAAAAGAGCACCTTTTGCAGAGTTTTTGATGTGGGCCTCCATTGATAAGTTCTTGTCAAGGGTGATGCCTAGCGACTTCACTGAGTCGGATAGGACGAGGGGGCAGTTTAGGGCAACCAGATTCTTGAGCCACTCTTGGATTGGTCGATGGTTGCTTTTTGGAGAGAATAGGATTAGTTCCATTTTATCTGGGTTGAGCTTTAAGTGGTTAGTGTTGAACCAAGTTTGGATCTCGGTTAGAGTGACATTGAGGTGTCGGATGTCGTTGGGAGACTTAATTTTGAAATAGATTTGGGTGTCGTCAGCGTAGAGGTGGTAGTTCACTCCCGCTTTTTTCAAGATGATTGTGAGGGGCTCCATGAAGAGATTGAAGAGGGACGGGGAGAGGATCGAGCCTTGCGGGACCCCAAGTGTGACTTTTGTTGGCTTCGAGAGACAGAGGTTGATTTTTAATTTGTTGCGAGCGGTGTTGAAGGAAGGAGGTGAACCATTTTAGTACTGTGCCATTAATGCCGGAGCTTTTCGACAAGGTCTCCAGAAGAGCTGGATGATTTACAGTGTCGAATGCCGCAGATAGGTCAATAAGGATGAGAAGGCAGGCATCACCTTCATCTAAAGCCTTGTGAATATCGTCAGAGATGTTGAGCATAGCTGTTTCAGTGCTACAGCCTTTCCTGAATCCTGATTGAAAGGTGTCGAGGAGGTTAAACTCATCAATGTGTTTGTTGAGTTGGTGGAGAACGCATTTCTCCAATGTTTTCGCAAGGAACGGGAGGTTGGAGATAGGTCTGAGGTTGTTAAGATCATTAGGGTCGGCCCCTGGTTTCTTGAGAATGGGTGTGATTTGTCCTAGTTGAAGGGAGTCTGGGACACAGCCTGAGATGAGAGAGGCATTGATGATTTTTGTCCAGAAAGGGGAAATGGTGTGGTTGAGTTCTTTTATTATTGTGGATGGGAGGGGGTCCATCGTGTGGGAGGAAGGTTTTAGGGTAGAGATTATACTGAAGACCTCGTTTTCCGACATTAGCTCAAAGTCGGACCAATGCGCATTGTTTTTTAGCTGGAGGCAGACCTGATTGTCCTTGGTAAGAACTCTTTCTGATTGGTCAAGGGTGGTTAAAGGGGGCAGGTTAAGAGGGAAGGAGGGTTTGCGGTTTGGAGGAAGGATTGATCAATTTTTGAGACTTTATTAGAGAAGAAGGTGGCAATTTCTTCACATCGCTCTTTGGTGGCTATGATTTCGTTAGAGGGAGTGCAGTTTGTTTGGCTTTTGACAATGTTGAAGAGTTCTCTCGGTCTGTTTTTCACCAGATCTAGTTGGTTGCGGAAGAAAGACGCCTTTTCACTGAAAATTTGTTTTTTGTATGCCTGCCGAGCAGATCTAAGTTGCGCTAGGTGCAAGGTCGAGGGGTTTAGTCTCCAACACCTTTCCGTTTGTCTGAGTTGACGCCTTTCGTTATTCAGATCCATATTGAACCAGGGTTTAGATTTGGTTCGCCTCATTTGTTTGAGTTTGAGTGGAGCTACTTGGTCTAAGACCTCAGTCATTTTAGAGTTAAAGTGTGTAGTGAGGTCATCGGTCATCCATGATGAGGGTTGGGGTTGTAGATGGGCATGAATCCTGGATTCAAGTTCGGGTAAAGGGACTTTTTTGATGTTTCTGGTCCAGTGCTTAGGTTTGTCATCACGAATAGGTTGATGTCTGACAAGTGCATCAATCTTGAACAGAATGAGGTGGTGGTCTGACCAGTCAATGGGAGAAATTGCTCTCAGAGAGACCAGTTCATTGTTGGTAATGATCGCATCCAGTGTTGCACCTTTGATGTGAGTTGGTTCATTGCAGAGTTGTTTGAGATTGTATATTTCAAGTAGGTTGGATAGGTTCTGGACAGTGGAGTCTTCTGGGTCATTCCAGTGGATATTGAGGTCACCCAGGAACACGTCTTTTGTGTCTGTCATGGAGAAACGTGTTATTAGGTCTGTTAGTTCTTCGGGGAAAAGGGTACGCTCTCCAGGAAGATGGTAGATGGTGTGGAATTTGATGGGAGAGGTGCCCTTGGCAGTGAGTTCGACACCCAGGTATTCAAACGATAGGTATTCTGCAGGTTTAAGTTTGGTGATCTGTATTCCAGCTTTGTGAATGATGGCTAGTCCCCCCCCAGTTTTGATTGGCCTGTCTTGTCTGATGATGTTGTACCCTGGAGGGGTGAGAATGTCAAGAATGGGGGTGCAGTGGACATTAAGCCAGGATTCTGTGAGGAAAGCGATGTCAATTTCTTCAGCGAGTAGAGCTTCAGCAATGTCTGTGGCGTGTTGTACTGCTGCTCTGCAGTTTAGGAGCATGCAAGAGAGAGGGCGGGGAGCCTTGGTGGTGGGGGGAGCTAGGTGGATAGAGGAGTATTGAGCAGGAGGTCTGGGTGAGTGGACAGTTTTAGGGAGTCTGTTAGTACCAACAATAACAGGGATGGGGAAAGGGGCTGATTTCTGGCTCAGAGCGAGGTAAGGGTCGTTGGTCACATCAGGTTTCAATACCGAAAGGGGGAGGCGATCCCAGTTGGGTCGAAGTGCCTGACTCGTTGACGGACTGGAGGGTCAGGGGTGCTCTGTGGGGCCATGGGAGAGGTATTGAGGGGGGTTTGAGCAAATCTACCCGACGAGAGGGAGTACGGTGGCTTGGTCCTGTTGAGAAGGTCTTGTTGTAAGTGTAGGAGATCGGCAGCAAGGGAGTTAATTTTCTGCGCCATTCTGTTCAGTTGCTGTGTTATTGAGCTGAAAAAGTTTAAGGTTTCTGGCAGGGGTCGAGAATGACTTGGGCCTATGGAGGAAGAGTGAGCAGGGGTCAGGGATTGGACGGAATCAGTGGGATTAGGAGAGGGGAGAGGTTGGACGCGGGGAGCCGGATTAGTAATGCTCCCATTCAAGGAGTTCAGAGGAGGAGTAGAGGGTCTACTGTCCAAGTGAGGAGGGAGAGAAATTCTGGGTAGGAAGTCAGAGTTCCGGGGAATGTCAATGAGATTAGTGGTGGGGGCAGGTTGTGTATGTGGGTGTGCGACAGCGGACGGGGAGTGGGCGGTGATAATAGGGGGGAAAGTATCTGCTGTATTGGTGAAGACGTTGGACATGGGGAAGTCACGGGGGTTGTCAGTGAGGTAAGTGGTGGAGACGGGTTGTGCCTGTGGATGTGAGACATCGGAAGGGGAGTGTGCAGTGGTGGTAGGGGGGAGAGTGACCGCTGGATTGGAGATGACGTTGGACAAGGGGGAAGTAAGGGTCGGGGGAAGAGGGTCTGTGTTGGAGGAAGGGGTAGTTTGAGAGGGAGGGTTCAGATTATCAGAGGTCGAGGGGGGAGTGCCTGAGGGGATTTCAGTCGTGGGAGGGCTGGGGGTGAAGTCCGAGCTGACGAGATCGAGATCGGCCTTGTGGTGTTTGTTAATTGTGATTTTGTTGTTCCTGGTGTGATCAGTTGATGTAATAATGGTGGGCGTTTGGCGGCGGAGAGTAATGATGGGGGTAGTGTGATTGTAGTGAGTGATGGTGGATGTCCATGAGCTGAAGAGAGGTTCTTCAGGGCAGGGAGATTGGATCAGTTCCACGTTATTAGTGAGGGTGGTGGGGGATAGGGGAGGTAGGGTTTGGTGGCTCAGTTGAGTTAACGAGGAAAGAAGTGTGGGGAAGTGGCGGTCAAAAGTGGTGAGGTGCGGGTCGGTGGCCTGTATGAGAATGGTTCCAGTTCTGTAGATGGAAATGGTGAGTTCCCCTTTGAAGGTCGGAGAGATAGTGGTGAGATTTTTTCACCATAGGGAATGATTACTGACTTGGCGACTTTAAGGTGAAGAGAGAAGGTGTTTTTCCATTTAGTCGGGCGATTAGTGTAAAAAATGAAGTTAGTTTTCGTGTTGCCGTTGGTCGCTGTGTGGTAGTTATCTACAATGAGTGTTTCCGGGTGTTGTTTTAGAGTACTGTGCTTGAAGTTCTTTTTTGCATTACTGGTCAATTTGTCTGGGTAGTTAATGGACCAGGAGTTGGGTCCGTAACGCACGAGATTCGAGTTACGGGAGGGGTTAGGCGGGCGCATGGTTGAATGGTAGAAAATGTCGGGGCGCAATCAGGAATCAAGCAGTAACCATGCTTTTACAGTAAGCATCATTTGGCCCAAACCAGGGGGACACTCCAAATGCAGGGGGAGTATCAGCATTTTTCAATGCCTGCCATATTGGGAGGAGACAATGTCCACAAGCCAATTCCAGTAACAGTCCCATAAGCACATCAGCCTGTAACATAAACCACATTATGCACAGTGTCACATTAGGCGCAAAACCTTAGACGCCAACCTCACCATCATAAACATTATGCAATTCTTTCATCGGTCTAAACGCATTAGACACTAACATGCTAATCATAAATCACATTAGGAAATATCTCACAACCTAAACGCATTAGGGAATAATAACCTCGCTAGCATAACCACATTATGCAAAACCTCACAACCATAAAAGTACATTTAGAGGTAAGAAACAGGGTGCGTAAACCATAGTAAATGCATCACATTTCCTAGCACCATATTTAGGACAGAAACCACATTAGCACATAACCTCACGGTAGAAACCATAGCAGAGGCATCAATCACATTAGGGCCTGGCGTCCTACAATCCTAACAGTCCCCCTGGCCAACTGGCCATCTCAAAGAGGGGCTCAAATGCCCTATGTCCCAAAAGTTCAGGGCGCGCTGCCTAAGCAGCGAAAGTCAAGGGTGCGCAATCAGCGCAGGCCTAAACGTTGCAGCTGGCACTAAGTGCTGCGCAGCTGTGAAGGTCAGGGCTAAAGGAGTGCATCTCACTCCTAGCTACCAAGGTATGTCCCCCAAATAAACAATAGCCTAAACGGTGCAGCTGCCCACTACTTGCTGGGCAGCTGTGAAGTAATAAGGCCTGGTGAGAGAGTCCCACTCCCCTCTGTGCTCCTGCACTCTCATGAGAGAGCCCCACTCCCCTCTGTGCTCCTGCACCCTCATGAGAGAGCCCCATTCCCCTCTCTGCTCCTGCACTCTCATGAGAGAAAAAAATCCAGTTTCTCGTTATACCATACTGAAATTCAAAGTAACCATGGGGCCAAATTAACTTGATCCTCCACATAATCCAATCCCAGTTCTTCATGAATAAAAAAGGATGCACTAGTTCTACCCAGGACCAGTAGCTTTCTACAAAATCGATCATCTTCCTGCTGTATCACCTTATAGTTACAGTACCCCCAAATTGCCACACCATATGTCAATACTGGGACATTTCATTTTATAGATTTGCAGTAGGAGCAAAATGGGTTTGCTGCCTATCGACTAAGAAAATCTAAACAGAGCGCTACAAGCTTGACTAAACTTAGAGCCAATTATTCTGATAGTCAAATGACACTCTCAAACAGGGGCGGCTCGCAGAGGGAGTGCTGCGGGAGGTGGGGCGGGGGATGGGCAGGGTTGGGGGTAGTGGACTCGGACATATGACGGAGAGGAGTAAAGTAAGTAATTAAATAAATAAAACTATTTCCCTTGCGCTCGCTGCATCGCCAACTGGTAGCAGATTTCCAAGCCAATCTGCACTGCAGCATTTAGTACATTAGTCAAAACAGAGGCCTAGAGATGTGGTTCTGCCTTATAAAAGTCCAAAGGTATCCCATCTGGACCAGGGGCTTTATTGGAGGGGCTTTTGGTAATTGCTGCATGAACTTCCTCGGGATCAAAAACTAATCTCAAGTGTGTACAAGCCACAATCTTTATCCATTGCTGCGGGCACATCAGTATCAAGAGCATAAGCCCTATGAAAGTGAGCAACCCAGTGTGCAGGAGAGATGGAAGAATCAATGTCATCCTAAGCAGCTACATTAGTCTGCCTTCCATTGACCACTGCCCCAAAACCCCTAGATTCCTGAGCAGTGCAAGTAAACACCAACCATTCCCAAGTGGCCTCTTTAAGCTCAGCTTTCCGCTTCCCAATGGCTAATTTGTAGGCCCTTCTTGCTTCCTTAATAGTTTCCATGTTGCGAGGTTTGAGATTGAGGGCCTCATGCAAGTACTTGCTGGCCTGCCTGAATGCTTTATCAAACTAGCCTAATTGTGTCACCCAATGTTTGCTCGACATATCCCTCATAATGATGTTAGTTGAACTATTTAATTGGTGAAACGCTTCCAAAATTGTGGCAGGTGATCTTTCAAGTGCTAATTGGGACTCCACGATGATTACTAAGTTAGAACTAACTACAGATTTGATCAGGTTTGAGATTGGAAGATTGAGCCTCTTGTCCCTAAGTCCCCTATCTTTCATAGTGAGGCCGGTCAGGCCTGGAACGGAGATTACACCCAAACTGACATTTACTCCTAACTTAATTTCTATTGGATTATGTTAGCTGAAGCAGGTTTCATGCACCATCCCAGGGCTGACATAATTGTCAAGCAACCTTGATATAAAAACATAATCAATAATAGTCCCTTTCCCCAAGACCACAAAAGTGGGCAATTCCCTGGATGGACAGACTCCATGGACATGACATTTCGTAACCCCGTCTGACCAAGTGCATCCATTAGTTTACGACCCCTTTGGTCAGAGCCTGAATCACTAATCAAAGAATCATCAACCAAAAACGGGTTAGAATCTTTTGGATTAACTCCTAACTTAGCATTAAAATCCCCACCCATTATGATGTTAAAGGATTTAAAATATGCACACGATCTAGCCTCTAGGATAGTTACTACTTTAAAGAGAGCCTCAATCTGGCACCCAGGATTGCTGATAGAATTATAGAAATTCACAAAAAAAAGTGGAAATCTTTGGAGACAATCACCCATAAGATCTGTATCGCATTGTGCCTCAGGAGAAATGGAAAGACCCTTAATTTCTTGGAAAGACGAACCAGTGTGGTTAGCCCACCTTGCAATCTATGGCCAGGGGAGGGGATTGCTGCCACAATAAAGCTTTCATATCCATCCCAGCCAATCTGCTCTTGGGCCTAGGTTTAATGGAGAATAAAAACGTCAAACTGAATGACAAAATTAAGCCATTCTGGCTCCACCAGCTTATCTCTTATACCAGCAACGTTCCAGCTACGGAGTCTCAGAGATGGTCCCAACACACTAGAGGGTGTAGTCTCAATGGATAATTTACTAATATGACCTTCAGCTAGGCTAAGGGGCCTGTGATTGGAAAAACAAGGGGGAGTGCCCTGAAGTCAGTCATTTTGGCCCAAGTCAGTCAAATGGAGAAATCTATTAGCAGTAGAAATAGCTGATTGCTTGGAAGGGTGAAGTTTCTTGCTGTCCCACATTGGAAATTTATGCTGTAAGCATCAATAGAAAAAGCCAAGCGGGAGAATATTGATACTTATATCCTTAATAGGCAGTGAGTCAGTGCTTTGAATTAATTGCTTTGCCAAAGCAGGAGACCTACAGTTGATTGCAAAATAATCCCCCTCCAGGGTTTTGGGCATGGGTCCAATCCACCTGTTGGACCTGGCATCATTGGCGTGGGTTTCCCCTGTATTTTTGCCTTTACCTTCTGTTATTTTACTGTGTATTGGACTTTGTTTTTGCTGGTCTAGATGCTTTGGGCACTTTGCCACTGCTGTTCAGTGCCAAAGTGCAAGTTCTCCCTTTGTAAATTGCTGTTATGGATTGTGATTCCATGATTGGCGTATTTGATTTACTAGTCAGTCCCTAGTACAGTGCACTGTGTGTGCCCAGGGCCTGTAAATCAAATGCTGCTAGTGGGCCTGCAGCACTGATTGTACCACCCACATACGCAGCCTATAAATGTAACTCAGGCCTGCCATTGCAGAGCCTGTGTGCATCTAGTACTGCCATGTCGATCTGTCAAGTGCACCCACTTTCCAGGCCCTAACCTTCCCTTTTCTTACATGTTAGTCACCCCTAAGGTAGGCCCAAGGTACCCCTGTGCGCAGGGTGCAGTGTATGTGAAAGGTAGGACACGCCCTGAGGTGTGTGGCATGTCCTGATAGTGAAATACTGCCAATTTCATTTTTCACTATTGTAAGGCTATCTGTTCCCATAGGATAGATGGGGGGTTTGCTTATAACATCTTATAAACATACCTACCCCTGGGGACAAGGAAGGAAAGTAAAGTTTAGTGTGCCTGAACTCAGAATGTTAAAATGCATCTGTTAGTGAGGGTGATTTTTACATGCTGTGTGTGAAAATACCACTTTTAGAAAGTAGGTATTTTCTTGCTTAGCCATCAAGTGTGCCTCTGCTAGGATGTGCATTGACTATCTGGCTTTGGAGTGACAGGGGCAGGGGATGTGCAGTGGGTCCAGAGAGTCTGGATGAGTCAGTGCTGGGCTGAATAGACCTGGGCTGCATTTAGAGTAGGGGGAGGAGATTTCCTTTCACCTGAATGGGCCTGGTCTGCCTTCCACAATGCTGTCTCCACCTCCTGCCAAGAAGCTGCACCAGAGAGAACAGAACTGGTTTTGGCTGGGCAAAGAGCTTCTCTGCCACAGAGAACAAAGGATTTTACTGTATAAAAAGAGGGGCCCAGACCCCAGACTTTTAGATCACTTCTAGGAATCAAGAGGAATCTTTGCCAAGGAGAAGAGCTGGAGAAACTGAGGAGGAATACTGCCCCTGTCCTGATTGCTGTCTGGGGTTGGCCTGCAGTGGCTACTTTCTGCCAAGGAAAGGGAAAATTACTTTGCTGTTTGCTGTGTCCCCTTGTTTTGGGACCTCTGGAGGCTGTTTGCCACTGGGAGCTGGAAAAGTAACACAACTTCGAAAAGCACGACGCAACCGCATCTGTTTCTGATGCATTGCCGAAGAAATCGTTGCAGCGCCTGCCTGCGGCTCGAGAAATCACCCCATGTCGCATCGAGTACACCAATCTCAATTTATTTATTTATTTTGTTATGGAACTCCTACGGAGGTCCACAAAAACACACCATCAGATTAAAAAAGACAGACTTTACATACAATACAAAATTCTTCCTTATACATTGCTGTAAAAATTCTTATAACAAACATACTGAGAGGTGTGCAAATAGTGCTATAAATACATGATGCAATCAAATAACCAACCAATAAAAATCTTATATCGACATATTGAGAGATGTGCAAATAGTGCTATAAATACATAAAGCAATCAAATGACCAACCAATCGATATTATGTCATGACAATAGAATTACTGTAAAAAAAAAAAAAAATCAATAAATAGGCACATTTTTTTTTACAAATTGATATATCTTAAACCAAACCATTTCATTCGGAGGGGACAAAACCAAAGATCGTGCCTCCTGGGCAGAGTGAATATTAAATTTGATAAAAACTGGCTTTAAGAACACTCGCCTGGCACTTTGCAGCTTTGAGCATACAAATAAAACATGATCTAGATCTTGGATCTGCAACTGGCACAATTCACAAATTCTCTTCTCTCTAGGTGTTTTATCCCAGATACCAGTGACATCTCTTAGAGGCAGCAAGTTAAATCTCAGTAGGAATATCAGCCTTCTAATCCTGTGAGGGATATTCCAAATTAAATAAGGCTGTAGTTTATTCCCCAAAGCACTCCCTCTGGCCGCCTCATTACTGGACCTAAACTGGCTTGAGGCAGCGTCTCTCGCCAAACTGATAGGGGATCTAGACTTCATTAAAAGTTGTTTCAGTACAGATTTAGACATAGGAGAAGCGGAATTCAAACTAAGACCGAATTTATCATTTGCACATACAAAAGACCTAAAAAACGTTGATTGTTCTTTTAGCGTGCCAAAAATTTCTATTCTCAGGGCAGCCCTAAGTGTACCCTCCTTCCCCAAAAAGAGGGAGTTACCCCACCTAAGAACCGCTGCCAGGGATAAGGCGAAGGACGAGACTAATCCAAATTCAAGGCGCAGTACATGTGGGGCAGCCAAAGAGTTTAAATTGCAAATTTGACACAGGATTCGTCCTTCCGCCTTATCCAAAGAAAGCCAATAATTCATGTCCAACACCTCGGCAGCATATATTAACGAGGGAGGGATTTTGACCTTAAAAACAGATAAAACATTGCCAAAATGGCGTCTCCCGCAAGTTTTATAGAATCTGTTTGATGCACTTGCCTGGGAGACAGCTTTACTAATACAGTGTTTAATATGCTCCAAATCTCAGCCATTTTTAGAAAAAACCTTCCCTAGATATAGGTACGAGTCAACCAGTTCCAGTTTTTCAGAACCAAGCATCCATCTTAGACATCTCTTTATTCTAAGCCCCTTCTTACGAAAAACCAAAATCATGCCTTTTGTGATATTAATTTTCAAGAAGTGAGCCTCTGCATATTTTCTTAGGGCATCCAGCCGACGTTGCAGGCCAATAGGCATTAGATCGAATATTGCAACATCATCTGCATATAACAGAGAGCCAACGGGCATTGTAACAAATTTAGGGGCATCACCCTTACAGAATTCAGAGCGCCGGGAAGATCAGCAATATACAAAGAAAATAAAAGTGGTGCTAATAGGCAACCCTGCTTGAGCCCATTATGCGTTCTAATTTTACATGATAACCCCCGCGAACCTCCCATCAGAACCTGGCACCAGGTGTCTGTCTGCATTGCCAAAAGATGATATGGTATGCCAAGGAGGACAAGTTTTCTCCACAGCGTCTGGAAGTCCACTTTGTCGAACGTTGTGGAGAAATCAATAAAAGCTGTATACATTAGCATACCTCGGGAGAAAACATATTTCTCTACAATTGTCTGAACAACCGCTATATTATCCAAGGTTCCATGGTTCTTTCTAAAACCAGCTTGTTCTGGTGGAAGAATATTCTGATCATAAACCCATTGTTGTAGATGGCATAATATAAATACCTAAACTGGACAGTGGACCAACTCAACTGCGATAGGCACCAACTTCAGAAAATCTACCAATATTTTATAAGATACAAATCAATTCTGTGTGCAAACTTCAACGTGCCCTCTGTCCAAAGACACCACCCTTTCCCACAGGGTCAATTGTATTTTTTAAGTTATATCAAAGCTGCACCACTTCCAAATTGTATACAATCAAATAATTTTGTGTCAGTCCGTTTTGAAAAAGTGACGAAGTTCCTTCTTTATTGATTGTCTTAAAAGAACCACAGCCAACGCGTTTCGTTCTGCAAACAGAACTTCTTCAGGGCTGTAAGTTAAAAATACATATAAAAACTACATGTAAAAACAATAATACAACACAAACACTATATACAACATTTAACATGGCACATATAACACCATTAAATACATAAATGACAAAATGTTTTTTGTTTTATATGCTCTCATCATACATTACACATTTTTAGAGATTAAACATATAATTACAATATATAAGACTATACACCAGATATACCGCATAAGAGAGAGGTTTATAAAACCACATAAAGAGAAACAGAGACAATGAAACAACTAAATAAGAAAAACAATTTATATATATCAGGAAGGAAAGAATAATATACTAACCCCCGTACATAAAGAAAACTCACCAAAAAACATAATACGAAAAATGCCAATATAAAATATAATTTAATACAAGCCAAAGATAAAGGAAGACATACCAATCTTAAAATTCCACGATACCACTAGGTGATTGATGCATTGGATAGTTGTCTTTCACTTCAAATTATCCTTTAGGGATTATACTAATTTATCTGTATTAGGCACAAAAGAGTATACACAGCCCTATTTTAGATTTAAAATATTATTTTGGTTATTTTTTGTATTAAATCACATAATCTCAATCCCTTACAAGTATTCTACAGCAAAAAACCAAAATAAGCCTACCTCCTCAGTATACCTCGACGTCGCTTCTAAATGAGACAATTATATGATGAACTTATCGTATCCATGTAGAAGTCAAATCAAAAAGGCGGGTGTGATGTGATATAATAGTCACTTGAATAGCTCCAATGAGTATGTACATGGAGCTCAGCACACACCGTACCTGTGGGGACCCAAGTAATATCAGCAAATGTATCCAAAAATATATAATCAAAAAGATATATTGCAATCAATAGTGTGCCTATCAGAGCTATATACGCCATTCATATCAGTAAGAAGATACAGAGAATGTAGTGATAGAACAGAATCATATCACCAGCTAGGGATATACATTTTTAATATAATCATGGTGATTCAGTGTATATGATATCACCCGGCAGCAAATGTAGATCCCCAATGTCAACAAAGTTAAACATAAAAATTCGATGCCCATAATTAAGCATTAACGAAAAAAGGCACGATAGTGTACATATACACTGATATATCAGGGGCCCTACCTAACTCCTCCTAGTATCAACTATCACGGGGCCATACTCCCGACTATGGTATAATTGAGCATGAACGAAAAAGGCACGATAAAATACACGTGCGCTAGTATATCAAGAGTCCCACCTAACTTCTCCCAATGGCATCTTTCCCAAAGGCCATATGCCCAACTTAATTTATCTGTAGTATCAAATCACCCTAATCTTACCTTATCAGGAAGCAAATACGTCCGACTTATTTTCTCGGCATTTCAATTCCCGCCCGAGGTTCAAACACGGAGCGGAAAGTCGATCATTATAAATACGTGTCCCTCACGTCATAAATGCTGCACGTACAACATGCGGAAGCATGTAAGGTGAGAAAGTTTGAAAAATACGGCCGCCATATTGTAAGGTGCTATACTATCAAAGCGTTCATACACATCGTATTCAAAAAAATGACTGACCTGTAACGGGCCGTTGCTTATCCACAATATACAAAAGATAACCTTAATGGAAAATTAAGCCATTAAGGAAATTCGTAATAATTTCATTATCAGTATTTGTCATATTTAGAAATTTCTAACAAAACCTACGCTCCTAACTATTTTATAACATAGTAATGCATTGAGTACACGCAAATGGAAAAGCATTACCGAGGAGCTCAAAGTAGTACAGGGAACAAATACTTGGCGATATCTGACTGGACCTAGACACCTAACTAATGCCTTAACAAACGTAATGAAAGAAACCATTGTCCGAAAAGCTCGAAATAATGGAAGAGGTAAATTACTCTTCCCAGATGCATTGATATATATAGGAAGTCGGTTTACATAGACAGCCTATCCATTACTACAACCACCATCTAATAGTATATACCCCCTTACGGGAGATCAAAGGAATAGATTAAGAAAAGTAAAAACTATTCTTTGTAAAGGCCTGACCGATCTTAGTCCAACCGGACTATTTAAACAGTGTCCCAGTAGTTCTGCCACCACCTTGAGGTGTGTTCTGGGGGATAAGCATACGATGTGTACAGCCAGAAACCGAAAGGTTCATTAACACCCCAAGTTTAAAGATAAAATACATCAGGAACTTTCATAGAAGCATACATGAAGACCACAATATCATTCTGTTTCTATAAGTAAGGTGATTCAGTGATTTAAGACCAAAAAAATATAAATAGGAGGAGGACATGTATAGGTGTATGGCATATATCAGGGCACTAACACCTACTGCAGCACATAATATATAGCCCAACACAAATTTTACCTCAAAGTGGAAAAGCGTGTTACACATTTTCTACATTCCGAAGTAGGCATACAGATCGAATCAAGTGGTGGTACCCATCAATAACACCAAGGTCCTGTTCACAAATGGTAATGCATCTCGTCATCCGTATTGTGTCCCATTTCTATACATCTTAGGCGGCATATCCACATGGCCTCCCTTTGACGTAGAATTCGTTCTCTATTTCCCCCACGGGGTGGGCTGGGACATGATCAATACCATGGAACCATATCTTACCATTGTCCCCATGGTGCTCCCTCATATGGTACGTCATAGGGTATTTCAGATCATAATTTCTGAAAGCTCTTACATGCTCCTGTATGCGTGATTTGAGTGGTCGCACTGTACTGCCCACATATATCTTATTACACTCACAACCTATTACGTAAACAACGTAGTTGGTTTTACAATTTACAAAATGTCTTATATCATATACCTTAAGTGTGTTATAACAGAAATTCCTGATTTTATTTTTCCCAAAGGTACACATGTTACAGTTTAAACATGTGAAAAAACCCTTTGGAGCAGGAGGAAGCCATGTCTTTGGAGTCACATTTCTAGGATAGCTTGGGCAAAGTAAATTGCGAAGTGTTTTCCCTCTCCGAAATATTACTTTGGGTGTAGCAGTTACAAATTCTCTCAAATTGGGTGTCTCATATAAGAGCCCCCAATGTTTCTTTAGAATATTAAACAAACTTGCACTGTTATTCGTATATTGTGTAATAAAGGCCAGACGTGACCTTTGGTCCTTTTTGCTACTTGTCCTTGTGTGTTTTTGCATAATATGCTTTTTGCAAATATTTTGCCTGTGGCATCCAGGAGGGCAATCTGTCTGAAACTAGTCGGCACCATTTTCGGTCCTTTTTTGTACAGGGGGACTATAATGCTCCCCTTCCACGAGGGGGGGATTTTATTCATAAGAAAGCAATATTTAAAAAGTGGCTCTAGAAAATCACCCCATGCTTCTGGCTCTTTATTAATTAGTGCAATCGGGATTCCGTCCGGCCCTTGTGCGCCGGAGGTTCTTGCATTCTTTATGTAACTTACCACTTCCTTTCCTGACGAGGGGACAAATTCAGTAAATTCAGTAAACGCGGGTTTAACCCCATCAGTCATCACGAGAGAAACTGGGCTATTATTTCCATATAATAGGGAGATATAATCCACCCAGTCCTTTTCTGGAATTGGTATGGGTAGAGCCCTCTGCCTTGAGTCGCAGTATTCCACGATCAAATGCCAATACTTTCTTGAGTCTTTGGCCCTTGCAGCTTCCCTCAGCCCAATCCACTTAGCATCAAGCTCCCTTCTTTTTCCACTGAGCATAAAACGTCTTCTCACTCGCTTAAGGCGATTGATTTCCTGCTGCCAACCAGTGAGGAAATATATATGCTGTTTTCGGACGAGATGGTTAATTGCTTGTTTTAAAGATGTCATATGGGACGTATCCTGTTTATACAGGCGAGGTTCAGAAGATGTAGAGCTTAAATTACAAATCTTCTCCATTTGAGCCTCAAAGAAGGGTATAATATTGGAGTGAGTAAAGCCCTGCTGTTCTACATAAGCCATCTTCATAATCTAGCCTACTTCAAAGATGTTTTTTTGCATCCAGAAGGACCGACCATTTGCTTTGTGGCCATGGCCATTAAAAGTGGCCATGCCCTGACCAGTGTTCCCCGAATCCAGTGTGAGTAGATCAAAAGCCACTGTCATACCCACTATGCTATGGTCGCTCCATAACGACAGGCAGACAAAGAGATTTTCACAAGCCCCAAACATTTGGTAGGAAACAATCACATAGCCTAAAAGGCTCTGAGTGTGTTGAGAGTGAAAGGTAAAATTGCTGTTTTGTCAGCGGGCACTCTCCCATTTAGAATAACAAGATCTAGGCTTCTGATGCTATCAAGCAAAAAGAACCCCGCTTATCTGTTTTTACTTTATTTGGTAATAAAATCTCTGGAATGTGCCAAATTTCCGCTTTGTCAGTATTGGCAGTAATCCTGAGGCAGAGTTCGAAATTTTAGCATTTAAGTCCCCCACTAATGTCACTAGGGGGCATTCTTCCCTGATAGCTATATACTGAATAAAAGAGAAAAATACATGCAAAAAATGATCAAAATTTTTCCCAGGGGGATATGCAAGTTTGCCACAAGAAAGGAAGAGGACCTGACAGAATCTCCCAAACACACCAACTTCACACATATACAGAGGTTTGAAGGGTGGCAAAAAACCTTCTGATTTCAATTAATGGAGTTTTTAAGCAAAATAGAGACCCTCCCACTAGCGTGTCCCCTTTCCGAACACTTAGCATAGCAAGTGTAAATAAAATAGCCATCACATTCAAACTCTTTACAGGACTACGTTTCTTGTAAGCATATAAGTAAAGGGTTCATAATTTTCAAAGAATTCAATTTTGTTTCATTGGGTCCCAAACCGGCCATATTCCAGGACAAGAGTAGCCCACCCAGGCTACCTCAACGGAGCACTCCTTACTGCTTCCAGATGAGTGTTATTCAGGGCTCTTGCAACCCAACTCCACTGGGCAAATTCATCTTCTATGTCTGGAGTCTGGGGGGCAACAGCCACATTGGGCACAACGTTTATTGAACGCCCCCTCCAGTCCACGGAAACCACTATATCTTTGGGATTGCCCACAGAATACTCAGTATCGGGGCCCAATGCATCTAGCGCCACTGAATTAGTAGCCCTAGAAACTTTCAAATTATGGGTTTTTGAGCCCGCAGTTTGATTTTCCTCATATTCATTAACAGGTGTTATAACAAGCCCTCGTTTAAAAAAATGCTCACAATTTTTCAAAACCAAGTTGGCCACTATCAGGGAGCAAAAAGTGACCCTAGAATATGGAACAGTGTCATGTACATTAATCATCACATTTAAAATATCCTTGCTTGCTATCAGCTTTAATGCCTCTAGTTCCGAGAATAAGCTAAGAATGTATTCTCTGTTTACCGGTGTGGATTCATTGTCAAATAACCAGATAAAGTCCACCATGGGAGATAAACCGGTCTATACCCCACTAGTTTTCTTTGGGGCATCTCTCCAGGGAATCCATAAGGGGACCCTATCCGTAAAGCTGGCAACTTGTGTCCCACCATGGTGTTGGATATTCGAGTATGGAACCGTATTAAGGGTTGGGGTCTCAATGTTTCTATCAGACGGAGATGAGGTCCCAATATAGGTTCTATTCGGCCCAACCTGCGGAATAATTGGAACTTGGGGACCTCCCTCTAGGTTACCGTCCACCCTGGGATCAGTGGAGTTCAATTTCCAGCGACTGCGCTTGTAGATCGCTTATCTTCAGTGTTCAGTGTTCTGAATCGTGCTGCTCCCCAAACTCCTGCTACCTCTCAGGTAATGCTGCGTGGCATGGAAGCTCGAATTCCCAGGACACGCTCAACTCCGCTCAACTCCGCTCAACTCCGCTCAACTCCGCGCGCCTAGTAGAAGCCATCAGGCGTCAAAGAGGGAATGCGGAAATGAGGGAAAGGAGTTTGCAAACGCCGAAAAGTGCCCCCGATTTTGCTTCAACTGAGGTACAGAAGTCAGCCACCACTCAACAGGGTGCCACTGAAGAAGACGGAATGCAACTTCGGAGCAACCGCCCAGCAGAGAATGTATCCGCAAGAGCGCGCCTCACACGCCCCTCCAGGAGCGTGATTACGGCAAATGGAAATAACACTGATTACACTGATGGGGGGGCAACACAAGGAGACAGGAGCACCGCAATGACTTTGTCAATTGCGGGAAGTGTACACACAGGGAGTGTACACACCACGGTCTCACCACCAACCTTTTCCTTTCGCTGCCTCGCTGCCTCGCCGCGCCGGGCCCGCTCTTGACCCGCAACTCCACTCAGCAGTTTTGGCAGCATGTAACAGTTTCAGTCCATGGGGCAATTGCGGCGGTCGGCCGGGTCTTTGCAATCCGTTCTCCCGATTACCATCAAAAGGAATTTGCCAAGGGAATCGAGAGAGTCACTGCTCATTCCCTGCCACTCCCGCTCCCGCCGTCGCTTCCGCTCCGTTCTGCTCCACTCTGCTGCAGCTGCACTCTCAGGCTCGCTCAATCAATCCACACCTCTCTGAAGTCCGAGATCACCGCACCGATTCTGACGCAAGCCCTGCTGTGCGGCTGCAAGAGCCCACACATCGTCCCGGATAGTCACATCGCATCGAGGCGCCAAGTCTGTTGCATCGTTTTGGGACACAGTAAGAAACCGACGCATCACCTCCCCACGCAGTAAGAATCCGGCGCATCACCTCCTCTATGGTAAGGAACCGACGCATCACCTCCCCTGCGCAGCAGTAAGGAACCGACGCATCACCTCCCCCGGAGCAAGGAACAGACGCATCACCTTCCCTGAGTGTAAGGAACCGATGCATCACCTTCCCTGCGGCCCTTTTTGTTTGTGTGAGCGACTCATCCAAGGTTCTTTGTGTGTAAAGTGTTGCATCTGCAATTTGCTTTGAACTGAACTATTTCTACCATTTGAAAGTCCAATTTTGTATTACTCTATTGTCGATTTTTGTCGTTTTGGACAAAGGTACCTTCCTCTGCCAACTAGAGACCCCCATTTCTAACACCTCCCAATCCTCCTAACAAATAAAATATCATTATAATCATTGAAGGTAAAATTTGCATTTTTAGCTAACCAATTGCATACTTTGTTTCATAGTTGGGCAATAGATTCCGTAGTATTTACACTAATACACAGAACCCCTGTCAAAATTGCTACATAGGGACAGCAATCGGGAGGTACATTTAGGTACAGAGACCCTACTTTCCGTTGGACCCCCCTCCCTCACTGCCCCTGTCTCCATTCAATGTATTTGACTGCTAGAATTCCTTTCTACTCCCTTTATATTCCTTGGAGCAGTCAGTACCGGAGGTACCAAAAGTTGGGAAAGCAGCTATGGAGGCTTAGTATCACAAATAACTGGGCCTCCAGGGCTGGACTCTGAGACAGAATCTCACTACCAGTTGGAAACATTCATACCAGGAAGCTTAAGTCACAAGGAATGAGGGGAGTTAATAGATTCCTTGATAGGCTCAATCCCTTTTGTCAGCTCTGTGACAACAGACTCCAATGCAGACAATCTTTCGATCAAGGGGGCGATACTTTGTGAAACAATGTTTTTGATTTAATCAAACACTGTGGCCCAATCCATATTTGCAGCACTCACAGTCTCTGGGTTAGCAGAGGTATCCTGATTCTTTGGTAAATATGAGGGACCTTTAGCTGTTCCAGTGTGTTTCGGCTGCCTCTTCATTTTGGGTAGAGGTGAACAAATGCTATTGTTTCCAATTTCCAACACAGCTCTGTCCTGGGGGCATTCTTGGGCCACTAGAGAGACATTGGAGAGGCTTTGATTATTCTCCACACCTGGTTGGGCTTGAGGGGCAGTCTGTAAATCATACATTGACCCAGCCCCTAACATACTACCAGAACCCCCCCCCCACATCTCACGATAACCGGCATTCAGCCAAGTCAACCTCAGTGGTGATAACTCCTACTACTTGGGCCAAAAAGGAGTCCAAAATAGTACTATTTGTACATTTAATGGCAGTATCTTTAGAGCCCGGTAATTTACACTTCCCCATTTTGATAATTTAACTACCTCGAGCCTGGGTATCCAAAAGTCAAACTTGATTGTACGACCAAAACATCCAGCAATAGTGTAAACGAGTTGTAAAGCAATAAACTGTTAAGTTGGGACTTACCCACAGGGCATGCCCTGCTAGCTTCTCAGTGAATGAGGGGAGGGGGCCCAGCCTAGCCTCTTCCAGGCGATGTCGGGTGAAGATGGGCCAACTCTTGGTCCAGTCTTCGACCAGGCCAAGCTCAGGTGTTCACTGTGTGTGGCCCATGATGTGGGATGACTCTCGCCTTTTTGTGGTGCTCCAGCACCCAAAGAAGACGTTGCGGCCTCCGGGCCAGGCAAAGGGTGCTGGTAGGTGTGGTCTCTTTACCTCCCAGCCAGAAACAAGAAGCGGCGAGTCAAGGGTCCCGCACTGAGGGATGCCTCTTGCCTTTTTGTGGTGCTCCGGCACCCAAAGTTAACGTTGCGGCATCCGGGCCTCTGGGCCAGGCAAAGGGTGCTGGGAGCTGTGGTCTCTCTCCCTCCCAGCCAATAACAAGAAGCAGTGAGTCCAGGGTCCCACACTGTGGGATGCCTCTGGCCTTTTCGTGGTGCTCCGGCACCCAAAGATGATGTTGTGGCCTCCGGGCCAGGCGAAGGGTGCTGGGAGGTGTGGCCTCTCCACCTCCCAGCCAGAAACAAGAAGCAGTGAGTCGAGGTTCCCACGCTGCGGGATGCCTCTTGCCTTTTTTTGGTGCTCCGGCACCCAAAGATGACATTGTGGCCTCCGGACCTCCAGACCAGGCAAAGGGTGCTGGCAGGTGTGGTCTCTCTTCCTCCCAGCCAGAAACGAGAAGCGATAAGTCGAGGGTCATTCATTTATTTTCAGCTCCTTTTTGCATTAGACCAGAAAGGGATCAAGTCTTCTCTGTAGAGGTATTGCTCGAGATCCTGAGTGAGCAAATGAACAGCTTCAGAAATCTTGCCCTGGTCTTTTCTTTTTGGTACTTATTTATTTAGTGCCTGATAACGTCATGTGTTTGAATGTTGGGGTTCCTTGTTAAGATGATGAGATTTTCATCCTGGTAGAGTGATTTGCGGTTATTATTACAAAGAAGGTTTGTTAAGATGATGAGATTTTCATTCTGGTAGAGTGATTCGTTGGTTATTATTGCAAAGAAGGTGATTCAATTCAAACAGACGTGGGCTTGTGGAGTTTATGAGTTCACATCTGTGAGAGTATTCTTTAGGCCTTTGATTAGGGCAGCAGTGGCATATAGGATACTCTTCTATGGTACAATGTGAATCCTGATTCAAAAGTATTTCTTTGGTCAAAAAAAAAGAAAACAGTATATTGAACATCATAAAATAATACATACACATTCACACAAAATATAAGAACAGTATGATTCCAGAGTAAATCTATATCATTGATTCAATTAAAATGCTTGTGGAAATAATTGAGGAAATGTTACCATTAGAAATACAAATAGGTAGCGATACACTGAGTAACTTGCACAATTGAACAAATTGTATAAGTCAAAAAAGCCACCAAAATGGTTTCCTTGGCCTCTTTTTTCCTAAGAGACTCCAGTTGCAGAGTATTTGGTCCCGGCAATTACAGTCGTATCACTGATTGCCTGTTAAAAAAAGGTTTAACCTAATTTTGCATTAATAATCTCTCATAATCAAAAACCTATCCTAGGGCAACCATCAGGATACCTAGTCTGTATAATGTCATTCAGCAATTTGTAAGCGCTATTAAATAAACAAAAAAGAGTGATGTGGAGTTATTGCTATAATAGTTTGTTACCAAAAGGGTCATCCTTTTTGCAATCCACCAAATCAGAATTCAGTCGTAAAATTCCTATGATTGGCCCCTGTTGCTGAACATGAGATGCTGTAAGAAAAAAAAATCACCAAACCCCTCTCAAGGGTTGAGGGAGTGTCAAATCCATTTCCACAATGTTGACTATAAGTGTCGCTTACCCTGTAATTCCCCTCTAAATCTCTTCCCGGGCCCTGTCCACCTAAATTGAAGCAAGCAAACCAGTTTTACTAGAAGAGTTAGAACTTATACATAAATGCATGGTTGCTTCATTGATTGTATGGTGTTCTCCCTAGAAATAAAATTAGGAGAAGATTGGGGAATGGCGGCACTATTGATTGTAATCTCCCCAAAGGCAGGTTTATTTAAAAAATCCCAGAAAAGCCACCCTTATTTCTTATGCGTATTATTGGTATTCACCCTTCAAAGTCCCCTTCAGCAGATTTTCATGTTTACACTACCCATGCAACTCTGTGGGCTATGTGCATACGCTGCATAGATAGGGCCTTACTATGGGTATTATGATGTTACTAATGAGACTTCTTAATTTGGATGTTTTGACTTTCTATTGAACTTTGATTGCTCAGAACTTCTTCTGTTTTATATTCGAAGGCTATTAAAAAAAAATGCCTCAGTCCAGTCTCCTCCTGGTGAGGAAGGATCTGCCTTTAGCATGGGCTTTGCTCAGGCTGCAGACAGGAGTGCCCATGCGTGTCCTAAGCAGTCTCAATTTTGAAGCATTGTAAGTGAGTAAGGCTTAATTGGTGCAGGGAACTCTGGGCCAGGAGTCTCTCATTTGTCCTAATGGTTTCTCTGTCCTCGGGTCCCAGTATCAGCAAGTATGCTGCACATTGGGAATAGTAGGCTGTATTTAAAAGGTTGCTGGTGGGCAAATCTTAATTGATATGGGTGTCTTTGGGTCTTGTGAGGCCCCCCTTAGCTTCTACAGCTTATTTGTTTCATGGTCGCAGTCATCGCAAGCACCTCGCAGTCCTACATTGACTCTCTCTATACTGCATTTACCACTTCACCATTCTCCCCCATTGCTTCACTGTTACCCATTGTGATACCCTAAACTACATTTTAATTTTTTTGGTTAAGGTATAAGTCATAAAATTAAAAGACTAAACCACAAGTTCATCAAATCATTTATTCCTACAATGATTTTGGAACAGTGAGACTATGTCCTAAGAAAAATAAGAATTATGAAAGGAGATTTGGATGGAATGGCCTCATCCACTCTTTGTGGCATGCTTCATCATCAGCCAATCCGCCCCACTATTTTAAGATGATAACAACATGGTAGTCCCAACTTCATTAGGGAGAGAGATCAGAATAAATGTTTTGTGGTCATATAAGGGGTCCAGACATTTATGTAGAAGAACCTGAGTGTAAACACAGGTATTGCCTTTATTCTTGGGTACACGTGGCTGGGTTAGAAATAAAAGTAAGGATATTACCAGGAAGCCTATGGTTTGAGCATCATCTCTACTTGTTATTTGCCAACAAGTTTCAGCCTCCATAAGATCCCTCAAACAACTGTCTAGGGTCTTCGTCAGGGCAGTCAAAGGTACCCTTATTGTCTGTCCTTTCTGTACTAATTTGTACAAACAGGTAAGAATCAGTCTTGCCTGCCTGTCCACCACTTCTCGTCTGTGGGTAAACATCATAAATATTATCAAAGTCTGTCTTTTTTGGTTTCCTTTCTTGGTCTCCATACAAATACTTGTCTCTTTCTAATGCTAGTGCACTCTTTGTTGTACACTCGTGAGGTCACAGCACGCTAGACACATGTGAAAAGCAAACTGGTGAGCATGCACAACTAGTGCCCACTTACCCTAATCTTGTCAGATTTTTAACCTAGCCATCACATCAGGCAGGAACCTCTCCTGTAGTCACACACTTGTGCGAAAAAGATGGCCAAAATATGAATAATAAAATTAAGACATATATATTACTGAGACAGTTATTTCTATATGTTCTACTGTGCTTGTGTTGTAAAAAAGTCCAAGTTCTTTATCGGAGGGGATTATGCTTGTCCTCATCTCCCAAGCCTCTCTTCGAGTGGAACAGGACAACTTATCGTAATCATCAACCCCCTTTAGCTGCCTCTTCTTCCCATAATGCAATATAGGCACTGTCACAGGTATTCTACTATGTATGCCTGCTAATCATACTCAAGCTCCATGCTCAATATAGGTAAATGGAAGTGCTTTTTCTTGCACACCAGCCCTCCAAGTATGGGGATACTGACACTATATAACTCTGATATTCATATTATTGTAGCAGTATCATGTAACTAACCTCTCTCATGCCTTAATAATTCATGTAGTCATAAGATTCATATCATGCAACTTCATTATGATCAAATAAACATTTTGGATGGTGGCATGCAAATTTGAAAGACATAAATCATAGGGAAAGGAGCACTATATAACTTTGATAACCATAAACTTTAAACGTGTGAAATGGTGGTATAGTAAAACAACATGTGTACTGCCAAAATGGACTGCGCGTAGTTGTATGTTAGTCTCACACACTCTCATATGCACAAATACCACATCCCTGATTGTTGTCTGTACACTTTCCATGCAGACTCCACAAAGTTTCCAACAGCCCCCAACTCCCTATGACTTACTTCTTCAAGGCTCAAGTTCCTTCTGCTAACCTACACCTGTCGCAGGTGCACTCCATCTCTTGCTGCAAAACCAAGATGGCATCTTATGCTGTAACCATGTTACACGTCACTCGTTGTGCATTTGCGTCATAGGAGAATATTGCTAAATGTAGTCCCCTTCATGGGCCTCACATTTCCCATCCTTACTGGCAAGAATTATTACACAATGCCACTTTAAACCATAAGATGGTATTTTTTCTGTGGTTCTATAATGCACTTAAGACACTCCCATTGCCCATTCGTATGTTATCATATTGCTCACATAAGCACATACTATAAACGCAGTAATTGTGAAGGATGCTGGTATTCTTCCTACCATGCTATATTTTTAAGGAACTGGCAAACTCAATAATACAGTATACCTTTCCATATAGCATCATTAGTATGGATGACTTGCTCAAATGTCACAACCAAAGGTCAATGTGGATAGAATACATCATAGTATGTGTGGCAATAATTTCAATCTTATTATTCTATAGTTATAAATCTTAACCTGAATTCCAAATGGGAGAACAATCATTTACCCAATCTGTGACCATGGAATTTCATCATTCAGACCCTCAGAGTCTGTGCGGAGCCTTAAGTCCCACCTTTGTTCAAATTTTAATAAAACGTTGTCATATCTAGGTTTTAATTTTTCCAATAAAAATCATTGCCTGCAGGTTTCATGATTACCTTTTCCCAGAAAGTGACGCATCATCTTTGTAACTATTTTGCATCTAAATGCACTCCAATGCTGCTTAGTACATATTTTTACTTTCCTTGTGGCCATCCCTATGTATCTTAATTCGCATTTGCAGAACATAATGTAGACCACATTGCTAGTATTACAAGTAGTATGATGCTTGATGATCCAAGGTGTTGGAAGTCCGAAGTACTTTCTGTCACTGGTCAGATATTACAATGAGCACATGGATGGTGCCCCATAACTGCCAGTATGTTCCATAAGGTCCTTTATCTTGATGACCCATCTTGATCCCTAGGTCTTGTATGTACCACTAGGTCCTTAGTACTTCTAGCTTTCCTGAAGGCGAACCTTGGTCATTCCAGGTTCAAAGGTCCAACATTGAGGACCCTCCAATGCTTATATATCACTTTTTTAACCTTGTCGGACCAAGGATTGATTGCAGTGATTCATATTAGTTTTTTTACAAGGTTCCTGTGCTCCGTCCTGGAGCAATGAATCCCAGTCTGTGTTTTGTCCTCTCTTTTGTGCCCTGGAGATAATCTTCATTGGATGTTCCCTTTTTTCTGTGCTTTCTTGGCACCTTTCTGGCATGCTTATTGTAATCCATTTCCTCAGTACAGTTGCACTGTAGTTGCAAAAACTGGTCCGTAGGAAGTTTTTCTCGGATGCTTCTGAGATCAAAGCTCTCAAACTGTAACAATGTATTTCTTTCGGTGGGTTTATAAAAAGCTTCAGTCTTAAGGACTCTGTCCATGCATACCATGTTAGTATCATCTTAACTTGGTGGGGCGGTGTGGCCAATGATGAATGAAGCATGCCACAAAGACATGGGTCAGGCCAATCCGCCTAAATTTCCCTATTTGGTTCTTGAGTTCCTTAAGTCATAGTCTCGCTATTCCAAAATCATTGTAGGAATTCACGATTTGCTATACTTGTGGTTTAGTGTTTTCATTTAGAAGAATGTACAGCAAGTAGACCTCTAGCTCTCTTGTTGTTTGAGTCACCATGAAATTAAAAGACACTTGTGATGAAGAGAAATTGTGCCTCCATGAAATTATTAATGCTGTAGAAATGTTAATGGATAGAGACACATTTTGAGAAACAGTGCACTGTTAGGAGTAGAAAGACTGGGGTTATCAATGGTTGCGTGACATGATATCATCCACACCAATATCGATTTACAACAATGTCCCTCAAAAAATATTGATCACAAAAATATTGTCATCCTATACTTAAAGACGAAAAACACAAATATTGGCTACAACAATATTGCCTTAAATAATTTCTAAAATACACTAATATCAATAACAATAATAAAGAAATTCAAAATATCGCAATCACTTATACCATATAAAACACTACCCAAATATGGAAAACAACAATATTGAGTACCAAATTTTGATAATAATATATAAAAATCATAAACATATTTAAATGTCAATTAGCTTAGATAAACATAAATATAACTTCAAAAATAAATGTATTTATTTGATACTAACATAGAAAGACTAATTAGCATCCACCAAATGTGGACTAAACTAACAAAACAATCAAACATTGAACAAAATTGCCAATTAAATTAAGCATAAAACTAAATAACCAATACAAACATTTTTTCCAGTTAAATTCCCACTATAAAAAGCAAACAAAAGTGTACGATAATTTGCAGCAAAAATGGCAAGACTTGAAGAAAGCAACACTCATATACATAGCAAAAGAACAATCCAACTACCAAAAACAAAGCCATCTTTAATAAGTAAGTAACATAATCTATATTAATTATACCTAATAAGGGGGGCATTGCCTGATTGGCCAAGATGGCAGACATCCCTCCATAAGCACTTGCTTCCCTGGAGGTGATTCCATCTCCATCCTACTGCTGACAACTATATATCTATCCCGCATGGGGTCAGCTGTTGCTTGCTCACACCTTTGATCCTGAGCGTGTCATTGTTTTCGTCCGGGAGTCACCCGAGTTCTGTGGTGGCAAGCGCGGCTTGATGCGCCTTGCACAGAGACTCCCGGTGCCTGTTGGGGGTGCGCTGACTCTGCGGGATGTGCAGCGCTGGAGACGTGTCTGTTGCAGCTGTGCTGGGGAAAGGTGACCTCACCCGAACTGACACTGGGGACCTTTCTCCTGACTTCTCTCACTCCCAGGCCCTTAGGGTAGAGGATGGAGGGCATGCAAACCCTCAGGTGAGCCACAGGGCTTGACCTTGGAGGGTCCCTCCTTTTCTTTCATAACTTCCTGGATGACGCCCAAGCCCAGGGGGCCCCATGGGGATGTTGATCAAGGGTCTCTCTGCTATGTGTACTGAGGGGCTGACTACTCATGCTGCCAGGGTGGGGAACCTGTGTGCAAGCAGGTTGTGAATAGGTCCCCCGCTCCTGCTTCTGTATTTCTCCACCGGCCTGCCAATTCGACCTGGCACACTGACAGTTGCATCTCTGGCATGGGGGGCCACTGCTGTACAAATAGACCCCAGGAAGTACCACTTGCAGGCTGGTGGCTTGCCCACATCTCTGTACCTGTATAGGGCAAGGGATCTCCCCAGCTCAGACATTACCCTGGATTGACAAGTACAGAACCTCCCAGGCCCCCGTGACGCAGCAGCATGCGGCAGACACCCCTACAAACCCCCAGTCGAAGGGCCAACTAAGCACAACTGACATTCTCCTGGCTATTTAGGCCTCCAGATCAGCCCTTTAATCCAGGATAAGAGTGTGAGAAGTTGGCCTGGTATATGCTGTCCACTAATTAAAGTGGTTACCTTGCACCAGTCCAAATGACCCTTATTGATGATTAGGTTAAAGACAACCTTTATAGAAAGCTATCCTAGTGGTAGCTGTGGAGAGCAGCCTTCAGGCTAAGTCTTGCAGGAATGTAAAGCAGCTTGTTTTACCAGTATATAACCTCCTGAATGACCAAATGAAAGGAGAACCACACCAGGTGTATATAAAATATATGTATTTATTACTAAACACTCTCTACTAACCTCTTCATGAGATTAGAGAACAATACACACAATAGTAAATCACTAGAACGACAGTAAATAGCACAATACCCAGCGGGCTCCAGGGGGAGACCAAACCATATACTAAGAAAGTGGTATAAGAACCACAACTTGAATAGACACAGTGCCTAGAGCACATAGAATCACTGGGACCTCAAGGAACCACCCAAGGTAGTGACACAGGGGACCCACCGAGGACGGGTACAGTGTGGGAACACAGACTCGAGCTCCGTACAACTCTATGGGAAAGTCGCGGTTGGAATTTTAAAGATTAAGGACACTTAGGAGAGGACTTCAAGCAAACCCAGCTAAACATAAAAGGTTCTAAGGCCAGCACCCTTGAGAGTACCGAGGTACCCGTGTTACTTATCCCAGAGGAGCCGGGTGCATAGGGGTCAAGTGGTGTCGGAAACCCTATTCGTTTTCAATGGCGTGATGCGAGAAAGTACTGCTGCCGTGGAGAAGAAAAGTGTCCGTGTGATCCAAGCCTGGATCGGAGATGTGAAGAACCTGAAAGCAGAGGTGACAAAGTCTGGGTCACTTCACACGACCAGGAGCAGAGCAATCGCATGCCCACCGATGTTGGGTGCTTCAGGTGTGAAGAGGTGAAGCTTTACTCTGCAGCCACGGGGACCAGGAGATGTCTGCGACAACCACAGTCCAGATTCGAGCTGTCCCACAAAGCATGTCGAGTGCTGGAGGGTCAGTGTCCGTATTGAACACCAACAAGCCTTGGCAACTGAAACCCATGCAGTCAGAGGAAAGATGCTTCTGTGAAGACCAGCAAGGTCCTGGGGACTCCCCACGCAATGGAGAGTCAGGGCACATGTGGAGCAACCAGAGAAGCCCACTGAAACTTAAAATTGCCTTCTCAGGGACCCACAGGCCAACGAACCAGGCATCGCGAAGGGACCTCAAGAGGAATCACAAAGTGACAGCCAACGGAACACTCGTGGAGTGTAGGCCGGAAATCTTCAGTGAAATTACTGCTGAGGGTCAGGACTACAAGTAGACCAAAGCACAGCTTCAGGGATTGCCGAAAAGCATATGCTGCTGCAAATGTACATGGTGCCCAGGGGTACGGGGTTCACGGTCCCTACAAAGGATACGGGCCTCAGGATTGCTGAGAGTGCAGATCGACCTTGGAGACCTCAGGAACCCACCTCCTGTATTGCAGAAATCTTCGGAGTCCTTCGGGAGCTTCGTAGATGCAAACCGGTCAGATGCGTTTAGGTGCCTGCTCAGCAGGGGAGTAACTCTTTTACTCCAAGGGAGACTCTTCAGTCATCCAGCAGAGCGTAGATCATCGAAGGTTACTTGGTTTCTGTAGCAGAGTTTAGTCCAGGTAATATCTAAAGTCCTGTAGCCAGGGGTTCCTACTTTATACCCAAGGAAGGGTTGGGACAAACTCTGGGACCCACCTATGGGAGGGTCAGGACAGAGGGGTGGCTACACCCATGTCCTTTGTCCAGTTTTGCGCCAGAGCAGGGGCTGATAGCCCCTGCAACTGGTTTGAGCTGGACTATGCACGAGGACACCAAATGTGCCCCCAGTGCAGACATCAAAGACCTCTGAGAGTGCACCCACCCAGCCCCAATACACTAAAGCCTGTCTGGGAGGTGATCACACCTCCCTGTGACAGGAAACCTACTGTCAAGCCTTCCCCTGCCGGAGTTTCGTCCAGCAGCAGGAGGGCAGACTCGTGTCTGTGGCTGGCAGCATCCATTTTGTGATGCCAGGGTTCTGTGAAGCTGGTACCGGGTGTACCGGTGTTGTCATATTTCTCCCTCTAGGAGGGTGGAATCATACCTCCCACACCAGTTACTGGTGTGGAGGAATGATTACAAGGTGTTTGACACCAAACACGACATGTTTCCATGCAGCCATATTAAAGTTAACATTTACCGCGAGGTTATAATGCACTTAAGTATATATGGTTGGCTGCATCACAAACAACCCTGGAGAATAGGTTCCAAAGGCTGCAGAGGGGCTCTGCTCATGCATGGTCACCCTCTCACATAAAACCCAGCACCCTGCCTTCAGGATTGATAAGGCCTGCCATAGGGGTGACTGATAGGTTTATATGTGCAGTGATTAGGATAGATATAGTGAACCTATATCTAAGTAAGGGTACATGCACCACCTTACACAGGCTGCAGTAGCAGACCTGTGGTGTCATTTTGAATGGTCTCTCAGGGGTGGCATAATACATGCTGCAGCCCCTGGGAGGCCTCTGGGGCTACCTATGCCCTGGGTACATAGTATACCATATACTAGGGACTTATAAGGGTACCCCAGAATCCAATCTGGAGTGTACCTAAAGTACATGCAATCAATTTAGAGGAGAAAGCAGATAGACTGGGGTCCTGAATAGCAGGATCCCAGCCAGACTAAGTAAAAAACAGTGAAACATCAGCAAAAAGTGGGGGTAACTATAAGAAGCAGATCCTACTCTCCCACAAAGAGAGTTTGACGTTAATGTGGCACTCTTATGCCAGGACCTCTGTAATGTAATGGATCACCTGGCAGGCACCAAGGGGCGCATATCTGACATGGAGGACTCTGTCTCAACCCTAAAAGCAGAGGTTGCTAGCCTAACAACAGCATCTCAGAATCTAGAGATCTGGGCAGAAGATGCAGAAAATAGGGCCCAGTGAGCAACCTTCAGTTTGTGGGGTTCCCCGATGGGGCAGAAGGGTTGGCTCCTGTGGACTTTTTAGAGAAATGGATCTTATCGTGGGTCCCTGAGGGTCAATTGTCCTCATGTTTTGTGGTGGAACAAGTGAATAGATCATTGTCAGCGGTTCTTCCGCCTGGAGCACCTCCGTGACGAATGATAAAGCAAATTTTGAACTATAAAGATAGAGATGTGGTACCACGCTTTGCTCTTGAACTGACACCCATGAACTTCCAATCAGCCCAGATCCTGGTCTTCCTCAATTACCCTTGCCACGTGCAGCATCAGTGCTGGTCGTTTGAAGTTGTGAAACAGAAACTGCGAGTGATTAATGTACGCTACATGCTCCTATTCCCTACCCGTCTCTGAGTCATTCATGCTTCCAAATCCTTTTTCTTTGATGTCCCTGACGCAATATGGCAGTGGCTCACTGATACTAGGCCCTTGCGCAGTGCTTCACCACCCCCCAGAACTATCGCCCCCTGAAAAGATCACTACTGGCGGAACCTGGTACTGCAGCTGAGGTTGACGGAATGACCCTGGCAAACACTGTTGACACTGCAGGTTCTTGGCTTCCAACACAGAGGCTCCCAAGCCTTTACGGGATGCTGTGGGGAGTGGGGTAATGGATGGACCTGTCCCCTGGTGGTCCTGGAGGCCCCAGAGTCTGTTTCTTTGGACAGGGGGAATGTACTGAGACTTGGCCCTATTGGACTCTATTGTACTCCTGTGTCAACAGTACTGTATCCTTCTTCTTCTGGATACCTCTGGTGGAGGGTGTGGTATGTGTACCCCAAGAGGTATTTTTTTCTGTTTGTAGTTATGTTCTGGGAGCGACAGATACTTCTGGGGGAAGTATGCAGTGGGGAGGGTAGTTAGGGGGATTGTTTGGAGTGGTTGGGCCCATTTGGCCGTGTTTCATTTTTAGTTCCGGTGAGCTGTGACCTATTGCCATTGGATGCAGGCTTGGTCATCACCTGGGCCCTTATGCTACTCTTCTGCCATGCCTGCTTTTACATTAATGATAAGGTGGTGGTATACGCACACCAAGCGTAAAACAAAATTCCCAAAAATAGTCGTCCATGTTCTGCATGCAGCCGGGGTATCGCTGACTGATCCACCAGTGTGAAGAGAATAAACATGAAGAGCGTTATCCCACCGGGAAACGTCCCCTGATTGCACTGCCAAACACCCAGGAGGAGTTGCATCCACTGTTAATCAGTACAGATGCAAATAGTTTTGAATTGTGTTTAATTTTAATTCAACATGAATAGTTGTAGGCGCATTAAGGTTCCTTCAAAATATCATGTCGCCATAGAAATGAGTGAGTCAAATCTTCTAGACCCAATGCATTTCGGGCAAGCCCTTCATCAGGGGGAATTACATCTGTAAATAATGAAGCTGGAAGCACAAGGGTAAATTAAATGACCCAGTTATAAATAGGGGAATTAGTAAAACTGTGTGGAGTATGTGATCGATCCGAAAATTGGGTGATGAGGTGAGTTACATACACTGGAAGGTGAAAACCGGTATAAGAACTGTGGAACACAGAGCCAAAACATGAATAAAGTGCTTAAGTTTTGTAGAAGATCTAGCAAGTGAGTTAGCAACGAGAGGATGTTTGTACGCAAAAAATAGTTAAAAAGCGTGTCTATTTGACAAATCTACCCGGTGACTCCCGATGGTGTGGGTGACTAAGTCCAGAGTCTGAAGATTATGCGGCGGTGGTCAGTTAAAAATAATTGTGGCGTATAGCGTGCCTTAGTGCGAGGAACAAACGCATAGGTAATACAGAGGAGTGCAAAAATCTTACCACAGTGATCAGGAAAGAAGTACAGCGCGTGTAAGAGGTTCTGTGTTATGTTCCGTAAGAAGTGATTTGATGACGAAAAGTGGTAGAAGTAGATAACAGACCGGAAATTCACAGTACAAGAAAAGTGAGAAAACCCTGGGTGAACCCAAAAGGAAAAGTGTGAATAAAATTGAATTCCAGAATTATGGCTAAATAAAGTGCAATGCCATAGGTGCAACTAAACATGTGAGGGCAAAATAAATAACGAGATGTTCACAAAAGAGCGGGTGCTATCTTGGAATGACCACTCATGATGAGATATATGCGGCCATTTGGGAAACGTAGACATGAGAAAGAAAGTTAAACAGGGGATATATCCAAACAAAACTTAGTCCGGTGGGGGCCATGATAGAGAGGTAGAAATATACCCCAAAGGGAACGAGGAGATAAATGTGAGTGTGGAAGGCAGTCAAGGATGACAAAATGAGTTAGAGTAATGCGGAGGTGAAATCAGGAGAGAGTGAAACTGTGTAGATCAAAAGGATGAGGCAAGAATAAAATGCAAGAAAGACAGAAAAAGTTGAGGAATTGAAGCATGCCTAAAAATCGAGGAAATGTAACTGTAGAACACTGTCAAGAATGACAAATGACTTAGTGCGACATTGTAATAGACTCAAGAGGGGGTGGGCCTGTGTTGAACAAGAAGATATAAAGAATGATATAAAGAATGTAAAAAATAATGTGAAAAATAGAGTAAGGAATGGTGTTGAAAGGAGAGAAAGAAGGAAAGAAGGGTACGGAGGAGAAGAGTGAGAAGGAGTGAGAAAGAAGAGAGTCTGAAGAGGTGTGAGAAGGGTGATCAGGGTAATAGGAAGCGTGTCTGGAGGACAGACAACAATAGAGTTAAATTAAAGAAAACAACTGAATTCAATACGGTCATTAAGTCCATTCGGTATGGTGGTATCCAACAGTTTAATCCAAATGGTTTCTCTCTGGAGTAGGTATTTGTGGTTGTTGTGGCCTTCACAGATATCAATGATCTCCAACACCATGAATCGAAGTTGGCTGATGTTGTGCTTGGATTCCAAGAAGTGTGTGGCTACAGATGACTTTTGATTCATGGTCCTGATGTTGTTCCTTTGTTCATTAAGTCTGATTTTTTTTTTGGTTCAGTTTTGCCAATGTATGCCATGCCGCCTGGACATTTGAGTAGGTATACTATGTTTTTTGTGTCACAAGTAGCATTGACCTTAAGCTTGATTTTATTGCCTTGGCGGGGATGGGTAATGTAATTATCTTTGATTACATTATTGCAATTATTGCAATTATGACATGGAACGGTCCCCTGATATTGATGGATAGTATTAGTCAATTTCGGCATAGAAAGTATTTCTTTAATGTTTCTGCTCTGTTCATAAGCGAAAAGAGGAAGTTCTGTGAAAAGTCCTTTAAAGTCTGGCTCAAGCTGTACCATGGGCCATTGTTTTAAGATGATTCAATTGAATTTAGAACTTTGTTTAGAAAAGATTTGGAGACCAAAACGGTCCAAACCTTTTAATGTTGTTGAGTGGTTGTTAAGAGTTCTTCATGAGTTTACGTCATAAACCGTTGTACAGCAAGTTCAAGGATATCCGGAGGGTAACCTCTGTCATTGAATCGTTGGAGCATCTCAGTAATGCTAGTGGATAATTTGACAGGATTGGATGTGATTCTTTTAATGCGGAGGAGTTGGGAATTAAGCCCGGGCAGAGTTGGCATAGTGCCTCTAAGCGTAGTCCCACAGAGTTGGAAAAAAACTCAGCGGAATTCTGCTCCGCTTCCTCCCTCCGCCCTAATTAATGATATTTTTTTTTAAAAAGGCACTTACCTGCTGTGGCTGCCTCCTCCTCGCCATGGCCACTCTCCTTCCTTGTCCTCGCCGTCCTTGTCTATGGGAAACCCCTACGTTGTACCCCTTGCGTTAAGCTGTAGAAAATACATTTATTCTCCCAAACAAAATATCTATGGTACAGTGTGTAATGCACAGAACCTCTCACACGCGATGTACTTCTTTCCTGATCACGGCGGTAAGAATTTTGCACTCCGCGGTATTACCTAGGTGTTTGTTCCTCGCACTGAGGCATGCTGTGCGCCACGATTATTTTTAACTGACCACCGCCGCATAATCTTTAGACTCTGGTCTTAGTCACCCACACCATCGGGAGTCACCGGGTAGATTTGTGAAATAGACACCGTTTTGAACTATTTTTTGCGTACAAACTTCCTCTCATTGCTAATTCACTTGCTAGATCTTCTACAAAACTTAAGCTCTTTATTCATGTTTTGGGTCTGTGTTCCATTGTCGTGAAAAGCTTAAGCAGCCAGTGCCCTCAAGAAGGAGTTCCAAGAGGAAAAAACCCTGTAGGGAAAAACCTCTGATGACGAGGAGACTCCAGAAACGACAGAGAAGATATGAGCCAGGAAACACAGAGAATCCTGAAGCCCAAGATGGAGCAGGAATTAAATAGGAACTCAAAGTGGAGCAGGAGGTGCCAAGGGAAGGAGAGAGTCAACGGAAGGAAAGGACCACCAAAAACTGGAGCAGGGAACCAACAGGAGCGAGAACACACCAACAGAAACAAGGAGCGTTGCAACGTAAGGAAGAAAAAAATTCTGTCCCTTTTATACCCAAGAACAGGAAGTAAAAAACAGGAACTGGAAGTGACAAGACAGGAACAGGAAGTGACAAGACAGGAACGGGAAGTGATAAGACAGGAACATGAAGTAACAAAACAGGAAGAAGACCATTGCCATCTTGGATAGGGAAAGGAGTGAAGAGCAGAATAGGAAGGCCGCCATGTTAGGAATGTAGTACAACCTTTCCTCAAGGCCCTCTGGGAGCAGGACTGTGAAGGAGAGAAGGAGAACAGACAACAAGATGGCCCCAAAGAAGATGACCTACAGGATAATACTGTGCAAAAGGTAAGTGCAAGTGTCCCCCAAAAGGCATAGGAAGCCGCAGTCTCCACCTGGGAACTGCTGTATTCCTAAGATGTTATGTGAAACATCTAACGGGCCACTACGCAAAGAGGCAGCAGGCATCGCAGGTGCACCCATGATGCCATAATGGCAATAGCCAGCCGCCGTGTTGCTCCGCAACACACTCAAGAAGGAGAGAGAGGCGTCATGGGCTACACTGCAGCCCGTGAAGAGGAAATGGGCAGCGTCACGGGTCACGGTTCGGCCAGCGGAGCAACAGTAGGTCCCCCCCCTAAGCCCTAAGTTTGTCAGGAAAAAGCCGAAAAAAATGGCGGACAAGAACAGGAGTGTGGACTGAGTCCACATCCACCCAAGAGTTCTCACTGAGGGGATAGCCTTTCCAATGAATAAGGAATTGCAATCGGTTCCTAAAGAACCGAGTGTCACAGATTGTCTGAACCTCGTATTCAGGAACATGGTAACCAAAACAGGAGATGGACGGGGAAAAAAACCCTCTCATATGGATCTGAAACATAGGGCTTCAGCTGAGATGTATGAAAGACAGGATGTATTTTCCAAGCACGTGGTAGCAGAGGTCAAAAAGAAACAGGATTTACCTATTGGATGATCTTGAAAGGACCATAAAAGCGTGGTTTGAATTTACTGCATGATAATTGTGGAGTTAAAAATTTTGAGGACAACCAAACTTTGGTACTAATCTGATATGCTGGTGGCAGACGGCGAAGGACATCAGCAGTCTCTTTCATCCTCTTTTTGGCTTCTTGGAGGTTGTCATGTACCTTCAATTTTACAGCTCGGAGATGGCGAATAAAAGAGGCTGCTGCTAGAACAGAAGCGGTGTCATGAAGAACTGACAGAAAGGTCCTAGGATGGAAACTGTATAGACAAAAGAATAGGGTAGTCTTGGATGCACTATGGACAGTGTTGTTTTAGGAATATTCTGCTAATGGTAGATAGGAGGACCAATCACTTTGGGTTGCATTGCAATAACAGAGGAGATATTGTTCTAGTCCTTGATTTAGGCGTTCGGTTTAACCATTGGTTTGAGGATGAAACCCTGATGACAAGGCAACTTCAATATAAAGGGATTTGCAGAAATGTTTCCAGAGCGAGATATGTAGTGAGGGCCTCGGTCTGATACAATTACCCGTGGGAGACCATGAAGGCGATATATCTCCTGTATGAAGATTCTTCCAAATTCCTTTGCTGTAGGTAGTTTCTTAAGAGCAGTGAAATGGGCCATCTTAGTGAAGGAGTATATTGTCACCATTATAGACTGCTTGCCTGCGGAGGGTAGAAGGGAGGAAATGAAATCGGTGGATATGGTATGGCATGGAGCAGGTGGAACGGGTAGAGGCTGAAGTAGTCCCATGGGTCTAGTGTGAAGGGTCTTGGCCTGGGCACAGACAGGACAGGATGACACGTAGACTTCAGTATGTTTTCTTATTGAAGTCCACCAAAAAGAGCGAAGCAACAGCTCTAGGATAGCTTTAAAACCACGATGACCGGCGACGGGAGAATCATGACACATTTGTAGGGCCTCTGACTGTACCTTTTGTGTTGGGAGGAATAATGTCTTACTGCAGTAGTAGTGTGTGTCACGTTGCGTAACTTGATCGAGTAGTTTCTTCCATTCTTCTTCCTTAATGGATTTATATCTGATTGAACTCTGTCTAGGAAGGATTGAACCAGGCCAATAATTCTTTGCAGCTTGATTATGTTTTGTTGTGGGAGTGTAGGACTTGCCAGATAACGATGAGACAATGAGTCTGCCAGGGTGTTCTGAGATCCCAGTATATATGAAATGACAAAGTCATATTGGCTAAAAAAGTAAGCCCACCGGGCTTGACGACTATTTTAACACTGAATGTTACAAAGACATTGGAGGTTTCTATGGTCTGTTTTGATTTCGAAAGGTTCCTTGGTACCCATTAGAAATTGTCTCCATTCATGACAGGCCAACTTCATGGCCAACAGTTCCCGTTCAAGAACAGAGTAGTTTCTTTCAGATTCTGACAGAACATGTGACAGGTAAAAAACAGGATGTTCCAGTCCAATGTCCTCTTGTTGGAGGAGGACCGCACCAACAGCTCTGTCTGACGCGTCTGTTTCCACAAAAAACTTCTTTGTTGTATCTGGATGACGTAAAATAGGTGCTTGTGTGAACGCCTTTTTTAAGGACTGGAAGGCCTGTTCGGCGGCTTTGGTCCACTTGAACCCTTTTTGGAGATTCGCCTTCTTCAATGTTTGAGACATACAACTAGTTTGGTGAGCAAAACTGTTAATGAATTGACAATAGAAGTTTGTCAAGCCTAAGGAACATTGAGTTTTTTTAATAGTCGAAGGTGATGGCCAATCGAAAATAGCTTTTACCTTTTGTGGATCCATGGCTATCCCAGTCTTGTTGATTCGGTAACCCAAATATTCGACCTCGGTTTTGTCAAACTCACATTTTTCAGGTTTACATAAGAGACTATTTTGACCTAGTCTTTCCAAGACTTGCATGACGTGCGAATGATGCAACTCAGGGGCTGCTGTGTAGACCAAAATGTCGTCTAAGTATATTACCACGATATGGTTTAGAAGATCTGTGAACACATTGTCCATAAATCTTTGAAAGATGGAAGGAGCGTTGGTCAGACCAAAGGGTATAACTTGGTATTCGAAATGCCCCCATGGAGTTCGAAATGCATTTTTCCACTCATCCCCTTCTTTGATTTGAAGGAGATGGTAGGCACTCCTGAGTTACAACTTGGTGAACATCTGCGCCCCTCTTACTGACTCCAGGACACCCTTAATCAGGGGTGACAGATAGCGATCTTTAATGGTGACCCTGTTTAAGCCTCTGAAGTCTATATAGGGCCGAAGATCTTTGGTCTTTTTGGGTACGAAGAAGAGGGGTGCCCCGGCAGGTGATGAGGATCGAGTGGTAAGACCAGTCTGAAGATTTTCTTTGAGATATTGTCTGAGGGTTTCTTTCTCAGGTTCTGTGAGTGAATATATTCTTCCGAAGGGTACTGTTGCTCCTGTTTCCAATAGAATGGCGCAGTCAAACTCTCTATGAGGAAGTAGTGTTGCATTCTTTGGCTTCTGAAAGATGTCAGCATATGCTTGGTAGTGACTAGGTACACCCTGGACGGAGTTTATGGAGTGACAAGCTTCCCTTCCTTTCATAGGCATTACTTTCGGAGACCAGTATTCGTCAGCAGGGTAACAGAACTGTTGGCAGAAATGTGATGACAGGGAGATGGTCCTTGTCTCCCAATTGATATACGGATTATGTCTGATCAGCCAAGGTATCCCTAAAATCATGACATGACTGGGCGAGGCCATCAGGTCGAAGGACATGTGTTCTTGGTGTTTTCCAAATGTTAGTTGTAATGATGGCGTTAAGTCTTTGACTGGTCCAGAAACGAGGGGGTTCCATCCACTGCATGTATCTGTTCTGGGATCTCCTTAGGAACACAACAAATTTGTCTCTCCATAGCCCATCCTTCATCCAAATACATTCCACTAGCACCACAATCTAGCAATGCTAGTACATTTTCTTCTACACCATTAGGTAGCCTTAAGAGCATCGGCAAAAGAAAGAGAGCAGTAGATGTTTCTTTCGAGATACAAATCGAAGGGATTCCAGACCATCCCGTCCTCTCTCTTCTTATAGAGGACGGGATTTGGCGTTGTCCGACTGCCTGGGAGGATGGGTGGGACAAGTGCGAATCATGTGCCACGAAGCACCACAATACAGACACAGTTCTTGTTTTCTTCTATAATCTCGTTCAGCACGGACAGGGGTCTTCTATTCAGACCTATCTGCATAGGTTCTTCTCCTGTAGAAGGCAGTATGTCAGATACAGGGGTTTCTGGTTTATGGGTACTAGGTCGAGTTATTCCTGAGTGTTGCTGGAGTCGTGATTTTCGTCTCTCCAGTCGACGTTCATTGAGGCGATGTTCAACTGATAATGCTAAATCCATTAACTCAGTCATAGTCTCTGCACGAGGTGAATGTAGTAATTCATCTTTAATTCCTTCTCGAAGACCTCTGCGGAAAAGAGTGACTAATGTTTGTTCCACCCAAGTGGTCTCTGCGGCTAGTTGCCTGAAGCGTGTGATGTACTGTAAGACATCCTGACTCCCCTGTTGGATGTCACACAAGGCTTCTTCCGCTGAGGTCTCCAGACCAGGCCTCTCAAGCATTTGTTTAAAGGCTACAAGAAAGGATGCATAATACAACAGTCAGGGATCTTCTGTAGCTACCAAGGGTGTTGCCAATGCTAATGCAGGACCAGACAAGGATCTAATTAGATACCCTTCTTTAGTTCTATCCAAAGAAAATTGAGTTGGACATAAGGCAAAAAACACAGTTAATGAATCCAAGAATTCCTTCAGTTTGTTAGGATCTCCAGAATACCGAGGAGTGGAGGTAGAGACCATGGGCACATCAAATGTCTTAGCTGTCAATAAGTGGCGTAAGGCTAGGTTTTCTTCTCGTAGTTGTTGTAGTTCTTGAGCTTGTTGTTCAACTGTCTGCACTAATGCCTGTGCTGTTTCCATTGATCCTTCGGAAGGAGAGGACTGCAAAAGATCCTTGGTACCAGGATCAACGCTGGTTTTTTGGCATTGCAAACTGTCACGTTTGAAGTCTTTCTTACCGGTCTTAAGATGGTGGAACGGTTCTCGACTTCGGCTCTTGTAGGTCCTGGTTTGCCCGAGTTATGGGCGGTCCCTTCCGGTAGCCACGGTGCCGCCAGCCGTGAAAAGCCTAAGCAGCCAGTGCCTTCCAGAAGGAGTCCCAAGAGGAAAAAACCATGTAGGGAAAAACCTCTGATGACAAGGAGACTCCAGAAACGACAGAGAAGATATGAGCCAGGAAACACAGAGAAACCAGAAGCCCAAGATGGAGCAGGAGATAAATAGGAACTCAAACTGGAGCAGGAGGTGCCAAGGGAAGGAGAGCATCAATAGAAGGAAATGACCACCAAAAACTGGAGCAGGGAACCAACAGGAGCAAGGACACACCAACAGGAACAAGGAGTGTTGCAACGCAAGGAAGGAAAAGATTCTGCCCCTTTTATACCGAAGAACAGGAAGTAAAAAACAGGAACAGGAAGTGACAAGACAGTAACTGGAAGTGACAAGACAGGAACAGGAAGTGATAAGAGAGGAACAGGAAGTGAAATAACAGGAAGAAAACCGTTGCCATCTTGGATAGGGAAAGGAGTAAAGAGCAGAATAGGAAGGCCGCCATGTTCGGAAGGCAGACCAACCTTTTCCCAAGGCCCTCTGGGAGCACGACTGTGAAGGAGAGAAGGAGAACAGGCAACAAGATGGCCCCAAAGGAGATGACCTACCGGATAATACCATGCATAAGGTAAGTGCAAGTGTCCCCCAAAAGACATAGGAAGCCGCAGTCTCCACCTGGGAACTGCAGTATTCCTAAGATGTTATGTGAAACATCTGACGGGCTGCCGCACAAGTTCGCGGCGTGTCTGATGCAAAGAAGCAGCAGGCGTCGCGGGCTGCACCCGCAATGCCAAAATGGCAATAGTGCGCCGCTGTGTTGCTCCACAATGCGCTCGAGAAAGAGAGAGAGGCGTCGCGGGCTACACTGCGGCCCGTGAAGAGGAAATGGGCAGCATTACGGTTCAAGGTTCAGTCCGCAGCTCAACATCCACAGTTCTTATACCGGTTTTCACCTTCCAGTGTATGCAACTCACCTCATCAACCGATTTTTGGATCGATCACATACTCCACACAGTTTTACTAATTCCCCGATTTACAACTGGAACGTTTAATTTACCCTTGTGCTTTCCGCTTCATTATTTACAGATGTAATTCCCCCTGATGAAGGGCTCGCCCGAGATGCATTGGGTCTAGAAGATTTGACTCACTCATTTCTATGATGATGTTTTATTTTGAAGGAACCTTAATGCGCCTACAACTATACATGTTGAATTAAAATTAAATACCATTCAAAACTATTGCATCCTTGCTGATTAACAGTGGATAAAATTCCCCCCGGAAGTTTGGCTGTGCAATTGTGGGACGTTTCCCAGTGGGATAACGCTCTTCATATTTAAGCTCTTAAATTAATGACATGGAATGTCACTGGTGTGAAGGACTGCGCTAAAGATAGTGCAGTCCTGAGGTATGCGAAGTGCCACGCATATGAAATTCTCCTGTTGCAGGAGACTCACATCCTGGGTACTCAACACTCCTTTTTGGCCTGAAATGGGTATGAGAGAGTATCAAGCTGGTCACACTAAGGGCTCCCGTGGGGTGGCTGTGGTAATCCACAAGCGCCTTCCATGGTGGTTACTGGTAGCATATCAGACCCTCAGCGTAGGCACGTCACGGTTGAGGGGACGATTAATGGTCAGGCATACAATCTGCTGAGCATTTACATTCTTTCCCAGCTACCTGCACCCACACTGGAAGCGGTACAAAAATGTATTGGTAGGTACTTCTCGAGGGGTCACCAACATAGGAGGGGAGTTCAATATGTTGATGCCCACTGCTGTTGATAGTTCAAGGACTTTGGCTGGACCTCCACCCTCAACCACCCACCTAGCGAATTGGGTTTCTGGACTTGGCCTGTGTGATGTCTACATACACTCACACCTCTGCATCCCACAAAACTAGCTCATGCATAGATTATATCTTTATGGCAGTCTCAGATTAGGGATGGGTGAAGAATTTTGCTCCGCTGGTGGAGTAGGCAGAGGTTTGCCGACTCCAATTGAGTGCGCAAACTCAGCCAAGTGATGCAGAGCAGAGTTTTTTCTCCCGAGCAGCTCACCAATGTTAAGTTGGCGAGTGCTCGCAAAACAAAATCATGCGCTAGACCTCCTCCCGGTGAGATTTCTCAATGCAGGCAGTCGAGGCAGGTCACGACTGCTTGCATTGAGAAATCTGCCGCTTGCGTTGAGGAAGCTGCCGCTCGAGTAGAATGTCTACCCAAGTGGCAGAAAGCAGCAACGCTCTCTGCCGCAATGCATAGTACAGTTCGCGCTGATTTTATAGTGCGCAAAAACTCCCAGTGCTAAAAATCAGTGTGAGCAGTGTGACTTAACAGACTCCCCTGCTGGAGGAACTCTGCGGAGCACAGCAGATTTTGTCCGGCACTTTGTGGAGTTTTGTGGTGTAAAACATCACAAACTCTGCCCAGGCCTACCACAGATATGATTCTTACTGTCAGTGCGGAGATCCTTCCCAGGGGTATCTCACCATGCTTTCATTACCAACCAGCTGGACTGTGGGGTTCAAGGGGAGCACCTGATTTGATGCCTTAACGCTTGGCGCCTAATGGACCCAGCCGCTGTAGAGTTCCCGACACAGGAACTAAACATTTTTCTGCAGATAAATGTTGGCTGAGCGAAATCCCCAGCAACACTCTGGGCCTCCAGTAAGGCATTTATGAGGGGCATAGCTCGTACACAGTTCTGTAATCAGGACAAACAGCATCTGTCGTAGTTTGAGGGGTTTGAACTCCACATTACTCAGGCAGAAGAGTTGTCAGCTGTGGATGCGACTGAACCCAATCAGCTTGCCCTGGATTGACTCTCCTTGCATCAGTTGGCCCTTGATAAGGCACAGCTATGCTGGATAGACTCACAGAGCAGAGTATATGGCTGGGGAGATAAATCAAGCAAGCTCTTCCACTGGTTGACTTCTCGCAGTCTAGCTGATAGAGTAATTCCTAGTGTCCAGCACCCTGGCAAAGGCTTAATAATTAAGACCTGCAGCATTGCTGCTGCTTTTACAGACTACTATGTTGCATTGTATGCACACTGCCCGAGACCCCAGCGTAAATACTTTCCCCTGATCACCAGGACTCAATGGTTTCCTTGCAGAGTATTTATTATAAGATGCTTTGAACACCAATACTGCCTCATTTATTGCCATTATATATTGATCCCATACATAATGTCCGGTTCCCGGTAGAACTGAACGAATCCACCATTGTTGTCCTTTATAAGTGGGGGCGATCTCTGGAGTCTTGAGTGTCCTACAGACCGATCTCCCTTATTAACACCAAACTTAAGACCTACGTGAAGGTACTGGCTAATCACCTCTTCTGTGTCGTTCCCACTCAGATCCATCTGCACCAATGTGCGTTTATGCTGCATTGGGGCACCCGTCATTGCATTCGGAGGTTGCAGGCAGCTGTACGATATCGTGAATTGCTGCCCGGTTCTTCTAATGCCTTTCTCCTTGTAGATTTTGAGAAAGCTTTTGATTCCATCGATTGGGACTATCTCTGGGACCTGCTAGCTCATCTGGGCTTTAGACCCTGGTTTATTAAATTTGTACAAACCCTGTGTACTAGCGCAATGGCTAGAATTAAGTTGAATGGGACCCTTTGCCGGGTGTTCTAGATTCAGTGGGGTACCAGAAAGGATTGCCCTTTGTCCCCCCTTCTGTTTGCCCTTGCGATAGAGGCCCTGGCAACGTGGGTTTGCTGTGATGTGCAGATACAGGGCTTCTGGTGGGGGAGGGATGTTGAGGAGGACCGCATGAGCTGTATGCCGATGACGTGCTACTCTTCCTACACAACCCCAGGGTGTCTGACTCTTGGTCATTGGCCATACTCGATCTATACCGATTGGAGTCCGGACTGCAAATGAATCACTCCAAAAAATCCTTGCTGATTCCACTAATGGGCCCTTGCAGGACCATGGCTGGTGGGGCCTTATACCTCTCTGTCAGCTGAGTTTTCTCTAGCTTGGCATCCACATCTTGCTTCTCCCCACCCTGGCATGGTTATTCAACATGACCCCCTTGGTGGCTCGTATGCGATAAGATCTTGATCACTGGCCTTCCTTGCCCCTTCATTTCATGGGGAGGATCGCATTGTTCAAAATGATGGTGCTACCAATTTTGTTTGTATGCCTCACAAAATTTTCCTCACAGCATTCCCAGATCATGGTTTTTCTCCCTTCAGGCTATAGTATGTTGCTGTCTGTAATGTGTATCCTTCTGTTGTTTCATGACAGGAGGTCGTTGCTGAATGCTACTTGCTTCACTATGCCTGTTTTGTTTTACTATATGTTTTTAAAAACCCAATAAAATTCTAAATCGAAAAATTTATAGCTTAACTCCTTCACTGCTAGGCCTCCCCCTGTGCGAAGCCTTTTTTTGGCTATTTGGGTAGTTTGCGCTTAGGCCTCTATAACGTTTTATCCACACCAAATTTGCGCCCTTCTTTTCTAACACCCTGAGAATTCTAAAGGTATCCAGGGTTTGTGGATTCCCCTGGAGGGGACTCAGAAATGAGCCAAAATACAACTATTTTTATTTTCTATTTTTTAAATGACAGAAAAAGAGCTACAGAAGAAAGCGTCTGTTTTTTACCCTTCAAATGGTATCAACAAAGGGTTTGTGTTGTTGAAATAACCATCTTCATAGCTTTCAGGGACACGCAGACTTTTGATCAGAAAAGCACATTTTTTACACAGTTTTAGCATTTTGCTGGGACATTGCCTATTTTTTCTACTTTTTGTGCTTTCAAACTCCTTCCAGTTAGTGGTAGAAATGGGGGTAAAAGCAATAATGGATCCCAGAAAGCTATACATTTTTAAAAGGTAGACAAAATTCTGAATTAAAAAAAGGGGTCATGTGTGTAAATATTCTAAGGTTTTCTTATAGAAACTAACAGTTGAAAATAAGAAAAAATTGAAACTGAGATGGAAAAAAAATCCATTTGTGCCAACGTTTTCACCTCTTCTTCTAAGTATGACAGATATTTAAAAGCAATATACCATTACATCCGCAGGACCCTTCTGGTTGTGGGGATATATAGGACTTATAGGTTCACCAAGAACCCAAGGAACCCAGAGCCAATTACTGAGCAGCATCTTGCAATGGTTTTTCATTGTGTACCGTGTGAGAAGTTGGCCTGGTATATGCTGTCCACTAATTATAGTGGGCACCTTGCACCAGTCCAAACAACCCCTTATTGGAGATAGGTTAAAGACAACCTTTATTGAAAGCTATCCTAGTGGTAGCTATGGAGAGCAGCCTTCAGGCTAAGTCTTGAAGGAATGTAAAGCAGCTTGTTTTACCAGTCTATAATCTCTTGAGTGACCAAATGAAAGAGGACCACACCAGGTATATATTCAAAATATATGTATTTATTGCTAAACACACCCCTCTAGTCTCTTTATGAGGCTAGAGTTCAAAGTACATAAGTTATAAGTTAGTTATCAACAGTAATAGCACAAATACACGTTTGAGCCCTAGGGGCGTACCAAACCATATACCAATAAAGTGGTAAAAGAAACACGACTGAGCTAGACACAAGGCCTAGAGCCTGTAGAAGTGCTTGGACCACAAGGAACCACCCAAGGTAGTGACACAGGGGACCCACGGGGGACGCGTGCAGTGTGAGAACACAGCCGCGAATCGCCGTTGACTTCTATGGGAAACGTCGCGGTTGGAGTTTTAAAGAAAAGGGACACTTAGAGGAGGACTTGGAGCAAACCCCTTTTATAACTAGGTCGTTCTAGAGTCTATACCCACGGGAGCACCGGAGTACTCGAGTTACCTCACCCAGGGAAGCCGGGTGCATAGGTGTCTTTCGGGGTCGGGTTTCGTTGTTGTTTACAATGGCGATCTGCTGCAAAGTGCTGCTGGCGACCAAGTCGAAAGTGTTCTGGTGGATCCAAATGTGGATCGGAGATCTGAAGAACCTGAAAGCAGAGGAGACAGAGTCTGGGTCACTAGCCAGTGACCAGGAAGGCGATGAGCGGATGCCCACCGATGTCGGGTGCTTCAGGTAGGTTGACAGTCGTCTTGACTCTTCAGCTACGAGGTCCAGGAGGCGTCGACGACAACCAGGAGCTGGATTCAAGCTGTCTTACAACGTCTGTCGATTGCAGGGGTGTCGGCGACTGGATTGAACCCAACAAGCCTTGGCAACGGCAAGTCTCTTGGAAATAGAAGAAGGACGTTGATGCAGACCAGCAAGGTCTGAGGGACTCACCCAGCAAGGGTAAGTCAGGGCAAGCCTGGAGCAACCAGGGAAGACCAATTAGAATAAGAGTTGCCTTCGGGAGGGCCCACTAGCCAACGGACTAGCGACCGCAAAGGAGCCTCAAGTGGACGCACTTGGAGCTGGCTCACGGGACACTCGTGGAGTGGGAGCCAGTGATCTTTGGTGCAGTCGGTGCTGGAGGCGGGGGCTACTGGGAGCCCAAAGCACAACTTCGTGGAAGCCCAGGAAGAGGATGCACTTGCAAATGTGCTTGGTGTCCAGGGGTCACAGTTCCACATTACCCATGACAGCTACGGGCCTCAGCTTTGCTGGGGACTCAGGGCAGCCTCGGGGAAGTCTGGAAATCCACCTCTGGTGATGCAAAGACTTCGGCGTCCGACAGGAGCTTCAGCGATGCAGACCGTACAATTGCTTCTTTGGTGCCTGCCAAGCAGGGGAGTCACTCCTTGACCCCAAGGGAGATTCTTCAGTCCTCTAATCTTAAAGTAGAGCGTCAAAGGTCCAGGATTCTGTGTCAGAGTTTCGTCCAGGTAAATCTAAAGTCCTAAGGACTGGGGTCCCATACTTATACCAAGTTAGGGGGTTGGACATACTCTGGGGACCCACCTATGGGAGGGTCAGGGAAGAGGGGTGGTTACACCCCTTTCCCTTTGTCCAGTTTCACGCCAGAGCAGGGGCTGGAAGCCCCTGAACCAGTTTGAACTGGGGTATGCACAGGGACACCAAGTGTGCCCCCAGTGCAGGACTTCAAAGCACCAGAGAGTGCTCCCGCCCAGCCCCAATACACATTATCCTGTCTGGGGAGGTGGTTACACCTCCCTGGGACAGGAAACCTATTGTCCAGGCCTCCCCTGCCGGAGTTTCAGTCAGCAGCAGGAGGCCAGACCCGTGTCTGTGGCAGCTGCATCCATTTTGTGATGCCAGGGCTTGGAAAGAAGTTACCGAGCAGGCCGGTGTGTACATGTCTCTCCCTCTAGAAGGGTGGAATGCTACCCCCGCCGCCAGAACTGGCGGGGGGTAGTATTCCAAGATGTTTGACACCAAACACAACATGTTTCCGTGCAGCCATCCCAAAGTTAGCATTTAACGCGAGGTTATAATGCGCTTAAGAGTATATGGTCAGGCTGCACTACAAACAGCATCAGAGAAGGGTCTCCGAACGCTGCAGTAGGGGCTCTGCTCATGCAGGGGCACCCTCTCACATAGGAACCAAGCACTCTGCCTTCAGGATTGACAAGGCCTGCCATAGGAGTGACTTATAGGTTTATATGTGTGTATGTATGCAGTGATATAGGTAACCTATATCACAGTAAGGGGTGCATGCACCACCTTACCCAGGCTGCAGTAGCAGACCTGTGGTGTCCTTTTGGATGGCCTTCCAGGGGTGGCACAATACATGCTGCAGCCCCTGGTAGGCCTCTGAGGTACCTATGCCCTGGGTACATAGTATACCATATACTAGGGACTTATAAGGGCACTCAAGATTCCAATTAGAGATGTGCCTAAGGCACATGGAAACTATTTTAGAGAGGAAGCAGCTAGGCTGGGGTTCTGATTAGCAGGGCCCCAGCCAGACTAAAGTCGAAAAACAGTGAAGCATCAGCAAAAAGTGGGGGTACCCATGTGAAGCAGATCCTACTCTCCTACATACCGGGTATATAGCAATTCATTTCTTAAAAATATAATGAGTGGCAAATAGGTATCAAAGACACCTATGTATAGAGTTTAGAAACAGTAGCTATTTGCTCATCTCTAAAATGATGGGTACCTAAACTAGCATAACTTTGGAATGCAGAAATACATAGAAAGTCAATAGATAATAACATTTGCTCTACAATTCTGTGCTCCCCTAAGTCTCCAGATAAAAATGGTACCTCAATTGTGTGGGTAGGCCTAGTGCCCGTGACAGGAAATGGCCAAAAACGCAACGTGGACAAACCACATTTTTACAGTGAAAACAGACACTTTTTTGCAAAGTGCCTACCTGTGGATTTTGAACCCTAGCTCAGCCGGCACCTAGGGAAACCTAGCAAAACAATTCATTTTTGAAAACTAAACACCCAGAGGAATCCAGGATGGGGTGACTTGAGTAGCTCTCACCAGGTTATGTTACCCAGAATCCCATGCAAACCTCAAATTTTGTAAAAAACAAACATTTTCCTCATATTTCTGTGATGGAAAGTTCTGGAATCTGCGTAGATCCACAAATTTCCACCCACCCCGCATTTCCCAAAGTCTTCAGTTAAAAATGGTACCTCACTTGTGTAGGTAGGCCTGGTGCCCACGAGAAGAAGTGGCCCAAAACGCAACATGGACACACCACATTTTTACAGTGAAAACTGATCATTTTTTAGCACAGTGTCTAGCTGTAGATTTTGAACCCTAGCTGTGCCTGCACCTAGGGAACCCTAGCAAACCTGTATATTTTTAAAAACTAGACACCGGGGGAAATCCAGGATGGGGTGACTTGTGTAGCTCTCACCAGGTTCTGTTACTCAGAATCCCTTGCAAACCTAAAACTTTGTCAAAAAAACACATTTTCCTCACATTTCTGTGAGGGAAAGTTCTGGAATCTGCGTGGCTCTGCAAAATTCCACACAACGTACATTCCCCTATGTCTTCCAATAAAAATAGCACATCACATGTGTGGGTAGGCCTATTGCTCGTGACAGAAAAAGATCCAAAACGCAACATGGACACATCACATTGAAAACAGACCCTTTTTTTACAAAGCGCCTAGCTGTGGATTTTGAACCCAAGCTCAGCCGGCAACTAGTGAAACCTAGCAAACCTATACATTTTTGAAAACTAGACACCCAGGGAAATCTAGGATGGGGTGACTTGTGTGGCTCTCTCCAAGTTCAGTTACCCAGAATCCCTTGCAAACCTCAAAATTTGTGAAACAAACCACATTTTCCTCACATTTCTGTGATGGAAAGTTCTGGAATGTGCGTGGATCCACAAGTTTCCACCCACCCCGCATTCCCCAAAGTCACTCGTGTGGGTAGGCCTGGTGCCCGCAACAGGAAACAGCCCAAAATGCAACATGGACACAGCACATTTTTACAGTGAAAACTGACCATTTGTTTTGCACAGTGCCTAGCTGTAGATTTTCAACCCTAACTATGCCGGCACCTAGGGAACCCTAGCAATCCTGTACATTTTTGAAAACTACACACGCAGGCACATGCAGGATGGGGTGACTTGTGTTGCTCTCACCAAGTTCTGTTACCCAGAATACCTTGCAAACCTCAAACTGTGTAAAAAAACAGATGTCCTCACATTTCTGTGATGGAAAGGTCCTGAATCTGCGTGGATCCACAAAACTCCACATACCTCACATTCCCCAAAGTCTTCCAATAAAAATGGCACCTCACTTGTGTGGGTAGGCATGGTGCCCGCAACAGGAAACGGGCCTAAAAATCAACATGGACACACAACATTTTTACAGTGAAAACTGACCTTTTTTGCAAAGTGCCTAGCTGTGGATTTTGAACCCTAGCTCTGCTGGCACCTAGGGAAACGTAGCAAACTTATACATTTTTGAAAACTAGACACCCAGAGGAATTTAGGAGGGGATGACTTGAGTGCCTCTCACCAGGTTATGTTACCCAGAATCCCTTGCAAACCTCAAACTTTGTAAAAAAAACTAATTTTAATCACATTTCTGTGATGGAAAGTTATGGAACCTGCGTGGATCCACAAACTTCCACACACCCTGAAGTTACCAAAGTCTCCCGATAAGCATAGTACCTCACTTGTGTGGGTAGGCCTAGTGCCCTTGCCAGGAAACATCCCAAAATGCAACGTGGACACACCACATTTTTACACTGAAAACTGACCCTTTTTTGCACAGTGCCTAGCTGTAGAGTTTGAACCTTAGTAATGCCGGCAACTAGGGAAAAGTACCAAACCTATATATTTATGAAAGATAGACACCCAGGGCCATCCAGGAGGGGGTGTCCTGTGTGGCTCCCTCCAGGTTCTGTTACCCAGAATCCCTTGCAAACCTCAAACTTTGTAAAAAGAAAAAACACATTTTCCTCACATTTCTGTGATCGAAAGTTCTGGAATCTGTGTGGATCCACAAAATTCCAACCACCTCTCATTCCCCAAAGTTTCCCTATGCAAATTGTACCTCTCTTTTGTGGGTAGGCCTAGTGCCCCCAACAGGAAACGGGCCAAAACCCAATATGGACACACCACATTTTTACAGTGAAATCTGAACCTTTTTTTTCAAAGTGCCTAGCTGTGGATTTTGAACCCTAGCTCTGCCGGTACCTAGGGAAACCTAGCAAACCTATACATTTTTGAAAACTAGACACCCAGGTAAATCTAGGATGGTGTGACTTGTGTGGCTCTCTCCAAGTTCTGTTACCCAGAATCCCTTGCAAACCTCAAACTTGGTGAAACAAACCACATTTTCCTCACATTTCTGTGATGGAAAGTTCTGGAATCTGCGTGGATCCACAAGTTTCCACCCACCCCGCATTCCCCAAAGTCTTCATATAAAAATGGTACCTCACTTGTGTGGGTAGGCCTGGTGCCCACAACAGGAAACGGCCCAAAACGCAACATGGACACAGCACATTTTTACAGTGAAAACTGACCATTTTTTTTGCACAGTGCCTAGCTGTAGATTTTCAACCCTAACTACGCCGGCACCTAGGGAACCCTAGCAAACCTGTGCATTTTTGTAAAACTAGACACGCAGGAAAGTGCAGGATGGGGTGACTTGTGTGGCTCTCACCAAGTTCTGTTACCCAGAATACCTTGCAAACCTCAAACTGTGCAAAAAAAACACATATCCTCACATTTCTGTGATGGAAAGGTCTGGAATCTGCGTGGATCCACAAAACTCCACACACCCTGCATTCCCCAAAGTCTTCCGATAAAAATAGCACCTCACTTGTGTGGGTAGGCATGGTGCCCGCAACAGGAAACGGCCAAAAAAATCAACATGGACACACCACATTTTTACAGTGAAAACTGACCTTTTTTGCAAAGTGCCTAGCTGTGGATTTTGAACCCTAGCTCTGCTGGCACCTAGGGAAACCTAGCCAACTTATACATTTTTGAAAACTAGACACCCAGAGGAATTTAGGAGGGGGTGACTTGTGTGCCTCCCACCAGGTTCTGTTACCCAGAATCCCTTGCAAATCTCAAACTTTGTAAAAATAAACTCATTTTAATCACATTTCTGTGATGGAAAGTTATGGAACCTGCGTGGATCCACAAACTTCCACACACCCTGAAGTTACCAAAGTCTCCCGATAAGCATAGTACCTCACTTGTGTGGGTAGGCCTAGTGCCCTTGCCAGGAAACGTCCCAAAACGCAGCGTGGACACACCACATTTTTACACTGAAAACTGACCCTTTTTTGCCCAGTGCCTAGCTGTAGAGTTTGAACCTTAGTAATGCTGGCAACTAGGGGAAAGTACCAAACCTATATATTTATCAAAGATAGACACCCAGGGCCATCCACGAGGGGGTGACTTGTGTGGCTCTCACCAGGTTATGTCACCCAAAATCCCTTGCAAACCTAAAAAAAAAAAATACACATTTTCCTTTCATTTCTGTGATGGAAAGTTCTGGAATCTGTGTGGATCCAGAAAATTCCAACCACCCTGCATTTCCCAATGTCTTCTGATGAAAATGGCACCTCACTTGTGTGGGTAGGCCTAGTGCCTGCGAAAGGAAACGGGCCAAAGCGCAACGTGGACACGCCACATATTTACAGTGAAAACTGACCTTTTTTCCAAAGTGCCTAGCAGTGGATTTTGAACCGTAGCTCTGCCGGCACCTAGAGAAACCTTGCAAACCTATACATTTGTGAAAGCTAGACACCCAGGGCAATCCAGCATGGGGTGACTTTTGTGGCTCTTTCCTGGTTCTGTTACCCAGAATCACTTGCAAACCTCAAACTTTGTAAAAAAACAAATGTTCTTTACACTTCTGTGATGGAAAGTTCTGGAATCTGCGTGGATCCACAAACTTCCACCCACCCCGCATTCCCCAAAGTCTTCCGATGAAAATGGTACCTCACTTGTGTGGGTAGGCCTAGTGCCTGCGAAAGGAAACGGGCCAAAGCGCAACGTGGATACGCCACATATTTACAGTGAAAACTGACCTTTTTTCCAAAGTGCCTAGCAGTGGATTTTGAACCGTAGCTCTGCCGGCACCTAGAGAAACCTTGCAAACCTATACATTTGTGAAAGCTAGACACCCAGGGCAATCCAGCATGGGGTGACTTGTGTGGCTCTTTCCTTGTTCTGTTACCCAGAATCACTTGCAAACCTCAAACTTTGTAAAAAAAAACACATTTTAATCACATTTCTGTGATAGAAAGTTATGGAATCTGCGTGGCTCCACAAACTTCCACACACCCTGAAGCTACCAAAGTCTCCCGATAAACATAGTACCACACTTGTGTTGGTAGGCCTAGTGCCCTCGACAGGAAAGGGCCCAAAACGCAACGTGGACGCACCACATTTTTACAGTGAAAACAGCCCCTTTTTTTCAAAGTGCCTAGCTGTGGATTTTGAACCTTAGTTCTGCCAGCACCTCGGGAAACCTAGCAAACCTATACATTTTTAAAAACTAGACACCAAGGGAAATCTATGACGGGGTGACTTGGGTGGCTCACACCAGGTTCTGTTACCAAGAATCCCTTACAAACATCAAACTTTATTAAAAAAAACACATTTTCCTCACATTTCTTTGATGGAAAGTTCTAGGATCTGCGTGGATCCACAAACTTCCACCCACCCCAAATTTCCTAACATCTTCCGATAAAAATGGTACTTCACTTGTGTGGGTAGGCCTAGTGCCCGTGACAGGAAACGGCCCAAAAGGCAACATGGATACACCACATTTTTACAGTGAAAACTGATCCTTTTTTTTCAAAGGGCCTATCTGTGGATTTTGAACCCTAGCTCTGCCGGTACCTAGGGAAACCTAGCAAACCTATACATTTTTTAAAGCTAGACACCCAGGTAAATCTAGGATGGTGTGACTTGTGTGGCTCTCTCCAAGTTCTGTTACCCAGAATCCCTTGCAAACCTCAAACTTGGTGAAACAAACCACATTTTCCTCATATTTCTGTGATGGAAAGTTCTGGAATCTGCGTGGATCCACAAGTTTCCACCCACCCCGCATTCCCCAAAGTCTTCATATAAAAATGGTACCTCACTTGTGTGGGTAGGCCTGGTGCCCACAACAGGAAACGGCCCAAAACGCAACATGGACACAGCACATTTTTACAGTGAAAACTGACCATTTTTTTTGCACAGTGCCTAGCTGTAGATTTTCAAACCTAACTACGCCGGCACCTAGGGAACCCTAGCAAACCTGTGCATTTTTGTAAAACTAGACACGCAGGAAAGTGCAGGATGGGGTGACTTGTGTGGCTCTCACCAAGTTCTGTTACCCAGAATACCTTGCAAACCTCAAACTGTGCAAAAAAAACACATATCCTCACATTTCTGTGATAGAAAGGTCTGAAATCTGCGTGGATCCACAAAACTCCACACACCCTGCATTCCCCAAAGTCTTCCGATAAAAATGGCACCTCACTTGTGTGGGTAGGCATGGTGCCCGCAACAGGAAAAGGCCAAAAAAATCAACATGGACACACCATATTTTTACAGTGAAAACTGACCTTTTTTGCAAAGTGCCTAGATGTGGATTTTGAACCCTAGCTCTGCTGGCACCTAGGGAAATTTAGCCAACTTATACATTTTTGAAAACTAGACACCCAGAGGAATTTAGGAGGGGGTGACTTGTGTGCCTCCCACCAGGTTCTGTTACCCAGAATCCCTTGCAAATCTCAAACTTTGTAAAAATAAACTCATTTTAATCACATTTCTGTGATGGAAAGTTATGGAACCTGCGTGGATCCACAAACTTCCACACACCCTGAAGTTACCAAAGTCTCCCGATAAGCATAGTATCTCACTTGTGTGGGTAGGCCTAGTGCCCTTGCCAGGAAATGTCTGAAAACGCAGCGTGGACACACCACATTTTTACACTGAAAACTGACCCTTTTATGCACAGTGCCTAGCTGTAGAGTTTGAACCTTAGTAATGCTTGCAACTAGGGAAAAGTACCAAACCTATATATTTATGAAGGATAGACACCCAGGGCCATCCACGAGGGGGTGACTTGTGTGGCTCTCACCAGGTTATGTTACCCAAAATCCCTTGCAAACCTAAAAAAAAAAAATACACATTTTCCTTTCATTTCTGTGATGGAAAGTTCTGGAATCTGCGTGGTTCCAGAAAATTCCAACCACCCTGCATTTCCCAATGTCTTCCGATGAAAATGGTACCTCACTTGTGTGGGTAGGCCTAGTGCCTGCGAAAGGAAATGGGCCAATGCACAACGTGGACACGCCACATATTTACAGTGAAAACTGACCTTTTTTCCAAAGTGCCTAGCAGTGGATTTTGAACCGTAGCTCTGCCGGCACCTAGAGAAACCTTTCAAACCTATACATTTGTGAAAGCTAGACACCCAGGGCAATCCAGCATGGGGTGACTTGTGTGGCTCTTTCCTTGTTCTGTTACCCAGAATCACTTGCAAACCTCAAACTTTGTAAAAAAAACACATTTTAATTACATTTCTGTGATGGAAAGTTATGGAATCTGCGTGGCTCCACAAACTTCCACACACCCTGAAGCTACCAAAGTCTCCCGATAAACATAGTACCACACTTGTGTGGGTAGGCCTAGTGCCCTCGACAGGAAAGGGCCCAAAACGCAACGTGGACGCACCACATTTTTACAGTGAAAACAGCCCCTTTTTTTCATAGTGCCTAGCTGTGGATTTTGAACCCTAGTTCTGCCGGCACCTCAGGAAACCTAGCAAACCTATACATTTTTTAAAACTAGACACCCAGGGAAATCTATGAGGGGGTGACTTGTGTGGCTCACACAAGGTTCTGTTACCAAGAATCCCTTACAAACATCAAACTTTATTAAAAAAAACACATTTTCCTCACATTTCTTTGATGGAAAGTTCTAGGATCTGCGTGGATCCACAAACTTCCACCCAGCCCAAATTTCCTAACATCTTCCGATAAAAATGGTACTTCACTTGTGTGGGTAGGCCTAGTGCCCGTGACAGGAAATGGCCCAAAAGGCAACATGGATACACCACATTTTTACAGTGAAAATTGATCCTTTTTTTTCAAAGTGCCTATCTGTGGATTTTGAACCCTAGCTCTGCCGGTACCTAGGGAAACCTAGCAAACCTATACATTTTTGAAAGCTAGACACCCAGGGGAATCCAGGATTTGGTGACTTGTGTGGCTCTCACCAGGTTCTGTTATCCAGAGCCCCTTGCAAACCTCAAACTTTATAAAAACAAAACATTTTCCTCAAATTTCTGTGATGGAAAGTTCTAGAATCTGCATGGATCTACATAATTCCACCCACCCCACATTCCCCAATGTCTTACAATGAAAATGGTACCTCCCTTGTGTGGCTAGGCTTAGTGCACGCAACTGAAAACCGGCCAAAATGCAACATGAACACACCGCATTTTCACAGTGAAAACTGACCCTTTTTTTCCAAAGTGCCTAGCTGTGGATTTTGAACCCTAGCTCTGCCGGCACCTAGGGAAACCTAGCAAACCTTTACATTTTTGCAAACCAGACTCTTAGGGGAATCCCGGAGGGGGTGACTTGTGTGGCTCTCACCAGGTTTTGTTACCCAGAATCCCTTGCAAACCTCAAACTTTGTAAAAAATACACATTTTCCTCACATTTCTGTGATGGAAAGTCTTGGAATCTGCGTGGATCCACAAAATCCCACCCACCCCACATTTCCCAAAGTCTCTCGATAAAAATGGTACCCCACTTGTGTGGGTAAGCCTAATGCCCGAGACAGGAAACGGCCCAAAACACAACATGGACACACAACATTTTTACTGTGAAAACTGGCCCTTTTTTTTAACAGTGCCTAGCTGTAGATTTTAAACCCTAGATGTACCGGCACCTAGGGAAACCTTGCAAACATGTACATTTTTGAAAACTAGACACCCAGGGAAATCAAGGATGGGGGGACTTGCGTGGCTCTCACCAGGTTCTGTTAGCCAGTATCCCTTGCAAACATAAAACTTTGTCAAAAAACACATTTTCCTCACATTTCTATGATGGAAAGTTCTGAAATCTGCGTGGATCCACAAAATTCCACACACCCTGCATTTCCCTATGTGTTCAAATAAAAATGTTACCTCACATGTGTGGGTAGGCCTAGTGCCCGCGGCAGAAAAAGGCTCAAAACGCAACATGGACACACCACATTTTTACAATGAAAACAGACCCTTTTTTTGCAAAGCGCCTAGCTGTGGATTTTGAACCCTAGCTCAGCCGGCACCTAGGGAACCTTAGCAAACCTATACATTTTTGAAAACTAGACACCCAGGGAAATCCAGGATGGGGCGACTTGTGTGGCTCTCACCGAATTCTGTTACCCAAAATCTATTGCAAACCTCAAACTTTGTGAAAAAAACCTGCATTTTCCTCACATTTCTGTGATGGGAAGTTCTGGAATCTGCATGGATCCACAATATTCCACCCACCCCGCATTCCCCAACATCTACAAATAATAATGGTACCTCATTTGTGTGGGTAGGCCTAGTGCCCGCTACAGGAAACATGCCAAAATGCAATGTGGACACACCACATTTTTTACAGTGAAACGGACCATTTCATTCAAAGTGCCTAGCTGTGGATTTTGATCCGTAGCTCTGCCGGCACCTAGGGAAACCTAGCAAACCTTTACATTTTTGTAAACTAGACAACCAGGGAAATCCAGGAAGGGGTAACTTGTGTGGCTCTCACCAGGTTCTGTTACCCAGAATCCCTTGCAAACCTCAAACTTTAGAAAAAAAAAACATTTTCCTTGCATTTCTGTGATGGAAAGTTCTGAAATCTGTGTGGATCCACAAAATTCCACCCATCCCGCATTTCCCAATGTCTCCCAATAAAAACGGGACCTCACTTGTGTGGGTACGCATTGGTCCCGTGACAGGAAATGGGCGAAAACGAAACGTGGACACACCAGATGTTTACAGTGAAAACTTATTTTTTTTTTTCAAAGTGCCTAGCTGTGGATTTTGAACCCTAGCTCTTCCTGCACCTAGGGAAAGATAGCACGCGTATACATTTTTGAAAACTAGACATCCAGGGGAATCAAGTAGGGAGTAAAGTGTGTGGCTCTCACCTTGTTCTGTTACCTAGAATTCCTTACAAACCTCTCACTTTGTCACAAAAAACACATTTTTCTCATATGTTTGTGATGGAAAGTTCTGGAATCTGCGTGGATCCACAAACTTCTACCCATGCCGCATTCCCCAAAGTCTTCCGATGATAATGGTACCTCTCTTATGTGGGTAGGCCTAGTGCCCGCAACAGGAAACAGGCCAAACCACATTTTTACAGTGAAAACTGACCATTTTTTATCAAAGTGCTTAGCTGTGGATTTTGAATCCTAACTTTTCCGGTACCACATGGCCACCTGCTTTCAATAACAACACGGGCACCCGCTTTCACTTGAACCCAGGCACCCAGCATTATCTGAATCCCCACCCACCCGTGCCTTATTAATCTCGCCCTCGTGTCTGTTTCTCCCCCCCACCAACCAGACCTAAAGCCCCGCCTCCTCCACTAGGCCATCTATGTTCCCCATATCCTAGCTTGTTTAATGTCTGTGGCAGTTCTCTTAGGATATGTGGGTTCATACACCAGAACGTTTGAAAATTGGCTCCCTGACTATTTTACTAGTAATAGTCCATTTTCTACTTTCAAATGTAACTTTCCGCTGGTTCCGAGGAGTAAACATGGCTACTCCCTGTGATTAAGATCTTCAATCGGATACCACTCCGACACCACTGAAGATTCCGAAGCGTGAGGCTCTGTCCCCTACTTCATCTGGGCTGAGCGATAGACGTCCGTTGTTGTCGGTGCCTTCTACTATCCCAAGCCATTTGTCACCTCTAGAGGAATGCGCCGGTGGTCCGGGCCTTGTCTCATAGCCCTCCAGCTCCTTTTACACGTTGGCCGCTTGTCATGGCATGTCCTGGACCCCAGCAGGAAACTAACATGCTTATAGCCATATGGGGCAACAAGTGATTGGTGGAGGCATACTACCAGTAACTGAAATGTTCAGGCACCCTATTTGCCAGCAAGGCTCCTGGTCCCACCATGTACGTGAGGGTGTCCCAAGCCCTGGCCGAACTGTGCTACAAGCGGACTCCGTCGAAGTGCCGGGAAAGCATGTAGGTAAGGATTGGGTAAATGTGAGAATGTGTGGGGTTGTGAGATAAAGAGCGAAGGCCACCAGTAAGATACTCTTTGAGTACAGCGTCACCCACTGCTAGTTTTCAATTGCAGCAGAATGAAGACTTCCCTTTCAGGAATGGCTCCATGTTCAGAACTTTGCCATTCCCCTTCTAGGATGGTATGTACAATTTTTGATTTGTTCATGTGGGTACCTTCGCAGGCCACTGCTTAGTTAGTGATGGAGCAGGGTTTTGAGAAAATAAAACCTGCTCGGAATGAACCCTCGGCAACATTATTAACAGTGTGCTGTGAGAAAATATTAATAAAAACGCTAAAATAAGGAAAAATGCTTTTGCGCATGCGTGAACTAATGTGTGAACTAATGCATGGAACTAGGCCGCAACTGCTTTTTGCTTTATGAAAAATAAAGACTGATGCTGCTTTTGTGTACGTTAATAATAATATTTGCGAGGAATAACATGGGTTGAGCATGGGTTAGTGCAATGCTGGGATGGTGTGCAATTCAAATCACATTTCATGAAAGTAATAATGTTTGTGTTTTGTTCATCGTAGAGAAACAAGCATGGGCCTACACTTCTGGATGCCAGTATGGGGTTTATATTTGCAAAAAAAAATAAAAGAATGAAATAAGCTCTGAATAAGAAAAGGAAACGCAAAGCCACAAAGTGACCTTCATGATGTGCTGTCTGCCAAGTTATGGAAGAATAAAATGAGATATCAGTGGAAGCGATGCAACTTCCTTACGAGATGGCAGAGGCAAACAAAGAAAGCGTGAAAAGTCTAGATACATTAGATACATGTAATAAACTCTAGGAAATATGTGCTGTGATTGTGTTCAAAAAATTTTCGTGGGTAGAGGTTGTCGTAATGCTGAATGTTCAAAACAAGGGGACATTTAATAAATGATCACGGTGAGAGTGGTGTGACAGAGATACCCCTGTTTTTAGCCAATGGGAAACTAAATTTGTGCTCGTATTGAAACAAATGTGGGTTGGACATTTAGGTTTTAGGGTATAACTGAAGTGCCCCGGTGGGTGTGGTTTGTAGGTTCGGCTGGTGTTAGCTAGCGGTAGATCGTCGCTGTCGTTGGTTTGCTGTTTCTAGATAGAAGCCTACCTGTTTCCTGATTTCAGACTTAATTTTTGCCCCTCGACTCTTCTCGGGGGCCTTGTTGCTCTACTTGGCCAGTGGGGTAGATTTCCCTGTTTCCCTTGGGTGAGTATAATAATCCGAATTTGCATAATCATTTTGCAAATGTATTTTGTCTCTGAAACTTTTCTCTCTTCGCCTATCCACTCCTTCAATGCATTGTTATTTGATATGACTTTGCTTTCTACCATTGCAAATATATGTTCACTGTGACAAATCATGACTTGCATTGTGTGACTGTACTTTAGGAGCATTAATTTCATATTATTATGATAAACATTTAACATTATACATACCGAGTCTGTTATTATTTAGTAGTATAGATGAGTATATAATTATTAACTATCAACTGGTCAACTATAGTATTCATCGCCACAAATGTACTGTAGAGAGAAATGCAGGTTCTAATTGTGTAATTGGTAAGTTACGTAAAAACTTGCATCACACTGAACCCCAGCGTGAAGGGATTAGTTGGGTAGTGTAAATGGGCCTATGTATATGAAAAATTATTGATCCCTGATCGCTGGATCAGTTTTGGTAGCAGAGGATTGTTAAATATTGATTAGTTTGGTAATAATTATTGATTATTGATTTATTGGTTATTAACATGAAAAGTTAGTATTTTTGTTCTATGTTGTCTGGAAGTACGGGTACGGAGTTACCTAAGATCCCGGGATGATGCTATTTTAGCCTATGTGGCAGAGGAATAGTGTGGAAAAGTATTCACACTGCAGAAGTACTTTGTCTGTTGTCATAATATCGAACAGCGAAAGGCTGTTGATGTTATTTTAGGGACTTATTCGTTTGATAGAAAATAGCATGAAATAGTGAAGGGTCCACTTCCGACACTCTGGCCTTACATCCCCAAAGGAGTACCAAGACCTATTTCTGAAAGGAAAGTCTTCTTCCGAAACTTTGGCTAGTATCCCTAGAGGAGTACCAAGTCTTCCTTTAACTTGAATGAGAGTAGAGTAGCGCTGGTCGTTATTTTTACTAGAAGTGAAAGAATCTCTTTTTGAGAGGTGAAACTATCTCCTTATTAGTGGAGCGGACAAAGTATCATTGTTTTGTGTTGTTTCTAACAAGAATTTAGTTGAGAAAACCTAGAAAAACATTGCTGTAATATTTTGTAAAGGGAGGGTCAGTAGCAGGAGTAATACTGACGTCACAAAAGGCTGTGCTGGCATTGGTCAGACAGCGGGCATGAAGTGAGCTGTGATTGGTTGGTAGTCGTGAGCTGTGCTGCTATTGGACAGAATAGTAGATACGTAGAGAGCCGTGATTGGTTGGTTGGTGTGAGTCGTGCTGGTATTGGACGAGCGCTAGCAAATAGAATAGACAGAATTACGGAAGAATGTTTGTTTTGTTTGCTGAGATATTTAGCGTAAAAGAGTTGAAAAAATGAAGATGGTAAACAGAATAAAAGATTTCTTTAAAAAAGACAAGCCGATAGTTACTAGAGAGGGACTTCCTATACCTCCTCCGAGAACACCCGCTTCTTTTATGATGTTGGAGCGTGGGTATCATACGTGTACTTGGTTAGAAAATAGGGATGAGTTATACAGAAGATGATGGAGTTTTAGCTTTTCCGGAGCATGGTACATTTAATGTAAGGATTTTGGAGAATTTGAGAGGATGAATGAATTCATTGAAATCAAATCCTAGACCTACGCAGTACGAAGCACTTGAGGAGTGGGAACATGAGGCTTATAAAAGGGAGAGAGACAGAAATGGAATAAAGACAAGAAATATAATATCGAGGTATTCTGAGGCTAGATGGGATGATCAAATGAAAAGATGGAGGAGAGATGTGTGTGCAGATGGATTATATCCAGTGATAGTTGCTGAAGAGCAGACAGGAGGTAAATGTAAAGAGAAGAAGAAGAATCTAGAGACTTCAGAACTAGATATAGACTCGAATGAAATAGATGATGAGTTAATGGATGAAATATTGTTGCAAAGACCTCCACCATATCAGGAAAGGTCAGGAGAAACAATTCCAAATGCCACATTAATTGAAATGCAGGTTCCTCAGGTCCCACAAACTCCCAAAGCTCTACAAGCTTCACAGGTTACACAAGTTCCGGTAGCTTCACAAGTTTTATCAGGTACTAGAGTGTTGCAGGAGAATGAGATTGATATGTTGAATAAGGCAAGAGAGGAGTTAACTCAGAGAATTAGTCAGATGAATTTGAATGCAGAAGAATTATCGGTACCAGTAACGATCGGTCCAATAGTTTCATTGTATGGTGAGAATCAGAATATATCGAGAGTACATGCATTAACAATTCCAGTGAATAATGCCAGGAATGTTAGTGGATCGAAACAAGTTGAGGCGAGTACTTCATTGATTGATTTTCCAATTAGTGAAAATGTGACTGAAACACCCAAGAGAAGTATACAAATGGACCCTCAAAAAATAGTAAATAGTACAAGATGCTAGAGGGACAACTTCAGTGTCAGGGAGTTCAACGGGTCCTTCCCCTGAAGAGTTCGATGACTGGATAAGAAGAATGGAAAATAAAAAGTCTCAATCGAGTGTAGATGTAGCTAGGCTGAAAGTGGATCTAGAAGAGATGGTTATTGGTATTATAAGTTCAGAGAGATTGAATAACTACTGTGATGATGAGTTGTTGTTTTTGTATAAAAGTATTACCTGGAAAGCAAAGAATTATATGAGAAGTTATCTGAGGCTGCACAATAATATGGAGTTGTCATAAAGAAGTCTAAGGTTTTGCAGAAAACATATAGACTGGATTTTACTGATAAAGATTTGAATGCGTCTGGTAAACGATTGCAAATAAAAGAATTCATGAATACTCTGAAGAAATGGGGTGATTTAGAAAGATGGAAAGGCAGATGGACGAAAAAGAAGGAAGAAATGCTTGCAAGTAAAAATGCGTCTTCATTTCCATTAAGAGAAGCAGAACAGGCTGAATTGGTGTGCCCAATGAGAGAAGTTCCTGGTGGTGGATATGCTGATGTTCCTTGGACAAGACAAGATATATTATCCTTAACGAATGACTTTCCTAGGTTAAGGGAGAAATCTGTTGAGTGGTACAAACATGTGGTGAGGTTTGTAAAAGTTTCAAAGGTTTTGCTGAAAGATTTAGATGGTTTGTTTGAGATTGTTGTTCCTGCTGATTTATGGACAGAGTGTAAAATTACTGTTGATTGTCCTAAGGAAGAATATCCTAGAGATGAGAAAACAGGAGCACGTTCAGAAGAAGTAATGAGAAAATATAATCAAGTAATCACTTTTCTGAAAAGTAAAATTTCTCCAAAAGAAACAGATTGGGTTAAAATTGACAGGACAACACAAGAACCTAAAGATTCGGTACATGCTTATTATGAAAGGTTGCTACAGGTGTTTAAACAGTATAGTGGTTTCGAGAGTATAGGTGACAAAGATCTGGGACATTTTGTATATAGGTTTGTTTTTGGATTAAAACCTGAAATTAGCAACATGATTCAGCAACATTTGATTTGTTGGCAGAGTAAAACAGTCGATGAGATTCTAAGATATGCCAAATATTGTAGTGACGATATTGAATCAAGGCATAAAAAGTTGAAAGAGAAAATGATGTGGGCACAGGTGAAAGTGGCAGAACAGAAAGATGGAAACAATGGTTCTCAAACAGATATTCAAATGAAAGGACAAAATCAAAATGGTCAGGTACCAAATGGAGGTAGAGGTAGAGGTAAGATGAATAAAGAAGAAATGAAAAGAAATATCCTTGTCATGTGTGCGGAAAGTTTGGACATTAGAGGAACAAGTGTAGATCTTTACTGAAAAATAATGGAATAAATCAAAATTTCAATTCGCAGATGCAGAATGAGGTGGTTGTGAATCAACAACAACAACAACAGCAGCAGGTAGTTACATCACAGACACAACAAGTACAGGTGACTCAAGCCAATATGCCAGATAATGTGAATGCTCAGGGACAGAGATACAGTGCGAATACTGGACTTCATGCAGGTGAACAAGTTGGTAAGAATCAAAATGTGCAAGTGGTTTCACAATATTTGTTGCAATGTTCAGAGAGTGATTCAGGCTCATCTCAATGACGGTGCCTGAGGGGGGAGGAAGAGTGCATGCTTGGCGCATCTCTAGAGGTAGATCAGTCAGGTCCTTTTGTTGATGGGAAAGTGGAAGGTAATGATGTTACATTCCTTGTGGACACTGGTGCTACCCGTTCTACTGTGAGAGCAGCATAAATTCCAAACCTACCCCTCTCAGGAGAAACTATCCAAGTTGTGGGAGTCTCAAATAAATATATTAAGACTCCAATAACAAGACCAATAGAAGTTCATATTGGAAAATTCAGAGACATGCATCGGTATGTGGTATGTGATACAAGTCAGGTGAACCTTTTTTTAGGAAGGGACTTGCTATGTAAGATGAATTGCACCATCTATTGTACGCCAGATGGTATTGATTTTCAAACACCAGATGAGGATGTTACTTTTAAAATGATGTTAGCGAAGCAAGGGACAGAAGTGAATGATTTGTATTCACTGCTTACAGAAAAAGATTTACCTGCAGAGTTGAGAAGTACAGTAAGACCTGATATATGGGATTTTACAGGAAAGGACATTGGTTTGATGAAGGGTTTGGATCCTATTCAGGTTACAGTTAAACCAGAAGCAATATATCGAAACACACCTCAGAACAAGATGAGTCCTCAGATCACAGCAGGAGTGATTCCTGTAATTGATAAAATGATTGAGCAGGGTATTCTAAACGAAATACTAAGTAGTCCTTGTAATTCACCTATTATGGGGATTAAAAAACCAAGTGGAAAATACATAAAAGTACAGGATTTAAGGAAAATTAATAAGATTGTAGTACCTTGCTGTCCAAGTGTCCAGCGGTGATTCTTTATCAAATTCCTTGTGATGCGGAATGGTACAAAGTCATTGATCTGTGTCAAGCATTTTTCTCAATACCTTTACATCCGATAGCCAATATTTATTTGCTTTCTGGTTCGGAGACCGTTTCTTGGTATGGTGCCGAGTTCCTCAAGGGTATACACAGAGCCCTTCGATTTTTAATCAGATTTCGAAAAAGTGTTTGGAGTCATTGATCATGCCAGAAAATTCAGTGTTAGTGCAGTACATTGATGACCTGCTTGTGGCATCAAAAACAAGAGAGGCTTGTGTGACAGATACTATTGCCTTACTGAATCATTTGGCAGTAGGTGGGCATAAAGTGTCACCAGCAAAATTACAGTTTTGTCAAAAAGTGGTACAATATTTGGGACACAAAATTGAGAAACGAGTTAGAAAAGTGACGCAGGACCGAATCAAAGTGATTTTGCAAATGATTCCTCCTAAGACTCAAAAAGAAGTTTGAATGTTTTTGGGAATGGTTGGATATTGCAGACAATGGATCAGTGGGTTTTCACTAATTGCAAAATCTTTATAGAGGTTGACGCATAAGGATGTGGTTGATCCGATTGAGTTGGATGAAGAGGGTATGAAAGCTTTTATTGAATTGCGAGACAGTCTTTGTCGAGCACCTGCATTGGGAATGCTGGATTACACAAAGGATTTTGCATTATTCTGCTGTGAGAGAGATGGATGTGCACTTTCAGTCTTAACACAAAAACATGGAATGGCACGACGTCCAGTGGCGTATTTTTCTGCTACTTCAGTGGCGGCTGCATTACCAGGCTGTTTGAAAGCAGTGGCTGCTACTTGTGTGAGTCTTGAACAGAGTGAAGCAATTGTTATGGGACATACAGTGAAGGTATATGTGCCAAACTCTGTTGAGATCCTTTCAACAAAATCTCAAACTCAACATATGACATACAGTCAGCTGACTAGATATGAGAGAGTGATTTTGGGTGCTGAAAATGTGACAGTGACGAGATGTACAACATTGAATCCAGCAACTTTGTTGCAGAGTTCAAGTTGTGAAGAAGTGAGGGATGAAGCAGATCATGATTGTTTGGATGTGACGGAATTGTGCACAAAACCAAGGCCTGACATTAAGGACACACCACTAGAAGAATCAGATAGTGTGATGTTTGTGGATGGATCTTGTCTGAGAGATGAAAAGTGTGTATTGAGTGCTGCTTATGCAGTATGTACAGTGTCTATGGTTCTTGAAGCATCCTGTCTAAAAGGGGTAAATTCTGCTCAAATCTCTGAGCTACTTGCTTTAACAAGAGAATGTAAAATTGGCAAAAATCTGAGAGTAACCATATTCACGGATAGTCAATATGGTTTTGGGGTGGTACACGACTTTGGGCAGTTATGGATGCAACAAGGATTTTTGACTTCTTCAGGATCACCAATCAGGAATAGTAAAAATGTGAAGGATTTATTGGATGCATTACAATTGCCCAAAAAGATTGTTGTGGTTAAATGTTCAGCACACAAGTCAGGAAATGCCTATGTAACGAACAGAAACAGATACGCAGACCAAGTGGCTTGTTTCTGTGCTTCAAATTCAATTTCAATCAACAAAGGGTTGGAGAAAAAGATACAAATTGGCACTTAATGTTTTCCTCTTTGGAAACATGGGATGAAATTAGACAGTTGCAGGAAGAAGCAAGTGAAGAGGAAAAAGAGATTTGGATAAAATCAGGTTGTGAGAAGAGAGCAGAAGATGAAGTGTGGATATATGTTGATGGGAGACCAGTAATGTCAGATTGTTTACTCTCTCAGATGGCAAGGATGTACCATGGAATTGCACATGTGGGAAGAGATGCTACGATCAGACTATTCAAGCAGTCATGGTACAATCCAAAGTTTAGGGTCATTGCAGAGAGTCTATGCCAGAGGTTCATAGTCTGCCAGCAGCAAAATCCAGGTAGAAAGACAGTTGTTAGTTGGGGTCAAATTGGAAAAGCAGCAGGACCATTTACTAGACTACAGCTTGATTTCATAGAACGTCCCCCTTGTAATGGACTGAAATATGTGTTGGTTGCTGTCTGTTTGTTTTCTCATTGGGTAGAGGCTAACCTAACAAGAAGGAATGACAGCTTGACTGTTGCTAAACTGCTTTTGAGGGAGATAATACCTAGGTTTGGATTTCCAGTCTCTTTAGAAACAGATAAAGGGAGGCATTTCAATAACGAAATAATTCGGATGATTTGTGCAGCATTACAAATTGAGCAAAAGCTGCATTGTGCCTATCGACCTGAGGTATCTGGAGTGGTCGAGCATATTAATGGCACTATAAAGTCCAGACTGTCAAAAGTATGTGCGTCTACAACATTGAAATGGCCAGACGCTTTACTCCTGGTATTAATGAGTCTTTGAAGTATTCCTGATAAAAAGACTGGATTGAGTCCTCACAACATTTTGATGGGGAGAGCAATGAGACAAGCAATTGTACCAGCAAACAAACTGATGAATATTTTTTGATGATCTAGTGCTTGATTATTGCAAAGGATTGACTCATCTTGTGCGTTCTGTGTCTCATCAGGTTGGAGAAATTGCAACCACAACACAGCTGGATCAAGCACATGATTTAAGTCCAGGCGAGTGGGTTCTGGTGAAAAAACAAGTGAGGAAGTCGTGTTTAGAACCCAGATGGTACGGACCATACCAGATTATTTTGGTGACAATGACAGTAGTAAAGTGTGGTGGCTTGCCTAATTGGATACACGCAAGTCATACAAGATGAGTCCCAAGTCCACATGAAAGACAAGAAGAAGAGCAGCAACTGGTAAAGAAAAGAACCAGAAGCTGAAGGTCATGAAGCTATAGAATCAAGTGAGACAGATTCTGAGAAAGCTGAAGAGGAACCAAGCACAAGTCGAATAAAGTGGGCACCAGTTACTGGGTATCAAGAGACTACTGTTGAGAAAGAAAAGGAGAAAGTGACTGATGAAAATCAAGAGCAAGTACAACAAAGAAAAGAACTGAATAAAAGAACTTGCAAACTTGACAACGAAGGTGAAGAAGCAGTTCAAGTTAAGAAAGCAAGAAAAGGTGATGAATGGCCAAAAGGAGTGAAAAGACTGAAATACACTCTTGAAAGGAAAAGGCCAGATCAAATAAATGAAATATAGAGTCAAACTGAACAAAGAGATTCAGAAGAAAAATTGAGTACGAAAAACAAAAAGAATGAGAATTCCGAGTAAGAAATGCACAGCTCCAGAATGGACATATGTGGTGTTGGGAGAGATTGAAAACACAAATGAAAGAGAAGAAGAAGTTGGTACTGATCAAAGTGATGAAAGCAAATTAAGACCACCTTAAAAGAAATTGTAAAAATGAAGGTGCGAAAAGCTCAATGAAGACTATTTTGAGAGTTCCAGAAGATTTAAAGTGGAAGAAGATATAAAAAAGAAAAAAGAAAAAGGGGGGGGTTAAGAAGAGAGGCCTAAAGTGTAAGGATACACTACTCTAGATGGTTTTTGGATACATTTTTTTCAAGTTTTTTCCAAGTTTTTAGATTTTAGGGTTTTTTCTTAGATTTGTTTTTTTATATATATAGTTTCAAAAATGGCAAAGGTAACAGAGACTGGACATCAAAACCATAGTTTTAAACAAAGATGTATTAATGCTTGCTTATGTAGTGTTTTATTACTAACATTAGTGTGGTTAACACTGATTATTGTCGTACCTGTCTTAATGGTGACTAATCACAAAAATAATGCTAATGATGTGGGAAGTGAGAGAATGGATTCTGTTACTAAAGAAAATTTAAACACTAATATAGAAAAGATAGAGGATGATAGTATTTATCATCATGATAAATCAATTAATGATTTTTTGTTAAATGTTTTTACTAAATTGTTATACGAGTATGTCAACATAATGAATGCGAGAGATTGTTATGTGTGCATGCAATTACCATCGTCTGTCTCAGAGGGGTTGACATATCATCACCTGCCTTTAACATATGGTGTGTCTTGTAGCGTCTTAACAAGTTTTTTTATGAGAGGGAAGGACTGGAGTATTATCACTCTAATTTAGATTTAATATTTTCTGAAATTCCTGTTAGAAGAGATTTGAAAATTGTTTATGGACCTGTTTATGCTGCATACATGGGTGATTACTTTATTAGTAATAAACTACAAGATACAATTGATGCACATAGAAATAACTTAACATGTAAATTACGTCATGAAGAGATAGAGTTTATGTATTTAGTGGAAGATAGAAGACAAGAATTCAAAAAGAAAGCTGCTGAGCAAAAGTCTCATGTACCTCCATGGGCTTTCAGAGAGGGTGATTACAAAAAGGGTGAGACTTACGCTGCCGTGACTCTAGATTTTCACCATAGAGGAAAGCTTTGTGTGTTTAGAGAAAAGACTGAACTAAATAGTTACTTCATTGGTCCTAGTGAATGTGAGCATACTTTCTTGATAAAAGGAAGTTGGGGATTGAAAGGAGGAATGGATCCTGTTTTCCCGGCAATCTATTATGTGTGTGGTAAGAATGCTTATTATAGGTTACCCGCAGGTTGGTATGGGTGTTGTTATTTACGCATAGTATTTCCGAAAGTATACCACGTAGATAGGAATAATAGAGTTAATGAAATTAAACAAGGATTAACACGTAATAAGAGAGGAGCTAGTTATTCTGAAATAGTGGGGGATATTTTTGGAGCACTGATACCTTCAGTTGGAGTCATTCTGAATTCACATAAAATTAGAAAACTGTCCACAGTGGTTGATCGTTTATCAACAGATACTGCTGGTGGGTTGTTGATGATTGATACTAAAATGGTTGCAATTAGATCTATGGTTTTTCAAAATTGACTTGCCCGTGATATATTATTGGCAAAAGAGGGGAGAGTCTGTAGTATGTTGAAAATTCAACAATGCTGTACTTATATCCCTGATAAGAGTAAATATCTTGAGGGGTATATTAAAAATATTACAGAACTTCATGATGACTTGATTGAATTGAAGGTTGATGGTGCTTGGGAGAAACTTGGTAAGAGTTTTTCCTCAGTGGGAAATTGGTTTTCTACTTTAGGGAATAGTTTACTAGGAAAAATATTAATACCTATTACTTCAGTAGTTGTAGTGATATTGATGGTTATTTTGATTTATACATTTTGCAAATGTAAATGTAGAAAGGGAAAGGTGTCAGATCCTAAACGTAGAGCTAGAAAAAGAAAGAGAGAAGAGATAGAATTGGAGGACATGAGAGGAAATTACTATGAGATCATGAAAGATTTAGACAAAAGAATGATAAAACGAGAAAGGAGTACAGCATTTTAAATAAGTGGTAATTTGAATCTTGTTGGGTGTTTTTATGATGGCTCAAAAACGCCATCAAAGGGAGGATTGATGGAGCAGGGTTTGAGAAAATAAAACCTGCTCGGATTGAACCCTTGGTAACATTATTAACAGTGTGCTGTGAGAAAATATTAATAAAAACGCTAAAATAAGGGAAAATGCTTTTGCGCATGCGTGAACTAATGTGCGAACTAATACATGGAACTAGGCCACAACTGCTTTATGCTTTAAGAAAAATAAAGACTAGTGCTGCTTTTGTGCACGTTAATAATAATATTTGCTAGGAATAACATGGGTTGAGCATGGGTTAGTGCAATGCTGGAATGGTGTTATGTTATGTTATTGTTATGTTATTTTAACTTATAGCGCGCACGGATACTCGAGAGTGTCCCGGCGCGAGCAGAACCCAAGGGAAACAGTGCTCAATTAGGCGAAGAGAAAAGTCTTTAATTTCTTCTTAAAAATTGCTGTGTCAGAAATGGAACGAAGTGCCAGTGGGAGGAGCATTCCAAGCATCTGCCGCCTTTCTAGACCAAGATCTACCTCCAAGTCTGTGAAATTTAAATCTAGGGACCTGTGACAGATGAAGAGACATTGACCGCAACTGTCTAGATGGAGTGTAAAAGGAGAGCCGTTTTTGGAGGTATAAGGGTCCACTACCATGAAGAGCCCGATGGGCAAGAGTCAAAGATTTAAATTTCACACGATCCGCTACCGGCAGCCAGTGTAGTGAGTATAGGTGAGATTGCGCATTTTCCCGTGAGGGGATGTCCAGCAGAAGCCTAGCTGCTGCATTCTGAATGACCTGGAGCCGTTGGAGCGAATATCCAGGTATACCCACGTACAATGCGTTGGCATAGTCGAATCTAGACAGAATGAGAGCGCAGGTGACTGTTTTGCGTGCTGCCAGCGGGAGAAGGGGAAAGAATTTTCTTAGAGTTTTTAAAATGCGAAGCAGCCTCCTACTAGCCTATTGATGTGGTATGAGAAGGATAGACTCTCATCAAACCAAATACCCAGGTTCTTTGCTGGTTTTCCCACAGAAGCAGGCACAGGGAATTCAGAAGGCCAAAGAGTGGCACGGAAATCCGAGGGGAACTTACCAAAGAGAAGAATCTCAGATTTCTCCTCGTTGCACTTCAGTTGTGCCGCTGCTAGCCATTTAAAAATGGAGGAGAGACAGTGATGAATCTGCACTACTGATTCATCCTTGTTGTCCCAGGTAAAAAGCAGCTGGGTGTCATCAGCATAGGCCATTACCTTGGCACCTAGGCTTTCAGCCAAAAAAAACAGGGGTGTCAGATATACATTAAAAAGAAGGGGGCTCAAAGAGGACCCCTGAGGGACACCCGTGGTCACCGGCTGAGCAGTCGAGCAAGAAGGAAGGATCCAAATCTGCTGCGTCCGCCCTTCTAAAAAGGACTTAATCCAGCCCCAGGCCGTGCCTGAGACACCGACCTGGGTCAGGTGCTGTAAGAGAAGGGAATGGGGGACCGTGTCAAAGGCCGCCGAGAGGTCGAGCAGGATTAATGCTGCTCTCCCCCCGGCGTCTCAACACTCCCGAATCGCCTCCACCACCTCTACCAGAACCGACTCGGTGCTGTGTGAGGAGCGGAAGCCATATTGTGATGGGTGAAGAAGGCCCTCTCTCTCAATATAATCGGTAAGTTGGCTATTGACGACCTTTTCACAGATTTTAGACACAGCCGGCAACAGAGATATGGGTCGGTAGTTCACCGGGTTAAGTGGGTCAAGGGACGGTTTTTTCAAAAGAGGTAGGATCTTAGCCTGTTTCCAGGCCTCCGGGATCTGCGCTGTCTGGAGCGAAAGATTGATGATCCCGTTAACCTCACCGTTTATTGATTCTGCCACTGCAGCGAGCAGTCTGGCAGGGCACGGATCACATTTCATGAAAGTAATAATGTTTGTGTTTTGTTCATTGTAGAGAAACAAGCATGGGCCTACACTTCTGCATGCCAGTATGGGGTTAATATTTGCAAAAAGAAAATAAAAGAATGAAATAAGCTCTGAATAAGAAATGGAAACGCAAAGCCACAGAGTGACCTTCATGATGTGCTGACTGTGCCAAGTTACGGAAGAATAAAACTAGATATCAGTGGAAGCGATGCAACTTCCTTACGAGATGGCAGAGGCAAACAAAGAAAGCATGAAAAGTCTTGATACGTTAGATACATGTAATAAACTCTAGGAAATACGTGCTGTGATTGTGTTAAAAAATGTTTTGTGGGTAGAGATTGTCGTAATTCTGAATGTTCAAAACAATGGGACATTTAATAAGTTATCACGATGAGAGTGGTGTGACAGAGACACTCCTGTTTTTAGCTAATGGGAAACAAAATCTGTGCTCATATTAAAACAAATGTGGGTTGGACATTTAGGTGTTAGGGTATAACTGAAGTGCCCCGGTGGGTGTGGTTTGTAGATTCAGCTGGTGTTAGCTAGCGGAAGATCGTCGCTTTGCTGTTTCCAGATAGAGGCCTACCTGTTTCCCGATTCCTGACTTAATCTTTGCCACTCGACTCTTCTTGGGGGCCTTGCTGCTCTACTTGGCAAGTGGGGTAGATTTCCCTGTTTCCCTTGGGTTAGTATAAAAATCCGAGTTTGCATAATCATTTTGCAAATGTATTTTGTCTCTGAAACTTTTCTCTCTTCGCCTATCCACTCCTTCAATGCATTGTTATTTGATATGACTTTGCTTTCTTCCATTGCAAATATATGTTCACTGTGACAAATCATGACTTGCATTGTGTGACTGTACTTGATGAGCATTCATTTCATATTATTACAATAAACATTTAACATTATACATACCGAGTCTGTTATTATTTAGTAGTATAGATGAGTATATAATTATTTACTATCAACTGGTCAACTATAGTATTCATCGCCACAAATGTACTGTAGAGAGCAATGCAGGTTCTAATTGTGTAATTGGTAAGTTAGGTAAAAACTTGCATCACACTGAACCCCAGCGTGAAGGGATTAGTTGGGTAGTGTAAATGGGCCTATGTTTATGAAAAATTATTGATCCCTGATCGCTGGATCGTTAGTGTTGACACACCACTGAGTCAGTTGTATTTCTCGTAAAACATCCAACCATTCTAGTATCGCCTACCCTGCTGTATTCACTCTTAGATTTTTCTAGTCTCAACACTGCCTGGCTTCACAATCACTGCCTCTGATGACCACTTGTTCCTGTAACTGGTATGGCATCACCATCCTCTGCTTGTCACCATAATTTACCCAATACAATTTGATTTATTGCCTACCTGCCAATTACTACCTGCCTCTTTAAACCACCCTGAGACAGTAAGCATTGCAGTTCCCTCTCATTTTTGTGATAGAATGACAGGTCACTGTTCTCACACCCTACAGCACTCCATCACAATTTATTGTTATACCACTGGTTGTTTTTGGTCTTTAACCGCTTTGGCATGATTGGCCAACAACTTATAAGTTTTGGCTGAATCCTGGGCACATCTGTTATTCTTTTGCCGGCCTAGGTTGAAGTTACTGATGTTTTGCAAGCTGCTGCTTTTGTGTATTGCATTATATATTCGAATATATAGTTTTTGTATGTTTTTGTCTATTAAAAGCTGTAATGTGCCGAGCAACTTTATAAAAGCAAACCCTGTGTTTGAAAGGTCATTGTTTGGCAGTGTAGTGTTTTTAAAACATGTATATTTTAAGGTTATACGTTGCTCCGATTCAGTGATGTGAAAATTAATAGACTAGTGCCCGGTGCAAAAAAAGATTATAACTTTGACCTTTTAGAAACTGCTGTCATAAAAATGGTGCAGTGGTAACTGTGAGTAGGTCAAGAAAATTGTGCGAAAACATGACGTTAATTCAATGAAGTATATAGTTCCACTAAGAAGGCCTGCCCCCTCTCTCATATGTAAAACACACAAGGAAGCAGGTATTTTTCCAAGTTTCATTACTTTGTATCATAATAACTTGACTGGAGGGTTATATGTGTCAGTGCATTATCTGTGGTGTTTTTCGTTTACCCAGAAAATGTTAAAATCTCAAGACCTATTTTGACCATAGTTTGGGTGTTAACATGTCATCTGCAAACAACTTGACACACAGATGGGATGCCACGGTCCATTTGAAACAAGTAATTTCTCTTGCCAGCCTAGAACGTAACTTCTCCGCCCTAAAAACCCAACACATCTCTTAGGAACGACACACGTTTCTTTAACACACCACCTTCTTTCAAACCCAATGTTTCTGAACAATGTCACTATATAACCAGTGAGACTTTAACTTCCATTTAATTTGCAACGTCAGTTTAGCTGTTAAGTCACTGGTTATAAAGATCAACATATGGGTATGATGGGTGCTTACTTGCCAAATAAACGGGGTGATTTATGAAGTCGCGCGGTTTGGTAGATTTGGAGTTGGCGAATCAAGTGGAGGGTAACATGTCCATTCTTCGTGTTGTGAGGTTGACAAAGTTATTTATTAGACTTTTCAACCTGTGCTTTACTGGGCAATAGAAGCAGTAATATAAAATGAACAATGAAACACAACTTTCTAAAATTGTCGTTGTACACAGTAAACCTTCAAGCTTTGCCTTACGCTTTCTTGCCTCTTTTGAGTGGTTTCAAGCATAGTTTGGCACTGATATGGATGTTTGTATTAGCTGGTCTTTTTGCTGGTTCTTCATGGAGCATACTGTAGTGTACAGACATTAATACCGAAGTATGTGCAGCTCCTCGTTCACTTTTTTTAGATCAAAGGTAACTGACTACACCTTTGCAGCAGAGAATATTGCTGACAGACACGTTGGCCTATATGAATTGTTGAAGATGTTCAATTTAATTTTTGTGAAGGGTGGTTTTGAAAGTTATCTCTTGTAATAGACTTTGTTGTGTAAACATGTCACTTGCTAATATTCCATTGGGTAGTACTAGGAAATGTTTGAGCGTGCATCACTGAAGTTATTACCTTATTTTACCCTGTACCCACTCAGTCTGCATGTCCCCACCCTAAACAGTGCCTCTATGCTGTTACCTGTCTCTCCCAGTATATTGTTTCTCCTCGCTGTGTACTATACTGCCCCCATACATTTACCTTCTTATAGCCCCAGGTCATAATTCTTCTCTATGTTTCTGTTGCAAGTGCACCTCTCAGTACTCTATCCATATCCATTACCACTCATTGTATAAGGCACACGTTGGCTGCGTGCCCCTCCTCTCTCTGCACTGCCACCAATATGCTCCCCACCTTTGCTCTGAACTTTACCTCTTTGAATGCTCTCCTTGTATACTGCAAGCATTTGCTTGAATATGTCCCTCCTCATACAGTACCAAGATCTCCTGAGCATCCCCACCCCTTTTGCAGTGGATCCCTTGTCCACACACACACACACCCACGTGATCCAAGCATACTGTAAAGAGGTACACATTACTGTCTAACGTCTTCATGCCCTTCCTGCCTTCATTCTCTCAGCTACTGTCTAAAGCCCTCCTACGGTGGAGCAGTCCCCCACCACTTACTTGGATTTTTTTTCGGTCGAGCTTCAATGATTGGTGCCTGGCACTCCCTTATTTTACCTAGGATGAATGAAAGGCTGCGTCAAGCACAACAATTGCTACAGGCCTTACTACATGTTTCCCTTTTACCCAATCTCTAGAATCAGTAAATACAACTTTTTTAGTGGTTTCCTATTTCTATTTTACCTTGTTTTATTTTGGTATTCCTCTCCCAGAGAAATACTTCTGCATGGTGTGATTCGACATGTCTTTGAGGGGGAGGACTCAGAAGACTCTAGGGCAGTTGACCTGCCCATCAGCCTGAGCCTGCTAGGCTTTGTGTATTCAAGCAACTTTCAGGAAATTTAAGGTTCTGGCCCTGCCAAGTGCCTTCGCATAACAGGTTTCAATAAACACATTCCAGTGCATGTTCCCGCATCACCGCACTAAAGTAAAAGTCGCGCGACTGCAGTAATACTCGGAGTGCAGGCAGTGCCTGTGAGCCTGGGATTCAGGCAGTGGTGAAGTTGTTTTAGATACAAGTTTTGGGCTTCTTGTAATGACATGGTTGCATGTGATTAGCTCTCAGATCAGATCAGAAAACCACTTTATTCGGCTACACAAAGCCATAAAAGTACACAAAAAACAAAAATATACATACATACAATAGAGTTACAAATTGTCTAAATACAGTTTGGGATAGATAAAAATTACCATTTACAAGATAAATTTAAAAGATACCAGTAAAAAGGATTGCTCATAATTCATATGTCGTACAACAGTTATTATCAAAAAGCCTTTTCACTCTGTGACTTACTCATAAATATAGACCATACTTAGAAAGACAATTATGTCAGTATATAAAATCAGTCCATAATTACCATATCTGTCCCCCTTTTTTTCCTATGTCTAACAGCTACCACCAAAAATTTGCAACATTAAAAATCTCCCAAGGGTTATTTAACATCTGCAGATATAGTAAGGCAGGTCTAACTTGTATAAAACCACTACTCTTTAAAATAGGATTTAAAAACTTTCTCCGCATGGAGCTAAAATGGTCACAAAACATTGTAAAATGCATGGTATCCTGTGTTGAAAAATTATCACACGTGCAGGGTCCTAAATCATTTACCCTATTCCCCCCTGGACATCTGCTAAAAGACAATTAATAAGATTGAGGCGAAATCTTGTTAAAAGAAAACGGTGAAAAGGTTTTGTAACTATTATCAAATATGGTTCAATCTGTGGAACAGTTTTTAACAAGAAATACGCTTTTACCATAGGTTTCATCATTTCCAACGCCTCTCTCTCTACCGATTACCCATTTAAAAATTGTGCTTTAACCCAAACCAGGTCCTCTCTCACTATCTTTTCTGGGGTAGTAAAAAGTTCAGGTCGTCCCAATTTGTCAAGTGTTGACTTAACATATTGTAACCATTGAATTCTAAATACGTTATCCAGCGCAAGACAGTCCATTACAATTTCTCTATTCAATGACAATTCTGGCTTGATCCAAGTCGTAAACCAACATACCATGGGACTCAAACCAGTCAGGTCTTCCACGAAGCCACTGCCCAACTCTTGGTGTATAACATAAGTAGGGGTAGATTGGGGAACCGCCAAAAGGTATCTCATAAATTTATTTTCCACAGTCTGCAACCCTGCTGCGGATTTATATCCCCAAATCGCAGACCCATACTTTGCTATAGCAATACTTTTAGGACTATATATATTGAGCAAGGCTTTGAGGGGCTTAGCTCCGAGTCGAGATGCAAAACCTTGGATAGCTGCTATGGACCTTGCCATAGCATATTTTTTAGCCTTTATTTGGGGAGCCCACGAGCCCCTCTCATCAAGTAAAACTTCCAAATAGGAGAAGGAGGAAACCCTTGACAACTCGGCCCCTTCACAATAAAATGATTTATACTTTTTTGGCTTCTGCCCCATTATCATCGTGTGGGATTTGGTTTTATTAACAACAAGGTTCAGCGATTGCATGAAGGACCCAAAAGAATCGAGAAGCCTCTACAGACCAACCGCTGTGAGGGCCAATAAAACCACATCGTCAGCATATAGGAGAGCAGGGATAACCCTGTCTCCTACACGTGGGATGTCTAGGCTAGTGGTACAAAGGGAGGTATTTAAATTATTTATATGGAGAGTAAAGAGTAAGGGGGCTAGAATGCAACCCTGGCATACCCCTCTATCTATTTTAAAGTGCTTAGTACATTTGCCATCCTGAGTGACCCTAACTCTAGCATAGAGATCCTTATGAAGATCTGCTAAAAAATACACTAGACAACGGTCCATCCCCATGCCTATAAAAAGTGCCCATAGCTTTGATCTATTGACTAGATCAAAGGCCGAGGAAAGATCCATGAAGTCCAACAGTAGCGTCCCTTGTTTTGCCACTGCATATTTCTCAGCCAGAAGATGCAAATTTAAACACTGATCTAAAGTGCTTCTGCCTTTTCTAAAACCATATTGGTAGTCTGTTAAAATTCCAGTATCATCTAACCATGCCGAAAGTTTGCTTAAAATTACCCTGCCTAAAACTTTAACCACTGAGTCAATCAGAGAGATGGGTCTATAACAACCTGGGTCTCCTCTCTGACCCTTTTTAAAAACCGGAATAATGGTGGAAAGAGACCAGGAAGGCGGGAATCCATGGTTACTGGCCACATTCAAAAGTTTAGAAATAATTTTAGCCCAAAATTGCGGCGTTTGTTTATACAAATCGGCCGGAACACAGTCTGGTCCGGGGGCCTTAATAATAGTCATTTGGGTGATCGCCTTCTCTACTTCTTTTTCTGTAAAAATCAATGAGGTATTACATCGCTCCTGATCAGGAAAAGTTAGTAGGCCCCCCGGAATAAGATGCCCCATAAATGGAGTTAAAATGAGAATACCACTGGTCCTCCGTGATATTGCATTGTAGGGGCATATTATTATTAATACCTGTGAAGAAAGGTTTGTTAACTATAGCCCAAAATCTAGCACTGTCCCTCAAAACCTCCACAGATAACAGGTCATTCCAGGCTTTATTTTTAATTTCATTTTTCCTACGAGACATCGCACATTTATAAGACTGCCTCAATTGCGTTATCGAATGCGGTCTCTTGTCACCTGCTTTAAGGCATAAATAAGCTTTTTATGTGCTTCCGAACAATCCTTATCAAACCATTTCTCTCCAACTTCAGGATAAGTTCTATTGGGCAGCGTTAAATCAGATGCCACCTATACACAAATCTCTTCATATGCCAATAAAACCTCCATCCCCTCATTTGCAAGGTTAAGACATATGTTAAAACTCTTTTCCGCCTTACGCATTAGGTCCTGAAGAAAGAGCTCTGGAATTACCTTTATCCACTTTAACCTACGTCCCTGATCTATAGTCTTTACACATATGCGGGTGAGAAGTTGTTCCTGGATCCCTTTAAAACCAATTGCCCCACTTAACTCAAGTATTACAGGATTATGATCACTGTAGTGGGATCATTGGGCACCATAATAAATCACTTGAGAAAGCAATACAGGGGAGATAAATATATAATCAATAATAGAATCATGCCCTCTTGCCTTAAAAGTGGGGATCCTCCCCTCCACAGTAAGTATATCAGGCTGGCATACATCCACTGTGGCCAAAAGGTCCTCTAGACCTTCTCCTTGCAAAGTATGCTCAAAATGACAATTAGAAAAATCCTCTGGACCAAGATAGTCTACCACTTGACTATCCTTCATACATAAATGAATATTAAAATCTCCCAAAATTATAATAGAGAAAAAATTGGTTTGTTTCAGACTATAGTCCTCTAAAAAACATTTTAAAGTGCATAAATGTTCATTAAGAAATCTATTTTCAAGGTGAATTATAAAAATGTACAATTAACAATTTCCTTGAATTGGCAGTATTAATTGCTACAGCTAAACAATTCTTGGAGCCCGTGTTCACAGTACAATGCGTTCCCACCAGCTTTAATGATATTAGTATTATAAGGCCACCCTTTGCCCTGTCAGAGACCGAGGGCTGTGCTGGCTCAAAATATGACTTAAATCCATCCATCCAGAAATTCTCCTCTCTATCCCACGTCTCTTGTAAACCCACTATGTCATAGGATTTAAGAAAATCGAGCCACCTATAATCAGCACTCTTTGTTCTAAGACCCGCTATGTTCCAGCTTAAAATCTTACAAGACAGGTTTACATCCTCCTTCGGCCCTGGAGCCTCTTCTCCGCCCTCCCTTCCCGCTAATAAGTGGGGCTTCAGTCAATCATTGTCATCTAGTCGAGTGAGAACCTATTAGAACACAATATACCGTTCTCCATTGTCTCCTCACCAGGGACCAAAGCCTCCCTAAGGTTTAACCCTACTGATTCATCTGCATTTCTATTTAATAATGTGGGATTCCCCCATTGACACCTACGGGGAACATGACTGCCCTCTGGAGGCGGATAAAAGAAGCCCAAGGGTAGAGCCCTTATCCCCCCCGGACCCGTGTTAGAGCCTCCCTGGAAAAGCTTTCCCGCAACCCCCACTTCATCAAAATTAATAATAATACAGTCAACTTCCACTGCTTTGACACTTTGGCCAACCCAACCAACTCGTCTAACCATTATTATATGATCTGAGGCCTGCACCCCCCTGGTCGAGTATTGTTTACACCAATACTTAGTTTTGCGTAGGAGTTCCTCAGTAGATTCCACTCCCTTCTCTTTAAGTGGTGGCACTCCTATAAGCACAGCGACTAAGGGGGTGGCCTCTGGTGGGAGGTTGAGTTTACAGCTATTATTCCTCATATAGGCCCTCTTAGGCCTGGAGGGTTCACCCAGGACCCTGGGATGTTTGTTTACCGCCGGGATATCAAAACATTGATTACTCGCAGCACTTCCCCCCGCGTTCTGAATAGGAGTTGCTTGAGACACTATACTCTGGCTCCTCTGGCTAGTCTGTGTAGCACCCCCTCTAGTGAGGATCCCCCCAATCCTTTTAATAACTTGTTGTGGAGCCCCTGTGTCATCAATCTCAATCGGCCCCTTTTTACTATTTGTCTCCAAGATTAAACTCTCTAGACATTCTAACTTCCCCATTACCCCCCTTATCAATGATTTACAGAGGTCAGAGATGTATTTAAATGCATAAAAAAGGGCTTGTTCCAGTCGAGTGTTCCAACAGTCCTCCAGGGCTTGTTTTATCGCCGAACAAACGAACGGATCCAAACTACGTTCCACTGCTTTATCCGAACCTATAACAGAACCAGATTTTGCCATAGTAGGTTTAGTGGCTCTCCTCTTCAATTTTTTATTTGGTGGTGGACGGGAAATATGGCAAATCTTTCTGCGAGGGCGCCATCACACCACTTGCTTCTTCCCCAGTCGACAACCCCAAAGGACAGAGGCCCTTCTGTGTGTCACCCTGTGCATCACACCTAACCACATGGTCAACAAGAGGTACAGACTGTGTGGACATGGGTCTAGTGAGGGAGACACTTTGTCCCAAAGTCTCAGATCTTCGGCCCAACTGATCCTCAGCAAGTTGAATCTCCTGTGTTAATGCCCCGACTGCAGAGGTTAAATATGAAATAATAGAGGATGAATTCCTTGGGACTTTATCCTTTGTTTTCCCAGTGTCATTATTACAGGGTTGTTTGCGCCTACCCATTGCTGTCCAGCACAACGACGTTAGTGGGGTGGTCCAGCCCAGCCTCTTCCGGCCTCTGACGGGAGCAGATGGGCCCGCCCTTGGCCTGGGCTTCGCCCGCGCACGTCCCATGCTGTGGGAGCCCTGGGGAAATTTTGAAGGCTCCTCCTGGTGCGGAGATGACGGTGGTGGCTACGCTGCTGCGATGTTCACCGGTGAGTGTAGTCCTACACTCTCCCGGGCTCTGCTCCCCCTTACCACAGCCGCCAGCAGAAAAAAACACACAACCGGGCATCATCACCCCCTGCTGTGACTTGAAGTGGCGGCCCTACACTCCTCTCACATTAAACCCCACCCATTCAGGGCTCCTGTTGACCATTTTATTTTTTTGAGTTAAATTCCAGAAACAGTGTGCTGAGGTTTTGTATAGCAGATTTGTGAAAGATCTCTAAGCTGCTTCTGTGCGCAATGATCATCGTGCTTTCAAAGTAATTTTGTTTTTTTCTAATCTATGGAGGTATAATCTGGCCATTATTCCTGGGAACCCTATTAGGATTTATGTTAAATACAATCATAGTCATGCTTGTTTACTTTATTTTTGTAGTGTTGTGTCACTCAGCGTTTTCTCTAAGATGTGAATCTTTAAGGAGTTGAGAATTATCTTTAGGGCAGCACTTTCCTTTAGCTCTTATTCCTGTTGTATGCATTGTAGCCCTTTATGTAGCTCCTAGTTTGGTCTCAAAAAATTTACATTTTTCTCCATTTATAAATCTGTGACTCAGTTTTCAAAGAAAATTCGGCCCAGATTTAAAACTGGACTTTTAAATTTTATATTGCTGAAGTATTTTAATTCCTGTAGAGACCAGGTCTGTGCTTCTTGCTTCGGGGAGAGCACCTGACTTTACAGAAGTTATAGTACCTTTTTCCTGAACCCCGAGTCTCAGGTTGCATAGACCTATTGGCTTTTCACCCAGGATAATGTGCTGCATGGCTAAACACTTAGAAAGCCAAAAGGCGAGACCTATTGGCTATGCCAATGCTTGTTTTGCACAGTGCCTAGCTGTGGATTATGAACCCTAGCTCTGCTGGTACCTAGAGAAACCTAGCAAATCTATATATTTTTGAAAACTAGACACCCAGGGGAATACAAGGGGGTGACTTGTATGGCTCTCACCAAGTTCTGTTACCCCAAATCCCTTGCAAACCTCAAACTTAGTCACAAAAAACACATTTTCCTTACATTTCTGTAATGGATAGTTCTGGAATGTGCATGGATCCACAAAATTCCACCCACCCGCATTCCCCAAAGTCTTCCAATAAAAATGGTACCTCTCTTGCGTGGGTAGGCCTAGTGCCAACGACAGGAAACAGGCCAATACGCAATGTGGACATACCACGTTTTTACAGTGAAAACTGACCCTTTTTTTTCAAAGTGCCTTGCTGTGGATTTTGAACCCTAGCTCTGCCGGCACCTAGGGAAACCTAGCAAACCTATACATTTTTCAAAGCTAGACACCCAGGGGAATCTAGGAGGAGGTGACTTGTGTGGCTCTCACCAGGGTCTGTAACACAGAATCCATAGCAAACCTCAAACTTTGTCAGAAAAACACATTTTCCTCATACTTCTGTGATGGAAAGTTCTGGTATTTGCGCAGATCCACAAAATTCTACCCACCCCTCATTCCCCAAAGTCTTCTGATAAAAACGGTATGTCACTGTGGATTTTCAACCCTAGCTCTGCCGGCTCCTAGGGAAACCTAGCAAACCTATATATTTTTGAAAATTAGACTCCTAGGGGAATCCAGGATGAGGTGACTTGTGTGGTTCTCACCAGGTTCTGTTACCCAGAATCACTTGCAAACCTCAAACTTTGTAAAAAAAAAACATTTTCCTCAAATTTTTTTGATGGAAAGATCTGGAATCTGTGTGGATCCACAAAATTCCACTTACCCCGCATTCCCCTGTGACTTCCAATGAAAATGGTACCTCACTGGTGTGGGTAGACCTAGTGCCTGAGACAGGAAACTGATCAAAATGCAACGTGGACACACCACATTTTTACAGTGAAAACTGACCCTTTTTTCTCAAAGTGCCTAGCTGTGGATTTTGAAACTTAGCTCTGCCGGCACCTAGGAAAACCTAGCAAACCTATACATTTTTGAAAACTAGACACACAGAAAAATGGAGGAGGGGTGACTAGTGTGGCTCTCACCAGGTTATGTTACACATGAATCACTTGCAAACCTCAAAATTTGTCACAAAAACAAATTTTCCTCTCATTACTGTGATGGAAAGTTCTGAAATCTGCGTGGATGCATAAAATCCCACCCACCCCGCATTCCTCTATGACGTCCGATGAAAATGGTTCCTCACTTGTGTGGGTAGGCCTAGTGTCCACGACAGGAAACGGGCTAAAACGCAACGTGGACACACCACATTTTTACAGTGAAAAGAAACTGACCCTTTGTTTTCAAAGTGCCTAGCTGTGGACTTTTAACCCTAGCTCTGCCGGCACCTAGGAAAACCTAGCAAACCTATACATTTTTGAAAATGAGACACCCAGGGAATCCAGGAAAGGGTGACTTGTGTGGCTCTCACCAGGTTCTGTTACCCAGAATCCCTTGCAAACCTCAAACTTTGTAAAAAAACACATTTTCCTCACATTTCTGTGATAGAAAGATCTGGAGTCTGCGTGGATCCATAAAATTCCACTCACTCCGCATTCCCCTGTGACTTCCAATGAAAATGGTACATCACTTGTGAGGTTAGGCCTAGTGCCCACCACAGGAAACTGACCAAAAAGCAACATGGACAAACCACATTTTTACAGTGAAAACTACCCCTCTTTTTTCAAAGTTCCTAGCTGTGGATTTGGAACCCTAGCTCTGCTGGCACCTAGGGAAACCTAGCAAACCAATACATTTTTGAAAATGAGACACCCATGGGAATTCAGAAAGGGGTGACTTGTGTGGCTTTCACCAGGTTCTGTTACCCAGAATCCCTTGCAAACCTCAAACTTTGAAAAAAACTCATTTTCCTCACATTTCTGTGATGGAAAGTTCTGGGATCTGTGCGGATCAAAAAAATTGAACCTACCCCTCAGTCCCCAAAATCTTCTGATAAAAATGGTTCCTCACTTATGGGGGTAGGCCTAGTGCCCGTGACAGGAAACGGCCCAAAACGCAACGTGGACACACAACATTTTTACTGTGAAAACTGACTCTTTTTTTCCAAAGTGCCTAGCTGTAGATTTTGAACCCTAGCTCTGCCGGCACATAGGGAAATCTAGTAAACCTGTACATTTTTGAAAACTAGACAACCAGGGGCATCCAGGATTTGGTGACTTGTGTGACTCTAACTAGGTTCTGTTACCCAGGATCCCTTGCAAACCTCAAAATTTGTCCAAAAAACAAATTTTCTCTCATTTCTGTGATGGACAGTTCTGGAATCTGCATGGATCCACACAATTCCACACACCCCACATTGTATAAAGTCTCCCGATAAAAATGGTACCTCACTTTTGTGGGTAGGCCTAGTGCCCGCGACAGGAAACGGCTCAAAACGCAACGTGGACACACAACATTTTTCTGTGAAAAAAGACCCTTTTTTTCCAAAGTGCCTAGCTGTGGATTTTGTACCCTAGCTCTGCCGGAACCTAGGGAAAATTATCAAACCTATAAAAAATTTTAAACTAGACATACAGGGAAATCCAGGAGGGGTGAATTGTGTGGCTCTCACTAGGTTCTATTACTCACAATCACTTGCAATTCTGAAACTTTGGGAAAAAAAACACATTTTCCTCACATTTCTCTGATGGAAAGTTCTGGAATCTGTGCAGATCCACAAAATTCTATGCACCCCGCATTCCCCAAAGTCTTCTGAAAAATATGGTACCTCACTTGTGTGGGTAGGCCTAGTGCCCACAACAGGAAACAGGCCAAAATGCAAGGTGGACACACCTCATTTTTACAGTGAAAACAGACCCTTTTTTTTAAAAGTGCCTAGCTGTGAATTTTAAACCCTAGCTCTGCCGGCACCTAGGGAAACCTAGCAAACCTATACATTTTTGAAAATTCGACACCCAGGGGAATCCAGGAAGGAGTGACTTGTGTGGCTCTCACCAAGTTCTGTTACCCAGAATCATTTGCAAACCTCAAAATTTGTCCAAAAACACACATTTTCCTCTCATTTCTGTGAAGGAAAGTTCTGGAATCTACGTGGATCCACAAAATTCCACCCACCCCACATTGTACAAAGTCTCCCAATAAAAATGGTACCTCACTTGTGTAGGTAGGCCTAGTGCCCACAACAGGAAACATTCCAAAACGTAACATGGACACACAACATTTTTACTGTGAAAACTGACCCTTTTTTTCCAAAGTGCCTAGCTGTAGATTTTGAACCCTAGCTCTGCCGGCACATAGGGAAAACTAGTACACCTATACATTTTTGAAAACTAGACAACCAAGGGTATCCAGGATTGGATGACTTGTGTGGCTCTCTTTAGGTTCTGTTACCCAGAATCCCTTGCAAACCTCAAACTCTGTGAAAAAAACATATTTTTCTCACAGTTCTGTGATGGAAAGTTCTGGAATCTGCGTGGATCCACAAAATTCCACCCACCCCAAATTATACAAAGTCGCCCTATAAAAATGGTACCTCATTTGTTTGGGTAGGTCTAGTGCCCACAACAGGAAACGGCCCAAAACGCAACGTGGACACACAACATTTTTACTGTGAAAACCGACCCTTTTTTTCCAAAGTGCCTAGCTGAGGATTTTTAACCCTAGCTCTGCCAGCACCTTGGAAAACCTAGCAAACCTATACATTTTTTAAAACTAGACACACAGGTAAATGCAGGAGGGGGTGCCTTGTGTGTAAGCCCGGGCGTAGTTTGCGTAGTAGCACTTCACGTAGCTACGTGAAGTACAGCTTCAACTACACGTAGCTATGCAAATTGCGTAGTGCGTAGCTGTGTGCTTGACTGCACTGTACAATAATTACCAAAAGCAAACTTGTACAGTGCAAGTTAAGATAAAATAAATATCTCTGTCTTTATATGCTAAAAATGCATATAGTCATTTCACTAAAGTGAAAACAAAAAGTTAACAAGCAGTGAGAGAGGTGATGATTTTGGTATCCTCACTAACTTAGGAGAGAACCAACAACCAAGCAGATGTCTTGAAAACAAAAAGCACATCTTATTGAACGATTCCTCCTAGGACCACCCCAAGCACAGTTATGGGCAAAAATACAATCCCAACCAAAGGCCCTGCAAAGCATTATGGGACGAGATTAGCAGTGGGCAGTGAATATTATAGTGTCCAATATCAAAATAATTCTACAAAGAGCTGCAGTTCAACTAGTCGTCACTGGGTGTCGTCCCTCAAGAGTGAAATGCAAAAGTATTGAAAACCTTTCATGAAGCTTTTGCATTTGACTCGTGAGGGACGACACCCAGTGACGACTAGTTGAACTGCAACTCTTTGTAGAATTATTTTGATATTGGACACTATAATATTCACTGCCCACTGCTAATCTCGTCCCATAATGCTTTGCAGGGCCTTTGGTTGGGATTGTATTTTTGCCCATAACTGTGCTTGGGGTGGTCCTAGGAGGAAGGGACCACCATTGAATCGTTCACATGATATGCTTTTTGTGTTCAAGGCATCTGCTTGGTCCTCCCCCCTAGGTTAGGGGGGACTCCAAAATCATCACCTCTCTCATTGCTTGATATGTCAAAATTCATTTTTGTGAATTGGTTATATGCTTTTTAGCATAAAAAATTGCTTTATCAAAGCATTTGAAGGAGTTTGTTATTATTATTAAGCCTGGGCGTAGTGCTAGCTGTGTGCTTGACTCACTGCACTGTACAATAATTACCAAAAGCAAACTTGTACAGTGCAAGTTAAGATAAAATAAATATCTCTGTCTTTATATGCTAAAATTGCATATAGTCATTTCACTAAAGTGAAAACAAAAAGCAGTGAGAGAGGTGATGATTTTGGTATCCTCGCTAACTTAGGGAGAGAACCAAGCAGATGTCTTGAAAACAAAAAGCACATCTTATTGAATGATTAGGTGGTGGTCCCATCCTCTTAGGACCACCCCAAGCACAGTTATGGGCAAAAATACAATCCCAACCAAAGGCCCTGCAAAGCATTATGGGACGAGATTAGCAGTGGGCAGTGAATATTATAGTGTCCAATATCAAAATAATTCTACAAAGAGCTGCAGTTCAACTAGTCGTCACTGGGTGTCGTCCCTCACGAGTCAAATGCAAAAGCTTCATGAAAGGTTTTCAATACTTTTGCATTTCACTCTTGAGGGACGACACCCAGTGACGACTAGTTGAACTGCAGCTCTTTGTAGAATTATTTTGATATTGGACACTATAATATTCACTGCCCACTGCTAATCTCGTCCCATAATGCTTTGCAGGCCTTGGTTGGGATTGTATTTTTGCCCATAACTGTGCTTGAGGTGGTCCTAGGAGGAAGGGACCACCATTGAATCGTTCACATGATATGCTTTTTGTGTTCAAGGCATCTGCTTGGTCCTCCCCCTAGGTTAGGGGGACTCCAAAATCATCACCTCTCTCATTGCTTGATATTTTATTGTCAACATTCATTTTTGTGAATTGGTTATATGCTTTTTAGCATAAAAAATTGCTTTATCAAAGCATTTGAAGGAGTTTATTATACTCCTGCTACGCTACGTTTATTAGTACAGTTATTCACTCTGCTACGTGCAATTTGCGTAGTGCGTAGTAGCACAAACTTTGCATGCTTCGTGAGCGTAGCAAAGTATTATGCCCAGGGTTACTTGTGTGGCTCTCACCATGTTCTTTTACCCAGAATCACTTGCAAACCTCAAAATGTGTCACAAAAAACAAATGTTCTTCTCATTTCTGAAATGGAAAGTTCTGGAATCTTCATGGATGCACAAAATTCCACCCATCCCGCATTCCTCTATGACTTTCGATGACAGGAAACGGGCCAAAACGCAACGGCAACACACCACAAATTCCTAAAATTTCTGTGATGGTAAGTTCTGGAATCTGCGTGGATCCACAAAATTCCACTCACCCGCATTCCTCTGTGACTTCCGATGAAAATGATACCTCACTTGTGTGAGTAGGCCTAGTGCCCGTGACAGGAAATGGGCCAAAACGCAACATGGACACACCACATTTTTTGTGGATTTCGTACCCTAGCTCTGCCGGCACCTAGGGAAACTTAGAGAACCTATACATTTTTGAAAATTAGACATACAGGGAAATCCAGGAAAGGGTGGCTTGTGTGGTTCTCAATAGGTTCTGTTACACAGGATCACTTGCAAAGCTCAACATTTGTCCCAAAAAACAAATTTTCCTCTCATTTCTATAATGGAAATTTCTGGAATTCAAAATTCCACCCACCCCACATTGAACAAAGTCTCCCGATAAAAATGGTACCTCACTTGTGTGGGTAGGCCTAGTGCCCGGGACAGGAAACAGCCCAAAACGCAACATGAACTCACAACATTTTTACTGTGAAAACTGACCCTTTTTTTCAAAGTGCATGTTGGAAAGTGGATTATTGGTAGGGGCAAATGTAGGTCTGCCACTGGGAATAAGGCGACTAACACAGTATAGGGCTCAGAAAAGATCTTAGAAAATTATTCCTTTGCTCAACCCTTGGTAGCGTGGCTGCGAGCAGGCAGGCTTAACTTGAAAGACAGGTATGTAAAGCATTTAAAAACACCAATTCAGTAAATAATTAAGACACAACACAAAATAAAAATCCAACACCAATTTATTAAAATAGGAAATATTTTTATCTTTTAAATGAAACCCAAAACAAAAAAAACACTTTAGGACACCAGAGATAGGAATTTTTAAAGATTAGTCACTTTCTAGTGCTTAAAAACCAACAGTGCCCCTTTTGGTCATTTTGTTGCCTTTGACAGGGACACATTCACCTTTAGCAATTGTTCTGGAGGATCTCTCACCAGTCTTGTGCAGCTGCCTCCAGCAGGCTGGGTCCCGTTAGAATTTCTTCCTGAAGTTCTTCTTGCGGGTCCCAAAGTATCCAACACACAATCCAAGGTTCTGGAATCTCCAAGAGGGTCCTTGAAAGTGTGAGACTTCAATTCCCACAATCAACTTGGACAAAACCCTTACAAATCCACTGGTAGTACTTCAGGCTTGGGATTCTTTGTGGTGATGATCAAGGTGATATCTGTTAACCTGTAGCTTGCAGGGAGTCCAATCTTCAATCCTTTTGAAGCAGGTTTGATCCACAGTTTCAAATGGTGCAAAAAGGCGCAATCTTCAGAGTGCAGGCCTTTGGAAATGCACATCAAACACTTCAGCGCAGACCCTTCTGATTCTCTTAAGTTTCAAGCAGCAGATCTGAGAGGCACCGCTCCTCTCAGATACTTATTCAGTGTTCTCGGGGGGGGGTCAAGCAGGAGGGCACTCCTGTCCAATGAGCTGCAGGGTTCCACCCAAAGGTCTGACCACTTCTTGCAGAGTGTGGCAAAATGCTAACCCAGAAACCACTATTCTTCCAAAATTCAATATGTCAGAATTTTCAGCAGGGAGAGAATAGCTGGCTAAACACACCCCTAGGATGGCTAATCTCCATAGTCTCTCCCCCTTGCATCTGCTCATTCCTTCCTTAATCCCAGCATCCGGCTGGAAGTGAACAGGGTAAGGTTGTAAATGACACTGGGCTCCTCCCCTTCTCTTGAAGTCCATGGTTCACGACTCCTCTCCCTGCCATGGCATTCCTATGCCCTGCAACCTCTCCTCCCCGAGAGGCTTCCTAACCCCAGGGGTCATTTATCACCTCTTCAAAGCAGCCAGGCTCACCCACTTATCTCTGACCAATCAGGGCAGAGCAGTACAGGGTTGAATTTTGGCTTACAGACAAAAAAAAGTCTTATAACTTCTTGTCTGTACATTTTACAATAAATTCAACAATACCATATTGTTGTATTTATCATTACCATTCTACTGAGTCCATTAATCCTAGTTTTATGGCTTTTCTTTCTCCAGTTATTAACTAATAACCTTTTCCAATGTTAACCTATGGCATGGGATTTGCAATGGGAAAAGTGACTTGGGCCATTTTTCCAGCACCAGGGCCTATAAAAACATATTTTATAAGTATGCTACACATATCTACAGGACCCCCAACCCAGGAACACCTAGGGGACACTTTAGGGGTTCAGAATATGTAAAAATATTGCAGATCCTCTTTCCACATTGCTCCTACCACCTAAGTCGATTTTGGGCAGCACTTTATCACAATGCGGGAGTGAAATGTGCAATTTCACTTTACCCAGGGTATTTAAAACTCATTTCATAAGGGTCCATCTTATAGATACCTACCCCCTACCCCTGGGACACCTAGGGGAGACCCTGGGGGTACCTAATATGCTCAAGCATTGTAGGTTAACCATATTTAAGTGCCCCAAACACAAAAGTTGAGTTTGGGCACAATTTACTTTTTAAAAGCAGTCCTGTAGCCCATACCCACTTTTAAACTGACCTTAGGCTTCAGCAGTGCACACATGCAAGTGCAGAAAGGGCTGCTGGCCTCTAAACTGCCATTCCCTATTATACACTAGGGACTGATAGGTAGTTTCAATCCCCCTGCCTTATTATGTACTAGGGCCCTATGGGGTAGGTCATGCCAATCACAGGGGTACCCCAACCCTTAGTGTACCCTAGTGTACGTAGGTGTTTTCACTGTATTTTAATTGTTTTCAGCATAGCACTGGTCAGTCAGAGTCAGTTACCACCAGTACCAGTCAGCAAAAAGTTGGGGGGTGCCCAGGGCACAGGATGACTTTGCAACAGTGTAAGAAACTGGCTCTATATATACTACACCAAAATGAGGTATAGTGTGTATAGGGTCCAGGTGACTCCAGAGGTAGGCAGAGGTTAAAGTTAGATAGAACCTTACTCTCTAATAGTGGTAGCTTGGTCGAGCAGTAAGGCAGTATCAGAGGACAGTGTTAAGCAGGAGAGGCTGTGGGTCGCATTACAAAGGCTGCCAGGCCTTTGAAGCTCCCCTGCCACAGATGGCTCTTTCTGGCCTGGGGGAGGTGTGAACACCTCCACCCAGGAAAAGCTTTGTTTCTGGGCTCAGGGAGCATAGGCTCCCACCCTAGGGGTCCAGAAACATGTCTTGTGGTGGCAGGCTGGTGTGTACCAGTCAGGGAACCCACCAGAGGCTGGTCGTTTTTCAGGGGGCATCTCAAAGATGCCCTCTGTGTGCATTTTTCATTAAATCCCACACTGGCACCAGTGTGGGTTTAATGTGCTGAGAAGTTTGACACCAAACTTCTCAGTTTTCAGTGCAGCCATTATGGTGCTGTGGAGTTCGTAATGACAAAGTCCCAGCACCATATACTCTTAATGGCAGCACTGCACTTACAATGTCTAAGAATGGACTTCGACACTGTAGGGGTACAGGGCTCATGCACCTGTACCCTCACCACTGGTATAGTGCACCCAGCTAGAGGGGTGACTGACCTATGCCAGGGCAGTGGGTTGTAGGCATGGCACACAGAGGTGTGTGCCATGTCGACTCTTCACTTTGTTCTGCACCAAAACACGCAGCCTGCAAAGGCAGTGTGTGTGTGTAACGGTACAGGGCCTCTAAGGGTGGCACAATAAGTGCTGCAGCCCTTAGAGGTCTTCCCTGGTCACAGTGCCCTGGGTACCTGTGTTACCATTTACGAGGGGCTGACCTGTGGCCAGAGATGCCAATTGGGTACAGTTTTGGGGAAAGAACACAGGCCCTGGGAACCTGATCGGCAGGGACCCAGGGCACATCAAGTAAAAGGGCATCAGTAGTCTGGCAAAAAGTGGGGGGGTTACTGCAACAGAAACCCACTTCCTTACACAAGCCCCCCCCAGCCCAAAGGCCAGGAGACTCAGCCAAATCTGGGAGAGTCTTCCTAGTCTTTCAGGCGAGGAAGAGCAGGGGAAGTGGTTTGGGAGTTGCAGGGCCTACTCTGCCTTACATCCTTCTGTCCAGGTCAGCCTCTTTAGGGAGCTGGCCTGCCTCAACAGTTTCAGGACCTAATTCCCAATGCTCCTTTCCTATCTCTTTAGTGCCTTCACCCCATCTTTTTGGTTTGGGTTCAGAGGTGCCTACCTCTGCAATTTCTAACTTAGCTAGGGCAAAGCCCAGCTTACCCACAGAGGTTACCCACAGCTTGAGCAACCCCCCATGACCAATAAGGTCAGGGGGCCTAATTTGCTATTTGGCAGGGGGCTAGGCCACCATGCCAAGGACAGTTCTGCCATGAAGGCTAACACCCAGCAGAGGCTACTGACAGCTGTCAGTGCCCAGAACCACACCTTTAGCTCCTCACTGGTAGGTGAAGGGGCTACCTTACAGGCTTCTTTGGATTCTGGTTGCCTGTCTGCTGTTTTAGAGTGGGGGGTCACTACACTTGGTAGGGAGCACCCTTCTCCCACCCTCTGTTCTGCCTGCTGAGGAGCCACCAACTCAGGCTGGACAGTTGCCTGACTAGTCAGGGCTTTTTGTTGACTAGGGGGTACTTCACTCGTGCCAATTTTGGAGTTCTCCCTTACTGGGATGGAATCTCCCTGGCCCACTGGAACTGTGGCTAACAGTTGCCCACCTTTCATACACTGTTTCTTCTTTTTCTTTTGGGGCTTAGCTGCACTAGCTGCAGGTTGAGCCCCCCCTGGTTTCTTGGGTGAGGTCTGGCATTGGACCAGTACCTCTCTTTGGCTCAGACCAACCTCTGGGTGGTCATTCCCAATGAGACAATCAAGGGGGAGGTCTTTACTGACTACCACCTTTCTCCATCTAAGGGACTCAGGTACTTCTAGTGGCACTACAGCCACAGGCCTAACAGTGACACCCCCTGGGACAGTCCTTACTCTTTTTGTTTCCCCTGGGACATACTGGTTTGAGAGAACTAACCTGTCATGCACCACAGTGTGACTGGCACAGGTATCTCTCAGGGCAAGGGCTGGGATTCCATTCACCAGTAGGTGGTGGAAGTGTCTACTCCCCTCTGGAATCTCCAGCTTACCTTGTGGCCCCATTTTCCAGTTGAAGGCTATGAGGGCTTCCTCATCTGAGGAATCACCCTCTAAAGCTACACTGGCAACCCCTGGAGCTACACTAGTCACCCCTGGAGCTGTACTAGGGGCTTTGTTTTTAGGACAGCTAGGGTCCTTGGTGTGGTGTCCTGCCTTTTGACAGTTTTGACACCATACTCTGTTAGGATCCCAATTCTTACCTTGGTACCCTGTTTTAGTTTGTGAGGTGTCTTTGGGCCCACCCTCCTGGACAGGTTTTTGGGGGGCTACCTGGGACTCCTTACTTTTATCTTTAAGGGGTTCACTGTCTTTCCTCTGGGGAGGCTTTGTAACCCCTTTCTTTTGGTCACTCCCAGTGGACGTCCTAGGTACCCTTGTTTTGACCCAGTGGTCTGCCTTCTTTCCCAATTCCTGGGGAGAAAGTGGACCTAGGTCTACCAGGTACTGATGCAACTTTTCATCAATGCAATTACTTAATATGTGTTCCTTCATAAACAGGTTGTAAATTACATTAAAGTCATGCACATTGTTTCCAGTTAACCAGCCACCTAGTGTTTTTACTGAGTTGTCTACAAAATCAATCCAGGACTGGTTTTGGGTTTTGTGAGCCCCCCTGAATCTAATTCTGTACTCCTCAGTTGTGAGTCCAAATCCCTCAATCAGAGTTCTCTTCATGAGGTCATAAGACCCAGCATCTGCCCCAGAAAGGGTCAGGAGTCTGTCTCTGCAGTTACCAGAGAACAGTTCACAAAGGAGTGCCCCCAGAAAGTCTTCTTCACCCTTCTGGCTTCACAAGCCCTCTCAAAAGTTATGAACCACTTGGTGATATCATCACCCTCCTCATATTTAGGGACAATCCCTTTGGGGATTTTAGGATCATAAGATTGCTCTCTAGCCTTATTATTTTGATTGCTGCCACCATTGATGGGTGCTAAACCCATCTCCTTTCTTTCTCTCTCTAGAGCCAGGAGTCTGGACTCCAGATCCAGTCTTTTGGCCAGCCTTGCTAAAAGGCTGTCCTCCTCATTGAGGCTTGTCTCCGTGTCCTCACCAGAGCCTGAGCGACCTGTGTGGCCTCTAGGTCCCCAGAGGTTGATTCTTGGAAGTAAGGGAACAGAGTTCCCTTCTTCCCTAGGAAGTGGTGGAGGTGGGCACCTTTCTCCGTCCTCCTCACCCCCTTCTCCCTCTGACTGGTCATCACCATTTTCAGAGGGGTGGGCCTTTGAATACTCAGCCAACAGCTCCTGGAGCTTTTGTTTGGTTGGGTGAGGGCCCATTGGTATATTTTTAAGTTTACATAAGGACCATACTTCCTTGAAAGACAAGTGAAGGTAAGGGGTGAGATCAAGCTCCTCAACCATGTCATTATTATCTTCACTAATAGCTGGGTTCTGTTTTTGAGACATTCTAACAAAAAAGTTCTAACCCCTCTACCCTTGACTACAGTGACTTTCTATTTTCTAAAATTCTAAAGGTACTTAAGCAAGGCCCTAACAAGACTTTTAGTAGTTTGGTAAAAATGCCAATTTGGAAAAATCAGAATTCTAAAGTGTTAGACCTGGCATCATTGGCACGGGTCTCCCTTTCTCTTTTAGCTTCCTATCTTTTATGTTGGCTGGATTTAGATGCTCTGGGCGCTGTGCCACTGCCAATCAGTGCCACAGCGCGAATGCTCCCTGTGTAAAGATAAGTGTATGAATTGGGATAACCATAATTGGCTGGGTTGGTTTACCTGTCAGTCCCTAATATAAGTGCACTGTGTGTACCCAGGGCTGGTAGACCAAATACTGCTGATGGGCCTGCAGCGCTGACTTGCGCTACCCACCGAAGCAGCTTTTAAAGTATGTCTGTGTAGCATGTTCTAATAGCTGAGTTACCCTCCATTTCCCTGTTTACTATTGAGAGGCTATCCGTTCTCATAGGCCAGAATGGGCAGGCTGAGTATTACATCCCATAATCCTACCTGCCCCCAGGAACCTGATAGGAAATTCGAATTTGATATGTTTAAGCTCAGGACATTGAGATACATCTTTTAGTAAGGAGCATTTGCAAAGCCCGTGTTCGAAAATGCCTGTGCTAGAAACAAGGTATTTTCTTGCATAAACTTTCCTGTAGGCTTTGCTAGTGTGTGTATTGGCCGCCTGGTTTTGGAACAGCAGGGCCAGCTGGGTCAGACCTGGCTGGAGAGAGAGATCGGCATTTAGAGTATGGGGAGGGGTGACTCTTTGATCCAAGCAGGGCCGTGCCTGGCAAGGTGAATGATGGCTCCACCTCCCACCGGGCGTCTGATAGCAGACCCCCGGATTCTCAAAGGGCAGGATGTCGCCTGGTAAACCAAGTGCTCCCCGACCCCACGAACTGGTTCTGGCTGGATTCAGTGATTTGTGACTGTAAAGAACAAAGGCTTTTTAGGAATAAAACGCTGCGCTGAAACCTTTTTCAAGTGTGTTCCTTCTGGATGTCAAGACGAAACTGTGTCCGAGTGAACAGAGGAAAGGACTTTGAAACTTTCACCAAGCTTGCTGGAGAAAATACCTGAGGGCCTGAATTGAGAGCGCCTCCTGCTGAAGTCTCAGGGACATTAGACTTCACCCCATCAGCCGTCTGAATTCCTGTGCTAGGGATTCTACTTGCATGTGAAGCCTCCGTCGAGCAATCCGGAACCTCTAGTTCTACTGTGAGGAACGCGGACTGGTAACCCTTGTTAACTCTGTGTGGGCAGCCGCAGCTAAGAGAGAGCTGCCGCCGCTGAGCGCCCGCCTTTATTTGAACCTTCGGAACCTTCGCTGAATCTGTGTGGGCCGCCGCAGCTAGGAGAGAGCTGTTGCCGCTGAGTGCCCGCACTTGTGTCAGCTGTGCATCATCGTGATTCGTCCTGTGGGCCGCCGCAGCTAAGAGAGAGCTGTTGCCGCTGAGTGCCCGCACTTGTGTCAGCTGTGCATCATCGTGATCTGTCCTGTGGGCCGCCGCAGCTAAGAGAGAGCTGCTGCCGCTGAGTGCCCACACCTTTGCCAACTTTGTCTCCTCGTGATTTGTCCTGTGGGCCGCCGCAGCTAAGAGAGAGCTGCTGCCGCTGAGTGCCCGCACCTTTGCCAACTTTGCCTCATTGTGATTTGTCCTGTGGGCCGCCGCAGCTAAGAGATAGCTGCTGCCGCTGAGTGCCTGCACCTTTGCCAACTTTGCCTCATCGTGATTTGTCCTGTGGGCCGCCGCAGCTAAGAGAGAGCTGCTGCCGCTGAGTGCCCGCACCTTTGCCAACTTTGCATCATCGTGATTTGTCCTGTGGGCCGTCGCAGCTAAGCGAGAGCTGCTGCAGCTGAGTGCCCGCACCTTTGCCAACTTTGCATCCTCGTGATTTGTCCTGTGGGCCGCCGCAGCTAAGAGAGAGCTGCTGCCACTGAGTGCTCACACCTTTGCCAACTTTGCATCATTGTGATTTGTCCTGTGGGCCGCCGCAGCTAAGAGAGAGCTTCTGCCGCTGAGTGCTCGCACCTTTGCCAATTTTGCATCATTGTGATTTTTCCTGTGGGCCGCCGCAGCTAAGAGAGAGCTGCTGCCGCTGAGTGCCCGCACATTTGCCAACTTTGCATCATCGTGAGTCATCCTGTGGGCCGCCGCAGCTTAGAGAGAGCTGCTGCCGCTGTGAGCCCACTACGGAGCTGCACGACGAGAGTCATCGCCACCACCAGCCCGGGCCACCGCAGCCGCGTGCTGCTGCTGCTGAGAGCCCGCCTTTCCCAGAGTGCCCGAATCATTGTAAGTGCACGTTGCGGACCACTGCAGTCAAGAGTTGTGGTCGCTGGGAGTCCGCCTGTCATCGTCTCTGCTTCTTCGAGAAGCTACGTGCTGTGTCCCCGTCCAACGGCAGGTATCTGGTGCGCAACGGGTCGCGTAGACCCAGGCCTTGATCAGTCAGTGCCACGTTCTGGTGAATATGTTATTGCCTTTTTAAGTCCCTACTGATTTACGTGCATTGTGACTGGTTAAAACGCTTTTGAAAGTCTCGTGCTAAACCTTAGATAAAAATACAATTTTTCTATACCTACTTGAGTTGTGTCCTTTTGTGGTGTCGTTACTGCCTTATTGTGCATGGTCATAAATGCTTCACACACTGCCTCTGAGATAGGCCTAACTGCTCGTGATACGTTACCACAGGGTTGAGCAGGGGTTATCAAAGGGGGTAGCCCACTTGCCCTGACATAGGAAGAAGGTTCCCTATTTGGACATTGGCGCCAGTCATTGCCAACTAGAGACCCCCATTTCTAACATTGGTGGCATTTCAGCTGGAAGGGATGCGTGTTAGACCTGGCATCATTGGCACGGGTCTCCCTTCCTCTTTTAGCTTCCTATCTTTTATGTTGGCTGGATTTAGATGCTCTGGGTGCTGTGCCACTGCCAATCAGTGCCACAGTGCGAATGCTCCCTGTGTAAAGATAACTGTATGAATTGAGATAACCATAATTGGCTCGGTTGGTTTACCTGTCAGTCCCTAGTATAAGTGCACTGTGTGTACCCAGGGCTGGTAGACCAAATACTGCTGGTGGGCCTGCAGCGCTGACTTGCGCTACCCACCGAAGCAGCTTTTAAAGTATGTCTGTGTAGCATGTTCTAATAGCGAGTTACCCTCCATTTCCCTGTTTACTATTGAGAGGCTATCCGTTCTCATAGGCCAGAATGGGCAGGCTGAGTATTACGTCCCATAATCCTACCTGCCCCCAGGAACCTGATAGGAAATTCGAATTTGATATGTTTAAGCTCAGGACATTGAGATACATCTTTTAGTAAGGAGCATTTGCATAGCCCGTGTTCGAAAATGCCTCTGCTAGAAACAAGGTATTTTCCTGCCTAAACTTTCCTGTAGGCTTTGCTAGTGTGTGTATTGGCCGCCTGGTTTTGGAACAGCAGGGCCAGCTGGGTCAGAACTGGCTGGAGAGAGAGATCGGCATTTAGAGTATGGGGAGGGGTGACTATTTGATCCGAGCAGGGCCGTGCCTGGCAAGGTGAATGATGGCTCCACCTCCCACTGGGCATCTGATAGCAGACCCCCGGATTCTCAAAGGGCAGGATGTCACCTCGTAAACCAAGTCCTCCCCGACCCCACGAACTGGTTCTGGCTGGATTCAGTGATTTGTGACTGTAGAGAACAAAGACTTTTTAGGAATAAAATGCTGCGCTGAAACCTTTTTCAAGTGTGTACCTTCTGGATGTCAAGACGAAACTCTGTCCGAGTGAACAGAGGAAAGGACTTTGAAACTTTCACCAAGCTTGCTGGAGAAACTACCCGAGGGCCTGAATTGAGAGCGCCTCCTGCTGAAGTCTCAGGGACATTAGACTTAACCCCGTCAGCCGTCTGAATTCCTGTGCTAGGGATTCTACTTGCAGGTGAGGCCTCCGTCGAGCAATCCGGAACCTCTAGTTCTACTGTGAGGAACGCGTACTGGTAACCCTTGTTAACTCTGTGTGGGCCGCCGCAGCTAAGAGAGAGCTGCCGCCGCTGAGCGCCCGCCTTAATTTGAACCTTCGGAACCTTCGCTGAATCTGTGTGGGCCGCTGCAGCTAGGAGAGAGCTGTTGCCGCTAAGTGCCCGCTCTTGTGTCAGCTGTGCATCATCGTGATTCATCCTGTGGGCCGCCGCAGCTAAGAGAGAGCTGTTGCCGCTGAGTGCCCGCACTTGTGTCAGCTGTGCATCATCGTGATCTGTCCTGTGGGCCGCCACAGCTAAGAGAGAGCTGCTGCCGCTGAGTGCCCGCACCTTTGCCAACTTTGCCTCATCGTGATTTGTCCTGTGGGCCGCCGCAGCTAAGAGAGAGCTGCTGCCGCTGAGTGCCCGCACCTTTGCCAACTTTGCATCATCGTGAGTCGTCCTGTGGGCCGCCGCAGCTAAGAGAGAGCTGCTGCCGCTGTGAGCCCACCACGGAGCTGCACAACGAGAGTCATCTCCACCACCAGCCCGGGCCGCCGCAGCCGCGTGCTGCTGCTGCTGAGAGCCCGCATGTCCCCGAGTGCCCGAATCATTGTGAGTGCACGTTGCGGACCACTGCAGTCAAGAGTTGTGGTCGCTGGGCGTCCGCCTGTCACCGTCTCCGCTTCTTCGAGAAGCTACGTGCTGTGTCCCCGTCCAACGGCAGGTATCTGGTGCGCAACGGGTCGCGTAGACCCAGGCCTTGAACTCAGTCAGTGCCATGTTCTGGTGAATATGTTATTGCCTTTTTAAGTCCCTACTTATTTACGTGCATTGTGACTGGTTAAAAGGCTTTTGAGAGTCTCCTGCTAAACCTTAGATAAAGATACTATTTTTCTATACCTACTTGAGTTGTGTCCTTTTGTGGTGTCGTTACTGCCTTATTGTGCATGGTCATAAATGCTTCACACACTGCCTCTGAGATAGGCCTAACTGCTCGTGCTACGTTACCACAGGGTTGAGCAGGGGTTATCAAAGGGGGTAGCCTACTTGCCCTGACTTAGGAAGAAGGGTCCCTATTTGGACATTGGCGCCAGCCATTGCCAACTAGAGACCCCCATTTCTAATATAAAGGCAATTTAAGAGTTCTGTCCTGTGATCAGGTGGTAACCAAGTAGTCCAACAAATGCAAGTTGTATATCCCACCGCTGATCCACCAATGTAAGAAACTGGCTCTATATATACTACACCAAAATGAGGTATAGTGTGTATAGGGTCCAGGTGACTCCAGAGGTAGGCAGAGGTTAAAGTTAGATAGAATCTTACTCTCTAATAGTGGTAGCTTGGTCGAGCAGTAAGGCAGTGTCAGAGGACAGTGATAAGCATTTGATGTACACACTCAGTCAGCAAATGAATTCACACACTCAAGAACTGAACTCTAGGCCAATTGTTTTGTATAAAAAAATATACTGTTGTTTTATTTTAGAACCAAGCAGGCTTGGCACAGGTAAGCATGAAATACTTTACAGTGATAAGATGCTATATGTCAAACAGTTTTAAAAAGCAATAGAAATTGTACTTGATTTGATTTACAGGGGAGCAGTAGTATGCAACACTTAGCAAATGCAGTACATTGAAATGAATAGGCGTTTTAAGAAAAATGCAGTTAATTACTTTTCGGATTACTTTTTCTAACACAGTGCTGGATCCTAGATTCAGCACTGGGACATTTCCTGAAAACAGTTGAGAAAATGCGTTTTAGATTAGATGTACGATTTTTAAAGAATATTCTTGTATTCCAAAAGTTGACACAGAAACTTTTTCACATAGAACCACCAATGTTATCTATGGAAGGAAATTCAATTCACAGGTAAGTTACTTTTACGTTACTTTTCCTACTCAGTGCTGGATACCTAGATTCAGCACTGGGACCTTTCCTGCAAATAGTTGATAAAATTCGTTTAGGTTATTTGTGCGATTTTTAAGGAATATTCTTAGTTTTCAAAAGTCGACACAGAAACTTTTTGGGAGAAAAAGTGTCAATATTATCCTATGAGGAAAAACAGGTTATCGGTTTTGAGGTAAGTTATCGACTGTGGGAGTTACGGTTCTGGGGTTAAACTCAGGGGTCCCCCAGGGTCAGTGAAGCACTTTTGTTACACCCTCGGCGGCACGAGGGCGGCAGGGTGCAGAGTGTTGAGGCCCAATGTTATCCTACGGGGGATAGGGGGGCTCCGGTTGGTGGCTGCTGGTGAGCACGCCACAAGGTTGTGGGAGTCAAGCTCCTGGTGTTAGGCTCAGGGCAAAAGGGGATCCTGTTTAGCACAAAAAGAGCACCCGCAGAGGCGCAGGGGCGGCTGGGTGCAGGGTGCTGGTTTGGCGTCTGGTGCCCTGTTGTTTTCAATGGGGATTTTCGGTTTTGGTTTTCAGCTGCAGGCTCGGTCCAGGAAGATTTCCAGGAGGAACCAACAGCTGGGCAGGTAAATTGGAGGGCTCGGGGACGTAGGTGCACCTCTGGTTCTCTTCTCCAGGGCGCAGGGCGGCTCGATGCAGGGGTGTCTTTTGAGGCCACTCGCGGTTGGGGGGGTCTCCATGCAGAGGCTGCAGGCGACGTCGGGGAGTCCTGGAGGGGTCAACCCACGGTGGACTCGGACTCTGGAGTGCTGGGGACCTCGCTGGGACTGGTGGGCCACTTGAACTCAGACTGTAGGCGACGGGTGCAGTGGTGGTTCCAGGCGTCGGGTTTCTTTTTCCTCAGCAGGCTCGGAGTCTTTGTTTGGTGTTTCTTTTGAACAGAGCTGCTGTTCACAGGAGATCCGGTCTTTGTTGAAGGCAGTCAGTCCTCCCCGGGGTTCTGGAGGTCGCTGGCTGCAGGACAAGATGATTTTTGGGGCAGGATCTCTGGAAACTGCAGACGGGCCGGTAGGGCTGGGGCCAAGTCAGTTGTTCTCTGCAGTCTCCTCTGCTGGGCATCTTCTTTCGTCCTTTTTCTTCTTAGGCTATGGGAATCTGATCTCTTGGTTCAGGGCTGCCACCTAAATACTGTATTTAGGGGGCGTTTTAGGAGTCTTGAGGTCAGTAGCCAATGGGCTACTGACATTAGGGTGACTACACCCTTGGTGTGCTCACCCCACGTGGGGGAGTGAGCACAATCCCTAGTCCTGATTGGGGAGTGCCTGCCATCTGCAAGATGGCGAGCACTGGAGAGTGGCTTAACCTCGCCTCCCCCACCTGAGGGGTGGAGTTGGCAGCGGTAGGCACACCTCCTGGGCTGGCTAGTTTTTCCCACCTGTCTTCCCGCCGAAAGGGAGGGGAGACAGGAAGGGGGCCTGCTCCTGATAGCAGGAGAGGCTGGGGGTCGCATTACAAAGGATGCCAGGCCTTTGAAGCTCCCCTGCCACAGATGGCTCTTCCTGGCCTGGGGGAGGTGTGAACACCTCCGCCCAGGAAAGGCTTTGTTTCTGTGCTCAGGGAGCGTAGGCTCCCACCCTAGGGGTCCAGAAACATGTCTCGTGGTGGCAGGCTGGTGTGTACCAGTCAGGGAACCCACCAGAGGCTGGTAGTTTTTCAGGGGGCATCTCAAAGATGCCCGCTGTGTGCATTTTTCATTTAATCCCACACTGGCACCAGTGTGGGTTTAATGTGCTAAGAAGTTTAGTGCAGCCATTATGGTGCTGTGGAGTTCGTAATGACAAACTCCCAGCACCATATATTCTTAGTGGCAGCACTGCACTTACAATGTCTAAGAATGGACTTAGACACTGTAGGGGTACAGGGCTCATGCACCTGTACCCTCACCACTGGTATAGTGCACCCATCTAGAGGGGTGACTGACCTATGCCAGGGCAGTGGGTTGTAGGCATGGCACACAGAGGTTTGTTCCATGTCGACTCTTCACTTTGTTCTGCACCAAAACACGCAGCCTGCAAAGGCAGTGTGTGTGTGTAAAGGTACAGGGCTTCTAAGGGTGGCACAATAAGTGCTGCAGCCCTTAGAGGTCTTCCCTGGTCACAGTGCCCTGGGTACCTGTGGTACCATTTACCAGGGGCTGACCTGTGGCCAGAGATGCCAATTGGGTACAGTTTTGGGGAAAGAACACAGGCCCTGGGAACCTGATTGGCAGGGACCCAGGGCACATCAAGTCAAAGGGCATCAGTAGTCTGGCAAAAAGTGGTGGGGTTACTGCAACAGAAACCCACTTCCTTACAAACAGTGCCTAGCTGTGGATTTTGAACCCTAACTTTGCCGCACCTTGGAAAACCTAGCAAACCTATACATTTTGAAAACTAGACACCCAGAGTAATCCAGGAGGGGGTGACTTCTGTGACTCCCATCAGGTTCTGTTAGACAGATTCCCTTGCAAACCTCAAACTTTGTAAAAAAAAATACAATTTCCTCACTGTTGGACAACGAGGCAGTATCTGTGAGGCCTGCACAAATAACATGACTACATTTGTCCTTCACTGGGAACCAAACACTCCATTGTAGCGCTTGACCCTCAGAGGGTAGCGTTGCAGAGCAGTCTAGGGCTTACTCAAGGGAGGTGGTGTGGGCTAGTAATCGCCATTTACCAGAACGCAGAAATAACACTCAATAATTGATTGTCCAGTCTGTATTTTGCTTTATAAAAAGAAGAGTACATTTATTACACACACACACTACTCACTACTATGCACCAATTTAAAAATGTACATAAGCTGTTGGAATTACTTTGTGTCATTTCATAACATTCCCACCCCTCCCGCAGGGGGGGTGGGGGTCTAGTACCAACACTCCCATGTATGCACATTATCTTGCCCCCTAATGCAGTAGGTTGACCATAACCTGGAGTGAGGGCCTTGCCCACTGGCACCATCCCAGATGGGACCCACCACATTATCTCAACAAGCATTTAAAATGGGCACACCTGCCATGGTGACACATAACCCTGACTGAGCATCTCATACTGACCATACAGTATACACCTTAGTGGCTAACAGGCTGGGTTGTTCTTCACCTAAAGCAGCAGCAAGAATACATGTTTAGGCATCTCTTAAAATGACAGTACTTATCATAGCTGATAACAGTTATAAAGCATTGCAATTTAAGCACCTAAAAGGCATCACCATTATAATCACAGGATTAAGCATGTACAACCACACACCCTAGCAGGAATGTCCAGCAACATAACCCCACTTTGCTTATGACTTCACATTACACATGTGACTTTCAGTCCCTCAAAAGAAATGACATCAGGTAAATGCACGTCTTGTGCAATTGCACCTCTTCACCTCCAGGGGATGCCCTTCTCCAGACATCCCCAATTCAGCCCTTCACACCTTGGTGCAGTCCCAAACACACCCCCAGCTGAAGAACAAAAGTTCCAGTCACCGGATACTGTTGGCACATGGCTGAGCCCTTGAGGGGTTGTTTCTTTCAAGTCCCCCAGAGACTTAGGGAGGGACTTTCCTCATGTCGTGCTGGGGGAATCTGCATGCTCTTGCAACTCCCCCTGCATCTTTGCACACACCTGGCAGTGACCCCATCCTCATGGGTCCACCACAAGCCGAAATAAACAGGTTTCCTGGCAGGCTTCCATATGCCTGGCAAGGCATTATGGGGCTCTTCCTCCCTGGTCCACGCATATTAGAGCAGCAGCTCTCCCACTGCTCCAGGGAGAGCCGTGTTGCCCGGTGGGTGGCCTCACGACAGGTCATGACCTCGTTGGGGGTCCGGTCCCACCAGGACCCCTTATGTCAGGTGAGCTTGTAGACTGCTCCTGTCGCTTCTTCTTTTCTCAGGGGCCGGTCCCACCCGGGTACCCCGCATTTCTAGCTCATGGGTGAGGAATGCAGTTCGGGGAGCCCACCCCCGGCTGCTCCTGCTGGCTCCCCGCCTGGCCCGCACCCTCGTGTGCAGCCACGGGTGCCAGCGCTTCAATTCTGGTCTGCCCGCTCTTGTGGGCAGACCTTGACGCTGCTACTTGTTAGGTGGGGCCACGGGCGAGTGCGACGGCACTCCCCCCTCCTTCCTCCAGCCACAGGGGAGTGCAGCGACACTCCCCCTTCTTCTCGGTCCACATAGGGGCCCTGGGTCAGGATCCTGGGCACCAGGGCACCTTCACGGGGAGCGCAGTAGTGCTCCCTGGCTTGACTTCTTGGCTTCGGGGCCCGGAGTTGGAATCCCAGGCCCCAGGGAATCCTTCATGGGGAGCGCGATGGCGCTCCCCGACTTCCTTCTTCGCGGGGGTTCGACGGCGCTCCCCTATTTCTGCGGGGCCCGGAGTTGAGGGTTCCAGGCCCCTCTCACCATTCCCAGGGGAGCGCGACGGCGCTTTCCTGTCTCCGTTTTCATCGGGGGCCAGGGTGGGCTCCTGGCACCCCTCTTGGGCAATTTCACAGGGAACGCGACGGCGCTCCCTGACTTTACTTCTTCTGGGGGCATCCCCCAGGACCTGACCCACCCCAGGGGCCCATCTAAGACCGGCGGCAGAGCCCCACGCGCTTTGCCATCAGTCAGGGCAGATGTCAAAGGTCGCCTACCTTCTGAGGGGCATATCCCGGCCCCCAGGTGGCCGATTTTCACCATTTTGGCCTCTTTTTGCTCCAGATGGCCAGCCCTAGCCACCTGGAGCACTTTTCTTTGCCCTCCTGGCCTCCAAGAGGGTGAACTCAACAGAGAGCTGTCTTCACTGGCTCCCTGCGCCAGCCTTTCACCTGGCTCTCCTCCTGGGCCTCTCATCTCCTTGGGTAGAGGCCCAGGCTTCTCCTCACTGGTCCTGGACTCCCCCACAGGGGCAATCCAGGGTCCTGGGACAGTCAGGGGGTTCCTCCTTCCAACTGCCCATGGCGCCAGGCTCCAGCACCAGTCTTCCTCAGCAGACCACACCCCAGAGAGAGCTCCTCTTCCTGTGCAAGACCTTTTTAAAAGAATTTGGAGGGGGCTGGCAGGAAGGCTCTTCTGCCCTATCCTACAGCAACAGATTACCTCTCTGCCCCTGCTCCCTCCTTCCTGCACAGGCCTCTGGGATAGCTCAAAATGGTGTCGTCCAGGGGTCTCATGCCACATGGTCTCTGAAAAGCCCCCTTCCCCCCTTGCTGCTTTCATGGTCCCGAGCAGACCCAGTACCTGGCACCGGGTGACAGCTGCTGATGGATAACCGGAAGCTCCACCCCCATCTCTCCCTCCTGGAGAGGAGACCTTCGCCCTTGGAATGCTTTTAGTGAAGGGCTAGGCCTCTGATGCTACAGCTTGGGGAGGTAGGTCATTAATCCAGCCTGGCAGGGTCACACCCAGCTAGGCTCTGGTTATGAGTTGAGTCAGACGAATATGACATTTCTAGATGACCAATAAGCAGTTCAGATATGGCTTTGGACTCAACAGAATACTTATTTTTACACAACTTACAGTGTACTTTGGTGCGTGTCTGGAAGTGGTAGGCCCTAGGGAAGTGAACCTACCCCATGTGGTCCCCCTCTTCATAGGAGAATACTGGAGTGTTCCTTCAGTGAAAACAGTAAAGCACACTGACTTTCCCTTTCATGTGTCTTCCCACATTATAAAGCCAATTCCATGTCACCACCCAACTCTGCATAATTCCTGCCACACCATTCTATCTGTACCTGCTCCTGGGCTGCGCACGACAGGAATCTCCCAAGCAGCCCAAACACGGGTGCACACGTGTGTGCACATGTGTCTACATGTAACCAGTCTGGTGCCCCTTACCCCGGCTGCAACGCAGCAGTCTTCTCTCACAAGGGGGACACCGGTGCAATCCACATACAGTCTGTTTCATCATGAATTCACTGTGGGTGAGTCCCAGCTTATGAGGCACTCCCACAATAAAAGCTTAAAAATTAGGTGTTCAAAAAGCAAAAAATCCTGGTGGCTAAGATGGTCAGAACCATCTTCTAACATCAGATTTCTGTAATGGAAAGTTATGGAATCTATATGGATCCACAAAATTCCTCCCACCTGCATTCCCCAAAGTCTTCCAATAAAAATAGTACCTCACTTGTGTGGGTAGGCCTAGTGCCCGTGACAGGAAACAGGACAAAAGGCAATGTGGACACAACACATTTTAACACTGAAAACTGAACCTTTTTTTTTCAAAGTGCCTAACTGTTGATTTTGAACACTAGCTCTGCCAGTACCTAGAGAAAGCTAGCAAACCTATACATTTTTTTTAACTAGACACGCAGGGCAATCTAGGTGGGGGTGACTTGTGTGGCTCTCACAGGTTATGTTACCCAGAATCCCTTGCTAACCTCGAACTGTGTCACAAAACACACATTTTCCTCACATTTCTGTGATAAAAAGTTCTGTAATCTGCGTGGATCCACAATATTCCACACACCCCGCATTCCCCAAAGTCTCCCAATACAAATGATACCTCACTTGTGTGGGTAGGCCTAGTGCCCACGATAGGAAACGAGCCAAAACGCAACATGGACACACCACATTTTTACAGTGAAAACTGACCCTTTTTTTCAAAGTGCCGAGCTGTGGATTTTGAACCCTACCTCTGCCGGCACCTAGGGAAACCTAGCAAACATATACATTTTTGAATATTAACACCCAGGGAATTCCAGTAAGGGGTGACTTGTGTGGCTCTCTCTAGGTTCTGTTACCCAGAATCCCTTGCAAACCTCAAACTTTGTGAAAAAAATATATTTTTCTCACATTTCTGTGATGAAAATTGCTGGAATCTGCATGGATCCACAAAATTCCACTCACCCCACATTGTACAAAGTCTCCCGATAAAAATGCTACCTCACTTGTGTGGGTAGGCCTAGTGCCCGCAACAGGAAACGTCCCAAAAGGCAACCTGAACAACATTTTTACTGTGAAAACTGACCCTTTTTTTCAAAGTGACCAGCTGTGGATTTTGAACCCTAGCTCTGCCGGCACATTTTTGAAAACTAGACACCCAGAGTAATCCAGGAGGGGGTGACTTCTGTGACTCCCACCAGGTTCTGTTAGCCAGAATCCCTTGCAAACCTCAAACTTTGTAAAAACAAATACATTTTCCTCACATTTCTGTGATGGAAAGGTATGGAATCTCCATGGAGCCACAAAATTCCTCCCACCCGTATTCCCCTATGGATTCCAATGAAAATGGTTCATCACTTGTGTGGGTAGGCCTTGTGCCCACGACAGGAAACGGGCCAAAATGTAATGGCGACACACCACATTTTCCTCAAATTTCTGTGATGGAAAGTTCTGGAATCTGCGTGGACCCACAAAACTCCACTCACTCCACATTCCTCTGTGACTTCCGTTGAAAATGGTACCTCACTTGTGTGGGTAGGCCTAGTGCCCGTGACAGGAAACCGGCTAAAACGCTACATGGACAGCTAACATTTTTCCAGTGAAAACTGACCCTTTTTTTTCAAAGTGCTTAGGTGGGGATTTTGTACCCTAGCTGTGCCGTCACCTAGGGAAACCTAGCAAACCTATACATTTTTAAAAACTAGACACCCAGGGAAATCCAGGAGGGGGTGAGTTGTGTGGCTCTCACCAGGTTCAGTTACCCAGAATCCCTTGCAAACCTAAAAGTTAGTCACAAAAAATAAATTTTCCTCACATTTCTGTGATGGAAAGTTCTGGAATCTGCATCCATCGACACAATTCCACCCACCCCGTATTCCCCAAAGTCTTCAGATTAAAATGGTACCTCACTTGTGTGGGTAGGTCTAGTGCCCACGACAGGAAACGGGCCAAAACGCAATGTGGACACACCACATTTTTACAGTGAAAACTGACCCTTTTTTTAAAGTGCCTAGCTGTGGATTTTGAACCCTAGCTCTGCCGGCACCTAGGGAAACCTAGCAAACCTACAAAGTTTTAGAAACTATACACGCAGAGTAATCCAGGAGGGGGTGACTTGTGTGGCTCTCACCAGGTTCTGTTACCCAGAATCCCTTGCAAACCTCAAACTTTTTCACAAAAAACACATTTTCCTCACATTTCTGTGATGGAAAGTTCTGGAATCTGTGTAGATCCACAAAAGTCCATACACCCCGCATTCCCCAAAGTATCCTGATAAAAATGGTACCTCACTTGTGGGTATGCCAAGTGCCAGTGACAGGACCTAGGCCAAAACACAATGTGGACACACCACATTTTTACAGTGAAAACTGACCCTTTTTCTTCAAAGTGCCTAGCTGTGGATTTGAACACTAGATCTGCCGGCACCTAAGGAAACCTAGGAAACCTATACATTTTTGAAAATTAGACACCCAGGGAAATCCAGTAAGGGGTGACTTCTGTGGCTCCCACCAGTTTCTGTTACCCAGTATCCCTTGCAAACCTCAAACTTTGTTAAAAAAACAAATTTTCCTCACATTTCTGTGATGGAAATGTCTGGTATCTGCGCAGATCCACAAAATTCCCCCCACCACGCATTTGCCAAAGTCTTCCGATAAAAATGGTACCTCACTTGTGTGGGTAGGCCAGGTGCCCGCGAGAGGGAACAGGACAAAACGCAATGTGGACACGCCACATTTTTACAGTAAAAACTGACAATTTTTTCAAAGTGCCTATCTGTGGATTTTGAACATTAGCTCTGTCGGCTCCTAGGGAAACCTAGCAAACCTATACATTTTTGAAAAATTAGACACCAAGGGCAATCCAGGATGGGATGACTTGTGGGGCTCTCACCAGGTTATGTTACCCAGAATCCCTTGCAAACCTAAAACTTTGTTAAAAAAAACACATTTTCCTCACATTTCTGTGATGGAAAGTTCTGGACTCTGCGTGGATCCACAACATTCCACTCCCCCCTATTCCCCAATGTCTCCCCATAAAAATGTTATCTCTCTTTTACTCAGGAGACCAGGGGAAACACTGGCTGGTAGGACGTTTGTGCTGGCACGGTGATCCCACACAAAAATGTGTGGAAAAAGTGAATTTTTCAGCAAAATTTAAGGTTTGCATGGGATTCTGGGAAGGAACATTTTGGGGGATCCATGCAAGCCATACCTCCCAGGACTCCCCAGGATGTCTAGTTTTTAGAAATATGTGGGTTTGGATGGTTTCCCTAAATTGCCGCCGAGCCCATTACAAAAACCCAGATACCCCCCCTTGCAAAACCAGTTCATTTTGTGATAGGTATTTTGATGTCTTCACAATACGTTTTGGGCCCTTGCCTGTCGCGGTCACTTGGCCCACCCACACGAGTGAGGTACCATTTTTATCAGGAGACCTGGCGGAATGCTGGGTGGTAGGAAATTTGTGTCAGCCCGGTGATCCTACAACTTTCCCACACAGAACTTTGAGACAAATGTGATTTTTTTTCAGCTAAATGTGAGGTTTACAGGGGATTCTGGGTAGTTAAATGATGCGGGATCCACACAACCCATACCTCCCTGGACTCCCCAGGGTGTCTAGTTATCAGAAATGTGTGGGTTTGGTAGGTTTCCCTAGATGGCCGCCGAGCTCGGGCCAAAAACCCAGATGCCCCTCTTGCAAACCAGGTCATTTTGTGATAGGTAATTTTGATGTCTCCACAATACGTTTTGGGCCCTTCCCTGATGCGGGTACTTGGCCCACCCACACAAGTGAGGTACCATTTTTATTGGGAGACTTGGGGAAATGTTGGGTATTAGTAAATTTGTTGTTTCTTTCTGAAGCATGAAAATTATGGCACAGTAATGCAATTAAAATGTGACAGTCACATTTTGATTTTTGCAGGACATTGTAGGTAAGATAACTTTTTGGGATCCACGAGAGAGCCACCACCATGTACTCCCCTGGGTGTTTAGTTTATGAGAATATCTGGAGTTGGTAGGTTTTTCTTTGATGGAATGTACACCTTGGCAGAGAAAGACAGAAAAGACAAATATTACTGCACACCCATCTATTCCTCAAGCACACATACATACTGGTTGGATTTGGCACGAGGGTGAGTGATGGTTCAGTATTTAACATTTTATTAACTAGAGATTTCACAAAATGAAATGCACTGTCAATAATTGAAAGGGCAAAAAACTGAACCAGTGACTCACAGCTCGTGAGCTGTAAAGACGCGTCAAGGCCCAAAACGCTTTACAGGCCATTTACACACCTTTTGTACGTGTGACACATACAAAACCATTCACACCGCCAGCCACAGGCCGATCACATTACAACACTCACATCAGCAGACAGCGCCATTCAAGCGCCCATCACTTTCACATGCCTACATGCATGACACACAAGACCATTCACACCATCTGGCATGGAACCAACACATTACAACATTCACAAAAAGGGACAAGGTACACCCTGCTTGAGAAAGACAGAAAAGACAAATATTACTGCACAACCATCTATTCCTCAAGCACACACACATACTGGTTGGATTTGGCACAAGCGTGAGTGATGGTTCAGTATATACAATTTTATTAACAAGAGATTTCACAAAAATGAAATGCACTGTTAATAATTGAAAGGACAAGAAATTGAACTATTGACTCACAGCTCGTGAGCCGTCAAGTCACAACAAGGCACCAACCTCTTTACAGGCCTTTCATACGTGTGACACATGCAAAACCATTCACACAGCCAGCCACGGGCCCATCACATTACAACATTCACATCAGCAGACAGCGCCATTCAAGGGCCCATCACTTTCACATGCCACATGCCTGACACAGCAACAACACTGGCTGATGGATTGTGTGGACTGGCGTTTGGCTACCAGTGTGTGTAGTGACCAGCAGCAAGTCACTACTCCCACACCACCAGCCAAGCGCCAGTCCACGCACACCACCAGCCATGCGCCAGTTCACGCACACCACCAGCCAAGTGCCAGTCCACGCACCCCACCAGTTAAGCGCCAGTCCATTCACACCGCCAGCCAAGCTCCAGTCCATGCACATTGCCAGCCAAGTGCCAGTCCACGCACACCACCAGCCAAGCGCCAGTTCACGCACACCACCAGCCAAGCGCCAGTCTATTCACACCACCAACCAAGCACCAGTCCGCGCATACCACCGGCCAAGCGCCAGTCCACGCCCACCACCAGCAAAGCGCCAGTCCACGCTCACCACCACCCGAACGCCAGCTTACACACACACCACCATAACATTTAGGGTTTTTTTGTGCAAAAAACAAAACACAAACAAATTGTAAGTAGATACAAATCTACTAACACAAAATCTGAAACTTAATACATTGCATTAATGCCAACCTTGAAACTGAACAAAAAATATAAAACAATACAGACCAGGCAGTTTACTTTAACACTCATGGATGCTCCCACAAATTCTTTTGTGTGTGGTATATTCTAAAACAAGCAGGCACATCACAGCGCAGGGTTAGAAGGACACTCGGGGCAGTACATACGAGTCTCCTTTCACTTACCTCTTCGCCAACAGATTCTACATCTCCTACTGGGAACGTCTTATGAGGGCGTGGGAGGAATGTGATCAGGAAAGTGGCTGTCTTTCAATCTAGCCACATCTTCCACCACTCTAACTCTAGGAACACTTGCCTGTTCCACTACAGCAAGGCTGCCTATCACAGACTCCTGAAACTTAACAAAAGTCATCATTGATTCAGGACAACAATCCTTAAATACAACAAAAGCATTAAAGGTTGCCAAGTGGAAAAGATGGATAGCCAAATTTGTATACCAAATGTAAGCCTTACGAAGAGCAGTGTAAGGTTCCAACCTCTGATCTACTCTATCAACACCACCCATTTCCCATTCATAGTCTAAAATGCACACAGGTTTGTGCACTTCAGCAATCTGACCCCAAACAGTCACAGGTGAAGTGCTTTCATCGTGGATGGTAGTCAGCATGTAGACATCTCTCCTGTCTGCAAACTTCACAGCTAGAAGTTCCTCACTACGTAACGCACAGCACTGTCCCCTCTCAAGCTTTTGACAAGCAAGTTCTTTTGGAAAATCTTCATGGTTAGAGCGGATTGGGCCACAAGCAACAGTGTCCACTTTGGCCATTTCCCTGAACAACTGCACACCATTGTAGACGTTATCTACATATAAATGGTGACCTTTGTTAAAAAGTCCTCTACCAAGTTCCCACACAATTTTCTCACTCAATCCAAAAGTGGACAGACAACCAGGGGGCTCAATCCCAGGAATCCCTACCAGTGTACACCCTGAAATTAGAGACATTTCCAGTCCTACTGTCACACAGCATATACATCTTAATTCCATAGTGTGCCCTTTTGCTAGGAATGTACTGCCTAAAAACCAAGCAGCCCTTGAACAAGACCAAAGACTCATCCACAGCTATTTATTCCCCTGGAGCATAGATTTAAGAAAATCGATCTACAAAGTGATCAATTACAGGCCGAATCTTAAAAAGATGGTCACAATCAGGGTGGTCTTGTGGCAATGCTAAACCATTAGCGACAAAATCCAGCATCCAAAGCAGAAGCAAATACCGATCACGATTCATGATTGCTGGAGATATAGCTGTTGCCTTCAAGGGACTAGTAGACCAATATGAAGACATTGATGGCTTCCTTAGCAAGCCCATCAAAAAAGTTAAACCCAAGAACTTCTTTATCTCTTCCAGATTTGTGGGAGTCTACCAGGTATCTCTAGAGTGGGGCCTAAGGCTAGCACTGTTGTCCCTCAAATACTGTTCAACATACAAATGAGTCTGCTCAACAATCTCTGCCAAAAATACATTGTCCATAAACAACTGAAAAAAATTATAGGCAAAACGTTTTCAGTATCCACTCTACACCCTGGGACACCAATTAAGTCTGGCAATGCTGGTTGCACCATGCCTGGGGCAACCCAGAGGTGATCACTCCCAATGGGAAGTCTTGCAGCCCCAAGCTGCAACCCAGATGCCTCTTGCTGCACTATCAGCACATCAATGTCCTCCTTTAAGACAGACACTTCCTCTGCACTAAGAGTGGCTTCATCATCCAATGATTCCTCGTGGACAGAAAACTCACTGCCAGAATCTTCCACTCCCTCCGCTGCCTCAGATGCAGAGTCAGTCTCTGAACCATGGTCAGAGGAAGACTCAAAAAGCATACCAACAACCTGCTGAGCAGTAATCCTGCAGCTAGCCATAATCCTTACAAAGAAAGAAGACTTCGCAAACAAGTCAACAACAACCAACATTGTGCAAAATAAGTAATAAACAAAGTGTGGCTTTATCACAAAGATCTATATACTCAAAAACAATATGACTCACTTGCCATAGATAGCTACACTCACCAGCACCTACTCTGCAGAGACACAGTAAAAAGCAATGATATCCCACTAGAAAGAAAAACCAAAACCAATTACTCATAAGACAACAAAATACACATCGAGCACAAATTCAAAAAGATTTTGACACTAAAAAAAGAAGCCAAACATACTGCTATTATTACACCATTTGCAAAAAAACACATTCATGCAGGTAAATGAAACTCATTTAGAATAAATAGTACAAAAAAATTCTCTTATCAACCACATGCAACAACACAAACTGCAGAACCACCAGTAACAAAACTGCAACCTGGAACATCAGTCTAAAGAGCAAAAGACTTGAACTAGAATAAAAAGGAGAAATGAAACATTACAATTGCAATTCACAAGAAATAAAACAATTAATATTATAACACGCTATGTCACTACCAAAATGGTCAATCTGCCAGATGGGCCTTCAAATAGGGCTGAGAAAAATGGGGGGTGATCTTGCCCAGGGGATCTGGTGGGGTTTTCTGCCAGGCTGATCTATCCCCAAGTGGGGCAGAAAACAGGAGATAGAAATTTGCCCCCTTGCAAAAGAAATAGATCCCTGGTGCCTAGTAGGGTTTTCTGTCCCCCCCTCCCACCTGGGGGCAGAAAGGCCCAAAAAACAGATCGATCTGTCCCCGGGGGTGGCGGAAAATACATAAACATAATTTAACCCCCTTGGAAGCGACCCTTGGCCAAGGAGTCGCTTCCCTCTGCAATAAAAAAGAATCCCTGGTGCCTAGTGGGGTTTTCTTCCCCCCACCCCCTGGGGGCAGAAAGGCCAGAAAAATGGGTCAGGCAGAAAAAAACATACAGCTAATTTTACCCCCTTGGAAGCGACCCTTGCCCAAGGGGTTGCTTCCATTTCACACAAAACAAAATCCCTGGTGCCTAATGGGGGCCCTGCAAAGAGACAGCAGGGAAGAGGAGAAAATCTTTCCTCCCCCCCTATGCCTCGATGCAGAGGGAAACCCCCCCCCCCCGGAGCAGGAAACACCTACCTGCTTTCTTGGCTGCCTGGAAGCAAATGGCTTCCAGCATGTCCGGGGCTTCCTGATGATGTCTCCGCGTGCTGTGTGCATGCTGACGTCATGGGATTGCCAAGGGGGGGTCAGGGGTGGCAGTGGAAACTCTTCTGCTGCCATCCCTGTTTGTGGGGAGTTGATGGGCTGCCCATGGGTGAAGCTCCAGCGCTTCTCCCATGGGTGGGTGTCATGATGGAACGGTTCCGTCATGAGCACACGCTCACCATGGCTCATGACAGAACAGATAGGGTTGGTACACTACCTACAAGGGCCTTTACATCTTGTTGGGCCAAGTCAAGTGCCAATAAGTGCCCCATATGCCAGATTCACGCTGAAACTGTGCGTCATATTTTGTTTATCTGCCCAGCCTATGATGCACCTCGTCGTGTATGGTTGGTGCCAATTTGTAAAATATTGGGCACCAGAAGGAGTGAATTTGCCGAAAGAATCTTGCGGACTAACACTACAACTCCCATTGTTATAGCGGTAGCAAAGTTTTTAAGCTGGTCTTGGATCATTAGATCCAAATATTTAATAAGCTGCTAGGTGTGCCTATTTTGTTGTTTTATTTCTCTGTGTGCTTTTTTTACAATACCATTTGGTGCACCCCTACACGTCTACATGATTTTTAGCTTGTCAAACATCGGGTTTGTGATTTTAAATAGTATTGTTTTATGTACAGTTCCTGTTTTATTATTTTATTTAGTTCAAAAAATGCTACGACAGATACATATATATTTAATACCTTTTTAATCTTTGTATGTACCTACTCATTTGTGTTCAGTGTGTTATGAAATTTCATGTTGCATGTTTGTGCTTTTATGACATACTGTCGAATAAAGCTTTTGGAACTGGAACTGGACAGAACCATTCCATCATGAGCTCAGAAGGGTTAATAACAGCAATAGCCAAACTTAAAACTTCAACACAAGTGGGCATGGCCAGGGAGGCCAAGATGGCAGTCGAGCCTTATCTGAGTTCCCCTCACCAGTACCGCATCCTGCCTCATTCTTCCTGACGTTTTCATAACAAAAAGAACCTGGCCGCCGTTTTTATCACGCTGCTTTATTAGTTTAGCAGACTGAGGTCCAATATTTGTAATCCTTGGACCTTGGCTTAATAATTTCGCCATGATTTGCCTATTTTAAGAAATCTTTTAAGCGAATCACTGACATAATATCGATACACATAATATCGAAGTACATTTTTATCGACACACAAATATCGATAACACTAATATCGATACTCAATACTTAATTAAAAAAATACATTAATATCGACCCATAAATATCGTACAGCAAAATTATCGATAACAGTGTTATCGAACACATTAATATTGTTTCAAATATTATCGACAATGCATCAAAAATATACATGTTCAAAATATCGAACACATAAATATAGACAGCAATAATATCGTTTTCTTTCAAATATCGGCAATTTTAAAACATATATAATAAACAAATGCAAGCGACAAAAATATTTTTAAATAAATAACACAAGCATACACTGCAGATAAAATAAAACCATATATAATACATTTCTAAAGTACAAAAAATATTTATAAACATTACCTAATAAATTTACCACTAATAACATTTTATAATATATTTTTAAATTATAAACTCATATATTTTAACATTACATTTATCCTTATACACAATTAAATCACTGAACATGTGCAAATAAAAAAGAAAAAATAGAATTGACTCTTAATTAGCGTTTTCTATATATGGAAACCAACTACCAAAACATTTAAAACAATAAATATTAACCAATGAAAACACACATTGCTAAAAAAAAACAATGAGAACAAAGAAACAATTAATTAAACACTATATAAACAAGGAAAACGTATTCTTATTTTACACCTCTAATCAAAACGGATCAACAAGCCAAAACTCTGCCGGATTTCTACCACAAGGAAGAACTTCATCAAAGAAAAATCTATCAAATACTGCCCAAAGTAAGTCAATTACTATTTTTAAAAAAACTGTTGATTCTAAAACGCACAAACTACAGTTTATCATACTCAAATAATTTATATATATCTTGTTCAATTTTATGTCTCCCCTACAGTTAATTATCAAAGCATCCAAAAAATAACAGCACTGCTTTTAAAGTCATCAAACTAATAAAGTAAGTATTCATCTAAATGCTTATAAAAAAATTGTAAAACAGCCAAAAGAAACCCAAATCCATCCCAAACACCCACCCCACCCTATATACATATTTAACAAAATTACAAAAATTATGTTTTATTCTCCCAACAGAAATATCAGCAACTTTACAGATTTCAACAAGCAAAGAAAGAACATCTGCACCAAAACAGTGAATTAAAATCAACATTGTAAGTATATTAATAACAGTGCATTTTTCTTAATACAAAATCATTTGCAATTTTCTTAATATTAATTTCTATGTAATTTTTTATAGAATTTAATTCATCACAATGACAGAAGGGGTCCAATTTATCACATCCCAAAAAGGAAAATTTGTGCTATTCTACATGGGGTATGTTTATACCCAGGAAAAGCAAAGTGGACTTAAAGTTAATTGGAAGTGTAGCAAGTACTATTCTAATAAATGTTATGGTTGAGCAACAACAAGGGAAACAACTGTTTTGTATACTAGGGAGCATAATCACCCTCCAAATGTCACTGAGATAGAAGTAAGAAAGGCCCTTGATGACATTAGAGAAGCTAGCACTAGCTCACAAAAACCTACAACTCAAATCCTTAAAGAAATGCTGCCTAGAGTACCCAAACATGCTACAGGGCAAATGCCCACTATTTCCTCATTAAAAAGAACTATAGCTCGCACCAAAAAAGCTACAACAACTACTACACCTACTCCAAAAACATTTGAAGAGGTGGTAATTCCCCCAGAACTAGCTATTACTCACAATGACGAGCCCTTTGTCTTTTACGACAACAAAAGCAATGACAAAAGAATAATTATGTTTGCTACTGCAGACAATTTAATAAAGCTACAGCAATCAGAAACATGGATGATGGATGGGACTTTAAAAATCTGTCCCAAACCATTCTACCAACTATACACTGTACAAGTCCTATATCAGAACACTAACATCCCCTTTATCTACGCCTTGCTACCCAATAAACAAAACTCCACATATATGGAAGTACTAACTAAAATAAAAGAAGAAACAAATAATTATTTTCCACAGAAAATAATTATAGATTTTGAACAAGCTATTATAACTGCTATTCTAAAATGCTACCCACACACATCCATTCAAGGATGTTATTATCATTTCAACCAGTGTCTATGGAGACACTTACAAAAACCAACACTAAGGGGCCGATTCCGATTTCACTCGGAAGGGCTCCGAACGCGATCCTGCCAGAAGAAGTACGAGCCGTACGCGTGTTTTCTGACTGATGCGTACAGCTGTACGAGCGAGCAAGTACTATGCGAGAAACCGAACCGCTACGTACGTCTCGTCCGTAAGCAAACTGTGCCGTGCAATGAGGCGATTCCCGACCGAGCCAGTACGATGCACGATTCGGACAGCCGGATTGAGTCGGAGCCTCCGACACGTAAACGCTCCAGGAAGCGGAATTTGGGGGTCCGCGCCGGACCCCCCTTCACCCGTAGCCTTACGAGTCAATCACAGGGGGGACCCAAGGGTCCCCCCTACACATGCATGTACGGTGCGGGTGGCACAGACGCGTCCCCACTACAGGGGGTGCCCTTGTGTGCAACGTACCTTTTTCGTCAATGGGAGCCTATGTACGCGTCGTAGAACAGGCTCCCATTGACTTCAATGGGGCTCCGAGCGACCCGTGTCCATCAGCGCTTGTTCACATCGTACTCGGGCGCTCAGAGCCCCGGAGCACGAGTCAGTCGGAAAGCCCTCCGGGTCCGAGTCGGAAGGAGCCTTCTCCCAGCGAGATCGGAATCGGCTCCTAAGTGTTGAATATGCTACAAACAGTTCATTTGCTTACCAAATAAAAAAACTAATTGCACTAGCCTATGTTCCTGTAACTGATGTTGCTGAACATTATAACCTTTTAATCGAACGTCCTTACTACAAACAACATGAAGATAAATTAAGTCCCCTCCTAGACTTTTTTGAAGATACCTGGGTGGGAAGACTACATAGATCAGGACATAGGAGACAACCAAAATATCAAACTCCATGGTGGAATGTCTACCTTAGCACATTAAACCAACAATCTAAAACTAATAATGCTATTGAAGGTTGGCATAATGCCTTCCAAGCAACAACAGGACGTGGAACACCTACACTCCACAAACTCCTACTCTCCCTACAAAAAGAACAGAGCTACCAACAGTTAAGAATGGAGCAATCTGTTACCCAATTAAAACCTAAACTATCCAAACAAACAAAGCAAATGTTTGAATACCTACAACAACAAGCCAAACTATACCCCTCAACAAGAGGCCTAGAATACTTAGCAATTATAGCCAAAAGCCTACTCTAAAAATCTGAAACAATTAAAAATATCTAATACTTTTCTATCAAATATATTAATATGCATCAAAATATATTTATTTTTTTACAAAATTAATTAATATGTCTAATATATATTTATTAATTTATAAATATAAATATAGACATATCAATTAAATTTATAAAAACTTTAAACAACAATAACATTAAAAACTATTGCATTTCCCACCCACAATAAATAATTAAATTTACTTATGGTTTCCGTAGCTGTAGTGTAAAATTCCCACATCTTCTAAATAAATCCAGTGAAGTATTAATCCAAATAGAAATCCAAAATCCCCCAAAAAATGCAAAAATTACTCCCCCTTAAGTAAATCCTCAATCGATAAACCATAAAAAACCCGAAAAATAGATTTAAAAAAATAAACGCTCCATGAAAACCCGAAAACTTAAGGAAGTGTAAAATTAAATATTAGTTACTTAAACTAATACACACTTCCTTAATAAATAAAAACGCAATCTTCACATAACCGCATCTTCAATTAAATGAAACCTGTAAAAAATACACATAAACATACCCACCCACACATACATACATATAATATAGAATATAACTGTATTACAAACATTAAAAACAACATTTACACATAATCTAATATACTTTAACATTTCTAAACTAGGCCGCAAAAACGTAACGCGAAAGAAATAGCTTCAAAATAACCTACACATAAAAAACACCAAAACTCCACAAACCTAACTCTACACACACTAACTAGAACCTAACTTCCTTCAAACTTTATTAAAAATAGCTTTAAAATAAAGAAAATTAATCTTACCTGCCTCAACGCAAAGTAAATCCTGACCGCTAACTTCTCCACTTCAAAATGACCCAAAACAACAGCGACCAGTTACAAAATCCAATGCCCAAAAAAATATGGCAGCTTTATACATATAAAATAGACAACTTTAAAAAAAAAATGTTATAACATTATATATACATTATAAAAGTGTTTAATTAAAATACTAGAAATTATGAAATATTTTTTTAATTACTGTTAAATTTGTTATGCATTGGAAAATTATAATAATAAATATTATTAGCAACATAATATTAAATATTATAATTCCATATATTTACAATTCAAATACATGTATTATAAATGTGTATTCATTTGATTTAATGTTTATAAGATTTATACATTGTAATTATAATGTTTAAAAATTATACCATGTAATAAATATTAATATTAATATTTACTATATTAATATTATTAATTAAAATGTACCATTATTTTATGTATAAATACTACTAAGTTTATATTTACATTTATAAAAAATTATAACTTTTATTATATTATTCATATCTCAAAATACATCAATAAAAAATTTGTATTCACAGTACCAAATTAAAAATTACAACTGTTACTACAAAATAAATGTTTATTTAAAATTTATCTAAAAAATGTAAAAATACAATATCTCATTTCACAAACCAATCGTATAAAAATATATTAACAATGTTATAAAAAATGTATTACTAAATAATAAAATGTACAAAAATATTTCCTTTTTGTCAATAAATGTGATTTACTATCTAGATGTCTTCATTTATAATATATATTAATAAAACTATATTTTAATTTACGTATTTCAATCTTTTTTACAATAAAAAATCAATAAAAAATATAACGTCTCAATTGTTTTTGTCTATTTTATTAATGTTATATTTAATACTGTATATTATAATTGTTATTAATTTAACTTTTTACATGTTTTAATCAACTATATACACAATGTTATTTATTTCATTTAGAAATATATTATAGTTTAAATATAATACAACTTTAAACTGTAACACTTTTTAAATATATTTAAATTAATACAAACATATTTAAATTACTATTCCTACTACAATTAATATTAATTATTGTAGATACCCCACACTAAACTAAATTAATTAAATATTCCCACTCCAGTTAGTATTAATTCAAAGTAGGTGCTGGACATTAAAATTAATTAATTTATTATTCCCACTCCAATTAATATTAATTCTAAGTAGGTGCTGGACACTAAACTTAATTAATTTACTATTCCCACTCCAGTTAGTATTAATTCAGGGTAGGTGCTGGACACTAAACTTAATTAATTTACTATTCCCACTCCAGTTAGTATTAATTCAAGGTAGGTGCTGGACACTAACATAATTAAGGGGCCCATTAGGATGTCGGGCGGAAGCACTACCGCCGTGCTGGTGGATGCAAAAACCACCAGTTACCGCCTGCACGCAGCAGTCCACACGCCCGCCCGATTACGATGCGAAAAGTCAGCCAAACACCGCCGGCAAGCCAGCGACACCGTCCGCCATCAAAGTGCGCCCGTACACGTAGCGGCGCAGCACAATTGACACACACCGTCCGACGAAACACGTACCGCCCGGCGTACAAATTACGATGCCGCACACAAACTGAACCCACGGCTAAGAGACACCGTACGTCAAACCGAAGCGGTAACACGAACGCCGAGCACGGACACCGAAGAAGCGGCACCCCCGAGCATGAATCCAGCACTGCAGGCCCTCCCTATGCTCTATCTGATGCACCACCAAGGACGCAACGTACCGCGAAGACGCAGGTAGGCACACATACAACAAGTGCACGCAAACAGCGCACACAGTGCAAGGGCGGAAAAGCGGACAACCCCCACCCCCGCGTGTACACGACACATCTACCATAGCATCCACATATGACACACAGGCCAAATTGTAACATCTCGTAACACATGTGTACACACCACCTGGGACTAGGAACCAACCACCCCGTCACGGCCCCAAAGCGGCGATGACGCTGCCACACATGCGCACAACGCAGAGGCCAACCGCAGCGCCATGCATGCATCGCACACAGACACAGGGACACAACCAAGCAGCACACACACCAGCCCCACCCCGAACGCACATGACACGTGACAGGCCTGCCACAGACATGTCCCCAACGCCCAATTCACGGACAACACCCAACGTCACACAACCGACGCACACATGTCAGTGAAGTCACGCAACAGCAGGACACACCCCAGTGCAACAAACATGGCGAAGCACACAGCGGCGGCAACACCAACTAGGAGAAGCAGGGCCCCTTCGGGAAGAGGAACGCCAGTACCACACTGAAACACCCATACCACCCTGCACATATGAACAAGACATACAAAACGGAACACCAAAGAGCCCGGGGACCGACAACAGGTGGCCCAAGAATAACACTCACACACAAGGCCCAACGCAGAGCGGAAAGTCAGCCTGCCGCCCACACAAGGGAGAGCAGACAGCACTGAATGACCTTCCATTCCAACTCCGAAACCACTGCCCTACGAAAGAAGCCGGTGAATACAGCCATTGTCCAATAAAAGACCAACACAGGCATGCAGAGGAGACCGACCACAGGGCAGATAGCGCATATCACAGAAGAACACAACGGACGGGAAAGAATAAAGAAAACACTCCCCCATGTCGGCCCCATGCAAGTTAATTGGAAGGAGTCACACATCACTGACCTTGAACTGTCTGAGAAGCATGTGGGATGAGGGCCCGTGTCCTCCGCACAAGCCAACAGAACACAAGTCCTGTCTCCCTACGACTACACAGAGCTCACAGCAACCTCGGAGCGTGCACATTGCAGACTGCACACACAGCCGGAGCACGCCACCACAACGCACCGCTGCAAAATGGCAACCGCAACACACCTACCCAACTACGCCGGACAGGTCAAGCTGTACAAAACCAACCTGATACATATATTGGGATGCGAACTCCTGTCCCTGCTGAACGTCAGTTACCGACTGACTTACCGCATCACATTGTTCAGCTGCGTCATACCCGTCTTCTACTGTCGGAGGTGTCCCTACCAGCATCCCGTGGAGATGTGTCTCTCCAACCCGGCATGTCTAAAGGCGGACCTGCTAGTACTACTCCTCCCTCTGGACGCACACGACAGGGCCTGCTCTGCCTATGGGGGCATGGCGTATGTGGCCAACATCGCACCCGCACTGAAATGGGACCACTGTGCCTCCACACGACGGATCATCGAGCACAGCTACATCGAATGTCACCCAGCATGCCCCATCATGGTCCTCCAAGGGACAACTTACGAACAACACCTTGACAGCCACCATCCGCTACATTGGCTGGCAAACATAAACACCACCAATGACATGGAAGCCCTGCTGGACGGCATCGCATACCTGACAACCTGTAAATTCGTCGGACCCCAACGCAGGTTCCCCGATTGACCTATGATGTCCAACCCCGCACCCATGCTTAGCTTCCGCACGGACTGGCCAGTCACCACCACAACAGCCATACCAAACGACCGGCAACAATTACCACACCATCAACGACATCGCCATGACATCGGATATGACCGGGACGTGCACACTGTTCCCCATCACATCCAGGAACACCGCATGCATCGTGGGAGGCAGTGGCATGGGGTCTGTGTATCGCACCCACATGGACGGAACTGCACGAACAACCAGGACACGACATGGATCCAGCGCCCATCGACACACACACCGCTCAGTGGACATGAATAGGTCGCCTGGAGTCTGTGGGTGCTGCACCCCTCCCACCCCCGCCCGGGAATCCCATACCAGGACCTTTGCACGGACGACAAGTGCAAACAACAACAACACGACCCCAGTGACTGTGACATGTCCAGTAACCACCACATTGCAACAAAAAGTGGCACGCCGCTGCATGCACGCAAGCACATGCCCTGATGTCATCTCACATGCACGCGTGCATGAGGAACAACCGCAGCAAACCTGTCACATGGAACTGAGATGGACTGTGCCCATGATGCCAAGCGGTCTGGTAGGCTACTTGTATACCGTCTGTGTCAAAGTCCGCAGCTCCGCAGCTATACGTAAATGTACATTAGCACAGCCTTGGCCAAGCAGATGTAACTCTGAAGCCCACATCCCACATGCAACAGCCAATCACATGTAACCCCACACCCTATCCCATTTGTAATCATGCTCAGTATATCCTCAACATGTATTCCGCTGCCAGTAGTGTCCACTATACTGCATCACAGAGGACAGAAGACTCAATATAATGTTTGAAACCAAAACTGTCTCCGCTGACTCATTTCACAAGTACGAATGAGAGAGGATGAGAGTATGTGAAGTACACGGCAGTCGTGACATGACCATGTAGTCCACTGGTATTGGATGTCAACGCAAATGAGTAGCACAACTGTGGAAGACACACATGTGTCGTGTGAAGTCGTATGGACGCAGTGCTCAGGTGGGTGGGTGCGACGGGTAGATGCGCACATGCCAAGTTGGAGCACGCCGTGTTGGGAGGGGTCATGAACAGTACACCACCGCTTCCCTGGGCATTGTGAGAGGACACCTGTCGGGGGAAGTGAACACGTGTGTGCACAGCAGCCGGGCACACGAACAATGCGGAACCAGGCGCACACGTCAGCCCACCCTCCGTGGACTAGCTGGATCCTGTTGTGCGCCCGCCATGCCCCTTGACAAGGCACACACAGCCCCAGTCGACCAGGTGTAACCCCAACATAGTCAATCCGCACAGGCGATACAGGGCACGGGATGGCAGTGGAGCATGGTGTGTGAGAGGTCTCCTCGCGCTCCTCCTGGTCATATCACGCAGGCAATAGAACCTCAACGTGTAGCATGGCACAAGTCAAATGGAAGTGTAGGGGGACGCACCTCAGCACGAGCAGCACTGACGTCACGGGAGGTGGCTCGCACCATCCCATCCATTGCCCATTATACCAACCACGCCACATGCCATTGCGACTAAGTGCAAGCGCGTGCGCCACCACCCCCGAGCCCTCCCCAGAGAGGCCAAAGAGTGAATGTGTGGGCCATCAGTCACAGACGGACGCGGCCTGGCCGCAAGGGCAGCCACAGCCACTGGGTGTCGCAGGTGGCGGATCCGGAAGGCGAAGACTGTGATGCATAGTCCATGCAGGCCGGGTCTCCATTTGGGGCACCACGCAGGTGGACGGCGTCCCGCCACACATCATACCCTGAGACAGCCCACTCGTGCAACTGGACCCACACATACACTCCTTGCCCTCTCTGGTGCGAGCTTGGGGCTGCCTGTGCAAGCGCTAGCCTCGCAGGTGCACATGCATATTGGGGGAGCGAGGGAGGACATGAGGGCTGGGGCGAAGATGACTGTATCACTGTCAGTGAGTACAAGGGATGACCCAGATGTGGAAAGGAAGAGACGTGTCCCGTGTGTACTGCAACTAGTCGCCAATCCAACTACCCCCCATGTCCGGAATGTAAGCCCGCACCTAGGCCCGCCCATCCGCCACATCGAATATGCCACCAGCACAACAACCTTCCCATTCGAAACACTGACTGGGGGTGGCGACCAGTGAACAAACATGTGTAGCCTACCCACGCGTACATGTGGGCCCTCCATGATCCATGTCACCTGCGGCAAAGTCGTGACATGCGCAATGAGGGAAGTGAGGTGAGCTGTCCGCCCCACGCACAGAAGGTGCATCAGCTCCACAGACCCAGCAGCGAGTCCAGCAGGGGTCACATGTGCAGGGGCAGCTGTGCCTGGTGTGAAGGCACATGCACATAGACAGCACATCGACCAATGTGTAGTCTGCCCACATCTACAGTCCATCATCATGCGGACATAGGAATTGTACACAGGGCAACACATCTTAGTGGGTGCACCCACCGTGACCAACAATGCGCAATCATCGACGTACCCGCCCTGTGCATGGCCCCCCACCCAACGGAGGCACATCCAGTGCCACCATCCCACACACACAAGCCTTCCACGGAACATGCTGTGTCCAATGGTCAGTACAGAGTCAGCGCCCATCTGGTGGATCCTGAACAGGAGACACATGCACACACATGATAGCTCCCACTATGTACGTCTGCCACCTGGCACGTGCAATGTAACCTCTCACCTGTGACGTGTGACTGCAAGCACACAGCCGTCTTGGCATGGGGCTGTCAATGTGGACACCTGTCAATGTTTCGGGAGGTGTGATCCGTACAGTGCTGTACATAGGGTGCAGTGCTGACACCTACTACTGTCTCATATCCCCTCGTGCCACAGGTCCCACTTGTTTTGGCCGCTCAGCCTGTGCCCACATCGTCGTCGTCGTGTGCCATACTCATCCAGCCTCGGAAGCAGTGCCATGCTCAGCAGACATTCATGTTGCCGTGGCGTTGCCGCTTGACGAATATGCAGTCAGTCCCCATCAGCACGCCCCGCAAGTCATTGGGGCCTAGATCCCCATGTGCATGACCATGGCAGTGGTTTGCATCACTAGCCATTGCCATTGGTGGGAGACCTGTGTAAGTGTATTGTGGCCGTGCCGTCCCTGCTTGACAGCTGGGCTGTGACTCATGTGCTTGCTCAGTCATGTCAGTGATGTGAATGCGAAATTGCTATGTGTTGTGTTGCTTTGACATGTGTCCACTGCCATCTTCCCTAGGCGGAGACCGAACATTGACCGCCCATACCAATTGCTGGCGGACATGGAGGATACTGAGGTCATAAGGAAGTTTCGGCTGGACAGGCCAACCCTGCATCGACTGTGTGCCATGTTGGAACCCCATCTCCGTCCCCGCAGGGTGTATCCGACAGCATTCACCCCCACGGCTAAGGTGATGGCTGCCATGCATTTCTTCGCCACTGGGTCATTCCAGCACACAGTGGGCAGTGGAGGAGGGATGTCCCAGCCCATGTTCAGCAAGGTGCTGAGGGATGTACTGGCAGCCATGATGCTGTACCGAAACAGGTACATCAGATTCCCCAGGGCTCGTGAATTGGCGGCAGTGAAGGGTGCATTCTATGCCCTTGGCAGGATCCCACACGTCGTTGGTGCCATTGATTGCACACATGTTGGCCTTGTTCCACCACAGGCCACTGAGCACCTGTACCGCAACAGGAAGCACACGCACTCCCTGAATGTGCAAGTGGTGTGCCTTGCGGACATGGTGATAACCCACGTGTGTGCAAAGTTCCCAGGCTCGGCCCATGACGCACACGTAATGCGCAACAGCATCTTGCCACGACTGATGTCCAATCTGCAACAGGATCGTGGCTGTATTGTCGGTGAGTATGTGGAGTGGTGTAGCGTGCTGGTTGTGCGATGCTGTCCCCTGTCCAGTTGGAATAGCAACGGTTCTCTGTGTCCCTCACACCCAGGTGACTCTGCGTACCCGAATGGGGCATGGCTGCTCAGTCCATTGAGGAATCCTCGCACCCCAGCAGACGATCGCTACAATGAGGCACATGGGAGGACCAGACGTGTGGTCGAGCGTACCTTTGGCCTCCTCAAGTCCAGGTTCAGGTGCCTGGACCGCACCGGGGGTGCGCTGGCGTACTCCCCACAGAAGGTGTGCCAGATAGTGGTGGCGTGCTGCATGCTGCACAATCTGGCCATTCGGAAGCAGATCCCCCTCATTGTGGATGACGGAGATCAACCAGGGCCCCAGCCCGCAGACCAGGACAGCTCGAGTGAGGAGGACAGCGGAGAGGAGGAAGCTGGGAATGTGCGCCAGCAGCTCATCGCCCGCTACTTCACTTGACGGTGAGTGTCCATGTACGACGGCTGATGTGTCTGTATTTGTGCAGGTGTGTGTGTGCTGTGTCAGGGTGGCCTTTGTTCACTGCGTGCTGTGTGTCAACGCTCCATGCCCAGGTTAGTATGCCACTGATGGTGGCTGTGGCATTGTGCCCTATTGCTCTGTGCGATGTGTGTACATTGCTTGTAGTTGTTGACATGTACTGTGTGATGGGTGTGTGACACACTCATTGAATGTGCTCCTGTTCTGTCTCCCACCCCTAGGTCCCTACAGGCCCTCCGGTTCCATTGCCATGCCACGCATCAGGTGCCGTTCCGCTCAAGGTGGCCGTTGTATTCCGTACAATTAAAACACAGGGCACAGACAGCAGTTTGTGGAAGAGGTGCATTTATTTCAAACTGTGACATGTGATTGTGTGTAAGGTGATGACAAAAGTGGTGCGTGCAGTGACAATGAGCTGTCGGTCATGGCTGCGTGATGCTCAGGGTGTACCCACTGGTTCTATGTCCATAGTCCAACACACACATGCCATCCAGATGGCTGTGTGGAGTGGGATCGTAGTCCAAGTCAATGCAGTGGGTGGTCAAGGAAGGCTGGCTGGCTGCCTCACTTGCGTCTGGAGCGTGCGAAGTCCTCCCGGGAGATCTGTTTCCACTTCGGACGGCCCCTTCCACGTTTGCGAGGGGGTGCCTGCTTGCGACATGCTGGTGGTTGAGGTGTGCTCACTGGCTGTGGACGCAGGGGAACTGGACACTGCTGCTCGACCCTGCGCCCCGGCAGGTGGTGGCGGAGGGGAGCTGCTGTCCCTGGCTGTGACCTCACCGCCACCACCAGCTGGCCCATGAGGTCCACGAGTTGGCCCATACGGGCGTCCATGGACCTCAGCACCCCCAGCACCTCACGCGTGTCTGTAGCTGACCTGGCCCATTGTCCTTGGGCCTCTTCATAGGCCCCAAGGACTCTGGCCATTTGAGGCAGGGCATGGCTCCCAGGGGAGGCTGGCGTTTCCCTGACCCTGCTCCTCCTACCAGTCCTGCTGCCACCGGCCTGCCCACTAGCCACATTGCTCACCACGGTCCTCGCCCTGGCTCCCAGGGTGGATCCAGTCGTCCGGGCCACCACCTGCGCTGGGGCTGGGGCCAGCGAAGACGTGGTGGCGGTTGCGGCAGTGGTAGTGGCCGCAATGACCGTGGGTGTGGCCGCAATGACCGTGGGTGTGGCCACAATGCCCGTGGGTGTGGCCGCAATGACCGTGGGTGTGGCCGCAACGACAGTGGCAGCAGGGGGCTGGGAATGTTCAGCAGCCCTGGATGATGGGTTGGTGGGTAGGAGGGGTCCTGGGGAGCGGCTGGGCCCTGCCACACTAGATGGGCCTGCTTGGTGGTCCGTGTCCGAAGAGGAGGACAGATCCTCCACATCCGTGTGTCCTCGTTGGGGGCTTGTAGGCTGGCTGTGCTGGCTGCTGTCTCCATCCCCAGAATCCAGCAGTTCGTCACCTGTGGAGAGAATGAGATTTGTTATTGTGTTGCACCTGGCGAAGTCTGTATTGGTTGTCTGACATTCTCCGTTCGTGCACTCTCGTGCACGTGTGTCCCGGAGGCGGGTGTGTGGCTGTACAATCTGTTGTTGTGTGTGCTTGGCAATGGGACTGTGTGCTGTGCACATGTGGCATGGGACGGATTGGCTATGCCGATGGGTGTGTTGCTGTGCTCCTACTTATTGTGACTCTGGTGTATGCGGGCTCCAGGCCCATCCTGGGTCTGGTTTGTACTTTGCTTTTGGGGTGCATATGGAACGCTTAGGAACGCATTTGGCAACATGGGGGTCATGCCCCAGGAACGCATTTGGGATGGAATATGCTTTTGGGGTGCAAATGGAACGCTTAGGAATGCATATGGCAACATGGGGGTCATGCCCCAGAAACGCATTTGGGATGGAATATGCTTTTGGGGTGCAAATGGAACGCTTAGGAACGCATATGGCAACATGGGGGTCATGCCCCAGAAACGCATTTGGGATGGAATATGCTTTTGGGGTGCAAATGGAACGCTTAGGAACGCATATGGCAACATGGGGGTCATGCCCCAGGAACGCATTTGGGATGGAATATGCTTTTGGGCTACATGCTGTGAGCCATGGGTGCCGAACGTGACATGTGTTGTGGCAGCATGACAGTGCATGGTCTGAGGTGTGTGCATGCCTGACATACCCTGCATATTTGCTGTCTGTTGTGATTACTGGACATGGCATTGGACGCATCGTTATGAGTGTGTGATGGTTGTGTGCCACCCGACGTATTGCAGTTGTCCCATCTCCTTGGTGTGCGTGCTGCCCTGTGCCATGTGCATCACTGCAGTGCTCGGGGGGGTGTGGCCCATGTTGTGTGTTGTTGCTCACAGTGTGGCGTGCGCTTCATTGACTTCTGGCACATGGTTGGTCATGGGCATGTATCTTAGCGTGACTGCTGTATGTGTGGCAGCTGTGCGGATGACATGCCTTTCATGAGACTGGGGCTGACGGATGGGATGGATGGTATGTTGTATGTGCATGGTGTGTCTGTGTGTTTGATGGGTTCAGTGGTGTTCGTGTGCATTTATGTTGTTCCGCTCTGTTGCGTCTAGTGTTGTTTGTCTTACATAGGCGTAGTTGTGGGGTGTGTGGTTGACAGGCAGTAGGGGCTACATGGACAGGACTTCAATGGTGTTTCGGTTGTGTGTGATGGGTTGCACAGTGGCTGCCGTGTGGTACTATATTCAGTGTGGCTTGTGCATGCAGACGTGGCTCCTTGGGTGTTGCTGTGTCTGTGATGGGTCATGTGGGGTGTGAGTCTGTGGTTCATGTCCATGTGCACATTGTTCACTTGTTCGTGACAGTGGGCGGTGCTGCGTGTTCGTCTGCTACGTAACATGTCCCATGTGTTGGTCGTGTTACGGTCCTCATGCCTCCAGTAATCCAGCCCTGTCCAGTTTCCCACCTGCAGGTTGTTCGTGCGTGCACTGTACTGGATGCCACATGGTTCTAAGCGGGGGTGCTCCATGTTGCAGGTCTGTGGGGGTGGGGGCGGTGTTGTGGGTCGTGGTGATGGCTGGACACCCACTGACACCGATTGTTGTGGACCGTGATGTCTACCTTTCGGCTGTCGGTGTGCACTGCGGTGGCTGACACGTGGGTGTGGGGTGTGGGGGATGCTCCTCCTTGCTGTGCTGTGGGACTAGGGGCCTGGTGTGTGTTGTACTTGAGCTGTCCACCCTCCCACCCACTGCACTTTGTGTTCCTGCCACTTACCTGTTACTTGTCGGTTAGTGCAGCTATGGCGGACACATGGGTGTGGTGGGTGCTCGTTGTGGCGCTTCTGGCATACTTGGGGACCTGTTGGTGGTTACGTGGCTGGCTGAGTGTACACATGCCCCCACGTATCTTACAGTTGTTAGGTTTGGGCTGTGTGTGGTGGTGTCTGTTGCATGTGTGTGTGATGTGTTGTGTATTGTGTGCTGGACATGGGGGTGTTTGTCCCTGGGAGCTGTGGCATGGTGGTAGTGCATGTGAGTACATAGCGGTGTGCTGGTATACATTAGTTTGTACTTACCAGCCTCCACTCCCCCTGCTAATCCGGCGAGGATCTCCGGATGTATAATGACTCGCACCTTCTCCTCCCACGCTTTGAAGGTCTTGAAGAGCGCGGGATTCCCTCCGCCAGTGACGGCAGCCAGCTCTCTGTTCTTGCTCTCCTTCTTCTTGACCAGGCTCTTGACGTCATTCCACCGTTTGTTGATTTCAACTCTGTTCCTGGGCAGGGTCCCGACTGCATTGACCTGGTCTACGATCCGGTTCCACATTCTCTTTCTGGTGGCTAGTGGTGTGTGCTGGATCAGGTTCCCATAGATTTGTGGGTGCACCTTGATAATCTCGTCGACCATGACCGTCAGCTCAATGGGCGTGAACTTGGGCATTCTTTGTGGTGCCATGGTGTTTGTGGTGCTGGTGCGGTGTGTGTTGTGTAATGTGCAGGGGGTTTGTGGTGCCGGTGTTGGTGGTGGTGGTGGTGGTGGTGGTTGTGATGTGTGCGTTTCTGTGGTGTGCTGCTGTCCTTGCTGTGTCACTGTGTCCTCTCCTCTCCTCTCTAGTTTGCAATGTTGCAAGGGGTTGTGGTCTGTGGGAGTGCTGCTTTTGTACTTACCTATGTGGGTGTGTCCTCATGGTCTGTTGTTTTCAGGTGTGTTGTGTCTGGTGTTCTGGCCTTTGTATTTTTTGTTTGTCCAGGGGGGGTGTTTTCGGGATGTGTACTGTGCTTGTGTATTTGTGCGTGCCTTGCTGTGTGGACTTGTTGGCCATGTTGTGTGCGATTGTTTTTGTCAGCGGATGGTTTCTGTGCAGGGACGTGGGCGCCATGGCTTCTGCCGTGTCAATTCTCATCGGCGTTGTTTGCGCTGGCGGGCGGTATATTTGTGGTTTACCCGCGCTCATGGCGGTGCGATCGTAATTTCACGTGCGGTGTGTCGGCCGTGAGGGCGGGCGGTTTTGTGTTGTCGTGCGTGTTTCCGTCCGTGGCGGGCGGTTTGACTCCGACTCGGACGAGGGCAGGCGGTATCTTGTGTGGTTTTTCCGCCGATGGCGGTTTTCGGTTTGTGTAATCGTAATGGCGTGGTCGGTGTTCAGACGGTGTGTGCGGGCGGATTTTTGCCGCTTTCATGCCTGGCGGATTTTTTCACGCCCGGTATCGTAATGGGCCTTTAAGTTACTATTCCCACTCCAGTTAGTATTAATTCAGGGTAGGTGCTGGACATTAAACTTAATTAATTTACTATTCCCACTCCAGTTAGTATTAATTCAGGGTAGGTGCTGGACACTAAACATAATTAATTTACTATTCCCACTTCAGTTAGTATTAATTCAGGGTAGGTGCTGGACACTAAACTTAATTAATTTACTATTCCCACTCCAGTTAGTATTAATTCAGGGTAGGTGCTGGACATTAAACTTAAATAATTTACTATTCCCACTCCAGTTAGTATTAATTCTAAGTAAGTGCTGGACACTAAACTTAATTAATTTACTATTCCCACTCCAGTTACAATTAATTCAGAGTAGGTGCTGGACATCAAAATTAATTAATTTACTATTCCCACTTCAGTTAGTATTAATTCAGGGTAGGTGCTGGACATTAAACTTCATTAATTTACTATTTCCACTCCAGTTAGTTTTAATTCTAAGTAGGTGCTGGACACTAAACTTAATTAATTTACTATTCCCACTACAGTTATTATTAATTCAAAGTAGGTGCTGGACGTTAAACTTAATTAATTTACTATTCCCACACCAGTTAATATTAATTCTAAGTAGGTGCTGGACACTAAACTTAATTAATTTACTATTCCCACTCCAGTTAGTATTAATTCAGGGTAGGTGCTGGACCCTAAACTTAATTAATTTACTATTCCCACACCAATTAATATTAATTCTAAGTAGGTGCTGGACACTAAATTTAATTAATTTACTATTCCCACTCCAGTTAGTATTTATTCAGGGTAGGTGCTGGACACTAAACTTAATTAATTTACTATTCTCACTCCAGTTAGTATTAATTCAGGGTAGGTGCTGGACACTAAACTTAATTAGTTTACTATTCACACTCCAGTTAGTATTAATTCAGAGTAGGTGCTGGACACTAAACTTAATTAATTTACTATTCCCACATCAGTTAGTATTAATTCAGGGTAGGTGCTGGACACTAAACTTAATTAATTTACTATTCTCACTCCAGTTAGTATTAATTCAGGGTAGGTGCTGGACACTAAACTTAATTAATTTACTATTCACACTCCAGTTAGTATTAATTCAGAGTAGGTGCTGGACACTAAACTTAATTAATTTACTATTCCCACTTCAGTTAGTATTAATTCAGGGTAGGTGCTGGACACTAAAATTAATTAATTTACTGTTCCCACTCCAGTTAGTATTAATTCAGGGTAGGTGCTGGACATTAAACTTAAAAAATTTACTATTCCCACTCCAGTTAGTATTAATTCTAAGTAGGTGCTGGACATTAAACATAATTAATTTACTATTCCCACTCCAGCTACAATTAATTCAGATTAGGTGCTGGACATTAAACTTAATTAATTTACTATTCCCACTCCAGTTAGTATTAATTCAGGGTAGGTGCTGGACACTAAACTTAATTAATTTACTATTCCCACTCCAGTTAGTATTAATTCAGGGTAGGTGCTGGACATTAAACTTAAATAATTTACTATTCCCACTCCAGTTAGTATTAATTCTAAGTAAGTGCTAGACACTAAACTTAATTAATTTACTATTCCCACTCCAGTTACAATTAATTCAGAGTAGGTGCTGGACATCAAAATTAATTAATTTACTATTCCCACTTCAGTTAGTATTAATTCAGGGTAGGTGCTGGACATTAAACTTCATTAATTTACTATTTCCACTCCAGTTAGTTTTAATTCTAAGTAGGTGCTGGACACTAAACTTAATTAATTTACTATTCCCACTACAGTTATTATTAATTCAAAGTAGGTGCTGGACGTTAAACTTAATTAATTTACTATTCCCACACCAGTTAATATTAATTCTAAGTAGGTGCTGGACACTAAACTTAATTAATTTACTATTCCCACTCCAGTTAGTATTAATTCAGGGTAGGTGCTGGACCCTAAACTTAATTAATTTACTATTCCCACACCAATTAATATTAATTCTAAGTAGGTGCTGGACACTAAATTTAATTAATTTACTATTCCCACTCCAGTTAGTATTTATTCAGGGTAGGTGCTGGACACTAAACTTAATTAATTTACTATTCCCACACCAATTAATATTAATTCTAAGTAGGTGCTGGACACTAAATTTAATTAATTTACTATTCCCACTCCAGTTACAATTAATTCAGAGTAGGTGCTGGACATTAAACTTAATTAATTTACTATTCCCACTCCAGTTAGTATTAATTCAGGGTAGGTGCTGGACACTAAACTTAATTAATTTACTATTCTCACTCCAGTTAGTATTAATTCAGGGTAGGTGCTGGACACTAAACTTAATTAATTTACTATTCACACTCCAGTTAGTATTAATTCAGAGTAGGTGCTGGACACTAAACTTAATTAATTTACTATTCCCACTTCAGTTAGTATTAATTCAGGGTAGGTGCTGGACACTAAAATTAATTAATTTACTGTTCCCACTCCAGTTAGTATTAATTCAGGGTAGGTGCTGGACATTAAACTTAAAAATTTACTATTCCCACTCCAGTTAGTATTAATTCTAAGTAGGTGCTGGACATTAAAAATAATTAATTTACTATTCCCACTCCAGCTACAATTAATTCAGATTAGGTGCTGGACATTAAACTTAATTAATTTACTATTCCCACTCCAGTTAGTATTAATTCAGGGTAGGTGCTGGACACTAAACTTAATTAATTTACTATTCCCACTCCAGTTAGTATTAATTCAGGGTAGGTGCTGGACATTAAACTTAAATAATTTACTATTCCCACTCCAGTTAGTATTAATTCTAAGTAAGTGCTAGACACTAAACTTAATTAATTTACTATTCCCACTCCAGTTACAATTAATTCAGAGTAGGTGCTGGACATCAAAATTAATTAATTTACTATTCCCACTTCAGTTAGTATTAATTCAGGGTAGGTGCTGGACATTAAACTTCATTAATTTACTATTTCCACTCCAGTTAGTTTTAATTCTAAGTAGGTGCTGGACACTAAACTTAATTAATTTACTATTCCCACTACAGTTATTATTAATTCAAAGTAGGTGCTGGACGTTAAACTTAATTAATTTACTATTCCCACACCAGTTAATATTAATTCTAAGTAGGTGCTGGACACTAAACTTAATTAATTTACTATTCCCACTCCAGTTAGTATTAATTCAGGGTAGGTGCTGGACCCTAAACTTAATTAATTTACTATTCCCACACCAATTAATATTAATTCTAAGTAGGTGCTGGACACTAAATTTAATTAATTTACTATTCCCACTCCAGTTAGTATTTATTCAGGGTAGGTGCTGGACACTAAACTTAATTAATTTACTATTCTCACTCCAGTTAGTATTAATTCAGGGTAGGTGCTGGACACTAAACTTAATTAATTTACTATTCACACTCCAGTTAGTATTAATTCAGAGTAGGTGCTGGACACTAAACTTAATTAATTTACTATTCCCACTTCAGTTAGTTTTAATTCAGGGTAGGTGCTGGATACTAAACTTAATTAATTTACTATTCTCACTCCAGTTAGTATTAATTCAGGGTAGGTGCTGGACACTAAACTTAATTAATTTACTATTCACACTCCAGTTAGTATTAATTCAGAGTAGGTGCTGGACACTAAACTTAATTAATTTACTATTCCCACTTCAGTTAGTATTAATTCAGGGTAGGTGCTGGACACTAAACTTAATTAATTTACTATTCCCACTCCAGTTAGTATTAATTCAGGGTAGGTGCTGGACATTAAACTTAAATAATTTACTATTCCCACTCCAGTTAGTATTAATTCTAAGTAGGTGCTGGACACTAAACATAATTAATTTACTATTCCCACTCCAGTTACATATTAATTCAGAGTAGGTGCTGGACATTAAACTTAATTAATTTACTATTCCCACTCCAGTTAGTATTAATTCAGGGTAGGTGCTGGACATTAAACTTCATTAATTTACTATTTCCATTCCAGTTAGCATTAATTCTAAGTAGGTGCTGGACACTAAACTTCATTAATTTACTAATCCCACTCCAGTTAGTATTAATTCAGGGTAGGTGCTGGACACTAAACCTAATTAATATACTATTCCCACTGCAGTTAGTATTAATTCAGGGTAGGTGATGGACATAAAACTTAATTAATTTACTATTCCCACTCCAGTTAGTATTAATTCAGGGAAGGTGCTGGACACTAAACTTAATTAATTTACTATTCCCACTCCAGTTAGTATTAATTCAGGGTAGGTGCTGGACATTAAACGTAATTAATTTACTATTCCCACTCCAGTTAGTATTAATTCAGAGTAGTTGCTGGACATCAAACTTAATTAATCTACTATTCCCACTCCAGTTAGTATTAATTCTAAGTAGGTGCTGGACATTAAACATAATTAATTTACTATTCCCACTCCAGTTACGTATTAATTCAGAGTAGGTGCTGGACATTAAACTTAATTAATTTACTATTCCCACTCCAGTTAGTATTAATTCAGGGTAGGTGCTGGACATTAAACTTCATTAATTTGCTATTTCCACTCCAGTTAGCATTAATTCTAAGTAGGTGCTGGACACTAAACTTAATTAATTTACTATTCCCACTCCAGTTAGTATTAAGTCAGGGTAGGTGCTGGACACTAAACCTAATTAATATACTATTCCACTGCAGTTAGTATTAATTCAGGGTAGGTGCTGGACATAAAACTTAATTAATTTACTATTCCCACTCCAGTTAGTATTAATTCAGGGTATGTGCTGGACACTAAACTCAATTAATGTACTATTCCCACTCCAGTTAATATTAATTCTAAGTAGGTGCTGGACACTAAACTGTAATTAATTTACTATTCCCACTCCAGTTAGTATTAATTCAGGGTAGGTGCTGGACACTAAACTTAATTAATTTACTATTCCCACTCCAGTTACAATTAATTCAGAGTAGTTGCTGGACATCAAACTTAATTAATCTACTATTCCCACTCCAGTTAGTATTAATTCAGGGTAGGTGCTGGACATTAAACTTCATTAATTTACTATTCCCACTCCAGTTAGTATTAATTCAGGGTAGGTGCTGGACACTAAACTTAATTAATTTACTATTCCCACTCCAGTTACAATTAATTCAGAGTAGTTGCTGGACATCAAACTTAATTAATCTACTATTCCCACTCCAGTTAGTATTAATTCAGGGTAGGTGCTGGACATTAAACTTCATTAATTTAACTATTCCCAATCCAGTTAGTATTAATTCAGGGTAGGTGCTGGACACTAAACTTAATTAATTTACTATTCCCACTCCAGTTACATATTAGTTCAGAGTAGTTGCTGGACATCAAACTTAATTAATCTACTATTCCCACTCCAGTTAGTATTAATTCAGGGTAGGTGCTGGACATTAAACTTCATTAATTTACTATTTCCACTCCAGTTAGTATTAATTCTAAGTAGGTGCTGGACACTAAACTTAATTAATTTACTATTCCCACTCCAATTAGCATTAATTCAGGCTAGGTGCTGAACACTAAACTTAATTAATTTACTATTCCCACTCCAGTTAGTATTAATTCAGGGTAGGTGCTGGACACTAAACTTAATTAATTTACTATTCCCACTCCAGTTAGTATTAATTCAGGGTGGGTGTTGGACAATAAAATATATTAATTTACTATTCCCACTCCAGTTAGTATTAATTCAGGGTAGGTGCTGGACACTAAACTTAATTAATTTACTATTCCCACACCAATTAATATTAATTCTAAGTAGGTGCTGGACACTAAATTTAATTAATTTACTATTCCCACTCCAGTTAGTATTTATTCAGGGTAGGTGCTGGACACTAAACTTAATTAATTTACTATTCTCACTCCAGTTAGTATTAATTCAGGGTAGGTGCTGGACACTAAACTTAATTAGTTTACTATTCACACTCCAGTTAGTATTAATTCAGAGTAGGTGCTGGACACTAAACTTAATTAATTTACTATTCCCACATCCAGTTAGTATTAATTCAGGGTAGGTGCTGGACACTAAACTTAATTAATTTACTATTCTCACTCCAGTTAGTATTAATTCAGGGTAGGTGCTGGACACTAAACTTAATTAATTTACTATTCACACTCCAGTTAGTATTAATTCAGAGTAGGTGCTGGACACTAAACTTAATTAATTTACTATTCCCACTTCAGTTAGTATTAATTCAGGGTAGGTGCTGGACACTAAAATTAATTAATTTACTGTTCCCACTCCAGTTAGTATTAATTCAGGGTAGGTGCTGGACATTAAACTTAAATAATTTACTATTCCCACTCCAGTTAGTATTAATTCTAAGTAGGTGCTGGACATTAAACTTCATTAATTTGCTATTCCCATTCCAGTTAGCATTAATTCTAAGTAGGTGCTGGACACTAAACTTCATTAATTTACTATTCCCACTCCAGTTAGTATTAATTCAGGGTAGGTGCTGGACACTAAACCTAATTAATATACTATTCCCACTGCAGTTAGTATTAATTCAGGGTAGGTGCTGGACACTAAAACTTAATTAATTTACTATTCCCACTCCAGTTAGTATTAATTCAGGGTAGGTGCTGGACACTAAACTTAATTAATTTACTATTCCCACTCCAGTTAGTATTAATTCAGGGTAGGTGCTGGACATTAAACGTAATTAATTTACTATTCCCACTCCAGTTACATATTAATTCAGAGTAGGTGCTGGACATCAAACTTAATTAATCTACTATTCCCACTCCAGTTAGTATTAATTCTAAGTAGGTGCTGGACATTAAACTTAATTAATTTACTATTCCCACTCCAGTTAGTATTAATTCAGAGTAGGTGCTGGACATTAAACTTAATTAATTTACTATTCCCACTCCAGTTAGTATTAATTCAGGGTAGGTGCTGGACATTAAACTTCATTAATTTGCTATTTCCATTCCAGTTAGTATTAATTCTAAGTAGGTGCTGGACACTAAACTTAATTAATTTACTATTCCCACTCCAGTTAGTATTAAGTCAGGGTAGGTGCTGGACACTAAACCTAATTAATATACTATTCCCACTGCAGTTAGTATTAATTCAGGGTAGGTGCTGGACATAAAACTTAATTAATTTACTATTCCCACTCCAGTTAGTATTAATTCAGGGTAGGTGCTGGACCCTAAACTTAATTAATGTACTATTCCCACACCAGTTAATATTAATTCTAAGTAGGTGCTGGACACTAAACTGTAATTAATTTACTATTCCCACTCCAGTTAGTATTAATTCAGGGTAGGTGCTGGACACTAAACTTAATTAATTTACTATTCCCACTCCAGTTACTATTAATTCAGAGTAGGTGCTGGACATCAAACTTAATTAATTTACTATTCCCACTCCAGTTAGTATTAATTCAGGGTAGGTGCTGGACATTAAACTTCATTAATTTACTATTCCCACTCCAGTTAGTATTAATTCAGGGTAGGTGCTGGACACTAAACTTAATTAATTTACTATTCCCACTCCAGTTACATATTAATTCAGAGTAGGTGCTGGACATCAAACTTAATTAATCTACTATTCCCACTCCAGTTAGTATTAATTCAGGGTAGGTGCTGGACATTAAACTTCATTAATTTAACTATTCCCACTCCAGTTAGTATTAATTCAGGGTAGGTGCTGGACACTAAACTTAATTAATTTACTATTCCCACTCCAGTTAGAATTAATTCAGAGTAGGTGCTGGACATTAAACTTAATTAATTTACTATTCCCACTCCAGTTAGTATTAATTCAGGTTAGGTGCTGGACATTAAATTTAATTAATTTACTATTCCCACTCCAGTTAATATTAATTCTAAGTAGGTGCTGGACACTAAACTTAATTAATTTACTATTCCCACTCCAGTTAGTATTAATTCAGGTTAGGTGCTGGACACTAAACTTAATTAATTTACTATTCCCACTCCAGTTAGTATTAATTCCGGGTAGGTGCTGGACACTAAACTTAATTAATTTACTATTCCCACTCCAGTTAGTATTAATTCAGGGTAGGTGCTGGACAATAAACTTAATTAATTTACTATTCACACTCCAGTTAGTATTAATTCAGGGTAGGTGCTAGACACTAAACCTAATTAATTTACTATTCCCACTCCAGTTAATATGAATTCTTAGTAGGTGCTGGACACTAAAGTTAATTAATTTACTATTCCCACTCCAGTTAGTATTAATTCAGGGTAGGTGCTGGACACTAAACTTAATTAATTTACTATTCCCACTCCAGTTAGTATTAATTCAGGTTAGGTGCTGGACAATAAACTTAATTAATTTACTATTCACACTCCAGTTAGTATTAATTCAGGGTAGGTGCTAGACACTAAACCTAATTAATTTACTATTCCCACTCCAGTTAGTATTAATTCTTAGTAGGTGCTGGACACTAAAGTTAATTAATTTACTATTCCCACTCCAGTTAGTATTAATTCAGGGTAGGTGCTGGACACTAAACTTAATTAATTTACTATTCCCACTCCAGTTAGTATTAATTCAGAGTAGGTGCTGGACACTAAACTTAATTAATTTACTATTCCCACTCCAGTTAGTATTAATTCAGGGTAGGTGCTGGACACTAAACTTAATTAATTTACTATTCCCACTCCAGTTAGTATTAATTCAGGGTAGGTGCTGGACATTAAACTTAATTAATTTACTATTCCCACTCCAGTTAGTATTAATTCTAGAGTAGGTGCTGGACATTAAACATAATTAATTTACTATTCCCACTCCAGCTACATATTAATTCAGAGTAGGTGCTGGACATTAAACTTAATTAATTTACTATTCCCACTCCAGTTAGTATTAATTCAGGGTAGGTGCTGGACACTAAACTTAATTAATTTACTATTCCCACTCCAGTTAGTATTAATTCAGGGTAGGTGCTGGACATTAAACTTAAATATTTACTATTCCCACTCCAGTTAGTATTAATTCTAAGCAGGTGCTGGACACTAAACTTAATTAATTTACTATTCCCACTCCAGTTAGTATTAATTCAGAGTAGGTGCTGGACATTAAACTTAATTAATTTACTATTCCCACTCCAGTTAGTATTAATTCAGGGTAGGTGCTGGACATTAAACTTCATTAATTTACTATTCCTACTCCAGTTAGTATTAATTCTAAGTAGGTGCTGGACACTAAACTTAATTAATTTACTATTCCCTCTCCAGTTAGTATTAATTCAAAGTAGGTGCTGGACATTAAATTTAATTAATTTACTATTCCCACTCCAGTTAATATTAATTCTAAGTAGGTGCTGGACACTAAACTTAATTAATTTACTATTCCCACTCCAGTTAGTGTTAATTCAGGTTAGGTGCTGGACATTAAATTTAATTAATTTACTATTCCCACTCCAGTTAATATTAATTCTAAGTAGGTGCTAGACACTAAACTTAATTAATTTACTATTGCCACTCCATTTAGTATTAATTCAGGGTAGGTGCTGGACACTAAACTTAATTAATTTACTATTCCCACTTCAGTTAGTATTAATTCAGGGTAGGTGCTGGACACTAAACTTAATTAATTTACTATTCTCACTCCAGTTAGTATTAATTCAGGGTAGGTGCTGGACACTAAACTTAATTAATTTACTATTCACACTCCAGTTAGTATTAATTCAGAGTAGGTGCTGGACACTAAACTTAATTAATTTACTATTCCCACTCCAGTTAGTATTAATTCAGGGTAGGTGCTGGACACTAAACTTAATTAATTTACTATTCCCACTCCAGTTAGTATTAATTCAGGGTAGGTGCTGGACATTAAACTTAATTAATTTACTATTCCCACTCCAGTTAGTATTAATTCTAAGGTAGGTGCTGGACATTAAACTTAATTAATTTACTATTCCCACTCCAGTTAGTATTAATTCAGAGTAGGTGCTGGACATTAAACTTAATTAATTTACTATTCCCACTCCAGTTAGTATTAATTCAGGGTAGGTGCTGGACATTAAACTTAATTAATTTACTATTCCTACTCCAGTTAACATTAATTCTAAGTAGGTGCTGGACACTAAACTTAATTAATTTACTATTCCCACTCCAGTTAGTATTAATTCAGGGTAGGGGCTGGACACTAAACGTAATTAATTTAATATTCCCACTCCAGTTAGTATTAATTCAGGGTAGGTGCTGGACACTAAAACTTAATTAATTTACTATTCCCACTCCAGTTAGTATTAATTCAGGGTAGGTGCTGGACACTAAACTTAATTAATTTACTATTCCCACTCCAGTTAGTATTAATTCAGGGTAGGTGCTGGACATTAAACGTAATTAATTTACTATTCCCACTCCAGTTAGTATTAATTCAGAGTAGGTGCTGGACATTAAACTTAATTAATTTACTATTCCCACTCCAGTTAGTATTAATTCTAGAGTAGGTGCTGGACATTAAACTTAATTAATTTACTATTCCCACTCCAGTTAGTATTAATTCAGAGTAGGTGCTGGACATTAAACTTAATTAATTTACTATTCCCACTCCAGTTAGTATTAATTCAGGGTAGGTGCTGGACATTAAACTTCATTAATTTACTATTCCCACTCCAGTTAGTATTAATTCTAAGTAGGGTGCTGGACACTAAACTTAATTAATTTACTATTCCCACTCCAGTTAGAATTAATTCAGAGTAGGTGCTGGACATTAAACTTAATTAATTTACTATTCCCACTGCAGTTAGTATTAATTCAGGGTAGGTGCTGGACAATAAACTTAATTAATTTACTATTCACACTCCAGTTAGTATTAATTCAGGGTAGGTGCTGGACATTAAACTTAATTAATGTACTATTCCCACTCCAGTTAACATTAATTCTAAGTAGGTGCTGGACACTAAACGTAATTAATTTACTATTCCCACTCCAGTTAGTATTAATTCAGGGTAGGTGCTGGACACTAAACTTAATTAATTTACTATTCCCACTCCAGTTAGTATTAATTCATAGTAGGTGCTGGACATTAAACTTAATTAATTTACTATTCCCACTCCAGTTAGTATTAATTCAGTGTAGGTGCTGGACATTAAACTTCATTAATTTACTATTCCCACTCCAGTTAGTATTAATTCAGAGTAGGTGCTGGACACTAAACTTAATTAATTTACTATTCCCACTCCAGTTACATATTAATTCAGAGTAGTTGCTGGACATCAAACTTAATTAATCTACTATTCCCACTCCAGTTAGTATTAATTCAGGGTAGGTGCTGGACATTAAACTTCATTAATTTAACTATTCCCACTCCAGTTAGTATTAATTCAGGGTAGGTGCTGGACACTAAACTTAATTAATTTACTATTCCCACTCCAGTTAGCAATTAGTTCAGAGTAGGTGCTGGACATCAAACTTAATTAATCTACTATTCCCACTCCAGTTAGTATTAATTCAGGGTAGGTGCTGGACATTAAACTTCATTAATTTACTATTCCCACTCCAGTTAATATTAATTCTAAGTAGGTGCTGGACACTAAACTTAATTAATTTACTATTCCCACTCCAGTTAGCATTAATTCAGGCTAGGTGCTGGACACTAAACTTAATTAATTTACTATTCCCACTCCAGTTAGTATTAATTCAGGGTAGGTGCTGGACACTAAACTTAATTAATTTACTATTCCCACTCCAGTTAGTATTAATTCAGGGTGGGTGTTGGACAATAAAATTTATTAATTTACTATTCCCACTCCAGTTAGTATTAATTCAGGGTAGGTGCCGGACACTAAACTTCATTAATTTACTATTCCCACTCCAGTTAGTATTAATTCAGGGTAGGTGCTGGACACTAAACCTAATTAATATACTATTCCCACTGCAGTTAGTATTAATTCAGGGTAGGTGCTGGACATAAAACTTAATTAATTTACTATTTCCACTCCAGTTAGTTTTAATTCTAAGTAGGTGCTGGACACTAAACTTAATTAATTTACTATTCCCACTACAGTTATTATTAATTCAAAGTAGGTGCTGGACATTAAACTTAATTAATTTACTATTCCCACACCAGTTAATATTAATTCTAAGTAGGTGCTGGACACTAAACTTAATTAATTTACTATTCCCACTCCAGTTAGTATTAATTCAGGGTAGGTGCTGGACCCTAAACTTAATTAATTTACTATTCACACACCAATTAATATTAATTCTAAGTAGGTGCTGGACACTAAATGTAATTAATTTACTATTCCCACTACAGTTATTATTAATTCAAAGTAGGTGCTGGACATCAGACTTAATTACTTTACTATTCCCACTCCAGTTAGTATTAATTCAGGGTAGGTGCTGGACATTAAACTTCATTAATTTGCTATTTCCACTCCAGTTAGTATTAATTCTACAGTAGGTGCTGGACACTAAACTTAATTAATTTACTATTCCCACTCCAGTTAGTATTAATTCAGGGTAGATGCTGGACACTAAATTAATTAATTTACTATTCCCACTCCAATTAGCATTAATTCAGGGTAGGTGCTGAACACTAAACTTAATTAATTTACTATTCCCACTCCAGTTAGTATTAATTCAGGGTAGGTGCTGGACACTAAACTTAATTAATTTACTATTCCCACTCCAGTTAGTATTAATTAGTATTATTTCAGGGTAGGTGCTGGACAATAAACTTAATTAATTTACTATTCCCACTCCAGTTAGTATTGATTCAGGGTAGGTGCTGGACATTAAACTTAATTAATTTACTATTCCCACTCCAGTTAGTATTAATTCTAAGTAGGTGCTGGACACTAAACTTAAATAATTTACTATTCCCACTCCAGTTAGTATTAATTCAGGGTAGGTGCTGGACATAAAACTTAATTAATTTACTATTCCCACTCCAGTTAGTATTAATTCAGGGTAGGTGCTGGACACTAAACTTAATTAATTTACTATTCCCACTCCAGTTAGTATTAATTCAGGGTAGGTGCTGGAAATTAAATTTAATTAATTTACTATTCCCACTCCAGATACTATTAATTCTAAGTAGGTGTTGGACACTAAACTTAATTAATTTACTATTCCCACTCCAGATAGTATTAATTCAGGGTAGGTTCTGGACATTAAACTTCATTAATTTACTATTCCCACTCCAGTTAGTATTAATTCTAAGTAGGTGCTGGACACTAAACTTAACTAATTTAGTATTCCCACTACAGTTATTAATAATTCAAAGTAGGTGCTGGATATTAAACTTAATTAATTTACTATTCCCACACCAGTTAATATTAATTCTAAGTAGGTGCTGGACACTAAACTTAATTAATTTACTATTCTTACTCGTGTTAGTATTAATTCAGGGTAGGTGCTGGACACTAAACTTAATTAATGTACTATTCCCACACCAGTTAGCATTAATTCAGGGTAAGTGCTGGACACTAAACTTAATTAATTTACTATTCCCACTCCAGTTAGTATTGATTCAGGGTAGGTGCTGGACATTAAACTTAATTAATTTACTATTCCCACTCCAGTTAGTATTAATTCTAAGTAGGTGCTGGACACTAAACTTAAATAATTTACTATTCCCACTCCAGTTAGTATTAATTCAGGGTAGGTGCTGGACACTAAACTTAATTAATTTACTATTCCCACTCCAGTTAGTATCAATTCAGGGTAGGTGCTGGACATAAAACTTAATTAATTTACTATTCCCACTCCAGTTAGTATTAATTCAGGGTAGGTGCTGGACACTAAACTTAATTAATTTACTATTCCCACTCCAGTTAGTATTAATTCAGGGTAGGTGCTGGGAATTAAATTTAATTAATTTACTATTCCCACTCCAGATACTATTAATTCTAAGTAGGTGTTGGACACTAAACTTAATTAATTTACTATTCCCACTCCAGATAGTATTAATTCAGGGTAGGTTCTGGACATTAAACTTCATTAATTTACTATTCCCACTCCAGTTAGTATTAATTCTAAGTAGGTGCTGGACACTAAACTTAACTAATTTACTATTCCCACTACAGTTATTAATAATTTAAAGTAGGTGCTGGATATTAAACTTAATTAATTTACTATTCCCACACCAGTTAATATTAATTCTAAGTAGGTGCTGGACACTAAACTTAATTAATTTACTATTCTTACTCGTGTTAGTATTAATTCAGGGTAGGTGCTGGACACTAAACTTAATTAATGTACTATTCCCACACCAATTAGCATTAATTCAGGGTAAGTGCTGGACACTAAACTTAATTAATTTACTATTCCCACTCCAGTTAGTATTAATTCAGGGTAGGTGCTGCTCAGTAAACTTAATTAATTTACTATTCCCACTCCAGTTAGTATTAATTCAGGGTAGGTGCTGGACATTAAACTTAATTAATTTACTATTTCCATTACAGTTAGTATATATTCAGGGTAGGTGCTGGACACTAAACTTAATTAATTTACTATTCAAACTCCAGTTAGTATTAATTTAGAGTAGGTGCTGGACACTAAACTTAATTAATATACTATTCCCACTTCAGTTAGTATTAATTCAGGGTAGGTGCTGGACACTAAACTTAATTAATTTACTGTTCCCACTCCAGTTAGTATTAATTCAGGGTAGGTGCTGGACATTAAACGTAATTAATTTGCTATTCCCACTCCAGTTACAATTAATTCAGAGTAGTTGCTGGACATCAAACTTAATTAATCTACTATTCCCACTCCAGTTAGTATTAATTCTAAGTAGGTGCTGGACACTAAACTTAATTAATTTACTATTCCCACACCAGTTAATATTAATTCTAAGTAGGTGCTGGACACTAAACTTAATTAATTTACTATTCTTACTCGTGTTAGTATTAATTCAGGGTAGGTGCTGGACACTAAACTTAATTAATGTACTATTCCCACACCAATTAGCATTAATTCAGGGTAAGTGCTGGACACTAAACTTAATTAATTTACTATTCCCACTCCAGTTAGTATTAATTCAGGGTAGGTGCTGGTCAGTAAACTTAATTAATTTACTATTCCCACTCCAGTTAGTATTAATTCAGGGTAGGTGCTGGACATTAAACTTAATTAATTTACTATTTCCATTACAGTTAGTATATATTCAGGGTAGGTGCTGGACACTAAACTTAATTAATTTACTATTCAAACTCCAGTTAGTATTAATTCAGAGTAGGTGCTGGACACTAAACTTAATTAATATACTATTCCCACTTCAGTTAGTATTAATTCAGGGTAGGTGCTGGACACTAAACTTAATTAATTTACTGTTCCCACTCCAGTTAGTATTATTTCAGGGTAGGTGCTGGACATTAAACGTAATTAATTTGCTATTCCCACTCCAGTTACAATTAATTCAGAGTAGTTGCTGGACATCAAACTTAATTAATCTACTATTCCCACTCTAGTTAGTATTAATTCTAAGTAGGTGCTGGACATTAAACATAATTAATTTACTATTCCCACTCCAGTTACAATTAATTCAGAGTAGGTGCTGGACATTAAACTTAATTAATTTACTATTCCCACTCCAGTTAGTATTAATTCAGGGTAGGTGCTGGACATTAAACTTCATTAATTTGCTATTTCCATTCCAGTTAGCATTAATTCTAAGTAGGTGCTGGACACTAAACTTAATTAATTTACTATTCCCACTCCAGTTAGTATTAATTCAGGGTAGGTGCTGGGAATTAAATTTAATTAATTTACTATTCCCACTCCAGATACTATTAATTCTAAGTAGGTGTTGGACACTAAACTTAATTAATTTACTATTCCCACTCCAGATAGTATTAATTCAGGGTAGGTTCTGGACATTAAACTTCATTAATTTACTATTCCCACTCCAGTTAGTATTAATTCTAAGTAGGTGCTGGACACTAAACTTAACTAATTTACTATTCCCACTACAGTTATTAATAATTTAAAGTAGGTGCTGGATATTAAACTTAATTAATTTACTATTCCCACACCAGTTAATATTAATTCTAAGTAGGTGCTGGACACTAAACTTAATTAATTTACTATTCTTACTCGTGTTAGTATTAATTCAGGGTAGGTGCTGGACACTAAACTTAATTAATGTACTATTCCCACACCAATTAGCATTAATTCAGGGTAAGTGCTGGACACTAAACTTAATTAATTTACTATTCCCACTCCAGTTAGTATTAATTCAGGGTAGGTGCTGCTCAGTAAACTTAATTAATTTACTATTCCCACTCCAGTTAGTATTAATTCAGGGTAGGTGCTGGACATTAAACTTAATTAATTTACTATTTCCATTACAGTTAGTATATATTCAGGGTAGGTGCTGGACACTAAACTTAATTAATTTACTATTCAAACTCCAGTTAGTATTAATTTAGAGTAGGTGCTGGACACTAAACTTAATTAATATACTATTCCCACTTCAGTTAGTATTAATTCAGGGTAGGTGCTGGACACTAAACTTAATTAATTTACTGTTCCCACTCCAGTTAGTATTAATTCAGGGTAGGTGCTGGACATTAAACGTAATTAATTTGCTATTCCCACTCCAGTTACAATTAATTCAGAGTAGTTGCTGGACATCAAACTTAATTAATCTACTATTCCCACTCCAGTTAGTATTAATTCTAAGTAGGTGCTGGACACTAAACTTAATTAATTTACTATTCCCACACCAGTTAATATTAATTCTAAGTAGGTGCTGGACACTAAACTTAATTAATTTACTATTCTTACTCGTGTTAGTATTAATTCAGGGTAGGTGCTGGACACTAAACTTAATTAATGTACTATTCCCACACCAATTAGCATTAATTCAGGGTAAGTGCTGGACACTAAACTTAATTAATTTACTATTCCCACTCCAGTTAGTATTAATTCAGGGTAGGTGCTGGTCAGTAAACTTAATTAATTTACTATTCCCACTCCAGTTAGTATTAATTCAGGGTAGGTGCTGGACATTAAACTTAATTAATTTACTATTTCCATTACAGTTAGTATATATTCAGGGTAGGTGCTGGACACTAAACTTAATTAATTTACTATTCAAACTCCAGTTAGTATTAATTCAGAGTAGGTGCTGGACACTAAACTTAATTAATATACTATTCCCACTTCAGTTAGTATTAATTCAGGGTAGGTGCTGGACACTAAACTTAATTAATTTACTGTTCCCACTCCAGTTAGTATTATTTCAGGGTAGGTGCTGGACATTAAACGTAATTAATTTGCTATTCCCACTCCAGTTACAATTAATTCAGAGTAGTTGCTGGACATCAAACTTAATTAATCTACTATTCCCACTCTAGTTAGTATTAATTCTAAGTAGGTGCTGGACATTAAACATAATTAATTTACTATTCCCACTCCAGTTACAATTAATTCAGAGTAGGTGCTGGACATTAAACTTAATTAATTTACTATTCCCACTCCAGTTAGTATTAATTCAGGGTAGGTGCTGGACATTAAACTTCATTAATTTGCTATTTCCATTCCAGTTAGCATTAATTCTAAGTAGGTGCTGGACACTAAACTTAATTAATTTACTATTCCCACTCCAGTTAGTATTAAGTCAGGGTAGGTGCTGGACACTAAACCTAATTAATATACTATTCCCACTGCAGTTAGTATTAATTCAGGGTAGGTGCTGGACATAAAACTTAATTAATTTACTATTCCCACTCCAGTTAGTATTAATTCAGGGTATGTGCTGGACCCTAAACTCAATTAATTTACTATTCCCACACCAGTTAATATTAATTCTAAATAGGTGCTGGACACTAAATGTAATTAATTTACTATTCCCACTCCAGTTAGTATTAATTCAGGGTAGATGCTGGACACTAAACTTAATTAATTTGCTATTCACACTCCAGTTAGTATTAATTCAGAGTAGGTGCTGGACCCTAAACTTAATTAATTTACTATTCCCACTCCAGTTACAATTAATTCAGAGTAGTTGCTGGACATCAAACTTAATTAATCTACTATTCCCACTCCAGTTAGTATTAATTCAGGGTAGGTGCTGGACATTAAACTTCATTAATTTACTATTCCCACTCCAGTTAGTATTAATTCAGGGTAGGTGCTGGACACTAAACTTAATTAATTTACTATTCCCACTCCAGTTACAATTAATTCAGAGTAGTTGCTGGACATCAAACTTAATTAATCTACTATTCACACTCCAGTTAGTATTAATTCAGGGTAGGTGCTGGACATTAAACTTCATTAATTTAACTATTCCCACTCCAGTTAGTATTAATTCAGGGTAGGTGCTGGACACTAAACTTAATTAATTTACTATTCCCACTCCAGTTACAATTAGTTCAGAGTAGTTGCTGGACATCAAACTTAATTAATCTACTATTCCCACTCCAGTTAGTATTAATTCAGAGTAGGTGCTGGACATTAAACTTCATTAATTTGCTATTTCCACTCCAGTTAATATTAATTCTAAGTAGGTGCTGGACACTAAACTTAATTAATTTACTATTCCCACTCCAATTAGCATTAATTCAGGCTAGGTGCTGAACACTAAACTTAATTAATTTACTATTCCCACTCCAGTTAGTATTAATTCAGGGTAGGTGCTGGACACTAAACTTAATTAATTTACTATTCCCACTACAGTTAGTATTAATTCAGGGTGGGTGTTGGACAATAAAATTAATTAATTTAATATTCCCACTCCAGTTAGTATTAATTCAGGGTAGGTTCCGGACACTAAACTTCATTAATTTACTATTCCCACTCCAGTTAGTATTAATTCAGGGTAGGTGCTGGACACTAAACCTAATTAATATACTATTCCCACTGCAGTTAGTATTAATTCAGGGTAGGTGCTGGACATAAAACTTAATTAATTTACTATTTCCACTCCAGTTAGTTTTAATTCTAAGTAGGTGCTGGACACTAAACTTAATTAATTTACTATTCCCACTACAGTTATTATTAATTCAAAGTAGGTGCTGGACGTTAAACTTAATTAATTTACTATTCCCACACCAGTTAATATTAATTCTAAGTAGGTGCTGGACACTAAACTTAATTAATTTACTATTCCCACTCCAGTTAGTATTAATTCAGGGTAGGTGCTGGACCCTAAACTTAATTAATTTACTATTCCCACACCAATTAATATTAATTCTAAGTAGGTGCTGTACACTAAATTTAATTAATTTACTATTCCCACTCCAGTTAGTATTTATTCAGGGTAGGTGCTGGACACTAAACTTAATTAATTTACTATTCCCACTCCACTTAGTATTAATTCAGGGTAGGTGCTGGACACTAAACTTAATTAATTTACTATTCACACTCCAGTTAGTATTAATTCAGAGTAGGTGCTGGACACTAAACTTAATTAATTTACTATTCCCACTTCAGTTAGTATTAATTCAGGGTAGGTGCTGGACACTAAACTTAATTAATTTACTGTTCCCACTCCAGTAAGTATTAATTCAGGGTAGGTGCTGGACATTAAACTTAAATAATTTACTATTCCCACCCCATACTATTAATTCTAAGTAGGTGCTGGACATTAAACATAATTAATTTACTATTCCCACTCCAGTTACAATTAATTCAGAGTAGGTGCTGGACATTAAACTTAATTAATTTACTATTCCCACTCCAGTTAGTATTAATTCAGGGTAGGTGCTGGACATTAAACTTCATTAATTTGCTATTTCCATTCCAGTTAGCATTAATTCTAAGTAGGTGCTGGACACTAAACTTCATTAATTTACTAATCCCACTCCAGTTAGTATTAATTCAGGGTAGGTGCTGGACACTAAACTTAATTAATTTACTATTCCCACTCCAGTTAGTATTAATTCAGGGTAGGTGCTGGACCCTAAACTTAATTAATTTACTATTCCCACACCAGTAAATATTAATTCTAAGTAGGTGCTGGACACTAAATTTAATTAATTTACTGTTCCCACTCCAGTTAGTATTTATTCAGGGTAGGTGCTGGACACTAAACTTAATTAATTTACTATTCACACTCCAGTTAGCATTAATTCAGAGTAGGTGCTGGACACTAAACTTAATTAATTTACTATTCCCACTCCAGTTACAATTAATTCAGAGTAGGTGCTGGACATAAAACTTAATTAATTTACTATTCCCACTCCAGTTAGTATTAATTCAGGGTAGGTGCTGGACATTAAACTTCATTAATTTGCTATTTCCATTCCAGTTAGACTTAATTCTAAGTAGGTGCTGGACACTAAACTTAATTAATTTACTATTCCCACTCCAGTTAGCATTAAGTCAGGGTAGGTGCTGGACACTAAACCTAATTAATATACTATTCCCACTGCAGTTAGTATTAATTCAGGGTAGGTGCTGGACATACAACTTAATTAATTTACTATTCCCACTCCAGTTAGTATTAATTCAGGGTATGTGCTGGACCCTAAACTCAATTAATTTACTATTCCCACACCAGTTAATATTAATTCTAAATAGGTGCTGGACACTAAATGTAATTAATTTACTATTCCCACTCCAGTTAGTATTAATTCAGGGTAGGTGCTGGACACTAAACTTAATTAATTTACTATTCACACTCCAGTTAGTATTAATTCAGAGTAGGTGCTGGACCCTAAACTTAATTAATTTACTATTCCCACTCCAGTTACAATTAATTCAGAGTAGTTGCTGGACATCAAACTTAATTAATCTACTATTCCCACTCCAGTTAGTATTAATTCAGAGTAGGTGCTGGACATTAAACTTCATTAATTTACTATTCCCACTCCAGTTAGTATTAATTCAGGGTAGGTGCTGGACACTAAACTTAATTAATTTACTATTCCCACTCCAGTTACAATTAATTCAGAGTAGTTGCTGGACATCAAACTTAATTAATCTACTATTCACACTCCAGTTAGTATTAATTCAGGGTAGGTGCTGGACATTAAACTTCATTAATTTAACTATTCCCACTCCAGTTAGTATTAATTCAGGGTAGGTGCTGGACACTAAACTTAATTAATTTACTATTCCCACTCCAGTTACAATTAGTTCAGAGTAGTTGCTGGACATCAAACTTAATTAATCTACTATTCCCACTCCAGTTAGTATTAATTCAGAGTAGGTGCTGGACATTAAACTTCATTAATTTGCTATTTCCACTCCAGTTAATATTAATTCTAAGTAGGTGCTGGACACTAAACTTAATTAATTTACTATTCCCACTCCAATTAGCATTAATTCAGGCTAGGTGCTGAACACTAAACTTAATTAATTTACTATTCCCACTCCAGTTAGTATTAATTCAGGGTAGGTGCTGGACACTAAACTTAATTAATTTACTATTCCCACTACAGTTAGTATTAATTCAGGGTGGGTGTTGGACAATAAAATTAATTAATTTAATATTCCCACTCCAGTTAGTATTAATTCAGGGTAGGTTCCGGACACTAAACTTCATTAATTTACTATTCCCACTCCAGTTAGTATTAATTCAGGGTAGGTGCTGGACACTAAACCTAATTAATATACTATTCCCACTGCAGTTAGTATTAATTCAGGGTAGGTGCTGGACATAAAACTTAATTAATTTACTATTTCCACTCCAGTTAGTTTTAATTCTAAGTAGGTGCTGGACACTAAACTTAATTAATTTACTATTCCCACTACAGTTATTATTAATTCAAAGTAGGTGCTGGACGTTAAACTTAATTAATTTACTATTCCCACACCAGTTAATATTAATTCTAAGTAGGTGCTGGACACTAAACTTAATTAATTTACTATTCCCACTCCAGTTAGTATTAATTCAGGGTAGGTGCTGGACCCTAAACTTAATTAATTTACTATTCCCACACCAATTAATATTAATTCTAAGTAGGTGCTGGACACTAAATTTAATTAATTTACTATTCCCACTCCAGTTACAATTAATTCAGAGTAGGTGCTGGACATTAAACTTAATTAATTTACTATTCCCACTCCAGTTAGTATTAATTCAGGGTAGGTGCTGGACATTAAACTTAATTAATTTACTATTCCCACTCCAGTTAGTATTAATTCAGGGTAGGTGCTGGACCCTAAACTTAATTAATTTACTATTCCCACACCAGTAAATATTAATTCTAAGTAGGTGCTGGACACTAAATTTAATTAATTTACTATTCCCACTCCAGTTAGTATTTATTCAGGGTAGGTGCTGGACACTAAACTTAATTAATTTACTATTCACACTCCAGTTAGCATTAATTCAGAGTAGGTGCTGGACACTAAACTTACTTAATTTACTATTCCCACTTCAGTTAGTATTAATTCAGGGTAGGTGCTGGACACTAAACTTAATTAATTTACTGTTCCCACTCCAGTTAGTATTAATTCAGGGTAGGTGCTGGACATCAAACTTAATTAATTTACTATTCCCACTTCAGTTAGTATTAATTCAGGGTAGGTGCTGGACACTAAAGTTAATTAATTTACTATTCCCACTCCAGTTAGTATTAATTCAGGGTAGGTGCTGGACACTAAAGTTAATTAATTTGCTATTTCCATTCCAGTTTGCATTAATTCTAAGTAGGTGCTGGACACTAAACTTCATTAATTTACTAATCCCACTCCAGTTAGTATTAATTCAGGGTAGGTGCTGGACACTAAACTTAATTAATTTACTATTCCCACTCCAGTTAGTATTAATTCAGGGTAGGTGCTGGACCCTAAACTTAATTAATTTACTATTCCCACACCAGTAAATATTAATTCTAAGTAGGTGCTGGACACTAAATTTAATTAATTTACTATTCCCACTCCAGTTAGTATTTATTCAGGGTAGGTGCTGGACACTAAACTTAATTAATTTACTATTCACACTCCAGTTAGCATTAATTCAGAGTAGGTGCTGGACACTAAACTTACTTAATTTACTATTCCCACTTCAGTTAGTATTAATTCAGGGTAGGTGCTGGACACTAAACTTAATTAATTTACTGTTCCCACTCCAGTTAGTATTAATTCAGGGTAGGTGCTGGACATCAAACTTAATTAATTTACTATTCCCACTTCAGTTAGTATTAATTCAGGGTAGGTGCTGGACACTAAAGTTAATTAATTTACTATTCCCACTCCAGTTAGTATTAATTCAGGGTAGGTGCTGGACATTAAACTTCATTAATTTACTATTCCCACTCCAGTTAGTATTAATTCTGAGTAGGTGCTGGACACTAAACGTAATTAATTTACTATTCCCACTCTAGTTACAATTATTTCAGAGTAGGTGCTGGACATCACACTTAATTACTTTACTATTCCCACTCCAGTTAGTATTAATTCAGGGTAGGTGCTGGACATTAAACTTCATTAATTTACTATTTCCACTCCAGTTAGTATTAATTCTACATAGGTGCTGGACACTAAACTTAATTAATTTACTATTCCCACTACAGTTATTATTAATTCAAAGTAGATGCTGGACACTAAACTTAATTAATTTACTATTCCCACTCCAGTTAGTATTAATTCAGGTTAGATGCTGGACACTAAATTAATTAATTTACTATTCCCTCTCCAATTAGCATTAATTCAGGGTAGGTGCTGAACACTAAACTTAATTAATTTACTATTCCCACTCCAGTTAGTATTAATTCAGGGTAGGTGCTGGACACTAAACTTAATTAATTTACTATTCCCTCTCCAGTTAGTATTAATTAGTATTAATTCAGGGTAGGTGCTGGACAATAAACTTAATTAATTTACTATTACCACTCCAGTTAGTATTGATTCAGGGTAGGTGCTGGACATTAAACATAATTAATTTACTATTCCCACTCCAGTTAGTATTAATTCTAAGTAGGTGCTGGACACTAAACTTAAATAATTTACTATTCCCACTCCAGTTAGTATTAATTCAGGGTAGGTGCTGGACACTAAACTTAATTAATTTACTATTCCCACTCCAGTTAGTATCAATTCAGGGTAGGTGCTGGACATAAAACTTAATTAATTTACTATTCCCACTCCAGTTAGTATTAATTCAGGGTAGGTGCTGGACACTAAACTTAATTAATTTACTATTCCCACTCCAGTTAGTATTAATTCAGGGTAGGTGCTGGGAATTAAATTTAATTAATTTACTATTCCCACTCCAGATACTATTAATTCTAAGTAGGTGTTGGACACTAAACTTAATTAATTTACTATTCCCACTCCAGTTAGTATTAATTCAGGGTAGGTGCTGGACATTAAACTTCATTAATTTACTATTCTCACTCCAGTTAGTATTAATTCTAAGTAGGTGCTGGACACTAAACTTAACTAATTTACTATTCCCACTACAGTTATTAATAATTCAAAGTAAGTGCTGGACATTAAACGTAATTAATTTACTATTCCCACACCAGTTAATATTAATTCTAAGTAGGTCCTGACACTAAACTTAATTAATTTACTATTCTTACTCGTGTTAGTATTAATTCAGGGTAGGTGCTGGACACTAAACTTAATTAATGTACTATTCCCACACCAATTAGCATTAATTCAGGGTAAGTGCTGGACACTAAACTTAATTAATTTACAATTCCCACTCCAGTTAGTATTAATTCAGGGTAGGTGCTGGACAGTAAACTTAATTAATTTACTATTCCCACTCCAGTTAGTATTAATTCAGGGTAGGTGCTGGACATTAAACTTAATTAATTTACTATTTCCATTACAGTTAGTATAAATTCAGGGTATGTGCTGGACACTAAACTTAATTAATTTACTATTCACACTCCAGTTAGTATTAATTCAGAGTAGGTGCTGGACACTAAACTTAATTAATATACTATTCCCACTTCAGTTAGTATTAATTCAGGGTAGGTGCTGGACACTAAACTTAATTAATTTACTGTTCCCACTCCAGTTAGTATTAATTCAGGGTAGGTGCTGGACATTAAACTTAAATAATGTACTATTCCCACTCCAGTTAGTATTAATTCTAAGTAGGTGCTGGACATTAAACATAATTAATTTACTATTCCCACTCCAGTTACAATTAATTCAGAGTAGGTGCTGGACATTAAACTTAATTAATTTACTATTCCCACTCCAGTTAGTATTAATTCAGGGTAGGTGCTGGACATTAAACTTCATTAATTTGCTATTTCCATTCCAGTTAGCATTAATTCTAAGTAGGTGCTGGACACTAAACTTAATTAATTTACTATTCCCACTCCAGTTAGTATTAAGTCAGGGTTGGTGCTGGACACTAAACCTAATTAATATACTATTCCCACTGCAGTTAGTATTAATTCAGGGTAGGTGCTGGACATAAAACTTAATTAATTTACTATTCCCACTCCAGTTAGTATTAATTCAGGGTAGGTGCTGGACCCTAAACTCAATTAATTTACTATTCCCACACCAGTTAATATTAATTCTAAGTAGGTGCTGGACACTAAATGTAATTGATTTACTATTCCCACTCCAGTTAGTATTAATTCAGGGAAGGTGCTGGACCCTAAACTTAATTAATTTACTATTCCCACACCAGTTAATATTAATTCTAAGTAGGTGCTGGACACTAAATTTAATTAATTTACTATTCCCACTCCAGTTAGTATTAATTCAGGGTAGGTGCTGGACATTAAACTTCATTAATTTGCTATTTCCACTCCAGTTAGCATTAATTCTAAGTAGGTGCTGGACACTAAACTTAATTAATTTACTATTCCCACTCCAGTTAGTATTAATTCAGGGTAGGTGCTGGACATTAAACTTAAATAATTTACTATTCCCACTCCAGTTAGTATTAATTCTAAGTAGGTGCTGGACACTAAACGTAATTAATTTACTATTCCTACTCTAGTTACAATTAATTCAGAGTAGGTGCTGGACATCAAACTTAATTACTTTACTATTCCCACTCCAATTAGTATTAATTCAGGGTAGGTGCTGGACATTAAACTTCATTAATTTGCTATTTCCACTCCAGTTAGTATTAATTCTACATAGGTGCTGGACACTAAACTTAATTAATTTACTATTCCCACTCCAGTTAGTATTAATTCAGGGTAGATGCTGGACACTAAATTAATTAATTTACTATTCCCACTCCAATTAGCATTAATTCAGGGTAGGTGCTGAACACTAAATTTAATTAATTTACTATTCCCACTCCAGTTAGTATTAATTCAGGGTAGGTGCTGGACACTAAACTTAATTAATTTACTATTCTCACTCCAGTTAGTATTAATTAGTATTATTTCAGGGTAGGTGCTGGACAATAAACTTAATTAATTTACTATTCCCACTCCAGTTAGTATTGATTCAGGGTAGGTGCTGGACATTAAACTTAATTAATTTACTATTCCCACTCCAGTTAGTATTAATTCTAAGTAGGTGCTGGACACTAAACTTAAATAATTTACTATTCCCACTCCAGTTAGTATTAATTCAGGGTAGGTGCTGGACCCTAAACTCAATTAATTTACTATTCCCACACCAGTTAATATTAATTCTAAGTAGGTGCTGGACACTAAATGTAATTGATTTACTATTCCCACTCCAATTAGTATTAATTCAGGGTAGGTGATGGACATAAAACTTAATTAATTTACTATTCCCACTCCAGTTAGTATTAATTCAGGGAAGGTGCTGGACCCTAAACTTAATTAATTTACTATTCCCACACCAGTTAATATTAATTCTAAGTAGGTGCTGGACACTAAATTTAATTAATTTACTATTCCCACTCCAGTTAGTATTAATTCAGGGTAGGTGCTGGACATTAAACTTAAATAATTTACTATTCCCACTCCAGTTAGTATTAATTCTAAGTAGGTGCTGGACACTAAACGTAATTAATTTACTATTCCTACTCTAGTTACAATTAATTCAGAGTAGGTGCTGGACATCAAACTTAATTACTTTACTATTCCCACTCCAATTAGTATTAATTCAGGGTAGGTGCTGGACATTAAACTTCATTAATTTGCTATTTCCACTCCAGTTAGTATTAATTCTACATAGGTGCTGGACACTAAACTTAATTAATTTACTATTCCCACTCCAGTTAGTATTAATTCAGGGTAGATGCTGGACACTAAATTAATTAATTTACTATTCCCACTCCAATTAGCATTAATTCAGGGTAGGTGCTGAACACTAAATTTAATTAATTTACTATTCCCACTCCAGTTAGTATTAATTCAGGGTAGGTGCTGGACACTAAACTTAATTAATTTACTATTCTCACTCCAGTTAGTATTAATTAGTATTATTTCAGGGTAGGTGCTGGACAATAAACTTAATTAATTTACTATTCCCACTCCAGTTAGTATTGATTCAGGGTAGGTGCTGGACATTAAACTTAATTAATTTACTATTCCCACTCCAGTTAGTATTAATTCTAAGTAGGTGCTGGACACTAAACTTAAATAATTTACTATTCCCACTCCAGTTAGTATTAATTCAGGGTAGGTGCTGGACACTAAACTTAATTAATTTACTATTCCCACTCCAGTTAGTATCAATTCAGGGTAGGTGCTGGACATAAAACTTAATTAATTTACTATTCCCACTCCAGTTAGTATTAATTCAGGGTAGGTGCTGGACACTAAACTTAATTAATTTACTATTCCCACTCCAGTTAGTATTAATTCAGGGTAGGTGCTGGGAATTAAATTTAATTAATTTACTATTCCCACTCCAGATACTATTAATTCTAAGTAGGTGTTGGACACTAAACTTAATTAATTTACTATTCCCACTCCAGATAGTATTAATTCAGGGTAGGTTCTGGACATTAAACTTCATTAATTTACTATTCCCACTCCAGTTAGTATTAATTCTAAGTAGGTGCTGGACACTAAACTTAACTAATTTACTATTCCCACTACAGTTATTAATAATTCAAAGTAGGTGCTGGATATTAAACTTAATTAATTTACTATTCCCACACCAGTTAATATTAATTCTAAGTAGGTGCTGGACACTAAACTTAATTAATTTACTATTCTTACTCGTGTTAGTATTAATTCAGGGTAGGTGCTGGACACTAAACTTAATTAATGTACTATTCCCACACCAATTAGCATTAATTCAGGGTAAGTGCTGGACACTAAACTTAATTAATTTACTATTCCCACTCCAGTTAGTATTAATTCAGGGTAGGTGCTGGTCAGTAAACTTAATTAATTTACTATTCCCACTCCAGTTAGTATTAATTCAGGGTAGGTGCTGGACATTAAACTTAATTAATTTACTATTTCCATTACAGTTAGTATATATTCAGGGTAGGTGCTGGACACTAAACTTAATTAATTTACTATTCAAACTCCAGTTAGTATTAATTCAGAGTAGGTACTGGACACTAAACGTAATTAATATACTATTCCCACTTCAGTTAGTATTAATTCAGGGTAGGTGCTGGACACTAAACTTAATTAATTTACTGTTCCCACTCCAGTTAGTATTAATTCAGGGTAGGTGCTGGACATTAAACGTAATTAATATACTATTCCCACTGCAGTTAGTATTAATTCAGGGTAGGTGCTGGACATAAAACTTAATTAATTTACTATTTCCACTCCAGTTAGTTTTAATTCTAAGTAGGTGCTGGACACTAAACTTAATTAATTTACTATTCCCACTACAGTTATTATTAATTCAAAGTAGGTGCTGGACGTTAAACTTAATTAATTTACTATTCCCACACCAGTTAATATTAATTCTAAGTAGGTGCTGGACACTAAACTTAATTAATTTACTATTCCCACTCCAGTTAGTATTAATTCAGGGTAGGTGCTGGACCCTAAACTTAATTAATTTACTATTCCCACACCAATTAATATTAATTCTAAGTAGGTGCTGGACACTAAATTTAATTAATTTACTATTCCCACTCCAGTTAGTATTTATTCAGGGTAGGTGCTGGACACTAAACTTAATTAATTTACTATTCCCACTCCACTTAGTATTAATTCAGGGTAGGTGCTGGACACTAAACTTAATTAATTTACTATTCACACTCCAGTTAGTATTAATTCAGAGTAGGTGCTGGACACTAAACGTAATTAATTTACTATTCCCACTTCAGTTAGTATTAATTCAGGGTAGGTGCTGGACACTAAACTTAATTAATTTACTGTTCCCACTCCAGTAAGTATTAATTCAGGGTAGGTGCTGGACATTAAACTTAAATAATTTACTATTCCCACCCCATACTATTAATTCTAAGTAGGTGCTGGACATTAAACATAATTAATTTACTATTCCCACTCCAGTTACAATTAATTCAGGGTAGGTGCTGGACACTAAACTTAATTAATGTACTATTCCCACACCAATTAGCATTAATTCAGGGTAAGTGCTGGACACTAAACTTAATTAATTTACTATTCCCACTCCAGTTAGTATTAATTCAGGGTAGGTGCTGGTCAGTAAACTTAATTAATTTACTATTCCCACTCCAGTTAGTATTAATTCAGGGTAGGTGCTGGACATTAAACTTAATTAATTTACTATTTCCATTACAGTTAGTATATATTCAGGGTAGGTGCTGGACACTAAACTTAATTAATTTACTATTCAAACTCCAGTTAGTATTAATTCAGAGTAGGTGCTGGACACTAAACGTAATTAATATACTATTCCCACTTCAGTTAGTATTAATTCAGGGTAGGTGCTGGACACTAAACTTAATTAATTTACTATTCCCACTCCAGTTAGTATTAATTCAGGGTAGGTGCTGGGAATTAAATTTAATTAATTTACTATTCCCACTCCAGATACTATTAATTCTAAGTAGGTGTTGGACACTAAACTTAATTAATTTACTATTCCCACTCCAGTTAGTATTAATTCAGGGTAGGTGCTGGACATTAAACTTCATTAATTTACTATTCTCACTCGAGTTAGTATTAATTCTAAGTAGGTGCTGGACACTAAACTTAACTAATTTACTATTCCCACTACAGTTATTAATAATTCAAAGTAAGTGCTGGACATTAAACGTAATTAATTTACTATTCCCACACCAGTTAATATTAATTCTAAGTAGGTCCTGACACTAAACTTAATTAATTTACTATTCTTACTCGTGTTAGTATTAATTCAGGGTAGGTGCTGGACACTAAACTTAATTAATGTACTATTCCCACACCAATTAGCATTAATTCAGGGTAAGTGCTGGACACTAAACTTAATTAATTTACAATTCCCACTCCAGTTAGTATTAATTCAGGGTAGGTGCTGGACAGTAAACTTAATTAATTTACTATTCCCACTCCAGTTAGTATTAATTCAGGGTAGGTGCTGGACATTAAACTTAATTAATTTACTATTTCCATTACAGTTAGTATAAATTCAGGGTATGTGCTGGACACTAAACTTAATTAATTTACTATTCACACTCCAGTTAGTATTAATTCAGAGTAGGTGCTGGACACTAAACTTAATTAATATACTATTCCCACTTCAGTTAGTATTAATTCAGGGTAGGTGCTGGACACTAAACTTAATTAATTTACTGTTCCCACTCCAGTTAGTATTAATTCAGGGTAGGTGCTGGACATTAAACTTAAATAATGTACTATTCCCACTCCAGTTAGTATTAATTCTAAGTAGGTGCTGGACATTAAACATAATTAATTTACTATTCCCACTCCAGTTACAATTAATTCAGAGTAGGTGCTGGACATTAAACTTAATTAATTTACTATTCCCACTCCAGTTAGTATTAATTCAGGGTAGGTGCTGGACATTAAACTTCATTAATTTGCTATTTCCATTCCAGTTAGCATTAATTCTAAGTAGGTGCTGGACACTAAACTTAATTAATTTACTATTCCCACTCCAGTTAGTATTAAGTCAGGGTTGGTGCTGGACACTAAACCTAATTAATATACTATTCCCACTGCAGTTAGTATTAATTCAGGGTAGGTGCTGGACATAAAACTTAATTAATTTACTATTCCCACTCCAGTTAGTATTAATTCAGGGTAGGTGCTGGACCCTAAACTCAATTAATTTACTATTCCCACACCAGTTAATATTAATTCTAAGTAGGTGCTGGACACTAAATGTAATTGATTTACTATTCCCACTCCAGTTAGTATTAATTCAGGGAAGGTGCTGGACCCTAAACTTAATTAATTTACTATTCCCACACCAGTTAATATTAATTCTAAGTAGGTGCTGGACACTAAATTTTATTAATTTACTATTCCCACTCCAGTTAGTATTAATTCAGGGTAGGTGCTGGACATTAAACTTCATTAATTTGCTATTTCCACTCCAGTTAGCATTAATTCTAAGTAGGTGCTGGACACTAAACTTAATTAATTTACTATTCCCACTCCAGTTAGTATTAATTCAGGGTAGGTGCTGGACATTAAACTTAAATAATTTACTATTCCCACTCCAGTTAGTATTAATTCTAAGTAGGTGCTGGACACTAAACGTAATTAATTTACTATTCCTACTCTAGTTACAATTAATTCAGAGTAGGTGCTGGACATCAAACTTAATTACTTTACTATTCCCACTCCAATTAGTATTAATTCAGGGTAGGTGCTGGACATTAAACTTCATTAATTTGCTATTTCCACTCCAGTTAGTATTAATTCTACATAGGTGCTGGACACTAAACTTAATTAATTTACTATTCCCACTCCAGTTAGTATTAATTCAGGGTAGATGCTGGACACTAAATTAATTAATTTACTATTCCCACTCCAATTAGCATTAATTCAGGGTAGGTGCTGAACACTAAATTTAATTAATTTACTATTCCCACTCCAGTTAGTATTAATTCAGGGTAGGTGCTGGACACTAAACTTAATTAATTTACTATTCTCACTCCAGTTAGTATTAATTAGTATTATTTCAGGGTAGGTGCTGGACAATAAACTTAATTAATTTACTATTCCCACTCCAGTTAGTATTGATTCAGGGTAGGTGCTGGACATTAAACTTAATTAATTTACTATTCCCACTCCAGTTAGTATTAATTCTAAGTAGGTGCTGGACACTAAACTTAAATAATTTACTATTCCCACTCCAGTTAGTATTAATTCAGGGTAGGTGCTGGACCCTAAACTCAATTAATTTACTATTCCCACACCAGTTAATATTAATTCTAAGTAGGTGCTGGACACTAAATGTAATTGATTTACTATTCCCACTCCAATTAGTATTAATTCAGGGTAGGTGATGGACATAAAACTTAATTAATTTACTATTCCCACTCCAGTTAGTATTAATTCAGGAAGGTGCTGGACCCTAAACTTAATTAATTTACTATTCCCACACCAGTTAATATTAATTCTAAGTAGGTGCTGGACACTAAATTTAATTAATTTACTATTCCCACTCCAGTTAGTATTAATTCAGGGTAGGTGCTGGACATTAAACTTAAATAATTTACTATTCCCACTCCAGTTAGTATTAATTCTAAGTAGGTGCTGGACACTAAACGTAATTAATTTACTATTCCTACTCTAGTTACAATTAATTCAGAGTAGGTGCTGGACATCAAACTTAATTACTTTACTATTCCCACTCCAATTAGTATTAATTCAGGGTAGGTGCTGGACATTAAACTTCATTAATTTGCTATTTCCACTCCAGTTAGTATTAATTCTACATAGGTGCTGGACACTAAACTTAATTAATTTACTATTCCCACTCCAGTTAGTATTAATTCAGGGTAGATGCTGGACACTAAATTAATTAATTTACTATTCCCACTCCAATTAGCATTAATTCAGGGTAGGTGCTGAACACTAAATTTAATTAATTTACTATTCCCACTCCAGTTAGTATTAATTCAGGGTAGGTGCTGGACACTAAACTTAATTAATTTACTATTCTCACTCCAGTTAGTATTAATTAGTATTATTTCAGGGTAGGTGCTGGACAATAAACTTAATTAATTTACTATTCCCACTCCAGTTAGTATTGATTCAGGGTAGGTGCTGGACATTAAACTTAATTAATTTACTATTCCCACTCCAGTTAGTATTAATTCTAAGTAGGTGCTGGACACTAAACTTAAATAATTTACTATTCCCACTCCAGTTAGTATTAATTCAGGGTAGGTGCTGGACACTAAACTTAATTAATTTACTATTCCCACTCCAGTTAGTATCAATTCAGGGTAGGTGCTGGACATAAAACTTAATTAATGTACTATTCCCACTCCAGTTAGTATTAATTCAGGGTAGGTGCTGGACACTAAACTTAATTAATTTACTATTCCCACTCCAGTTAGTATTAATTCAGGGTAGGTGCTGGGAATTAAATTTAATTAATTTACTATTCCCACTCCAGATACTATTAATTCTAAGTAGGTGTTGGACACTAAACTTAATTAATTTACTATTCCCACTCCAGATAGTATTAATTCAGGGTAGGTTCTGGACATTAAACTTCATTAATTTACTATTCCCACTCCAGTTAGTATTAATTCTAAGTAGGTGCTGGACACTAAACTTAACTAATTTACTATTCCCACTACAGTTATTAATAATTCAAAGTAGGTGCTGGATATTAAACTTAATTAATTTACTATTCCCACACCAGTTAATATTAATTCTAAGTAGGTGCTGGACACTAAACTTAATTAATTTACTATTCTTACTCGTGTTAGTATTAATTCAGGGTAGGTGCTGGACACTAAACTTAATTAATGTACTATTCCCACACCAATTAGCATTAATTCAGGGTAAGTGCTGGACACTAAACTTAATTAATTTACTATTCCCACTCCAGTTAGTATTAATTCAGGGTAGGTGCTGGTCAGTAAACTTAATTAATTTACTATTCCCACTCCAGTTAGTATTAATTCAGGGTAGGTGCTGGACATTAAACTTAATTAATTTACTATTTCCATTACAGTTAGTATATATTCAGGGTAGGTGCTGGACACTAAACTTAATTAATTTACTATTCAAACTCCAGTTAGTATTAATTCAGAGTAGGTACTGGACACTAAACGTAATTAATATACTATTCCCACTTCAGTTAGTATTAATTCAGGGTAGGTGCTGGACACTAAACTTAATTAATTTACTGTTCCCACTCCAGTTAGTATTAATTCAGGGTAGGTGCTGGACATTAAACGTAATTAATATACTATTCCCACTGCAGTTAGTATTAATTCAGGGTAGGTGCTGGACATAAAACTTAATTAATTTACTATTTCCACTCCAGTTAGTTTTAATTCTAAGTAGGTGCTGGACACTAAACTTAATTAATTTACTATTCCCACTACAGTTATTATTAATTCAAAGTAGGTGCTGGACGTTAAACTTAATTAATTTACTATTCCCACACCAGTTAATATTAATTCTAAGTAGGTGCTGGACACTAAACTTAATTAATTTACTATTCCCACTCCAGTTAGTATTAATTCAGGGTAGGTGCTGGACCCTAAACTTAATTAATTTACTATTCCCACACCAATTAATATTAATTCTAAGTAGGTGCTGGACACTAAATTTAATTAATTTACTATTCCCACTCCAGTTAGTATTTATTCAGGGTAGGTGCTGGACACTAAACTTAATTAATTTACTATTCCCACTCCACTTAGTATTAATTCAGGGTAGGTGCTGGACACTAAACTTAATTAATTTACTATTCACACTCCAGTTAGTATTAATTCAGAGTAGGTGCTGGACACTAAACGTAATTAATTTACTATTCCCACTTCAGTTAGTATTAATTCAGGGTAGGTGCTGGACACTAAACTTAATTAATTTACTGTTCCCACTCCAGTAAGTATTAATTCAGGGTAGGTGCTGGACATTAAACTTAAATAATTTACTATTCCCACCCCATACTATTAATTCTAAGTAGGTGCTGGACATTAAACATAATTAATTTACTATTCCCACTCCAGTTACAATTAATTCAGGGTAGGTGCTGGACACTAAACTTAATTAATGTACTATTCCCACACCAATTAGCATTAATTCAGGGTAAGTGCTGGACACTAAACTTAATTAATTTACTATTCCCACTCCAGTTAGTATTAATTCAGGGTAGGTGCTGGTCAGTAAACTTAATTAATTTACTATTCCCACTCCAGTTAGTATTAATTCAGGGTAGGTGCTGGACATTAAACTTAATTAATTTACTATTTCCATTACAGTTAGTATATATTCAGGGTAGGTGCTGGACACTAAACTTAATTAATTTACTATTCAAACTCCAGTTAGTATTAATTCAGAGTAGGTGCTGGACACTAAACGTAATTAATATACTATTCCCACTTCAGTTAGTATTAATTCAGGGTAGGTGCTGGACACTAAACTTAATTAATTTACTGTTCCCACTCCAGTTAGTATTAATTCAGGGTAGGTGCTGGACATTAAACGTAATTAATATACTATTCCCACTGCAGTTAGTATTAATTCAGGGTAGGTGCTGGACATAAAACTTAATTAATTTACTATTTCCACTCCAGTTAGTTTTAATTCTAAGTAGGTGCTGGACACTAAACTTAATTAATTTACTATTCCCACTACAGTTATTATTAATTCAAAGTAGGTGCTGGACGTTAAACTTAATTAATTTACTATTCCCACACCAGTTAATATTAATTCTAAGTAGGTGCTGGACACTAAACTTAATTAATTTACTATTCCCACTCCAGTTAGTATTAATTCAGGGTAGGTGCTGGACCCTAAACTTAATTAATTTACTATTCCCACACCAATTAATATTAATTCTAAGTAGGTGCTGGACACTAAATTTAATTAATTTACTATTCCCACTCCAGTTAGTATTTATTCAGGGTCGGTGCTGGACACTAAACTTAATTAATTTACTATTCCCACTCCACTTAGTATTAATTCAGGGTAGGTGCTGGACACTAAACTTAATTAATTTACTATTCACACTCCAGTTAGTATTAATTCAGAGTAGGTGCTGGACACTAAACGTAATTAATTTACTATTCCCACTTCAGTTAGTATTAATTCAGGGTAGGTGCTGGACACTAAACTTAATTAATTTACTGTTCCCACTCCAGTAAGTATTAATTCAGGGTAGGTGCTGGACATTAAACTTAAATAATTTACTATTCCCACCCCATACTATTAATTCTAAGTAGGTGCTGGACATTAAACATAATTAATTTACTATTCCCACTCCAGTTACAATTAATTCAGAGTAGGTGCTGGACATTAAACTTAATTAATATACTATTCCCACTGCAGTTAGTATTAATTCAGGGTAGGTGCTGGACATAAAACTTAATTAATTTACTATTCCCACTCCAGTTAGTATTAATTCAGGGTAGGTGCTGGACCCTAAACTCAATTAATTTACTATTCCCACACCAGTTAATATTAATTCTAAGTAGGTGCTGGACACTAAATGTAATTGATTTACTATTCCCACTCCAGTTAGTATTAATTCAGGGAAGGTGCTGGACCCTAAACTTAATTAATTTACTATTCCCACACCAGTTAATATTAATTCTAAGTAGGTGCTGGACACTAAATTTAATTAATTTACTATTCCCACTCCAGTTAGTATTAATTCAGGGTAGGTGCTGGACATTAAACTTCATTAATTTGCTATTTCCACTCCAGTTAGCATTAATTCTAAGTAGGTGCTGGACACTAAACTTAATTAATTTACTATTCCCACTCCAGTTAGTATTAATTCAGGGTAGGTGCTGGACATTAAACTTAAATAATTTACTATTCCCACTCCAGTTAGTATTAATTCTAAGTAGGTGCTGGACACTAAACGTAATTAATTTACTATTCCTACTCTAGTTACAATTAATTCAGAGTAGGTGCTGGACATCAAACTTAATTACTTTACTATTCCCACTCCAATTAGTATTAATTCAGGGTAGGTGCTGGACATTAAACTTCATTAATTTGCTATTTCCACTCCAGTTAGTATTAATTCTACATAGGTGCTGGACACTAAACTTAATTAATTTACTATTCCCACTCCAGTTAGTATTAATTCAGGGTAGATGCTGGACACTAAATTAATTAATTTACTATTCCCACTCCAATTAGCATTAATTCAGGGTAGGTGCTGAACACTAAATTTAATTAATTTACTATTCCCACTCCAGTTAGTATTAATTCAGGGTAGGTGCTGGACACTAAACTTAATTAATTTACTATTCTCACTCCAGTTAGTATTAATTAGTATTATTTCAGGGTAGGTGCTGGACAATAAACTTAATTAATTTACTATTCCCACTCCAGTTAGTATTGATTCAGGGTAGGTGCTGGACATTAAACTTAATTAATTTACTATTCCCACTCCAGTTAGTATTAATTCTAAGTAGGTGCTGGACACTAAACTTAAATAATTTACTATTCCCACTCCAGTTAGTATTAATTCAGGGTAGGTGCTGGACCCTAAACTCAATTAATTTACTATTCCCACACCAGTTAATATTAATTCTAAGTAGGTGCTGGACACTAAATGTAATTGATTTACTATTCCCACTCCAATTAGTATTAATTCAGGGTAGGTGATGGACATAAAACTTAATTAATTTACTATTCCCACTCCAGTTAGTATTAATTCAGGGAAGGTGCTGGACCCTAAACTTAATTAATTTACTATTCCCACACCAGTTAATATTAATTCTAAGTAGGTGCTGGACACTAAATTTAATTAATTTACTATTCCCACTCCAGTTAGTATTAATTCAGGGTAGGTGCTGGACATTAAACTTAAATAATTTACTATTCCCACTCCAGTTAGTATTAATTCTAAGTAGGTGCTGGACACTAAACGTAATTAATTTACTATTCCTACTCTAGTTACAATTAATTCAGAGTAGGTGCTGGACATCAAACTTAATTACTTTACTATTCCCACTCCAATTAGTATTAATTCAGGGTAGGTGCTGGACATTAAACTTCATTAATTTGCTATTTCCACTCCAGTTAGTATTAATTCTACATAGGTGCTGGACACTAAACTTAATTAATTTACTATTCCCACTCCAGTTAGTATTAATTCAGGGTAGATGCTGGACACTAAATTAATTAATTTACTATTCCCACTCCAATTAGCATTAATTCAGGGTAGGTGCTGAACACTAAATTTAATTAATTTACTATTCCCACTCCAGTTAGTATTAATTCAGGGTAGGTGCTGGACACTAAACTTAATTAATTTACTATTCTCACTCCAGTTAGTATTAATTAGTATTATTTCAGGGTAGGTGCTGGACAATAAACTTAATTAATTTACTATTCCCACTCCAGTTAGTATTGATTCAGGGTAGGTGCTGGACATTAAACTTAATTAATTTACTATTCCCACTCCAGTTAGTATTAATTCTAAGTAGGTGCTGGACACTAAACTTAAATAATTTACTATTCCCACTCCAGTTAGTATTAATTCAGGGTAGGTGCTGGACACTAAACTTAATTAATTTACTATTCCCACTCCAGTTAGTATCAATTCAGGGTAGGTGCTGGACATAAAACTTAATTAATTTACTATTCCCACTCCAGTTAGTATTAATTCAGGGTAGGTGCTGGACACTAAACTTAATTAATTTACTATTCCCACTCCAGTTAGTATTAATTCAGGGTAGGTGCTGGGAATTAAATTTAATTAATTTACTATTCCCACTCCAGATACTATTAATTCTAAGTAGGTGTTGGACACTAAACTTAATTAATTTACTATTCCCACTCCAGATAGTATTAATTCAGGGTAGGTTCTGGACATTAAACTTCATTAATTTACTATTCCCACTCCAGTTAGTATTAATTCTAAGTAGGTGCTGGACACTAAACTTAACTAATTTACTATTCCCACTACAGTTATTAATAATTCAAAGTAGGTGCTGGATATTAAACTTAATTAATTTACTATTCCCACACCAGTTAATATTAATTCTAAGTAGGTGCTGGACACTAAACTTAATTAATTTACTATTCTTACTCGTGTTAGTATTAATTCAGGGTAGGTGCTGGACACTAAACTTAATTAATGTACTATTCCCACACCAATTAGCATTAATTCAGGGTAAGTGCTGGACACTAAACTTAATTAATTTACTATTCCCACTCCAGTTAGTATTAATTCAGGGTAGGTGCTGGTCAGTAAACTTAATTAATTTACTATTCCCACTCCAGTTAGTATTAATTCAGGGTAGGTGCTGGACATTAAACTTAATTAATTTACTATTTCCATTACAGTTAGTATATATTCAGGGTAGGTGCTGGACACTAAACTTAATTAATTTACTATTCAAACTCCAGTTAGTATTAATTCAGAGTAGGTGCTGGACACTAAACGTAATTAATATACTATTCCCACTTCAGTTAGTATTAATTCAGGGTAGGTGCTGGACACTAAACTTAATTAATTTACTGTTCCCACTCCAGTTAGTATTAATTCAGGGTAGGTGCTGGACATTAAACGTAATTAATATACTATTCCCACTGCAGTTAGTATTAATTCAGGGTAGGTGCTGGACATAAAACTTAATTAATTTACTATTTCCACTCCAGTTAGTTTTAATTCTAAGTAGGTGCTGGACACTAAACTTAATTAATTTACTATTCCCACTACAGTTATTATTAATTCAAAGTAGGTGCTGGACGTTAAACTTAATTAATTTACTATTCCCACACCAGTTAATATTAATTCTAAGTAGGTGCTGGACACTAAACTTAATTAATTTACTATTCCCACTCCAGTTAGTATTAATTCAGGGTAGGTGCTGGACCCTAAACTTAATTAATTTACTATTCCCACACCAATTAATATTAATTCTAAGTAGGTGCTGGACACTAAATTTAAGTAATTTACTATTCCCACTCCAGTTAGTATTTATTCAGGGTAGGTGCTGGACACTAAACTTAATTAATTTACTATTCCCACTCCACTTAGTATTAATTCAGGGTAGGTGCTGGACACTAAACTTAATTAATTTACTATTCACACTCCAGTTAGTATTAATTCAGAGTAGGTGCTGGACACTAAACGTAATTAATTTACTATTCCCACTTCAGTTAGTATTAATTCAGGGTAGGTGCTGGACACTAAACTTAATTAATTTACTGTTCCCACTCCAGTAAGTATTAATTCAGGGTAGGTGCTGGACATTAAACTTAAATAATTTACTATTCCCACCCCATACTATTAATTCTAAGTAGGTGCTGGACATTAAACATAATTAATTTACTATTCCCACTCCAGTTACAATTAATTCAGGGTAGGTGCTGGACACTAAACTTAATTAATGTACTATTCCCACACCAATTAGCATTAATTCAGGGTAAGTGCTGGACACTAAACTTAATTAATTTACTATTCCCACTCCAGTTAGTATTAATTCAGGGTAGGTGCTGGTCAGTAAACTTAATTAATTTACTATTCCCACTCCAGTTAGTATTAATTCAGGGTAGGTGCTGGACATTAAACTTAATTAATTTACTATTTCCATTACAGTTAGTATATATTCAGGGTAGGTGCTGGACACTAAACTTAATTAATTTACTATTCAAACTCCAGTTAGTATTAATTCAGAGTAGGTGCTGGACACTAAACGTAATTAATATACTATTCCCACTTCAGTTAGTATTAATTCAGGGTAGGTGCTGGACACTAAACTTAATTAATTTACTGTTCCCACTCCAGTTAGTATTAATTCAGGGTAGGTGCTGGACATTAAACGTAATTAATATACTATTCCCACTGCAGTTAGTATTAATTCAGGGTAGGTGCTGGACATAAAACTTAATTAATTTACTATTTCCACTCCAGTTAGTTTTAATTCTAAGTAGGTGCTGGACACTAAACTTAATTAATTTACTATTCCCACTACAGTTATTATTAATTCAAAGTAGGTGCTGGACGTTAAACTTAATTAATTTACTATTCCCACACCAGTTAATATTAATTCTAAGTAGGTGCTGGACACTAAACTTAATTAATTTACTATTCCCACTCCAGTTAGTATTAATTCAGGGTAGGTGCTGGACCCTAAACTTAATTAATTTACTATTCCCACACCAATTAATATTAATTCTAAGTAGGTGCTGGACACTAAATTTAATTAATTTACTATTCCCACTCCAGTTAGTATTTATTCAGGGTAGGTGCTGGACACTAAACTTAATTAATTTACTATTCCCACTCCACTTAGTATTAATTCAGGGTAGGTGCTGGACACTAAACTTAATTAATTTACTATTCACACTCCAGTTAGTATTAATTCAGAGTAGGTGCTGGACACTAAACGTAATTAATTTACTATTCCCACTTCAGTTAGTATTAATTCAGGGTAGGTGCTGGACACTAAACTTAATTAATTTACTGTTCCCACTCCAGTAAGTATTAATTCAGGGTAGGTGCTGGACATTAAACTTAAATAATTTACTATTCCCACCCCATACTATTAATTCTAAGTAGGTGCTGGACATTAAACATAATTAATTTACTATTCCCACTCCAGTTACAATTAATTCAGAGTAGGTGCTGGACATTAAACTTAATTAATTTACTATTCCCACTCCAGTTAGTATTAATTCAGGGTAGGTGCTGGACATTAAACTTCATTAATTTGCTATTTCCATTCCAGTTAGCATTAATTCTAAGTAGGTGCTGGACACTAAACTTCATTAATTTACTAATCCCACTCCAGTTAGTATTAATTCAGGGTAGGTGCTGGACACTAAACCTAATTAATATACTATTCCCACTGCAGTTAGTATTAATTCAGGGTAGGTGCTGGACATAAAACTTAATTAATTTACTATTCCCACTCCAGTTAGTATTAATTCAGGGTAGGTGCTGGACCCTAAACTTAATTAATTTACTATTCCCACACCAGTAAATATTAATTCTAAGTAGGTGCTGGACACTAAATTTAATTAATTTACTATTCCCACTCCAGTTAGTATTTATTCAGGGTAGGTGCTGGACACTAAACTTAATTAATTTACTATTCGCACTCCAGTTAGCATTAATTCAGAGTAGGTGCTGGACACTAAACTTAATTAATTTACTATTCCCACTTCAGTTAGTATTAATTCAGGGTAGGTGCTGGACACTAAACTTAATTAATTTACTGTTCCCACTCCAGTTAGTATTAATTCAGGGTAGGTGCTGGACATCAAACTTAATTAATTTACTATTCCCACTTCAGTTAGTATTAATTCAGGGTAAGTGCTGGACACTAAAGTTAATTAATTTACTATTCCCACTCCAGTTAGTATTAATTCAGGGTAGGTGCTGGACATTAAACTTCATTAATTTACTATTCCCACTCCAGTTAGTATTAATTCTGAGTAGGTGCTGGACACTAAACGTAATTAATTTACTATTCCCACTCTAGTTACAATTAATTCAGAGTAGGTGCTGGACATCAAACTTAATTACTTTACTATTCCCACTCCAGTTAGTATTAATTCAGGGTAGGTGCTGGACATTAAACTTCATTAATTTACTATTTCCACTCCAGTTAGTATTAATTCTACATAGGTGCTGGACACTAAACTTAATTAATTTACTATTCCCACTACAGTTATTATTAATTCAAAGTAGATGCTGGACACTAAACTTAATTAATTTACTATTCCCACTCCAGTTAGTATTAATTCAGGGTAGATGCTGGACACTAAATTAATTAATTTATTATTCCCACTCCAATTAGCATTAATTCAGGGTAGGTGCTGAACACTAAACTTAATTAATTTACTATTCCCACTCCAGTTAGTATTAATTCAGGGTAGGTGCTGGACACTAAACTTAATTAATTTACTGTTCCCACTCCAGTAAGTATTAATTCAGGGTAGGTGCTGGACATTAAACTTAAATAATTTACTATTCCCACCCCATACTATTAATTCTAAGTAGGTGCTGGACATTAAACATAATTAATTTACTATTCCCACTCCAGTTACAATTAATTCAGAGTAGGTGCTGGACATTAAACTTAATTAATTTACTATTCCCACTCCAGTTAGTATTAATTCAGGGTAGGTGCTGGACATTAAACTTCATTAATTTGCTATTTCCATTCCAGTTAGCATTAATTCTAAGTAGGTGCTGGACACTAAACTTCATTAATTTACTAATCCCACTCCAGTTAGTATTAATTCAGGGTAGGTGCTGGACACTAAACCTAATTAATATACTATTCCCACTGCAGTTAGTATTAATTCAGGGTAGGTGCTGGACAAAAAACTTAATTAATTTACTATTCCCACTCCAGTTAGTATTAATTCAGGGTAGGTGCTGGACCCTAAACTTAATTAATTTACTATTCCCACACCAGTAAATATTAATTCTAAGTAGGTGCTGGACACTAAATTTAATTAATTTACTATTCCCACTCCAGTTAGTATTTATTCAGGGTAGGTGCTGGACACTAAACTTAATTAATTTACTATTCGCACTCCAGTTAGCATTAATTCAGAGTAGGTGCTGGACACTAAACTTAATTAATTTACTATTCCCACTTCAGTTAGTATTAATTCAGGGTAGGTGCTGGACACTAAACTTAATTAATTTACTGTTCCCACTCCAGTTAGTATTAATTCAGGGTAGGTGCTGGACATTAAACTTCATTAATTTACTATTCCCACTCCAGTTAGTATTAATTCTGAGTAGGTGCTGGACACTAAACGTAATTAATTTACTATTCCCACTCTAGTTACAATTAATTCAGAGTAGGTGCTGGACATCAAACTTAATTACTTTACTATTCCCACTCCAGTTAGTATTAATTCAGGGTAGGTGCTGGACATTAAACTTCATTAATTTACTATTTCCACTCCAGTTAGTATTAATTCTACATAGGTGCTGGACACTAAACTTAATTAATTTACTATTCCCACTACAGTTATTATTAATTCAAAGTAGATGCTGGACACTAAACTTAATTAATTTACTATTCCCACTCCAGTTAGTATTAATTCAGGGTAGATGCTGGACACTAAATTAATTAATTTATTATTCCCACTCCAATTAGCATTAATTCAGGGTAGGTGCTGAACACTAAACTTAATTAATTTACTATTCCCACTCCAGTTAGTATTAATTCAGGGTAGGTGCTGGACACTAAACTTAATTAATTTACTATTCCCACTCCAGTTAGTATTAATTAGTATTAATTCAGGGTAGGTGCTGGACAATAAACTTAATTAATTTACTATTACCACTCCAGTTAGTATTGATTCAGGGTAGGTGCTGGACATTAAACATAATTAATTTACTATTCCCACTCCAGTTAGTATTAATTCTAAGTAGGTGCTGGACACTAAACTTAAATAATTTACTATTCCCACTCCAGTTAGTATTAATTCAGGGTAGGTGCTGGACACTAAACTTAATTAATTTACTATTCCCACTCCAGTTAGTATCAATTCAGGGTAGGTGCTGGACATAAAACTTAATTAATTTACTATTCCCACTCCAGTTAGTATTAATTCAGGGTAGGTGCTGGACACTAAACTTAATTAATTTACTATTCCCACTCCAGTTAGTATTAATTCAGGGTAGGTGCTGGGAATAAAATGTAATTAATTTACTATTCCCACTCCAGATACTATTAATTCTAAGTAGGTGTTGGACACTAAACTTAATTAATTTACTATTCCCACTCCAGTTAGTATTAATTCAGGGTAGGTGCTGGACATTAAACTTCATTAATTTACTATTCTCACTCCAGTTAGTATTAATTCTAAGTAGGTGCTGGACACTAAACTTAACTAATTTACTATTCCCACTACAGTTATTAATAATTCAAAGTAGGTGCTGGACATTAAACTTAATTAATTTACTATTCCCACACCAGTTAATATTAATTCTAAGTAGGTCCTGACACTAAACTTAATTAATTTACTATTCTTACTCGTGTTAGTATTAATTCAGGGTAGGTGCTGGACACTAAACTTAATTAATGTACTATTCCCACACCAATTAGCATTAATTCAGGGTAAGTGCTGGACACTAAACTTAATTAATTTACTATTCCCACTCCAGTTAGTATTAATTCAGGGTAGGTGCTGGACATTAAACTTAAATAATGTACTATTCCCACTCCAGTTAGTATTAATTCTAAGTAGGTGCTGGACATTAAACATAATTAATTTACTATTCCCACTCCAGTTACAATTAATTCAGAGTAGGTGCTGGACATTAAACTTAATTAATTTACTATTCCCACTCCAGTTAGTATTAATTCAGGGTAGGTGCTGGACATTAAACTTCATTAATTTGCTATTTCCATTCCAGTAAGCATTAATTCTAAGTAGGTGCTGGACACTAAACTTAATTAATTTACTATTCCCACTCCAGTATGTATTAAGTCAGGGTTGGTGCTAGACACTAAACCTAATTAATATACTATTCCCACTGCAGTTAGTATTAATTCAGGGTAGGTGCTGGACATAAAACTTAATTAATTTACTATTCCCACTCCAGTTAGTATTAATTCAGGGTAGGTGCTGGACCCTAAACTCAATTAATTTACTATTCCCACACCAGTTAATATTAATTCTAAGTAGGTGCTGGACACTAAACTTAATTAATTTACTATTCCCACTCCAGTTAGTATTAAGTCAGGGTTGGTGCTGGACACTAAACCTAATTAATATACTATTCCCACTCCAGTTACAATTAATTCAGAGTAGTTGCTGGACATCAAACTTAATTAATCTACTATCCCCACTCCAGTTAGTATTAATTCAGGGTAGGTGCTGGACATTAAACTTCATTAATTTGCTATTTCCACTCCAGTTAATATTAATTCTAAGTAGGTGCTGGACACTAAACTTAATTAATTTACTATTCCCACTCCAATTAGCATTAATTCAGGCTAGGTGCTGAACACTAAACTTAATTAATTTACTATTCCCACTCCAGTTAGTATTAATTCAGGGTAGGTGCTGGACACTAAACTTAATTAATTTACTATTCCCACTCCAGTTAGTATTAATTCAGGGTAGGTGTTGGACAATAAAATTAATTAATTTACTATTCCCACTCCAGTTAGTATTAATTCAGGGTAGGTTCCGGACACTAAACTTCATTAATTTACTATTCCCACTCCAGTTAGTATTAATTCAGGGTAGGTGCTGGACACTAAACCTAATTAGTATACTATTCCCACTGCAGTTAGTATTAATTCAGGGTAGGTGCTGGACACTAAACTTAATTAATTTACTATTCACACTCCAGTTAGTATTAATTCAGAGTAGGTGCTGGACCCTAAACTTAATTAATTTACTATTCCCACTCCAGTTACAATTAATTCAGAGTAGTTGCTGGACATCAAACTTAATTAATCTACTATTCCCACTCCAGTTAGTATTAATTCAGGGTAGGTGCTGGACATTAAACTTCATTAATTTACTATTCCCACTCCAGTTAGTATTATATCAGGGTAGGTGCTGGACACTAAACTTAATTAATTTACTATTCCCACTCCAGTTACAATTAATTCAGAGTAGTTGCTGGACATCAAACTTAATTAATCTACTATTCCCACTCCAGTTAGTATTAATTCAGGGTAGGTGCTGGACATTAAACTTCATTAATTTAACTATTCCCACTCCAGTTAGTATTAATTCAGGGTAGGTGCTGGACACTAAACTTAATTAATTTACTATTCCCACTCCAGTAACAATTAGTTCAGAGTAGTTGCTGGACATCAAACTTAATTAATCTACTATTCCCACTCCAGTTAGTATTAATTCAGGGTAGGTGCTGGACATTAAACTTCATTAATTTGCTATTTCCACTCCAGTTAATATTAATTCTAAGTAGGTGCTGGACACTAAACTTAATTAATTTACTATTCCCACTCCAATTAGCATTAATTCAGGCTAGGTGCTGAACACTAAACTTAATTAATTTACTATTCCCACTCCAGTTAGTATTAATTCAGGGTAGGTGCTGGACACTAAACTTAATTAATTTACTATTCCCACTCCAGTTAGTATTAATTCAGGGTGGGTGTTGGACAATAAAATTAATTAATTTACTATTCCCACTCCAGTTAGTATTAATTCAGGGTAGGTTCCGGACACTAAACTTCATTAATTTACTATTCCCACTCCAGTTAGTATTAATTCAGGGTAGGTGCTGGACACTAAACCTAATTAATATACTATTCCCACTGCAGTTAGTATTAATTCAGGGTAGGTGCTGGACACTAAACTTCATTAATTTACTAATCCCACTCCAGTTAGTATTAATTCAGGGTAGGTGCTGGACACTAAACCTAATTAATATACTATTCCCACTGCAGTTAGTATTAATTCAGGGTAGGTGCTGGACATAAAACTTAATTAATTTACTATTCCCACTCCAGTTAGTATTAATTCAGGGTAGGTGCTGGACCCTAAACTTAATTAATTTACTATTCCCACACCAGTAAATATTAATTCTAAGTAGGTGCTGGACACTAAATTTAATTAATTTACTATTCCCACTCCAGTTAGTATTTATTCAGGGTAGGTGCTGGACACTAAACTTAATTAATTTACTATTCGCACTCCAGTTAGCATTAATTCAGAGTAGGTGCTGGACACTAAACTTAATTAATTTACTATTCCCACTTCAGTTAGTATTAATTCAGGGTAGGTGCTGGACACTAAACTTAATTAATTTACTGTTCCCACTCCAGTTAGTATTAATTCAGGGTAGGTGCTGGACATCAAACTTAATTAATTTACTATTCCCACTTCAGTTAGTATTAATTCAGGGTAGGTGCTGGACACTAAAGTTAATTAATTTACTATTCCCACTCCAGTTAGTATTAATTCAGGGTAGGTGCTGGACATTAAACTTCATTAATTTACTATTCCCACTCCAGTTAGTATTAATTCTGAGTAGGTGCTGGACACTAAACGTAATTAATTTACTATTCCCACTCTAGTTACAATTAAATCAGAGTAGGTGCTGGACATCAAACTTAATTACTTTACTATTCCCACTCCAGTTAGTATTAATTCAGGGTAGGTGCTGGACATTAAACTTCATTAATTTACTATTTCCACTCCAGTTAGTATTAATTCTACATAGGTGCTGGACACTAAACTTAATTAATTTACTATTCCCACTACAGTTATTATTAATTCAAAGTAGATGCTGGACACTAAACTTAATTAATTTACTATTCCCACTCCAGTTAGTATTAATTCAGGGTAGATGCTGGACATTAAACATAATTAATTTACTATTCCCACTCCAGTTAGTATTAATTCTAAGTAGGTGCTGGACACTAAACTTAAATAATTTACTATTCCCACTCCAGTTAGTATTAATTCAGGGTAGGTGCTGGACACTAAACTTAATTAATTTACTATTCCCACTCCAGTTAGTATCAATTCAGGGTAGGTGCTGGACATAAAACTTAATTAATTTACTATTCCCACTCCAGTTAGTATTAATTCAGGGTAGGTGCTGGACACTAAACTTAATTAATTTACTATTCCCACTCCAGTTAGTATTAATTCAGGGTAGGTGCTGGGAATTAAATGTAATTAATTTACTATTCCCACTCCAGATACTATTAATTCTAAGTAGGTGTTGGACACTAAACTTAATTAATTTACTATTCCCACTCCAGTTAGTATTAATTCAGGGTAGGTGCTGGACATTAAACTTCATTAATTTACTATTCTCACTCCAGTTAGTATTAATTCTAAGTAGGTGCTGGACACTAAACTTAACTAATTTACTATTCCCACTACAGTTATTAATAATTCAAAGTAGGTGCTGGACATTAAACTTAAATAATTTACTATTCCCACACCAGTTAATATTAATTCTAAGTAGGTCCTGACACTAAACTTAATTAATTTACTATTCTTACTCGTGTTAGTATTAATTCAGGGTAGGTGCTGGACACTAAACTTAATTAATGTACTATTCCCACACCAATTAGCATTAATTCAGGGTAAGTGCTGGACACTAAACTTAATTAATTTACTATTCCCACTCCAGTTAGTATTAATTCAGGGTAGGTGCTGGACAGTAAATTTAATTAATTTACTATTCCCACTCCAGTTAGTATTAATTCAGGGTAGGTGCTGGACATTAAACTTAATTAATTTACTATTTCCATTACAGTTAGTATAAATTCAGGGTATGTGCTGGACACTAAACTTAATTAATTTACTATTCACACTCCAGTTAGTATTAATTCAGAGTAGGTGCTGGACACTAAACTTAATTAATATACTATTCCCACTTCAGTTAGTATTAATTCAGGGTAGGTGCTGGACACTAAACTTAATTAATTTACTGTTCCCACTCCAGTTAGTATTAATTCAGGGTAGGTGCTGGACATTAAACTTAAATAATGTACTATTCCCACTCCAGTTAGTATTAATTCTAAGTAGGTGCTGGACATTAAACATAATTAATTTACTATTCCCACTCCAGTTACAATTAATTCAGAGTAGGTGCTGGACATTAAACTTAATTAATTTACTATTCCCACTCCAGTTAGTATTAATTCAGGGTAGGTGCTGGACCCTAAACTCAATTAATTTACTATTCCCACACCAGTTAATATTAATTCTAAGTAGGTGCTGGACACTAAATTTAATTAATTTACTATTCCCACTCCAGTTAGTATTAATTCAGGGTAGGTGCTGGACATTAAACTTCATTAATTTGCTATTTCCACTCCAGTTAGCATTAATTCTAAGTAGGTGCTGGACACTAAACTTAATTAATTTACTATTCCCACTCCAGTTAGTATTAATTCAGGGTAGGTGCTGGACATTAAACTTAAATAATTTACTATTCCCACTCCAGTTAGTATTAATTCTAAGTAGGTGCTGGACACTAAACGTAATTAATTTACTATTCCTACTCTAGTTACAATTAATTCAGAGTAGGTGCTGGACATCAAACTTAATTACTTTACTATTCCCACTCCAATTAGTATTAATTCAGGGTAGGTGCTGGACATTAAACTTCATTAATTTGCTATTTCCACTTCAGTTAGTATTAATTCTACATAGGTGCTGGACACTAAACTTAATTAATTTACTATTCCCACTCCAGTTAGTATTAATTCAGGGTAGATGCTGGACACTAAATTAATTAATTTACTATTCCCACTCCAATTAGCATTAATTCAGGGTAGGTGCTGAACACTAAATTTAATTAATTTACTATTCCCACTCCAGTTAGTATTAATTCAGGGTAGGTGCTGGACACTAAACTTAATTAATTTACTATTCTCACTCCAGTTAGTATTAATTAGTATTATTTCAGGGTAGGTGCTGGACAATAAACTTAATTAATTTACTATTCCCACTCCAGTTAGTATTGATTCAGGGTAGGTGCTGGACATTAAACTTAATTAATTTACTATTCCCACACCAGTTAATATTAATTCTAAGTAGGTCCTGACACTAAACTTAATTAATTTACTATTCTTACTCGTGTTAGTATTAATTCAGGGTAGGTGCTGGACACTAAACTTAATTAATGTACTATTCCCACACCAATTAGCATTAATTCAGGGTAAGTGCTGGACACTAAACTTAATTAATTTACTATTCCCACTCCAGTTAGTATTAATTCAGGGTAGGTGCTGGACATTAAACTTAAATAATGTACTATTCCCACTCCAGTTAGTATTAATTCTAAGTAGGTGCTGGACATTAAACATAATTAATTTACTATTCCCACTCCAGTTACAATTAATTCAGAGTAGGTGCTGGACATTAAACTTAATTAATTTACTATTCCCACTCCAGTTAGTATTAATTCAGGGTAGGTGCTGGACATTAAACTTCATTAATTTGCTATTTCCATTCCAGTAAGCATTAATTCTAAGTAGGTGCTGGACACTAAACTTAATTAATTTACTATTCCCACTCCAGTTAGTATTAAGTCAGGGTTGGTGCTGGACACTAAACCTAATTAATATACTATTCCCACTGCAGTTAGTATTAATTCAGGGTAGGTGCTGGACATAAAACTTAATTAATTTACTATTCCCACTCCAGTTAGTATTAATTCAGGGTAGGTGCTGGACCCTAAACTCAATTAATTTACTATTCCCACACCAGTTAATATTAATTCTAAGTAGGTGCTGGACACTAAACTTAATTAATTTACTATTCCCACTCCAGTTAGTATTAAGTCAGGGTTGGTGCTGGACACTAAACCTAATTAATATACTATTCCCACTCCAGTTACAATTAATTCAGAGTAGTTGCTGGACATCAAACTTAATTAATCTACTATCCCCACTCCAGTTAGTATTAATTCAGGGTAGGTGCTGGACATTAAACTTCATTAATTTGCTATTTCCACTCCAGTTAATATTAATTCTAAGTAGGTGCTGGACACTAAACTTAATTAATTTACTATTCCCACTCCAATTAGCATTAATTCAGGCTAGGTGCTGAACACTAAACTTAATTAATTTACTATTCCCACTCCAGTTAGTATTAATTCAGGGTAGGTGCTGGACACTAAACTTAATTAATTTACTATTCCCACTCCAGTTAGTATTAATTCAGGGTAGGTGTTGGACAATAAAATTAATTAATTTACTATTCCCACTCCAGTTAGTATTAATTCAGGGTAGGTTCCGGACACTAAACTTCATTAATTTACTATTCCCACTCCAGTTAGTATTAATTCAGGGTAGGTGCTGGACACTAAACCTAATTAGTATACTATTCCCACTGCAGTTAGTATTAATTCAGGGTAGGTGCTGGACACTAAACTTAATTAATTTACTATTCACACTCCAGTTAGTATTAATTCAGAGTAGGTGCTGGACCCTAAACTTAATTAATTTACTATTCCCACTCCAGTTACAATTAATTCAGAGTAGTTGCTGGACATCAAACTTAATTAATCTACTATTCCCACTCCAGTTAGTATTAATTCAGGGTAGGTGCTGGACATTAAACTTCATTAATTTACTATTCCCACTCCAGTTAGTATTAATTCAGGGTAGGTGCTGGACACTAAACTTAATTAATTTACTATTCCCACTCCAGTTACAATTAATTCAGAGTAGTTGCTGGACATCAAACTTAATTAATCTACTATTCCCACTCCAGTTAGTATTAATTCAGGGTAGGTGCTGGACATTAAACTTCATTAATTTAACTATTCCCACTCCAGTTAGTATTAATTCAGGGTAGGTGCTGGACACTAAACTTAATTAATTTACTATTCCCACTCCAGTAACAATTAGTTCAGAGTAGTTGCTGGACATCAAACTTAATTAATCTACTATTCCCACTCCAGTTAGTATTAATTCAGGGTAGGTGCTGGACATTAAACTTCATTAATTTGCTATTTCCACTCCAGTTAATATTAATTCTAAGTAGGTGCTGGACACTAAACTTAATTAATTTACTATTCCCACTCCAATTAGCATTAATTCAGGCTAGGTGCTGAACACTAAACTTAATTAATTTACTATTCCCACTCCAGTTAGTATTAATTCAGGGTAGGTGCTGGACACTAAACTTAATTAATTTACTATTCCCACTCCAGTTAGTATTAATTCAGGGTGGGTGTTGGACAATAAAATTAATTAATTTACTATTCCCACTCCAGTTAGTATTAATTCAGGGTAGGTTCCGGACACTAAACTTCATTAATTTACTATTCCCACTCCAGTTAGTATTAATTCAGGGTAGGTGCTGGACACTAAACCTAATTAATATACTATTCCCACTGCAGTTAGTATTAATTCAGGGTAGGTGCTGGACACTAAACTTCATTAATTTACTAATCCCACTCCAGTTAGTATTAATTCAGGGTAGGTGCTGGACACTAAACCTAATTAATATACTATTCCCACTGCAGTTAGTATTAATTCAGGGTAGGTGCTGGACATAAAACTTAATTAATTTACTATTCCCACTCCAGTTAGTATTAATTCAGGGTAGGTGCTGGACCCTAAACTTAATTAATTTACTATTCCCACACCAGTAAATATTAATTCTAAGTAGGTGCTGGACACTAAATTTAATTAATTTACTATTCCCACTCCAGTTAGTATTTATTCAGGGTAGGTGCTGGACACTAAACTTAATTAATTTACTATTCGCACTCCAGTTAGCATTAATTCAGAGTAGGTGCTGGACACTAAACTTAATTAATTTACTATTCCCACTTCAGTTAGTATTAATTCAGGGTAGGTGCTGGACACTAAACTTAATTAATTTACTGTTCCCACTCCAGTTAGTATTAATTCAGGGTAGGTGCTGGACATCAAACTTAATTAATTTACTATTCCCACTTCAGTTAGTATTAATTCAGGGTAGGTGCTGGACACTAAAGTTAATTAATTTACTATTCCCACTCCAGTTAGTATTAATTCAGGGTAGGTGCTGGACATTAAACTTCATTAATTTACTATTCCCACTCCAGTTAGTATTAATTCTGAGTAGGTGCTGGACACTAAACGTAATTAATTTACTATTCCCACTCTAGTTACAATTAATTCAGAGTAGGTGCTGGACATCAAACTTAATTACTTTACTATTCCCACTCCAGTTAGTATTAATTCAGGGTAGGTGCTGGACATTAAACTTCATTAATTTACTATTTCCACTCCAGTTAGTATTAATTCTACATAGGTGCTGGACACTAAACTTAATTAATTTACTATTCCCACTACAGTTATTATTAATTCAAAGTAGATGCTGGACACTAAACTTAATTAATTTACTATTCCCACTCCAGTTAGTATTAATTCAGGGTAGATGCTGGACATTAAACATAATTAATTTACTATTCCCACTCCAGTTAGTATTAATTCTAAGTAGGTGCTGGACACTAAACTTAAATAATTTACTATTCCCACTCCAGTTAGTATTAATTCAGGGTAGGTGCTGGACACTAAACTTAATTAATTTACTATTCCCACTCCAGTTAGTATCAATTCAGGGTAGGTGCTGGACATAAAACTTAATTAATTTACTATTCCCACTCCAGTTAGTATTAATTCAGGGTAGGTGCTGGACACTAAACTTAATTAATTTACTATTCCCACTCCAGTTAGTATTAATTCAGGGTAGGTGCTGGGAATTAAATGTAATTAATTTACTATTCCCACTCCAGATACTATTAATTCTAAGTAGGTGTTGGACACTAAACTTAATTAATTTACTATTCCCACTCCAGTTAGTATTAATTCAGGGTAGGTGCTGGACATTAAACTTCATTAATTTACTATTCTCACTCCAGTTAGTATTAATTCTAAGTAGGTGCTGGACACTAAACTTAACTAATTTACTATTCCCACTACAGTTATTAATAATTCAAAGTAGGTGCTGGACATTAAACTTAAATAATTTACTATTCCCACACCAGTTAATATTAATTCTAAGTAGGTCCTGACACTAAACTTAATTAATTTACTATTCTTACTCGTGTTAGTATTAATTCAGGGTAGGTGCTGGACACTAAACTTAATTAATGTACTATTCCCACACCAATTAGCATTAATTCAGGGTAAGTGCTGGACACTAAACTTAATTAATTTACTATTCCCACTCCAGTTAGTATTAATTCAGGGTAGGTGCTGGACAGTAAATTTAATTAATTTACTATTCCCACTCCAGTTAGTATTAATTCAGGGTAGGTGCTGGACATTAAACTTAATTAATTTACTATTTCCATTACAGTTAGTATAAATTCAGGGTATGTGCTGGACACTAAACTTAATTAATTTACTATTCACACTCCAGTTAGTATTAATTCAGAGTAGGTGCTGGACACTAAACTTAATTAATATACTATTCCCACTTCAGTTAGTATTAATTCAGGGTAGGTGCTGGACACTAAACTTAATTAATTTACTGTTCCCACTCCAGTTAGTATTAATTCAGGGTAGGTGCTGGACATTAAACTTAAATAATGTACTATTCCCACTCCAGTTAGTATTAATTCTAAGTAGGTGCTGGACATTAAACATAATTAATTTACTATTCCCACTCCAGTTACAATTAATTCAGAGTAGGTGCTGGACATTAAACTTAATTAATTTACTATTCCCACTCCAGTTAGTATTAATTCAGGGTAGGTGCTGGACATTAAACTTCATTAATTTGCTATTTCCATTCCAGTTAGCATTAATTCTAAGTAGGTGCTGGACACTAAACTTAATTAATTTACTATTCCCACTCCAGTTAGTATTAAGTCAGGGTTGGTGCTGGACACTAAACCTAATTAATATACTATTCCCACTGCAGTTAGTATTAATTCAGGGTAGGTGCTGGACATAAAACTTAATTAATTTACTATTCCCACTCCAGTTAGTATTAATTCAGGGTAGGTGCTGGACCCTAAACTCAATTAATTTACTATTCCCACACCAGTTAATATTAATTCTAAGTAGGTGCTGGACACTAAATTTAATTAATTTACTATTCCCACTCCAGTTAGTATTAATTCAGGGTAGGTGCTGGACATTAAACTTCATTAATTTGCTATTTCCACTCCAGTTAGCATTAATTCTAAGTAGGTGCTGGACACTAAACTTAATTAATTTACTATTCCCACTCCAGTTAGTATTAATTCAGGGTAGGTGCTGGACATTAAACTTAAATAATTTACTATTCCCACTCCAGTTAGTATTAATTCTAAGTAGGTGCTGGACACTAAACGTAATTAATTTACTATTCCTACTCTAGTTACAATTAATTCAGAGTAGGTGCTGGACATCAAACTTAATTACTTTACTATTCCCACTCCAATTAGTATTAATTCAGGGTAGGTGCTGGACATTAAACTTCATTAATTTGCTATTTCCACTTCAGTTAGTATTAATTCTACATAGGTGCTGGACACTAAACTTAATTAATTTACTATTCCCACTCCAGTTAGTATTAATTCAGGGTAGATGCTGGACACTAAATTAATTAATTTACTATTCCCACTCCAATTAGCATTAATTCAGGGTAGGTGCTGAACACTAAATTTAATTAATTTACTATTCCCACTCCAGTTAGTATTAATTCAGGGTAGGTGCTGGACACTAAACTTAATTAATTTACTATTCTCACTCCAGTTAGTATTAATTAGTATTATTTCAGGGTAGGTGCTGGACAATAAACTTAATTAATTTACTATTCCCACTCCAGTTAGTATTGATTCAGGGTAGGTGCTGGACATTAAACTTAATTAATTTACTATTCCCACTCCAGTTAGTATTAATTCTAAGTAGGTGCTGGACACTAAACTTAAATAATTTACTATTCACACTCCAGTTAGTATTAATTCAGGGTAGGTGCTAGACACTAAACCTAATTAATTTACTATTCCCACTCCAGTTAATATGAATTCTTAGTAGGTGCTGGACACTAAACTTAATTAATTTACTATTCCCACTCCAGTTAGTATTAATTCAGGGTAGGTGCTGGACACTAAACTTAATTAATTTACTATTCCCACTCCAGTTAGTATTAATTCAGGGTAGGTGCTGGGAATTAAATTTAATTAATTTACTATTCCCACTCCAGATACTATTAATTCTAAGTAGGTGTTGGACACTAAACTTAATTAATTTACTATTCCCACTCCAGATAGTATTAATTCAGGGTAGGTTCTGGACATTAAACTTCATTAATTTACTATTCCCACTCCAGTTAGTATTAATTCTAAGTAGGTGCTGGACACTAAACTTAACTAATTTACTATTCCCACTACAGTTATTAATAATTCAAAGTAGGTGCTGGATATTAAACTTAATTAATTTACTATTCCCACACCAGTTAATATTAATTCTAAGTAGGTGCTGGACACTAAACTTAATTAATTTACTATTCTTACTCGTGTTAGTATTAATTCAGGGTAGGTGCTGGACACTAAACTTAATTAATGTACTATTCCCACACCAATTAGCATTAATTCAGGGTAAGTGCTGGACACTAAACTTAATTAATTTACTATTCCCACTCCAGTTAGTATTAATTCAGGGTAGGTGCTGGTCAGTAAACTTAATTAATTTACTATTCCCACTCCAGTTAGTATTAATTCAGGGTAGGTGCTGGACACTAAACTTAATTAATATACTATTCCCACTTCAGTTAGTATTAATTCAGAGTAGGTGCTGGACACTAAACTTAATTAATATACTATTCCCACTTCAGTTAGTATTAATTCAGGGTAGGTGCTGGACACTAAACTTAATTAATTTACTGTTCCCACTCCAGTTAGTATTAATTCAGGGTAGGTGCTGGACATTAAACGTAATTAATTTGCTATTCCCACTCCAGTTACAATTAATTCTAAGTAGGTGCTGGACATTAAACATAATTAATTTACTATTCCCACTCCAGTTACAATTAATTCAGAGTAGGTGCTGGACATTAAACTTAATTAATTTACTATTCCCACTCCAGTTAGTATTAATTCAGGGTAGGTGCTGGACATTAAACTTCATTAATTTGCTATTTCCATTCCAGTTAGCATTAATTCTAAGTAGGTGCTGGACACTAAACTTAATTAATTTACTATTCCCACTCCAGTTAGTATTAAGTCAGGGTAGGTGCTGGACACTAAACCTAATTAATATACTATTCCCACTGCAGTTAGTATTAATTCAGGGTAGGTGCTGGACATAAAACTTAATTAATTTACTATTCCCACTCCAGTTAGTATTAATTCAGGGTATGTGCTGGACCCTAAACTCAATTAATGTACTATTCCCACACCAGTTAATATTAATTCTAAGTAGGTGCTGGACACTAAATGTAATTAATTTACTATTCCCACTCCAGTTAGTATTAATTCAGGGTAGGTGCTGGACACTAAACTTAATTAATTTACTATTCACACTCCAGTTAGTATTAATTCAGAGTAGGTGCTGGACCCTAAACTTAATTAATTTACTATTCCCACTCCAGTTACAATTAATTCAGAGTAGTTGCTGGACATCAAACTTAATTAATCTACTATTCCCACTCCAGTTAGTATTAATTCAGGGTAGGTGCTGGACATTAAACTTCATTAATTTACTATTCCCACTCCAGTTAGTATTAATTCAGGGTAGGTGCTGGACACTAAACTTAATTAATTTACTATTCCCACTCCAGTTACAATTAATTCAGAGTAGTTGCTGGACATCAAACTTAATTAATCTACTATTCCCACTCCAGTTAGTATTAACTCAGGGTAGGTGCTGGACATTAAACTTCATTAATTTAACTATTCCCACTCCAGTTAGTATTAATTCAGGGTAGGTGCTGGACACTAAACTTAATTAATTTACTATTCCCACTCCAGTAACAATTAGTTCAGAGTAGTTGCTGGACATCAAACTTAATTAATCTACTATTCCCACTCCAGTTAGTATTAATTCAGGGTAGGTGCTGGACATTAAACTTCATTAATTTGCTATTTCCACTCCAGTTAATATTAATTCTAAGTAGGTGCTGGACACTAAACTTAATTAATTTACTATTCCCACTCCAATTAGCATTAATTCAGGCTAGGTGCTGAACACTAAACTTAATTAATTTACTATTCCCACTCCAGTTAGTATTAATTCAGGGTAGGTGCTGGACACTAAACTTAATTAATTTACGATTCCCACTCCAGTTAGTATTAATTCAGGGTGGGTGTTGGACAATAAAATTAATTAATTTACTATTCCCACTCCAGTTAGTATTAATTCAGGGTAGGTTCTGGACACTAAACTTCATTAATTTACTATTCCCACTCCAGTTAGTATTAATTCAGGGTAGGTGCTGGACACTAAACCTAATTAATATACTATTCCCACTGCAGTTAGTATTAATTCAGGGTAGGTGCTGGACACTAAACTTCATTAATTTACTAATCCCACTCCAGTTAGTATTAATTCAGGGTAGGTGCTGGACACTAAACCTAATTAATATACTATTCCCACTGCAGTTAGTATTAATTCAGGGTAGGTGCTGGACATAAAACTTAATTAATTTACTATTCCCACTCCAGTTAGTATTAATTCAGGGTAGGTGCTGGACCCTAAACTTAATTAATTTACTATTCCCACACCAGTAAATATTAATTCTAAGTAGGTGCTGGACACTAAATTTAATTAATTTACTATTCCCACTCCAGTTAGTATTTATTCAGGGTAGGTGCTGGACACTAAACTTAATTAATTTACTATTCGCACTCCAGTTAGCATTAATTCAGAGTAGGTGCTGGACACTAAACTTAATTAATTTACTATTCCCACTTCAGTTAGTATTAATTCAGGGTAGGTGCTGGACACTAAACTTAATTAATTTACTGTTCCCACTCCAGTTAGTATTAATTCAGGGTAGGTGCTGGACATCAAACTTAATTAATTTACTATTCCCACTTCAGTTAGTATTAATTCAGGGTAGGTGCTGGACACTAAAGTTAATTAATTTACTATTCCCACTCCAGTTAGTATTAATTCAGGGTAGGTGCTGGACATTAAACTTCATTAATTTACTATTCCCACTCCAGTTAGTATTAATTCTGAGTAGGTGCTGGACACTAAACGTAATTAATTTACTATTCCCACTCTAGTTACAATTAATTCAGAGTAGGTGCTGGACATCAAACTTAATTACTTTACTATTCCCACTCCAGTTAGTATTAATTCAGGGTAGGTGCTGGACATTAAACTTCATTAATTTACTATTTACACTCCAGTTAGTATTAATTCTACATAGGTGCTGGACACTAAACTTAATTAATTTACTATTCCCACTACAGTTATTATTAATTCAAAGTAGATGCTGGACACTAAACTTAATTAATTTACTATTCCCACTCCAGTTAGTATTAATTCAGGGTAGATGCTGGACACTAAATTAATTAATTTACTATTCCCACTCCAATTAGCATTAATTCAGGGTAGGTGCTGAACACTAAACTTAATTAATTTACTATTCCCACTCCAGTTAGTATTAATTCAGGGTAGGTGCTGGACCCTAAACTTAATTAATTTACTATTCCCACTCCAGTTAGTATTAATTAGTATTAATTCAGGGTAGGTGCTGGACAATAAACTTAATTAATTTACTATTACCACTCCAGTTAGTATTGATTCAGGGTAGGTGCTGGACATTAAACATAATTAATTTACTATTCCCACTCCAGTTAGTATTAATTCTAAGTAGGTGCTGGACACTAAACTTAATTAATTTACTATTCCCACTCCAGTTAGTATCAATTCAGGGTAGGTGCTGGACATAAAACTTAATTAATTTACTATTCCCACTCCAGTTAGTATTAATTCAGGGTAGGTGCTGGACACTAAACTTAATTAATTTACTATTCCCACTCCAGTTAGTATTAATTCAGGGTAGGTGCTGGGAATAAAATTTAATTAATTTACTATTCCCACTCCAGATACTATTAATTCTAAGTAGGTGTTGGACACTAAACTTAATTAATTTACTATTCCCACTCCAGTTAGTATTAATTCAGGGTAGGTGCTGGACATTAAACTTCATTAATTTACTATTCTCACTCCAGTTAGTATTAATTCTAAGTAGGTGCTGGACACTAAACTTAACTAATTTACTATTCCCACTACAGTTATTAATAATTCAAAGTAGGTGCTGGACATTAAACTTAATTAATTTACTATTCCCACACCAGTTAATATTAATTCTAAGTAGGTCCTGACACTAAACTTAATTAATTTACTATTCTTACTCGTGTTAGTATTAATTCAGGGTAGGTGCTGGACACTAAACTTAATTAATGTACTATTCCCACACCAATTAGCATTAATTCAGGGTAAGTGCTGGACACTAAACTTAATTAATTTACTATTCCCACTCCAGTTAGTATTAATTCAGGGTAGGTGCTGGACATTAAACTTAAATAATGTACTATTCCCACTCCAGTTAGTATTAATTCTAAGTAGGTGCTGGACATTAAACATAATTAATTTACTATTCCCACTCCAGTTACAATTAATTCAGAGTAGGTGCTGGACATTAAACTTAATTAATTTACTATTCCCACTCCAGTTAGTATTAATTCAGGGTAGGTGCTGGACATTAAACTTCATTAATTTGCTATTTCCATTCCAGTAAGCATTAATTCTAAGTAGGTGCTGGACACTAAACTTAATTAATTTACTATTCCCACTCCAGTTAGTATTAAGTCAGGGTTGGTGCTGGACACTAAACCTAATTAATATACTATTCCCACTGCAGTTAGTATTAATTCAGGGTAGGTGCTGGACATAAAACTTAATTAATTTACTATTCCCACTCCAGTTAATATTAATTCAGGGTAGGTGCTGGACCCTAAACTCAATTAATTTACTATTCCCACACCAGTTAATATTAATTCTAAGTAGGTGCTGGACACTAAACTTAATTAATTTACTATTCCCACTCCAGTTAGTATTAAGTCAGGGTTGGTGCTGGACACTAAACCTAATTAATATACTATTCCCACTCCAGTTACAATTAATTCAGAGTAGTTGCTGGACATCAAACTTAATTAATCTACTATCCCCACTCCAGTTAGTATTAATTCAGGGTAGGTGCTGGACATTAAACTTCATTAATTTGCTATTTCCACTCCAGTTAATATTAATTCTAAGTAGGTGCTGGACACTAAACTTAATTAATTTACTATTCCCACTCCAATTAGCATTAATTCAGGCTAGGTGCTGAACACTAAACTTAATTAATTTACTATTCCCACTCCAGTTAGTATTAATTCAGGGTAGGTGCTGGACACTAAACTTAATTAATTTACTATTCCCACTCCAGTTAGTATTAATTCAGGGTAGGTGTTGGACAATAAAATTAATTAATTTACTATTCCCACTCCAGTTAGTATTAATTCAGGGTAGGTTCCGGACACTAAACTTCATTAATTTACTATTCCCACTCCAGTTAGTATTAATTCAGGGTAGGTGCTGGACACTAAACCTAATTAGTATACTATTCCCACTGCAGTTAGTATTAATTCAGGGTAGGTGCTGGACACTAAACTTAATTAATTTACTATTCACACTCCAGTTAGTATTAATTCAGAGTAGGTGCTGGACCCTAAACTTAATTAATTTACTATTCCCACTCCAGTTACAATTAATTCAGAGTAGTTGCTGGACATCAAACTTAATTAATCTACTATTCCCACTCCAGTTAGTATTAATTCAGGGTAGGTGCTGGACATTAAACTTCATTAATTTACTATTCCCACTCCAGTTAGTATTAATTCAGGGTAGGTGCTGGACACTAAACTTAATTAATTTACTATTCCCACTCCAGTTACAATTAATTCAGAGTAGTTGCTGGACATCAAACTTAATTAATCTACTATTCCCACTCCAGTTAGTATTAATTCAGGGTAGGTGCTGGACATTAAACTTCATTAATTTAACTATTCCCACTCCAGTTAGTATTAATTCAGGGTAGGTGCTGGACACTAAACTTAATTAATTTACTATTCCCACTCCAGTAACAATTAGTTCAGAGTAGTTGCTGGACATCAAACTTAATTAATCTACTATTCCCACTCCAGTTAGTATTAATTCAGGGTAGGTGCTGGACATTAAACTTCATTAATTTGCTATTTCCACTCCAGTTAATATTAATTCTAAGTAGGTGCTGGACACTAAACTTAATTAATTTACTATTCCCACTCCAATTAGCATTAATTCAGGCTAGGTGCTGAACACTAAACTTAATTAATTTACTATTCCCACTCCAGTTAGTATTAATTCAGGGTAGGTGCTGGACACTAAACTTAATTAATTTACTATTCCCACTCCAGTTAGTATTAATTCAGGGTGGGTGTTGGACAATAAAATTAATTAATTTACTATTCCCACTCCAGTTAGTATTAATTCAGGGTAGGTTCCGGACACTAAACTTCATTAATTTACTATTCCCACTCCAGTTAGTATTAATTCAGGGTAGGTGCTGGACACTAAACCTAATTAATATACTATTCCCACTGCAGTTAGTATTAATTCAGGGTAGGTGCTGGACACTAAACTTCATTAATTTACTAATCCCACTCCAGTTAGTATTAATTCAGGGTAGGTGCTGGACACTAAACCTAATTAATATACTATTCCCACTGCAGTTAGTATTAATTCAGGGTAGGTGCTGGACATAAAACTTAATTAATTTACTATTCCCACTCCAGTTAGTATTAATTCAGGGTAGGTGCTGGACCCTAAACTTAATTAATTTACTATTCCCACACCAGTAAATATTAATTCTAAGTAGGTGCTGGACACTACATTTAATTAATTTACTATTCCCACTCCAGTTAGTATTTATTCAGGGTAGGTGCTGGACACTAAACTTAATTAATTTACTATTCGCACTCCAGTTAGCATTAATTCAGAGTAGGTGCTGGACACTAAACTTAATTAATTTACTATTCCCACTTCAGTTAGTATTAATTCAGGGTAGGTGCTGGACACTAAACTTAATTAATTTACTGTTCCCACTCCAGTTAGTATTAATTCAGGGTAGGTGCTGGACATCAAACTTAATTAATTTACTATTCCCACTTCAGTTAGTATTAATTCAGGGTAGGTGCTGGACACTAAAGTTAATTAATTTACTATTCCCACTCCAGTTAGTATTAATTCAGGGTAGGTGCTGGACATTAAACTTCATTAATTTACTATTCCCACTCCAGTTAGTATTAATTCTGAGTAGGTGCTGGACACTAAACGTAATTAATTTACTATTCCCACTCTAGTTACAATTAATTCAGAGTAGGTGCTGGACATCAAACTTAATTACTTTACTATTCCCACTCCAGTTAGTATTAATTCAGGGTAGGTGCTGGACATTAAACTTCATTAATTTACTATTTCCACTCCAGTTAGTATTAATTCTACATAGGTGCTGGACACTAAACTTAATTAATTTACTATTCCCACTACAGTTATTATTAATTCAAAGTAGATGCTGGACACTAAACTTAATTAATTTACTATTCCCACTCCAGTTAGTATTAATTCAGGGTAGATGCTGGACACTAAATTAATTAATTTACTATTCCCACTCCAATTAGCATTAATTCAGGGTAGGTGCTGAACACTAAACTTAATTAATTTACTATTCCCACTCCAGTTAGTATTAATTCAGGGTAGGTGCTGGACACTAAACTTAATTAATTTACTATTCCCACTCCAGTTAGTATTAATTAGTATTAATTCAGGGTAGGTGCTGGACAATAAACTTAATTAATTTACTATTACCACTCCAGTTAGTATTGATTCAGGGTAGGTGCTGGACATTAAACATAATTAATTTACTATTCCCACTCCAGTTAGTATTAATTCTAAGTAGGTGCTGGACACTAAACTTAAATAATTTACTATTCCCACTCCAGTTAGTATTAATTCAGGGTAGGTGCTGGACACTAAACTTAATTAATTTACTATTCCCACTCCAGTTAGTATCAATTCAGGGTAGGTGCTGGACATAAAACTTAATTAATTTACTATTCCCACTCCAGTTAGTATTAATTCAGGGTAGGTGCTGGACACTAAACTTAATTAATTTACTATTCCCACTCCAGTTAGTATTAATTCAGGGTAGGTGCTGGGAATAAAATGTAATTAATTTACTATTCCCACTCCAGATACTATTAATTCTAAGTAGGTGTTGGACACTAAACTTAATTAATTTACTATTCCCACTCCAGTTAGTATTAATTCAGGGTAGGTGCTGGACATTAAACTTCATTAATTTACTATTCTCACTCCAGTTAGTATTAATTCTAAGTAGGTGCTGGACACTAAACTTAACTAATTTACTATTCCCACTACAGTTATTAATAATTCAAAGTAGGTGCTGGACATTAAACTTAATTAATTTACTATTCCCACACCAGTTAATATTAATTCTAAGTAGGTCCTGACACTAAACTTAATTAATTTACTATTCTTACTCGTGTTAGTATTAATTCAGGGTAGGTGCTGGACACTAAACTTAATTAATGTACTATTCCCACACCAATTAGCATTAATTCAGGGTAAGTGCTGGACACTAAACTTAATTAATTTACTATTCCCACTCCAGTTAGTATTAATTCAGGGTAGGTGCTGGACATTAAACTTAAATAATGTACTATTCCCACTCCAGTTAGTATTAATTCTAAGTAGGTGCTGGACATTAAACATAATTAATTTACTATTCCCACTCCAGTTACAATTAATTCAGAGTAGGTGCTGGACATTAAACTTAATTAATTTACTATTCCCACTCCAGTTAGTATTAATTCAGGGTAGGTGCTGGACATTAAACTTCATTAATTTGCTATTTCCATTCCAGTAATCATTAATTCTAAGTAGGTGCTGGACACTAAACTTAATTAATTTACTATTCCCACTCCAGTTAGTATTAAGTCAGGGTTGGTGCTGGACACTAAACCTAATTAATATACTATTCCCACTGCAGTTAGTATTAATTCAGGGTAGGTGCTGGACATAAAACTTAATTAATTTACTATTCCCACTCCAGTTAGTATTAATTCAGGGTAGGTGCTGGACCCTAAACTCAATTAATTTACTATTCCCACACCAGTTAATATTAATTCTAAGTAGGTGCTGGACACTAAACTTAATTAATTTACTATTCCCACTCCAGTTAGTATTAAGTCAGGGTTGGTGCTGGACACTAAACCTAATTAATATACTATTCCCACTCCAGTTACAATTAATTCAGAGTAGTTGCTGGACATCAAACTTAATTAATCTACTATCCCCACTCCAGTTAGTATTAATTCAGGGTAGGTGCTGGACATTAAACTTCATTAATTTGCTATTTCCACTCCAGTTAATATTAATTCTAAGTAGGTGCTGGACACTAAACTTAATTAATTTACTATTCCCACTCCAATTAGCATTAATTCAGGCTAGGTGCTGAACACTAAACTTAATTAATTTACTATTCCCACTCCAGTTAGTATTAATTCAGGGTAGGTGCTGGACACTAAACTTAATTAATTTACTATTCCCACTCCAGTTAGTATTAATTCAGGGTAGGTGTTGGACAATAAAATTAATTAATTTACTATTCCCACTCCAGTTAGTATTAATTCAGGGTAGGTTCTGGACACTAAACTTCATTAATTTACTATTCCCACTCCAGTTAGTATTAATTCAGGGTAGGTGCTGGACACTAAACCTAATTAGTATACTATTCCCACTGCAGTTAGTATTAATTCAGGGTAGGTGCTGGACATAAAACTTAATTAATTTACTATTTCCACTCCAGTTAGTTTTAATTCTAAGTAGGTGCTGGACACTAAACTTAATTAATTTACTATTCCCACTACAGTTTTTATTAATTCAAAGTAGGTGCTGGACGTTAAACTTAATTAATTTACTATTCCCACACCAGTTAATATTAATTCTAAGTAGGTGCTGGACACTAAACTTAATTAATTTACTATTCCCACTCCAGTTAGTATTAATTCAGGGTAGTTGCTGGACCCTAAACTTAATTAATTTACTATTCCCACACCAATTAATATTAATTCTAAGTAGGTGCTGGACACTAAATTTAATTAATTTACTATTCCCACTCCAGTTAGTATTTATTCAGGGTAGGTGCTGGACACTAAACTTAATTAATTTACTATTCCCACTCCAGTTAGTATTAATTCAGGGTAGGTGCTGGACACTAAACTTAATTAATTTACTATTCACACTCCAGTTAGTATTAATTCAGAGTAGGTGCTGGACATAACATTTAATTAATTTACTGTTCCCACTCCAGTTAGTATTACTTCAGGGTAGGTGCTGGACATTAAACTTAAATAATTTACTATTCCCACTCCAGTTAGTATTAATTCTAAGTAGGTGCTGGACATTAAACATAATTAATTTACTATTCCCACTCCAGTTACAATTAATTCAGAGTAGGTGCTGGACATTAAACTTAATTAATTTACTATTCCCACTCCAGTTAGTATTAATTCAGTGTAGGTGCTATACATTAAACTTCATTAATTTGCTTTTTCCATTCCAGTTAGCATTAATTCTAAGTAGGTGCTGGACACTAAACTTAATTAATTTACTATTCCCACTCCAGTTAGTATTAAGTCAGGGTTGGTGCTGGACACTAAACCTAATTAATATACTATTCCCACTGCAGTTAGTATTAATTCAGGGTAGGTGCTGGACATAAAACTTAATTAATTTACTGTTCCCACTCCAGTTAGTATTAATTCAGGGTAGGTGCTGGACATTAAACTTAAATAATTTACTATTCCCACTCCAGTTAGTATTAATTCTAAGTAGGTGCTGGACATTAAACATAATTAATTTACTATTCCCACTCCAGTTACATATTAATTCAGAGTAGGTGCTGGACATTAAACTTAATTAATTTACTATTCCCACTCCAGTTAGTATTAATTCAGGGTAGGTGCTATACATTAAACTTCATTAATTTGCTATTTCCATTCCAGTTAGCATTAATTCTAAGTAGGTGCTGGACATTAAACATAATTAATTTACTATTCCCACTCCAGTTATAATTAATTCAGAGTAGGTGCTGGACATTAAACTTAATTAATTTACTATTCCCACTCCAGTTAGTATTAATTCAGGGTAGGTGCTGGACATTAAACTTCATTAATTTGCTATTTCCATTCCATTTAGCATTAATTCTAAGTAGGTGCTGGACACTAAACTTCATTAATTTACTAATCCCACTCCAGTTAGTATCAATTCAGGGTAGGTGCTGGACACTAAACCTAATTAATATACTATTCCCACTGCAGTTAGTATTAATTCAGGGTAGGTGCTGGACATAAAACTTAATTAATTTACTATTCCCACTCCAGTTAGTAATAATTCAGGGTAGGTGCTGGACCCTAAACTTAATTATTGACTATTCCCACACCAGTTAATATTAATTCTAAGTAGGTGCTGGACACTAAATTTAATTAATTTACTATTCCCACTCCAGTTAGTATTTATTCAGGGTAGGTGCTGGACATAAAACTTAATTAATTTACTATTTCCACTCCAGTTAGTTTTAATTCTAAGTAGGTGCTGGACACTAAACTTAATTAATTTACTATTCCCACTACAGTTATTATTAATTCAAAGTAGGTGCTGGACGTTAAACTTAATTAATTTACTATTCCCACACCAGTTAATATTAATTCTAAGTAGATGCTGGACACTAAACTTAATTAATTTACTATTCCCACTCCAGTTAGTATTAATTCAGGGTAGGTGCTGGACCCTAAACTTAATTAATTTACTATTCCCACACCAATTAATATTAATTCTAAGTAGGTGCTGGACACTAAATTTAATTAATTTACTATTCCCACTCCAGTTAGTATTTATTCAGGGTAGGTGCTGGACACTAAACTTAATTAATTTACTATTCCCACTCCACTTAGTATTAATTCAGGGTAGGTGCTGGACACTAAACTTAATTAATTTACTATTCACACTCCAGTTAGTATTAATTCAGAGTAGGTGCTGGACACTAAACTTAATTAATTTACTATTCCCACTTCAGTTAGTATTAATTCAGGGTAGGTGCTGGACACTAAACTTAATTAATTTACTGTTCCCTCTCCAGTTAGTATTAATTCAGGGTAGGTGCTGGACATTAAACTTAAATAATTTACTATTCCCACCCCATACTATTAATTCTAAGTAGGTGCTGGACATTAAACATAATTAATTTTCTATTCCCACTCCAGTTACAATTAATTCAGAGTAGGTTCTGGACATTAAACTTAATTAATTTACTATTCCCAGTCCAGTTAGTATTAATTCAGGGTAGGTGCTGGACATTAAACTTCATTAATTTGCTATTTCCATTCCAGTTAGCATTAATTCTAAGTAGGTGCTGGACACTAAACTTCATTAATTTACTAATCCCACTCCAGTTAGTATTAATTCAGGGTAGGTGCTGGACACTAAACCTAATTAATATACTATTCCCACTGCAGTTAGTATTAATTCAGGGTAGGTGCTGGACATAAAACTTAATTAATTTACTATTCCCACTCCAGTTAGTATTAATTCAGGGTAGGTGCTGGACCCTAAACTTAATTAATTTACTATTCCCACACCAGTAAATATTAATTCTAAGTAGTTGCTGGACACTAAATTTAATTAATTTACTATTCCCACTCCAGTTAGTATTAATTCAGGGTAGGTGCTGGACATCAAACTTAATTAATTTACTATTCCCACTTCAGTTAGTATTAATTCAGGGTAGTGGCTGGACACTAAAGTTAATTAATTTACTATTCCCACTCCAGTTAGTATTAATTCAGGGTAGGTGCTGGACATTAAACTTCATTAATTTACTATTCCCACTACAGTTAGTATTAATTCTGAGTAGGTGCTGGACACTAAACGTAATTAATTTACTATTCCCACTCTAGTTACATATTAATTCAGAGTAGGTGCTGGACATCAAACTTAATTACTTTACTATTCCCACTCCAGTTAGTATTAATTCAGGGTAGGTGCTGGACATTAAACTTCATTAATTTACTATTTCCACTCCAGTTAGTATTAATTCTACATAGGTGCTGGACACTAAACTTAATTAATTTACTATTCCCACTACAGTTATTATTAATTCAAAGTAGATGCTGGACACTAAACTTAATTAATTTACTATTCCCACTCCAGTTAGTATTAATTCAGGGTAGATGCTGGACACTAAATTAATTAATTTACTATTCCCACTCCAATTAGCATTAATTCAGGGTAGGTGCTGAACACTAAACTTAATTAATTTACTATTCCCACTCCAGTAAGTATTAATTCAGGGTAGGTGCTGGACACTAAACTTAATTAATTTACTATTCCCACTCCAGTTAGTATTAATTAGTATTAATTCAGGGTAGGTGCTGGACAATAAACTTAATTAATTTACTATTACCACTCCAGTTAGTATTGATTCAGGGTAGGTGCTGGACATTAAACATAATTAATTTACTATTCCCACTCCAGTTAGTATTAATTCTAAGTAGGTGCTGGACACTAAACTTAAATAATTTACTATTCCCACTCCAGTTAGTATTAATTCAGGGTAGGTGCTGGACACTAAACTTAATTAATTTACTATTCCCACTCCAGTTAGTATCAATTCAGGGTAGGTGCTGGACATAAAACTTAATTAATTTACTATTCCCACTCCAGTTAGTATTAATTCAGGGTAGGTGCTGGACAATAACTTAATTAATTTACTATTCCCACTCCAGTTAGTATTAAATCAGGGTAGGTGCTGGGAATTAAATTTAATTAATTTACTATTCCCACTCCAGATACTATTAATTCTAAGTAGGTGTTGGACACTAAACTTAATTAATTTACTATTCCCACTCCAGTTAGTATTAATTCAGGGTAGGTGCTGGACATTAAACTTCATTAATTTACTATTCTCACTCCAGTTAGTATTAATTCTAAGTAGGTGCTGGACACTAAACTTAACTAATTTACTATTCCCACTACAGTTATTAATAATTCAAAGTAGGTGCTGGACATTAAACTTAATTAATTTACTATTCCCACACCAGTTAATATTAATTCTAAGTAGGTCCTGACACTAAACTTAATTAATTTACTATTCTTACTTGTGTTAGTATTAATTCAGGGTAGGTGCTGGACACTAAACTTAATTAATGTACTATTCCCACACCAATTAGCATTAATTCAGGGTAAGTGCTGGACACTAAACTTAATTAATTTACTATTCCCACTCCAGTTAGTATTAATTCAGGGTAGGTGCTGGACAGTAAACTTAATTAATTTACTATTCCCACTCCAGTTAGTATTAATTCAGGGTAGGTGCTGGACATTAAACTTAATTAATTTACTATTTCCATTACAGTTAGTATAAATTCAGGGTATGTGCTGGACACTAAACTTAATTAATTTACTATTCACACTCCAGTTAGTATTAATTCAGAGTAGGTGTTGGACACTAAACTTAATTAATATACTATTCCCACTTCAGTTAGTATTAATTCAGGGTAGGTGCTGGACACTAAACTTAATTAATTTACTGTTCCCACTCCAGTTAGTATTAATTCAGGGTAGGTGCTGGACATTAAACTTAAATAATGTACTATTCCCACTCCAGTTAGTATTAATTCTAAGTAGGTGCTGGACATTAAACATAATTAATTTACTATTCCCACTCCAGTTACAATTAATTCAGAGTAGGTGCTGGACATTAAACTTAATTAATTTACTATTCCCACTCCAGTTAGTATTAATTCAGGGTAGGTGCTGGACATTAAACTTCATTAATTTGCTATTTCCATTCCAGTTAGCATTAATTCTAAGTAGGTGCTGGACACTAAACTTAATTAATGTACTATTCCCACTCCAGTTAGTATTAAGTCAGGGTTGGTGCTGGACACTAAACCTAATTAATATACTATTCCCACTGCAGTTAGTATTAATTCAGGGTAGGTGCTGGACATAAAACTTAATTAATTTACTATTCCCACTCCAGTTAGTATTAATTCAGGGTAGGTGCTGGACCCTAGACTCAATTAATTTACTATTCCCACACCAGTTAATATTAATTCTAAGTAGGTGCTGGACACTAAATGTAATTAATTTACTATTCCCACTCCAGTTAGTATTAATTCAGGGTAGGTGCTGGACACTAAACTTAATTAATTTACTATTCACACTCCAGTTAGTATTAATTCAGAGTAGGTGCTGGACCCTACACTTAATTAATTTACTATTCCCACTCCAGTTACAATTAATTCAGAGTAGTTGCTGGACATCAAACAAACTTAATTAATCTACTATTCCCACTCCAGTTAGTATTAATTCAGGGTAGGTGCTGGACATTAAACTTCATTAATTTACTATTCCCACTCCAGTTAGTATTAATTCAGGGTAGGTGCTGGACATTAAACTTCATTAATTTGCTATTTCCACTCCAGTTAATATTAATTCTAAATAGGTGCTGGACACTAAACTTAATTAATTTACTATTCCCACTCCAATTAGCATTAATTCAGGCTAGGTGCTGAACACTAAACTTAATTAATTTACTATTCCCACTCCAGTGAGTATTAATTCAGGGTAGGTGCTGTACACTAAACTTAATTAATTTACTATTCCCACTCCAGTTAGTATTAATTCAGGGTAGGTGTTGGACAATAACATTAATTAATTTACTATTCCCACTCCAGTTAGTATTAATTCAGAGTAGGTGCTGGACCCTACACTTAATTAATTTACTATTCCCACTCCAGTTACAATTAATTCAGAGTAGTTGCTGGACATCAAACAAACTTAATTAATCTACTATTCCCACTCCAGTTAGTATTAATTCAGGGTAGGTGCTGGACATTAAACTTCATTAATTTACTATTCCCACTCCAGTTAGTATTAATTCAGGGTAGGTGCTGGACACTAAACTTAATTAATTTACTATTCCCACTCCAGTTACAATTAATTCAGAGTAGTTGCTGGACATCAAACTTAATTAATCTACTATTCCCACTCCAGTTAGTATTAATTCAGGGTAGGTGCTGGACATTAAACTTCATTAATTTGCTATTTCCACTCCAGTTAATATTAATTCTAAGTAGGTGCTGGACACTAAACTTAATTAATTTACTATTCCCACTCCAATTAGCATTAATTCAGGCTAGGTGCTGGACACTAAACTTAATTAATTTACTATTCCCACTCCAGTTAGTATTAATTCAGGGTAGGTGTTGGACAATAAAATTAATTAATTTACTATTCCCACTCCAGTTAGTATTAATTCAGGGTAGGTTCCGGACACTAAACTTCATTAATTTACTATTCCCACTCCAGTTAGTATTAATTCAGGGTATGTGCTGGACACTAAACCTAATTAGTATACTATTCCCACTGCAGTTAGTATTAATTCAGGGTAGGTGCTGGACATAAAACTTAATTAATTTACTATTTCCACTCCAGTTAGTTTTAATTCTAAGTAGGTGCTGGACACTAAACTTAATTAATTTACTATTCCCACTACAGTTTTTATTAATTCAAAGTAGGTGCTGGACGTTAAACTTAATTAATTTACTATTCCCACACCAGTTAATATTAATTCTAAGTAGGTGCTGGACACTAAACTTAATTAATTTACTATTCCCACTCCAGTTAGTATTAATTCAGGGTAGTTGCTGGACCCTAAACTTAATTAATTTACTATTCCCACACCAATTAATATTAATTCTAAGTAGGTGCTGGACACTAAATTTAATTAATTTACTATTCCCACTCCAGTTAGTATTTATTCAGGGTAGGTGCTGGACACTAAACTTAATTAATTTACTATTCCCACTCCAGTTAGTATTAATTCAGGGTAGGTGCTGGACACTAAACTTAATTAATTTACTATTCACACTCCAGTTAGTATTAATTCAGAGAAGGTGCTGGACACTAAACTTAATTAATTTACTATTCCCACTTCAGTTAGTATTAATTCAGGGTAGGTGCTGGAAACTAAACTTAATTAATTTACTGTTCCCACTCCAGTTAGTATTAATTCAGGGTAGGTGCTGGACATTAAACTTAAATAATTTACTATTCCCACTCCAGTTAGTATTAATTCTAAGTAGGTGCTGGACATTAAACATAATTAATTTACTATTCCCACTCCAGTTACAATTAATTCAGAGTAGGTGCTGGACATTAAACTTAATTAATTTACTATTCCCACTTCAGTTAGTATTAATTCAGGGTAGGTGCTATACATTAAACTTCATTAATTTGCTATTTCCATTCCAGTTAGCATTAATTCTAAGTAGGTGCTGGACATTAAACATAATTAATTTACTATTCCCACTCCAGTTATAATTAATTCAGAGTAGGTGCTGGACATTAAACTTAATTAATTTACTATTCCCACTCCAGTTAGTCTTAATTCAGGGTAGGTGCTGGACATTAAACTTCATTAATTTGCTATTTCCATTCCAGTTAGCATTAATTCTAAGTAGGTGCTGGACACTAAACTTCATTAATTTACTAATCCCACTCCAGTTAGTATCAATTCAGGGTAGGTGCTGGACACTAAACCTAATTAATATACTATTCCCACTGCAGTTAGTATTAATTCAGGGTAGGTGCTGGACATAAAACTTAATTAATTTACTATTCCCACTCCAGTTAGTATTAATTCAGGGTAGGTGCTGGACCCTAAACTTAATTAATTTACTATTCCCACACCAGTTAATATTAATTCTAAGTAGGTGCTGGACACTAAATTTAATTAATTTACTATTCCCACTCCAGTTAGTATTTATTCAGGGTACGTGCTGGACACTAAACTTAATTAATTTACTATTCACACTCCAGTTAGCATTAATTCAGAGTAGGTGCTGGACACTAAACTTAATTAATTTACTATTCCCACTTCAGTTAGTATTAATTCAGGGTAGGTGCTGGACACTAAAATTAATTAATTTACTGTTCCCACTCCAGTTAGTATTAATTCAGGGTAGGTGCTGGACATCAAACTTAATTAATTTACTATTCCCACTTCAGTTAGTATTAATTCAGGGTAGGTGCTGGACACTACATTTAATTAATTTACTATTCCCACTCCAGTTAGTATTAATTCAGGGTAGGTGCTGGACATAAAACTTAATTAATTTACTATTCCCACTCCAGTTAGTATTAATTCAGGGTAGGTGCTGGACCCTAAACTTAATTAATTTACTATTCCCACACCAGTTAATATTAATTCTAAGTAGGTGCTGGACACTAAATTTAATTAATTTACTATTCCCACTCCAGTTAGTATTTATTCAGGGTAGGTGCTGGACACTAAACTTAATTAATTTACTATTCACACTCCAGTTAGCATTAATTCAGAGTAGGTGCTGGACACTAAACTTAATTAATTTACTATTTTCACTTCAGTTAGTATTAATTCAGGGTAGGTGCTGGACACTAAACTTAATTAATTTACTGTTCCCACTCCAGTTAGTATTAATTCAGGGTAGGTGCTGGACATCAAATTTAATTAATTTACTATTCCCACTTCAGTTAGTATTAATTCAGGGTAGGTGCTGGACATTAAACTTCATTAATTTGCTATTTCCATTCCAGTTAGCATTAATTCTAAGTAGGTGCTGGACACTAAACTTCATTAATTTACTAATCCCACTCCAGTTAGTATCAATTCAGGGTAGGTGCTGGACACTAAACCTAATTAATATACTATTCCCACTGCAGTTAGTATTAATTCAGGGTAGGTGCTGGACATAAAACGTAATTAATTTACTATTCCCACTCCAGTTAGTATTAATTCAGGGTAGGTGCTGGACCCTAAACTTAATTAATTTACTATTCCCACACCAGTTAATATTAATTCTAAGTAGGTGCTGGACACTAAATTTAATTAATTTACTATTCCCACTCCAGTTAGTATTTATTCAGGGTAGGTGCTGGACATAAAACTTAATTAATTTACTATTTCCACTCCAGTTAGTTTTAATTCTAAGTAGGTGCTGGACACTAAACTTAATTAATTTACTATTCCCACTACAGTTATTATTAATTCAAAGTAGGTGCTGGACGTTAAACTTAATTAATTTACTATTCCCACACCAGTTAATATTAATTCTAAGTAGGTGCTGGACACTAAACTTAATTAATTTACTATTCCCACTCCAGTTAGTATTAATTCAGGGTAGGTGCTGGACCCTAAACTTAATTAATTTACTATTCCCACACCAATTAATATTAATTCTAAGTAGGTGCTGGACACTTAATTTAATTAATTTACTATTCCCACTCCAGTTAGTATTTATTCAGGGTAGGTGCTGGACACTAAACTTAATTAATTTACTATTCCCACTCCACTTAGTATTAATTCAGGGTAGGTGCTGGACACTAAACTTAATTAATTTACTATTCACACTCCAGTTAGTATTAATTCAGAGTAGGTGCTGGACACTAAACTTAATTAATTTACTATTCCCACTTCAGTTAGTATTAATTCAGGGTAGGTGCTGGACACTAAACTTAATTAATTTACTGTTCCCTCTCCAGTTAGTATTAATTCAGGGTAGGTGCTGGACATTAAACTTAAATAATTTACTATTCCCACCCCATACTATTAATTCTAAGTAGGTGCTGGACATTAAACATAATTAATTTACTATTCCCACTCCAGTTACAATTAATTCAGAGTAGGTGCTGGACATTAAACTTAATTAATTTACTATTCCCACTCCAGTTAGTATTAATTCAGGGTAGGTGCTGGACATTAAACTTCATTAATTTGCTATTTCCATTCCAGTTAGCATTAATTCTAAGTAGGTGCTGGACACTAAACTTCATTAATTTACTAATCCCACTCCAGTTAGTATTAATTCAGGGTAGGTGCTGGACACTAAACCTAATTAATATACTATTCCCACTGCAGTTAGTATTAATTCAGGGTAGGTGCTGGACATAAAACTTAATTAATTTACTATTCCCACTCCAGTTAGTATTAATTCAGGGTAGGTGCTGGACCCTAAACTTAATTAATTTACTATTCCCACACTAGTAAATATTAATTCTAAGTAGGTGCTGGACACTAAATTTAATTAATTTACTATTCGCACTCCAGTTAGTATTTATTCAGGGTAGGTGCTGGACACTAAACTTAATTAATTTACTATTCACACTCCAGTTAGCAGTAATTCAGAGTAGGTGCTGGACACTAAACTTAATTAATTTACTATTCCCACTTCAGTTAGTATTAATTCAGGGTAGGTGCTGGACACTAAACTTAATTAATTTACTGTTCCCACTCCAGTTAGTATTAATTCAGGGTAGGTGCTGGACATCAAACTTAATTAATTTACTATTCCCACTTCAGTTAGTATTAATTCAGGGTAGGTGCTGGACAATAAAGTTAATTAATTTACTATTCCCACTCCAGTTAGTATTAATTCAGGGTAGGTGCTGGACATTAAACTTCATTAATTTACTATTCCCACTCCAGTTAGTATTAATTCTGAGTAGGTGCTGGACACTAAACGTAATTAATTTACTATTCCCACTCTAGTTACAATTAATTCAGAGTAGGTGCTGGACATCAAACTTAATTACTTTACTATTCCCACTCCAGTTAGTATTAATTCAGGGTAGGTACTGGACATTAAACTTCATTAATTTACTATTTCCACTCCAGTTAGTATTAATTCTACATAGGTGCTGGACATTAAACTTAATTAATTTACTATTCCCACTACAGTTATTATTAATTCAAAGTAGATGCTGGACACTAAACTTAATTAATTTACTATTCCCACTCCAGTTAGTATTAATTCAGGGTAGATGCTGGACACTAAATTAATTAATTTACTATTCCCACTCCAATTAGCATTAATTCAGGGTAGGTGCTGAACACTAAACTTAATTAATTTACTATTCCCACTCCAGTTAGTATTAATTCAGGGTAGGTGCTGGACACTAAACTTAATTAATTTACTATTCCCACTCCAGTTAGTATTAATTAGTATTAATTCAGGGTAGGTGCTGGACAATAAACTTAATTAATTTACTATTACCACTCCAGTTAGTATTGATTCAGGGTAGGTGCTGGACATTAAACATAATTAATTTACTATTCCCACTCCAGTTAGTATTAATTCTAAGTAGGTGCTGGACACTAAACTTAAATAATTTACTATTCCCACTCCAGTTAGTATTAATTCAGGGTAGGTGCTGGACACTAAACTTAATTAATTTACTATTCCCACTCCAGTTAGTATCAATTCAGGGTAGGTGCTGGACATAAAACTTAATTAATTTACTATTTCCACTCCAGTTAGTTTTAATTCTAAGTAGGTGCTGGACACTAAACTTAATTAATTTACTATTCCCACTACAGTTTTTATTAATTCAAAGTAGGTGCTGGACGTTAAACTTAATTAATTTACTATTCCCACACCAGTTAATATTAATTCTAAGTAGGTGCTGGACACTAAACTTAATTAATTTACTATTCCCACTCCAGTTAGTATTAATTCAGGGTAGTTGCTGGACCCTAAACTTAATTAATTTACTATTCCCACACCAATTAATATTAATTCTAAGTAGGTGCTGGACACTAAATTTAATTAATTTACTATTCCCACTCCAGTTAGTATTTATTCAGGGTAGGTGCTGGACACTAAACTTAATTAATTTACTATTCCCACTCCAGTTAGTATTAATTCAGGGTAGGTGCTGGACACTAAACTTAATTAATTTACTATTCACACTCCAGTTAGTATTAATTCAGAGAAGGTGCTGGACACTAAACTTAATTAATTTACTATTCCCACTTCAGTTAGTATTAATTCAGGGTAGGTGCTGGAAACTAAACTTAATTAATTTACTGTTCCCACTCCAGTTAGTATTAATTCAGGGTAGGTGCTGGACATTAAACTTAAATAATTTACTATTCCCACTCCAGTTAGTATTAATTCTAAGTAGGTGCTGGACATTAAACATAATTAATTTACTATTCCCACTCCAGTTACAATTAATTCAGAGTAGGTGCTGGACATTAAACTTAATTAATTTACTATTCCCACTTCAGTTAGTATTAATTCAGGGTAGGTGCTATACATTAAACTTCATTAATTTGCTATTTCCATTCCAGTTAGCATTAATTCTAAGTAGGTGCTGGACATTAAACATAATTAATTTACTATTCCCACTCCAGTTATAATTAATTCAGAGTAGGTGCTGGACATTAAACTTAATTAATTTACTATTCCCACTCCAGTTAGTCTTAATTCAGGGTAGGTGCTGGACATTAAACTTCATTAATTTGCTATTTCCATTCCAGTTAGCATTAATTCTAAGTAGGTGCTGGACACTAAACTTCATTAATTTACTAATCCCACTCCAGTTAGTATCAATTCAGGGTAGGTGCTGGACACTAAACCTAATTAATATACTATTCCCACTGCAGTTAGTATTAATTCAGGGTAGGTGCTGGACATAAAACTTAATTAATTTACTATTCCCACTCCAGTTAGTATTAATTCAGGGTAGGTGCTGGACCCTAAACTTAATTAATTTACTATTCCCACACCAGTTAATATTAATTCTAAGTAGGTGCTGGACACTAAATTTAATTAATTTACTATTCCCACTCCAGTTAGTATTTATTCAGGGTACGTGCTGGACACTAAACTTAATTAATTTACTATTCACACTCCAGTTAGCATTAATTCAGAGTAGGTGCTGGACACTAAACTTAATTAATTTACTATTCCCACTTCAGTTAGTATTAATTCAGGGTAGGTGCTGGACACTAAAATTAATTAATTTACTGTTCCCACTCCAGTTAGTATTAATTCAGGGTAGGTGCTGGACATCAAACTTAATTAATTTACTATTCCCACTTCAGTTAGTATTAATTCAGGGTAGGTGCTGGACACTACATTTAATTAATTTACTATTCCCACTCCAGTTAGTATTAATTCAGGGTAGGTGCTGGACATAAAACTTAATTAATTTACTATTCCCACTCCAGTTAGTATTAATTCAGGGTAGGTGCTGGACCCTAAACTTAATTAATTTACTATTCCCACACCAGTTAATATTAATTCTAAGTAGGTGCTGGACACTAAATTTAATTAATTTACTATTCCCACTCCAGTTAGTATTTATTCAGGGTAGGTGCTGGACACTAAACTTAATTAATTTACTATTCACACTCCAGTTAGCATTAATTCAGAGTAGGTGCTGGACACTAAACTTAATTAATTTACTATTTTCACTTCAGTTAGTATTAATTCAGGGTAGGTGCTGGACACTAAACTTAATTAATTTACTGTTCCCACTCCAGTTAGTATTAATTCAGGGTAGGTGCTGGACATCAAATTTAATTAATTTACTATTCCCACTTCAGTTAGTATTAATTCAGGGTAGGTGCTGGACATTAAACTTCATTAATTTGCTATTTCCATTCCAGTTAGCATTAATTCTAAGTAGGTGCTGGACACTAAACTTCATTAATTTACTAATCCCACTCCAGTTAGTATCAATTCAGGGTAGGTGCTGGACACTAAACCTAATTAATATACTATTCCCACTGCAGTTAGTATTAATTCAGGGTAGGTGCTGGACATAAAACGTAATTAATTTACTATTCCCACTCCAGTTAGTATTAATTCAGGGTAGGTGCTGGACCCTAAACTTAATTAATTTACTATTCCCACACCAGTTAATATTAATTCTAAGTAGGTGCTGGACACTAAATTTAATTAATTTACTATTCCCACTCCAGTTAGTATTTATTCAGGGTAGGTGCTGGACATAAAACTTAATTAATTTACTATTTCCACTCCAGTTAGTTTTAATTCTAAGTAGGTGCTGGACACTAAACTTAATTAATTTACTATTCCCACTACAGTTATTATTAATTCAAAGTAGGTGCTGGACGTTAAACTTAATTAATTTACTATTCCCACACCAGTTAATATTAATTCTAAGTAGGTGCTGGACACTAAACTTAATTAATTTACTATTCCCACTCCAGTTAGTATTAATTCAGGGTAGGTGCTGGACCCTAAACTTAATTAATTTACTATTCCCACACCAATTAATATTAATTCTAAGTAGGTGCTGGACACTTAATTTAATTAATTTACTATTCCCACTCCAGTTAGTATTTATTCAGGGTAGGTGCTGGACACTAAACTTAATTAATTTACTATTCCCACTCCACTTAGTATTAATTCAGGGTAGGTGCTGGACACTAAACTTAATTAATTTACTATTCACACTCCAGTTAGTATTAATTCAGAGTAGGTGCTGGACACTAAACTTAATTAATTTACTATTCCCACTTCAGTTAGTATTAATTCAGGGTAGGTGCTGGACACTAAACTTAATTAATTTACTGTTCCCTCTCCAGTTAGTATTAATTCAGGGTAGGTGCTGGACATTAAACTTAAATAATTTACTATTCCCACCCCATACTATTAATTCTAAGTAGGTGCTGGACATTAAACATAATTAATTTACTATTCCCACTCCAGTTACAATTAATTCAGAGTAGGTGCTGGACATTAAACTTAATTAATTTACTATTCCCACTCCAGTTAGTATTAATTCAGGGTAGGTGCTGGACATTAAACTTCATTAATTTGCTATTTCCATTCCAGTTAGCATTAATTCTAAGTAGGTGCTGGACACTAAACTTCATTAATTTACTAATCCCACTCCAGTTAGTATTAATTCAGGGTAGGTGCTGGACACTAAACCTAATTAATATACTATTCCCACTGCAGTTAGTATTAATTCAGGGTAGGTGCTGGACATAAAACTTAATTAATTTACTATTCCCACTCCAGTTAGTATTAATTCAGGGTAGGTGCTGGACCCTAAACTTAATTAATTTACTATTCCCACACTAGTAAATATTAATTCTAAGTAGGTGCTGGACACTAAATTTAATTAATTTACTATTCGCACTCCAGTTAGTATTTATTCAGGGTAGGTGCTGGACACTAAACTTAATTAATTTACTATTCACACTCCAGTTAGCAGTAATTCAGAGTAGGTGCTGGACACTAAACTTAATTAATTTACTATTCCCACTTCAGTTAGTATTAATTCAGGGTAGGTGCTGGACACTAAACTTAATTAATTTACTGTTCCCACTCCAGTTAGTATTAATTCAGGGTAGGTGCTGGACATCAAACTTAATTAATTTACTATTCCCACTTCAGTTAGTATTAATTCAGGGTAGGTGCTGGACAATAAAGTTAATTAATTTACTATTCCCACTCCAGTTAGTATTAATTCAGGGTAGGTGCTGGACATTAAACTTCATTAATTTACTATTCCCACTCCAGTTAGTATTAATTCTGAGTAGGTGCTGGACACTAAACGTAATTAATTTACTATTCCCACTCTAGTTACAATTAATTCAGAGTAGGTGCTGGACATCAAACTTAATTACTTTACTATTCCCACTCCAGTTAGTATTAATTCAGGGTAGGTACTGGACATTAAACTTCATTAATTTACTATTTCCACTCCAGTTAGTATTAATTCTACATAGGTGCTGGACATTAAACTTAATTAATTTACTATTCCCACTACAGTTATTATTAATTCAAAGTAGATGCTGGACACTAAACTTAATTAATTTACTATTCCCACTCCAGTTAGTATTAATTCAGGGTAGATGCTGGACACTAAATTAATTAATTTACTATTCCCACTCCAATTAGCATTAATTCAGGGTAGGTGCTGAACACTAAACTTAATTAATTTACTATTCCCACTCCAGTTAGTATTAATTCAGGGTAGGTGCTGGACACTAAACTTAATTAATTTACTATTCCCACTCCAGTTAGTATTAATTAGTATTAATTCAGGGTAGGTGCTGGACAATAAACTTAATTAATTTACTATTACCACTCCAGTTAGTATTGATTCAGGGTAGGTGCTGGACATTAAACATAATTAATTTACTATTCCCACTCCAGTTAGTATTAATTCTAAGTAGGTGCTGGACACTAAACTTAAATAATTTACTATTCCCACTCCAGTTAGTATTAATTCAGGGTAGGTGCTGGACACTAAACTTAATTAATTTACTATTCCCACTCCAGTTAGTATCAATTCAGGGTAGGTGCTGGACATAAAACTTAATTAATTTACTATTCCCACTCCAGTTAGTATTAATTCAGGGTAGGTGCTGGACACTAAACTTAATTAATTTACTATTCCCACTCCAGTTAGTATTAATTCAGGGTAGGTGCTGGGAATTAAATTTAATTAATTTACTATTCCCACTCCAGATACTATTAATTGTAAGTAGGTGTTGGACACTAAACTTAATTAATTTACTATTCCCACTCCAGTTAGTATTAATTCAGGGTAGGTGCTGGACATTAAACTTCATTAATTTACTATTCTCACTCCAGTTAGTATTAATTCTAAGTAGGTGCTGGACACTAAACTTAACTAATTTACTATTCCCACTACAGTTATTAATAATTCAAAGTAGGTGCTGGACATTAAACTTAATTAATTTACTATTCCCACACCAGTTAATATTAATTCTAAGTAGGTCCTGACACTAAACTTAATTAATTTACTATTCTTACTCGTGTTAGTATTAATTCAGGGTAGGTGCTGGACACTAAACTTAATTAATGTACTATTCCCACACCAATTAGCATTAATTCAGGGTAAGTGCTGGACACTAAACTTAATTAATTTACTATTCCCACTCCAGTTAGTATTAATTCAGGGTAGGTGCTGGACAGTAAACTTAATTAATTTACTATTCCCACTCCAGTTAGTATTAATTCAGGGTAGGTGCTGGACATTAAACTTAATTAATTTACTATTTCCATTACAGTTAGTATAAATTCAGGGTATGTGCTGGACACTAAACTTAATTAATTTACTATTCACACTCCAGTTAGTATTAATTCAGAGTAGGTGCTGGACACTAAACTTAATTAATATACTATTCCCACTTCAGTTAGTATTAATTCAGGGTAGGTGCTGGACACTAAACTTAATTAATTTACTGTTCCCACTCCAGTTAGTATTAATTCAGGGTAGGTGCTGGACATTAAACTTAAATAATGTACTATTCCCACTCCAGTTAGTATTAATTCTAAGTAGGTGCTGGACATTAAACATAATTAATTTACTATTCCCACTCCAGTTACAATTAATTCAGAGTAGGTGCTGGACATTAAACTTAATTAATTTACTATTCTCACTCCAGTTAGTATTAATTCAGGGTAGGTGCTGGACATTAAACTTCATTAATTTGCTATTTCCATTCCAGTTAGCATTAATTCTAAGTAGGTGCTGGACACTAAACTTAATTAATTTACTATTCCCACTCCAGTTAGTATTAAGTCAGGGTTGGTGCTGGACACTAAACCTAATTAATATACTATTCCCACTGCAGTTAGTATTAATTCAGGGTAGGTGCTGGACATAAAACTTAATTAATTTACTATTCCCACTCCAGTTAGTATTAATTCAGGGTAGGTGCTGGACCCTAAACTCAATTAATTTACTATTCCCACACCAGTTAATATTAATTCTAAGTAGGTGCTGGACACTAAATGTAATTCATTTACTATTCCCACTCCAGTTAGTATTAATTCAGGGTAGGTGCTGGACACTAAACTTAATTAATTTACTATTCACACTCCAGTTAGTATTAATTCAGAGTAGGTGCTGGACCCTACACTTAATTAATTTACTATTCCCACTCCAGTTACAATTAATTCAGAGTAGTTGCTGGACATCAAACAAACTTAATTAATCTACTATTCCCACTCCAGTTAGTATTAATTCAGGGTAGGTGCTGGACATTAAACTTCATTAATTTACTATTCCCACTCCAGTTAGTATTAATTCAGGGTAGGTGCTGGACACTAAACTTATTTAATTTACTATTCCCACTCCAGTTACAATTAATTCAGAGTAGTTGCTGGACATCAAACTTAATTAATCTACTATTCCCACTCCAGTTAGTATTAATTCAGGGTAGGTGCTGGACATTAAACTTCATTAATTTGCTATTTCCACTCCAGTTAATATTAATTCTAAGTAGGTGCTGGACACTAAACTTAATTAATTTACTATTCCCACTCCAATTAGCATTAATTCAGGCTAGGTGCTGAACACTAAACTTAATTAATTTACTATTCCCACTCCAGTTAGTATTAATTCAGGGTAGGTGCTGGACACTAAACTTAATTAATTTACTATTCCCACTCCAGTTAGTATTAATTCAGGGTAGGTGTTGGACAATAAAATTAATTAATTTACTATTCCCACTCCAGTTAGTATTAATTCAGGGTAGGTTCTGGACACTAAACTTCATTAATTTACTATTCCCACTCCAGTTAGTATTAATTCAGGGTAGGTGCTGGACACTAAACCTAATTAGTATACTATTCCCACTGCAGTTAGTATTAATTCAGGGTAGGTGCTGGACATAAAATTTAATTAATTTACTATTTCCACTCCAGTTAGTTTTAATTCTAAGTAGGTGCTGGACACTAAACTTAATTAATTTACTATTCCCACTACAGTTTTTATTAATTCAAAGTAGGTGCTGGACATTAAACTTAATTAATTTACTATTCCCACACCAGTTAATATTAATTCCAAGTAGGTGCTGGACACTAAACTTAATTAATTTACTATTCCCACTCCAGTTAGTAATAATTCAGGGTAGTTGCTGGACCCTAAACTTAATTAATTTACTATTCCCACACCAATTAATATTAATTCTAAGTAGGTGCTGGACACTAAATTTAATTAATTTACTATTCCCACTCCAGTTAGTATTTATTCAGGGTAGGTGCTGGACACTAAACTTAATTAATTTACTATTCCCACTCCAGTTAGTATTAATTCAGGGTAGGTGCTGGACACTAAACTTAATTAATTTACTATTCCCACTCCAATTAGTATTAATTCAGGGTAGGTGCTGGACATTAAACTTAATTAACTTACTATTCCCACTGCAGTTAGTATTAATTCAGGGTAGGTGCTGGACATTAAACTTAATTCATTTACTATTCCCACTCCAGTTAGTATTAATTCTAAGTAGGTGCTGGACACTAAACTTAATTAATTTACTATTCCCACTGCAGTTAGTATTAATTCAGGGTAGGTGCTGGACACTAAACTTAATTAATTTACTATTCCCATTCCAATTAGTATTAATTCAGGTAGGTGCTGGACACTAAACTTTATTAATTTACTATTCCCACTCCAGTTAGTATTAATTCAGGGTAGTTGCTGAACACTAAACTTAATTAATGTACTATTCCCACTCCAGTTAGTATTAATTCAGGGTAGGTGCTGGACATTAAACTTAATTATTTTACTATTCCCATTCCAGTTAGTATTAATTCTGGGTAGGTGCTGTACACTAAACTTCATTAATTTACTATTCCCACTCCAGTTAATATTAATTCAGGGTAGGTGCTGGACACTAAATTTAATTAATTTACTATTCCCACTCCAGTTAGTATTAATTCTAAGTAGGTGCTGGACACTAAACTTAATTAATTTACTATTCCCACTCCAATTAGTATTAATTCAGGGTAGGTGATGGACACTAAACTTTATTAATTTACTATTCCCACTCCAGTTAGTATTAATTCAGGGTAGGTGCTGGACATTAAACTTAATTAATTTACTATTCCCACTCCAGTTACTATTTATTCAGGGTAGGTGCTGGACACTAAACTTAATTAATTTAGTATTCCCACTCCAGTTAGTATTAATCCAGGGTAGGTGCTGGGCATTAAACTTAATTAATTTACAATTCCCATTCCAGTTAGTATTAATTCTAAGTAGGTGCTGGACACTAAACTTAATTAATTTACTATTCCCACTCCAGTTAGTATTAATTCAGGGTAGGTGCTGGACATTAAACTTCATTAATTTACTATTCCCACTCCAGTTAGTATTAATTCTAAGTAGGTGCTGGACACTAAACTTAATTAATTTACTATTCCCACTACAGTTATTAATAATTCAAAGTAGGTGCTGGACATTAAACTTAATTAATGTATTATTCCCACACTAGTTAATATTAATTCTAAGTAGGTGCTGGACACTAAACTTAATTAATTTACTATTCTTACTCGTGTTAGTATTAGTTCAGGGTAGGTCCTGGACACTAAACTTGATTAATGTACTATTCCCACACCAATTAGCATTAATTCAGGGTAGGTGCTGGACACTAAACTTAATTAATTTACTATTCCCTCTCCAGTTAGTATTAATTCTAAGTAGATGCTGGACACTAAACTTAATTAATTTACTATTCCCACTCCAATTAGTATTAATTCAGGGTAGATGCTGGACACTAAACTTTATTAATTTACTATTCCCACTCCAGTTAGTATTAATTCAGGGTAGGTGCTGGACATTAAACTTAATTAATTTGCTATTCCCACTCCAGTTAGTATTAATTCAGGGTAGTTGCTGGACACTAAACTTAATTAATTTACTATTCCCACTCCAGTTAGTATTAATTCAGGGTAGGTGCTGGACATTAAACTTAATTAATTTACTATTCCCATTCCAGTTAGTATTAATTCTGGGTACGTGCTGTACACTAAACTTCATTAATTTACTATTCCCACTCCAGTTAGTATTAATTCAGGGTAGGTGCTGGACATTAAACTTCATTAATTTACTATTCCCACTCCAGTTAGTATTAATTCTAAGTAGATGCTGGACACTAAACTTAATTAATTTACTATTCCCACTCCAATTAGTATTAATTCAGGGTAGATGCTGGACACTAAACTTTATTAATTTACTATTCCCACTCCAGTTAGTATTAATTCAGGGTAGGTGATGGACAATAAACTTTATTAATTTGCTATTTCCACTCCAGTTACCATTAATTCTAAGTAGGTGCTGGACACTAAACTTAATTAATTTACTATTCCCACTCCAGTTAGTATTAATTCAGGGTAGGTGCTGGACATTAAACATAAATAATTTACTATTCCCACTCCAGTTAGTATTAATTCTAAGTAGGTGCTGGACACTAAACTTAATTAATTTACTATTCCCACTCTAGTTACAATTAATTCAGAGTAGGTGCTGGACATCAAACTTAATTACTTTACTATTCCCACTCCAGTTAGTATTAATTCAGGGTAGGTGCTGGATATTAAACTACATTAATTTGCTATTTCCACTCCAGTTAGTATTAATTCTACGTAGGTGCTGGACACTAAACTTAATTAATTTACTATTCCCACTACAGTTATTATTAATTCAAAGTAGGTGCTGGACACTAAACTTAATTAATTTACTATTCACACTCCAGTTAGTCTTAATTCAGGGTAGGTGCTGGACACTAAACTTAATTAATTTACTATTCCCACTCCAATTAGCATGAATTCAGGGTAGGTGCTGAACACTAAACTTAATTAATTTACTATTCCCACTCCAGTGAGTATTAATTCAGGGTAGGTGCTGTACACTAAACTTAATTAATTTTCTATTCCCACTCCAGTTAGTATTAATTCAGGGTAGGTGCTGGACAATAAACTTAATTAATTTACTATTCCCACTCCAGTTAGTATTAATTCAGGGTAGGTGCTGGACATTAAACTTAATTAATTTACTATTCCCACTCCAGTTAGTATTAATTCTAAGTAGGTGCTGGACACTAAACTTAAATAATTTACTATTCCCACTCCAGTTAGTATTAATTCAGGGTAGGTGCTGGACACTAAACTTAATTAATTTACTTTTCCCACTCCAGTTAGTATTAAATCAGGGTAGGTGCTGGACATAAAACTTAATTAATTTACTATTCCCACTCCAGTTAGTATTAATTCTAAGTAGGTGCTGGACACTAAACTTAATTAATTTACTATTCCCACTCCAGTTAGTATTAATTCACGGTAGGTGCTGGACACTAAACTTAATTATTTTCTATTCCCACTCCAGTTAGTATTAATTCAGGGTAAGTGCTGGACACTAAACTTAATTAATTTACTATTCCCACTCCAGTTAGTATTAATTCAGGGTAGGTGCTGGGAATTAAACTTAATTAATTTACTATTCCCACTCCAGTTACTAATAATTCTAAGTAGGTGTTGGACACTAAACTTAATTAATTTACTATTCCCACTCCAGTTAGTATTAATTCAGGGTAGGTGCTGGACATTAAACTTCATTAATTTACTATTCCCACTCCAGTTAGTATTAATTATAAGTAGGTGCTGGACACTAAACTTAACTAATTTACTATTCCCACTACAGTTATTAATAATTCAAAGTAGGTGCTGGACATTAAACTTAATTAATTTACTATTCCCACACCAGATAATATTAATTCTAAGTAGGTGCTGGACACTAAACTTAATTAATGTACTATTCCCACACCAATTAGCAATAATTCAGGGTAGGTGCTGGACAGTAAACTTAATTAATTTACTATTCCCACTCCAGTTAGTATTAACTCAGGGTAGGTGCTGGACATTAAACTTAATTAATTTACTATTTCCATTACAGTTAGTATTAATTCAGGGTAGGTGCTGGACACTAAACTTCATTAATTTACTATTCCCACTCCAGTTAGTATTAATTCAGGGTAGGTGCTGGACACTAAACTTAATTAATTTACTATTCCCACTGCAGTTAGTATTAATTCAGGGTAGGTGCTGGACACTAAACTTAATTAATTTACTATTCCCACTCCAATTAGTATTAATTCAGGGTAGGTGCTGGACACTAAACTTAATTCATTTACTATTCCCACTCCAATTAGTATTAATTCAGGGTAGGTGCTGGACATTAAACTTAATTAACTTACTATTCCCACTGCAGTTAGTATTAATTCAGGGTAGGTGCTGGACATTAAACTTAATTCATTTACTATTCCCACTCCAGTTAGTATTAATTCTAAGTAGGTGCTGGACACTAAACTTAATTAATTTACTATTCCCACTGCAGTTAGTATTAATTCAGGGTAGGTGCTGGACACTAAACTTAATTAATTTACTATTCCCATTCCAATTAGTATTAATTCAGGGTAGGTGCTGGACACTAAACTTTATTAATTTACTATTCCCACTCCAGTTAGTATTAATTCAGGGTAGGTGCTGGACATTAAACTTAATAAATTTACTATTCCCACTGCAGTTAGTATTAATTCAGGGTAGGTGCTGGACATTAAACTTTATTAATTTACTATTCCCACTGCAGTTAGTATTAATTCAGGGTAGGTGCTGGACATTAAACTTTATTAATTTACTATTCCCACTCCAGTTAGTATTAATGCTAAGTAGGTGCTGGACACTAAACTTAATTAATTTACTATTCCCACTCCAATTAGTATTAATTCAGGGTAGGTGCTGGACACTAAACTTTATTAATTTACTATTCCCACTCCAGTTAGTATTAATTCAGGGTAGGTGCTGGACATTAAACTTAATTAATTTACTATTCCCACTCCAGTTACTATTAATTCAGGGTAGGTGCTGGACACTAAACTTAATTAATTTACTATTCCCACTCCAGTTAGTATTAATCCAGGGTAGGTGCTGGGCATTAAACTTAATTAATTTACAATTCCCATTCCAGTTAGTATTAATTCTAAGTAGGTGTTGGACACTAAACTTAATTAATTTACTATTCCCTCTCCAGTTAGTATTAATTCAGAGTAGGTGCTGGACATGAAACTTAATTAATTTACTATTCCCACTCCAATTAGTATTAATTCAGGGTAGATGCTGGACACTAAACTTTATTAATTTACTATTCCCACACCAGTTAGTATTAATTCAGGGTAGGTGATGGACACTAAACTTTATTAATTTGCTATTTCCACTCCAGTTACCATTAATTCTAAGTAGGTGCTGGACACTAAACTTAATTAATTTACTATTCCCACTCCAGTTAGTATTAATTCAGGGTAGGTGCTGGACATTAAACATAAATAATTTACTATTCCCACTCCAGTTAGTATTAATTCTAAGTAGGTGCTGGACACTAAACTTAATTAATTTACTATTCCCACTCTAGTTACAATTAATTCAGAGTAGGTGCTGGACATCAAACTTAATTACTTTACTATTTCCACTCCAGTTAGTATTAATTCTACGTAGGTGCTGTACACTAAACTTAATTAATTTTCTATTCCCACTCCAGTTAGTATTAATTCAGGGTAGGTGCTGGACAATAAACTTAATTAATTTACTATTCCCAATCCAGTTAGTATTAATTCAGGGTAGGTGCTGGACATTAAACTTAATTAATTTACTATTCCCACTCCAGTTAGTATTAATTCTAAGTAGGTGCTGGACACTAAACTTAAATAATTTACTATTCCCACTCCAGTTAGTATTAATTCTAAGTAGGTGCTGGACACTAAACTTAATTAATTTACTATTCCCACTCCAGTTAGTATTAATTCACGGTAGGTGCTGGACACTAAACTTAATTATTTTCTATTCCCACTCCAGTTAGTATTAATTCAGGGTAGGTGCTGGACATTAAACTTCATTAATTTACTATTCCCACTCCTGTTAGTAATAATTCTAAGTAGATGCTGGACACTAAACTTAATTAATTTACTATTCCCACTCCAATTAGTATTAATTCAGGGTAGATGCTGGACACTAAACTTTATTAATTTACTATTCCCACTCCAGTTAGTATTAATTCAGGGTAGGTGATGGATACTAAACTTTATTAATTTGCTATTTCCACTCCAGTTACCATTAATTCTAAGTAGGTGCTGGACACTAAACTTAATTAATTTACTATTCCCACTCCAGTTAGTATTAATTCAGGGTAGGTGCTGGACATTAAACATAAATAATGTACTATTCCCACTCCAGTTAGTATTAATTCTAAGTAGGTGCTGGACACTAAACTTAATTAATTTACTATTCCCACTCTAGTTACAATTAATTCAGAGTAGGTGCTGGACATCAAACTTAATTACTTTACTATTCCCACTCCAGTTAGTATTAATTCAGGGTAGGTGCTGGATATTAAACTACATTAATTTGCTATTTCCACTCCAGTTAGTATTAATTCTACGTAGGTGCTGGACACTAAACTTAATTAATTTACTATTCACACTCCAGTTAGTCTTAATTCAGGGTAGGTGCTGGACACTAAACTTAATTAATTTACTATTCCCACTCCAATTAGCATGAATTCAGGGTAGGTGCTGAACACTAAACTTAATTAATTTACTATTCCCACTCCAGTGAGTATTAATTCAGGGTAGGTGCTGTACACTAAACTTAATTAATTTTCTATTCCCACTCCAGTTAGTATTAATTCAGGGTAGGTGCTGGACAATAAACTTAATTAATTTACTATTCCCACTCCAGTTAGTATTAATTCACGGTAGGTGCTGGACATTAAACTTCATTAATTTACTATTCCCACTCCAGTTAGTATTAATTCTAAGTAGGTGCTGGACATTAAACTTAAATAATTTACTATTCCCACTCCAGTTAGTATTAATTCAGGGTAGGTGCTGGACACTAAACTTAATTAATTTACTTTTCCCACTCCAGTTAGTATTAAATCAGGGTAGGTGCTGGACATAAAACTTAATTAATTTACTATTCCCACTCCAGTTAGTATTAATTCTAAGTAGGTGCTGGACACTAAACTTAATTAATTTACTATTCCCACTCCAGTTAGTATTAATTCACGGAAGGTGCTGGACACTAAACTTAATTATTTTCTATTCCCACTCCAGTTAGTATTAATTCAGGGTAAGTGCTGGACACTAAACTTAATTAATTTACTATTCCCACTCCAGTTAGTATTAATTCAGGGTAGGTGCTGGGAATTAAACTTAATTAATTTACTATTCCCACTCCAGTTACTAATAATTCTAAGTAGGTGTTGGACACTAAACTTAATTAATTTACTATTCCCACTCCAGTTAGTATTAATTCAGGGAAGGTGCTGGACATTAAACTTCATTAATTTACTATTCCCACTCCAGTTAGTATTAATTCTAAGTAGGTGCTGGACACTAAACTTAACTAATTTACTATTCCCACTACAGTTATTAATAATTCAAAGTAGGTGCTGGACATTAAACTTAATTAATTTACTATTCCCACACCAGATAATATTAATTCTAAGTAGGTGCTGGACACTAAACTTAATTAATGTACTATTCCCACACCAATTAGCAATAATTCAGGGTAGGTGCTGGACACTAAACTTAATTAATTTACTATTCCCACTCCAGTTAGTATTAATTCAGGGTAGGTGCTGGACAGTAAACTTAATTAATTTACTATTCCCACTCCAGTTAGTATTAACTCAGGGTAGGTGCTGGACATTAAACTTAATTAATGTACTATTTCCATTACAGTTAGTATTAATTCAGGGTAGGTGCTGGACACTAAACTTCATTAATTTACTATTCCCACTCCAGTTAGTATTAATTCAGGGTAGGTGCTGGACACTAAACTTAATTAATTTACTATTCCCACTGCAGTTAGTATTAATTCAGGGTAGGTGCTGGACACTAAACTTAATTAATTTACTATTCCCACTCCAATTAGTATTAATTCAGGGTAGGTGCTGGACACTAAACTTAATTAATTTACTATTCCCACTGCAATTAGTATTAATTCAGGGTAGGTGCTGGTCATTAAACTTAATTAACTTACTATTCCCACTGCAGTTAGTATTAATTCAGGGTAGGTGCTGGACATTAAACTTAATTAATTTACTATTCCCACTCCAGTTAGTATTAATTCTAAGTAGGTGCTGGACACTAAACTTAATTAATTTACTATTCCCACTGCAGTTAGTATTAATTCAGGGTAGGTGCTGGACACTAAACTTAATTAATTTACTATTCCCATTCCAATTAGTATTAATTCAGGGTAGGTGCTGGACACTAAACTTTATTAATTTACTATTCCCACTCCAGTTAGTATTAATTCAGGGTAGTTGCTGAACACTAAACTTAATTAATGTACTATTCCCACTCCAGTTAGTATTAATTCAGGGTAGGTGCTGGACATTAAACTTAATTAATTTACTATTCCCATTCCAGTTAGTATTAATTCTGGGTAGGTGCTGTACACTAAACTTCATTAATTTACTATTCCCACTCCAGTTAATATTAATTCAGGGTAGGTGCTGGACACTAAATTTAATTAATTTACTATTCCCACTCCAGTTAGTATTAATTCTAAGTAGGTGCTGGACACTAAACTTAATTAATTTACTATTCCCACTCCAATTAGTATTAATTCAGGGTAGGTGATGGACACTAAACTTTATTAATTTACTATTCCCACTCCAGTTAGTATTAATTCAGGGTAGGTGCTGGACATTAAACTTAATTAATTTAGTATTCCCACTCCAGTTAGTATTAATCCAGGGTAGGTGCTGGGCATTAAACTTAATTAATTTACAATTCCCATTCCAGTTAGTATTAATTCTAAGTAGGTGCTGGACACTAAACTTAATTAATTTTACTATTCCCACTCCAGTTAGTATTAATTCAGGGTAGGTGCTGGACATTAAACTTCATTAATTTACTATTCCCACTCCAGTTAGTATTAATTCTAAGTAGGTGCTGGACACTAAACTTAATTAATTTACTATTCCCACTACAGTTATTAATAATTCAAAGTAGGTGCTGGACATTAAACTTAATTAATTTATTATTCCCACACTAGTTAATATTAATTCTAAGTAGGTGCTGGACACTAAACTTAATTAATTTACTATTCTTACTCGTGTTAGTATTAGTTCAGGGTAGGTCCTGGACACTAAACTTGATTAATGTACTATGCCCACACCAATTAGCATTAATTCAGTGTAGGTGCTGGACACTAAACTTAATTAATTTACTATTCCCTCTCCAGTTAGTATTAATTCAGGGTAGGTGCTGGACACTAAACTTAATTAATTTACTATTACCACTGCAGTTAGTATTAATTCAGTGTAGGTGCTGGACATTAAACTTCATGAATTTACTATTCCCACTCCAGTTAGTATTAATTCTAAGTAGATGCTGGACACTAAACTTAATTAATTTACTATTCCCACTCCAATTAGTATTAATTCAGGGTAGATGCTGGACACTAAACTTTATTAATTTACTATTCCCACTCCAGTTAGTATTAATTCAGGGTAGGTGCTGGACATTAAACTTAATTAATTTGCTATTCCCACTCCAGTTAGTATTAATTCAGGGTAGTTGCTGGACACTAAACTTAATTAATTTACTATTCCCACTCCAGTTAGTATTAATTCAGGGTAGGTGCTGGACATTAAACTTAATTAATTTACTATTCCCATTCCAGTTAGTATTAATTCTGGGTACGTGCTGTACACTAAACTTCATTAATTTACTATTCCCACTCCAGTTAGTATTAATTCAGGGTAGGTGCTGGACATTAAACTTCATTAATTTACTATTCCCACTCCAGTTAGTATTAATTCAGGGTAGTTGCTGAACACTAAACTTAATTAATGTACTATTCCCACTCCAGTTAGTATTAATTCAGGGTAGGTGCTGGACATTAAACTTAATTAATTTACTATTCCCATTCCAATTAGTATTAATTCAGGGTAGGTGCTGGACACTAAACTTTATTAATTTACTATTCCCACTCCAGTTAGTAATAATTCAGGGTAGTTGCTGAACACTAAACTTAATTAATGTACTATTCCCACTCCAGTTAGTATTAATTCAGGGTAGGTGCTGGACATTAAACTTAATTAATTTACTATTCCCACTCCAGTTAGTATTAATTCAGGGTAGTTGCTGAACACTAAACTTAATTAATGTACTATTCCCACTCCAGTTAGTATTAATTCAGGGTAGGTGCTGGACATTAAACTTAATTTATTTACTATTCCCATTCCAGTTAGTATTAATTCTAGGTAGGTGCTGTACACTAAACTTCATTAATTTACTATTCCCACTCCAGTTAATATTAATTCAGGGTAGGTGCTGGACACTAAATGTAATTAATTTACTATTCCCACTCCAGTTAGTATTAATTCTAAGTAGGTGCTGGACACTAAACTTAATTAATTTACTATTCCCACTCCAATTAGTATTAATTCAGGGTAGGTGATGGACACTAAACTTTATTAATTTACTATTCCCACTCCAGTTAGTATTAATTCAGGGTAGGTGCTGGACATTAAACTTAATTAATTTAGTATTCCCACTCCAGTTAGTATTAATCCAGGGTAGGTGCTGGGCATTAAACTTAATTAATTTACAATTCCCATTCCAGTTAGTATTAATTCTAAGTAGGTGCTGGACACTAAACTTAATTAATTTTACTATTCCCACTCCAGTTAGTATTAATTCAGGGTAGGTGCTGGACATTAAACTTCATTAATTTACTATTCCCACTCCAGTTAGTATTAATTCTAAGTAGGTGCTGGACACTAAACTTAATTAATTTACTATTCCCACTACAGTTATTAATAATTCAAAGTAGGTGCTGGACATTAAACTTAATTAATTTATTATTCCCACACTAGTTAATATTAATTCTAAGTAGGTGCTGGACACTAAACTTAATTAATTTACTATTCTTACTCGTGTTAGTATTAGTTCAGGGTAGGTCCTGGACACTAAACTTGATTAATGTACTATTCCCACACCAATTAGCATTAATTCAGTGTAGGTGCTGGACACTAAACTTAATTAATTTACTATTCCCTCTCCAGTTAGTATTAATTCAGGGTAGGTGCTGGACACTAAACTTAATTAATTTACTATTACCACTGCAGTTAGTATTAATTCAGGGTAGGTGCTGGACATTAAACTTCATTAATTTACTATTCCCACTCCAGTTAGTATTAATTCTAAGTAGATGCTGGACACTAAACTTAATTAATTTACTATTCCCACTCCAATTAGTATTAATTCAGGGTAGATGCTGGACACTAAACTTTATTAATTTACTATTCCCACTCCAGTTAGTATTAATTCAGGGTAGGTGCTGGACATTAAACTTAATTAATTTGCTATTCCCACTCCAGTTAGTATTAATTCAGGGTAGTTGCTGGACACTAAACTTAATTAATTTACTATTCCCACTCCAGTTAGTATTAATTCAGGGTAGGTGCTGGACATTAAACTTAATTAATTTACTATTCCCATTCCAGTTAGTATTAATTCTGGGTACGTGCTGTACACTAAACTTCATTAATTTACTATTCCCACTCCAGTTAGTATTAATTCAGGGTAGGTGCTGGACATTAAACTTCATTAATTTACTATTCCCACTCCAGTTAGTATTAATTCAGGGTAGGTGATGGACACTAAACTTTATTAATTTACTATTTCCACTCCAGTTACCATTAATTCTAAGTAGGTGCTGGACACTAAACTTAATTAATTTACTATTCCCACTCCAGTTAGTATTAATTCAGGGTAGGTGCTGGACATTAAACATAAATAATTTACTATTCCCACTCCAGTTAGTATTAATTCAGGGTAGGTGCTGGACATTAAACTTAATTAATTTGCTATTCCCACTCCAGTTAGTATTAATTCAGGGTAGTTGCTGGACACTAAACTTAATTAATTTACTATTCCCACTCCAGTTAGTATTAATTCAGGGTAGGTGCTGGACATTAAACTTAATTAATTTACTATTCCCACTCCAGTTAGTATTAATTCTAAGTAGATGCTGGACACTAAACTTAATTAATTTACTATTCCCACTCCAATTAGTATTAATTCAGGGTAGATGCTGGACACTAAACTTTATTAATTTACTATTCCCACTCCAGTTAGTATTAATTCAGGGTAGGTGATGGACACTAAACTTTATTAATTTACTATTTCCACTCCAGTTACCATTAATTCTAAGTAGGTGCTGGACACTAAACTTAATTAATTTACTATTCCCACTCCAGTTAGTATTAATTCAGGGTAGGTGCTGGACATTAAACATAAATAATTTACTATTCCCACTCCAGTTAGTATTAATTCTAAGTAGGTGCTGGACACTAAACTTAATTAATTTACTATTCCCACTCTAGTTACAATTAATTCAGAGTAGGTGCTGGACATCAAACTTAATTACTTTACTATTCCCACTCCAGTTAGTATTAATTCAGGGTAGGTGCTGGATATTAAACTACATTAATTTGCTATTTCCACTCCAGTTAGTATTAATTCTACGTAGGTGCTGGACACTAAACTTAATTAATTTACTATTCCCACTACAGTTATTATTAATTCAAAGTAGGTGCTGGACACTAAACTTAATTAATTTACTATTCACACTCCAGTTAGTCTTAATTCAGGGTAGGTGCTGGACACTAAACTTAATTAATTTGCTATTCCCACTCCAATTAGCATGAATTCAGGGTAGGTGCTGAACACTAAACTTAATTAATTTACTATTCCCACTCCAGTGAGTATTAATTCAGGGTAGGTGCTGTACACTAAACTTAATTAATTTTCTATTCCCACTCCAGTTAGTATTAATTCAGGGTAGGTGCTGGACAATAAACTTAATTAATTTACTATTCCCACTCCAGTTAGTATTAATTCAGGGTAGGTGCTGGACATTAAACTTAATTAATTTACTATTCCCACTCCAGTTAGTATTAATTCTAAGTAGGTGCTGGACACTAAACTTAAATAATTTACTATTCCCACTCCAGTTAGTATTAATTCAGGGTAGGTGCTGGACACTAAACTTAATTAATTTACTTTTCCCACTCCAGTTAGTATTAAATCAGGGTAGGTGCTGGACATAAAACTTAATTAATTTACTATTCCCACTCCAGTTAGTATTAATTCTAAGTAGGTGCTGGACACTAAACTTAATTAATTTACTATTCCCACTCCAGTTAGTATTAATTCACGGTAGGTACTGGACACTAAACTTAATTATTTTCTATTCCCACTCCAGTTAGTATTAATTCAGGGTAAGTGATGGACACTAAACTTAATTAATTTACTATTCCCACTCCAGTTAGTATTAATTCAGGGTAGGTGCTGGGAATTAAACTTAATTAATTTACTATTCCCACTCCAGTTACTAATAATTCTAAGTAGGTGTTGGACACTAAACTTAATTAATTTACTATTCCCACTCCAGTTAGTATTAATTCAGGGTAGGTGCTGGACATTAAACTTCATTAATTTACTATTCCCACTCCAGTTAGTATTAATTCTAAGTAGGTGCTGGACACTAAACTTAATTAATTTACTATTCCCACTCTAGTTACAATTAATTCAGAGTAGGTGCTGGACATCAAACTTAATTACTTTACTATTCCCACTCCAGTTAGTATTAATTCAGGGTAGGTGCTGGATATTAAACTACATTAATTTGCTATTTCCACTCCAGTTAATATTAATTCTACGTAGGTGCTGGACACTAAACTTAATTAATTTACTATTCCCACTACAGTTATTATTAATTCAAAGTAGGTGCTGGACACTAAACTTAATTAATTTACTATTCACACTCCAGTTAGTCTTAATTCAGGGTAGGTGCTGGACACTAAACTTAATTAATTTACTATTCCCACTCCAATTAGCATGAATTCAGGGTAGGTGCTGAACACTAAACTTAATTAATTTACTATTCCCACTCCAGTGAGTATTAATTCAGGGTAGGTGCTGTACACTAAACTTAATTAATTTTCTATTCCCACTCCAGTTAGTATTAATTCAGGGTAGGTGCTGGACAATAAACTTAATTAATTTACTATTCCCACTCCAGTTAGTATTAATTCAGGGTAGGTGCTGGACATTAAACTTAATTAATTTACTATTCCCACTCCAGTTAGTATTAATTCTAAGTAGGTGCTGGACACTAAACTTAAATAATTTACTATTCCCACTCCAGTTAGTATTAATTCTAAGTAGGTGCTGGACACTAAACTTAATTAATTTACTATTCCCACTACAGTTATTATTAATTCAAAGTAGGTGCTGGACACTAAACTTAATTAATTTACTATTCACACTCCAGTTAGTCTTAATTCAGGGTAGGTGCTGGACACTAAACTTAATTAATTTACTATTCCCACTCCAATTAGCATGAATTCAGGGTAGGTGCTGAACACTAAACTTAATTAATTTACTATTCCCACTCCAGTGAGTATTAATTCAGGGTAGGTGCTGTACACTAAACTTAATTAATTTTCTATTCCCACTCCAGTTAGTATTAATTCAGGGTAGGTGCTGGACAATAAACTTAATTAATTTACTATTCCCACTCCAGTTAGTATTAATTCAGGGTAGGTGCTGGACATTAAACTTAATTAATTTACTATTCCCACTCCAGTTAGTATTAATTCTAAGTAGGTGCTGGACACTAAACTTAAATAATTTACTATTCCCACTCCAGTTAGTATTAATTCTAAGTAGGTGCTGGACACTAAACTTAATTAATTTACTATTCCCACTCCAGTTAGTATTAATTCACGGTAGGTGCTGGACACTAAACTTAATTATTTTCTATTCCCACTCCAGTTAGTATTAATTCAGGGTAGGTGCTGGACATTAAACTTCATTAATTTACTATTCCCACTCCAGTTAGTAATAATTCTAAGTAGATGCTGGACACTAAACTTAATTAATTTACTATTCCCACTCCAATTAGTATTAATTCAGGGTAGATGCTGGACACTAAACTTTATTAATTTACTATTCCCACTCCAGTTAGTATTAATTCAGGGTAGGTGATGGATACTAAACTTTATTAATTTGCTATTTCCACTCCAGTTACCATTAATTCTAAGTAGGTGCTGGACACTAAACTTAATTAATTTACTATTCCCACTCCAGTTAGTATTAATTCAGGGTAGGTGCTGGACATCAAACTTAATTACTTTACTATTCCCACTCCAGTTAGTATTAATTCTAAGTAGGTGCTGGACACTAAACTTAATTAATTTACTATTCCCACTCTAGTTACAATTAATTCAGAGTAGGTGCTGGACATCAAACTTAATTACTTTACTATTCCCACTCCAGTTAGTATTAATTCAGGGTAGGTGCTGGATATTAAACTACATTAATTTGCTATTTCCACTCCAGTTAGTATTAATTCTACGTAGGTGCTGGACACTAAGCTTAATTAATTTACTATTCCCACTACAGTTATTATTAATTCAAAGTAGGTGCTGGACACTAAACTTAATTAATTTACTATTCACACTCCAGTTAGTCTTAATTCAGGGTAGGTGCTGGACACTAAACTTAATTAATTTACTATTCCCACTCCAATTAGCATGAATTCAGGGTAGGTGCTGAACACTAAACTTAATTAATTTACTATTCCCACTCCAGTGAGTATTAATTCAGGGTAGGTGCTGTACACTAAACTTAATTAATTTTCTATTCCCACTCCAGTTAGTATTAATTCAGGGTAGGTGCTGGACAATAAACTTAATTAATTTACTATTCCCACTCCAGTTAGTATTAATTCAGGGTAGGTGCTGGACATTAAACTTAATTAATGTACTATTCCCACTCCAGTTAGTATTAATTCTAAGTAGGTGCTGGACACTAAACTTAAATAATTTACTATTCCCACTCCAGTTAGTATTAATTCAGGGTAGGTGCTGGACACTAAACTTAATTAATTTACTTTTCCCACTCCAGTTAGTATTAAATCAGGGTAGGTGCTGGACATAAAACTTAATTAATTTACTATTCCCACTCCAGTTAGTATTAATTCTAAGTAGGTGCTGGACACTAAACTTAATTAATTTACTATTCCCACTCCAGTTAGTATTAATTCACGGTAGGTGCTGGACACTAAACTTAATTATTTTCTATTCCCACTCCAGTTAGTATTAATTCAGGGTAAGTGCTGGACACTAAACTTAATTAATTTACTATTCCCACTCCAGTTAGTATTAATTCAGGGTAGGTGCTGGGAATTAAACTTAATTAATTTACTATTCCCACTCCAGTTACTAATAATTCTAAGTAGGTGTTGGACACTAAACTTAATTAATTTACTATTCCCACTCCAGTTAGTATTAATTCAGGGAAGGTGCTGGACATTAAACTTCATTAATTTACTATTCCCACTCCAGTTAGTATTAATTCTAAGTAGGTGCTGGACACTAAACTTAACTAATTTACTATTCCCACTACAGTTATTAATAATTCAAAGTAGGGGCTGGACATTAAACTTAATTAATTTACTATTCCCACACCAGATAATATTAATTCTAAGTAGGTGCTGGACACTAAACTTAATTAATGTACTATTCCCACACCAATTAGCAATAATTCAGGGTAGGTGCTGGACACTAAACTTAATTAATTTACTATTCCCACTCCAGTTAGTATTAATTCAGGGTAGGTGCTGGACAGTAAACTTAATTAATTTACTATTCCCACTCCAGTTAGTATTAACTCAGGGTAGGTGCTGGACATTAAACTTAATTAATTTACTATTTCCATTACAGTTAGTATTAATTCAGGGTAGGTGCTGGACACTAAACTTCATTAATTTACTATTCCCACTCCAGTTAGTATTAATTTAGGGTAGGTGCTGGACACTAAACTTAATTAATTTACTATTCCCACTGCAGTTAGTATTAATTCAGGGTAGGTGCTGGACACTAAACTTAATTAATTTACTATTCCCACTCCAATTAGTATTAATTCAGGGTAGGTGCTGGACACTAAACTTAATTAATTTACTATTCCCACTCCAATTAGTATTAATTCAGGGTAGGTGCTGGACATTAAACTTAATTAACTTACTATTCCCACTGCAGTTAGTATTAATTCAGGGTAGGTGCTGGACATTAAACTTAATTCATTTACTATTCCCACTCCAGTTAGTATTAATTCTAAGTAGGTGCTGGACACTAAACTTAATTAATTTACTATTCCCACTGCAGTTAGTATTAATTCAGGGTAGGTGCTGGACACTAAACTTAATTAATTTACTATTCCCATTCCAATTAGTATTAATTCAGGGTAGGTGCTGGACACTAAACTTTATTAATTTACTATTCCCACTCCAGTTAGTATTAATTCAGGGTAGTTGCTGAACACTAAACTTAATTAATGTACTATTCCCAATCCAGTTAGTATTAATTCAGGGTAGGTTCTGGACATTAAACTTAATTAATTTACTATTCCCATTCCAGTTAGTATTAATTCTGGGTAGGTGCTGTACACTAAACTTCATTAATTTACTATTCCCACTCCAGTTAATATTAATTCAGGGTAGGTGCTGGACACTAAATTTAATTAATTTACTATTCCCACTCCAGTTAGTATTAATTCTAAGTAGGTGCTGGACACTAAACTTAATTAATTTACTATTCCCACTCCAATTAGTATTAATTCAGGGTAGGTGATGGACACTAAACTTTATTAATTTACTATTCCCACTCCAGTTAGTATTAATTCAGGGTAGGTGCTGGACATTAAACTTAATTAATTTACTATTCCCACTCCAGTTACTATTTATTCAGGGTAGGTGCTGGACACTAAACTTAATTAATTTAGTATTCCCACTCCAGTTAGTATTAATCCAGGGTAGGTGCTGGGCATTAAACTTAATTAATTTACAATTCCCATTCCAGTTAGTATTAATTCTAAGTAGGTGCTGGACACTAAACTTAATTAATTTACTATTCCCACTCCAGTTAGTATTAATTCAGGGTAGGTGCTGGACATTAAACTTCATTAATTTACTATTCCCACTCCAGTTAGTATTAATTCTAAGTAGGTGCTGGACACTAAACTTAATTAATTTACTATTCCCACTACAGTTATTAATAATTCAAAGTAGGTGCTGGACATTAAACTTAATTAATTTATTATTCCCACACTAGTTAATATTAATTCTAAGTAGGTGCTGGACACTAAACTTAATTAATTTACTATTCTTACTCGTGTTAGTATTAGTTCAGGGTAGGTCCTGGACACTAAACTTGATTAATGTACTATTCCCACACCAATTAGCATTAATTCAGGGTAGGTGCTGGACACTAAACTTAATTAATTTACTATTCCCTCTCCAGTTAGTATTAATTCAGGGTAGGTGCTGGACACTAAACTTAATTAATTTACTATTCCCACTCCAATTAGTATTAATTCAGGGTAGATGCTGGACACTAAACTTTATTAATTTACTATTCCCACTCCAGTTAGTATTAATTCAGGGTAGGTGCTGGACATTAAACTTAATTAATTTGCTATTCCCACTCCAGTTAGTATTAATTCAGGGTAGTTGCTGGACACTAAACTTAATTAATTTACTATTCCCACTCCAGTTAGTATTAATTCAGGGTAGGTGCTGGACATTAAACTTAATTAATTTACTATTCCCATTCCAGTTAGTATTAATTCTGGGTACGTGCTGTACACTAAACTTCATTAATTTACTATTCCCACTCCAGTTAGTATTAATTCAGGGTAGGTGCTGGACATTAAACTTCATTAATTTACTATTCCCACTCCAGTTAGTATTAATTCTAAGTAGATGCTGGACACTAAACTTAATTAATTTACTATTCCCACTCCAATTAGTATTAATTCAGGGTAGATGCTGGACACTAAACTTTATTAATTTACTATTCCCACTCCAGTTAGTATTAATTCAGGGTAGGTGATGGACACTAAACTTTATTAATTTGCTATTTCCACTCCAGTTACCATTAATTCTAAGTAGGTGCTGGACACTAAACTTAATTAATTTACTATTCCCACTCCAGTTAGTATTAATTCAGGGTAGGTGCTGGACATTAAACATAAATAATTTACTATTCCCACTCCAGTTAGTATTAATTCTAAGTAGGTGCTGGACACTAAACTTAATTAATTTACTATTCCCACTCTAGTTACAATTAATTCAGAGTAGGTGCTGGACATCAAACTTAATTACTTTACTATTCCCACTCCAGTTAGTATTAATTCAGGGTAGGTGCTGGATATTAACTTACATTAATTTGCTATTTCCACTCCAGTTAGTATTAATTTTACGTAGGTGCTGGACACTAAACTTAATTAATTTACTATTCCCACTACAGTTATTATTAATTCAAAGTAGGTGCTGGACACTAAACTTAATTAATTTACTATTCACACTCCAGTTAGTCTTAATTCAGGGTAGGTGCTGGACACTAAACTTAATTAATTTACTATTCCCACTCCAATTAGCATGAATTCAGGGTAGGTGCTGAACACTAAACTTAATTAATTTACTATTCCCACTCCAGTGAGTATTAATTCAGGGTAGGTGCTGTACACTAAACTTAATTAATTTCCTATTCCCACTCCAGTTAGTATTAATTCAGGGTAGGTGCTGGACAATAAACTTAATTAATTTACTATTCCCACTCCAGTTAGTATTAATTCAGGGTAGGTGCTGGACATTAAACTTAATTAATTTACTATTCCCACTCCAGTTAGTATTAATTCTAAGTAGGTGCTGGACACTAAACTTAAATAATTTACTATTCCCACTCCAGTTAGTATTAATTCAGGGTAGGTGCTGGACACTAAACTTAATTAATTTACTTTTCCCACTCCAGTTAGTATTAAATCAGGGTAGGTGCTGGACACTAAACTTAATTAATTTACTATTCACACTCCAGTTAGTATTAATTCACGGTAGGTGCTGGACACTAAACTTAATTATTTTCTATTCCCACTCAAGTTAGTATTAATTCAGGGTAAGTGCTGGACACTAAACTTAATTAATGTACTATTCCCACTCCAGTTAGTATTAATTCAGGGTAGGTGCTGGGAATTAAACTTAATTAATTTACTATTCCCACTCCAGTTACTAATAATTCTAAGTAGGTGTTGGACACTAAACTTAATTATTTACTATTCCCACTCCAGTTAGTATTAATTCAGGGTAGGTGCTGGACACTAAACTTAATTAATTTACTATTCCCACTGCAGTTAGTATTAATTCAGGGTAGGTGCTGGACACTAAACTTAATTAATTTACTATTCCCACTCCAGTTAGTATTAATTCAGGGTAGGTGCTGGACACTAAACTTAATTAATTTACTATTCCCACTCCAATTAGTATTAATTCAGGGTAGGTGCTGGACATTAAACTTAATTAACTTACTATTCCCACTGCAGTTAGTATTAATTCAGGGTAGGTGCTGGACATTAAACTTAATTCATTTACTATTCCCACTCCAGTTAGTATTAATTCTAAGTAGGTGATGGACACTAAACTTAATTAATTTACTATTCCCACTGCAGTTAGTATTAATTCAGGGTAGGTGCTGGACACTAAACTTAATTAATTTACTATTCCCATTCCAATTAGTATTAATTCAGGGTAGGTGCTGGACACTAAACTTTATTAATGTACTATTCCCACTCCAGTTAGTATTAATTCAGGGTAGGTGCTGGACATTAAACTTAATACATTTACTATTCCCACTGCAGTTAGTATTAATTCAGGGTAGGTGCTGGACATTAAACTTCATTAATTTACTATTCCCACTCCAGTTAGTATTAATGCTAAGTAGGTGCTGGACACTAAACTTAATTAATTTACTATTTCCACTCCAATTAGTATTAATTCAGGGTAGGTGCTGGACACTAAACTTTATTAATTTACTATTCCCACTCCAGTTAGTATTAATTCTGGGTAGGTGCTGGACTTTAAACTTAATTAATTTACTATTCCCACTCCAGTTACTATTAATTCAGGGTAGGTGCTGGACACTAAACTTAATTAATTTACTATTCCCACTCCAGTTAGTATTAATCCAGGGTAGGTGCTGGGCATTAAACTTAATTAATTTACAATTCCCATTCCAGTTAGTATTAATTCTAAGTAGGTGTTGGACACTAAACTTAATTAATTTACTATTCCCTCTCCAGTTAGTATTAATTCAGAGTAGGTGCTGGACATGAAACTTAATGAATTTACTATTCCCACTCCAGTTAGTATTAATTCAGGGTAGGTGCTGGACATTAAACTTAATTAATTTACTATTCCCACTCCAGTTAGTATTAATTCAGGGTAGTTGCTGAACACTAAACTTAATTAATTTACTATTCCCACTCCAGTTAGTATTAATTCAGGGTAGGTGCTGGACATTAAACTTAATTAATTTACTATTCCCATTCCAGTTAGTATTAATTCTGGGTAGGTGCTGTACACTAAACTTCATTAATTTACTATTCCCACTCCAGTTAATATTAATTCAGGGTAGGTGCTGGACACTAAATTTAATTAATTTACTATTCCCACTCCAGTTAGTATTAATTCTAAGTAGGTGCTGGACACTAAACTTAATTAATTTACTATTCCCACTCCAATTAGTATTAATTCAGGGTAGGTGATGGACACTAAACTTTATTAATTTACTATTCCCACTCCAGTTAGTATTAATTCAGGGTAGGTGCTGGACATTAAACTTAATTAATTTACTATTCCCACTCAAGTTACTATTTATTCAGGGTAGGTGCTGGACACTAAACTTAATTAATTTAGTATTCCCACTCCAGTTAGTATTAATCCAGGGTAGGTGCTGGGCATTAAACTTAATTAATTTACAATTCCCATTCCAGTTAGTATTAATTCTAAGTAGGTGCTGGACACTAAACTTAATTAATTTACTATTCCCACTCCAGTTAGTATTAATTCAGGGTAGGTGCTGGACATTAAACTTCATTAATTTACTATTCCCACTCCAGTTAGTATTAATTCTAAGTAGGTGCTGGACACTAAACTTAATTAATTTACTATTCCCACTACAGTTATTAATAATTCAAAGTAGGTGCTGGACATTAAACTTAATTAATTTATTATTCCCACAGTAGTTAATATTAATTCTAAGTAGGTGCTGGACACTAAACTTAATTAATTTACTATTCTTACTCGTGTTAGTATTAGTTCAGGGTAGGTGCTGGACACTAAACTTGATTAATGTACTATTCCCACACCAATTAGCATTAATTCAGGGTAGGTGCTGGACATTAAACTTAATTAATTTACTATTCCCTCTCCAGTTAGTATTAATTCAGGGTAGGTGCTGGATACTAAACTTAATTAATTTACTATTACCACTGCAGTTAGTATTAATTCAGGGTAGGTGCTGGACATTAAACTTCATTAATTTACTATTCCCACTCCAGTTAGTATTAATTCTAAGTAGATGCTGGACACTAAACTTAATTAATTTACTATTCCCACTCCAATTAGTATTAATTCAGGGTAGATGCTGGACACTAAACTTTATTAATTTACTATTCCCACTCCAGTTAGTATTAATTCAGTGTAGGTGCTGGACATTAAACTTAATTAATTTGCTATTCCCACTCCAGTTAGTATTAATTCAGGGTAGTTGCTGGACACTAAACTTAATTAATTTACTATTCCCACTCCAGTTAGTATTAATTCAGGGTAGGTGCTGGACATTAAACTTAATTAATTTACTATTCCCATTCCAGTTAGTATTAATTCTGGGTACGTGCTGTACACTAAACTTCATTAATTTACTATTCCCACTCCAGTTAGTATTAATTCAGGGTAGGTGCTGGACATTAAACTTCATTAATTTACTATTCCCACTCCAGTTAGTATTAATTCTAAGTAGATGTTGGACACTAAACTTAATTAATTTACTATTCCCACTCCAATTAGTATTAATTCAGGGTAGATGCTGGACACTAAACTTTATTAATTTACTATTCCCACTCCAGTTAGTATTAATTCAGGGTAGGTGCTGGACACTAAACTTTATTAATTTACTATTCCCACTCCAGTTAGTATTAATTCAGGGTAGGTGCTGGACATTAAACTTAATTAATTTACTATTCCCACTCCAGTTAGTATTAATTCAGGGTAGTAGTTGGACACTAAACTTAATTAATTTACTATTCCCACTCCAGTTAGTATTAATTCAGGGTAGGTGCTGGACATTAAACTTAATTAATTTACTATTCCCATTCCAGTTAGTATTAATTCTGGGTACGTGCTGTACACTAAACTTCATTAATTACTATTCCCACTCCAGTTAGTATTAATTCAGGGTAGGTGCTGGACATTAAACTTCATTAATTTACTATTCCCACTCCAGTTAGTATTAATTCTAAGTAGATGCTGGACACTAAACTTAATTAATTTACTATTCCCACTCCAATTAGTATTAATTCAGGGTAGATGCTGGACACTAAACTTTATTAATTTACTATTCCCACTCCAGTTAGTATTAATTCAGGGTAGGTGCTGGACATTAAACTTCATTAATTTACTATTCCCACTCCAGTTAGTATTAATTCAGGGTAGTTGCTGGACACTAAACTTAATTAATTTACTATTCCCACTCCAGTTAGTATTAATTCAGGGTAGGTGCTGGACATTAAACTTAATTAATTTACTATTCCCATTCCAGTTAGTATTAATTCTGGGTACGTGCTGTACACTAAACTTCATTAATTTACTATTCCCACTCCAGTTAGTATTAATTCAGGGTATGTGCTGGACACTAAACTTAATTCATTTACTATTCCCACTGCAGTTAGTATTAATTCAGGGTAGGTGCTGGACATTAAACTTCATTAATTTACTATCCCCACTCCAGTTAGTATTAATTCTAAGTAGGTGCTGGACACTAAACTTAATTAATTTACTATTCCCACTCCAGTTAGTATTAATTCAGGGTAGGTGCTGGACACTAAACTTAATTAATTTACTATTCCCATTCCAGTTAGTATTAATTCTAAGTAGGTGCTGGACACTAAACTTAATTAATTTACTATTCCCACTCCAGTTAGTATTAATTCAGAGTAGGTGCTGGACATGAAACTTAATTAATTTTACTATTCCCACTCCAGTTAGTATTAATTCTAAGCAGGTGCTGGACACTAAACTTAATTAATTTACTATTCCCACTACAGTTAGTATTAATTCAGGGTAGGTCCTGGACATTAAACTTAATTAATTTACTATTCCCACTCCAGTTAGTATTAATTCTAAGTAGGTGCTGGACACTAAACTTAATTAATTTACTATTCCCACTTCAGTTAGTATTAATTCAGAGTAGGTGCTGGACATGAAACTTAATTAATTTACTATTCCCACTCCAGTTAGTATTCATTCTAAGCAGGTGCTGGACACTAAACTTAAATAATTTACTATTCCCACTCCAGTTAGTATTAATTCAGGGTAGGTGCTGGGCATTAAACTTAATTAATTTACTATTCCCACTCCAGTTAGTATTAATTCTGAGCAGGTGCTGGACACTAAACTTAATTAATTTACTATTCCCACTACAGTTAGTATTAATTCAGGGTAGGTGCTGGACATTAAACTTAATTAATTTACTATTCCCACTCCAGTTAGTATTAATTCAGGGTAGGTGGTGGACACTAAACTTAATTAATTTACTATTCCCACTCCAGTTAGTATTAATTCAGGGTAGGTGCTGGGCATTAAACTTAATTAGTTTACATTTCCCACCACAGTTAGTATTAATTCTGGGTAGGTGCAAAACCCTAAACATAAATAATTTTCTATTCCTAATCCAAATTACAATAATTATAATTAAATACTACGCTATTTATTAAATTAATATACTCTAACACCTATAATTACCATTAAAATATTTTATTTTTACAAAATGTAAATATTTATATTTAATTTTTATAAATTAAAACATAGTAATATCATTAAATATACTGTACATTAAATATTTAATATTTTACCAAAACATACAATAATTTAGTACACTATATATTATAAATATTCATTATTAATTAACATAAATGTTATAAAAATTATAAATTTGGTATATACATGTATTTATTTTTTTAAATATTATAATATACATATTATTATTTTATATACAACAAATAATAAATAAAATAATATTACAATATTAATTCTTTAATATTTATTAATAAAGGTATGTTTATTAATAATTATTAATAAAACACATCTTTACGATAATATTATTATCAGTTTTTTGTAAATATTAGTTTTTATATAAAAAAATTATTGAAATTATGTTATTTAGAATATTTAATTACAATTGCAACACTTTTGACTGATAAAAACAACATCACAATACAAAATTTTAATTTCCGATTTCCAAATTAAAATTTGAAATATACATTTTTAATTTTTAATTTCAAATTAATATTTACTTATAACATTTGAATACCACCCACCATTAAACCCTAATAAACATTCATCCAGCCACTACAATTTTTTTCCAAAATTTCAAATTATAATTTCGAAATTTAAATTTTATTTTTAAAATTCATATTATTTTACAACCTCATTTTTAAAACTCTCCCCACCCTTATCCCCTATAAACCCAATATCCCGCTCCTAAAAATATTTTTGTTTGAAATAAAAACATATATTAATATTTATATATTAAAATTTCTATTTAATTAGTATTTAAAAACAATATTTTAAAACACTCCCCACCCTTATCCCCTATAAACCCAACATCCCGCTTCTAAAAATATTTTTGTTTAAATAAAAAAATATCAATATTTATATTTTAAAATTTCTATTTAATTATAATTTAAAATCGATATTTTTAAAACACTCCCCACCCTTATCCCCTATAAACCCAACATCCCGCTCCTAAAACATATAATACAAATTTAATTTTTAAAAACATTCACTAACTATTATTATACTTAAAACAAACTCTAAAAACATAACAATATAATACAAAAACGATATTTTGACATAACGATATTTTAACATTCGATATAATAATACACTTCGATATTTTTACATCGATATACTAAACATTGATATTTAAAACACTCGATATTTCAAACTTGATATTTTGGTATGTCGATATAAAAATATTGATATTATGTCTACTTACCCTTTTAAGCAATGTCATCATATCTGAGACTTGAGGATACACTATACATTCCAAAGCATAGGAGAATACAAAACATTCATTGACAATTATAAACACAAGACAATACATGAATTATATGTCTGTACAGTAATAAAACAAACAAATACTTATAGAATCAATGTCTATACAATCAAATCATGTGTAGAGTTGCACCAGTATGCAATTGATACATGTAATCAACTGTAAAGCACTCTCATCAAACCCTATCACTGTTTTTCTTTTTGAGAGATGCTCTCCATGGGGACAAAAGACTTGGGGCCTGTGGGGATTAAATCCATGTTCGAGTTCCCTCAACAGGATCTATGCCAATTTAATTAGTTTCCCTCATGGACTAAAGAAGGTGCCGACGCGTTTCTAATCCCTGCTATGCTCAAGGTATTTTCTTCAGGGCAGTAACACGGTGTAATCTGTAATTAATAAAAAGAATAAAACAAGTGTTCAGTTTCTTGTGCCCCTTCTCTCTAACTAGGTTATGGAGGTCTTAATTGGTTATATTGTACCTGATTTCTTATCGTGGTCGATTTTCCTGACTGTATGGTGAATTGTCTTATGAACGTTCCATACAGGATCTAGAGGCAATCTGTGAAAATGAACATACAGTGTTACAATTCGCAAGTATGTCCATTGTTTGTAACCTTTAGTTAAACTAGGCTTTCTGTTTTTCTTACTTGTGTCGTATTTTGAGATTCAGCAAGCCTCTCAGGGTCTTCGATCTCATTTAACAAAAGAAATGCCTGTTCAATAGTTGGAAGGTATTCTGTGGAGTTTAAAGAAAGAGGAGGAAGAAACATTGTTTCAACGCGTCTCCGTCTTGTTCAGAGCGCATGGTGTAATTTTTGTAATTTAATGTGGAGAAACTTACTTAGCGTTATCACTTTGACTCCTGAACATTTGTTGTATTTTGAGGTTCAGCGGATCACTCGGGGTCTCCAAGCTTATTTACAAAGAGAAATGCCGATTCGTTGGTTGTTCGTTAGTTTGAGGGCATTCTGTGGAGTTGAAAGAAGAATGGAGAAGAAACATTGTTTCACAGTGCCTCCGTCTTTTACTGAGCGCATTGTGCAATTAACTACGGAGAAACTTACTTAACGTTGTGGCATAGTCTCCTGAACTTTAAAGGTGTTCTACGCAATTTCAATCTTGCTTTGTGATGAGATCTAAAGCGGAAGAAATAGACTGTCGTTTGTGATGCCAGTTGTCTTTGGCTGTGTGTATTCAAATTGTTTCGATTTGCACTTACTTGGAAAATCTGTACTGAATACATCAGATGTCTTCTGTGGCGCGCTCTCACTTCTTCTGGCTGGCCGCTCATGTTTGCAAGTTCAGGTATACGGTTTACAGCGCTTTTTTTTGGAGACAGGAAGTGGTGTGTTTTGATGGTTTCTGGGACATGTAGTTCATGCCCTTCTGCTTAGGTGTTTTTCAGTGTTTTTTGGTGCTAAGTATGATTCATTTGTTGATGATGATTAATTGTTGTATGGCTTAGCTTTAATTGCGGCATGCTTACCATTTTATTTGTGGAAATCGGAAAATTATTAACGGTGCGTTAGTATGTGGCTTTATTTAATTCCGACATTTCATTTAATCCTTTTTGGGTGCAATTGAATTTCAAGATTAGATATGCCTCTTTTTCAAAAGCATAGTTTCTACATTGCCACCTCGTGGTGGTTGTTTCAATGCAGATAGCACTGTCCAAACAAATTCTTTTTCCGTGTGCTTCTTTTCAATAAAGTGCGACACCAGTGGCGCTGTCAAAACCTGCTTCTTTATTCTTGATCGGTGTTGTACAATCCTTTGATTGATTTGTTGGTTCGTCTTCCCTATATATAGTTTAGGGCAGGGACACTGGATTGCATAAACTGTGTTCTTGGTTTTACAGTTAGAGAACTCTTTGTGGGTCCATCTTATGGAATCATGCGTGAACTCATAGCCTTCAATGGTATTGTCACAAGCTGAGCAGTTTCCACATTTATGGTGACCCTCAATGGGTCTCATATTCCATTGTGTATTTAATATTTAAGTCTTTCTTCTTGGTGGTTGGTGTGAGATTTGCCCGAATGATTCTTTGTCCTATATTTTTGTTCATTTTCATGGCGAACAGTGGTCGTTCTAAAGGACTTTCGAGTTGTGTAAGGAGATGCCAGTTTTTTAGAATTATTTGACGGAATTTGTTGGTATGTGAGCCGAACGTGGATACACAGACTAGTTTGTCGAGAGGTTTCTTTTCTTTCTTAATTAGAAGTTCTTCTCGTGGTGTATACCATGCCCTTTTCGTTGCGTGTTTGAGCATCTTATGGGGGTAGCCTCTCTCTTTTAATTGATCACAGAGTACAGCTCCGTGGACCATGAAATCTTCTTTTCTCGCACAATTCCTTCTAATTCTAAGTAGCTGGCCATAAGGGAGGTTGTCCTTAAGATTTCTTGGGTGAGAACTTTGGTAGTGGAGAATTGTGTTCCTGTCAGTCGGTTTACGATGTAATGTGGTTGTCAATTTTTGTTCATGTGGGATGACTTCCACATCGAGAAAAGTCAAACATGGTTTGCTCTTAGTAATACTGAACTTGATGTCTTGATGTCTTGTGTTAAGCCATCCGTGAAATTGGTGGAGATCTTCTTCTGTACCATTCCAAAGGCCCCAGACATCATCTATGTACCGGTACCATTGTTGGATGTGTCCACTGAATGGGTTGTATGATGTACTTGTCCTCAAAGAGGGCCATGAACAGCACGGCCATTTCTGGGGCGAAGGGACATCCCATTGCTGTCCCTTTGGTCTGCATAGTGGAGAGGTGTGGTGCAGCGGCCAGGGCAGCTGACTTCGGAGCACAGGGTTCACGGTTCGATCCACGGCTCCGGCGGCAGCTCAGCACCATGTGACTCTGGGCAATAGCTCACTTAATTTCCACGACGGCCCCCAGCGCCTTGAGACCCGTAAGGGTGAGTAGCTGCGCTATATAAAAACGGACTTACTTACTTACTTACATAAAGAATGTTTCTTCAAACTTGAAGTAATTTTTCTTTAAAGCAATTCCTGCTAGTTCAAGTATGAAGTCCATTGGTACTCTATGGGGCCTTTGTCTGGTTTCCAGATAGTGTTCCATTGTTTGGAGAGCTTCTTCTTGGGGGATCGGCCAGGTTCTTTTTGATATGAAAACTTTATGCACGCCCCACCTGGCTTCCAATATAGGGAGTAACCCCTCTTTTTGCATCATTCTTCCTGACAGCAGCATTCCCCAGCCGAGGGGACACCGATATCGGCATCTCGGCCCCCCCAGAGGCCCCTAGATATGGACAAATCCTATTGGGGTGCTTTCTACTGGGCCATCATCACCTCTGGGCCTGTTGCAACTGGGGGTGCCAATGGCGAGGTGGGCGGCTGCCGAGGCCCTCATCGCTTATGTGGCTGCCTATGGTGCTGCTCCGGACCGCAGAGCATCTTGCCTGCCTTCCGTGGAATCATGACGGTGGGACTTTACCCAGTTCAACTTCTCTCTCATGGCTGCCTCTGTGAGGCCCGGCTGTGAGCACGATGGCCGGGCATGGGGGTGGCCCCATGTGTGGCCAGTGCTGTGGCTGCTGGGGGAGTGGCTTACTGACTGCGAGTCAGCCCGACTGAGGATACATTAGGAGCGGCGGTGAGTCTGGCTGTGCTGAGCTGGAGCTCCTGTGGTGCCGGGTGGTCACTCTCGGCAGCCCGATGCAGGGTTGAAGATGGACACCGAGGTGGCCCTGAAACCAGTTCAGAGAGACCCGGCATGGACCAGCAGTGCTGCAGCTGAAGGCGGGGTTGCTGCCTGGGCATGTGGCCCCATCATCCTACACGAAGTGGTGAGGCTTGATGAAGGGACCGACTTGGCACTGGAGAGTATCATTCACGGATCCTCTGTCGACCGGCACTGGAGTGTGCACCTGCAGGTACTGTCCTTGCCTGTCTTCCTGTGCATCTTGTTGCTCTCCGAGGCTCCATCTGTGGCCTGGGAGTCTTACTTCTCTCACGATCTGTATACCAGAAGGGGGTCACTTGCTTTAGGAGATCCTGAGGGCTCCTCTTCCTTCCTGTGTCCTTGGAGCCCTATATGAACTAACTATGAACTGTGCTTGAGTCCCATCCCTGCTGATGCCCACTGGGTCTGTGGGCTGGTGACTGCCGTTAGAGTACCGAGAGTTGGCCGGCGTGCAGACTGATGGTGATGCCCGGGTGGCCCTGGGGAGCTGGACTTAAATTGCTCTCTTATCTCCTTCCTCCCCATTGTTATCATGCGGTTGGACTCCCTGGCTCCTAGACTCCTGGGAAGCTGCTGCTGCAAACGCCCTCCCAAACTAAAATGGATCAATACACAGTCCCCCTCCTGATCCTCTGGTTAATTCTGAGGCTCCAGTGGCGCCCCCCACACAGCAGGCAGCGAATGACCTTGGAATGATTCTCCGGGCCATTTTGGACTCCAGGGAGGTTGTGGAGGCAAAGGTTGACGGCCTCCGGGTGGATCTCTCCTTGCTGCACCAGGATCTGCTCAATGTTGTAGACAGAATGACGGAGGTGGAGACAAGGGTCTTCTCAGCCTACGACTAAATTACTTCCCTCAAGTGCCAGGTGTCAAGCTCACCACCTCTGTACAGACTCTGACCAAGAGGGCAGAAGATGACAAAAACAGATCAAGGCATAACAACCTCCAGCTTATCGGCCTTTCTGAAACCTTGGAGCCTCAGTGCCTGACAGAGACATTGGAGGACTGGTTTAAATCTTGGGTCTCTGGAAGCAAGCTGTCTGCTTTGTTTGTCATTAAAAGGGCCCACCGCTCTCTGGTGCCAAAGCTCCTGCCGGGGCCCCTCCTTGGCCTGTGAGCCTGTGACTACTTAATTTCAAAGACTAGGATGCGATTCAGCATGAGACTCGAACTTAACCTGAACTACACTTTTCCAACTCGAAAGTCCTAATTTTTCCAATTATATGAGAGCGGTGCAGTAACAACACCGCTCCTTTGATGAAGCGAAACAAAAACTTTGTGCCTTAAATCTTTGTTATATGCTCCTCTTTCCAGCCTGCCTCAAAGTCATTTTTCAATCCTCGACCTTCTTCTTTGATAGTCCTGAGCAGGCATGGGAGTGGGCAATGGAACAATAACTGATGGGGAGGCCATCACCTGACTGGCATCGATCTGGTGACTCGGAGGGATGCTCCCAGATGCCTCCCTGTCAGTGGCAGAGGAGCAGGGAGGTGGCTGGGGGCTCCGAGCCAACCTTCAGAAACAATGATTTATCTTCCATAACACTGGCTCCAGATGAGAACTTGTCCAACACTCCATTGATTTTCCACTCGCTTACCACTGACCTGGGCCCCTCCTCGTATCTGTCACCTCCATGACTATGATGCTGTCCTCTTTCTTGATTGCAGTGCTTCCTGACGTGCGTCAGGGTTGGAAGTTGCTGTATCATTGACAAGCATCTTCAGATCCATTCCAATGGACCATACCGTCGCCCATTACTGGTTGTTCTACCTACAGGCTGCACCGTATACTGTCTGGAGTTGTTACTATTAGGGGGATCCCTTCTCCTCTTCCCTTCTTCCCCCAGCCCCAGCCCCTGCCCCCACCCCCTTTCTCTCTCTTCTCTCCCTTGTCCTACACCTTTCTGGTCTTCCCCTTTTTTGTAAACCTGCCATTGACGTTCCTCCTTGTGTTCCTTGTTGAGGGTAGTTTGTTCATGGCGACAGATGCTACCTGAGGTGAAGTGTGGGGTAGGGGGTGTAAGAAGGCTGGGGATTTGGTTGGCCTGGTTTGATGTTTTAACTTTGATCTTCCTTTTAAGGTTCTCACCAGCAGACATTATTGTGTCAGTTTATGTATGGTTTTACAATGTACTTCCTCTGAGGTTATCCGAATCCTATGGCATCTGGCAGGATACATACACATCTTACTGGATTGACCATATCCCCCCTAAGCTAACAGTTCTGGCATACATTAAGAGACACAGACCAGTAGTCGTGCTATACAGGAAACCCACCTACTGGGCACACTTTGTGCCTTCTTAGGCCATTTTGGGTACAATAGAATTTTCTAGTCTGGATTTGCCTGTGGCTCCAGAGGGCTGGCCATACTGCTACATAAGTCCTTCTGCCTTACAGTTGCCAGGCATCCTACCAATCCCCAGGGGTGCTATGTGGAAGTTGAGGGCTGCCTAGAAGCCAAACATTACAAATTTGTATCCTGCTATGTTCCCACACCGCTGCTGCAGCCCACCCTTCACTGTTCATACAGGGTGTGCCTCCCAGACCATAAATTATAATCGATTTACAGATATTGGAACCTATACTTTGTTCCTATTGGTGTACATAAATGTGTTATCTTTTAGAAAACGTTTTAAGTTTAGTTGCTATCCCACACTTTTCTATTCTAAAATAACTTTTTTTCAAACACTTGCGATCTATTGCAGTTTGTCTTTTTACTGTATGAGGTTATATACATTTTTACTGTTTCAGGTTCTATACATTTTTACACATGTATGGACACATAAATTTACAAATTTCACCACAAAGACATAATTAATTTACAGGTTACACCATGTAGACATCAAACAGCTGTGTTTTACACGCCATGTTTGGCTTTGACGTATGCACAGCAAATTAATTGGATGAATAATACATTTAGGGGGACACATATTAACAGACAGTACATTAAATCAAAGGTTATTTACAGAACATATTTACAGGCTCCTAACACCTCATTATTTTCGAGGATGAATCTATAGTATCGCAACCATCTGTTGCTGTGACCTGACTGGTGTCCTTAGGGAGATTTAACTTGGGACCTATGCCTGGGTCCTCTTTCTAATTTGATTATCCCTACTACTCTGGGGCCCTATAGAGGTCAGAGTTCTACTGATCTTTCAGGGTAAGTTCCCAACTTGCTACTCCCGTTGTGCGTTTTCACTATGCACTGTGTATTACGATGAATGGAAACTCCTGGCCTCAAAGAGATTTGCGCCGATCCGTTTCGACCTTCCGAAGTGGGCCTGTATTGTTGGTTAGAAGAAGGTCTTCTTCAGGGCAGGTGTTTTCTTAGGACACGTTTATCTGGTTCATGGGGATACTTCTTTAGGTAAGTGTTGAGCTGGTCCCCTCATGGGGTCCTATCTTATTGTCTAAGCCATGGGTACTCACAAACGTTCTCTCAGGGGCCAAATTTACAGTGTGGTTTGTGGCCAAGGGCCACACCAGTGGGGGCGGGGTCAGTGGGAGGGAGCGGGGCTAGAGCAAAAAAAAACATGTGACCATGAGGTTGAACACAGGCCCCTGCAGTGGACGCATTAGTCCACTGAGCCACCAGACCCGGCATACACACATCTATCTATCTATCTATCTATCTATCTATCTATCTCTCTCTATCGCTCTATCTCTCTATCGCTCTCTCTATCTCTATTTCTATCTCTCTCTCTATCTCTCTCTATCTCTCTCTCTCTCTTTCTCTCTCTCTCTCTCTCTCTCTATCTATTTATCTCTCTCTCTATCTAGTTATCTCTCTCTCTCTCTCTCTCTCTCTCTATCTGTCTCTCTATCTCTCTCTCTCTATCTATCTATCTATCTCTCTCTATCTCTCTCTCTATATCTCTCTCTAGCTATCTCTCTATCTCTCTCTCTCTATCTATCTATCTCTCTCTCTATCTATCTCTATCTCTCTCTATCTATCTATCTCTCTCTATCTATCTATATCTCTCTCTATGTCTCTCTCTCTATCTATCTCTCTCTCTCGCTCTATCTCTCTATCTATCTATCGCTCTCTCTATCTCTATTTCTATTTCTATCTCTCTCTCTATCTCTCTCTCTCTCTCTCTCTCTCTCTCTATCTCTCTCTATCTCTCTGTCTGTCTCTGTCTCCATCTATCTCTGTCTCTATCTATCTCTATCTGCCTCTGTCTGTCTCTGTCACTATCTTTCTCTAGCTGTCTCTGTCTCTATCTGTCTCTATCTGTATCTGTCTCTATCTGTCTCTGTTTGTCCCTGTCTCTCTCTGTCTCTGTCTCTATCTCTATCTCTGTCTCTATCTGTATTTGTCTCTATCTGTCTCTGTCTCTATCTGTCCCTCTCCCTCTCTGTCCCAGTCTCTCCCTGTCTGTCTCTGTATCTGTCTCTGTCTCTATCTGTCTCTGTCTCTATCTGTCTCTGTCTCTGTCTCTATCTGTCTCTGTCTCTCTGTCTGTCTCTGTCTGTTTCTATCTATCTTTATTTCTGTCTGTCTCTGTCTGTCTCTATCTGTCTCTGTCTGTCTGTGTCAGTCTGTCTCTGTCTGTCTGTTTCTGTCTGTCTCTGTCTCTATCTGTCTCTGTCTGTCTCTGTCTCTATCTGTCTCTGTCTGTCCCTGTCTCTCTCTGTCTCTATCTCTGTCTCTGTATCTATCTCTGTCTCTATCTGTCTCTATCTGCCTCTATCTGTCTCTGTCTCTATTTGTCTCTGTCTGTCTCTATCTGTTGTCTCTGTCTCTGTCTGTCTATCTCTGTCTCTGTCTAGCTCTATCTCTATCTGTCTCTATCTCTACCTGTCTCTATCTGTTTCTGTCTCTTTCTGTCTCTATCTGTCTCTGTCTCTATCTGTGTTTGTCTCTATCTCTGTCTCTATCTGTCTGTATCTTTCTTTGTCTCTGTCTCTATCTGCCTCTGCCTCTATCTGCCTCTGTCAAAACAGGAAGCTTCCCAAAAGGCCCTTTAAAAGTCAGCTGTGAAAGCGCTTACAGCTGACTTTTAAAGGGCCTTTTGGGAAGCTGTCCAACGGTGTCATGACGTCACAGAGGCCGGCAGTAAACACAGAAGATGGCTGCAGGAGCATACGTATGCTCCTGCAGTCATCTTCTGTGTTTACTGCCGGCCTCACTGGAGACGTAGAAAGGGCAAGGCAAGGTCCGTGGGCCGCCAATGAAGGCCTGCCGGGCCACTGATGGCCCGCGGGCTGTACTGTGAGTACCAGGGGTCTAAGCCTTGCCATATTCATGGGGCTATGGAATGTTCTGGTGGCGGCAACTAAAGCTTTTCCAATGTTTTTTTGTAACTATGCCTGGCTTCCTCAGTCTGCGCTATTCCTTCCAACGGCTGTGGGGCTGTGAGTCCTCTCAACCTCCTTTGTCTTGTCCCTCCTTCAGGGGTTCACTATCATGGGTGGTGACTTTAATGCAGCTCTCAACCCTGAGCTTGATACTTCCATGGCCCCATATCCCGGTAGGCACTCTCGCTCTTCCCATTTGTCCTCCTGGGCCGACTCTGTGGGCATCTGCGATGCTTGGTGCTCCTGGCACCCTACGTGCCTATACCAAGCTCACAACAGAGCACAACACTGAATCGAGCATCGATTTGCTGTGGCTACAGGCTGTCGCTCTCCTCTCCGTGCAATCTGTATGCATTCTCTGGTGTGGCATTTCAGATCATGCCCCCCTTTTCTTTTCTTGTGGAACTCAACCAGGTGTCCTCCGCCCTATGTGGAGATTCAGTACTTGGCATTTGAAGTGCCCAGACTGTACCACCTTTGTAGAGGAGGAGCTGCAATCCTTCTTTGACCTCAACGTGGGGTTGGTCTCCTCTGCGGCAATGCTGTGGGCCTCTTGTGAGCCTTCCCTTGAGGGTCGTCTCAAGGGCTACGTGTGTTGCTTCGAGGCCCTTCGACTAACACAGGTGACTGACCTGGAAAGTCAAATAATATGCTTAGAAGCTGAATTGCGTCAGCATGACTCTGACGACACCCACTGCGCCATGGCAGTTACCCAAATTGAACTGTGGCAGAACTCACTGGATGAGGCGAAGCTGTGTTGGATGGCCTCCACACAGAGAGTATACAACTAAGGCGATAAGTCAGGCAAACTGTTATATTGGCAGGCAACTCTTGGCATTTCCGACAGAGTGGTACCGGCAGTCAGGGATTCCTCCGGGCTTCTTCAGAAGAGGTTGAGGGATATAGCACAAGTTTTTGTGGATTTCTACCAGAAGCTGTATTCACCGCATCCACCGCCTCTACCGCCTCCACCGGACATCTCCAATCCTATTCTAGATACCATACCATTGCCGTCCATCCCAGATTCCTTGACTAGGAAGCTTGACCAAGCCCTCACTGTCGAGAAAATACATTCTGCTGTGATGGTGTTGCGGGCCAGGAAGATTGTGGGCCCAGACGGGTACCCTATTGAATATTATAAACACTTTTGGGGCATATTGTGCCCTCATCTTCTAAATTTCTATACAGCCTCGTTAAGGCAGGGGTCCTTCCCATCAAGTCCTTCCCATCAGAATTGGACTGTGCCACCATTGTGGTCCTGCCTAAGGCAGACCTCCCGAGAGACCTGTGCTCATCGTATCACCCCATTTCTCTTATCAACACTGATATTAAGATATGTGCAAAGGTATTGGCAACCCAACTGACCCAGGCCATGCCATACTTGTTTCACTCCGATCAATGTGGAATTATGCCTGGTCGCAGTATACGCCACTACATTCAGAGGGTCCACTCTGCTTCATTCCGGACGCAGGACCTAGAAAACATGCTGGCTCTCCTGCTTGTCAAATTCACCAAGGCTTTTGATACGGTCTCCTGGGACGTCCTGGACAGGGTCCTCCAGAGGGCCGGGTTGGGAGGTATCTTCCGCTGAATGGTCAGTCTCCTTTACCATGCTCCTACCGCTCAGGTCTGGGTGAATGTGGTCCTCTCCTCTCCCTTTTCCATTAGACGAGGCACACACCAGGGCTGCCCACTCTCCCCACTATTATTCACTTTAGTGATAGAGTCCCTGGCACAGCTGCTGAGATGTGATGCTCAGATTTGGGGCTGGCCATGGGGGAATGGCTTTGAGGATCTATTTGCCTTGTACTTGGATGTTATGCTTTTGTTCTTGAGGGACCCACCAGCTTTGGGTCCTAGGTGTCTGACCCTCATTCACCTGTAAGGTGACACATTGAGTTCTGCAGGATAATGCTGCTAATTCCTGCCTGGTGGAGGTGCAGGGAGACGCACAAGGGAGGCTTCGGTGTCCCAATATTCCAGTTCGCCATAACTCTTTCAAGTACTAGGGTATTCATATCTCCCCCCTTTCTGACCTGGGCCCTTAATTTTCAGGGACTTATGCGGACCCTTGACCATGACCTAGTTGTTGATCAACCCTCCAACTGAATCCCCTGCGATGTATTGCTGTGTTCAAAATGTTGTGCCTGCCTCGTTGTTTATATGTCTTAGGTAATTACATGCATGTAATTCCTCTCAAATAGTTTTGTTCCCTGCCTGCTAAAGTTACTGCTTTTATATGGGTGGGAGGTAGGCACAAGGTATCCTTTTCGCTGCTGTGCAGACCCCTTTTTAATGGTGGCCTGACTTCTCCAGATATTTTTCTTTATTATCTAGCAGCCCCACTGGTTCCGATTATTGACTGGTTCACCGGGGCTTGGGATGACCCTGCTTATCGGCTGGAAATCTATGCCGCGGGTCTTGACAGTCTGTTGGACCTTCCCTCTACGTTGCCTTCATGAACTCAGGTGTCCATCACCTGCTTCATTTTACCCGCTGGAACCACCACCTCACTGAGATGACACCTTTGTGGTGGGGAACTTGGCTCTTCCAGGTCTCTAATTTGGAGGGGTTAGGTCCCTGGGACCGGATCGGGATCTCGTACCTGGGGGATGTATACTAGGCAAGTGCCTTGGTGTCCTTTCAAGACCTGAAGGACTGCTATGCCCAGTCCAATGCACAGTTCTTCCGCCTCCTTCAGTTGCATCATGCCCTGCAGGCACAGGGTCTCCCAGATGGCCCACTTTCTGAATACAATCCCCTCAAAGCTAAGATTTTCTTTGGATGCCTGGGGAAAGGCGCCATCTCCTTAATTGACTGTTCATTGGTTATTCACGACCTGGATGGCTTCGAGCGCACTAGACAAAGATGGAGCTCCTGGGTGGGTGACATCGATGAGGACAAGTGGAGGGACGCATGCACGATGCCCTGGGAGTAAGCAATTTCCTCGCTACTGCGCATGGTCCAATTCAACTATCCCCATGCAATCTACCTTACCTCGCGGCAACAACAACAGTTGTCACTCACTGCTCACACTGCGCACGTTGCTCACTTCCGACGGCAGATTTCTTTAACCTGGCATAGGAATGCCCAGTGCTGCGCCCCTTCTGGGAAAGAGTGGGTCGGGTACTCTCCAATGTCCTGGGGTGCCCTCTAGAGCTTACCCACTGTAATGTATTGTTGGGGCTGGTGGAGGATTTCGGAGGTCCAAGGGCAGGGCGCACATTTCTGGAGGTAGCCTGCCTGGTTGCCAAAAGAGATGTGGTGCGCAACTGGAGGCATCATGCACCATCCACAATTCAGTCCTGGCGTAGGGGGACTGGTGTGCACACCAAGAGAAACCCATCCTTATGGCCCGTAGTTGTCCTGACAAACACAAGCGGGTGTGGGGGAAATGATATCGCTGCTATGGTTTGTCAATATGATGCACTATTTATGATGCACTATCTCTACCCCAGAATGCTGTCACGTCTCATTGGATTGCTGTATACTGGATGTCCATGTTTTGAAATGCTATGTTAATAAAGTTGATTATAAAAATAAATCTTTAACGCAAAATTTATGTAATGCTTTCTATTTATAGTGCCCTAATATAGGAACAGCAGTGGAGCAAATTTGAAAATCCAAAGACAAAAATAAAAGAATCACCTTTCTAAACTACAAACTTCGTAAACACACTTTCACAAGTAAGTAGATATAAAAATAACTGTGCGATAAAAATCCTTACCCCTGTATGGTTTAAAAATAAAGTAGCATAAATAAACCCTAGAAATAAACAAAACTATATATTTAACATACAATTGTAACACACGTTCTTGTTTAAGCAGGCAAAAAAGCAATCACTTCTCCAATAACTTGCAAAAATAAACAAAAACCTTAACAAACACCTCTTCAAAACAAAACAACATCAAATCTGTAAGTATAAAATGAACGTTTAAATGTTAGTGCTTATTAAAAATATAGTTACTAAAAACATTTAATTAATATATAACTCTTACCTTCACAAATATAATGGTGGAAAGAGACACTCACATCACATCACAAAAAGGAAAACTGTGATTGTCTCACATGGCATGTGCTTACAGTCAAAAGAGCACAAGCACAGAAAATATGCATTGGAAATGCAAAAAATATTATTCAAATGCATGGTATGGGAGGGATACAACTCAAAACAATATAGTACTGAACAGTAGAGAACATAACCACCCTCTAAATGTGACAGAAATAGAAGTTAGAAATGTTTTACATGACCTTAGGGAAGCAAACGCTAGTTCCCAAGAACCTACAGAAACTATTTTAGAAACTATAGTACCTTGAGCTCCTGATTATATTGCAGGGCAATTCCCAGGTATCCCAAAATTAAAAGACTTTTAGCATGAACCAGAAAATTCCTGCTGCTCCTAAAGTATTCTAAGACATAAAGGGCTTATTAGGATGGTGGGCGGAGGCACCTCCGCGGTGCTGGTGGTGGCGGAAAATTTCATTTTCCGCACTCGAGCAGCGGTCCACTCGCCCGCCATATTACAATGGACAAACTGCCACAAGTTTGCGCACGCCACCGCGGCGGTGTGAGGCAATAGAGACTCACCGCCGTGCGGAATGACGTCCCGTCTGCTGTACAAATCGCGATGCCCCAAACAGCCCATCACACCGCAGCAGAGAAACCACCCAACCAGAAACGGCGGAAGCACGACAGCGGAGCGCGAAACCAGACTCCCGGTCCCCTCCACCCGGTCCCGACCGCAATGGATCCAGCTCTACAAGCCTTTCCGGTGCTCTACCTGATCCACTACCAGCAAATAATGGACCGTCGCGGACAACGCCGCAGGTACGCAATCACACAACTCCGCACACAAACAACTCCTGGACTGATATACGGTTCCTGTCCACATCAGACACTCTGGTGGGGACAGGAACACATCCCCAAGTGTACCCACACATGTCCTACCTGTCACAAAATCACACCTCCGCATCCGGGTCACCCATCAACCGCGAAATCACAGCAATGTCCCGGTCACATCACCGCAGCGGTGCAGACGCGGAAAAAGCTGCGCATAATGTAGTAGGCAGGGCTAGCGCCAGGCATGGGCAGTCCACAAAGATTTACAGGGCCCCACCTCCACCCTTCACACACTACGACCCCCACACCCATTTGGGGACATGCTGTGTGCTCCTCCTGTGCCCCCACCGCACAATTCATCTTCCAGGTGTAGCCAGAACCTGCACCACACACATAAAACAACCAGGGAGCCAGTCTTAGAAGGTAGGGGTGAAGAGGAACACCCTGCACAGAAGCTCAGGGGCAGGGCATTCCTCCTCCTCCCACCTACCCTCCACTCATGTCAAGCAAAATGAGTCCAATCACAAAATGAAGACTCACACTGCATATGAACATCCACTGAACTGTCCACACTGCCTGTCAAGTCACTCAGACACACCCCACACTGACACACAGCCACATACACATACCAGATGTCAGCAGTAATGGAGGGCAATAAATGGGCTAGCCAAAAGTGAAGTGGACAGTGATGGAAAGCCATGGAGCAAGCCACAAAGCATGTGTACATCACATGCAAGATAAGGAACATTTAACACCACCCTTAGGCCATCAAATCAGACATGGGTGGCACAGTGAGCGGAATTAAACCAAAGTGACCTCTGTTTAACAACTCAGGGAGACATCAAGGCAAGCCATGCATTGGCACAGGAATGATAGGAAGTGTCTGAAGTCAAACAGTGATCAGCCACACATCTGTCTCAACTCACTTGACATGTGTATGTCATCAGCACAACACACATGGCTCATTGTCACACTCCCTGACCGTCAAACCCAAGTTGGACCCTCACACATACCCCTCCTCTACCCAACTCACACCTGCAGTACTCAACACCAGTGTTAAACACACAGAATGGTGCAAATGCTGTCCTGTGAGTACACTGACAACCAATCACACTCCCTGGGGTGCATCCACAAACATCACAGACACACACTCAGGGATGCCTGAACCAATTCTGACACAAAAACAATAGCCAAACACAAACCTCACAAACAACATACACAGAAGTCCAACAACCCCACATATGGCCAGCCAAACATTGGAAAGGCAATGGGATCCCAGACAGAAGAGGAGTACACAACATTGTCACTCAGGACCAATGCACAGACACCATAACCCAACACAAACAAGAATTGCATCATCTCAAAACAGTCATGAACACAAACTGGGATCAATGGGACAATAAGCTAACACAGACAGAGAGACCACACCACCCATCAAGTCAACATGGTGTCATAGTGTACCACAAGCATGCACATGCCCAATCCTGACAAGTGACAGGTCAAAGATAGGAGGACATAGCACTATTGTACACTCAAAACAAGCCCAGTAACAAGAATACACCTTGCTGCATGTGACAGACACACAAGTAATGCACACTACACCTGCAACACACATCAGAATGTATCACAATGCCCAAACTACTCACACACAATGTCATGCAAATAGAACATCACACACAGAGCATCTGTCAGCAGAAAGAGCCAACACAGGCCAAACACTGCATACATCCGCAACAAAAACACAACAGATGCACATGCCAATCCATCACATTGCAAACTCAGCTGGACATCAGGGGGATGCACACCAGGCAAGTACAAGGCAACATACACTGACAGCACTGCATGCAGGCCAAGCAGTGTGTGCACACCAACCAAATCAGTAGCACACACATCTCAGTGCCACAACATGTACTTCTATAAAAAAGAGAGGGAGGAACCCTAGTGCTCAGAAAAGGGACAGGGTAATACAGCAAAGAAATCAAAGAGAGTCCCTGTTCAAAAAACGTGAATGTATGGATCATGTGTTGGGCAAACAAATCTGCAGTACAGTCAGTGATTACGGTTGTACTCAGTACAAAATATAATGAGTATCAATTAGATATAAAGAACAAAATATCACATAAAAACGATGAACAAACTAATATGACAGTATCAAAAATGTATTACAATTAAAACAATATGATCACATGTAGGATTAAAAACATCTCATATTCTTAGTACATTATTATTGGTATGCATCACAAGAAAACTACAAAAAAGTTGACGCAGCGTTTCGGTGAGATGTATCCCCTTCACCTTCTTCAGGACAGAGTTTTCTAAAACAATCTAATTAAAATATGGAATAACATGGTTTTGCATGTTTTTTGCAAAAAGCGGAGAATTCTCCTCCGTGGTATTTTTATTGACAACCTTAGTATTGGTAACTACTCTTAGAGGGTTGCGTTCATTGGAGCCACCGATTAAAATTACTTGGGATGGATATTAACCCCTTCCATGCGTCGGATGGCCCTGGCCGTCCGATGTCACGGTGGGCGTGTGCGTCGGATGGCCGGGGGCCGTCCAATCTGCGCATGCGTCAAATTCGCCCGCGGCGGAATGTCCGCCGCGGCGAAGTGGTTAAAACATAAGTACCATGTCTAGACTGACGGCTAGACATGGTACGGCTTCCGGGTCAGGATATCCTGACCCGGAAGCCGTTCGTTGGTAGCAGGGAGGCCGAAGCGTTTTAATAAGATTTTATCCGCAACAAACTGCTCCTGGTGCTGTTTCGCTGTCCCTGGCCCCTAACCTGCACTAGCGCACTTTGGCCCCGCTCCCTGGAGGACGCTACAAGGCACAGAGCCGGCACCGCGACGGCGGGATCCGCTCTGCAACAAACTGCTCCTGGTGCTGTTTCGCTGTCCCTGGCCCCTAACCTGCACTAGCGCACTTTGGCCCCGCTCCCTGGAGGACGCTACAAGGCACAGAGCCGGCAACGCATCGCGGGACGCGCGGGCTCGGCACGGGCGAAGACCGGGCCAAGACGGGCCCGTCTTAGCCCGTCAGAGTCCGGAGGAGGCTGGGCTGGGCCAGGTCCCTTGGCTTGAATTGCTTTGTATGTGCGCTCATTAAGACTGTATTATTTAGTGAATGCTTAACTGTTAGAATTTGTAAGACCTTCCCCCGATCGTTCAGTTTTAAATAATAAGTAAACACGGTGTGCTGTGTAGTGGGAAGTACATATCATTAGCTTAACCTCAAGAGATAGTAAAATGGGGAAGAGGAAAATTCAAAGTGTGAGCCTAGTACAACCTGGCAGTAAATCAGCAGATGTGAATAAAACTATTTTGAAATATCTTAAGGGGGCGGTTGGAGCACTAGATAAACAAATATCCACGGTTGAGGAGTCCATAAAAGGGAACTCTCAGGAAGTGGATATTACGAGTAAAACCATTAACCTACAACAGACGGAGTTTGAAGAGGCGGGGAGAAGGGGCCTTTGGGAATTCATAATAGGGAGCTTACTAACGGTTGCATCCAGACTAGTGGTGAAGAGAATATCATCAGTGATCTGGATGCTGAGCGGTCGCCACCATCTAAAAATGCCGCATCCCGAAATTAAAAAGGGCCGAGTAGCCCAAAGGTTTTGATACAGAAGGTTCCAACTAGGCAGAACCCGCAGATGCTGGTAGCAGAGAACAAACAGGAGAACAAACAGGGGAATAGTAACTTGATACAGTCCAAAAATAAAGGTTTGGATAGGAAAATTAAAAAAAGGAGGGGAAAGGGAATTTTAACGTGGCTGTAACCAATACAGGGAATGAATTAGTTGATCTAGGTAATTTTATTAAAACAATCGTTTGAGGCTGTAGAATTAAGATTAGCCAAAATAGAGCTGGACTTGGCATTATTGGTTAAAAATCGAGATAGGCCTCCTATAGTGGACCTCAAGGATAATATAAAAGATCCAGAGAGAAGGAGTGACATCCCTAACTTACGCCATCTGAACACAAAAGATAATAACAATGAACAGCCAGTTAGGATTACTGATAGGATGGATACATGTCAGGATAACAGTCAACAGAGGGAATCAGGTTTAAATACAGGGAAAGAGAAGATAACATTACCAGAGCAATTGGAGAATAGGCAAATCTTAAATTTGCCTCCTGCGGCGCAACCTTACTCAGTGGTTCTGATAAATGTTCCCCCGTTACTTGAAGGAGAAAAGGAAACCTGGGACATATTGAGAAATAGGACCATACATTTCTTGGGAATAAGAACGGGTCTAGTCCAGGATATGTTTTCGGCATTTAAGATGGTTAGAAGGGTCGCTTGGGTAGGAACAATTGGAAAAAATACGCAAGAGGATTGCATAGTCCTTTCATTAGGAAGTCCTACTCTGGTCCGGGAAATTTTCCATAGGCTGGGTAACAATAGTGATAATTTGGAAGTAGGTATTAGGGTATATCCCTTGAGCTTTTTCTACCAACCTGGCCCTACAAATCAAATTCGGGACAGGCATCTCCATGCACAGTCCTGGAGAAAGCAGGCACATAGTATAGAGGTTTCCAATAGATTTTTGCCACTCCAATCTCTGGATGAGAATGATTGACTTCAGGTTATTGGGGACGAGTATAATTATGCTGAACAAACTGCATCCCTAGAAATAAATGAGACGATACGAGAGCGTGATAAGGGGAGTGCAATCCTGTCCCTAGTAGGATAAAGGACTATAGTAATGAGGCAAATAAGGTAGTAGAGGTGGAAGCTAGTGTGGGAGGCTCTATAAATGCTATTAATGATGGTGAGATAAATGAACACACCAAGGGAAGTACAACCCATGATAGTCCAAATGTTTGTGTTTCTGATGGAATACGGGTACTCTTCTGGAATATTGCCGGTCTACAATCAAAAATTAATAATTCTATTTGGTTAGATTTTATACATAGTTTTGACATCTTATGTTTTCAGGAGACCTGGTTATTGAAACAGATTAATTTAGATGGGTATAAGACGTTCCATATACCGGCTGTTAGATCTATGCATGGAAGACACAAAGGAGGTCTGAGTGTTTATATTTCAAACCTGATAACGGTTAGGAAAATAGAAAAGCTTAGCTCAACGAGTTACTACCAATTGTTGGGCATCTATCTGAACTCTCCGTTAGTATTATGTTTAGTGAATTTTTATAATAATATCGAACAGGACGAACTGGGTAGAGTTATAAACTCGCTTAGCGAGGAAATGTACAAATTAAGGGTACCAGATGAAGTTGATGTGATTTTTATATGTGGAGGGGATTTTAATACTGGTATATGTGGTAACTCGGAAAAAGGGCAGTGTGGGCTACATGATGAAGTTGATATGTATATCCCACATTTTATACATAATGTAAGGGGAGATACATTTAATGATTTTATGGCAGGACATGATTTGGGCTTTGCAAACTATCTGAGCACTCCACGCGTCGATTTTACTCCAACCTTTATTGGCAGAGGTTTTGCCTCGCTAATAGATTTTATAATCATTCCCAATAGATACGCAACCTGGTTCGATAAATTTAATACTCACTCCATTACCCTTAGCGATCATCTGCCTCTGAGCATCCGTGTAATTATTCCACATAAAGTTGAACAACCAAATTGTAGTTATCTGGCACTGTCACAAAATATTACCCTAAGCGCGCCAAAATGGCTATTCTTTACGATGGGGGAAAAAAATCAAAGTTGAAGAAGTGATGAAACAAATTATAATTAATGCTAATGAACATTTAGCGGTATGTTTACAAGAGAGTGCAGACTATAGTGATATTTTGAGGGCTTATTCCTCTATTACTCTGGAGATCCAAAACTCACTAGGAGCAAAAAAGATGACATCCCAAATAAGGACTAATGGGTGGTTTGACACAAAGTGTACGAAAGCATATAACATGCTGAAGGGCGCCCTCCACAAAGATGTGAGAAATAAGGAGGAAATTAGTGCATGTAGAAAGAATTATAATCTGGCTAGGAAAAATAGGAAAAAAGAAATAAAAGAAGAGGCATGGGATTCACTTTATGAGGCTTCAAAGAAAAGGGACAGTACTATGTTCTGGCGGGCAGTGAACGCTCCATTTTTTGTAAATAATGAGGGACCCAGGATTGAAGTTGCAATAGACGAGAGTCTTGGATCAAATTTTTTCGAGGGTGTATAGTTCCAGGGGGCAGATAATTGCACAACTGATTATGATCTACAGTTACAAGATGGGCTGGATAGATTTGTGACCATTGGGATAAACATAACACTAGATGAAGTCACGGCAGCTATTAATGAAAGTAAAGGTGGAAAGGCACCTGGGCCAGACGGAGTGCCTATGGATTTATTTAAACACTCTCCAGCACTATGGTCCCCTTTGCTGACACAGGTTTTGAATGCATGCTGCGAGAAGGGCTTCATCAAGACGTGGTCTGAATCTGTGATCATTCCAATTTTTAAAAGGGAGAACGCGATAACCCTGCTTGTTACCGCCCGATATCCCTTTTGGACTCCCTGGTTAAGGTAGTAGGCAGAATAGTCCTGAACAGACTACAAACTTGGGCGGAGGACAATAACATCTTAAGTAAAGTGCAGTATGGTTTTAGACAGGGGCTGGGGACCATTGAGCAGGTATTGAATTTTATAATGATATCAGGGAAATACACCCAAGCTAAAGAAGGGAAAATGTACGTAGCATTTGTGGACCTTACGTCCGCTTTTGATTGCGTAAACCACGATAGACTATGGGACATTTTGCAGGAATTAAAGGTAGACCCAATTTTAGTTCAGTTTTGAGACAATTATATAAGGGGCCTCAGCAAAAGTGAGACATGGAATTGGGGGTGAATGCACTGCGTCATTTCCGGTAGAAAAGGGCGTGAGGCAGGGGTGCGTCCTGGCTCCGTTCCTCTTCTCACTATATACCAACGCGTTGGAAGATGAGTTAACGGCCAGGACAAAAGATCCACCTTACTATAACAGCAAGCCCATAGTATCACTTCTTTACGCGGATGACGCAGTGCTTATGGCCAGAACTCAGTTGGGTCTTCAGAGTGCTCTTAATGCATACATTGGATTTATGGATAGCCGGGGCCTAAAACTTAACATTAAGAAGACCTTTGTGATGACATGTGGGAAAGGGAGAAAAAGTTGCAAAAGTCTCCCTGTGGGAAAAGCTAGGATAGATGCAACCAACACATTTTCCTATCTGGGTGTATTACTGGATCATGCTGGATCATGGAGTCCAGCGGTCAAAAGTAGAACTCTTCTTTTTAAAAGGTCAATTGGGGCACTGATGAATTTTTCTATTAAAATGGGTAAAAGACCCCCGGGTATCCTCCTTAAAATTTACAAAGCAAAATGTATGAGTGTAGCGATGTACGGGGCTGGTGTCTGGGGCTATCAGGACGTGGCTACATTACAAAAAGAGGAAAATAAGTTTTTACGATTTATATTAGCAATCCCACAGAGTACATCAGTTTATAATTGCCATAGCGAATTGGGGATTCCATACATTTCAGACCTGATAAAGATGCAGCCATTGTTGTTATGGAACAGAGTATGGACGTCACATCACACACAGTTAAATAGAGAGATTATAAGTGATGCTATGAGTTTAACCCACGTAAACAAGATTTTATGGCTAAGGTACATTAGAAGCTTTTTAATAGACATGGGAAAACCTGATTTTTATAGAAACCCTGTTACACTGACCACAATTTCTAGGAAGGAGTTCAAAGTTCTTTGTCAGGATCATCTGGAATCTCTAAGGGCAGCTTCAGAAATGTATAAAAATACAGTTATTAAACATCAGATAACCCTTGTATGTCCCACCATTCAACCTTATTTGGAATGGTGCTCAGGAAGATTATGATAGGTTTGTCCTCACTAGATTAAGATTCGACAACTTCCACCGTTTAGTTAGCTTCCCTATACAAAATGATTGGAACAGCAAGCTTTGTAGGTGCCCCTGTGACGAAATGTCTCCCCAAACGACTATACATGTGATTTTATTTTGTAAATTTTATAAAGTAGAAAGATCTAGATGGATTTTGCCAATGTTGAAGGGCGGGGGATGGAGACAATGTCGACCTGCCTTCCTTTATTTACAAAGATTGGATAATGTTTACTGTGTGGGAGCTATGTCTGGTCTCTTGAAGGCCATTTTGAAAAAAAGGAAAAGTATTACATGGGAAACTTAGCATGAGACAGATTGATTTCTAGAACACATGGGGCATCGAGTAATTGAGGATGTGATTTTAAGATTTTAGCGATATTTTAAGATGTATATATGCAAGGTATTAGTCTTTTTAAACAGTAGATTGTATATTCTTTATTGTGTAACTTTTATGATTTTTTTCTACTAAAAATCGAATAAAGTTTATTTGATTTGATTTGAATAAGATTTTAACCTTGCAGTTGCATTATCCTCAAAGCAACCATACCAGTATCGCATCGCCAATTATTGAAAACGGCGAAAAATTTGGAAGTTGAAGCTTATGTCACGGCACACTTGTTATTCTATGGACGTATCAGTCTAGACATGGTACTTATGTTTTAATATCCATCCCAAGTAATTTTCATCGGTGGCTCCAACGAACGCAACCCTCTAAGACACATGGCTGATCAACAAAACACAACACAGACTTGGCTGTCACACACTCTGCATACTCACAACTGGCAGCAACAACAAGCAGGTGTCCGCCAGGAGTGCAAGGACACACCAACAAACTGCACAGTGTACAACCTACAACTCCTACATGTGCCCACAATCACAATCACAGGGCTGACAATTTAAACAAACAGGCACTCAGGTCCTGGGTCATACATGTGTGCAGTTGGCATTGCAGGGGCACACACACATCAACACTACTGACCAAGTCACCCCTTTCACAATTCATGACCACTCAAGAGCACACATTCAAATGTACCCATGTGACTGGGAAGACAGGCCCTCACAAGATGACCACACATCAACACTGCTGTTCACACATCAAGAAAGATCATACAGACATGATGTACCCTGGCCAGCCTGCCTGTAATCCTGTGGGTAGAATTCCCCTCTGTGCTGGTAGTGCATCCTAACATGACATGTGTACAATTTAGCAAACCTGACCATAGAATGATTAGGATAATGGTAGATCATAACAAACAACCATCACTTACCCCCCAAGCCTCAGAGTCAAGAAGAACTGAAGTGCCTGTCACCTCTGAAAAAGTGAAACAAGCAATTGGCAATGTTAAAGTGGCATACAGAGCATGTGTCACATGAAACCATACCCATACAGAAAGATGTTATTAAGCAAGGACACTGACAAAGCAGACAACAGGAGCAACTGTCTTTATTACATATTACCCAGATAGGCATCAAAAGTAGACAAAAGCAAGGCCAGTGGCCAGTCCATAGTTCAAAGTAGGCACATGTGTGCATGAGAACCTACACAGGGAATGGGCATCCATGGTTACAAACAGCAAGGACAGTGGCCAGTCCACAGTTCAAAGTAGGCATATGTGTGCATGAGAACCTGCACAGGGAATGGGAATCCATGGTTATAAACAGCAAGGCCAGTGGCCAGTTCATAGCTCAAAGTAGGCACATGTGTGCATGAGAACCTGCACAGGGAATGGGCAAACAAAGTGACAAACAGCAAGGCCAGTGGCCAGTCCATAGCTCAAAGTAGGCACATGTGTGCATGAGAACCTGCACAGGGAATGGGTAAACAAAGTGACAAACAGCAAGGCCAGTGGCGAGTCCATAGTTCAAAGTAGGCACATGTATGCATGAGAACCTGCACAGGGAATGGGTGACATCGTACACTGCCATGGGAAGCAACACAGCTAGGGGGATAACAATGGGCAGTCCAGGCACCTCTGTGGGAGAGATAGGTGTGGGAGGGGGACTTAGACTCAGACTTGGCTGTCAGTCGGACTGGGAGGTGGCTGATTGTCTGGGCCAGTTGTAGGACTGGACCTGGGGTGAGAGGAGCAGCTGAGGTAGAGGCATCAGTGGCTTTGGTAGCCGGAGGGCTGCTTGGACAGGGTGGTGTGGTGGCACATGGAGGCGGAGACATGCTTCCGTGAGACACAGTGTATGAGGGAGAATGTGGAGGGCTGCCTTTCCACTTCTTGGGGATTCAATAGGGAATAATTGTCTTGGTAGGAGTGGGAAGTGGGGCGGGCACAACAGACTCACTCCCCACCACAGGTGCATCAGGTGCAGGTGGTGGCCCTCCCTCTGGGGATCTGCTGGGTCATGTGGTACGCTTTGCCTGGACTTGCCTTTTCCCCTCCATCTCCTGTTGCCCAGGTGAACCCCCTACAGTGCCCTCCTTTCCCAGCTTCACAGGGGTGTGGGTGGGAGTTGAGGTTGTGGGTGAATCTGCCTTAGAGGGCTTTTTCTGCGGACTCTGAGCAGGCACCAGCTTCACAGCAGGCACGGCAACTGTATGCCTGTCTTTGGGAGACGCCTTTGGGACGGGAGTGTCCTTGGATGGGGCAGATTTTGAGGCATGTGAGCCTGAGGCCTGCTTCTTGGCTTGATGCCCCTGAGTGTCACCTGAAGGGCTTTTGCCTTTGCGCTCCTGTGTCACTTTAGTTTGTTTGGGGGATGGTGTCTGCGCTCTGGCCCGCTTGGGGTACTGCTGTTGTGTGCTGCGTGTGGTGTACCTGGAGCCTGTGGGCTGTGGTGTGTGGTCACTGTCGTCAGATGTAGCCACTGGCAGGGGGGTTGCCAAAGGGACTGGAGCTGGATTCTGAGCCTGTGACAGCTGAATGGCTGCCGTCACTGTGGAGGACAAAGACTGGACAGTCCTGTGTAGCCCACCCACGTCTGAATGAATCCCCTCCATGAAGGCAACTACCTGTGCCAACTTCTTGTCATGGTCTTGGAAGGCAATCAGGAGAGTTGTCTGACCCACACACAGCTGGCGTAAAAGGTCCACCACCTCAACACTGAGGGCATCAGGGGAGACAAGGGCAGGGGCAGTGGTGCCTGGGAGAAGGACACTCTTCCCTTCTTACTGGTGCATGCACATGCAGCACTAGTAGAAGTAGCTGGGAGGCTGGGCACTGGACGATGTGTGGTGGAAGAGGAGGCAGATTTCCCACTCCCTGTGCCCACCAACATCGAGGAGTCACGGCTGGCGTCAGATGACGTAGAGGTTGGTGTTTCTGGGCGTGATTCCTCAAGGACACTCCTGTCCCCCTCCGAGGCACTGGTCACATCAGTGTCAGTGGGCTCATGTGTAGCAGTCGTGCAAGATGCCTCACCACTGGTGTCCGTCCCCTGTCCCTCTGTGCCCCGGGCAGATGCTGCAAGAGACAGAGACGTAGGTTCAGTTTAGTGCCATACACACAAACATCATATGCAAGCAAAGCACAAAACAAGATGATGATACACCCAAGTTGCACACCACCCTGTGCAGTCACATTGTGCAACCTTAATTCAAAACGCAAAAGATGTATGGTAACATGCACACTTGGCATTATTGACCCATGTGATGTCCACACAGCCAAATAGCTTGCCCGTGCCTCTGTGTAACCTGACATACAGATCCCTGTGAGCATAACTAGGTCCCTGTGGGTGAAAAAGATGTACATCCCAACATGTTGTCACAGTCACATATGGAGTCAACATAAGGGGACAACACAGATACAGACTCCAAAATGTCATTTAGCAATGGCCATGAGCTACTGCCATCCACCATGTCAAGCTTTGGTGCACAACTACAGTTGTACATTGGTGTCAGATGTGTAGTTCTCACTATTTCGAGCTCAGGCACTGCACACATTGACGAAAGCACACTCAGATGAGACACAATGCCGTTCACTACCATGGGATGTCCCTGACTCCCCTAATGCAGTCGATGACACAAGGCCACAACTCAGAATGCAACGTCAAGGGCCATTACATCAATGACATGAGAAAGTACATGTAGCGAAAATGCATGACAGCTGCACCCAACAGAGAGGCCACTTACAAGCCATTGCATCACACGAGCAACATCACAGAGCTCAGCACTGGCTCAGGGTTGGAATATATGCAGTCACTCACAACCAAAGTCACCCTTCCCAGAATACTCAACCCCAGCTTGCTGCTGATGGGCCCTCAAACGTTCATCCAGCTCTGGCTGTGTCACAGCCAAGATGTGGCCCATTAGTGGGGTCATGCTCATGCGGGCCAACCTGCCAGTCCGAGGGAGCAGCCCCAGCATCATCTCTGCCATGTTTTTGCTCAGCTGGCAGATGTCATCCCACCTCTTGTGACAATGTGTGTGCCGTCAGCTGGACTCACCCAGAGCCCGCACCTTGCGTGCAATGGCCCTCCATATGGCCTAACACTGGTAGACTTTGAGCTGCAGGCATGGGAGACAAGGAGAGCAAATTTCAGATACACTGGGTTATGTACCACTGTGTCTCAGTACAGGAGCATGCACACACTCAGCACAGCTACTCAGATATGTTTAGCAGAGACAATACAGCATGACACGTAGTACATTAGCATGAGATAATTGTATAGAAATGCATGCAGGTATGAGGATGGACACAGTACCTGGCCATCTCATACACATGCAGAATGCCATCACAGAAAGCAAGGTGAAGATGGCCCACATCTGCAATGCAGTATGTGAGGGAGCAAGACATACATTACATTGCAAATGATGTTTTAGGGAAGACTCAGTGTCCAACACTGCACACCCTCAATGTCCTTGGCATGTGAATGGCTACCTGTGTTATGGAGGTCACTAAAGGGACATGATCTTACAATCTCACACCCTTATCACAAGGTCTGTCTTGTGCAATCCACAGGTGTAAGATAGCTCATTGAGGAATAGGGTAGCAGACAACCCATATGTCTCACTCTGTCCATTCAGTGATGGGTCCCAGACAAATTGGGCAGTAACTGTGCAGGGCAGGGGGGCTCACATTGCGGTCTAACGTGGGCCATCCGAACTGTCACATGCATGTAAAATATGGGAGGGAAAATCTGCCTACACATGCGAGTCAGTACACATTATGATGAAAATGGAAGGGGGATGTTTCAAAAGTACAACAATCTGCTGTGTCATAGGTAAATTTCCAAAAGTCAGAATTGGGGCAGGACTCTGCCCCAACCAAATGCACAGCTGAGGTCGCCCATAGGCAGTCATCTCTTTCAACAAATTTCTCCATATATTCCAACTCTATCCATATTTTTCGACACTGTAGCTAAACTTATAATCAACATAGTTTCTCTCGCCACACGCGGAGTGGTGCTTGCCAATTTTCACAATTTCTGATGATTATGCTGGGCCATCCGAACCTCTAGCAAAAACCACGAATGTTGCAAATTCGTCTGAGGCAGTGTTATTTATTTAAAAAACCCAATGCATTTCGGGCAACTGGGTGCCCTTCGATCCACGATGTCTCGCCTGCCGTGTGGAGTGGAGCGATGTCCGTTGTTTGTCTTTTTATCCTTAACTTCTTTGATGGGTGCTATCCCGATGTAGGGCATACGTTTCAACATGAATTCACAAGAGTAGGGATGCACTCCTTTTATATTCATTTTCATAATTTATCCATTTTTGCAACTGAAAGACAAACAACGGACATCGCTCCACTCCACACGGCAGGCGAGACATCGTGGATCGTCATTTAAGACAGTGCAGTAAAGTATATGAACTGGTGAAACCTTCACGAGCACTTGATGACAATGAACGCAGTTCCGTTTTAACTAATGACACCTTTGATTTATGTACTTATCATGTGCAGTTTTAGGTTCCCACAATAGCAGTGGATTATGGGAAATGGAGTTCGAGTACCGACTAATATTATGCTGATGTCATTTTGTCGGCGGGGAAAGAGTAAATAGCTGACCAATAGGGAGAATTGTACGGGTTTAAATGAGGGGTGGGAAGAAAGGTGGGGTATCACCAGATGGGGGAGGAGTACTGAGGATGTTTGCGTGGTAACGGTTTCGGCAGGTAAGGAGCGGTGTGATAGTAGAGTTAAGATTCAAGTAATGGCAATGTATAGTCTGGTGTGAATGATTGTATGAGTTACGATAGATGGTAGAAAGGTACGGGTTCGTTGATGATGTGTGAAAGAGGTTTGAAAAATGTGGAAAGCGAGTATGTTATAAGACTGTGTGTGATAAGTTGCGAGTGTGGTTGGATAGGTGGTTGATAGCGGGTGGATGTAAGTATATTGAGGCGGGAGAGCATGAAGTTGGGGATTACAAATGGGGTTGGGGGAATGAGACACTGTGAGAATGAAGGGGCATGTAGGTTACAGTCCAGGGGGATAGGCGGGTGTAGGAGAATGAATTAATATATGGTGTACGCATGCAAAGTCGAACGGTGACACGTCAATAAAAGAAAGTAGATGGTTGGGTTTAGGAGTTGTGTGGTTGAGAGAAACAATATTATGGGAGAAAGGGTCAGAATCCCGTCAGCTTTCAGTTTTTGGATATATTCTGGTGTCGTAAGCATTCGCATTAAGCATGTTAAATTAAGTTGAGCATGTGAATCATGTATCTTGATGTAATGAGAGGTGCAATATGGTAATACTTGGTTTTTTTACTTGTCATTGTAGTGACCCCTGACGAAGGGCACCCAGTTGCCCGAAATGCATTGGGTTTTTTAAATAAATAACACTGCCTCAGACGAATTTGCAACATTCGTGGTTTTTGCTAGAGGTTCGGATGGCCCAGCATAATCATCAGAAATTGTGAAAATTGGCAAGCACCACTCCGCGTGTGGCGAGAGAAACTATGTTGATTATAAGTTTAGCTACAGTGTCGAAAAATATGGATAAAGTTGGAATATATGGAGAAATTTGTTGAAAGAGATGACTGCCTATGGGCGACCTCAGCTGTGCATTTGGTTGGGGCAGAGTCCTGCCCCAATTCTGACTTTGTTATTCATCCGGTGCCGTTCGGGCATGGCACCATACCAAATAGCACGCATTCAGTTGCAAAAATGGATAAATTATGAAAATGAATATAAAAGGAGTGCATCCCTACTCTTGTGAATTCATAGGTAAATTTCCACCAAGAGTGTCACCCTCAGGCATTTCACTCTTGTGCATAATGCTGACATATTCATGGTGGCAATATTAAGTCAAACCCATTTCCATCAGTACCCTCTGGAAGGAAACTCTTTGTAATGTCACAGATGAGCCTGTGAAGAACCTCATGGACCCAAACATCCATTAGCACAGGCAATTTGTGTCCTGACTCCCACTTAACAGACTTGCAGTGTCACTGTATGGCTGCAAAAACACTGCATGTCCCTCCCATCCTGATATGCAGCCAGGGAAATGTGTAAAATAGGCTACAAACCCCTTTCCCCTGAAGTCAGCATGCTAGGCAGTGTATCACACACACCCTCACTCTCAGGCACATACTGCAGCAGATCAACTTCATTCGTGCACTCCCTACACTCCCCTACTTTCACTCTGAAACACTTACCATGACATCAGGAGCACCATATAGCCTCCCATACTGTGTGAGCACCACGTCCACCAGAACCTCCAGCTCCTCTGTGGTGAAGGGACGGGCCCTGTTGTTCTCAGTCCTCGCCATCACTGGTTCCAGGAGACAGGAACAGCAGCAGTTGGTGGTGAAGTGTGTCTGGAAGCAGTGGAAATGTGTGCCTCTCTCCCACACATATATAGCCCCCCTGGGGTTGTTTCAGTGGTACTAAGCTGCTGCAATTGGTGTTCAAGGTCAGCTTTTTTCAAATGCATCCAATGACCGGCCCCGCGGTAGCGGAGCACGCCTACCGCGATTTTCAAAATTGCATTTGGCTACCGCGATTGCGCTTCCCATTGGCTGTAAGGGCATGGGCATTGGCGGTGCCACTCCGCAGGGGCCAGGCGGTTTCTACCGCGATCGTGCATCTTACAATTGCATCCAAAGACCAGTCCCGCGGTAGCGGAGCACGCCTACCGCGATTTTCAAAATTGCATTTGGCTACAGCGATTGCGCTTCCCATTGGCTGTAAGGGCAAGGCATTGGCGCTGCCACACCGCTGGGCCCAGGCAGTTGCTACCGCGATGGTGCATCTTACAATTGCATCCAATGACCGGCCCCGCGGTAGCAGAGCACGCCTACCGCGATTTTCAAAATTGCATTTGGCTACCGCGATTGCACTTTCCATTGGCTGTAAGGGCATGGGCATTGGCGGTGCCACACCGCAGGGGCCAGGCGGTCGCTACCATGATTTAGCTGCCTGATATTGGTGCCCATGGCCGTGATTGTGGTGGCAGGGCACACCAACCGCCATTTTACAATGTGTATATCACTACCTCGATTGCGGTGGGCATTGGCGGTGCCACACCGCAGGGGCCAGGCAGTTGCTACCATGATTTGGCCACCTGATATTGGTGCCCATGGCCGTGATTGTGGTGGCGGAGCACACCAACCACCATTTTACAATGTGTATATCACTACCGCGATTGCGGTGGGCATTGGCGGTGCCACACCGCAGGGGCCAGGCAGTTGCTACCGTGATTTGGCCACATGATATTGGTGCCCATGGCCGTGATTGTGGTGGCGGAGCACACCAACCGCCATTTTACAATGTGTATATCACTACCGCAATTGCGGTGGGCATTGGCGGTGCCACACCGCAGGGGCTAGGCTGTTGCTACCGTGATTTTGCCGCCTGAGATTGGTGCCCATGGCCGTGATTGTGGTCCCGGTGCACGCTTATGCCACCTATGGACACATAATGCTGTGGCAGTGTCAATGGCCAGTTCTCAACATTGTACAGTGGACACATGAATAATGCCACCAGATAGTGCTAACCAATGCTAGTGTGACATTTAGCCCACTGATGACTACACATGCCATGTCAGTGCATAGGATTACATGCACGGGCATGTACTTACTCACATGTCACTTATGTAATTGTTGTGCATGTACACAGATCTGTGGTGTGATGGACTCTCACATGTGTACACATTTCAATGTGTGAGATGTTTAAGCGACACACAGTAATGAAGGTCTGACCACATATTGTGCCTATTTCACTGTGTAGATTGCTGAACTCATGTTAATGCTTGATCTTTGTGAGCACACTGTGCACATTGTGTTGTTAATGTGTGCCATGTCCGAATTACGCAAGAAGATGTGGCAGGTACAGCAGCTACGTAGAAGCTTGCAGTGTTGCTGTCTCACACATGTGCTGTGTCAACTACTCTCAGGGCTGGTGGCACAAGATGTTGGAATGTACCTTTTTGAATTCACCTAGTGTGAATCTGTTTTGGGGGACATCTCTGTGTGAATACTGGACAAGTGTGCGACTAGTTTAGGTCAAGGTGTCCCTACATGTTAGTTGTGCAGTAAGCTGAAGTTTTTTTTGCCAGTCATTGTTGGCGCTGTCTCAGTCAACACGTAAGATGTTGAACACATCACATAGGGTGATTTAATTGACATGTGTGCCCTTTCATCTCACCTAGGAGGCGACCAAATGTGCATCGTCCATTCACAGTGCTGGCGGACATGGAGGATGAGGACATCATACGGAAATTCCATCTGGATCGACCTACCCTTCAAGACCTATGTGCTCTGTTGGAGCCCCATCTCAGGCCTCGCAGAACCTATCCGACTGCTTTGACATCAATGTGTAAGGTGATGGCGGCCCTGCTTTCTTTGCAACTGGTTCGTTCCAGTACACGATGTCCAGCGCAGGTGGGATGTCGCAACCTATGTTCAGCATGGTGCTACGTGATGTCCTGTCCGCTATGATGACCTACAAGGACAGATACATCCATTTCCCAGGAGGCATGAATTGGCAGCTGTGAAGGGTGATTTTTATGCCCTTGGCCACATCCCTAATGTTGTTGGTGCCATTGACTGCACACATGTTGACCTGGTTCTACCACAGGCACGTGAGCACATCTATGATAATCTCACATGTCTGTGCCAAATTTCATGGATCAGCCCACGACTCCTACATCCTGCATAACAGCATCATACCACAGCTGATGGCAAATCTGCATCCAGAGCGTGCGTGGATTGTGGGTGAGTACGCAGAGTCAAGTAGTGTGCTGTATGTGTGACATGCTGTTCTCAGCTACTGTTTATATAACAAAATTGGTCTGTGTATCTCACACCTAGGTGACTCTGCATATTCCAACCAGCCTTGGTTGCTGAGCCCACTGAGGAATCCCAGGACCCCTGGTGATGTCCGCCACAATGATGCCCATGGCAGGACACGTCATGTGGTGGAGCATACTTTTGGTCTACTTAAGTCACGATTTCGCTGCCTGGACAAGACCGGAGGTGCACTGATGCACTCTCCCCAAAAGGTGTGTCAGATGGTAGTTGCATGCTGCATGCTCCACAACCTGGCCTTGCACAAGGAGATCCCCCTGCTCCTGGATGATGATGAGCAGCCGAGGCCCCCGCCTGCAAACCCACACATGTCCAGTGATGAGGATAGTGGAGAGGAGGAAGGTGTCGACCTGCGTCAACAGCTCATCAACCGCTACTTCCCTTGAAGGTGAGTGAAAACGTACTACGGTGCCATTGTCTGCTGATTTTGTTGTTGGTGAAAAGGCCTAGGTGAGCTTTGTGACTGCTGCCTGTTATTGGCTCTGTGCTGGCTGCTAATGTTTCTGGGACAGGGTAGTCATGCACAGCTACAGGATGTCTATGTTGGTACTGTTGCTCATTGTAATGTGTGCAGATTTGAGTACCTTGATGACAAGTGTTGTGTAATGGCTGTGATGCCATCACCTGACAAGTGAATATTGTTCTCTTGTGTTTTCCCAGGTCTCTTCAACCTCTCAATGAGTCCAGACAATCAGTGCTCCTGGTACATTGTAAACAGAGTCAACATTGTACATTCTGTGATAAACATGGAGCTGACACAAAAACATAGGTGTGTAAGGAGTGTTTATTTACAATGTGTATATGTGACAGGGAAGTGAATATTTACAAAATGGTGACAAGGGAATCAATGAGTTGACAGTGATGGTAGATGAGACAATAGAGTAGTCACCACATTGATGTGGTGACCCAGTCCAACAGACGCATGCCATTAGCCAGGCAGTGTGGGTAAGGACAGTCAACAAAGTCAATAGCAGGGTGAAGAGTGGTGCCATCATGGCTGGCTCCTTGACTGGCATTTGGCTGGTGCCTTGCCACGGGATTTCTTTGGATGGCCCCTTGATCGTTTGGCAGTGGGGGGCCTCTGCTGTGGGCTCAGCGGGGTCTGAGGACTCACCCCTCTCTGTGGCCACAGGGGAGGTGGGGGAACTGTCATCCTGTGGGCCACTGGAGGGAGGTGGAGCTGTTGTTTGGGCCGCAGGCCTGTCTTTCAGAACCCCCACAAGCTGGCCCAAGAGGTCCACAATTTGGCCCATGCGGGTGTCTATGGACCTCAGCAGCAGGCGGAGCTCACTGGACTCTTCAAGAGCCTGGCCCGTGTGTCCCTGGGCTCGTTCATACGCCCCAAGGACTATGGTGATGTTGGCCAGGGCTTCGGTCTCAGTGTCCGGTTGGGTTTGACGCACAGTTGCCCTCCCACCTGCCCTGCTATCCCGGACCTGTGGTGTTACCACTCTACGCACCCGCGTACTCTCCCTGCCCTCCTCAGATTGTGGGGTGGGGTGGTCATCCTCTGAGGCAGGGAGAGTGTTGCAGGCAGCACTGGTGTTGGTGGTGGTGGTAGTGGTAGAGGCCGCACAGGTCGTTACAGCAGGGGTCAGCATAGTTGTTGTTGCTGAGGTGGTGGCGGTGAGGACAGTGGGGTCCTGGGACCTGTTGCACCTTGGCATGCCTGATGGGCCGGCTTCTGGCTCTGCATCCAAGAAATCTAGGGAGTCTGCATCAGAGAGTCCATTTTCCGGAGGTGGAGACTGACTCTGCAGGTTGGTGTGGTCATCTTCAGCTGTAAGTCCTTGGTCGCCTGTGGAACAGTGGGGTAATGGTAATTGAAGTGCACCTCTCAAGCTTGGTGTTTTTATTTACAAGTTATACACAACACAGTTTACATTGATATCACATTGTATGTCTGCACAGTACTGTGCATCATGACATGATGTGGAGGTACATACATTACTTGCCCATGGTGTCACATGTCAATAGATACCATGCGCCACGTGCAGATTTTGTGATTACAAGGACATGTTGTCATCTAACGACTAGTAGCACAACAACTTCATGTGATGCATCTTTGTTGATTACTCTGCATGGAAGACGTTACATCTGAGCATGAACTAGCCATTGTAATCTCATGCATATCTTTGTCATGTCATGTTCTTTGCTTTATTTTTACTACAGGCCATGCTTGTTTTGTTTTCATATGGGCCTTGATGCTCTGCCCCCATGGCACTTACAGATAGCATTCAGTGCTGTGCATGATTGTGCCCTGAATTTCTTCAACATGTTATTTGGTGAGTCACACTTTGGTTTCTGTGACAGTTACATACGCTTAGGTGTCTGCACACTGTAAGTGGCTATTGGATCTGTGCCAATTTTGGTGGGATGTGAGGGCTGGTGTGGTCATATGGCTCCATGCTTTTTGAGAGAAATGGCAGGGTGCATGAACTGTCTACTTACCTGTTCTGTGGCACATTTGGGGGGAATTTCTGACACAGCTTTATGGGTGGGTGGTGGAGTGCTCCATCTTGCTGAGCTGTGGGACATGGGGGCCTGTTGGGAGTTGTAGTGCTGGCCTCCCACTCACACACACCCCTCCCTGTTAATATGGCTACCTACCTGTAAGTTTGATGAGTGAGATTCAATGGCTGCCACATGGTTGTGGGTGGGGGGAGTGCTCCATCCTGCTGAGCTGTGGGACAAGGGGGCCTGGTGGGAGTTGTAGTGCTGGCCTCCCAGCCACACATACCCCTCCCTGTGAAGATGGCTACCTACCTGTTAGTTTGATGAGGGCAATGTAATGGCTGCCACATACTTCTGGGAGGGGGGAGTGCTCCATCCTGCTCAGGGGTGGGACAAGGGGGCCTGGTGGGAGTTGTAGTGCTGGCCTCCCAGTCACACACCCCTCCCTGTGAAGATGGCTACCTACCTGTAAGTTTGATGAGTGAGATTCAATGGCTTCCACATGATTGTGGGTGTGTGGAGTGCTCCATCCTTCTGAGCTGTGGGACAAGGGGGCCTGTTGGGAGTTGTAGTGCTGGCTGCCTATCCACTGACACCCCTCCCTGTTAAGATGGCTGGCTCCCTGTGGAGCAGAGGGAGGGAATGGTTACACATGGCTCTTAGGTGGGGGGTGTGTTCCATCCTGCTCAGCTGTGGGACAGGGGGTCTGGTGAGAGTTGTGGTGCTGGCCTCCCACCCACAAACCCCCCTCCCTATGTAGATGGCTACCTACCTGTAGGTTTGGTTGGTGAGATACAATGGCTGCCACATGCTTCTGTCTGGGGGGGAGTGTTCCATGTTGCTGAGCTGTGGGACATGGGGGCCTGTTGGGAGTTGGAGTGCTGGCTTCCCACCCACAGATACCCCTCCCTGTTAAGATGGCTGGCTCCCTGTGGAGCAGTGGTAGGGAATGGTTACACATGGCTCTTGGGTGGGGAGTGCTCAGTTGTGGGACAGGGGGCCTGGTGGGAGTTGTAGTGCTGACTGCCTGTACACATGCAACCCAGGGAATGTTGCTAGCTACCTTTGGGGTGAATGAGAAGGAGTGAATGTTGGATCTGTGAGATATGTTATGGGGAGAGTGCGGTGCACATGAATGGAATTGGGCCTAGGAGGTGTAGCTTTGTAGTTGTGCAAGACAGTACATAGCAGGGTGATGGTGGACATTTGTTTGTACTTACCAGCCTCCACTCCCCTGGATATTCCTGTGAGACTCTCTGGGTGCAGTATGGCAAGCACCTTCTCCTCCCATGCAGTGAATGTTCTTGGTGGAATGGGAGGGCCACCACCAGTCATCTGAGCCAGCTGACTGTTCTTGTAGTTCTTTGCTTTCACCTGCCTCTTGAGGTCATGCCACCGCTTCATGATCTCCTTCTTGGTGCGCAGGGTGGTCCCTACTGCATTGACCTTGTCGACTATCCTTCCCCCCATTTGTGCTCTGGTGGCTAATGGTGTCTGTTGGACCAGGTTACAAAACAATTGTGGTTCTACTCTGATTATCTCATCTGCCATGACTGACAACTCATTGTCAGTGAATTTGGGAATTTTCTTTTGTGCCATGGTGTGTGATTTGCAAATGGTTTGAGGTGCAAGTGTGAGGGTGGTGGGGGTGGTGTAGGTGGTGTGTGTGTGTGTGTGTTTTTGTGCTGGTGAGATGTGTGGTAGTTTTCCTATCCAATGTGCTGTAGGGTTTAGTTCCTTCAGGGCTGGAGTAGTGCAAAGGATTCTGGTCAGGGAAGGGGCAGGTTTTATACTCACCTATGTGGGTGTGTCAAAATGGTGTATTGCTGTCAGGTGTGTTGTGTGTGTTGTCCTGGGATTTGTATTTTTTAAGTTGCCATGGGGGTGTGTCCTTGGGGTGTGTTAGGTGTTTTTGGGGGCTGAGCTAGTTTGATGTGTACACTTTGTGGCCTTGTTTTTTTTTTTTAGTCGACCGCCTTAATAGTTCCAGTGCAGCGCGGCGGTGGGTATGCAACGGCCCTTCCGCCTGCTCTCACATTCATCACTGTTAGCGATCGCGGCGGTCAGAAACAGCGGATCGTTCCGCTGTCACCTCAATGGTATCCTAATTGTGCATGCGGTCACTCCGCTGACCTTGTGGCGGGTTTGGGTTTTTCCGCCACGAATCCGACCGCCGCGGACGGATTTTCACCTGCTCCGCCCGCTACCGGCGGACTTTCGTGGCATCGTTCCGCTGCGTTTGGATTTTTCTGGCGTTTGATCCTAATCTGACCGCCGGTTTTCCTGCGGTACCTGCGGACGGTTCATTTCTGCTACCACGGCGGCCGCCATCGTAATCAGCCCCAAAATCCCCAATAACTGAACTAAACACACAATGAGGAACCCTTCCTTGTGTATGATAACACTAATACCTGGAGACGAACAATAATCTATGCAACAGAAAACAACTGGCTAAGGTTGACACCAAGTAGGACATGGACGATGGATGGCACATTTAAATGTGATCTCCACCATTCACACAAATATATACCATGTAGGGTGAGTACCACAATACAAACGTACCTTTAGAGTAAGCATTTCTGCCTAACAATCAAAGTGCTACCTACTGGTTTTATGACAGAATATTGTGTACAAAAACATCGAGAGACTCAAGTATTGTATCAAAAAAATAGTTGACCCCAATATTGTTTTCCTATTCTTTTAATGGGAACAATAAAAATGCATTGTCAAAAATATTGTGGAAGGGAATATTACCAAAAACTTTACTAGTAAAGTTAGACTTTTAGTCTAAGTTAGTCTTTTGATCTGAACTTTAGAAATCCACGGCTATCAAAATCTATATCCAACATGAGAAGGAGGTCAGTATGATGATTCTCCAATGCAGATTCCTGCTTCAAAGCACAGATCAACTAGACAACACTCTGAAGATCCACCATTCAGACAAAACATTCCTTATCTTTTTCACCTTCTCTTTGGAAGTGAACTCTGTTTTTGTCAAATGCTGTTCCACATATTGTGAAAACAGGAGCATGATTTCAAAATGTGAGTGAGAGAAACTTTGTGGAGAAATTTAATGGGAAAGACGAGAATCTTGAGTGCAACCTCATAAGTCTCATGTTGTGCCCATGCAGAACAAATGAGTATTCGTTTCATCGCCACGATGAGCTCAAGTGCATATTACGCAACTTAGATGCCCCTACCTGGTTCATAACTCTTAGCTCCGTAGAGTATGTCTAGGATGACTTGCACAACTTCCTCAGAGAAGCTAACTGCATCATTGCTGGCTTCAACTTTAAAACATGGGTGAATTGTGCTTAATGGATCCAACAAATGTTTGCAGGTACTTTAATCATAGATTTCAAGCTATTCTTCACTTTAGAGGCAACAAAAGAAATCCTCCTCTTGGTGCGGTCGTTGACTTCTTTTGGAGGAAAGAATAGCGAGCTAGGGATGCTCCACCTATTCATGTTACTGAGGATAAAAGGTGTACCAAGACATGGCTAGGATACTGATGAGTCAGTAACGCCATTTATTGAACGGTGTATAACATGTGAGATACCCAATGAGACCGAGAGCAGAACCCCTAGTCATCAAGTGTTGCGATTTCTGACGCACTAATGTGGAAAATTCAGTGTCGCACCTACAGACCAAAGGAAAACACTACACCAAGGGCCAGATGTACGAGGCGCAAAATAGCGCTCCGCAAATTGAAAGTCTCTGGCGACTCACAATTTGCGAGGCGCTATTTTGCATGTACAACAGTGTGTTTAACACTGTTTGCGATTCCCAATGGGGTCGCAAATTACGAGGATCATGAATATTAATGAGCCTCTCGCAATTTGCGAGCCCATTGGGAATGGCTGGTCCTCCCCGGGATGGTGGCCTGCTGGGCTCAGCAGACCACCATGTCTGGGACTGCTTTTAAATGAAGCAGCTTTTTTTTTTTAAAATGCATCCCGTTTTCCTTAAGGGAAAAGAGGATGCATTTAAAAAAAAAAAAATGAAACATTTTCATTTCATTTTTTAAGGACAGGCAGTGGTCCCTGAGACCACTGCCTGCCCTCCAAAAATATTTTTGCATGCATTTGCAAAGAGGAAGGGGTCCCTTGGGGTCGCAAAACAGTCATACATAGGGCTCAGAGTCGCAATTTGGAAGGGACGCCCTTGAAACGCCCCTTCCTAATTGCGAATCGCAAACACTTTTTAGCGAGTCGCAAATAAATTGTGACTCGCTAAATAGCGTTTGTACATGGCCCTGTAGGGTTTTTGCATGCGTAAATGGGTCGCAGACCCGTTTGCGCATGCAAAAACGGGTCATACATCTGGTCCTAAGAGTTCTTAAACCTGTTACCTGTTATCGCTAAAGGAAGACTAAACTGTTTTATTTTTGCAGCCAGACATACAATCACTTACAAATCTCCAAAGAATACATTCAACGTTAAGAGGCACCCAACTTTATCAATGACTAAAATCCTGCAATGTTGTCTATCTGGAATGCAAACGTGGACATTCAATTGTAGCTGGCAATTCAATTGCCGTTGCTCAATACGTTATTTCTTTGGCTGCATATATAGCCATTTTTTTACTGCCCGTCACAGCCAGCAAACCCTGGCGGTGAGGGACAGTAAAATAGGAAAAATGCCCCCCTTGCCATGGGAGATGATTTGCATGGCAAGGGCAGCATTTTATTTTTTATTTTCAAAAAGAAAATTCAATTTTCGGATATCCTTTTTGAAAATTAAAACGAAAACTGTTTGGTGCAGGGCTCCATCATGCTGGCAAAGCCCTGTCCCAAACAGCATAGAGCATTGACAGGAACCACTGTGATGGCAGTTCCTATCAATGCACTATAAATGTCCACCAGCTTGGCAGTCATTTATAAATTTGGAAGGTGGTCCCTCCACCGGGTGGACATAGTAATATACTCCGTTCACCTGGTGGAACAAAGGGCCATCCATCGACATATAAATTGGGCCCCAAGTTGTCAAAGTGCAGATAATAGAGTGTTCTTTTTCTTGTCACTTATGTAATTCTTCAAACCTTGGCATAATGAGGAAGAACTGTTAGGTCCACATGACTGCTATGGGGATGCTTTCAATACAGTTGAAGACTACATTAAGGGCCTGATTAGGCTGGCGGTCGGAAAACCATCCCAACTGCCATGGTAGCGGAAATGAACCATCCGCAGGTACCGCAGGAAAACCGGCGGTCAGATTAGGATCAACCGCCAGAAAAATCCGACCGCGGCGGACGAATTCAACAAAAGACCGCCGGTAGCGGGCGGAGCAGGTGAAAATCCATCCGCAGCGGTCGGATTCGCGGCGGAAAAACCCAAACCCGCCGCAAGGCCAGCGGAGTGACCGCATGCACAATTAGGATACCATTGTGGTGACAGCGGAACGATCTGCTGTTTCCAACCGCCGCGATCGCTAACAGTGATGAATGGGAGAGCAGGCGGAAGGGCCGTTGCATACCCACCGCCGTGGCCAAACCAGAACCATTATGGCGGTCGACAAAAAACCCACAAAACAAGGCCACCAAGTGTAAACATCAAACTAGCTCAGCCCCCAAAAACACCTAACACACCCCAAGGACACACCCCTATGGCAACTAAAAAAATACAAATCCCAGGACAACACACACAACACATCTGACAGCAATACACCATTTTGACACACCCACATAGGTGAGCATAAAACCTGCCCCTTTCCTGACCAGAATCCTTTGCACTACTCCAGCGCTGAAGGAACTAAACCCTACAGCACATTGGATAGGCAAACACCACACATCTCACATGCACAACAACACACACACACACCACCTACACCACCCCCACCACACTCACACCTGCGCCTCAAACCATTTGCACATCACACACCACGGCACAAAAGAAAATGCCCAAATTCACTGACAATGAGTTGTCAGTCATGGCAGATGAGATAATGGGAGTAGAACCACAATTGTTTGGTAACCTGGTCCAACAGACACCATTAGCCATCAGAGCACAAATGTGGGGAAGGATAGTCGACAAGGTCAATGTAGTAGGGACCACCCCGCGCACCAAGAAGGAGATCATGAAGCGGTGGCATGACCTCAAGAGGCAGGTGAAAGCAAAGAACTACAAGAACCGTCAGCTGGCTCAGATGACTGGTGGTGGCCCTTCCATTCCACCAAGAGCATTCACTGCATGGGAGGAGAAGGTTCTTGCCATACTGCATCCAGAGAGTCTCACAGGAATATCCGGGGGAGTGGAGGCTGGTAAGTACAAACAAATGTCCACCATCACACTGCTATGTACTGTCTTGCACAACTACAAAGCTACACCTCCTAGGCCCAATTCCATTCATGTGCACCACACTCTCCCCAACACATGTCTCACAGATCCAACATTCACTCCCTCTCATTCACCCCAGAGATAGCTAGCAACATTCCCTCGGTTGCATGTGTATAGGCAGCCAGCACTGCAAATCCCACCAGGCCCACTGTCCCACAGCTGAGCAGGTTGGAACACCCCCCCAACCAAGAGCCATGTGTAACCATTCCCTCCCTCTGCTCCACAGGGAGCCAGCAATCTTAACAGGGAGGGGTGTCTGTGGATAGGCAGCCAGCACTACAACTCACACCAGGCCCCCTTGTCCCACAGCTCAGCAGGATGGAACACTCCCCCATCCAGAAGCATGTGGCAGACATGGAATCTCACTCATCAAACTTACAGGTAGGTAGCCATCTTCATAGGGAGGGGTGTTTGTGGGTGGGAGGCCAGCACTACAACTCCCAACAGTCCCCCTTGTCCCACAGCTCAGCAGGATAGAGCACTCCACACACCCACAACCATGTGGCAGCCATTGAATCTCACTCATCAAACTTACAGGTAGGTAGCCATCTTCATAGGGAGGGGTGTTTGTGGGTAGGAGGCCAGCACTACAACTCCCAACAGGCCCCCTTGTCCCACAGCTCAGCAGGATGGAGCACTCCACACACCCACAACAATGTGACAGCCATTGAATCTCTCTCATCAGACTTACAGGTAGGTAGCCATCTTCATAGGGAGGGGTATTTGTGGGTGGGAGGCCAGCACTACAACTCCCAACAGGCCCCCTTGTCCCACAGCTCAGCAGGATGGAGCACTCCACACACCCACAACCATGTGGCAGCCATTGAATCTCACTCATCAAACTTACAGGTAGGTAGCTATCTTCATAGGGAGGGGTGTTTGTGGGTGGGAGGCCAACACTACAACTCCCAACAGGCCCCCTTGTCCCACAGCTCAGCAGGATGGAGCACTCCACACACCCACAACCATGTGGCAGCCATTGAATCTCTCTCATCAAACTTACAGGTAGGTAGCCATCTTCATAGGGAGGGGTGTTTGTGGGTGGGAGGCCAGCACTACAATGCCCACCTGGCCCCCTGTCCCACAGCTGAGCAGGATGGAACACCCCCCCACCCAAGAGCCATGTGTAACCATTCCTTCCCTCTGCTCCACAGGGAGCCATCCATCTTAACAGGGAGGGGTGTCTGTAGATAGGCAGCCAGCACTACAACTCCCACCAGGCCCCCTTGTCCCACAGCTCAGCATGATGGAGCACTCCTCCCCACCCAGAACCATGTGGCAGCCATTGAATCTCACTCATTAAACTTACAGGTAGGTAGCCATCTTCATAGGGAGGGGTGTTTGTGGGTGGGAGGCCAGCACTACAACTCCCAACAGGCCCCCTTGTCCCATAGCTCAGCAAGATGGAGCACTCCACCACCCACCCATAAAGCTGTGTCAGAAATTCCCCCCAAATGTGCCACAGAACAGGCAAATAGACAGTGCATGCACCCAGCCATTTCTCTCAAAAAGCATGGAGCCATATGACAACACCAGCCCTTACATCCCACCAAAATTGGCACAGATCCAATAGCCACTTACAGTGTGCAGACACCTAAGCATATGTAACTGTCACAGAAACCAAAGTGTGACTCACCAAATAAATTGTTGAAGAAATTCAGGGCACAATCATGCACAGCACTAAATGCTATCTGTAAGTGTCATGGGGCAGAGCATCAAGGCCCATATGAAAACAAAACAAGCATGGTCTGTAGTAAAAAGAAAGCAAAGCACATGACATGACAAAGGTATGCAGGAGATTACAATGGCTAGTTCGTGCTCAGATGTAACGTCTTCCATGCAGAGCAATCAACAAAGATGCATCACATGAAGTTGTTGTGCTGCTAGTCGTTAGATGACAACATGTCCTTGTAATCACAAAATCTGCACGTGGCGCATGGTATCTATTGACATGTGACACCATGGACAAGTAATGTATGTACCTCCACATCATGTCATGATGCACAGTACTGTGCAGATATACAATGTGATATCAATGCAAACTGTGTGGTGTATAACTTGTAAATAAAAAACATCTAACACCAAGCTTCTTGAGGTGCACTTCAATGACCATTTCCCCTCTGTACCAAAGGTGACCAAGAACTGATAGCTGAAGATGACCACACCAACCTGCAGAGCAAATCTCCACCCCCGGAACATGGACTCTCTGATGCAGACTCCCTAGATTTCTTTAATGCGGAGCCAGAAGCCGGCCCATCAGGCATGCCAGGGCGCAACAGGTCCCAGGACCCCACTGTCCCCACCGCTACCACCTCAGCAACAACTACTATGCTGACCCCTGCTGTAATGACCTGTGCGGCCTCCACCACCACCACCACCACCAGTGCTGCCTGCAACACTCTCCCTGCCTCAGAGGACGACCACCCCACCCCACAATCTGAGGAGGGCAGGGAGAGTACGCGGGTGCATAGAGTGGTGACGCCACAGGTCTGGGACAGCAGGGCAGGTGGGAGGGCAACTGGGCATCAAACCCAACCGGACACTGGGACCGAAGCCCTGGCCAACATCACCAGAGTCCTTGGGGCCTATGAACGAGCCCAGGGACACACGGGCCAGGCTCTTGAAGAGTCCTGTGAGCTCCGGCTGCTGCTGAGGTCCATAGATACCTGCATGGGCCAAATCGTGGACCTCTTGGGACAGCTTGTGGGGGTCCTGAGAGACAGGCCTGCAGCCAAAACAACAGCTCCACCTCCCTCCATCGGCCTGCAGAGGGACAGTTCCCCCACCTCCCCTGCGGCCACAGAGAGGGGTGAGTCCTCAGACCCCGCTGAGGCCGAAGCAGAGGCCCCCACTGCCAAATGATCAAGGGGCCGTCCAAAGAAATCCCAGGGAGGATCCCCTCGCAAAGCACCAGCCAAACGCCAGTCAAGGAGCCAGCCATGATGGCACCCCTCTTCACCCTGCCATTGACTTTGTTGACTGTCCCTACCCACACTGCCAGGCTAATGGCATGCGTCTGTTGGACTGGGTCACCACATCAATGTGGTGACTACTCGATTGTCTCATCTACCATCACTGACAACTCATTGATTCCCTTTTCACCATTTTGAAAATATTCACTTCCCTGTCACATATACCCATTGTAAATAAACACTCCTTACACACCTATGTTTTCGTGTCAGCTCCATGTTTATCACAGGATGTACAATGTTGACTCTGTTTACAATGTGCCAGGAGCACTGATTGTCTGGACTCATTGAGAGGCTGAAGGGACCTAGGAAAACACAATGGAACAATATTCACTTGTCAGGTGATGGCATCACACCGTTTACCCAACACTTGTCAACAAGGCACTCAAATCTGCACACATTACAATGAGCAACAGTACCAACACAGACATCCAGTAGCTGTGCATGACTACCCTGTCCCAGAAACATTAGCAGCCAGCACAGAGCCAACAACAGGCAGCAGTCACAAAGCTCACCTAGGCCTTTTCACCAACAACAAAATCAGCATACAATGGTACCGTTGTACGTTTACACTCACCTTCAAGGGAAGTAGCGGTTGATGAACTATTGACGCAGGTCGACACCTTCCTCCTCTCCACTATCCTCGTCACTGGACATGTGTGGGTTTGCAGGCGGGGGCCTCGGCTGCTCATCATCATCCAGGAGCAGGGGGATCTCCTTGCGCAAGGCCAGGTTGTGGAGCATGCAACTACGATCTGACACACCTTTTGGGGAGAGTACATCAGTGCACCTCCGCTTGTCCAGGGAGCGGATCGTGACTTGAGTAGACCAAAAGTACGCTCCACCACACAACGTGTCCTGCCATGGGCATCATTGTAGCGGACATCACCCGGGGTCCTGGGATTCCTCAGTGGGCTCAGCAACCAAGGCCGGTTGGGATATGCAGAGTCATCTAGGTGTGAGATACACAGACCAATTTAGTTATATAAACAGTAGCTGAGAACAGCATGTCACACATACAGCACACTACTTGACTCTGCATACTCACCCACAATCCAAGCACGCTCTGGATGCAGATTTGCCATCAGCTGTGGTACGATGCTGTTACGCAGGATGTAGGAGTCGTGGGCTGATCCCAGAAATTTGTCACAGACATGTGAGATTATCATATCTGCCTGGCATACCACTTGCACATTAATGGAATGGAAATGCTTCCTGTTCCTGTAGATATGCTCACGTGCCTGTGGTGGAACCAGGCCAACATGTGTGCAGTCAATGGCACCAACAACATTAGGTATCTGGCCAAGGGCATAAAAATCACCCTTCACAGCCGTCAATTCATGCCTCCTGGGGAAATGGATGTATCTGTCCTTGTAGGTCATCATAGCGGACAGGACATCACGTAGCACCATGCTGAACATAGGTTGCGACATCCCACCTGCGCTGGACACCGTGTACTGGAAAGAACCAGTTGCAAAAAAATTCAGGGCCGCCATCACCTTACACAGTGGTGTGAAAGCAGTTGGATAGGTTCTGCGAGGCCTCAGATTGGGCTCCAACAGAGCACATAGGTCTTGAAGGGTAGGTCGATCCAGACAGAATTTCCATATGGAGTCCACATCCTCCATGTCTGTCAGCACTGTGAATGGACGATACAGATTTGGGCGCCTCCTAGGTGAGATGAAAGGGCACACATGTCAATTAAATCCCCCTATGTGTTATGTACAACATCTTACATGTTGACTGAGACAGAGCCAACAATGACTGGCAAAAAAAACTTCAGCTTACTGCACAACTAACATGTAGGGACACCTTGACCTAAACTAGTCGCACACTTGTCCAGTATTCACACAGAGATGTCCCCCAAAACAGATTCACACTAGGTGAATTCAAAAAGGTACATCCCAACATCTTGTGCCACCAGCCCTGAGAGTAATTGACACAGCACATGTGTGAGACAGCAATACTGCTAGCTTCTAGGTAGCTGCTGTACCTGCCACATCTTCTTGCGTAATTCGGACATGGCACACATTAACAACACAATGTGCACAGTGTGTTCACAAAGATCAAGTATTAACATGAGTTCAGCAATCTACACAGTGAAATAGGCACAATATGTGGTCAGACCTTCATTACTGTGTGTCGCTTAAACATCTCACACATTGAAATGTGTACACATGTGAGAGTCCATCACACCAAAGATCTGTGTACAAGCACAACAATTTCATAAGTGACATGTGAGTGAGTACATGCCCGTGCATGTAATCCTGTGCACTGACATGGCATGTGTAGGCATCAGTGGGCTAATAGTCACACTAGCATTGGTTAGCACCATCTGGTGGCATGATTCATGTGTCTACTGTACAATGTTGAGAACTGGCCATTGACACTGCCACATCATGATGTGTCCATAAGTGGCATAAGCGTGCTCAGCCACCACAATCACGGCCATGGGCACAAATATCAGGTGGCTAAATCATGGTAGCGACCGCCTGGCCCCTGCAGTGTGGCACCAGCAATGCCCACCGCTATCGCGGAAGTGATATACACATTGTAAAATGGCGGTTGGTGTGCTCCGCCACCACAATCACGGCCATGGGCACCAATATCAGGCGGCTAAATCACGGTAGCGACCGCCTGGCCCCTGCGGTGTGGCACCGCCTATGCCCACCGCTATCGCGGTAGTTATATACACATTGTAAAATGGCGGTTGGTGTGCTTTGCCACCACAATCACGGCCATGGGCACCAATATCAGGCGGCTAAATCATGGTAGCGACCGCCTGGACCCTGCGGTGTTGCACCGCCAATGCCCACTGCTATCGCGGTAGTGATATACACATTGTAAAATGGTGGTTGGTGTGCTCCACCACCACAATCACGGCCATGGGAACCAATATTAGGCGGCTAAATCATGGTAGCAACCGCCTGGCCCCCGCGGTGTGGCACCGCCAATGTCCACCGCTATCGCGGTAGTGATATACACATTGTAAAATGGCGGTTGGTGTGCTCCGCCACCACAATCACGGCCATGGGCATCAATATCAGGCAGCTAAATCACGGTAGCGACCGCCTGGCCCCTGCGGTGTGGCACCGCCAATGCCCATGCCCTTACAGCCAATGAGAAGTGCAATCACGGTATCCAAATGCAATTTTGAAAATCGCGGTAGGCATGCTCCGCTACCGCGGGACCGGTCTTTGGATGCAATTGAAAGATGCACGATCGCGCAAGAAACCGCCTGGCCCCTGCGGTGTGGCATCGCCAATGCCCATGCCCTTACAGCCAATGGGAAGCACAATCGCGGTAGCTAAATACAATTTTGAAAATCGCGGTAGGCGTGCTCCGCTACCGCGGGGCCGGTCATTGGATGCATTCGAAAAAAGCTGACCTTGAACACCAATTGCAGCAGCTTAGTACCACTGAAACAACCCCAGGGGGCTATATATGTGTGGGAGAGAGCCACATATTTACACTGCTTCCAGACACTGCTGACTGACACACTTCACCACCAACTGCTGCTGTTCCTGTCTCCTGGACCCAGTGATGGCGAGGACTGAGAACATCAGGGCCTGTCCCTTCACCACAGAGGAGCTGGAGGTCCTGGTGGACGAGGTGCTCACACAGTATGGGAGGCTATATGGTGCTCCTGATGTCATGCTAAGTGTTTCAGAGTGAAAGTAGGGGAGTGCAGGGAGTGCACGAATGAAGTTGATCTGCTGCAGTATGTGCCTGAGAGTGAGGGTTTGTGTGATACACTGCCTAGCATGCTGACTTCAGGGGAAAGGGGTTTGTAGCCTATTTTACACAATTCCCCGGCTGCATATCAGGATGGGAGGGACATGCAGTGTTTTTCCAGCCATACAGTGACACTGCAGGTTTGTTAAGTGAGACTCAGGATAGAAATTGCCTTTGCTAATGGATGTTTGGGTCCATGAGGTTCTTCACAGGCTCATCTGTGACATTACAAAGAGTTTCCGTCCAGAGGGTACTGATGGAAGTGGGTTTGACTTCATATTGCCACCATGGATATGTCAGCATTATGTACAAGAGTGAAATGCCTGAGGGTGACACTCTTGGAGGAAATTCACCTATGACACGGCAGATTGTTGTTCTTTTGAAACATCCCTGTTGGACTTGGCCCTTTTTGCAGGTTCATCCCTAAACTTTTTTGCCTTTTTCCTAGCCTTTTCTCTGACATGGTGTTGGGGGTTTTAGGCCTCTGGGCACTTAACACTGCTGTCCAGTGTAAAGTGCATGCGCTCTCTGTGTTACATTTGTTAAGATTGGGCTACACCTGTTTGGCATATTTAATTTACCTGTCAGTCCATTGTAAAGTGGTATCTAATATACCCAGGGTTGGTAAATTAAATGCTACTGGTGGGCTTGCAGCGCTGTTTGCGCCACCCATCAACGTAGCCTTTCAAACCTATCTCAGGCCTCTGCCATTGCAGGGCCTGTGCGCGCAGTGTTACTGCCGCTGTGACGTGGCAGCTAAAGTGTGTGCCATGTCCGTGACCCCCCTTTTACTGCATGTCAGTCACCCCTAAGGTAGGCCCTAGCTAGCCCTATGGGCAGGGTGCATTTTAGGTAAAAGATAGGACATGTACCTTAAGTGTGTGACATGTCCTGGTAGTGACAAACAGCCATTTTGGTTTCTCACTACTGTGGGGCTGCCCTCCCATAGGAATGCATTGGGGATTCCCTGATAAGTGTTTCAGTGGTAATTCCTGATACGGGAGGAGCAGGGTGGTCAAGTTTAGTATATTTGGAATGGTCATAATAAATGCTACACAATGATGTGCGCAGATTTATTATAAGTATTTTAGAAATGCCACTTTTAGAAGTTGGCATTTCTGTGTGCTATGTGCCTGCCTGCCTGATGTGAATTGCATATCTGGCTTTTTGAGTGACAGGGGCGGGGAGGTGTGTGTGGCTCCAGGAAGGGCAGGGTGAGTCAGCACTAGGCTGAATGGGACATCTGCCTTGGGAGTAGTCGGAGGAGTAATCCCCTGACCCTGAATAGGTCTGTGCCCAGCCTGGACAATGCTGGCTCCGCCGCCTGTGGTGTGTCTGATCACTGAGCCCCCACCTGACAAAGGGGAAGAGGAGCTTGGAAACCAAAGTGCTCCAATTCCCCCCTGAACCAGTTGCATCTGGTTCCCCCACGCCCTGTACTGCAGACAAAGGAATGCCTAATATAAATATAGGGGCTGTGACCCCATGAAGTTGTTCTGTCCTGTGCTGGTGCTGTTCCTGACTTGCTGGGGGCTTGCTGCTGCTGGGGCCCAGGAGGAACCGCCATGGGGGATTACTTCCCTGCTGGAGGACCCTGTGTGCTGGCCTCCCTGGGCCCAGCTATGCCCCATGGACCTGGGGCCTTTGTTTGCCTCCAGCACCTCGTGAGCGCTGTATTTTAATGTCCAGGAGAGAAGGAGCACGAGGGCCCCGCAGCGCTGAGCTGCGATATTGACAGAGGGAATCCCGACGTAGGGATTCCCCCGTGATGCCTTGGGAGTGGGTGCCCACCCCGCTTTATGTTTATTTTCGGCGGGAGCCCACCCCGCATTTTGGTGCTTAGCGGGAGCCTACCCCGCTTTGTGGATTCTAAACGGCGGGTGCCCACCCCGCATTGTAATGCCTTTTTTAGGCGGGTGCCTACCCCGCTTCATGCCATTACGCTAAAGTGGGAGCCCACCCCGCATTGGCCTGACAGCAAAGAGGAGCCGCCGCCGCAAGTGATCCGGAAGCCAGGTGCCCGATGCCTGACTGTGGGCGTGCCAAGAAAAACGGAAGCCGCGCCGAATCAGGAAACCAGGCCTGTGTGAAGGCGGGGCTCCCGGGCTCGAGGGGAGCCCCGCGTGCTGCCAAGGATGAGGACGGAGCCTTGAGCGGCTTGCAGCCGCTGCGCCCCGCCAGAGAGTGGTAGCGGGAGTAGCTCAACTGGAGTCTCCCCAGGCAGCCGGCTGAAAGGAGGAAAGCCGAACCTTCCCCGTGCCGGGAAAAGAGACCGCCAGGCAAGGTGAGGAGGGGCCCGGGAGTGGGGGAGTCTGCCGGGGCACGTTGTCGGTGCCTTCCCCCACCTACAGTGTCCCCAGAGGTTGGCGAATGCCTGCCCGGGGCTCCCGTGAGTGAGTGAGAGCCCCGCGGGCACCACGAAGGAGAGAGAGTCCCCGAGGAGTGGGGGCTCTCCTGAGCATGCCACCCGAGACGGGGACAGCACCTCCCATGCCCCGGTGAGTGGGGCAGAGCTAGCTGTCTTGGGAGGGTGCTGCGGAAGCAATAGGTGAGCCCGGTGAGTGGGGATGCCTGGTGGCACACAGTCAGTGCCTAGTTACAGAGCGGACCCGCAGGAGAGCGGGTCGCTCCAATGTCGGGTGCCAATTTTATTTAAAGAGCCGCAGTGGAGGCCCCGAGGGCACAGACGTGCCAGGGCCCCTTGCCTGTGGGTTTTTCCCAGTTGTGCCGCCATAGCGGGCAACTGCAATGTTTGGCAGCATTTCTTTTTGAGGGAAGTCCCTGAGGGGGACACGAGAGGCACCGTCGTGCCAGGGCCTTTTTGCTCCTTCACAGCTGCACCGCACCAGCGCGGGCAGCTGCAATGTTTTGCGCACATTTGCTTTAGGGAGTCCCAGTAGGGAGCCACCCAGAGGGCACAGTGAGTGCCCATGCCCACATTTGATTTTCCCAGCTGTACAGCAATTAGTGACAGCTGCAACGTTTAGGTCTGCGCAATTGCGCACTTTGTGAATTCTACTGCCTTGGCAGCACGCCCTGACATTATGGACATAGGGCATTTGAGCCCTCTGAGAAGACCAGTTGGCCAGGGGGACTGTTAGGTTGATAGGGCACCAGGCCCTAATGTGATTTATGTGGTGCGCAGGAAATGTGATTCATGTACTGTGATTTATGCACCGTGATTTATGCCTCTAATGTGGTTTATGTTCAGGAGGTTACTTGCATACTGTGGTTTATGCTTGTGAGGTTGTTCTCTACTGTGATTTATGACCCTAATGTGATTTATAATTAGGAGGTTATGGTCTAATATGTTTAGGCTTATGAGGTTGTCGCATAATGTATTTTACGCCTGATGTGGTACTGTGCATAAAATGATTTTTGTTGCAGGATAATGCTGAGTACAGTGTTTGCCAGTAATTACTGGTTGTGTACTACGTTTATTATTGGTTCTACATTTACTATCGTTACTTTGTGATGGTTCTGACAGTGGCCCAATTGGCCCTGTCATGTGTACATAATCCCCTGTAAATATTGCCTAGTGCCAGTTGGCACAGTGTACATTGTGTGATGACTATTCTAATGTGTTTATGATAATACAAAGGCTATTTTTATATATAACCTTGTGTGGAGTTCCTTTTGTGGTGTGCCTAGTGTGTTGCTGCTGTGTGTGTGTTGCGCAAATGCTTTACATATTGCCTCTGGGATAAGCCTGACTGCTCGTGCCAAGCTACCAAGGGGGTGAGCAGGGGTTATCTTCGAGTGTAACTCCCTTGCCCTGACTAGAGTGGTGGTTTCTGCCTGGCTTAGGCGCAAGCCCTAGCCAACCAGAAATCCCATTTCTAACATTGGTTGTCAGTGGTGAGGATAGGACTTGCGTTTGCGCAGTACCGCAGCGACAACTGGTTGCACTATAAGCTCTGCATTTAGATAGTCACATGTTTGGGGATTATTGTTTCTGATTTTGTGTTAAGTATCATTTCTTTGAAATGTGTTTTCTTGTTGCACTATGAGTTGGTTGTCCTGCCAAGGACAGAAACCAGAGAATCTGAAGGAGTTTAACTGCCCCTGTGCTGTTTGCTATTTCTAGGGTTGGCCTGCAGCTGAAGGAGTTGACTGCCCTTGTGCTGTGTGCTATTTCTTGGGTTGGCCTGTATTGTCAACTAGAGGTGGTAATGGCGTCTGTGCAAATTGCTATTTTCTGGGGTTGGCCTGCAGTGGTAACTTAATTGGCATGGAGTGACTAGCTCGGGAGGGTAGATTATCCCCTAAGTGCAATTTTAGTTTTCTGTATTCCCCAGTAAGGGTGGGATCCAGTGGTGGCAGCAATATGGAGTCCAGTGCAGGAAGTCCCATTCCCAGTTCCCAGAGTATGGTACCTGGTTCCCAGTTAAGAGGGGTACAGGTTGAGATTCAGGGGCAGTAAGATACTGTCTCACCAGTCTTGGGGGGAGTGTGGATGAATGTTGTGGTGCACTGGACGTTTGGGTGATTGGTTAGCACGGCAAATGGTGTTAAAGGGCTGTTCAATCCATTTTGTCAGAGAGCACATGCCCTGTAATTGTTTTCCGGAGTCGCGCCAATACCTGTTGGAGTGTGAGTTCTTTTGATTCTAGGGAGCTTGCATTGGGGAGTGATCCTAAGAGGTATGGTGCAGGTATCTTCCAACCCAGAGTGGTGAAAGTGGTTCAGAGTAGCCCAGCTAGGTACCCTTATAGTGAGGAGGTTGTAGGGCCTCACATCCTGTCTCGCAGGAGAAGGAGTGAGATTGGGCTGTGTCCTGAAGTGCCCGCACCTCAGTCTCCAGTACTGGATGGTTCCTAGAGGGAACACCAGGTAGGGAGCCTAATCTGTCCTGTTGGACCGTCCTTTGATGGGGATCTCCCCGTGTTAGGTGAGCTGGGAGTGTCTGTAATCACGCCTCCATCAGTTCTGGTGTCTGGCAGTGCCACTCCTAAGTGGAGGGTGCAGAAGTCCAGATTGAGGGGTGAGAGGGGGAAAGAGTCCCCAGTGGAAGAACCATTGGGTCAGGGGCCAGCCAGAAGGGCTGAGTCACCAGGGATTGACCATGGTGACACCACTTCCGTCCTGGGGAATCTTCACGCACTGTCAGATGGACAGGAGGTCATGAGCTCTATGCCAGGCAGACTGTCACACGACACATTAGTTATGTGTCACCCTCGGGGAGGGTATATGTACTCCCCAGGATGTCCTGGTTCGCCGGGCAATTGTCCAACCAAAGGGTTCCGTCCCTGGGTTGGGAAGCCAGGTTCAGGTGTTGTCTGACCTGGAGGGAGGGACAACTGTAATCAGTGTCCTGACCGGGTTGTCTTCTATGGGCACCACTCCTGATGGGAGGGTGCAGTATTCTGGAAGGGGGTGCAGAGGGAGGGAGTCCACGCCTTTGACCCCGGTGCAGCCAGAGCGTTTTATCCCAGGTGGGTAGACCAGTTGATGGAGAGAGGTCCTGAACTGGTGGGAGAGTTGTGTTCTGGGGGTGCTTCTCCTGGGAGAGTGTGGAACCCCAGAAAGAGAGGTAGGGGGAGGAGACACTTCGCCCGTGACCTCTGGTCAACCTGAGGGTGCGGACCCTAGGTTGGAGGATCAATGGCAGTTTGGAACTACACTGAGAGGAGGAGTGGAGAATGGCTATTATGTGCCAGGGGTTACTGCCCCCCACTCTGTGGATTGGCAAGGACCAGTGACATCTGGGTGGCCTAGGGCCTGGTCCTGGCCGTGGACAACTAAGGAGTACCAGTGGGGTAGCCTAGTTGGGCTTGAAAGGTTTTTTTTCCAGAGGGAACCACATGGGTTCAGAGTGGCGTAGAACCTGAGGGTGTCCCTGCAGTTGCTGGCCCGCGTCCGTGTTCTATTGCCCGAAGCAGGGAAGCCCATCAAGGTAGTGATTGGTCTACCCTGTGTTTTGGCTGGAAGGGGGTTGTGTTGGACTTGGCCCTTTTTGCAGGTACATCCTTAAACTTTTTTGCCTTTTTCCTAGCATTTTCTCTGACATGGTGTTGGTGGTTTTAGGCCTCTGGGCACTTTAACACTGCTGTCCAGTGTAAAGTGCGTGCGCTCTCTGTGTTACATTTGATAAGATTGGGCTACACCTGTTTGGCATATTTAATTACCTGTCAGTCCCTTGTAAAGTGTATCTCATATACCCAGGGCTGGTAAATTAAATGTTACTGGTGGGCTTGCAGCGCTGATTGTGCCACCCTCCAAAGTAGCCTTTCAAACCTATCTCAGGCCTCTGCCATTGCAGGGCCTGTGCGCGCAGTGTTACTGCCGCTGTGACGTGGCACCTAAAGTGTGTGCCATATCCGTGACCCCCCTTTTACTGCATGTCAGTCACCCCTAAGGTATGCCCTAGCTATCCCTATGGGCAGGGTGCATTGTAGGTAGAAGATAGGACATGTACTTTAAGTGTGTGACATGTCCTGGTAGTGACAAACAGCCATTTTGGTTTCTCACTACTGTGGGGCTTCCCTCCCATAGGAGTGCATTGGGGATTCCCTGATAAGTGTTTCAGTGGTAATTCCTGATATGGGAGGAGAAGCGTGGTCAAGTTTAGTATATTTGAAATGGTCATAATAAATGCTATGCAATGGTGTGCGCAGATTTATTATAACTATTTTAGAAATGCCACTTTTAGAAGTTGGCATTTCTGTGTGCTATGTGCCTGCCTGCCTGATGTGAATTGCTTGTCTGGCTTTTTGAGTGACAGGGGCGGGGAGGTGTGTGTGGCTCCAGGAGGGGCAGGGTGAGTCAGCCCTAGGCTGAATGGGACATCTGCCTTGGGAGTAGTGGGAGGAGTAATCCCCTGTCCCTGAATAGGTCTGTGCCCAGCCTGGACAATGCTGGCTCCGCCCCCTGTGGTGTGTCTGATCACTGAGCCCCCACCTGACAAAGGGGAAGAGGAGCTTGGAAAACAAAGTGCTCCAATTCCTCCCTGAACCAGTTGCATCTGGTTCCCCCATGCCCTGTACTGCAGACAAAGGAATGCCTAATATAAATATAGGGGCTGTGACCCCATGAAGTTGTTCTGTCCTGTGCTGGTGCTGTTCTTGACTTGCTGGGGGCTTGCTACTGCTGGGGCCCAGGAGGAACCGCCATGGGGGCTTACCTCCCTGCTGGAGGACCCTGTGTGCTGGCCTCCCTGGGCCCAGCTATGCCCCATGGACCTGGGGACTTTGTTTGCCTCCAGCGCCTCATGAGTGCTGTATTTTAATTGTCCTAGAGAGAAGGAGCACGAGGGCTCCGCCGTGCTGAGCTGCGATTTTGACAGAGGGAATCCCGACGTAGGGATTCCCCCGTGATGCCTTGGGAGCGGGTGCACAACCCGCTTTATGTTTATTTTCGGCGGGAGCCAACCCCGCATTTTGGTACTTAGCAGGAGTCTACCCCGCTTTGTGGATTCTAAACGGCGGGTGCCCACCCCGCATTGTAATGCCTTTTTTAGGCAGGTGCCTACCCCGCTTCATGCCGTTATTCTAAAGCGGTAGCCCACCCCGCATTGGCCCGACAGAAAAGAGGAGCCGCCGCCGCAAGTGACCCGGAAGCCAGGCGCCCAATGCCTGACTGTGGGCGGGCCAAGAAAAAGGGAAGACGCACCGAAGCAGGAAACGAGGCCTGGGTGAAGGCGGGGCTCCCGGGCTCGAGGGGAGCCCCGCGTGCTGCCAAGGATGAAGACGGAGCCTTGAGCGGCTCGCAGCCGCTGCGCCCCGCCGGAGAGTGGTAGCGGGAGGAGGAGCTCAACTGGAGTCTCCCCAGGCAGCCGGCGGAGAGGAGGAAAGCCAAACCTTCCCCGTGCCGGGAAAAGAGACCACCAGGCAAGGTGAGAAGGGGCCCGGGAGTGGGGGAGTCTGCCGAGGCACATTGTCGGTGCCTTCCCCCACCTACAGAGTCGCCGGAGGTTGGCGCCTGCCTGCGCGGGGCTCCCGTGAGTGAGGTAGAGCCCCGCAGGTGCCACGAAGGAGAGAGAGTCCCTGAGGAGTGGGGGCTCTCCTGAGCATGCCGCCTGAGACGGAGACAGCACCTCCCATGCCCCGGGGAGTGGGGCAGAGCTAGCTGTTTTGGGAGGGTGCCACGGAGGCATTAGGTGAGCCCGGTGAGTGGGGCTGCCTGGTGGCACATAGTCAGTGCCTAGTTATAGAGCAGACCCGCAGGAGAGCGGGCCGCTCCAACGTCGGGTGCCAATTTTATTTAAAGAGCCCCAGTGGAGGTCCCGAGGGCACAGACGTGCCAGGGCCCCTTGCCTGTGGTTATTTCCCAGTTGCGCCGCCGTAGCGGGCAACTGCAACATTTGGCAGCATTTCTTTTTTAGGGATGTCCCTGAGGGGGACATGAGAGGCACCATCGTGCCAGGGCCTGTTGCTCCTTCACAGCAGCACCGCACCAGCGCGGGCAGCTGCAACGTTTTGCGCACATTTGCTTTAAGGAGTCCCAGTAGGAACCCACCCAGAGGGCACAGTGAGTGCCCATGCCCAAATTTGATTTTCCCCGCTGTACAGCAATTAGTGAAAGCTGCAACGTTTAGGTCTGCGCAATTTCACACTTTGTGAATTCTACTGCCTTGGCAGCACGCCCTGACATTATGGACATAGGGCATTTGAGCCCTCTGAGAAGGCCAGTTGGCCAGGGGGACTGTTAGGTTGATAGGGCACCAGGCCCTAATGTGATTTATGTGGTGCGCAGGAAATGTGATTCATGTACTGTGATTTATGTACCGTGATTTATGCCTCTAATGTGGTTTATGTTTAGGAGGTTACTTGCATACTGTGGTTTATGCTTGTGAGGTTGTTCTCTACTGTGATTTATGCCCCTAATGTGATTTATAATTAGGAGGTTATGGTCTAATATGTTTAGGCTAATGAGGTTGGTGCATAATGTATTTTACGCCTGATGTGGTACTGTGCATAATATGATTTATGTTGCAGGATAATGCTGAGTACAGTGTTTGCCAGTAATTACTGGTTGTGTTCTACGTTTATTATTGGTTCTACATTTACTATTGTTACTTAGTGATGGTTCTGACAGTGTCCCAATTGGCCCTGTCATGTGTACATAATCCCCTGTAAATATTGCCTAGTGCCAGTTGGCACAGTGTATATTGTGTGATGACTATTCTAATGTGTTTATGATAATACAAAGGCTATTTTTATATATAATCTTGTGTGGAGTTCCTTTTGTGGTGTGCCTAGTGTGTTGCTGCTGTGTGTGTGTTGCGCAAACGCTTTACACATTGCCTCTGGGATAAGCCTGACTGCTCGTGCCAAGCTACCATGGGGGTGAGCAGCGTGTAACTCCCTTGCCCTGACTAGAGTGGTGGTTTCTGCCTGGCTTAGGCCAAGCCCTCGCCATCCAGAAATCCCATTTCTAACAATCCCCCTTCCATTTTCATCATAATGTGTACGGACTCACATGTGTAGGCAGATTTTTCCCTCCCATATTGTACATGCATGTGACAGTTCGGATGGCCCACGTTAGACCGCTGTGTGAGCCCCCCTGGCCTGCACAGTTACTGCCCAATTTGTCAGGGACCCATCACTGAATGGACAGAGTGAGACATATGGGTTGTCTGCTACTCTATTCCTCAATGAGCTATCTTACGCCTGTGGATTGCACAAGAGAGACCTTGTGATAAGGGTGTGAGATTGTATGATCATGCCCCTATATGTGACCTCCGTAACACAGGTAGCCATTTACATGCCAAGGACAGTGTTGGACACAGTGAGTCTTCCGAAAAACATAATTTGCAATGTAATGTATGTCTTGCTCCCTCACATACTGCATTGCAGATGTGGGCCATCTTCACCTTGCTTTCTGTGCTGGCATTCTGCATGTGTATGAGATGGCCAGGTACTGTGTCCATCCTCATACCTGCATGCATTTCTATACAATTATCTCATGCTAATGTACTACGTGTCATGCTGTATTGTCTCTGCTAAACATATCTGAGTAGCTGTGCTGAGTGTGTGCATTCTCCTGTACTGAGACACAGTGTTACACAACCCAGTGTAACTGAAATTTGCCCTCCTTGTCTCCCATGCCTGCAGCCCAAAGTCCACCATCGTAAGGCCGTATGGAGGGCCATTGCACGCAAGGTGCGGGCTCTGGGTGTGTCCAACCGATGGCACACACACTGTCACAAGAGGTGGGATGACATCTGCCGGCTGAGCAAAAACATGGCAGAGATGATGCTGGGGCTGCACCCTCGGACTGGCAGGTTGGCCCGCAGGAGCATGACACCACTAATGGGCCGCATGTTGGCTGTGACACAGCCAGAGCTGGATGAACAGGGACCATCAGCAGCAAGCTGGGGTGAGTATTCTGGGAAGGGTGACTTTGGTTGTGAGTGACTGCATGTATTCCAACCCTGAGCCAGTGCTGAGCTCTGTGATGTTGCTCGTGTGATGCAATGGCTTGTAAGTGGCCTCTCTGTTGGGTGCAGCTGTCATGCATTTTCGCTACATGTACTTTCTCATCTCATTGATGTAATGGCCCTTGACGTTGCATTCTGAGTTGTGGCCTTGTGGCATCGGCTGCATTAGGGGAGTCAGGGACATCCCATGGCAGTGAACGGCACTGTGTTTCATCTGAGGGTGCTTTCGTCAATGTGTGCAGTGCCTGAGCTCGACATTGTGAGAACTACACATCTGACACCAATGTGCAACTGTAGTTGTGCACCAAAGCATGACATGGTGGATGGCAGTAGCTCATGGCCATTGCTAAATGACATTTTGAAGTCTGTATCTGTGTTGTCCCCTTATGTTGACTCCATATGTGACTGACATCATGTTGGGATGTACAACTTTTTCACCCACAGGGACCTAGATATGCTCACAGGGATCTGTATGTCAGGCTACACGGAGGCACGGGCAAGCAATTTGGCTGTGTGGACATCACATGGGTCAATAATGCCAAGTGTGCATGTTACCATACATCTTTTGTGTTTTGAATTAAGGTTGCACAATGTGACTGCACAGGGTGGTGTGCAACTTGGGGTTATCATCATCTTGTTTTGTGCTTTGCTTGCATATGATGTTTGTGTGTATGGCACTAAACTGAACCTACGTCTCTGTCTCTTGCAGCATCTGCCGAGGGCACAGAGGGACATGGGACGGACACCAGTGGTGAGGCATCTTGCACGACTGCTGCATATGAGTCCACTGACACTGATGTGACCAGTGCCTCGGAGGGGGACAGGAGTGTCCTTGAGGAATCATGCCCAGAAACACCAACCTCTACGTCATCTGACACCAGAGGTGACTCCTCGATGTTGGCGGGCGCAGGGAGTGGGAATTCTGCCTCCTCTTCCACCACACATCGTCCAGTGCCCACACTCCCAGCTACTTCCACTAGTGCTGCATGTGCTCACACCAGTAAGAAGGGAAGAGTGTCCTTCCCCCAAGGCACCTCTGCCCCTGCCTCCCCTGCTGCCCTCAGTGTTGAGGCAGTGGACCTTTTGCCCCAGCTGAGTGTGGGTCAGACAACTCTCCTGAATGCCTTCCAAGACCATGACAAAAAGTTGGCACAGGTAGTTGCCTTCATGGAGGGGATTCATTCAGATGTGGTGGGCTACACAGGACTGTCCAGTCTTTGTCCTCCACAGTGACGGCAGCTATTCAGCTGTCACAGGCTCAGAGTCCAGCTCCAGTACTTTTGGCAACCCCCCTGCCAGTGGCTACATCTGACGACAGTGACCACACACCACAGCCCACAGGCTCCAGGTACACCACACACAGCACACAACAGCAGTACCCCAAGTGGGCCAGAGCGCAGACATCATCCCCCAAAAAAACTAAAGTGACACAGGAGCGCAAAGGCAAAAGCCCTTCAGGTGACACTCAGGGGCATCAAGCCAAGAAGCAGGCCTCAGGCTCACATGCCTCATTAACTGCCCCATCCAAGGACACTCCCGTCCCAAAGGCGTCTCCCAAAGACAGGCATACAGTTGCCGTGCCTGCTGTGAAGCTGGTGCCTGCTAAGAGTCCGCAGAAAAAGCCCTCTAAGGCAGATTCACCCACAACCTCAACTCCCTCCCACACCCCTGTGAAGCTGGGAAAGGAGGGCACTGTAGGGGGTTCAGCTGGTCAACAGGGGATGGAGGGTAAAAGGCAAGGCCAAGCCAAGTGTACCGGCCGATCCAGCAGATCCCCAGAGGGAGTGCCACCACCTACACCTGATGCATCTGTGGTGGGGAGTGAGTCTGTTGTTCCTGCCCCACTTCCCACTCCTACCAAGACAATTTTTCCCTATCGAATCCCCAAGAAGTGGAAAGGCAGCCCTCCACATTCTACCTCACACACTGTGTCTCACAGCAGCATGTCTCCGCCTCCACGTGCCACCACACCACCCAGTCCAAGCAGCCCTCCAGCTCCCAAAACCACTGATGCCTCTACCTCAGCTGGTCCTCTCTCTCCCAGGTCCAGTCCTACAACTTGCCCCGACAATCAGCCACCTCCCAGTCTGACTGACAGCCAAGTCTGAGGCTAAGCCCCCCTCCCACACCTATCTCTCCCACAGCAGTGCCTGGACTGCCCATTGTTATCCCCCTAGCTGTGTTGCTTCCCATGGCAGTGTACGGTTTCACCCATTCCCTGTGCATGTTCTCATGCACACATGTGCCTACTTTGAGCTATAGACTGGGCACTGGCCTTGCTGTTTGTCACTCTGTTTGCCCATTCCCTGTGCAGGTTCTCATGCACACATGTGCCTACTTTGAGCTATGGACTTGCCACTGGCCTTGCTGTTTGTAACCATGGATGCCCATTCCCTGTGCAGGTTCTCATGCACACATGTGCCTACTTTGAGCTATGGACTGGCCACTGGCCTTGCTGTTTGTCACTTTGTTTGCCCATTCCCTGTGCAGGTTCTCATGCACACATGTGCCTACTTTGAACTATGGACTGGCCACTGGCCTTGCTTTTGTCTACTTTTGATGCCTATCTGGGTAATATGTAATAAAGACAGTTACTCATGTTGTCTGCTTTGTCAGTGTCCTTGCTTAATAACATCTTTCTGTATGGGTATGGTTTCATGTGACACATGCTCTGTATGCCACTTTAACATTGCCAATTGCTTGTTTCAATTTTTCAGAGTTTGCCAGAGGTGACAGGCACTTCAGTTCTTCTGAGGCTTATGGGGGAAATGATGGTTGTTTGTGATGATCTACTGTTATCCTAATCATTCTATGGTCAGGTTTGCTAAATTGTACACATGTCATGTTAGGATGCACTACCAGCACAGAGGGGAATTCTACCCACAGGATTACAGGCAGGATGGCCAGGGTCTATCATGTCTGTGTGATCTTTCTTGATGTGTGAACAGCAGTGTTGATGTATGGCCATCTTGTGAGGGCCTGTCTTCCTAGTCACATGGGTACATTTGTATGTGTGCACTTGAGTGGTCATGAAGTGTGAAAGGGGTGACTTGGTCAGTAGTGTTGATGTGTGTGTGCCCCTGCAATGCCAACTGCACACATGTAGGAGTTGTAGGTTGTACACTGTGCAGTGTGTTGGTGTGTCCTTGCACTCCTGGCGGACACCTGCTTGTTGTTGCTGCCAGTTGTGAGTATGCAGAGTGTGTGACAGCCAAGTCTGTGTTGTGTTTTGTTGATCAGCCATGTGTCTTGTTACTGTTTGTGCTCACTGTGCAGACCTGCTCAGCCACACTGACATTGTTGGTGAGTTCTCTCATGCATTGCTGTCACTTGAGCCATTCTTGGCTCCAGTATGGTATTTTGTCTGTGGAGTCATACCATCCCGTATCTGTGCTTCTGATGCCTGCTCATTGGGAGTGACTCCTCTATGTGTTTGTGTACAGTACACTCCTTACCTGTCCACTACTGACGTACACACCACTTCAATCTCATGTCACCTACCCCTTGGGTTGCCAGTGTGTGAGCCTCCCCACCACTTCATTTGTTACACTATGCTTTGTGGTGCTGATCTGTGCACAGGACCAAGGTGCCACTCAGGACAGTTTCCCAATTAGTTAGGTGTGATTTTCTTGTACTGGTTTGCAGTCATGGTTGCTCATGTGCAGTGCAACTGTTTGTGCTGCACAGTCCTCTGGTCATGTTGTTTGCACCTGGGTGTCCCTGAGTTGTGCATCTGTGAGTGTTGGGTTAGCTGTATTTATGTTTGCTGAGGTACTGCTACCCTTCCTGAGTGTGATGTTGTCTGTGTGCTGTGCTGATTAGTGTTGTGGGAGTACATGTTGTGGCACTGAGATGTGTGTGCTACTGATTTTGTTGGTGTGCACACACTGCTTGGCCTGCATGCAGTGCTGTCAGTGTATGTTGCCTTGTACTTGCCTGGTGTGCATCCCCCTGATGTCCAGCTGAGTTTGCAATGTGATGGATTGGCATGTGCATCTGTTGTGTTTTTGTTGTGGATGTATGCAGTGTTTGGCCTGTGTTGGCTCTTTCTGCTGACAGATGCTCTGTGTGTGATGTTCTATTTGCATGACATTGTGTGTGAGTAGTTTGGGCATTGTGATACATTCTGATGTGTGTTGCAAGTGTAGTGTGCATTACTTGTGTGTCTGTCACATGCAGCAAGGTGTATTCTTGTTACTGGGCTTGTTTTGAGTGCCCAATAGTGCTATGTTCTCCTGTCTTTGACCTGTCACTTGTCAGGATTGGGCATGTGCATGCGTGTGGTACACTATGACGCCATGTTGACTTGATGGGTGGTATGGTGTCTCTGTCTGTGTTAGCTTATTGTCCCATTGCTCCCAGTTTGTGTTTATGACTATTTTGAGATGAAGCAATTCTTGTTTCTGTTGGGTTATGGGGTCTGTGCATTGGTCCTGAGTGACAATGTTGTGTACTCCTATTCTGTCTGGGGTCCCATTGCCATTCCACTGTTTGGCTGGCCATATGTGGGGTTGTTGGACTTCTGTGTATGTTGTAGAGGTTTGTGTTTGGCTATTGTTTTTGTGTCAGCATTGGTTCAGGCATCCCTGAGTGTGTGTGTGATGTTTGTGGATGCACCCCAGGGAGTGTGATTGGTTGTCAGTGTACTCACAGGACATCATTTGCACCATTCTGTGTGTTTGACACTGGTGTTCAGTGCTGCAGGTGTGAGTTGGGTAGAGGAGGGGTATGTGTGAAGGTCCAACTTGGGTTTGACGGTCAGGGAGTGTGACAATGAGCCATGTGTGTTGTGCTGATGACATACACATGTCAAGTGAGTTGAGACAGATGTGTGGCTGATCACTGCTTGACTTCAGACACTTCCTATCATTCCTGTGCCAATGCATGGCTTGCCTTGATGTCTCCCTGAGTTGTAGGACAGAGGTCACTTTGGTTTAATTCCACCCACTGTGCCACCCATGTCTGATTTGATGGCCTAAGGGTGGTGTGATAGGTTCCTTATCTTGCATGAGAGGTACACATGCTTTGTGGCTTGCTCCATGGCTTTCCATCACTGTCCACTTCACTTTTGTCTAGCCCATTTATTGCCCTCCATTACTGCTGACATCTGGTATGTGTATGTAGCTGTGTGTCAGTGTGGGGTGTGTCTGAGTGACTTTACAGGCAGTGTGGACAGTTCAGTGGATGTTCATATGCAGTGTGAGTCTTCATTTTGTGATTGGACTCAGTTTGCTTGACATGAGTGGAGGGTAGATGGGAGGAGGAGGAATGTCCTGCCCCTGAGCTCCTGTGCAGGGTGTTCCTCTTTACCCCACCTTCTAAGACAGGCACCCTGGTTGTTTGATGTGTGTGGTGCAGGGTCTGGCTACACCTGGCAGATGAATTGTGTGGTGGGGACAGAGGAGGAGCACACAGCATGTCCCCAAATGGGTGTGGGGGTCGTAGTGTGTGAAGAGTGGAGGTGGGGCCCTGTGAATCTTTATGGACTGCCCATGCCCCTGCCTACTACATTATGCGCAGGTTTTCCCGCGTCTTCACCGCTGCGGTGACGTGACCGGGACATTGCTATGATTTCACGGTTGATAGGTGACCCGGATGCGGAGGGGTGATTTTGTGACAGGTAGGACATGTGTGGGTACTCTTGGGGATGTGTTCCTGTCCCCACCAGAGTGTCTGATGTGGACAGGAACCGTATATCAGCCCAGGAGTTGTGTGTTGTGTTTGTGTGCAGAGTTGTGTGATTGTGTACATGCAGCGTTGTGGGCGACGGTCCATTATTTGCTGGTAGTGGATCAGGTAGAGCACCGGAAAGGCCTGTAGAGCTGGATCCATTGCTGTCGGGACCGGGGGGAGGGGACCGGGAGTCTGGTTTTGCACTCCGCTGTCATGCTTCTGCCATCTCTGGTTGGGTGGTGTTAGACCTGGCACTCTTGGCGTGGGTCTCCCTTCCATTTTTTGCTGTTGACTCATGAGTTTTTGCTGGTTATAGATGCTTTGGGCACTGTGCCACTGCTATTCAGTGCCACAGTGCAAGTGCTCCCTATTATAAATTGGTGTATGGATTAGAGATTCCATGATTGGTTGGTTTGGTTTACTTGTCAGACCCTAGTACAGTGCACTGAGTGTGCCCAGGGCTTGTAAACCAAATGCTGCTGGTGGGCTTGCAGCACTGGTTGTGCCACCCACAGAAGCAGCCTGTAAAAGTGTGTCTCAGGTCTGCCATTGCAGAGCCTGTGTGCAGTCTGGTACTGCCATGTTGACTGGGCAAGTGCACCCACTTGCCAGTCCCTAAACCTTCCCTTTTCTTCATATTAGTCACCCCTATGGTAGGCCCAAGGACAGGGTGCATTGTAAGTATAAGGTAGGACATGCCCTGGTGTGCGTGGCATGTCCTAATAGTGAATTACAGCCATTTTCGTTTTCACTATTGCAAGGCTACCTGTTCCCCATAGGCCCGAATGGGCAGTTTGATTATTACATCTTATAATCCTAACTGACCCAGGGAACTTAGTAGAAAAACAAATTTAGTATGCCTGAACTACATATTTTAGTGAAGTTGGTTTTAACATTCTGTGTTTGAAAATACCACTTTTAGAAAGTAGGTATTTTCTTGCCTAACTATCCAAGCCTGCCTCTGCTAGGTTGTGTATTCCTTGTCTGGGTTTGTGAGTGACAGGGGCTGGAGGATTCCATGAGACAGGGTGAGTCAGCACAGGGCTGAATAGAGAGATCTGCATATAGATGGGTGGGAGGAGTTGCACCTGGGACCTGAATAGGGCTGTGCCTTCCCTCCACAATGCTGGCTCCACCTCCTGTGTTGTGTCTGATGTCCCTGGCCTACACTGTGAAAGGAAAAAAGGAGTCTTGTCAACAAAGTGCTCCAGTACTGACCAGAACTGGTTTGGACTAGGCAAAGGCCTCTCTGCCTTCAGAGAACAAAGAGAATATGTGTATAAAAGAGGGGACCCAAACCCCAGTAGATCAGATCACTTTGGGAAACAAGAAGAAACCTTTGCTGAGGAGGGGAACCAGAGAAACTGAGGAAGAGACTATCCCTAAGCTGAGTGCTGTTTGGGGGATTGGTCTGCAGTTGTTGCCTGACTGCCAAAGAAAGGAGAAAGGAGCTTTGTGTGTACTCTCATCAACTTGTAAAAGATCTCCAAGGGCTTGAGAAAAGAGCTTGCCTCCTGCTGAAGTCTCAGGGACAACAGACTTCACCAACCAGCTCCCCAAGAGTCTTTCTGTAAAGTGCCTGCTGCTCTGCTGGACTTTCTGAGGGACTGCATGTCGCAAGGAGCTGGAAGCGTGACTCACGAAGGAGAAGCATCGCCGCCGCAGCCGAAGCGCCTCGCATCGCCGAAGAAAAGGATCGACGTCGCATCAGACGCCGCCGCATCAACGAAGAGTGTCGCCGCCGCTGCCGCTGTCGCATCATTGCCGAAGCGCCTCGCATCGCCAGAGAAGAGGATCGACGTCGCATCAGACGCCGCCGCATCACCGGGAAGCGTGTTGCAGGGCCTGTCGCGGCTCAGAAGAATCGTTGAGACGCTGCACGGCCATCGGGCGTGCACGCATCGTGTCGCATCAAGAAGAAGACGCCATCTTTGTTTCTTTGCACCGGATCTTCATCGCATCACGGCATTGCTGGTCGCATCGCCACGGAAGCGTAGCGGGTTGTGGGTTTATAGGGGAGTAGGGTGGGAAGTAATTTAATTATAATTAATTAATTAATAATTTTTAATAATTAATATTTAGGTATTTAATATTTTAGATTATTAATTGTGTTAATTAATTCATTAATAATTAGTTATTAATTGGTTGTTAATTAATAATAAATATTTGGTAAATATCTTAATTGTGTTATTTTTTTAGGAGCGGGTTGTGAATTTATAGGGGAATAGGGTCGGAAGTAATTTAATTATAATTAATTAATTAATATTTGTTTGTTAATTAATAATTAAGGGGCCCATTACGATGTCGGGCGGAAGCACCACCGCCGTGATGGCGGACGCAAAAACCACCAGTTACCGTCCGCACGCAGCAGTCCACACGCCCGCCCGATTACGATGCGAAAAGTCAGCCAAACACCGACGGCAAGCCAGCGACACCGTCCGCCATCAAAGTGCGCCCGTACACGTAGCGGCGCAGCCCAATTGACACACACCGTCTGACGAAATCACGTTCCGCCCGGCGTACAAATTACGATGCCGCAAACAAACGGCTCCCACGGCTAAGAGACACCGTACGTCAAACCGAAGCGGTAACACGAACGCCGAGCACGGACACCGAAGAAGCGGCTCCCCCGAGCATGAATCCAGCACTGCAGGCCCTCCCTATGCTCTACCTGATGCACCACCAAGGACGCAACGTACCGCGGAGACTCAGGTAGGCACACACACAACAAGTGCACGCAAACAGCGCACACAGTGCAAGGGCGGAAAAAGCGGACATCCCCCCACCCCCGCATGTACACGACACATCCACCAATGCATCCACAGATGACACACAGGCCAAATTGTAACATCTCGTAACACATGTGTACACACCACCTGGGACTAGGAACCAACGACCCCGTCACGGCCCCAAAGCGGCGATGACGCAGCCACACATGCGCACAACGCAGAGGCCAACTGCAGCGCCATGCATGCGTCGCACACAGACACAGGGACACAACCAAGCAGCACACACACCAGCCCCACCCCGAACGCACATGACACGTGACAGGCCTGCCACAGACATGTCCCCAACGCCCAATTCACGGTCAACACCCAACGTCACACAACCGACGCCCACATGTCAGTCAAGTCACGCAATATTAGGACACACCCCTGTGCAACAAAAATGGCAAAGCACACAGTGGCGGCAACACCAAACAGGAAAAGCTGGGCCCCTTCGGGAAGAGGAACGCCAGTACCACACAGAAACACCCATACCACCCTGCACACATGGACAAGACATACAAAACGGAACCCCAAAGAGCACGGGGACCGACAACGGGTGGACCCAAGAATAACATCCCCACACAAGGCCCAACGCAGAGCGGAAAGGCAGCCTGCCGCCCACACAAGGGAGAGCAGACAGCACTGACTGACCTTCCATTCCAACACCGAAACCACAGCCCGACTAAACAAGCCGGTGAATACAGCCATTGTCCCAAAAAAGAGCAACACAGGCATGCAGAGGAGACCGACCACAGGGCAGATAGCGCATATCACCTAAGAACACAACGAACGGGAAAGAAAAAAGAAAACACTCCCCCATGTCGTTCCCATGCTAGTTATCTGGAAGGAGACACACACCACTGACCTTGAACAGTCTGAGAAGCATGTGGGATGAGGGCCCGTGTCCCCCGCACAAGCCAACAGAACACAAGTCCTGTCTCCCTACGACTACACAGACCTCACAGCAACCTCGGAGCGTGCACATTGCAGACTGCACACACAGCCGGAGCACGCCACCACAACGCACCGCTGCAAAATGGCACTCTCAACACACCTACCCAACTATGCCGGACAGGTCAAGCTGTACAAACACTACCTGGTACAGATAATGGGATGCGAACCTCTGCCCCTGCTGAACGTAAGTTATCGACTGACTTACCGCATCTCATTGTTCAGCTGCGTCATACCCGTCTTCTACTGTCGGAGGTGTCCCTTCCACCATCCTGTGGAGTTGTGTCTCTCCAACCCGGCATGTCCAAGGGCGGACCTGCTACCACTATTCCACCCTCTGGACGCACACGACAGGGTCTGCTCTGCCTATGGGGGCATGGCGTATGTGGCCAACATCGCACCCACCCTGCAATGGGACCACTGTGCCTCCACACGACGGATCATTGAGCACAGCTACATCGAATGTCATCCAGCATGCCCCATCATGCTCCTACAAGGGACAACTTACGAACAACACCTTGACAGCCACCATCCGCTACATTGGCTGGCAAACATGCATGCCACCAATGAAATGGAAGCCCTGCAGGAAGCCATCGCATACCTGACAACCTGTCAATTCCTAGGACCCCGACGCAATTCCCCCAATTGACCTATGATGTCCAACACCGCACCCATGCTTAGCTTCCGCACGGACTGGCCAGTCACCACCACAACAGCCATACCAAACGACCGGCAACTGTTACCACGCCATCAACGACATCGCCATGACATCGGATATGTCCGGGACATGCACACTGTTCCCCATCACATCCAGGAACTCCGCATGCATCGTGGGAGGCAGTGGCATGGGGTCTGTGTATCGCACCCACATGGACGGAACTGCACGAACAACCAGGACACGACATGGATCCAGCGCCCATGGACACATACACCGCTCAGTGGACATGAATCGGTCGCCTGGAGTATGTGAGTGCTGCACCCCCCTCCCCCGCCCCGGAAATCCCATACCAGGACCTTTGCATGGACGACAAGTGCATACAACAACAACACGACCCCAGTGACTGTGACATGTCCAGTAGCCACCACATTGCAACAACAAGTGGCACGCCGCTGCATGCACGCAAGCCCATGCCCTGATGTTATCTCACATGCACGCGTGCATGAGGAACAATCGCAGCAATCCTGTCACATGGAACTGAGATGGACTGTGCCCATGATGCCAAGCGGTCTGGTAGGCTACTTGTATACCGTCTGTGTCAAAGTCCGATGCTCCGCAGCTATACGTAAATGTACATTAGCACAGCCTTGGCCAAGCAGATGTAACTCTGAAGCCCACATCCCACATGCAACAGCTAATCACATGTAACCCTACACCCTATCACATGTGTAATCATGCTCAGTATATCCTCAACATGTATTCCGCTGCCAGTAGTGTCCACTATACTGCATCACAGAGGACAGAAGACACAATATAATGTTTGAAACCAAAACTGTCTCCGCTGATTCAATTCACAAGTACGAATGAGAGAGGATGAGAGTGTGTGAAGTACACGGCAGCCGTGACATGACCATGTAGTCCACTGGCTTTGGATGTCAACGCAAATGAGTAGCACAACTGTGGAAGACACACATGTGTCGTGTGAAGTCGTATGGACGCAGTGCTCAGGTGGGTGGGTGTGACGGGTAGATGCGCACATGCCAAGTTGGAGCACGCCGTGTTGGGAGGGGTCATGAACAGTACACCACCGCTTCCCTGGGCATTGTGAGAGGACACCTGTCGGAGGGAAGTGAACACGTGTGTGCACAGCAGCCGGGCACACGAACAATGCGGTACCAGGCGCACACGTCAGCCCACCCTCTGTGGACAAGCTGGATCCTGTTGTGCGCCCGCCAGGCCCCTTGACAAGGCACACACAGCCCCAGTCGACCAGGTGTAACCCCAACATAGTCAATCCGCACAGGCAATACAGGGCACGGGATGGCAGTGGAGCATGGTGTGTGAGAGGTCTCTTCGCGCTCCTCCTGGTCATATCACGCAGGCAATAGAACCTCAATGTGTAGCATGGCACAAGTCAAATGGAAGTGTCGGGGGGACGCACCACAGCACGAGCAGCAGTGACGTCACGGGAGGTGGCTCGCACCATCCCATCCATTGCCCATTTTCCCAACCACGCCACATGCCATTGCGACAGAGTGCAAGCGCGTGCGCCACCACCCCCGAGCCCTCCCCAGAGAGGCCAAAGAGTGAATGTGTGGGCCATCAGCTCCAGACGGACGCGGCCTGGCCGCAAGGGCAGCCACAGCCTCTGGGTGTCGCAGGTGGCGGATCCGGAAGGCGAAGACTGTGATGCATAGTCCATGCAGGCCGGGTCTCCAGGTGGGGCACCACGCAGGTGGACGGCGTCCCGCCACACATCATACCCTGAGACAGCCCACTCGTGCAACTGGACCCACACATACACTCCTTGCCCTCTCTGGTGCGAGCTTGGGGCTGCCTGTGCAAGCGCTAGCCTCGCAGGTGCAAATGCATATTGGGGGAGCGAGGGAGGACATGAGGGCTGGGGCGAAGATGACTGTATCACTGTCAGTGAGTACAAGGGATGACCCAGATGTGGACAGGAAGAGACGTGTCCCGTGTGTACTGCAACTAGTCGCCAATCCAACTACCCCCATGTCCGGAATGTAAGCCCGCACCTAGGCCCGCCCATCCGCCACATCGAAATTACCACCAGCACAACAACCTTCCCATTCGAAACACTGACTGGGGGTGGCGACCAGTGAACAATCATGTGTAGTCCACCCACGCGTACATGTGGGCCCTCCATGATCCATGTCACCTGCGGCAAAGTCATGACATGCGCAATGAGGGAAGTGAGGAGAGCTGTCCGCCCCACGCACAGAAGGTGCATCAGCTCCACAGACCCAGCAGCGAGTCCAGCAGGGGTCACATGTGCAGGGGCAGCTGTGCCTGGTGTGAAGGCACATGCATATAGACAGCACATCGACCAATGTGTAGTCTGCCCACATCTACAGTCCATCATCATGCGGACATAGAAATTGAACACAGGGCAACACATCTGAGTGGGTGCACCCACCGTGACCAACAATGCGCAATCATCGACGTACCCGCCCTGTGCATGGCCCCCACCCAACGGAGGCACATCCAGTGCCACCATCCCACACACACAAGCCTTCCACGAAACATGGTGTGTCCAATGGTCAGTACAGAGTCAGCGCCCATCTGGGGGATCCTGAACAGGAGACACATGCACACACATGCCAGCTCCCACTATGTACGTCTGCCACCTGGCACGTGCAATGTAACCTCTCACCTGTGACGTGTGTCTGCAAGCACACAGCCGTTTTGGCATGGGGCTGTCAATGTGGACACCTGTCAATGTTTCGGGAGGTGTGATCCGTACAGTGCTGTACATAGGGTGCAGTGCTGACACCAACTACTGTCTCATATCCCCTCGTGCCACAGGTCCCACTTGTTTTGGCCGCTCAGCCTGTGCCCACATCGTCGTTGTCGTGTGCCATACTCATCCAGCCTCGGAAGCAGTGTCATGCACAGCAGACATTCATGTTGCCGTGGCGTTGCCGCTTGACGAATATGCAGTCAGTCCCCATCAGCACGCCCCGCAAGTCATTGGGGCCTAGATCCCCATGTGCATGCTCATGGCAGTGGTTTGTATCACTAGCCATTGCCATTGGTGGGAGACCTGTGTAAGTGTATTGTGGCCGTGCCGTCCCTGCTTGACAGCTGGGCTGTGACTCATGTGCTTGCTCAGTCATATCAGTGATGTGTATGCGAAATTGCTATGTGTTGTGTTGCTTTGACATGTGTCCACTTCCATCTTCCCTAGGCGGAGACCAAACATTGACCGCCCATACCAATTGCTGGCGGACATGGACGATTCTGAGGTCATAAGGAAGTTTCGTCTGGACAGGCCAACCCTGCATCGACTATGTGCCATGTTGGAACCCCATCTCCGTCCCCGCAGGGTGTATCCGACAGCATTCACCCCCACGGCTAAGGTGATGGCCGCCATGCATTTCTTCGCCACTGGGTCATTCCAGCACACAGTGGGCAGTGGAGGAGGGATGTCCCAGCCCATGTTCAGCAAGGTGCTGAGGGATGTACTGGCAGCCATGATGCTGTGCCGAAACAGGTACATCAGATTCCCCAGGGCTCGTGAATTGGCGGCAGTGAAGGGTGCATTCTATGCCCTTGGCAGGATCCCACACGTCGTTGGTGCCATTGATTGCACACATGTTGGCCTTGTTCCACCACAGGCCACTGAGCACCTGTACCGCAACAGGAAGCACACGCACTCCCTGAATGTGCAAGTGGTGTGCCTTGCGGACATGGTGATATCCCACGTGTGTGCAAAGTTCCCAGGCTCGGCCCATGACGCACACATAATGCGCAACAGCATCTTGCCACGACTGATGTCCAATCTGCAACAGGATCGTGGCTGTATTGTCGGTGAGTATGTGGAGTGGTGTAGCGTGCTGGCTGTGCGATGCTGTCCCCTGTCCAGTTGGAATAGCAACGGTTCTCTGTGTCCCTCACACCCAGGTGACTCTGCGTACCCGAATGGGGCATGGCTGCTCAGTCCATTGAGGAATCCTCGCACCCCAGCAGACGATCGCTACAATGAGGCACATGGGAGGACCAGACGTGTGGTCGAGCGTACCTTTGGCCTCCTCAAGTCCAGGTTCAGGTGCCTGGACCGCACCGGAGGTGCGCTGGCGTACTCCCCACAGAAGGTGTGCCAGATAGTGGTGGCGTGCTGCATGCTGCACAATCTGGCCATTCGGAAGCAGATCCCCCTCATCGTGGATGACGGAGATCAACCAGGGCCCCAGCCCGCAGACCAGGACAGCTCGAGTGAGGAGGACAGCGGAGAGGAGGAAGCTGGGAATGTGCGCCAGCAGCTCATCGCCCGCTACTTCACTTGACGGTGAGTGTCCATGTACGACGGCTGATGTGGCTGTATTTGTGCAGGTGTGTGTGTGCTGTGTCAGGGTGGCCTTTTGTTCACTGCGTGCTGTTTGTCAACGCTCCATGGCCAGGTTAGTATGTCACTGTTGGTGGCTGTGGCATTGTGCCCTATTGCTCTGTGCGATGTGTGTACATTGCTTGTAGTTGTTGACATGTACTGTGTGATGGGTGTGTGACACACTCATTGAATGTGCTCCTGTTCTGTCTCCCACCCCTAGGTCCCTACAGCCCCTCCGGTTCCATTGCCATGCCACGCATCAAGTGCCTTTCCGCTCAAGGTGGCCGTTGTATTCCGTACAATTAAAACACAGGGCACAAACAGCAGTTTGTGTAAGAGGTGCAGTTATTTCAAACTGTGACATGTGATTGTGTGCGAGGTGATGACAAAAGTGGTGCGTGCAGTGACAATGAGCTGTCGGTCACGGCTGCGTGATGCTCAGGGTGTACCCACTTGTTCCATGTCCATGGTCCAACAGACACATGCCATCCAGATGGCTGTGTGGAGTGGGATCGTAGTCCAAGTCAATGCAGTGGGTGGTCAAGGAAGGCTGGCTGGCTGCCTCACTTGCGTCTGGAGCGTGCGAAGTCCTCCCGGGAGATCTGTTTCCACTTCGGACGGCCCCTTCCACGTTTGCGAGGGGGGTGCCTGCTGGCGACCTGCTGGTGGGTGTGAGGTGTGCTCACTGGCTGTGGACGCAGGGGAACTGGACACTGCTGCTCGACCCTGCGCCCCGGCAGGTGGTGGCGGAGGTGGAGCTGCTGTCCCTGGCTGTGACCTCACCGCCACCACCAGCTGGCCCATGAGGTCCACGAGTTGGCCCATACGGGCGTCCATGGACCTCAGCACCCCCAGCACCTCCCGCGTGTCTGAAGCAGACCTGGCCCATTGTCCTTGGGCCTCTTCATAGGCCCCAAGGACTCTGGCAATTTGAGGCAGGGCATGGCTCCCAGGGGAGACTGGCGTTTCCCTGACTCTGCTCCTCCTACCAGTCCTGCTGCCACCGGCCTGCCCACTATCCACATTGCTCACCACGGTCCTCGCCCTGGCTCCCAGGGTGGATCCAGTCGGCCGGGCCACCACCTGCGCTGGTGCTGGGGCCAGCGAAGACGTGGTAGCGGTTGCGGCAGTGGTAGTGGCCGCAATGACCGTGGGTGTGGCCGCAATGACCGTGGGTGTGGCCGCAACGACAGTGGGAGTGGCCGCAATGACAGTGGGAGTGGCCGCAACGACAGTGGCTGCAGGGGGCTGTGAATGTTCAACAGCCCTGGATGAAGGGTTGGTGGGTAGGTGGGTCCTGGGGAGCGGCTGGGCCCTGCCACACCAGATGGGCCTGCTGGGTGGTCCGTGTCTGAGGAGGAGGACAGATCCTCCACATCCGTGTGTCCTTGTTGGGGGCTTGCAGGCTGGCTGTGCTGGCTGCTGTCTCCATCCCCAGCATCCAGCAGTTCGTCACCTGTGGGGAGAATGAGATTTGTTATTGTGTTGCACCTGGCGAAGTATGTATTGGTCGTCTGACATTCACAGTTCGTGCAATCTCGTACATGGGTTTCCCGGAGGCGTGTGTGTGGCTGTACCATTTGTAGTTGTGTGTGCTTGGCAATGGGACTGTGTGCTGTGCACATGTGGCATGGGACGGATTGGCCATGCCGATGGGTGTGTTGCTGTGCTCCTACTTATTGTGACTCTGGTGTATGCGGGCTCCTGGCCCATCCTGGGTCTGGTTTGTACTTTGCTTTTGGGGTTCAAATGGAACGCTTAGGAACGCATATGGCAACATGGGGGCCATGCCCCTGAAACGCATTTGGGATGGAATATGCTTTTGGGGTTCAAATGGAACGCTTAGGAACGCATATGGCAACATGGGGGCCATGCCCCAGAAACGCATTTGGGATGGAATATGCTTTTGGGGTTCAAATGGAACGCTTAGGAACGCATTAGGCAACATGGGGGCCATGCCCCTGAAACGCATTTGGGATGGAATATGCTTTTGGGGTACATGCTGTGAGCCATGGGTGCCGAACGTGACATGTGTTGTGGCAGCATGACAGTGCATGGTCTGAGGTGTGTGCATGCCTGACATACCCTGCATATTTGCTGTCTGTTGTGATTACTGGACATGGCATTGGACGCATCGTTATGAGTGAGTGATGGTTGTGTGCCACCCGACGTATTGCAGTTGTCCCATCTCCTTGGTGTGCGTGCTGCCCTGTGCCATGTGCATCAATGCAGTGCTCGGGGGTGTGGCCCATGTTGTGTGTTGTTGCTCACAGTGTGGCGTGCGCTTCATTGACTTCTGGCACATGGTTGGTCATGGGCATGTATCTTAGCGTGACTGCTGTATGTGTGACAGCTGTTCGGATGACATGCCTTTCATGAGACTGGGGCTGACGGATGGGATGGATGGTATGTTGTATGTGCATGGTGTGTCTGTGTGTTGGATGGGTTCAGTGGTGTTCGTGTGCATTTATGTTGTTCCGCTCTGTTGCGTCTCAGTGTTGTTTGTCTTACATAGGCGTAGTTGTGGGGTGTGTGGTTGACAGGCAGTAGGGGCTACATGGACAGGACTTCAATGGTGTTTCGGTTGTGTGTGATGGGTTGCACAGTGGCTGCCGTGTGGTACTGTATTCAGTGTGGCTTGTGCATGCAGACGTGGCTCCTTGGGTGTTGCTGTGTCTGTGATGGGTCATGTGGGGTGTGAGTCTGTGGTTCATGTCCGTGTGCACATTGTTCACTTGTTCGTGACAGTGAGCGGTGCTGCGTGTTCGTCTGCTACGTGACATGTCCCATGTGTTGGTCGTGTTACGGTCCTCATGCCTCCAGTAATCCAGCCCTGTCCAGTTTCCCACCTGCAGGTTGTTCGAGCGTGCACTGTACTGGATGCCACATGGTTCTAAGCGGGGGGTGCTCCATGTTGCAGGTCTGTGGGGGTGGGGGCGGTGTTGTGGGTCGTGGTGATGGCTGGACACCCACTGACACCGATTGTTGTGGACCGTGATGTCTACCTTTCGGCTGTCGGTGTGCACTGCGGTGGCTGACTCGTGGGTGTGGGGTGTGGGGGATGCTCCTCCTTGCTGTGCTGTGGGACTAGGGGCCTGGTGTGTGTTGTACTTGAGCTGTCCACCCTCCCACCCACTGCACTTTGTGTTCCTGCTACTTACCTGTTACTTGTCGGTTAGTGCAGCTCTGGCTGCCACATGGGTGTGGGGTGTGGGGATGCTCCTCCTTGCTGTGCTGTGGGACTAGGGGCCTGGTGTGTGTTGTACTTGAGCTGTCCACCCTCCCACCCACTGCACTTTGTGTTCCTGCTACTTACCTGTTACTTGTCGGTTAGTGCAGCTATGGCTGCCACATGGGTGTGGGGTGTGGGGATGCTCCTCCTTGCTGTGCTGTGGGACTAGGGGCCTGGTGTGTGTTGTACTTGAGCTGTCCACCCTCCCACCCACTGCACTTTGTGTTCCTGCTACTTACCTGTTACTTGTCAGTTAGTGCAGCTATGGCTGACACATGGGTGTGGGGTGTGGGGGATGCTCCTCCTTGCTGTGCTGTGGGACTAGGGGCCTGGTGTGTGTTGTACTTGAGCTGTCCACCCTCCCACCCACTGCACTTTGTGTTCCTGCTACTTACCTGTTAATTGTCGGTTAGTGCAGCTATGGCTGCCACATGGGTGTGGGGTGTGGGGATGCTCCTCCTTGCTGTGCTGTGGGACTAGGGGCCTGGTGTGTGTTGTACTTGAGCTGTCCACCCTCCCACCCACTGCACTTTGTGTTCCTGCTACTTACCTGTTACTTGTCGGTTAGTGCAGCTATGGCTGCCACATGGGTGTGGGGTGTGGGGGATGCTCCTCCTTGCTGTGCTGTGGGACTAGGGGCCTGGTGTGTGTTGTACTTGAGCTGTCCACCCTCCCACCCACTGCACTTTGTGTTCCTGCTACTTACCTGTTACTTGTCGGTTAGTGCAGCTATGGCGGACACATGGGTGTGGGGGTGCTCGTTGTGGCGCTTCTGGCGTACTTGGGGACCTGTTGGTGGTTACGTGGCTGGCTGAGTGTACACATGCCCCCACGTATTTTTCAGTTGTTAGGTTTGGGCTGTGTGTGGTGGTGTCTGTTGCATGTGTGTGTGATGTGTTGTGTATTATGTACTGGACATGGGGGTGTTTGTCCCTGGGAGCTGTGGCATGGTGGTAGTGCATGTGAGTACATAGCGGTGTGCTGGTATACATTAGTTTGTACTTACCAGCCTCCACTCCCCCTGCTAATCCGGTGAGGATCTCCGGATGGATGATGACTCGCACCTTCTCCTCCCACGCTTTGAAGGTCTTGAAAAGCGCGGGATTCCCTCCGCCAGTCACGGCAGCCAGCTCTCTGTTTTTGCTCTCCTTCTTCTTGACCAGGCTTTTGACGTCGTTCCACCGTTTGTTGATTTCTCCTCTGTTCCTGGGCAGGGTCCCGACTGCATTGACCTGGTCTACGATCCGGTTCCACATTCTGTTTCTGGTGGCTAGTGGTGTGTGCTGGACCAGGTTTCCATAGATTTGTGGGTGCACCTTGATGATCTCGTCGACCATGACCGTCAGCTCAATGGGAGTGAACTTGGGCATTCTTTGTGGTGCCATGGTGTTTGTGGTGCTGGTGCGGTGTGTGTTGTGTAATGTGCAGGGGTTTGTGGTGCCGGTGTTTGGTGGTGGTGGTGGTTGGGTGTGATGTGTGCGTTTCTGTGGTGTGCTGCTGTCCTTGCTGTGTCACTGTGTCCTCTCCTCTCCTCTCTGGTTTGCAATGTTGCAAGGGGTTGTGGTCTGTGAAGGTGCTGCTTTTGTACTTACCTATGTGGGTGTGTCCTGATGGTCTGTTGTTTTCAGGTGTGTTGTGTCTGGTGTTCTGGCCTTTGTTTGTCCGGGGGGGGGGTGTTTTCAGGATGTGTACTGTGCTTGTGTATTTGTGCGTGCCTTGCTGTGTGGACTTGTTGGCCATGTTGTGTGCGTTTGTTTATGTCAGCGGATGGTTTCTGTGCAGGGACGTGGCCGCCATGGCTTCTGCCGTGTCCATTTTCATCGGCGTTGTTTGCGCTGGCGGGCGGTATATTTGTAGTTTTTCCGCGCTCATGGCGGTGCGATCGTAATTTCACGTGCGGTGTGTCGGCCGTGTGGGCGGGCGGTTTTGTGTTGTCGTGCGTGTTTCCGTCCGTGGCGGGCGGTTTGACTCCGACTCGTACGAGGGCGGGCGGTATCTTGTGTGTTTTTTCTGCCGATGGCGGTTTTCGGTTTGTGTCATCGTAATTGCGTGGTCGGTGTTCAGACGGTGTGTGCAGGCGGATTTTTGCCGCTTTCATGCGTGGCGGATTTTTTTACGCCGGGTATCGTAATGGGCCTTTAAGTCTTTAAGATTTTATATTGTTAATTGTGGTAATTAAGTTGTTATTAATTAGTTATTAATTGGTTGTTAATTATTGATAATTAATTGGTATATATGTTAATTGTGTCATTTTTTAGTAGCGGGTTGTGGGTTTATAGGGGAGTAGGGTGGGAAGTATTTTAATAATAATTAACTAATTTATATTTTGTAATATTTAATATTTATGTATTTAATATTTTATATTGTTAATTGTGGTAAATAATGTATTCTTATGCATTTATTAATTGGTTATTAATCATTAATTATTAATTATTAATTATGTTATTTGTGTTATTTTTTTTTTAAGTGGGTTGTGGGTTGATAGGGGAGAAGGCAGGGAACTAATTTAATTTTAATATATTTTTTAAAGTTTATTTTATAAAATTTATTTTCTGTTGTTTTTTAGTGTTATTTGTGTGAATTAAGTTATTATTGATTGTTTTTAAATTGTTTGTTAATTAATATTTATTAATTAATTAATTGTTAATTAATTATGTTAATTGTGTTATGGTTTACAACATTGGTGGTGCTATTTATAGGGGAATATGGTGGCAGGTAAATTATTTAGAATTAATTAATTGTTTGTTAATTAATGTTAATTATTTTGCTGGAGTGGGAATAATAAATTATTCCCCTCCGCTATCCAACACTTTCCCTACTGTTGCACTCGCTGGAGTGGGAATAGTAAATTTTACCCGTACGCTATCCAACACTTTCCCTACTGTTGTACTTGTTGGAGTGGGAATAGTAATTTTATCCCCACCACTATCCAACACTTTCCCTACTGTTGCACTCTCTGGAGAGGGAATAGTAATTGAAACCCTTCCCTTTCCAACACTTTCCCTACTGTTGCAATCCCTGTAGTGGGAATAGTAAATTATTCCCCTCTGCTATCCAACACTTTCCCTACTGTTGCACTTGCTGGAGTGGGAATAGTAAATTTTACCCCTACGCTATCCAACACTTTCCCTACTGTTGTACTTGTTGCAGTGGAAATAGTAATTTTATCCCCACCACTATCCAACACTTTCTCTACTGTTGCATTCTCTGGAGTGGGAATAGTAATTGTAACCCTTCCGCTATCCAACACTTTCCCTACTGTTGCAATCCCTGGAGTGGGAATAGTAAATTATTCCCCTCCTCTATCCAACACTTTCCCTACTGTTTTACCTGCTGGAGTGGGAATAGTAAATTATTCCCCTCAGCTATCCAACACTTTCCCTACTGTTGCACTTGCTGGAGTGGGAATAGTACATTTTACCACTACGCTATCCAACACTTTCCCTACTCTTGCACTCGCTAGAGTGGGAATAGAAATTTTATCCCCTCCGCTATCCAACACTTTCCCTACTGTTGAACTCGCTGGAGTGGGAATATTAATTTTATCCCCTCCGCTATCCAAAACTTTACCTACTGTTGCACTCGCTGGAGTGGGAATAGTAATTGTTACCCCTCCGCTCTCCTACACTTTCCCTACTGTTGCACTCCCTGGAGTGGGAATAGTAAATGATTCCCCTCTGCTATCCAACACTTTCCATACTGTTGCACTCCCTGGAGTGGGAATAGTAATTTTTACCCCTACGCTATCCAACACTTTCCTTACTGTTGCACTTCCTGGATTGGGACTAATAAATTATTCCCTTCTGCTATCCAACACTTTCCCTTTTGTTGGACTCTCTGGAGTGGGAATAGTAAATTTTACCCCTACGCTCTCCAACACTTTCCCTACTGTTGCACTTCCTGGAGTGAGAATAGTAATTTTATCCCCTCCGCTATCCAACATTTTCACTACTGTTGCAGTTAATGAAGTGTCAAATGAAATTGTACAAAAATATAAATATTTAAATATTTTAATTTATTATATATATTTTACATTTTTTATTATTTTACTGGTGTATGTATATATATGTATTTATAATTTGTAATATGTTTTTAATATTTTTTAATGTATTAAAATCATTATTTATTAGTTATATTAAGTTAATATATATATATATTATATTTTATATATATATGTAGGTTTAATTTATTTTTACATTATATTTATTACTTATCATTTTAAACATTTTCTAATAATTCTAACTATCTTTTTTAAATATATGTATTATTTGCATTATTTTACACTATTTTGTTAACATTTAAAAAAAACGATATTTTAAACAACGATATTTTTAACAACGATATTTTTTTATCGATATTTTTGTCCTTACCATTATGAAGATAGGACTTCGATATTTTAGACAATGATATTTTTGTCCCGATATTTTTGTAGCTCGACATTTTTGTTGTCGATATTCTGTCAGGGATCCGAACTACAATATTCTATTTGGAGGAAAATATGTTATAGTGTTTGGGGTTCTACTTCATCTGACCCCTGTCAAAGGCCAGCCAGTTTTCAATACACTGCTGCAAGAACAAACTAGATACTCTTTAGGCAGCATTGGAAACGTTAACATTTGGTTAAAATTCCAGCACAAAGAATTAAATAGAAATATGAGACACGCTTCAGATGTAGAGTATGGAATTATATTGAAGGATATTAAATAGTAACAGTCTTAAAAAAGCTGAGTCAGCCCTTGTGAGTCATACTTTAATTACTCTTCACTTATACTACTAGTCTGCTACAGCTGTAATGGAGGAGCTCCTAAAATCTTAGAAACATTTAACAAGTGTGCATAATGAAATGCTGATGTTAGAGAAAGAGGACATTATTAACCTTTGATGTAAAGACAAGAAGTAGCATCAAGGCTTACGTGTACCACTATGTCAAACAATGGTAAAGGAGCTTGAAGGGCTTCAGAAATCATTGTCACAAACAGTTGCTTTAGAGAAAAATCCAAGCCTCTGTAAAAATTGTAGAATTGGGGCATGGCCAAGGTGCTGATGGAGTGAGGCTTGCCTTGTGGTGTTGCCTCTCCCCTGCAGCCAACCAAAGCAGATCCTGTAGTATCTGGACCCAGTAAATGGCAATCGGGACTGCCCTGACCCACCCATTATTGTTAGCTACTGCCAGAATGTGCCGGGGAGTTGTCACGGTGGAACGACGGACCGGTTATCCTCTGCCCGGGACACGATCGCGGCTGGAGCCGTCATCTTGGGGCCCACAGAGAGATCGCTTGCTGCTCCTGGGCCCTCATGGCCGATCCACTCCCCGCCTCCTGAAACTTTGGGGATGACCTGCCACCTGTTGTGGCTGAGGGGATGAAGAGACCTCCTCCAGCCCCCTCCTCCATGGCCCACGAGACTGCCAGCACACAGGCCTGGGCTGATCCTCCCTGCCATCTTGCTGCCTCCGAGTCATGTGGCGGGCCCTGCTTGGGGCACGGTCGGGAGTTCGAGACCACGTCCCACCTGGGGGCCCCGTGAAATGATGCGTCTGGGGCACTGATACTCTTGGCTGTGACCCCTTGCTGATGGAGGTACAGAGGGCGTCCAGAGCTCCGGGGGAGAGGCTCAGAGGCCTGGTCTGCGCGCATATTGATCCTGGGCCTACCGCAGTGGTGCCTACTACATTAGAGAACCCTGGTGAACTTTCTTGACTGTAGCCTGTGAATCATGCGGTGGCACACCCCGTCGAGTCTTGCCCTGGGTAGCCTGCAACCTGTGGTGGTCTTTTGGCCTCCCAGTGGGGCACCAGACTGTGCAATACCTGCGGCTCCCCATCCTACATCGCTACTGTGGGCCCTGGCTGTAAGAGATATTGAGGCCTGCAATGTATTGCGACCCCTGACACCTCCCTGGGTCGCTCCACTTACAGCCGTGGCACTTCTTGACACCCTCCTGAAGGTGGTGGGGGTGCCCAGGACTGCGTCCCTCTGCGCACCTTGGAACACCACTGGGAGACCAAGTCTGTGCCCTGGTCCAACCAGACGACCCACATTGGACGGACGCCATAAACACAGGGACTCCGAAATTAAGGTAAGGGGGATTGGCTGTGATATCATGCAGTGGGTTCCTCTCCCGCAAGTCAGGGCCACAGCCCCAGCCCCACCTATGAGGCCTCACTGCTACTCTTGCCACCACGGGCCCTGGTCCCTAGACACTTGGGGCCCCCACAGGCTCTTCCTCTTTTCTGCTGCTGGAACCCCCTACCCAACCGGTCTCCTGGGGGTACCTCGAGACTCTACTGGCCCCACATGTCAACTCTGCCCGGATTCTGCCCAGATGGCTCTCATTAGTCCTGCAACCCTTCCTGCCTAGCATATAGCACCAAAGTCACGCTGTAGGGGCCTTCTCTGAGCTCCTTGTTCCTGCAACCTTCTTGGATGGCCTGTGCGCCTCTCGCTCTCCCTGGGCGAATTGTGCTTCAGGGACTCATTTGCCCCTGAGACCCTCGAGCATCCACGAGTGCTGGGGATGCTGGGGGTACCATATCCTGCAGGGGGAACTCTTCGGACCTGATAGGGGTGAAGCAGCTATCCATCATTTGCTTCCTGGATCCTCAAACTTCACATCAAGCCAAGAAAGGCTGCCCCGGCTCTGAGCAGACCCCTATCCAACACAGGGTCCCCATCACGAGAGGGCCGGACCAAAGCGGTGCAACCCCCACCCTGACCATCGACTTCTTCTCAGGGCCTTCCTGCGGCCTTCACTGGTTGGTCACACTCAATGGGGCTCCTTGTAGACAATGCCTCACATCCAAAATTGGAAAGGACGCTCCAGCCGCATCCTCCAGAGACAACCCGGTTGCCTTCATGTGGCTTAAGTCAGGCCCTCTGACTCTGGTCCCCATTGACCCCCCGCTAGCAAGAACTCCTGGTGAATCTGTGACAGGCCCTCTCACGGAGACCTTCATGAAGAACTTTCTTCAGGAAATAAAATTTGAGATTGCCTCCATCAAAACCGAATTTAAGACCTCCCTTCACGACCTCAGGTGGGACGTTGTAGAGATTGGGGGTTGGGTTGACGACCTGGAACGTATGATGGACACACGCTCGGTAGACCAGGAGAACTTGTGACGTAAAATGGCTATCCTTGAGGAGCAACACATCGACTTCCAGCTAAAGCAGGAAGATTTAGAAAATAGGAGCAGGAGTAACAACCTCCACATCAGGGGGATCCCCAAGTGGGCAAAAGGATCAGACATCATGGCATTCACTGCGGACCGCCTCCAGACGATCAGAGGCAATGACGACGCCTCCCCACCGGCCCTGAACAGAGCCCACCGAGTTGCTTCGGCCTGGGGTCACTCAAACTTTGTCCCTGTCATACTCACATGAGTACACTTCTTTACGGAAAAAGAGGCTATCCTGCAGGGCACACAAAGTAAGGTGGAGCTGGTCTAAAATGGACACCCTATCCAAACATTCCAGGATATTGCTCCTGCGTCGTAGGGACTTTAAGCCTGTCACAGACAAACTACACTACCTTAACAGAAAATATCAGTGGAGTCATCCCTTTGCTTTAATCTTTACTTAGAAGAGTAAACACCAGGTCTTCTGCTCCTTGCGAGATGCAAAACAACACCTGCACCTCCCAATGACATCCCGAGATGCCAGCCCAGCCCCTTCTTATGCTTCACCCAGAGATGCTATATGCCTAGAGTGGTCCACAGTGACCCTCCCAAATACAGGGCACACGCCAAGGAAAACTCATCCTCTCAAGCAAAACAAGATATCATTCAACACCTCCGCTCCATGGACGAAGCACAATCCCCAACCTGATATAGATGACTGCTAGCTTGCTCCCTCTCTGGCTGAGCACTGCCCTAAATCATGGCCTCATCAAACTCAGATTACCAACACAACGTAATTTCAGCCCCGGTGCACACAGAATAGAGTTAAGCGGAGGTGGAACACATCCAGAGACTGTTGACTTTTGATGAGAATGCTCGGCCCCACGGGCCCTCTTACAGCCAGCCTCCTCTAACCCTGTAATACTTTGCTTGCAGGACTGCACCGTTACTGATCCGGGCCCCATGGAGAGACTCCCTCCTGTCCTGTTGTTTGCTGGCTGTGGGGACCGGAGACAGGATAACTTATGGAACTCTCCTCCACGCCTCCGTTTCCTTGTGGAGTGACTTCTCTAGATCGGTCCTTGCCCAGACTAATGGGCTCTTCCAGGACTTACCCAAAGCTTTAAGAAATTTGCCACATGAGGCAAAGGCCACCAGTCTGCACTTCTAGGATGGCGAATCATTTCCGGACTGAACATGTCCTCTCCTTGTGGATCCTTAACAAGTCCTTTTTCTATCCTTTCCTTCTCTACTCTATCCATGTCCAAATCCCATTCATCATCTAAGTAATCTTCCAAAACAAACTCATTTGGCTCCTCCTCAAACTCCTGATCTAAGAGTTCCTCATGAAATTTTTCCCCAACTTTCGTGCCGTTGTGGACACCCTCTTTTGTGCTGTGTAGGACACCTTCTTCATTCGTGGCGCAAGGCTCACCTTTATTTTTAGCCAGAAATCTGACCCCCACTTCAATATTTTTTGTCTTCCTAGCCCTTTTTCCATACCCTCTCACTTCACCTCCTTCCTCTTCTTCCATAGACCAATATTCATCCTCAGAACAATCCACTGCCCTTCTCTTCTTTTTTAACACACTCTGTAAAACGTCCTTCATAGAGCTTTTCACTTCTTCTTGCACAATCTTTCTTAGATTTGCATCCCCTGAACCTGAAGACTGAGCAACCTCACTCACTTCCATTATCAGACCTTCTCCAAACAGAAATACTTAAGTAGTAACTTCTCTCTTTTTTTACCTATATTTCCAAAACCTCCTAAAAAATAAACTTTATACTCTCTACCAACTTCTAAATTAATACCTATTCACAAACCTCTAAAACTAACCTCTAAATCTTATTGAAATCTATTCTAAAATACGAGCGCGGCAGCCTCCGTGAGCTGGCTGTTAAAATCAGCTGTTGACAGTTATGCCCGGCAACACTTGTGCGCTCCTAAAGCTGAAGGCTGACTCACACTTCAGCTCTTGAAATGTGCAACACTTTCCTTAACAAGCATGGCCCCCATACATCGTGACGCACGCAGCGTGACGACGAAGCTCTCATCTACGGATGCTCCCACAGATCACACCTAATCTGTGGCGCCCACCAAGACAAACAAAGCTTGTCTCACAAACATGGGGATTCCAATTATGCTGAGAGCCACAACCGGAGTCTGTGACTCGCTCGCGGCGCAACAGTAAACAAGCTTTATTTGAATTTTTTTTAAAGTGAAACTCATAAACTCATAAGCCTAATCCTCGCATACCTAGACCTTCCTAATCAGTATTCGACCCATAAATTGGGTTTAAAATACCCTAAAAAAACGTTCCTACCTTAAATTAAACAATCACAAATTATTTCTAAACACCAAAACCTCTAAGTGCTTTAAATTTAAAAACACACATTAAATAACATCTTAAATAACATCTCAAACCTTTTAAATCTTATATATATAATGTTAACTATTATAAACAAAATGATATCACTTCACAAAAATGGTAGTAGTGGTTCCCAAAAGGGAAATTTACCGCACATCAAAAATTGTTATATTACTTTTCAACCAATACTGTGTGAATATATCTAATCAAATCGAGGTGCTATGTAGGTTCAGCCACCTTACTACCAGAAGGTGCTAGTTGCAAATTAGATAACCAATGTGCTCAAAACAGTAAACATATTAGAACCTTTTTACAGCACTCTCTTGAGTAAAACAAAAGACCATTAAGTCATCAGTATAATAACAACGTGAATGTAGTTGTCCGCAATATGCCCAGTTCAGAACAGAGATCGAAGGTTAGAGTTCTCTCTTCTCATGACAGAAATAAGTCTAAGAGTCCAAATTATTCGTTGTTTCCACTGTTGATTTATTGTTTGTTTAGTCCAGCAACCATCAGCCGACACGTGTTTCATCATCACAAGACTTTTTCAAGGCAGTTCGGCAATATCGGGTCCAGGTGTCCCTGGCCTTTATATACAGCTACCCCGACATCCCAATTCCACATCCACAAATCAGTAGGAATTAAAAGACCGAATCCGTTCAGCAATATCATGTCCAGGCGTCCCTGGCCTTTATATACAGCTACCCCGACATCCCAATTCCACATACAGAAATCAGTATGCGCGGTGTTAAGTCCATACACCTACGAATAATAGTCCTTAATGTGCGGTGTTTAGTCCATACACCTACGAATAATAGTCCTTAATGCGCAGTGTTTAGTCCATACACCTACCAATAATAGTCCTTAATGCACAGTGCCGAAAATACAGAACTCGCGTCGCGTCACGTTTGTTTAAGCTCCAGTCTGTGAGGAGGCTTATCGGGGACTCTACGCCGTGCCGTGAGCTATTATTCGTAGGTGTATGGACTAAACACCGCGCATTAAGGACGTATTATTGCATTTATATTCTATTGAGAAAAACGACTCGGTCTTTTAATTCCTACTGATTTGTGGATGTGGAATTGGGATGTCGGGGTAGCTGTTTATAAAGGCCAGGGACGCCTGGACACGATATTGCCGAACTGACTCAGTCTTTTAATTCCTACTGATTTGTGGATGTGGAATTGGGATGTCGGGGTAGCTGTATATAAAGGCCAGGGACGCCTGGACACAATATTGCCGAACTGCCTTGAAAAAGTCTTGTGATTAAGACGAAACACATGTCGGCTGATGGTTGCTGGACTAAACAAACAATAAATCAACAGTGGAAACAACAAATAATTTGGACTCTTAGACTTATTTCTGTCATGAGAAGAGAAAACTCTAACCTTGGATCTCTGTTCTGAACTGGGCATATTGCGGACAACTACATTCACGTTGTTATTATACTGATGACTTAATGGTCTTTTGTTTTACTCAAGAGAGTGCTGTAAAAAGGTTCTAATATGTTTACTATAAACAAAATGATACTTATCTTCCAAGGAGCAGCATATAAAAGAGGAAGATGGCTGATGTGACAGAGTTTATATACGTTTGAGACATTCTAAAGTTCTGGAATTTTTGTTTGGGTGATGTCATTTTTTGTAGTGCTGCAAGGAGCTGGCAATAAAAGTTGATGCATAATGCTAGCCTCCGGTCTTGTCATGAAATCGCTATTTACCACCAATGTTGGCACATCACTCTGACATCCTCGCTTCTTTCCATGCTACCCTCTGCCCACTTGGAATGAGGGCACTCGCTGAGAATACCGCTCATGATCACTGAGCCTTCCGGGCCCCTTCAACGCCCGGGATGACCGCTCCTCCATACTCGCCACACCATAGTAGCTGTCCACCTCATTCCATATAATGGTTGGTGCACCACACATTAAATTCCTTTGACTCAACTTGAAGGGACTTAATGCCCTTAATAAAAGATGCCAGATTTGGTGTTACCATCACATACATGACCTTGATGTCATTTTCTTATAAGAAACTCATCTCTTACAATCGGACACATGTCTCATGGCTCACCCCAAGTACCCGACCCCATATTGGGCATCTTCCCAATCCAAGACGGCCGGAGTTGCAATCCTCTGTAAAGCAAGTCTCTGTTTGAAGGGAAACCGGGTGGTGTGGGACAGGGAAGGTTGCTACCTTAAAATTAGAGTCCAACACAATGCACAGTCTCTCACCCTGCTTAACGTATACGCGCCCAATCAGTCACAGGACACATATCTCAGGAACCTCCTAAAAGAACAAGTTTCACAGGAAGGAGGGTGCTTACTCATTGGTGGGGATTTTAACCTGGTTTGGGATCCTGATCAGGATCTTAGAATAGCCTCCTTTCAGAGTACAGGGGCTATGCCTGCCACTCTGAAAAGAGATTTTACGGACTTGGGCCTCGTAGACGCCTGGCGGTGTAAATTTCCCGAAACCCAAGACTATACTTTCTTCTCTGATGTCCAACATTCGTATTCATGCATTGATTGTTTTTTTCTCTCACACTGGTTAATACGAACTTTGGAGTCAGCGCACATCTCAGATATCTCTATCTCTGACCATGCCTACCTCCAGGTGGCCCTGTGGAGCACAAGCGCAACAACACGCTCCCCTCCCCGCTGGTGGCTCCCTCCCCCTATCCTACACAATGCAGTTAATGAGGAAGAGATACTGCGAGAGATCTCTGCCTACCTTGAGGCAAAAGCCCTACCTGACACCCCGGGGCACATCCTATTGGTCGCCTTTAAGGTGACCACTCGAGGTGTCATTACCTCAATCGTAATCGCCCGCACCCGGGAGGCCCGGATGGTTGAAACCAGTCTGGTCAGGGACATTAAAGCTCTGGAGAGACTGGACCACTCTGCACCCTCCCGTCGACATAAGAAGCAGCTGGCTTTACTTCGGGGTCAATTGAGGGCCCTTCGGACAAGCAAGGCAGAGCTTTTGCTTCTGACATTAAAGCAAAAGTATTACGAGGGAGGGGATAAAGTGGGATTGATCCTGGCTAACCCTGGGCGTAGTTCGCGAAGTAGCGCTACGCGTAGCTACGCGAAGTGCACTTCGCACTACGCGAGCTACGCGTGCACTACGCGAACTGCGTAGTGCACTGTGCAAAATGCTGTTTGCACTGATTGCACAGTGCCGGATGCTTGTCCGCACTGTGCAATCAGTGCAAACCGCATCTTGCACAGTGCAGGCGGTCATTTTCTGCTGCTCGAGTAGATTTCTACTCGAGCAGCAGCTTTCTCAACGCGGACTGGTAGTTTCTCATCGCGAGCGGTCGCGAGCATACGCGACCACTCGCAATGAGAAACCTGACCTCCCGCGTTGAGAATCTCGCCGGGAGGTATATTTTCCACGCTCGCGATCAGCAACTTGATGTTGCTGATCGCGAACGAGAAAAAGTCTCGCCGGATGTCATTTTGCTTGCTCGCGGTCGCCAACTTGACGTTGAGGACCGCGAGCAAGCAAAAAATGACCGCTGCACTACGCTACGCTACGCGTGTTTGCACTGTGCTACGTGCAATTCGCGTAGTGCGAAGTAGCGCAAACTTCGCAAACTACGCGAGCGTAGCGTAGTGCTTTGCCCAGGCTTAATCCTGGCCCATCGACTCCGCACCCGGGTGTCCCAGGCCCACATTTCCAAGATTAAAAACAAAGATGGTACATGGACTACTTCTGAGTGGGATAAACAACAGGTGTTCCACTCTTTCTACACTGATCTCTATAGCAAGGAAAACCACACTCAGAAGGACATTACCTCTTTCCTTACCTCCTGCCCATGGATATCCCTCGACCCCCTATAGACAGAACTCCTAGAGGCCCCGATTACGCTAGCCGAAATACAGCGGGCACTGAAAGACCTACCAATGGGCAAATCCCTGGGCCCAGATGGCCTCCAGGTCTCATTTTATTGCATGTTTCTACCTCAAGTACAAGACAGCATACTATGCCTTTTCAATTCATTCTCCGAAACCACGGGCCTCACCCCTACAATGTACATTGGCAAAATAGTTCTCATACCTAAGCCAGGAAATGACCCCTCCCTCTGTGCATCTTACCGCCCTCTTGCCCTGCTCAATACAGATGCCAAGATCTATACTAAAATTCTAGTGAACCGCTTGGACCCATATTTATCTGGCCTGGTGGACCCAGATCAAGTTGGGTTCATACGCCAGTGTCAAGGTGTGGATAACATCTGTCGAGTAAGGATCATTGACATAATATCGACACAACTAATATCGACAAACAAAATTATCGACACACTAATATCGACCACAAAAATATTGACATCCTATATTTATTTAACCCCTTCGCTGCTAGGCCTTTCCCCCCCTGTGCTAAGCCTTTTTTTGGCTATTTGGAGTAGTTCGTGCTTAGGCCCCTGTAACTTTTTGACCACATAAGGTATCCAGGCCAAATTTGCGTCCTTTTTTTCCAACATCATGAGGATTCTAAAGGTACCCAGGGTTTGTGGATTCCCCTGGAGGGGACCCAAAAATTAGCCAAAATACAGCAAAAAGAATTGGGGGGGGGGAAATTGGATAAAAGGGCTACAGATGAAAGCGTCTGTTTTTTTCCCTGCAAATGGTATCAAAAAAAGGGTTGTGGTGCTGTAATCACCATCATTTCAGCTTTCAGGGACAAGCAGATTTTTGTCAGAAAACCAAAATGTTTTACACAGTTTTGGCATTTTTCTGGGACATAGCCTATTTTTGCTATTTTTTGTGCTTTCAACCTCCTTCCAGTTAATGGTAGAAATGGGTATGAAAGCAATAATGGATCTTGGAAATCTATACATTTTAGAAAAGTAGACAAAATTTTGAATTCATCAAGGGGTCATTTGTGTAGATCCTTCAAGGTTTCTTTATAGAAACTAACAGTTAAATATAGGAAACATTGAAAATTAGTTGAAAAAAACAGCCATTTGTGTCAACGTTTTCACCTGTAACTTCTTCTAATTATGACAACTGTTTGAAAGCAATATACCGTTACATCCGCTGGACCTTTCTGGTTGTGGGAATATATAGGACTTGTAGTTTCACCAAGAACCCGATGAACCCAGAGCCAATAACTGAGCAGCGTCTTGCAATGGTTTTTTATTATGTACCGGGTATATAGCAATTATTTTGGGAAAATGTATACATGGAAAAATAGGTATGAAAGACACCTATGTATTTCTGAAATGGGAACAAAATATAGAGTTTAGAAACAGTAGATATTTGCACATTTCCGAAATTGGGAGTACCCATACTAGCATGAGAATTATAGGTAATTTTTCAAAATGACTTCTTTTTTACACATTGTCTTTCATTTGAAAGGCATAAATGCATCAAAAGTCAATAGGTAATAACAGTTGCTCTACAGTTCTGTGTTACCCTAAGTCTCCGATAAAAATGGTACCTCACTTGTGTGGGTAGGCCTAGTGCCCACGACAGGAAAAGGCTCAAAACGCAACGTGGACACACCACATTTTCACAGTGAAAAATGACCCTTTTTTTCAAAGTGCCTAGCTGTAGTTTTTGAACCCTAGCTCTGCCGACACCTAGGGAAACCTAGCAAACCTATACATTTTTGAAAACTAGACACCCAGGGTAATCCAGTATGGGGTGACTTGACTGGCTCTCACCAGGTTCTGTTACCCAGAATCCCTTGCAAACCTCAAAATCTGTCAAGTGCCTAACTGTATTTTTTGAACCCTAGTGATCCAGCGGTCTACTAACAACAGATACTCTACTACCATATACTCACTTGGGCCCATACAACTCACTTCCACTGCGCTCTAAGTAAACCACTGGAGTCTATTAGTTTTATATGTTACTCATACCTCAAGATCTAGTTATTACTTCTTTAACTAAACCTTCTGCTGATCAAACAGTTCTTTCCTCTGGTCAATGGACCAGTTAAGTAGAACTAGTTGATAACACATGAAAAGACGGTTGACTAAGATTTCTGCACCTCACGCCAGTTTTGACATATGTACAGGTCCCGCGCAGCAAGCCCTGGCATCAACCGTCTAATGATGCCTCTGTGCTCCAGATCCTTAAGATACAATTGATGGGCGTGCGCAGAATGATAAAGTCCAGATAGCAAAATAAGATTTACAAAATTTCTTTATTGTTCAGTCGTTATCAAAGCTTTAGATTCCAGCCAACGCGTTTCGTCCTTCCTGGGAGAATTCATCAGGGCTCCTAAGGGCAATCACCCTTATTAGTGGAAAACCAAGTTGAATGTAGAAAATCCTTGTATCTATGAAATGTCCTGAGCTGTACCTGAATATTTCCCCGGCAAAGATGTCTGGATCAGTCACAAATTCACGTGAAGAATAGGTAGGAATTCTGTATGACGACTCCCACTCTTTTGATGTCAAGAAAATGCTGTGTGCTCAGAGACGATCTATATAGATCCTGAGTTCTGGACTGAATGTATATCAATTAGCAATAAGGATTCAGGTGTACTGTAGAAATCCCAATTCGGGATCTTACGGCGGATTGTGTGATCTCACACTTGTCGGTGAAGGTCCTAATTTCTGTAAATATACATAATATACATAATATACATATATAAAGTCAAACGTTCGGAGTGCCTCGGCACTCCGAACGTTTGACTTTACGGACGGCCTCAAAAAGGCTGCGGGAACTTTTCCCTCTGAAGACTCCAGAGTTATTGCCTGGAGACTACACTACATCCATTTGTTCTACTGTATATTTACAGAAATTAGGACCTTCGCCGACAAGTGTGAGATCACAAGGCTACAGGAGAGGCGGATGACGTGACCCCACGCACGTTGCCGCAGCGTCTCCTGATTCGCCGATGCCCCGCCCACGAGAGGAGTTTGGAGCTCTGATGGAGTAACGGCTGATCCCCGCCGATCCCCCGTTGTTGTTGCCGTTCCTGTCTTCGTTTCTTTTGAAGGACTGTGGCATTGGCGGTAATTATTACGAGCTCGTTGCAGTTGGCTCTGGGTAACCTCACGCAGCAGGAGAGGCGCGGAAGACCCATGAGGCTGTAAACTCAGGCAGGTTTTGGTGCTATGTTGCGGTAAGCCCCCTTAGTGCAGCCTGTCTGCCTGTCTGTTTGCTTGCCGGAAAATATGTGACTTTGCATTTAGCGTTGGCGTTTGGAGCAAAATCTGCGAAGGACGTTAAATCTAGGTGCTGTGTTATGCGGTCACGCTGCTTCAAGGTGACCTCCTAGAGCATAACTGGCTGGCTGGTTGACTTAAAAATGCGAAACAAACAGTCCAAAGCAGTAGCCGGGAGAGAGTTTTTAAAATCTGGCCAATCGCCACCGACACCTGTGTTAGCACCTAAGGAAGTCAGAAGAGGGAGAAGAAACGCTCAGCAGAGATTAGATTTTAAAGCAAAAAACCTGGCTCTGGCTGAGAAGAATACTGAGAAGAATACTCAATACGATCAGGACGCTGCTGATAAAAACTTGGAAGAAGAGCAGAGCCTGTCGGGACTTTCAATTGATTTGAGTATGTTGGCTGCGGGGGGTGAAGAGGAGGCAGGAAAGGGGGTGAAGGAGCAGGTGAAGTAGCAGAGGACATATTGAGAATAGAGGGCAAAGTGGTGAAAAGGAAACAGTACCCTCTTTTTGGCAGTACCTTGGGTGTACGGGACTTACCTACTAGTACTCCTCTTGTGAATAGGGAGGAGCATAGTGTGGAAGATCTAAGAGGTCAGAAAAAATCGCAGGATATACAAGGTCAGAAATTGTTACATATCCCTGCTTACCTTGCTCACACCCCCTCAGCTTGTACAGCACACCTACAGTCGCAATCCAAATCACACGTTATCCCAGCCCCGGCAGAAATAAACTTGGAAATAAATGCTGTGATTCATGGGGAACCATCTCTGAGCAGCCGGCCTCTGTTATCAGAGGGTCAAGTACCTCCTCAAACTGCGCAAAAGGAGAATGGGAGTCAGGGACTGGCAGACAAGCCGGATGAGCAGGATTCGACGTCCATATCTGATTCAGAAGTGGAATTAGAACTAGAATCAGAATCAGAATCAGAGCAGGGGAAAAAGAAAAAGCGGAAAAAGGGAAAAGAAATATCCCCCAATTCTGTGAGAGTCGGCGAAAGCCCGGGACAAGAAAAGAGGGAAAAAAAAGCTGACCACAATACCTCAGTACAAGAAATGTTTATAACTATTTTACAAGAGGTAAGAGATCTGAAGGCGTCGCAAGTATATGAAATATCCCAGCTGCATGATAGACTATCAAAGATGGAGGAAAAACTGGGCAATTTACCTATAAGGATCACAGAATTGGAGGCTCGTGTTTCAGGTCTTGAGGACAAAATTGTTGTTATGCAAGAGGAACTCCAGGTGTTGAACAAAAATAAGTATCAGATGGATTCAAAGTTACAAGACCTTGAGAATTACAATAGGAGATCTAATCTACGCTTGGTGGGAGTATCCGAGGGGCTGGAGGGGGCAGAAATGGTAAAATGGACAGAGTCCCTGTTGAAAAAGCAATTCCGGAATTACAAGGGGACCTCATGATTACCAGAGCCCATAGGTACCTGCACATAAGCCCGCGAATCTCAAGTACCCACGAACAATCTTAATAAACTTTTCGGATTATAGAATTAAGGAGCGAATCCTAAGTACAGCTATATCAAGGAGAACATTTACAACTGATGAAATTAAAAATGTTAAAATCTTCTCTGATATGTCTGCAGCATCAGCCCTTAGATGCAAGAACTTTGTTAAAATGATTGATCTGTTTAAAGCCAAAGGGGCACAGGCAATGATTGTGCAACAATCTAAATTAAACGTTCTAGCCAAAGGAAAGTTTTTTATCCTAACGGATATTTTAGAAGCCCAGAGCCTTCTGGAGGGCCTTAATACTACATAAGGAAAGGGAGATTTTGTATTTATAAGTTTATTTGATTAGCCATATGTGAGTAAATGTTTAAGATGTCTGGGTTAAGAGTTCTGTTCATCTCTGGGGCGGTTGCAAAGGTGAGTCAGGAGTCGCACTAGGATGCAACAAGATGGCATCCGCTAAGAGAAGGGAGAAGGAGGGGAAGTCAGTGGGGAAGGTTGGGTCTTCCCTTCTTCTGGAGAGGGTGGGTTGGGTGGGTGGTGGTGGGGGTGATGCAGTAAAAAAAAGAGAGTTCATAAAGGGGGAAAAAATGTGTGTGATTATTTCCATCAAGAGGAGATTAAGTGATGCGCATAGTAATTATTCTACAGGGTTAGGAGTAAGTTGTGGCACTGCACAATAGAAACAATATATTACACATGAAATGTTGCATATTAAGGCACTTAATGCACCGTAATGCACTTTAATGCATATTTTGCACAATAGTTACAATTGTACTGTATTATACTGTTATATTGTACGGTATTTTTTTGGTTGCGTGATTTGCACTTTATGCTTATTTGCACTATTGAAAGTGTAGGGGGGTTTTTATATTTATTTTAAAGTACATTGGTCCAACAAGTGCGTGATTGTATTTAACCATATTTATATATATATTTAGTGAATTGGCACTATAGTGCAGTTGGCTAGCAGCTATGTGTTTTATATTTTTTGCATACTTTGCACAAATGTTATCATATGCATGATGGTGTACTGGTTTAGTATTTGTGAAGCTTATCTAAAACAGTTGGGGGTGTCTTGGTCCGTAAAGTAGTCAGCTACGCTCTTATTAGAGATTTAGAAAGAGTAGAATATGTATACTTGGTATACTCCGCATAATTTCCACTTTGGAAAGACAGTTTTTATATGAGTAGGGAGAAATTGTTGATTTTGTCTCTAAATGCCAATGGTTTAAATAACAGACGTAAAACTTGTGCGATAGAGAGTTGGCTAAAGGTTATCACCCAGATGTGATCTTTATACAAGAGACACATTTCCGGGCTCTAACAAATGCTGGAAAAATGCTAAAAAATTGGGCAGGATTTTACTGTTCATCGGTGTCGGGGGTAGCTCAGAGAGGTGTGAGTATTTTTATAGGTAAGCATGTCCAATTTCAGGTTGAAGCCTCACATTCAGATAAGAGTGGTAGATGGACATTTGTATCAGGGAAAATAAACCAGACAAACCTTATATTAGCTACAATCTACGCACCAGTCCCTGACGATCCACTCCCTATTTTACAGTTAAAGCATGCTCTATCTGGTATACCGGGTCAGATTATATGGGGTGGTGATTTTCATTTTTTACAAAATCCTGTGGTTGACTCAACCAAAAAGACCGGAGACAAAATAAACCACAAGTTGCCATTGCCTTGTTGAGTTGTAAGTCGGATCTAGACATTCTGGATAGCTGGCGTCATAACAATCCGCTTAAACGTGAATATTCTTGGTATTCGACAAAATATGATTCAGCATCTAGGCTAGACTTTTTTCTCACTTCTCATAACCTTGAAGTTAGCAAATACGAGCATATAGTAAATGCCTTCTCAGATCATGCCCTCATTAAGTTGGAAATTATGTTAGATAAGTTAGAGGATGAATCATCAAGGAGATGGTATTTTAATAAACTTAATTTAGCTGAGAAACAATGGTGCGTAGAAATAGAAAAGGAGATTAGCTCCTTTTTTAATATAAATAAGGATTCCGCACCAATTAACATAATATGGGAGACATTTAAAGCCACTCTGAGAGGCATAATCACCTCAAAAGAGATTCCAAAACAGAAGGCTAAGAAGGAGGAGAGAATGGTGATAGAAAATAGTCTGGCCCATGCAAATCAGGAATATTTCAGAAATAGGACCCCAGCTACCAGAAAAAAAGTATTGAATGCAAAAATGAGAATGAGGGAATTCTACTATGAATTAGGGGATATGTCAAGTAGGCTATACCTCCAGACTAGTTATGAAGATAGTGAATATACAGGAACATTACTAGCTTGGCAAGCAAAGGAGAAGCAAGTTCGAAATAGAGTCGAGTATATTCAAGATAAAGTAACTAAAACCCGTGTAAATACCACGTCTTTAATAGGTGAGGTTTTTCTTAATCATTATAAAGATATATATCAGACATCCTATCAGATTCCTGTAGAAACAATTGACGAATTTTTGCAGGGATTGCCTATTCCAACTTTGGGAAATAACTTTAAAGAGCTGCTGCTAGCCGAATTTACGAAGGAAGAACTAGATGCGGTTATCAGCTCTTTACCTAATTGTAAAGCTACTGGGGAGGATGGCATTCCTGGGGAATTTTTTAAAACATTTGCTACAATACTTTGCCCTGAAATTTTAAGACTTCCAAACTTTTTATTACATGGAGGGGATCCGCCAGCATCTTTTCGTATTGCAGTAGTGGTCAGTATTTTAAAAAAAGATCAAGACAGCGAAAATGTGAATTCTTATAGGCCAATAAGCCTTTTGAATACTGACTACAAAATTTTTACTAAACTGATTGCCAATAGATTAAATAAGATGGTGGGGTCACAATGTGGTTTTATAGCAGGGAGACAGCTCTATACTAATACAAATTTTTTATTAGAAGCTTTGGATTTTTTTAATATTAATAAGGTTCAGGCACAGATATGGTTGTTAGATGCCGAAAAGGCATTTGACCTTGTTTCTTGGAATTGTCTTTTTACGATTTTAGCACAGTTCGGTTTTCCAAAAGAGTTTATAATTTTATTAAAACAACTTTATACAAACTCTCAGGCACAAATATTAGTTAACTCTGTTAAGATAGGGACATGCCAAATAAATAGAGGTACCAGGCAAGGCTGTCCCCTTTCACCGATTTTATTTGCACTTTTTATAGAGCCTTTAGCAATTGCAATGAAGGAAAAAAGAGCACATACAGCTCCGGTGCAAGGAATGACGAATATAAAATTGTATGCTGATGACATTGTACTCTTCTTGAATTCGAAGATAGACACTCAGGTGGAAGTGATGAGAGTTTTTGCAGACTTCCAAGAAATAGGAGGCTATAAAATCAATAAGACCAAAACAGAAATTATATTGTGTAACTGTGGTGTGAACTCTTTATTATTAGAATTTAGACAGACGTACAATACTCGTCCAAAGAGATTTTTAGGGATCTTTGTTACAGATAAAGTAGAATATCTTTTTCCTTAAACTATACCCCATTATTGAAAAAGGTGAGCTCTCAGTTAACACGCTGGAATCAGCTCCCATTGTCAATAATAGGACGAGTTGCGTTAATTCGAATGTCTATCCTTCCATTGTTTAATTTTCTTTTTAGTGCTGCTCCCTGTGCAATACAGTCCTCTTTTTTTAAAGAGTTACCCCACAAGAGTTACGAAGTACCCTAAGAAAGTTCGTTATAAGACCTTACAGTGGTTATTTAAACAAAAAACACAGCTTTTAGCATATTATGATATTTTAAGAATTAATAACTCAACCAGACTTTCGAACATACATACGGGGAAATAGGTATTCTAGCGAATAATATACTAAGGCTATGGGAAGAAAATGGTTATGTCCAAATTCAGGATTTTATTAGGGGGAATTGTTGGAAAACCTGGATGGAAATTGAAATGGGCCTCCAGCATTCCAATATAATTTTAAAGTGGTCATTTGTTAGATTAAAACCTATATTGGAAAAATTAAATATAGAAAATTTGGACTATAAATTCAGTATTAGTGAAGCCCTTAACTGTCCTATACATAGAAAGATTAGTGATTGGGTTAAGATATTCGATCAGAATAAGTCTTCCTCATTATACGAAAAAGTTAGGGATAAATGGAGGAAAGTGGAAGATATACAGATTCTTCAATCAACGTGGAATAGGTTAAATACGTTTAATGCATGTATATTTAGAGGGGCGAACTTCAAACGTATGCAATTCTATTCGAAATGGCTAATATATAGAACACCCTTCTTTCTTCATAAATTATATCCATAAATTGAAGATAAATGCTTTCGTTGTGCAGAGAAAGGCACTTGGACGCATATTATTTGGAAGTGCCCAAAAATTCTGAGTTTTTGGGGGAGATCGAGAAATATCTTAGATTTACAATAGACCGCCATATCTCACTCGATGAATCTATTGCGGTTTTGGGATGTTCTTCTGATACTGCCGAATATGAAGAATGCTTGTTTATAGTAGCATTATTGGCAAGATCTTTAATTTTGCAACTCTGGAAAACAGAGAAGATACCCTCTTTTAATGCTTGGAGGGCAAAATTATCCAAAGTACAAGAATTGGAAAGGAAATATGCAATAAGATCAGGAACATTAAGAAGGTATGAGAAATATTGGAGTATCTTTGAAATATAGGATAACATATTGTATTTTGGTATACAGATAGAAAGGGTACGTGGGTACCTATTTGGTTTTAGTATTATTGTATTTTATCTTAATGCAATCTTTCTATGTATTTATCCACCATAAGTTTGTATTTGTACCTGATTTTAATAGGATCTTTTTTTTGTGGTATTTTAGGAATAATTTGATTGTACTGCTAAAACATTTTTTGAAATGAGTATCTGTAATTTTTTAATCTCTGCACTTTGCACTTTAGATCGAAGTTAATTATTTGTCTCCTCAATATTCTGGAATATGTATTTTTGTATAATATCATGGAATGTGTGTAAGATCTATGAACTCTCAATAAAAAAAATATATTTAAAAAAAAAAGTGTGAGATCACAAGATCCGCCGTAAGATCCCGAATTGGGATTTCTACAGTACACCTGACTCCTTATTGCTAATGGATATACATTCAGTCCAGAACTCAGGATCTATATAGATCGTCTCTGAGCACACTGCATTTTCTTGACATCAAAAGAGTGGGAGCCGTCATACAGAATTCTACCTATTCTTCACGTGAATTCGTGACTGATCCAGACATCTTTGCTGGGGAAATATTCAGGTACAGCTCAGGACATTTCATAGATACAAGGATTTTCTACATTCAACTTGGTTTTCCACTAATAAGGGTGATTGCCCATAGGAGCCCTGAAGAAGTTCTCCCAGGGAGGACGAAACGCGTTGTCTGGAATCTAAAGCTTTGATAACGACTGAACAATAAAGAAATTTTGTAAATCTTATTTTGCTATCTGGACTTTATCATTCTGCGCACGGCCATCAATTGTATCTTAAAGAACTAGTTGATGGCGATAATTGACATAACTTATTATGCATTTCCTAATAAGTATAAATAATGACAGACTCAATAAGTTTTTAAATCTTTATCTAAAATTAGGGGTTTTGAACCATCTCAAAGCGTTTCAGTACAAACACCCTCATTCGCGGGAGTGCCAATTCAAAAATATCTCAAATAACACTTATCAATTCAGATCCACACAATAACTATGCTCAGAAAGAAGAGGATAGAGACAGAAGAGCATTTATCAAACGATGAATTTCATAATTACCAAAGTACGGTGTGAAGACCAACCCCCTGGCCAAAGGGCTGGTAAGGGCCCCCAGGACAGATCAGGAGACAAAGGCTTCAGGACAGGAATCAGGACAGGACACTTTACCTCTCTAGTTACCGACGAGTACGTCGCACCCCTCTCTGACACTCTCTTCCTCCTCATGGTTCTTCCGCGATCTTCTTTCTAAACCCACCCAAATTAAGTAGATGGTTCTGCATTCGGTTTCTTCATCAGCATTTCAGAGCACCACCCCGGCGCACACCGATGTCAGGCTTCTTTAACGCGCAAAAGCTCGCTCGACCCGACTTGTCATCGAACTCTCGACCCCCAAACTTCTCTCGATAACTGCTCGATGTCTGCATTGACTCCCCGATGACTAACTTCTTCTAACTAAACTACCTCAATTATACCTTTCCATAGGCATGTACCACCCATTAATGTTTCTTTTGCACAGAATACTAACTTCTGATTGGACAGGCGAGGGGGTGATGATCATCACACCACACTTATACTTCATTTATTCTCTTTTAACAATTGTTTCCAAACTCCTCCCCTCAAACTTTACTCCGCCCTTCCTTTCCCATACATCTTTAAACTTTATTAATACATTTGTAACTGATTTCTTGAATAAGTTCCTTCATATGAACTCTTCACCCTCATGTTCCCAGGGCACATCTCCGCCGTCCTTGGACTCGTGACAAATCCTTAGTCATCTTCCAAGCTTCCATATCAGGGTGCATGCGTCGCGCCATATTGGTCTGCTCGACTCGGACAACTTTAACAGGCCCAAATACGCACTAATAATAAAGTCGAAAAGGAAAAATGTTATTCTCAAAAATAAATGATTTCACTATATACCACCAACCTCTACTCTAACCCATAGCATTTGTTATTTCTCTCTCTGCATTTGCGTTAGTTTTAAACCCATTTCTAATTTCAGCAAGCAGGTGCCATGCATGTGAGCTTTCAAGAGGCCATTTTATAGCTCTTTGCGCAAGCGCCAGAATTTCCCTGCAAGCGAAAGCACGTCATACTACGCGGATGCAGTAGACGCATGCGCAGTAAAGATCCCATGTTAAATGTGTTCTAGTCCTACGTCCGTGTTATTTGCAGTTAGTAAACACATAGGCAAGCTTCATTCTTTTCCCGCGTATAATGAAAAATGCATATTATTAATCACGAGACATGTCGTTAGTAATTCGATAGTAAGTTAAATCGAGAGGATTGCTTCTGAGCAAGTCTCGTGACCGAGTCCTTGCTCCATCAATCCCCTCTCTGATGGCATATTAAGCCATCACAAAATTCCCATCCATCCCAGATATCAACTTTGGCACTTCTCAGTTTTCTCTATTTGGCCTCCCAACCTTTCATCAACTGTCTCATTTCCTTCTAAATCTTGCATCTTCTTGTATAACCTGCCTTTCATTTCTTCCAAGCGTATTTCCTCATACTTCCTTTTACGTGTCTGTCCCTTTGCTTTTCCATTCAAGTGTACTTTTCCTTTCGTACCTTTTCTATAACATCTATATGTAATCATTATTAACATCACTATTGTTATTATCATCACTAATGGTATCATTATTTGACCTAGAAACCTTTTCCCAAACCCAACAAACCATTTCCCTATTGATGTTATACTTTTTGTTAGTCTTCCCCACACACTGTCAACCTCCAGTTTGGTCAAATCTTTATGCATTCTCGTAATATTTTCAATATATCCTTTAATTTCTCTGCTCTTTTCCGGAATATTAGTGCAGCAATGTTGAACTTTCAACATGCCACAAACTCCACCTTCTTTTGCCAACAATATGTCAAGAGCAAGACGGTTCTGTAAAACCATTGATCTAATTGCAACCATTTCTGTGTTAATCATTAAAAATCCTCCTGCAGTATCTGTAGAAAGACGATCAACTATGGTTGATAACTTACAAATTTCTGTGAATTTAAGATGACTCCAACTGAGGGTATCAGTGCACTAAAAATATCTCCTACAATTTCAGAAAAACTAGCCCTTCTTCTTCGTGTCAGTCCATTAGAATTTCCATTGGTTCCACTGATTTTGTCTACATGATAAATTTTTGGAAAAACTATTCCAAAATAACAGCTTCCGTACCATCTTGCAGGTAACCTGTAGTAGGCATTACTCCCACAAACATAATACACTCCTGGAAACACAGGATCAGTTCCCCCTTTTAGTCCCCATCCTCCTAATATTAGGAAGTTATGTTCACATTCACTGGAACCAATGTAATTATTGTTATAATCTGTCTTTAATCTATGGAGGCAGAATTTTCCCCTTTTCACAAAGTCCAGGGACATCGCAGCATGAGCCTTGCCACTTGCATAGATTCCCTCCTTCCCAACCCATGGAGGAACATGGGTCTTCTGTGTAGTTGCCTTCTTCATTAAACCCTGTCTCCTTTCTTCTACTAAATCTAAAAATTATTTTTCTTCTTTTCTTAACGTACATGTTAAATTATCTCCGTGTGCCTGAACTAAATCTATTGAACTCATTGTTATGAAACATTCACCCATAAATCGTGCATTTTTACTACTAACTACTGGATTCATATTCTTTCTAATAGGAAGTTCAGGAAATATTACTTCTAAGTTAGAATAAAAATACTGCAATCTCCCTGTAGTGTAAAATAAACTTGACAAAATACTACATGACACACCATACGTTAAAGGTATATGGTGATACATCATCCCCTTCTGATGAGGGCAATTTCATACATACATAACAGTTGTTAATTTGCATAGTGCTACCATACTGAAATAATAATTTAATAAACACATTAGAAGACGTATTATAATCTGATTCATTATGATAATTTGCCTCATCTTCCACTCCTATTTCTATTTTAGTTTCTCTTAATCTATCTACTTTAACATTAGTATATGTATTATTCTTGTCACTTGTTTCCATTATTAAAGGTACCCCTAATGTTAGGAATAGCCATCCTAATATTGCTAATAAAATACTACAAAAACAAAATCTAAGACACTTTCTTTTAGCTCCACATTTTGGTTTTCCGCTAACTTCATTGTCGGCCATTTTGTCTCTGAGAAAATTTCTTTTCTCTTATCTTTTCTCTTCACAGTCTTTTTTGTCTTTTTATTCTTAAGGAGGTTTCAATTGGCTTTCGTCAATTTGTGCAATATGGACTTCTTCTGTCTCATCAGTCAGATCCAGGGACTCAAATTCTTCAAGAATGACGTACGTCCACTCTAGAGCCTTGTATTTTCTGTTTAAGTTTCTCAATCTTGGACTTCTTCGAGTTATTTTTGCTAATGTTTGCTTAGGTCTTGTTTGACTTGTGATTTCATTCACTTGTTCTGGTTTCTTTTCAGATTTTCTCAGGTGATATTTTAGTTTCTTTACTCCAGTTGGCCAATTGTCTCCCTTTCTGACTCTTTTAATTTGTACTGCTTTTCCACCTTCCTTATCTCCTTGTAAAGTTTGTTTTATTTCATTTATTCTGGGCACAATCTTTGTTTTCTGTGCTTGTACTTTCTTGTGCTTCTTCCTGCTCAGGTTCTACTGTATTTTGTTCTACTTCTTCCTGAGCTTGTGCTTCTAATTCTGTCTGATCCTGCTCAGGTCTTACTTCAAATCTTTCTTCTTCTGCCTGAGTTTGTTCTTCTAACTCTATCTGGTCCTGTTCAGGTCTTAATTCAAACTTTTCCTCTTCTGCCTGAACGTTTTCTTCTCTTTTTCCCTCCTCAGGTTTGTTTATGTCTTTTTCTGTTTTCACCTGAGTGTGTTCTTCTTCCCCTATCTCTGCCCGACTACTTTCTTGTCTTTTCAGTTCTGCTTTTCTTCTGGTTTCAATGGCAACATCAATTACTTCAATTACTGGGATCCATTCTTCCTGACTTATCTCAGGCTGTTCATCATATGGTTGTCTTTCAGAATCTATCACTCTAGATTCTTCAATTTCACAGTTTACAACTCCTGATGCTTCAGCCTGTTCAGTCAGTGGTGGCTCTTGTTGATCTAATGGGCTTGGTACTCTTCTGGTATGACTAGCGTGAATCCAATTGGGCAAATCTGCACACTTCACTGCTGTGATAGTGACTAGTATGACTTGCCTTGGTTTATCCCACCTTGGTGCTAGACACGATTTCCTTGTGTGTTTCTTCAATAGCACCCAATCTCCAGGATTCAAATCATGTGCTTGATCTGGCTGTCTTTCAACTGCGTCTTCTCCAACCTGATGAGAGATAGAACGCATACCAGATCATCAGTTATGCTCATTAGTTTATTTCCAGGAATGAACGCCTGTCTCATGGCTCTTCCCATGAGTACCTCATGTGGACTCATTCCTGTTTTTCTGTCTGGAATGCTTCTGAGACCCATTAGTACAAGAGGTAATGCATCTGGCCATTTCAGCTTTGTGGATGCACACACCTTTCCCAATCTTGACTTGATTGTGCCATTCATTTGTTCAACAATTCCAGAAGCCTCTGGACGATAAGCACAGTGTAGTTTTTGTTCAATGTTAAATGCAGCACAGATTAATCGAATTATTTCATTATTAAAATGAGGGCCTCTATCTGATTCCAAAGTGACCGGAAAACCAAACCGTGGCACTAACTCCCTCAACAATAATTTTGCAACTGTAAGACTGTCATTTCTTCTAGTAGGGTAGGCTTCCACCCATCTTGAGAAAAGGCACACTATGACAAGTACATATTTCAATCCGTTGCAAGGGGGTAACTCAATGAAATCTAACTGTAATCTGGTGAAGGGTCCTTCTGCCTTTCCGATTTTTCCCCAGCTTACCACTGTCTTTCTATCTGGGTTCTGCTGTTGACAGGTTAAGCATCTTTGGCAAAGGCTCTCTGCGATTACCCTGAACTTCGGATTGTACCAACTCTGTCTGAATAGTCTGATCATTGAATCTCTCCCTATGTGTGTTGCTCCATGATACACCCTCGCCATTTCTGAAAGCAGACAATCTGGCATGACTGGTCTTCCATCTAGATACACCCATACTTCATCATGTGGTCTTTTGGTACAGGCTGCCTTTATCCAGATTTCTTTTTCCCTTTCCTCAACTTCTTCCTGCAATTGCCTAATCTCATCCCATGTCTCTGGCACTGAGAAGTACATAAGTTGGCATCTGGTTTCTCCCGTTTCAATTTTTCTGTTTATGGCTACTGCATTTTTAGCGCAGTATTTCGCCACTTGGTCAGCATAAATATTACCAGCAGTCACATAGTCATTTCCTGACTGATGTGCAGCGCATTTTACAACTGCTATCTCTTTTGGCAATTGTAATGCTTCCAACAAATCCTTTACATTTTTGGTGTTTCTGATTGGAGACACTGAAGAAGTCAGAAATCCCCTCTGCATCCAAAGCTGGCCGAAGTCATGCACAATCCCAAAACCATATTGACTATCCGTAAATATGGTTACTCTCCAATTTTTCCCCTTTTTACATGCCATTGTCAAGGCAACCAATTCAGCTACTTGTGCAGACTTGACCCCAGGTAAACAGGATACTTCAATTACAACCGAAATTTTGCAAACAGCATATGCAGCACTTAGACCTCCCTCTTGTGTCCTAAGGCAGGAGAAGTCTACAAATAACTCATGATCTGCTTCTTTTAGGGGTGACTCTCTTATATCCAGGCGGGGCTTTGTGCATAACTCAGTCACGTCTAAGCAATCGTGATCACTTTCATCTTTTACTTCCTCATCACAGGGGTCTGGCAATAGGGTAGCTGGGTTCAAAATCGTACACCTTGTCACAGTCACATTTTCAGCTCCCAAAATTACACTTTCGTACTTTATCAAACGACTAGGGGTAAGGTGCTGTGTTCTTGTTCTTGTTAAAAGAATCTCAACTGAGTGTGGAATGAATACCTTTACCGGATGTCCCATCACTATCGACTCACTTTGCTCCAGACTCATACAAGTAGCAGCTACTGCTTTTAAGCAGCCAGGCAATGCTGAAGCCACCGGGTCCAATGTGGCTGAAAAATATGCCACTGGACGCCGACTCAATCCATGTCTCTGTGTTAAAACTGAAAGTGCACAATTTTCTCTTTCGCAACAAAACAAAGCAAAATCTTTTGTATAGTCTGGCATGCCCAAGGCAGGAGCCTCACACAGACAATTTCGCAATCTCACAAATGCCTCTAGGCAGTCATCATTCCAATCAATCGGATCTTTTGCTCGTTTCCGAATCATCTGTATCAATGGTTTCGCTAACACAGAAAATCCATTTATCCATTACCTGCAGTATCCAACCACTCCCAGAAACATTCTCCTTTCTCTCTGAGTCTGTGGCAATTGCTTTTCTTTGAATATTTTTATTCTTTCCGGTGTCACTTTTCTAATTCCTCTTTCTATTTTATGCCCTAGATAACTTACTTCTTGTCGACAGAACTGTAATTTTTCTGGAGACACCTTGTGTCCTCCTTCAGCCAAATGGTTCAGCAATGCAATTGTATCTGTGACACAATATTCTCCCGTTTTTGATGCTACCAATAGGTCATCAATGTACTGAACTAGAACTGAATTTCTGGGCATAATCAATGATTCGAGCCACTTTTTCAAAATCTGATTAAAGATTGAAGGACTTTCTGTGTACCCTTGAGGAACACGACACCATGCGTAAATACGATCTTCAAATTTAAACGTAAACAGATACTGACTGCCTGGGTGTAAAGGAATAGAAAAGAACGCTTGGCATAAATCAATTACTGTGAACCATCCTGCATTCCATGGTATCTGATAAAGGATCACTGCTGGATTTGGCACAATTGGACAACAGGGAATTACAATTGTATTTATTTTTCGCAGGTCCTGCACTATTCTGTACTTTCCGCTAGGCTTTTTCAGTCCCATTATTGGCGAATTACAGGGACTACCTATCACTTCTTTCAGAATGCCTTGTTTAACCATCCGTTCAATTTCTGGGATAACTCCTGCTTTTACTTCTGAACTCATTTTGTACTGTCGGGTATTTGGATACACTGCACCTTCCTTCACTGTCACTTTAACTGGGTCTATATTTTTCATTAGCCCAATATCTTTTCCTATAAAATCCCACACTTCTGGATTAACTGTGGTTCTCAACTCTTCTGGTAATTCATTTTCAGTTATTAGTGAAAACATTTCATCTACTTCTGTTCCCTGCTTGACCAGCATCATTTTGTATGCCACATCTTCATCAGGGGTTTGGAAAGCGACACCATCCGGTGTACAATAGATCGTGCAATTCATTTTGCACAAAAGATCTCTTCCCAACAGATTTACAGGACTGGAATCGCAAACTACAAACCAATGCATTTCCTTAAAGTTTCCAATGTGCACCTCCATCGCTTTGTGATTGGTGTTCTAATCTGTTGGTTAGATACACCTACAACTTGGATTGTCTCCCCCGAGAGGGGTAGGTTTGGGATGTCTGCTGTTCTCACAGTAGACCTGGTAGCACCAGTATCCAATAGGAAAGTAATGTCTTTTCCTTCTACTCTCCCATCAACAAATGGACTTGACTGATCTACTGGCAAGGATGCGCCAAGCACGCACTCCTCTTCCTCCCCCCTCAGGCACCGTCATTGTGCGATATCTGAACGTTCTTCATCATTCTGCAAAAAATATTGTGCAATTGTTCTATTATTCTTACCACTTTCTCCTTGAAATCCGGTGTTCGCACTGAAACTTTGATGGTTCACAAAATTTGGCATAGGAGCTGGTGGTACCTGATTAGGGGTGGGCAGAAAACTCCGCTCCGCCAACGTAGCGGATAAAGCCAGCCACCCCTGCTCCCCGGGCCGGTCCCTGCTTCTGAAAGCAGCCAGGCCGGGGAGAGCCTCCCCGGGCCCCGGTGGACCCCCGTCCCCAGAGCCCGGACCCTCGGCTGGCTTGCAGGACGGGGGGCTCCCACACCCCAGGGCCCGCCGGACAGAGCACGAGCCCCGGGCCCGGTCCCAGCTTCCGAACCCTAGCCAGGCCGGGGAGAGCCTCCCCGGGCCCCAGTGGACACCCTTCCCCAGCGCCCGGACCCTCGGCTAGCTTCCAGGATGGGGGGCTCCTGCAGCCTGGGACCCTGGGATGCAGCACGAGCCCCGGGCCCGGTCCCAGCTTCCGAACCATAGCCAGGCCAAGGAGAGCCTCCCCGGGCCCCGGTGGACCTCCGACACCAGCGCCCGGACCCTGGCTGGCTTCCAGGACAGGGGGCTCCCGCAGCCTGGGACCCTGGGATGCAGCATGAGCCCCGGGCCTGGTCCCAGCTTCCGAACCCTAGCCAGGCTAGGGAGAGCCTCCCCGGGCCCCGGTGGACCCCTGACACCAGCGCCCGAACCCTGGGCTGGCTTCCAGGACGGGGGGCTCCCGCAGCCTGGGACCCTGGGATGCAGCACGAGCCCCGGGCCCGGTCCCAGCCCCAGCTTCCGAACCATAGCTAGGCCGGTGAGAGCCTCTCCGGGCCCCGGTGGTCCCCCGACACCAGCGCCCGGACCCTGGGCTGGCTTCCAGGATGGGGGGCTCCCGCAGCCTGGGACCCTGGGATCCAGCACGAGCCCCGGGCCCGGTCCCAGCTTCCGAACCCTAGCCAGGCCGGGGAGAGCCTCCCCGGGCCCCGGTGGACCCCTGACACCAGCGCCCGGACCCTGGGCTGGCTTCCAGGATGGGGGGCTCCCACACCCCGGGGCCCGCTGGACAGAGCACAAGCCCCGGGCCCGGTCACAGATTCCAAACCCTAGCCAGGCCGGGGGGAGGCTTCCCGTGCCCCAATGGGACCCCCGGACCATCGGCTGGCTTGCAGGATGCGGGGATCCCGCACCCCGGGGCCTGCCGGATGGAGCTCAAGCCCCAGGCCCGGACCCAGCTTCAGAACCCTAGCCAGGCAAGGGAGAGCCTCCCCGGGCCCTGATGGACCCCCATAACCAGTGCCCGGACCCTCTGATGGCTTGCAGGACGGGGGCTCCCACACCCCGGGGCCTGCCGGATGGAGCTCAAGCCCCAGGCCCGGACCCAGCTTCAGAACCCTAGCCAGGCTGGGGAGAGCCTCCCCGGGCCCTGGTGGACCCCAGTCCCCAGCGCCCGGACCCTCAGCTGGCTTGCAGGATGGGGGCTCCCGCACCCCAGGGCCTGCCGGACGGAGCTCAAGCCCCGGGCCCGGTCCCAGCTTCCGAACCCTAGCCAGGCCGGGGAGAGCCTCCCCCTGGTCCCCAGCACCTGGACCCTCAGCTGGAACCAAGGAGGGTTAAGCCCAGGCCACGTCCTCGCCCCAACGGCCTGCCCGGGGAGCCCATTTTTCTCGACTATTAAGCTCCAACGTAGTGGGGGCTTACAGAACTTTGGGGAAGGACAAAAGATGGAGTTAGCCCGGCCGGCCGGCAGGCCGGCCATCTGGTCACCCAGCCCACAGGGCCATCTGGTCACCCGGCACGCAGGGCCATCTGGTCACCCGGCCCGCAGGGCCAACTGGTCGCTCAGCCAGGCGACCAGATGGCCCGGGACGTCCCAGCGCCCAGATGGCCTGGGAGGGTGCCATACCCAGTCGCCCTTGCAGTCCGGCGAGGGGTGGCCAGGCGCACCGAGGCAGCCACACAGGAGGCTCCTTCCCCGGGGCTGCTGCTCGCCTCCCTGCCCAACTGGGGCAGCGGGAAGGAGAGGCCCGGCCGGCCCAGGCCATCTGGTCACCCTGCCAACCCGCAAGGGATGGTGGCCCCCGTCCCCATACCCCGGTGGGGCAGGGACGGGAGGGGGAGGGATTTCTTTCCCCGCTGATTCTGCCAAGCCCGTTCCCTTGGCTGTGGTTTCGCTAGATAGTAGATAGGGACAGTGGGAATCTCGTTCATCCATTCATGCGCGTCACTAATTAGATGACGAGGCATTTGGCTATTCTGTACCACCTCGCGGTGGCTCATTCTGGGTTATTATGCTGCCCATCAGCGTCAAATCGGTTTTGCTTCCAACAATGCAACATTCGTTCGCTCCGGAGTACAGCCACTCTGTAAGCTGTCCTCACTGGAACTGGGATCACGTATAGACCAGAGATAGTACACCGTGCAGTACTATTCCAACAATTTAAAATTGTCTACGAACAGTCCTGAGAAATTAAAGTACGATTAGCAGGACATCAATAATCAATGCAATATGTAGTGACCGCCAGCTCGATCCCAAGATCCAACTACGAGCTTTTTAACTGCAGCAACTTTAATATACGCTATTGGAGCTGGAATTACCGCGGCTGCTGGCACTAGACTTGCCCTCCAATGGATCCTCGCTAAAGGATTTAAAGTGTACTCATTCCGATTACAGGGCCTCGAAAGAGTCCTGTATTGTTATTTTTCATCACTACCTCCTCGAGTCGGGAGTGGGTAATTTGCGCGCCTGCTGCCTTCCTTGGATGTGGTAGCCGTTTCTCAGGCTCCCTCTCCGGAATCGAACCCTGATTCCCCGTTACCCGCGGTCACCATGGTAGGCACAGAAAGTACCATCGAAAGTTGATAGGGCAGACATCCGAATGTATCGTCGCCGTCACGGGGACGTGCGATCGGACTGAGGTTATCTAGAGTCACCAAAGCGGCCGGGCGAGCCCGGATTGGTCTTGGTCTGATAAATGCACGCATCCCGGGAGGTCAGCGCTCGTCTGCATGTATTAGCTCTAGAATTACCACAGTTATCCAAGTAACAGATGGAGCGATCAAAGAAACCATAACTGATTTAATGAGCCATTCGCAGTTTCACTGTACCGGCCGTGTGTACTTACACGTGCATGGCTTAATCTTTGAGACAAGCATATGCTACTGGCAGGATCATCCAGGTAGCCGCACCTGCTGACGAAGTCGGGCCGCATGCCCATCTCCCCGATCGGCAACCTTCGCGCACCCCTCCATCTCTCGGGAGCCTGCCAGGGGAAGGAGCCCACCCGCCTGGGCGGGAGGGCTCACTGAAGGGGTGTGGAGAGGTGCGGTCGCATGGGCACCGGCAGGCCCAGCCGTCTCCCCCGGGAGGGAGAGGCAGGCCGAGGCGCAGCCTGAGCGAGACGCAGGGAGCCTGGCGGCGGCGGCACCCCTCGGAATGGTCGTTCCGAGCTGCTGTGGAAATGTGATGGGCAGAGAGGGGTGACGGCGTGGCGCGCGGGGCCATCGGACCTGCTGGGCAGCAGCATCCAAGGGCCTGGCACCACCCGACCCCTTCCGGTGGGTCAGACCACTGTGGGGCATGAGCTGCCGGGGCCACTCGGCCTTCGCTCTGCTGGGTAGGGTGAAGGGCCTGCCGCCGCCAGGTGGCAGGCCCTCGAGTCAGACGGTCCATGCGGGGTGGAAGCGCTTTGCTTGAAACAACTGACGGATGGACGTTTCTTTGCCAGATCACGAAAATCACTGGACTGGCTAAAAAATTAAGACTCCAACCGATGGGTGGAAGTCATTTACTGACTAATTCTGAGGCTTCAACCGGCTGGTTGAGATGCAGGTGGTTTATTCTTAAACCCACCATTGATAATTTGTGGAGTTACCATAGAAATCTACCTTTTGGCTGTCATCCCCCCCATCCTGCCTTGAAGAAGACCCACCTTGACGCATCTCAATTGTGTGCAATTAACACGGTCGAAACGTCGGCGTACTGCATATGTCTACACAACGCTCATGATCACAGTCTTATTTGTCATTAGGATCTTGAAGCATATGTGTTAAATAATAAGGACATACGAGAAAAAATATTTCTTCCCTTCTTTTATTGAACGCTCAAATTGTTTCTGTATATAGTGTACTGTCTTTATCACCAACCACTACATGTCACTTTTTTCACCACAGTCACGTATTTCATATTGCAATTGAAATTGTATATTGCGACAGCCATGATTATCTGATTTTTTCTGAATACATTATTGAATCATAATTTCGGTGTGTGTTATATATTCTTCTTTTTCAAATCGTTGATACGTGTTATAAGTAAGCTGTTGCTACTTACTTTAAGAAATTGTAAACCCCGACCGAACCAATTTTTACTTTAATACGCATACCCAGGTTCTGAGGGACACTGGGTTCCCCCATTACGTTTACCATTGCTTGAAACAACAGCCAAGGCTGGCCAAGCAGTCCATCCCTAAACGGACCAAGAGTGCCCAATCGATCAGAGTATGGCTGGGGCATCCCCTTGGCAGGCCACCCTGCGCAGGGGGTATGCTGGCTTAGCATCCCTGCCTGCTCCCAGGGCAAGCAGACTCGGAGAAAAAGGACCATCAGCAAGGGGCTGAGAGGCAGGCGAGTACCCGGGCCCCTGGGGGCCACGGCAGGCAGGCCCGGGTGCTGCCTTCCCCCGTCTCAGCATCGCCGGACCTCACGGAGGTCTGACTGAGCAAACTCGTAGAAAAAGGACCATCGGGAAGGGGCTGAGAGGCAGGTGCGTACCCGGGTACCTGGGGGCCCCGGCAGGCGGGCCCGGCTGCTGCCTTCCCCCGTCTCAGCATCGCCGGACCTCACGGAGGTCTGACTGAGCAAACTCGGAGAAAAAGGACCATCAGGAAGGGGCTGAGAGGCAGGTGAGTACCCGGGCCCCGGGGGGCCCCGGGGGGCCCCGGCGGGTGGGCCTGGGTGCTGCCTTCCCCCGTCTCAGCATCCCCGGACCTCACGGAGGTCTGACTGAGCAAACTCGGAAAAAAAGGACCATCAGGAAGGGGCTGAGAGGCAGGTGCGTACCCGGGCCCCTGGGGGCCCCGGCGGGTGGGCCCAGGTGCTGCCTTCCCCCATCTCAGCATCCCCGGACCTCACGGAGGTCTGACTGAGCAAACTCGGAGAAAAAGGACCATCGGGAAGGGGCTGAGAGGCAGGTGCGTACCCGGACCCCTGGGGGCCCCGGCGGGCGGGCCCGGGTGCTGCCTTCCCCCGTCTCAGCAACCCCGGACCTCATGGAGGTCTGACTGAGCAAACTCGGAGAAAAAGGACCATCGGGAAGGGGCTGAGAGGCAGGTGCGTACCCAGGCCGCTGGGGGCCCCAGCAGGTGGGCCCGGGTGCTGCTTTCCCCTGTTTCAGAATCGCCAGACCTCACGGAGGTCAGATTGACCCTCTCCCTAGTAATCCGGAGGAAAATTACCCCCCTTTCTTGTAATCCGTGCACACGAGGTGACAGAGGGGACCCACGGTGCAAAAGTACCCGACCTCCTGGAGCCGTCGCTGGGATCGGGGAGGCAAATGAGCCCTCATCGGGACTTCCAGGGAAGCCCGCCCATCTGGTCACCCCATAGGAAAGCATTGGGTGCGACCAGATGGCTGAGGGGATAGGTGCGACCAGATGGCCGAGGGGAAAGGTGCGACCAGATGGCCGGGCACGAAAAGGAAGCCATCTGGTCGCTCTGTGCCCCAACGAAAGAGTGAGTGGGTGCCGGGGCATGGGGGATCGGAGGCCCAGGGCCCCAGTTGGGCCCCAGCCATGGGGGCTGCGAGGGGGGGAGCCGACGGGCCCTCCGACCCGGGGCCTGCAGACACCTCGACAAGCAGGCGAAGCGGGGGAGGTCTGCACGGGACCGACGGACCCCCGTCCCGGGCCCTTGGCATAGAGGCAGGCTGGGGGACAAGGCCCAGGGCTGGAGCACCCGACCCGGGGCCCGGAGGGGCCCCTGGACCCAGCCGGGGCTCCCGGGCCCAGAGGCGCAGGGGGAGCATCCCCGGGCCCGCAGGACCCCGTCCCGTGCACCCTGCCATGCGGCAGGACCGAGGACGGAGCCCGGGGTGGGGAGGCCGCCCTCCCCAGGGCCCTCAGGGGCCCCGGACGGAGCTCCTGAACCCAGCCAAGCGAGGGGGGCTCCCCGGGTATGACGGAACCCCGTCTCGGACCTTTGGCATAGCGGCAGGCCGGGGGACAGGGCCCAGGGCTGGAGCACCCGACCAGGGGCCCGGAGGGGCCCCTGGACCCAGCCGGGGCTCCCAGGCCCAGATGCGCAGGGGAAGCCTCCCCAGGAACACGGGACCCCGTCCCGGGCACCATGCCACATGGCAGGACCGAGGATGGAGCCCGGGGTGGGTAGGCCGCCCTCCCCGGGGCCCTCAGGGGCCCCAGACAGAGCTCCTGAACCCAGGCAAGCGAGGGGGGCTCCCCGGGCACGACGGAACCCCGTCTCAGACCTTTGGCATAGCGGCAGGCCGGGGGATGGGGCCCAGGGCTGGAGCACCCGACCCGGGGCCCGGAGGGGCCCCTGGACCCAGCCGGGGCTCCCGGGCCCAGAGGCGCAGGGGAAGCCTCCCTGGTACCACGGGACCCTGTCCCGGGCACCCTGCCATGCGGCAGGACGAAGCCCGGGGTGGGGAGGCCGCCCTCCCATGGTCCCTCAGGGGCCCCTGGGAGCCCCTGAACCCAGCCGAGTAGGGGGAGGCTCCCCGGGCACTACGGAACCCTGTCCCGGGCCTTTGGCAGGGCAGCAGGCCGGGGGATGGGGGCCAGGGCTGGAGCACCTGACCCAGGGCCCGGTGGGGCCCCTGGACCCAGCCGGGGCTCCCGGAGCAAAGGGGCAGCCTCCCCAGGCCCGCAAGACCCCGTCCCGGTCACCCTGCCACACGGCAGGGCCAAGGACGGAGCCCAGGGTGGGGAGGCCGCCCCCCCAGGGCCCCTGGGAGCCCCTGAACCCAGCCAAGCAGGGGGAGGCTCCCTGGGCCCACGGGACCCCGTCCTGGGCATCCTGCCACACGGCTGGCCCGGGGACAGACCCCAGGCTGGGGCAGCATCCTGGCCCATCCAGCTGACGGCTGAGGACCACTAGGCCGAGAGGGTTTCCGGCGTGCCCTGTCCCTAGTAATCCGGAGGAAGGCTACCCCCCTTTCTGGTAACCTGTGTGCATTGCGAGACTGAGGGGACCATAGGCACGGATGCGCCCGACCTCCTGGAGCCCTGGCTGGGATCGGGGAGGCAAATGAGCCCTCATTGGGACTTCCAGGCCGGCCCGGCCATCTGGTCGCCCCATTGGAAAGCATTGCGTGCGACCAGATGGCCGAGGGGATAGGAGGGACCAGATGGCCGGGACCGAAAGGACGCCCATCTGCCCACCCCCGAGCCTTCGCGGTAGGGCTCCCACCTGCCCTTGCAGGGCTCGGGGGCTCCGCTTCCTGGGTGCTCGGGGACCCTGGCTGGGCCTTAGGCACGGGGAGGACAGCCGGAGCTCTCGGGCCCGGACGCCCGGGGGAGGACTGCCCAGGACCCGTGGAGCCCGTTCCGGGCACTTTGCCACACCGCAGGCTGGAGGAGGGAGCCCCGGACGCTGGGGTGGTGTTGTCCGGGCCCAGCCCATCTGGTCCCCGGCTGAGAACCGCCAGCCCGGGAGGGGTGTCCCGGCATGCCCTGCCCCTAGTAATCCGGAGGAAGGCTACCCCGCTTTCTGGGAATACGTGCGCACCGCAAAGCTCAGGGGACCCTGGGCGCGAATGTGCCTGACCTCCTGGAGCCCTGGCTGGGATCCGGGAGGCAAATGAGCCCTCATGGGGACTTCCAGGGCGGCCCGACCATCTGGTCACCTCATTGGAAAGCGTTGCGTGCAACCAAATGGCCGAGGGGAAAGGTGCTACCAGATGGCTGGGGTCAAAAGGACTCCCATCTGCCTGCCCCGAGCCGAGCCTTCCCGGTAGGGCTCCCGCCTGCCCATGCAGGTCTCCGGGGCTCTGCACCAGGGACCCTTGTCCCGGGCAGATGGACACTTGGCAGGCGGCAGGACGGGGGCTCCCAAACCCCAGGCCCGAAATGCAGTCCCCGGGGCCGGTCCGTGCTTCTCAACCCAGCCAGGCCGGGGAGATCGGGGAGCCTGCCCAGGCACGAGGGACCCCTGTCCCGGGCACACGGACCCTCAGGACGTGCGCTCGTTTTCCACACATTTTTTCCAAAATTCTGCGTAGTGGCGCTACGCCAACTATGCCCAGCCCTATACCTGATATTGTGGAGTGACTACCTGTTGCTGCTGATTCATAAGTACTTCATTCTGCATCTGTGGGATTAAATTTTGATTTGGCCCATTATTATTCTTATTATTCTGAGTACACTCGTTCTTCCAATGTCCAAGCTTTCCGCACATGACAAGGGAACTTCTTTTTCGCTTCTTCTCTGTCCATTCGCCCTTTAAATCTATTACCATTCATTCCTTGATTATTCTGACTCTGTTCTTTTACTGGATTATTATTTTGCTCATTTGTCTTCTCTTCCTGCTGCTCTGCCACGTTAACTTGAGCCCACATCATTTTCTCTTTCAGCTTCCTTCGCCTGGCCTCTATGTCATCCCCGCAATATTTTGCGTACTTTAAAATTTCATCCACTGTCTTACTTTGCCAGCACAACATGTGCTGCTGTATCATCTGAATAATTTCCGGTTTCAAGCCACATACAAACCGATACACAAAATGTCCCATATCTTTGTCACCAATGTTCTCAAAACCACTATACTGCTTGAACACCTGCAACAATCGCTCATAATACGCATGTACAGATTCATTCGGTTCCTGTGTTGTTCTATCTATTTTTACCCAATCTGTTTCTTTAGGAGGGATTATCCACTTGGTGATACTTTTTCATCACTTCTTCTGACGGTGCTCCTGTTTTTGCATCTCTAGGATACTCCTCATTAGGCCAATCAATTGTGATTTTACATTCTGTCCATAAATCAGCAGGTACCACTATGTCAAATAGACCATCCGGAACTTTCAATAACACCTTTGAGACTTTCACAAACCTCTCTACCTGTTTGTATCACTTAACTGGCTTTTCTCTCAGTTTTGGAAAATCATTTGTAAATGATAAAATATCTTGTCTACTCCAAGGGACATGAACATATCCTCCTCCAGGAACCTCTCTCATTGGACACAACCTCTCCACTTTTCCTGTTTCTCTTACTGGAAATGCAGCTGCTGCCTCTCTTGCCTGTACTTCTTCTTTCTTCCTTATCCACCTAATCCTCCATTTATCAATATCTCCCCATTTTCGCAAAATGTTGATTAATTCTTTTATCTGTAACCTTTTTCCTGAAGCATTCACACTTTCTAAGTCTTCATCAGTAAAATCCACTCGATAGGGCTTCTGTAACAATTTTGATTTCCCTATATCTATTTCTATCTCTGAAGCAACTTCAGTTAATCTTTCATGAAATAGTCTTGCTCTCCTAGTTATACTCTTACATAGAAACAACAGTTCTTCATCATTATAAACATTTAATCTTTCTGTGCCCACACATCCTGTCATCATCTCTTCCAATTCCACTTTCAATCTGCTAATATCTAAAATCTTCGGTTTTGTGATCTGATTTTCCCTTTCCTGAGCCCACCTTTCTATATCTTCAGAGGTGACTACTGTTGTACCTGAAGTTCCAGCCAGAACCAAAGGTCTTCTCTCTCTCAAATTCATAGGCGTAACTCTCTTTTGGGTTTCCGCATTGGGTTCCACAATAGGGAGATCCATTAGTGAAATAACTGACTCACTTTCACTAACCTGATCATCTGTGATTACTATCTCTTTTCTAGGACTATTCAATGGAAGTGTCACAAGTTGTGATTTCTGGGTATCCTTATTATCCCCATATAATGGGATTACTGGACCAATGGTTACAGGTACTGTCAAAGCTTCAGTATTTAAATTCAATTGACTTATCCTTTGAACTAGTTCCTCCCTAGTTTTGTTCAAAGTTTCTCTCTCATTATCTTGCAACACTCTGTTGTATGATGTCTCATGTAAAATCTGTGGAGTTAATGGTATTCCCATTACTGGCGCACTTGGGACAACCTTACTAGCTGCTTCTTGATACGGTGGTGGATTCTTAATTAAAATATCCTCTAGCAACTCGTTATCTGACTCTCCATATCCTGTCGAGTTCATATGTTTTGTTTTCTCTTTACACTTTCCTCCAGTATGTTCCTCAGCCATCAACACTGGATATAACCCTTCCGATACCATCGCTCTCCTCCACTGTTTCATCTGTCCTTCTCTTGACTCATGCAAATGTCTCGGAAAGGATCCTCTATATCTTCCATCTCTGCATTTCTCTCTTTCATATGACTCAGTTTCCCATTCTTCCAAAGCCTCATATTGAGTTAACCTGGGTCTCGGTTCTAAATCATTCATCTTCAATCTCAAATTCTGAAGAATCCTCCCATTTATCGTACCATCCTTAGGAAACGCTAACACACCATCATCCCTTGTGTACTCTACCCAATTTTCTAGCCACACGCAAGTATGATATCCTCTCTCCATCATCATAAAAGATGCTGGTGTCTTCGGTGGCGGAATAGGAATGCCCTCTCTAGTCAACACAGGCTTATCCTTAACAAAGAAATTCTTTATTCTCTTAAAAATTTACATCTTTCTTTTCCCTCCATACATTCTTGAAGAACGGTGCAGGAAATTGTATTCCGCAAACCCTTGAAATCTTCTACCTGTACGTCTTGCACTAACAGTCAAATCAAAATCCTGCATACAATCCTTCTCTCCTCCAATCCTAGCGCGGCTTCTAACTAAGTGTCCAATCAAATCAGGCACACACTCGTACTCTGACCAATGTTAGCACGGCCTTTTCCTGACGTCAGTTCTGCTCCTCACTACTGACCCCTCCTTTACAATGCTGTTCCTGTCACACGCCCGCTGCTTCTACCAATCCCAGCGCGGCTCTTCTGTGACATCGATCCTACTCAGGCGATTTCTCACCCCTCCTTTACCAAGCTCTTCCTGTCACGCACCCGCTGCTTCTACCAATCCCAGCGCGGCTCTCTGTGACGTCAGTACCACTCCAGCAACTGACCCTCCCTTTGCAAGGTAATACGAAAATTGTATTTCTTAAAAAATTCTTTGAACTTCTTTGTTATTAACAACGTAAAAACATTTGCTACTCTGTCTGTTCCTCTAAACCAAAAGGATAGTTTATTTTCTTCCACTGCGAGTAAAACCTTCCGCGTATTCTTCACCTAAGCGCCAGAGAACCTGCTACTCTTCCGGTATCTTCCGTTAAGGAATTTTGAGACCGGTATTTCACCAGCGAACTCCTTTTGCTGTCAATCTGGCTTAGAATAACCTGCTACTCCTTCAGGGTTACCCCTACTAGGTGATATAACGCCTAAAGTTTCACCAGCGAACTCTTTGCTTTCAACCACTCTCACTTTTGTTCAGAAAATAGTCCCTAGTTTAACACTGCCAGCCCTACCTAGCTTCTCAGTGTTATTCCAACAGACGAGTAACCTCACTGCAGTGTGGTTTCTATCGCCACCTGCTATTCATTCCCCGGGAATTTTCCAGACAACATAAAACAGGACACTAACTCTTTTGTTAAAACATTAACCAAAAATCAATAATCTATACTTATCACCAAACTAGTCACTAACAACCATAGCTCTGCTACCAGAAAACTGATCCAGCGGTCTACTAACAACAGATACTCTACTACCATATACTCACTTGGGCCCATACAACTCACTTCCGCTGCGCTCTATGTAAACCACTGGAGTCTATTAGTTTTATATGTTACTCATACCTCAAGATCTAGTTATTACTTCTTTAACTAAACCTTCTGATGATCAAACAGTTCTTTCCTCTGGTCAATGGACCAGTTAGGTAGAACTAGTTGATGGCGATAATTGACATAACTTATTATGCATTTCTTAATAAGTATAAATAATGACAGACTCAATAAGTTTTTTAATCTTTATCTAAAATTAGGGGTTTTGAACCATCTCAAAGCATTTCAGTACAAACACCCTCATTTGCGGGAGTGCCAATTCAAAAATATCTCAAATAACACTTATCAATTCAGATCCACACAATAACTATGCTCAGAAAGAAGAGGATAGAGACAGAAGAGCATTTATCAAACGATGAATTTCATAATTACCAAAGTATGGTGTGAAGACCAACCCCTGGCCAAAGGGCTGGTAAGGGCCTCCCAGGACAGATCAGGAGACAAAGGCTTCAGGACAGGAATCAGGACAAGATACTTTACCTCTCTAGTTACCGACGAGTACGTTGCACCCCTCTCTGACAATCTCTTCCTCCTCGTGGTTCTTCCGCGATCTTCTTTCTAAACCCACCCAAATTAAGTAGATGGTTCTGCATTCGGTTTCTTCATCAGCATTTCAGAGCACCACCCCGGCACACCCCGATGTCAGGCTTCTTTAACGCGCAAAAGCTCGCTCAACCCGACTTGTCATCGAACTCTCGACCCCCGAACTTTTCTCGATAACTGCTCGATGTCTGCATTGACTCCCCGATGACAAACTTCTTCTAACTAAACTACCTCAATTATACCTTTCCATAGGCATGTACCACCCATTAATGTTTCTTTTGCACAGAATACTAACTTCTGATTGGACAGGCGAGGGGGATGATCATCACACCACACTTATACTTCATTTATTCTCTTTTAACCATTGTTTCCAAACTCCTCCCCTCAAACTTTATTCCGCCCTTCCTTTCCCATACATCTTTAAACTTTATTAATACATTTGCAACTGATTTCTTGAATAAGTTCCTTCATATGAACTCTTCACCCTCATGTTCCCAGGGCACATCTCTGCCGACCTTGGACTCATGACAAATCCTTAGTCATCTTCCAAGCTTCCGTATCAGGGCGCATGCGTCGCGCCATATTGGTCTGCTCGACTCGGACAACTTTAACAGGCCCAAATACGCACTAATAATAAAGTCGAAAAGGAAAAATTTTATTCTCAAAAATAAATGATTTCACTGTTTACCACCAACCTCTACTCTAACCCATACCATTTGTTATTTCTCTCTCTGCATTTGCGTTAGTTTTAAAGCCATTTCTAATTTCAGCAAGCAGGTGCCATGCATGTGAGCTTTCAAGCGGCCATTTTATAGCTCTTTGCGCAAGCACCAGAATTTCCCTCCATGCGAAAGCACGTCATACTACGTAGATGCAGTAGACGCATGCGCAGTAAAGATCCCATGTTAAATGCGTTCTAGTTCTACGTCCGTGTTATTTGCAGTTAGTAAACACATAGGCAAGCTTCATTCTTTTCCCGCGTATAATGAAAATTGCATATTATTAATCACGAGACATGTCGTTAGTAATTCGCTAGTAAGTTAAATTGAGAGGATTGCTTCCGAGCAATTCTCGTGACCGAGTCCTTGCTCCATCACTAGCTCTGCCGGCACCTAGGGAAACCTAGCAAACCTATACATTTTTGAAAACTAGACACCCAGGGAAATACAGGATGGGGTGACTTGACTGGCTCTCACCAGGTTCTGTTACCCAGAATCCCTTGCAAACCTAAAAATTTGTCCAAAAAAACACATGTTCCTCACATTTTTGTGGTGGAAAGTTCTGGAATCTGCGTGGATCCACAAAATTTCACCCACCCCGCGTTCCCCAAAGTCTTACAAGAAAAATGGTACCACACTTGTGAGGGGAGGCCTAGTGCCCATGACATGAAATGGCCCAAAACGCAACGTGGACACACCACATTTTCACAGTGAAAAATTACCCTTTTTTTGCAAAGTGCCTAGCTATAGTTTTTGAACCCTAGCTCTGCCGGCACCCAGGGAAACCTAGCAAACCTATACATTTTTAAAAACTAGACACCCAGGGGAATCCAGGATGGGGTGACTTAACTGGCTCTCTCCCGGTTCTGTTACCCAGAATCCCTTGCAAACCTCAAAATCTGTCAAAAAAACACATTTTCGAACACATTTCTGTGGTGGAAAGTTCTGGAATCTGCGTGGATCCACAAAATTCCACCCACCCCGCGTTCCCCAAAGTCTTCCAAGAAAAATGGTACCTCACTTGTGTGGGTAGGCCTAGTGCCCGCGACAGGAAACGGCCCAAAACGCAACATGGACACACCACATTTTCACAGTGAAAAATGACCCTTTTTTTGTAAAGTGCCTAGCTGTAGATTTTGAACCCTAGCTCTGCCGGCAACTAGAAAAACCTAGCAAACCTATACATTTTTAAAAACTAGACACCCAGGGGAATCCAGGATGGGGTGACTTGACTGGCTCTCACCAGGTTCTGTTACCCAGAATCCCTTGCAAACCTCAAAATTTGTCCCAAAAACATATTTTCCTCACATTTCTGTGGTGGAAATTTCTGGAATCTGCGTGGATCCACAAAATTCCACCCACCCCACGGTCCCCAAAGTCTTCCGAGACACACCACATTTTCACGGTGAAAACTGACCCTTTTTTTTGGAAAGTGCCTAGCTGTAGATGTTGAACCCTAGCTCTGCCAGCACCTAGGGAAACCTAGCAAAACCTATACATTTTTGAAAACTATACACCCAGGGGATTTCAGGGAGGTATGGCCTGCGTGGATCCCCCAACGTTTTCTTACCCAGAATCCCCTGAAAACCTGAAATTTAGCTGAAAAAATCACCTTTTCCACACATTTCTGTGTGGGAAAGTTGTGGCATCACCGGGCTGCCACAAATTTCCTACCACCCAGTGTTCTCCCAGGGGGCTTCCTGCCCCCCCGGGGGGCAGATTGGGGGCTACTGCCCCCGTCTGACCCCTGGGGGGGCAGAAAGACTGACATTTCTCTGGGGGGGTGGGGGCATTGGCATGCCCTTTTTGGGCAGCCCCCACCCCAACCTCAATAAAAAAAAAGAAATCCCTGGTTTTTAGTGGGCTTTCTGCCCCCCGGTGGGCAGATTGGGGGCTACTGCCCCCATCGGCCCCCCAGGGGGGGCAGAAAGACTGAAATTTCTGTAGGGGGGGGTTGGGGCATTGCCAAGCCCTTTTTGGGCAGCCCCCACCCCAACATCAATGAAAAAAAAATCCCTGGTGTCTAGTGGGCTTTCTGCCCCCCCAGGGGGGCAGATTGGGGGCTACTGCCCCCATATTCCCCCCAGGGGGGGCAGAAAGACTGTTGTGCCCAAAATAAAATGGGAGGAGCAAAGGCCCTTTTCCAAGGGTCCGCTCCCCCCTCCCTGGTGCTAGTGAGTGGATCCCTGCCTGGGAATCCACTAGGGAAGGGTACCATTGGTAAGGGGAGATTCTCCCCTTTCCAATGATACCTCTCCCATCTTTTTCGGTGCTCGGGGGGCTGAGATAGCCCCACAAGCACCAAAACTGAGAAACTGAAACGAAGTTTCTGTTTCGATTTCATTGAAATGACGATAGCGCGCCATGCGCACGATTGTCATTACAAGGAAATACAAAAATATGCCTGGGGAGGTTGGGGAAGCTCTTCCCCACCTCCCCAGGCAAAAAAAAAAAAGGGAAATCCCTCTGCTGTCTGCAGCAGAGGGATTTCCTGAGCATGTGCTCATGACGGAATGGTTCCGTCATGAGCACACTAGAACTTGTGCTCATGACGGAACCATTCCGTCATGAGCATGGAAGGGGTTAAAAAAATACACAAATATTGAAATAAAAATATTACCAGTAAAAACACCGATAAATCTAATGTCGAAAACAGAAATATCGTAAAAAATGATATCGTAACCATTAAATAAAGATATAAAACAACAAAAATATCGGAACCAAAAATATAGACCACATTATTATCGTAAACACACAAATATTGACACCTCAAAAAAGATAAAAATAACACAAAACATAACATTAATAATATAAACAATAGTACAAACACACATAATATAACTAAATAACTAAAATGAATATCAATATTAAAATAAAACACCAATACAAAATACTTCACAAAACTAACACCATCAAATAACTATTTTTACAAAACTAAAAAACTTTAATTTATATATGTACTACATTATAACTTTACAAAATTAATACTAACATATAACTAAATACATAGGGGTCGATTACGATCTCTCTAGGAAGGCCATCCCAGAGCCATCCGGAGGGAGTCCTTCCAACCGAATCGTGCTGGGACCTGGTTTAACCAAACGACAAAGCACAATGGCGTAAACCTTTCACTTACAGAATGACTCGGTCATGTCAAATTCGTCTTTATTTTCCAATGTGACTGGTGCACATGCAAAGTGCCTCAATACCTAGAGGTGGAGTACATGCTGCAGGAATGCATAAATAAACAAACACAAAAGTAATTTACCATTAAATGCATTACCACACTGTTGCAGCCAAAGTAACTGGAAACTTTGAGGAATGGGCAGAGTAGAGATGCAAGTGCTCTAGGAACCTTAAAAAAACAAGCCTCAACATCTAATAAAAAGATGTGAAATACTGGGGCGCTGATGTGCAAACAAGACACACCAGCCACCAGCACCAGCTCCAGGACTGTATGTGTTTGTGGAGAAGCTGTCTCAGCCTGGACTGACACACAACGGGGGCCGAAGACCATACAGACCAATGGGTGTTGAGTCCAATAAGAAAGTTTTTAGCATACTCTTGGATTGGCCCTGATGCAATTGGGGATTGGTTGACGGGCTGGTGCACCAGAGTCACCTGTGGGCCACGATTTATGAGCCTTTGTAAGCCACAACAAGAGACTGACTCACTTACACAGTCACCACCACGCTACTACAATGTGGTGCCAGGATTTTCTTGGATCCCCACCTGTGCTGTAAATTGAGGCTGGGGACAGCCTTTGGAGCATACTCCTCTTGCCTTGACAGAGGTAGTGTTTTCTTCCTCACACAGCCATCACTTTCAGGTCATGGCAGGTGCAGGGAGGCTGCATTGTATGTAGGGGCCTTGCAGGGAGGCAAGTCACATCTGGACAGTCTGACCTACACACTACCCCCTGTGATCAGCAGCAGTGCGCTTCAATTAAAGAATCACTTGACAGGTAAAAGCTCACAGGCCAGAAGAAAAGAGATGATCCCAGTTTGTGTGACAATTACTTTCAGAGGGCCTGACCATCATCGTGATCCCAATTAGAACATGGGTCCATAGCATGTTGTGTATGTACAATGAGGGAATGTCATCATCAGGTAGGTACACTTTCCACTCAATTTACTAGGGGAAACACATATTTTGCTGTGGAACAGGAATTGCCATAACCACACATATATATGCATCACAAACTAAATGCATGACTCCACAACAACACACACTGAAACATCGCAGGGCAACAGAACTACAATGTACTCACAACAGTTTGTCATTGTGATGCGTCTGTGTGTAGTAAAGCACAGAGGATATTGGCCATGACAACACACATGTCCACAGAAAAAGCCACTCTAAACTGATTTCTGTGTCTCAAAATACAACAACACAAAAGTGGCTGTGTCACAGTTGTCATGGAAATATTTGTACCAAATCCAACTTGGATTTGAAAAATGCATGGCCCAACATGAATGAAGGATACAGTCACCATGTGTGGTCTGATACCGCTGCACACAGCTCACAATCTGTATGCGTTTTCGGTCATCTTTGGAGAATGTCATTCACAGCAAGTCAGCATCTACCTCATCAGACTGCCGTGTGTGTTTCAAATTAAGAAGCCCATTGAGAATGTGCAGATTGTGTCCTGGACAGCAGTCTGAGTGTGCATGAGTCTCATGACTTACGATTCACAAACAGTGTTGGTGTGTCAGGTGCACAGCTCATTGGGTAAGATAAGCTGCCAGCACGGCTGAGGATGCTAGAGGAGGTGGATCAACCTGTGGCTCACCTACACAAGTGATATAGTCATTTTCAAGGCAGGGGATATGGGTACATCTTGTGAGGATGAAAGACATGTGCAGAATGAATCCTGCTATATTCGCATTTGGCAGTGAAACACTGTCAAAAAAATAATGGAAACATCAAGGTGACCTTCAACAAACAAATATTACCATCAGGGCCAAGGACAGTATCTAATGGACACAATGGGAACACTCAGGGACACACACAAGGGCTACCCTTGCAAAAACAGATCGGAGGTATTTACATTTAGAGGATGCAAACACTTATGAAACTGGCAGTACTGTTCCAGTGTCATGTGTGTTTGCTTACAGTACAATGTGTTTTCCTTAGCACAGCAGGAGATATCATTACAATGATTCCATCTCACTTGCTTTCACCATACCACAGACATTCAAAGTCAGAATGCCAGCCATACCCATGCGTGTGTAGTGTACTGGCAAGTGTGGCAACACATTTTGGAGTGGTCAGACCCCATGTGGCACAACAACACACATACATGACTTGAACATTGGTGGGGCTGTACTCCTCTAAGGAATGGACTGTCATCCAATGTTCGGGAATCATGACATTGCAAATTTAGGAATATCCACATCCATCACAGGTCAGTTTTCAAGGGCAAGAATGAACAATAACTTAGTATAAATACCTACAATTTGTGAAACACCACATATGCAACACACAACTCAGACAAGGCAAAGCTAGGTGAAGCCTACTTTTCCGGTGATGCCAATAGGTCTTGCATATGACAGTGTACTGAAACTGGCCATTAAAACAATCAGTCATGAACATTCATTGGCAGACAGCAAGCTGCAGACAACACATTCCACATCTTCACATTTACTCAGGCCACAGATTCTGACTACTTACATATACCAAATCTACACATATGTACATAGCAACCTTATCTCATGGCCTACATGAACTCTACTTGTGCAGGTATGACCCCTCTCACATCCACCCCAAAGAACATGCTCAACTTTCAAAACTAACATACATACAAGCACCTCATAAACCCCCTCTGGTGTAGCTAGATGGAAAAACGTGTCTGCCACACAAGCTACAGCCTTGTACTCAAACTCTTCAAACACGATTGTAACAATCTCACACTGGCACTGCACTTCTCACATCCACCCCTACATGCACAGCACCACTCTTCATCACTATGTACAAAACAACTCTCACATACCTGACATGCACACAATGTAATGTACTCATCACCTCCTCAGCAGATGTCAGACGTAACATGTCAAATGGACCACGTTCCTCACCAGTTGCACCCTCAAAAAGAGCTTGGAATACAATCATATCACAACTTGCAGCATCACAGCACACTCTGACATACACACTTCATACATCACCAGATCTTATGACAAGACACTTACATTGCTCAATAGATATGTCCTCAGTCATTCACATATCACCACACACCCTCCGTACTCTGCTTAGTTTCTACAGATTGTCATTTCTAAAACACATGCATACACTGATGCAAAAAACAAACACACATCAAATAAACAACATCTAACATTTAACTGTTCCGTACCCTAAAATACACAACTGGTTTATACCCTTTACATACACCTATCCACTTTGTCACATATGAATAGTTTAACATTGTCTCACTGTGGCCCTGTCACATCCACATATAACTTCCATGCCCATTAACCCCATTGAATTATGCACATTAACAATTAACCTCACACATTGTAAATGCACTGCTCCACTCATATCTCACAATAGTGCCACAGACTACAGCTCTCATCACCTGCCATAATCCGATCATGTCTAGCTGGATATATCCCCCTCACATCGAAGTATTCCTACCATACCTTGTTCAGGATTAAAACAGTGTTACGAGCTTGCATACTCTGATTCAAATCCCTGCATGTAACACCACTCACAATGGGACAATGTGGGTACTTCACGTCACATACACAAGAACTTCTCAAAAACGTAACACATACCTTACACTCCATGACAATAGCAAAATATGTGCTGGCTCCATTACGTAGGAGTCTCCGCTCCAAATGAAAGTTAGAAACACCAGTCGCTCTCACCTCTACACTTGTTTGAGATAGCTTAGCACATGCAACGTCAACCTTGCAAAAAACATCTGCAGCTAGGCTTTCCAATATAAATACCACCTACTCCCCTGTGCGGCAACTGAGAGCATGGATGTGACACTGGCACCAGTGGCATCTGCATGGCAGACGGAACAACAACACTCCTGTGAACTCACTGTTCCCTCAGCTTACTACATGTAGAACAGGGCCATGCGACAGACATTACAGCACACCTAGTTCAGCTCTATGTGATCTGGAACAGCATGAATCATAGCTCAAAAAGACACCATTGTCAGTCATGCACAAAGGACATCCTACACACAAATCATATGCTCAACTGTGACTGCTCTGTGGTAGTAAAAATTATATGTAAGCTTGGACAGACAAAAAAACCCATACACGTGATGTATACAAACAAAAGCAGGATGCCATGAATGACATCTAATTTGGAATCCAATGGACTATTAAGACAACAGCACACACCTTGACTAACATTGATCACTGCAGAGAGTGGAGTCCTTGGAGACGACAGGGTCTGAAGACTGAGAATACTGCTCACCTTATACTCTCCATGATTTCAGAAAATGTATCAGATGAGTACACAGCCATAAAATGTGTTTGCCTACAGTGGCATGCCACCTGTGGCAAGGTTGACATTGCCAATAGTCTACTAGATCTAAAGGAGACACAGACATGGGTCCATCACTATCAAGTCACATACATGTATTGTATCATTACTCTGTGTACATGGGTGTGTCCAAAGTAACTACCATGTATTCAAATTCAATATCTACCTAGGTGTATCAATGAGACAGGTGTCCGTCTGTACATCCCAAACATATGCAGCATATTCCTCCTAAACTGTAGTACTTTGTAACACTTGCACTATGTTGACATTTGAAAGCATGACCTATGTGCAAATGTGATGTCAAAAAGTAAAGGTTTGTGACTTCATGTCACACTCCTAGCCAAAAATGATGTGGACAATGACACCCAGCAAATGTAGACACCGAAATCTTGAATACATACTGTCAAAGTGCTCATATTCCATTGACCATATGCAATCCATGCCATACGAACATCATTGTATACTTACACTACTATTTGTACATGATTTACAGTTAACTAAAAACAATTGGATGAATACAGAAATCGGCAAATGCAAATGTGAACCTGCTTTATTCATCATGGGAAGTTAAGAAAATAAATAAATAAAGGCCAATGGCCAGTCCATAAATGTCCATATGCCCAATGGGCACAAACAACTTACCTATTGTCACTTGCTTGTACTAAAACTGCAAGGGGTCACCTCCCCTGGGAGGGGCATCTAGGGGGCATGCCAGGCACCAAAGGGATAAAACTAGGGAGGACTGGGTTGAGTTTTGGGTGGGATGGGATTAGGAGAGGTGTGTGGGTCCACGATACCACTGTAGTGGTAGAACCAGATTGAGGGAGCGTTGGGTCCACTGCAGTGGTTGTGTCCAATTTAGGGGCTGGTTGGGTCCACTGCATTGGTTGTATCCAAATGAGGGGGTGGTGGGTCCACTGCAGTGGCAGGCTCAGACTGAGGGGTAGCAGGTGTAGTGTGAGGGCTATTTGGAGACTGGGAGGGACTTGGTTTTACCATTTTGGGGATGGTAAACCCCTTAACGGCAGTTAAAGAGACAGGGAGGGGCTAGGACTGTTTCGGAGGGGTTTTTTGGGTGTGGTAAGTACTGGGCTGGTCTTGGGAACTACGGGTTGGTGGAGGTGTTTTTGACTTGTGTGACCTTGTGGATTTGCGGGTGGGGGGTTTGGGGCTTGACTTTTTAGAGGGGGTGGGGTGGCAGTTGTAGATGTCATGTTTGACTCTTCTTCTTTGGAGGAGGTTTGGATGAGTTGGTAGGGAAGAGGCCAAGGTCACAAATGAAGAGTTTCTGGGTAGAGGAATGAACAGGAGAGGAGAGGGTAGGGGTTGTAGAGACAGAGGGTTGTGAGATATGCAGAGTATCTGTGGATGCATGTGTGTCATCAGCTGGTGTCTGTCTCCTGAGTGTGCATGGGTTTGCCCTTTTGTCTGTGTGTCTGTGTGCCACATGTGGCTGTTGAGGTGTGTGCATGTGTGTGTTTGCGTGTGCTTGGGATAGGTAGGGTAGTTGGGACAGTGGATGGGGAAGAGGTAGGAGGAGTGAGAGACTGCTGGAGCTCAGATACTGCTGCAGTCAGTGTGGAGGCATGTGCCTGATTGGATCTGTGTAGGGCAGACAGTTCAGAGTGAATGCCCTCCATGAATGACAACATTTGTG